>JARFIW010001535.1:700241-2130241 GCA_036346225.1 Platerodrilus igneus
TTTTATCATGAGGGCGGCGGCACGACTTCCACATTAACTTCACCGACGAACCATACATACCCTACACCCTACACGCACACACCTGCACATACATACCTCTTTTTTACATAATACGCACACCCTTTACAAGATATTTATGATCCTTTTAAAAAGGGCCGGCCAGCTTCTCCATAGCCATACTATCGTTATCCTCAAACCTAACTAATACTAACACACACACACACCTACACATACATGACCTTCACACATACATACTTCTCTTTTCCATAATACACACACCCTTTACAAGATATTTATGACCCTTTAAAAAGGGCTGTCCCAGCTTCTCCATAGTTATACTACTATCGTCAGCTAAATTTATGGAAGTTTTTTCGGGAATAATTTGAATATTAATATTTTGTTTGGATAATTGATGTAAACCTTCGTTATTTATAAGGGAACATGAAGAACCTGTATCCAATAAAGCAATTACATTTAAGGAACCTATTGAGATAGATAAGTGTGGACGGTTATCGAAGGGTTTTTTAACAAGTTGTGAGGCAGCAGTCTTTTTATGATAAAAGGAATTGAGGGTTTGTAACCACTTAGACCACTCGGCTGGAGTAGTATAGCATAATTCCTCTAATGAAGGTAAGGCATTTTGTACATTGATAGTAGCGGTATTATTATTAGATAAATTTAATGACGGTACAACGTTAGAAGTAGTTTTATGATTTGAATTTATTGACGTCTGGGTCCGTTGAATGATTGGTGGTGAGGGCGATTTTGGATCCTTGAGATATTCACACCCTGATTTGAAATATCTCGACGGGAGTTTCCCGATACATTAGGATTACAGTTGGTGCAGTTAGATTTGTAGATATTTGAGCGACTACAACCATAACAAAAAATATTTCTGGGGTTTGTGCAGACATTATAGTTATGTCCACTTCGCTTACAGTTCCAACAGGTAAGTGAGTTATTAGTAACGGTAGAAGGAACGTTAAGGGTAGATACTTTACGGGAAGCTCGAGCTTGGCAAGCTAAATCGGGTTCTAAAAGACCAGATAGTTTCTCGGGGGGTGGCCGATATTTGTCAATCCTTAACTTCACTTCCTGTAGAGAACGACATAGGTCTTTAAAGTGGGCTAACGAAGAGATTTGCTGTAATGCCAAATGTTCTGAGAAATAGGGGTTTAAATTTCTAAGTAACTGATCGATAATTTCAGATTCTGAAGGTTTTTTGTCGAGTCTGCTATATAAAGCTTCTAGTGAGGTAATAAAAGAAACAACATTTTCGTCAGGACCTTGGGTTCGGTTACGTATTTCGTTCCAAAGGTCGTTAATATAACCGTGAGGTAGGAAATCTCGTTTCAAACACGCAACTAACTCCTCCCAGGTAGAAATTTGGTCTCGTATGTTTCTGTACCATATTAACGCTGAGTCTGCGAACAAGTCACCAGCTGAGACAAATAGGTCCTGGTCTGTACACCCGCGAGAGATTTTGAAATCATTAATCCGATCAAGAAAAGACGATAAAGAGACCTGCGAATCAAACCCTTCGAAAGTGAGACCCCATTTGTATACAGATATGGATTTTCCTACAGGTTTGGGTGAAGCGAGAGCGAGATTTGAAAAGGGTAACGATATATCTGCGTCTGCATTAGGATTAAGTCTTTCAAGAATAGTCCCTTCAAGTAATAATACTTCGGACAACAAACTTTGTTTAGCTTGGGTTGCTTGCTCATCTTCATATAAAGATAGTAGTTCTGTACGTTGTTTGACGTGCGTTATTCTCGAATCCAATCTCCCTAACTCGATATCACTAGCACCAGGATCTGTTCTGTTTATTATACCCGATATGTCATCTAAAGACAATTTAATTTCCGATACGTTCAGAGGCCAATCACCAACGGGTTTCTTTAAGATAGCAATGCCTTTCGTTTCCTGGGCCAAAATAGCCCTGAGCTGAGATCTCCTGTCATTTTGATTACTAGCTGCAATAATATTCCTACACTCAAGCTCGTAAATTAGTTCGAGGGATGTTAAATGAGAAATATTCATTTTGGATTGAATATTCGAGACACGATATATGAGATATGCGATATTAACGGAAATCAGGAAGTTTAACCATAAGGTTTTCTTGTGAAGGTAATTAAGATATTATTAGTTCAATATGTAAATCCATAATGCAGTTTTTAGAATGTAACATAAAAGTTTCAAAAAACCTGTCTTCTAAAGTTAAGAAAACGACAAAAGTTATATTTTAATAGGTAATTTTATAATAACTGTATTTAAAGGTATCTAATCAAGGTAAATGCTTATTTGTAATACTTACATGAATAAAAGTACGGTCCCTTAAGTGAGAAAGCTGTTTAAATAACATCTGTTAATACATCGAATGTTTATATAAAAAAACAAAGGAAAATTCCCCGGTTCCTAACCTCCACATTTAATGGGCGCCATTCTTATTACACTTTAGATGGTGAAACATTTATATGGTGATAGATAGTTCCTAAAAGCCGGTAATACAGTTACCCAAGTTCATAAGATACATCGCGCAATGAATAAGGCGAGTGACGCCTCTAGCGGAGGAAAGCGCAACCCTTTTACAGATTTGGGGCGCGGCAATCCACCATGACGTCACCAATACAAATTACATTGCGCCATAACCGGAAAAATATAAAAAGTTAAATAAACAATTAACAAGAGTTCATATTCGTGAACAATTTAAACACGGTATTACTCACCCCGGAAATCCGAACTCGGCGGGGTTGAACCAAAGTTGGCCTCTATCAGGGCTTCATGTCGGAGGGATTAAAGATGTTGATTCCTCCGGATCTGCCAGCGGCGCATGTACCTCAGGGTCGTCTCGGGTCCAGTAGCCGAAGGTTGCTGTAAATTTACCTACGCAGGGAATGACGGAAAAATGGTAAAGGAGCGACAAACAAAAGATAATTAACAAGGGAAATCTACATAGGTAAAAGCTACGATACGATACCTCCGAGGTGACCACTTCACTCCTTCAAAATTCCGGGCAAACAGCCACGATTCAGGGCGTCACCCAAACCTCTCACCACTTTGTCCCCACCCTTTGTCTAGTATTGCTCTACCCCTCTAGGGATAAGCACATTGCGCAAGCTCACTACTCTGACGTATCGGAAGCACCGCCTAGTCTATTTAAAATTCCCGCCACTGCGTATTTAAAATTATGGCGGGAAACTTCCGTACATCAAAAACTAACCTAAATAACACTGTTTAAGTGCAAATTGCACGTAACAACTGGAGATGTTCGCGATGTTTCAATAGGAGAATTTCTTGAACTAATGTTGTTCCTTACTTTATGAGAAATGTTATTACTACTGTTAACAATACCTTCTTTTTTTTTACAAAGGTGTTGGGTAATTATCTTATTAGAAACGAAAGGAATTACTGTGACCATCATTATGACAAGGAATCAAAGAAGAAACTGAATGCCTGACCTGAATAAAACTAATCAAGGTTTTTTTTTGCCCCAAGTTTAAGTTGGAATTGTTATTGGTGCAGATGAAACGAATTGTTGTTGAAGCAGATGAGACAGTTGGTATCATGGTTGTCTTACAAACTAATAGTGGGGGATCTGGTGGCGATGAAAACTTATGTTTGGTTTTCACAATGAGAATTGAGTGGACCAAGGCACTAACCTCTCTTGAGAGTAGTAATTTATCGGAAGGATTGATGTGTAAGCCATGTCGAGAAAAATTATTTTTGGTTGGTATTCCTAAAGGATCTATAACGAAAGCATAAGACTTGAAAATAGAGTATTGCAGTAGATTCTTCTGGAAAATAATGTTGAAGTGAAAGACGTTATGCCAACCTTTTGCAGAGCAGTAAGAAATTGTGTGTCAAAAAAATTAAAATATATTCTTAATTTTCCCTGGTTTCCAAAATCCCTAACAAATACCTAACACAAGTTTTAACAGCATTTTATTACATTTCTATTTTATTTTAATCAATTCATTTTAAAAGGTTATTGTAGAATACATTGTTATCTGAGGTACCATGTTGTATACTTATCTTATTGATGGTAAGTTTTTCTTTCAGATATTTCCGTATTGTACCAGCAACTGATTTTTTACAAAATTTTGCATCAGATAGAAGGCACATGAAGAGACCTGATGGATCGTGGATTAAACCTCCCCCAAGTTACCCAGCAATATTGTCATCATGTAAGTAAATGGGTTTATATACTTTTTCTTGGCATAACATTCTTTCTTTGTAGCAAGTACTCATAATTTAGAGGATTACATTCAAATGGATGCCGGTAAGGGTCCTGGGCAGGTACTAAACTTAACACAGTTTGTACAACGATTTTATAGACCTATTTCTTAACTTTGATGATGAACTACTGTGAAAAGTTGTCAATTTGTGTGCTCTTATACTACAAAGAAGAGTACTTTTATATATCTTGCATTTGTGATTGTGATATAAAGCTGCCTATTTTGATTGTTTCTTTGCTGAATAACTATAGCACAATTCTTGTTCTTGGTGCTTGAGCTCTATTGTGCACAAGAGAAAAATTTAACTATAATCTCTACATACATGTGTTCAACAGACTGTTGAGATAGTAATATAGATGATTTTTTAGCTTTTGAAAATATTTCATACAGATTTCTTAAAAGTTTCATTTTTTATTTTTTAAAACATACTTTTCAAAAAGTAAAACATTTGTTAGAAGGTATAATAATAAAAGTTCAGTAACAAATTTCACATAAATAAAGAGTTGTTTATGGATAAACTGATTAAAACCATATAGCTTTGGAGATTATTCTGGTCCATAAGAAGTACTAACCCATTGGGGCTTCGAAAATTGGCACATCGGAATCGTTAAAGGCGTGGGACTGCATTAAATGTTATATTTTCATGTAAGAACACTATGTTTTTACATTTTATTACTTATTTTTTAAATTAAAACTATTTATTCAAATTTAATGCTTTGTATAGAATTTAAAATTAGGTGGCAAACACTTATAAAAGGATATATGTTGATATGTATACAAGATTTTATCTCTACCACATAAAGTTGTAGTTTTCAAAAAAGAACGAAAATATACATCGTGAATTGTTTTACATCAATAATGAAACAATGCATAATAAAAGAAGGGCTCATAACTTGATACCTTGTACACGGACAACAAGGAACCTTGACTAACCTGCACAAGGAGGTGCCATATTAACATTCAAAATAAAAAGTGAAACTAGAAAACATCGACTGCTTGCACAACCTGTGTTGCCTTTTTGTTTTTCTATGAATCAAATTCATATGAGCTCACTGTTAGATGTGATTTCTTCTGAACGAACCTCTCTTGATGTAAATACTGCTTTCGTCTTAAAGAAAAGTTTTATTTTAACATTCGATAATAAACGATAATGTACAAAACGAAATGTAATACTTACGTGAAGTTTCTATTTGATTCAGGCTTTACAGTTTCTAAAAAACTTCCAACCTATATAACAAAACATTTGATGCATTTATTACACCTATTGTATATAAACTCCCAGTAAAGACTATCGTTCAGCTATTTTACAGGATTGTGATACATAAATTAGTTTAAGTGGGTTCACATCCTAAAATTTCATCATCTGACATCGCCTAACGATAAGTAACCATCTGAATCATCATTGTTATTAACCCATATAATTAGATCTTAAACCTCGTCTGTAAAAGTTTCTCATTCAACATATTCCTTTTCAATTTTCTCAACATGCAAACCTACTTTACTCCACTCTAACTCCAGTGTTTTTTTGTATGTTCTTCTGCCAACTTCCATACATCATCTATTTTAAAGGGTACATTACATACAGAGACATAGTTTTTAAGTAATGCCCATATCTTCTTGGTAAGGTTTAGTTCTGGATAATATGGAGGTAAATGCAATACTAAATGACCATGTCCTGCTAGTAGTTGGTTAATTACAAACCTGATGAATAGGTTTATTTGCCCTAATTTTGGAATATACAAGGCTAGTTCAATGGAAACACATTTAAGAGCTGTAAAGTAGTATTCATTCAACGAATTTGAAAGATGTCTCCATTGACATTAAGATATGACTCACTGGTGGACTAGTCTATAGATTCCTTGTTGGTAAAATTATTGCGGTTGTTTGCACAGCCATTCTATAACAGCAATCTCTACCTCAGCATCTGAATTGAACCGTCATCCTTTTAATGATTGTTTTACCAGGCCAAATACATAAAAATTGCATGGAGACAAATTGGGATTGTAAGTTAAATGTTATAAAACTTCCTATTTCCTATAACAAGGTAGATATTGAATGGTCTGCACTACATGAAGTCAAGCATTATCATGCAGAAGAATGACACCATTTGTGAACATCCAGGGATGTTTATTCTTGATGTTAGCACGTAAGCCCTTGAAGGTGACTGCATAGTGCTCAACATTAATGTTGACATCGGGTTCCTTAACATCCAAAAACACACCCTGGTAATCAAAAAATGCGGCCAACATTACTTTTTCTGCCGAAGATTAAAATTGAAATTTTGTCATCATCGGAGATTGTGCACGCTTCCACTGCATACTGTGACATTTGGATTCAGATTCGTAGTGATAACCCCAAGACTCATCACTGGCAACAATTTGATGTAGAAAAGCATTGCCTTGTTGATAATACATCAAATGTTGTATTGATAAGGCCGAACGCATATTCTTCTTCTCATCAGTAAGCAGTCGTGGGATCCACTGAGGAGGCACCTTTGCGATAGCCAAAACTATGAATGATGGAACGAACAGCTCCCTCGCATACATTCAACATTTGATAAAGTTATGTAACTTTCGTGCATGTATTTGCCCTCTATGGAGTTTCCAGCTGTCTCACATTTTCATCTAATGCTGCAATACATCTGGGCCCGGACGGGCCAAATCTCTAGTGGATTTTCCTTGTCGTATGGGAATAGCTATAGTCACCATACACAACTGTCATTTTCTTATAAATTTTCATCGGTTAACACCCTTCAGTGTCTAAAAATAATAACAGCACACAGATTATCTTTGGATGGATTTTCTATCGTAGAGGCCATTTTTAATTCAGTCATAATACTTAGAAAAAGTAAACAGCAAGTATTTTTCATCAACAAACCATATGCACAAATGAATTCCGTTGTCACAGAAACGAAATCATGACTACGCTAGTCAAACACGTTTCTGCTAAACTATCCTTGTAACACTGACTTGGTATACTTACATTCAAGGAAGATGTTTTGTTTCTTCAATCACTTTTGCATATCTTTCTTCCAACTTGAAGTTGGATTAGGGAGCACAAGAACATTATGAAACCATCAACACTAAACTTGGTTCCAAATTTGGGAATAACTTTTCCTACAACTTTCTTATAATTGCGATGATTTATGTCATCGTGATAATCCCTAGTTTTCAAATATCAATGGTTTGAAACAAATCCATTTTTTTGCAGCTGCGTAACCGATTATCAAACGTTTCCCTTTTGAAACGAACGATTTCAAACCCTTTGTGCTGCCATTATCCCTACACTTTAATACAGAGTGAGAACTGTGTAGATATGTTTTATCATTGTGCACAATGTTTTTGTCTTCTTTATACTTATTCTTTGCTCTTATATTGCATTGTTCAACAATAATTTTTCTGTTATCCACAGTTCTATTCCAACAAAATCCTACTACTAGAAATATTTTTCTGAACGAACCTAGTTTTCCCGTGTAAGGGAGGCAATTGTTTTTAAATTTGTTGAACACTACTTTTAAAGTCGGTCGATGTTTATGTATGCTGCAAACTAATATATAATGGGTCTTAGGATCATTTTGTCAAACCCACCCACTGTTGACTTTGGTCCTGGTTCCTTTTTGCGTTTTTTCTTAGTGAACTGAATTTGTTGCAGTTAAGTGTTATTGTAGCTTCTTTTACAAATCTTTGCATGATCCACAATGCAACATCCATTACTTTGGCCACATGCTCTTGCAAATTGCTCAGGTTAGGAACTCTGAATCGTTTCAAGTTTCAAAAATTGAAACACATCTGCTGTCCTTGACTACTTGGGCGGCTCCGTGGTGTAGTGGTATGTGTGTGACTACTACACCCTAGGTCCCGGGTTCGAATCCCGACACGGTCCGCTTGAAAAATGTTAGGCGAGCATTTTTCGCAAAAATACACCCTCGTTCGGATGAGAGGTAAAATGGAGGTCCCGTGTGTGAGTGTTGTCACGCACGTTAAAGATCCCTACCTTGCTTGGAACAGCAAGGATTCGGCAAAATTCAAAATTTTCCAGGTAAAAAAAACTCGCTTCCTGGCCAATGTAGTACCTTCGAGTGGAGCATTGGAAAATCACATGTAATAATGTCCTTGACTACTACAATGTAGTACCTTCGGGTGGAGCATTGGAAAATCACATGTCCTTGACTACTAGGTGGCTCCATGGCTCAGTGGTATGCACATGACTACTGAGCCCAAGGTCTGCTTGAAAAGTGTTAGACAAAACATTGCACTTAATTAATCTTAAAACAACAAATCTTATTCTCTACATCCTACTCGCCAGATATTATTAACAGAACTTAAAGAAAAACATTAATCTAATAGTATAAGCTACTATTCCATTGTATTAATTTTTCCCCAATTGATCTATACAAGGGTAAGGTGAAAAGTCTTGACCTGACACAGAGATGGCATTCCAATCAGCAAAAATTTGTGCTTCCCGCCTGCGTGCGCATGTCATTAGTTCGTAGCTATCTCAAGTAGTTTGTTTACACGAATTTTTTCAAGTAGACGTCTTATACGTGTTTCCTTAGGATGGATAAACTTGAATATCGTGCGTTCATAGAATTCTTCGTTTTGGACGGATTAACCCCTCAGCAAATTTATCCGAAGTTGATAAAAGTTTACTGAGACTCTGTCCCTTCCCTGTCAACCGTTAAAAAGTGGGCAGCTGAATTTAGACGTGGTCGCGCGTCTATCGAAGATGACCCACGTGAAGGACGATCAAAAACTGCAACTGCACCGGAAACGATTGAAAAAGTGCATGATATCGTGTTGGACGATAGGGGAGTGAAAGTGAAGAAGATAGCTGAAGCTGTAGGGATATCGGACGAAAGGGTGCGAAACATCACACAAAGAGTTAGGGATGCGAAAGCTCTGTGCAAGATGGGTGCCGCATTTGCTGAATGCCGATCAAAAGCAAATGCGAAAACGAGTTTTGCAGCAATGTTTAGCCCGGTTCAATAAGGATCCGAGCGATTTTGTGCGGCGATTTGTCACTATGGATGAGACATGGGTCCACCATTACACGCCAGAAACGAAACAGCAGTCAAAGTAGTGGGTAGAAGCCGTTTGTTCAGCGCCAAAGAAAGCAAAGTCGATCGCATCTGCCGGAAAGGTGATGGCCAGCGTGTTTTGGGATGCGAAAGGGATCCTGTTAATAGATTACCTTGAAAAAGGCAGAACGATTACAAGCCAATATTACTCCATCCTTCTTGACCAGCTGGATGCCAAAATTCGCGAGAGAAGCCTGGCTTGAAGAAGAAAAAAATCATCTTTCACCAAGACAACGCACCTGCACCCAAGGGTGCGTTGGCGATGGGAAAATTGACGGATTTGGGGTACGACTTGCTCGGTCATCCCCCCTATTCCCTTGATTTGGCGTCCTCAGACTTCTATCTGTTCCCAAACTTGAAGAAATTTGTTTCTGGGAAGCGCTTCATGTCCAATGAAGAAGTTGAGAAGGCCATAGACGAATATTTTCACAGCCTTCCAGACTCACTTCCAGGAAGGAATACTGATGTTGGAAAAACGCTAGACCAAGTGTGTTGAAGTTAAGGGGATTATGTCAAAAAATAAAATCTTTTTTTACTGAAAATTGCAGTCTTTCATTGTAGGGCGAGAACTTTCTACCCCGCCCTCATATGACTTTCATTTTAAATCCCATTTATTTGGAAATGCCCTTATCAACTGAGTTTACACCTTTTAACTAACAATAATTCCACGCTTGAGCTTGGGTGTACATATTTCTTGCTTCTTTAAAAATATTCAAACTTCCTTTGCTATTTCATAGTCCAACAGAATGCTCATGAAACGGAACATTGATTTCCCACTACATAGATTGCACCATTTTCATTTGAAATCTACAAGCATATAATTATACATCATAAACAACCAAAAAGCTCATAGAGTACTCACCGTTCGAATGTTCCAAATGATTCTTACAAATAACAATCCAGAATATCCAGGACGCCAATAATATACCTGGTGTGTACTTGGCACGGTAGGTCACTTCAAACTTTCAGTGATTTATCTAACCTATAGTTGAGTTTAACTTCACTTATCACCTTTTTATCTAACACCGACATGATTTAAATCCATGCAACTTGCATGTTTGAACTTTCTGGTCAATTTATCCAGTGAAGCTCAAAACAATTTACGATTGAAGGTCTTTGACAGGCACACGTGCGTTTCTATTAAATTATATTTTCATTATTTTTTAATCACCCTTGTGTATTAATTTCGTCTGGACTTGGTTCTATTAATCACCCATCTTTTGTTAAAATTCCACATTCTGGCCTCACACATTATACGTCTAAAGCTTTCTTAGGATAAAATTCAATATCTTCAGTCCTTGTGAACAATCATTAGTTTTATGACATATTATGAGTTAGTGGTCATTGCGGTTTTTTGAACTTCATGTGAATTGAAACAAATATTGTTGTGAACAATTATGTCTCGGATCTTTATCGGTGGTTTTTCTAATTGATTACGAAGAGTGTAAAACTCGTGTACTACGTACTTTTTGATTTATTTACTTAAGTTACAGTTAATAAAACACATGAAATTATTTTTCAAATGTGAAGTTTGTGAGCTCATCGATAAATAAGGTGCAATTTATTACCAAACGTAGGCATCAGAATATATATATATTATTATTCTGGACAAATTAATACTATGAATTTGTCAAGGTGATTAAATTTTTGTACCATGTTATATTTCAAATTTAAATACTTTATAATGTGCAACTTCGTATAGAAATATTGAAACTCTAAAATGAAACTGAATGAAGTCTCGAAAACACCCATCTACTACGATAGTTAATCAAACTGTCTCTTGATAATTATATTCATAGACGGATCAGTTTGAGTAATAATATTTGAGTGTGAAAAGTAAATATGAATACACTACTTTGAAAATGGAGTAAACATATACTTATACAATAACAAGATACGTAACGAATATTTAAAATAAATCATTCTTGAAGGATTTAAAATGATTAAACCTATTATCAAAATATTTACATTGGCAATGCAAAGATGTCTTTGGTTGTTTGCTGTATGCAATTAACTTGACAAATAGCATGTGCTTAACCAGCTGTAAAACTAATATCTAAGGCAGCATAATTGTCCAAAACAAATTATTTGTGACTGTGTTTTTTTTACTTTATTTTAGTCTGTTGAGCACATAATATGTTGTGACACTTCGTGTTCTGAGTGAGACTGCACACCTGCCTTCCATTTTATCTATATAATGCATGGACATAATACCACTAAAGGTATTATTTGTTTTCTAACTGTATGCATGTAGTTTCTTAGTAAGCTCTTCTATAAGTGAATTATATATGTACTAATATAAGACTGGTATGTATTTAAATAGATTGTTTATGCTTTGTTTTAAGTCAATGTATTACAAATTTTTATAATCATTGTATTCCAAAATGTGTCCTTTTAAACATTATTTCAGTTTTTAATAAAGTAATTAGTTCAGAAATTCGTAAAAGCTTTTTTTGATTATAAAAAGTGGTTGTTTTGAGACGAAATTGGAAGACTTAATTGTTATATGTGCGGAAGTTAGTAATAAGTATGTTACATTCCTTTGGAAATGTTAGAATCAAATTTCATTAATAGTTGCCGTGTTAGATGAATTTTAATAATTAATTCATTGTTATTTATTTTGGACAAAAGTCTATTCGTTTGTTATTCAAGGTATTATTTAATGGACAAATTTTTGTTATTAGGCCAAGCCTAGAGAGATTTTACAAAACCGTTTCAAATTTATTATCCTTATTTGTTCAAGGTTATGTTATTTATTCGTCTCCATCTCTATTATACATAGACAAAATTAATAGTATTTGTATTCACTGAAGCGAATATTCACTAATCTTGCCTAAATGTTATTTTAATGCAGATCACCTCACAATTCTGTGAATATAATTAATAAAGAATTTTCCTATGTATATGCTAACAAGTTTTAGGTCAGCTGGTTACTTAAACGATTAAATCTTTGATTTATTTCAAACCCTTATCAAAGATATAAAAATGCGGTTGAACGTACATCGAAATTATTGACATAAATAAAAACTTTTAAACATGTTTTGGAAGAAGCTAGTTTCCTAGTATCATTAAATTATAAACAAATGTAACTATCGCATTTTTCCTTGTATAGGGTAGACTAGGACTGCACAAACAACAACAAATTCAAGGAGTTATTAGTTCAGACGTCAATTAAAGAAATTTATAGCTTCTTAAAAACAATATGAAACTAGTGTTGGACTGGGTTATTGTGTCCGTTACAAACAAAGCTTGCAAACAAGGTAACAGAGAGAGGTTATTCGATAGCATGTGTATAAGTGGGATGAAAATACTCGTTAAGATAGGCGTAGTTTAAGCGGCAACTTTCGTCAGATGGAGTGGATATACACAACGTTATTGGAGTGATTTAGTATGGGTGCATTGTTGTGAGCTTGAAACTTGTATTTTCGAAGAAAATCATGTCGGTTAAAGGCAGTTTTTGGAAAACTGTGGCTGTTGGAAGTGAAGTGATTTTAGACAATTGTGTATGAATGTTTGTATTGAAAGAAATTTGAGGAATTGTGGCAGTCTATTAGGGGCGAAGGAACTAAATATAAACTGCCGGACATGGATAGGAAGCTCTTTTAGTTTTCAACCAGCTTACAGCTCTTATGTTTGGATAAACTGATGGCTCCAAGGCTAAAATGCTTTTACGTTTGCATAAAAGTTCTACTAATGTAAGCCGATTGATGTAAGTAAAAACTGTTGGATTTTAATTTGCACAGAGTGTGTCAAGTATGCAATTTGAAATGGAGTAGATGTCAGTATTTGGTTGGTTTTGGTTGATTACCAACAATTTATGGTATTAGTAGAAGATGGATGCCCTATCAAATTGGTAGATGAGATGACTTCTTGGCAATATGATTGCAGCTTGCAGTTGCGGTTATAGCAATCCAGATTGGGGTGTTTCTGAATGCAGCAGTTCTCGATACAATGGTAGCTGACCCGTGGGTGAACATGGAATCCAGGTAACTGATGCTTTTCGTTGTATATGTGTGTAAATAGGTGCTTAATGACTTGGTGCATTGGGGGCATACTTTTATGAACTAAAAGGATAAACAGGGAAAGAGGTACGGATTGAAATTTTCAAGTTGAGTTATTTTTATTGTATTTTATGCGGGAATTTATGTTAAAGAGTGATATATGACATTTGTAATATTTGATTTATGTACAAGGTAAAAGGGTCTTTTTTTATTATTGATGTGCAAAAACTAGCATGAAAGGTTAAGGTTCTACTATGAGCTCACATTGAACTAGAGTTAAAATAAGAAATGTGATAAAATCCTATTGCTTTCTCTGATTTAATTAGAAGGAAAATTTTATCTGAGGCAATTATTGATATCGAAATGTACTGTTAAGGGAGTATTTTTAAATGGGATGTATATAACCTATAATTAATGTGTGAAAGAGGAGTTTAACTTTGATTTTGGCCTGTACATTCTTACTGGTATGTTAATAAATGTAGACTATTTACCGTCGCAGCGTTTTATTGTCGAGTAGTTGGTTCTGTATTTCAGGAAGCAGCCATGGAAAACTTCATTAAGCAGAGGTAGTGTTTAAAATAGGTACATCACATCACCACAACAGTGGAGCTTGTAGTCAGAAAGATTGCAGTATTACTGGTAACCCTGAATGTGGAGCCTTTTGTATTTTAAGGGCACATCGTAGCAATTAATTGTCGCCCGGAACATGAGGTTCTTGTAGTAGCAGAAAGATCTCAGTATTAATGGCAGCCCAACAGTGGGGCTTGTAGTCTGACATCGCAGTATTAATGACAGCTCAACAGTGGGACTTGTAGTCCGACATCACAGTATTAAATATATATAGATATATATATATATATATATATATATATATATATATATATATATTTTGTAGTGGTTTTAAAGGGCTAAATTTAAGTATAAACAAGGCAATTTCAAACACCCTGTATAGAGGAAACAACCAGAATTTACGTGCGAAATTTATTTCATTTAGTTCATTTTAAAGTAACAAGTATTAATATATACGCTATTTATGTTTGGAAAATAATGAATGTTTGTTCAAACATATGCTCTAAATTTAGTTGTTTTGTACGTGTTCGTTAATTTAAATTTATTTGTTCGTTGTTTATTCTATTAAATTAGTGCATGAACTCAGCCAGTAGACTATTACTAAACACCTAAATGACTAAACTATTAATTGGTATAGCTAATTGTTTATTCTTTAAAATTAAAAACTATCTACTACAGGTCCATAATAGAAATTTTCTTGATTAAGATCGGAAAAAGACGAAAACGAAAGTTAACCATAAAGTGTAATACATCGTTGAATTCGGCATAAAAAGCGCTTTCAGAATCTGATATCAGATCACCAAGACGGTATTTAAAAAAAGAAGTTGAAGATTGTTCCGCAAAGACGAAACGTCAGGTGAAAAAACTGACAATGCCATGTTAAGTGACATTCAAAGTTGCTGTGGAGAAGTGCCTTCGGTTTTGGTCTAGGTGCCATATTAACACCAGAACAAAATAATATTTAAAATAAGAAAATCCAATTTTTAAAACCAAAAACTGTTTTGGGGTTTTCTAAACGCCATTTTTTTAGGTCTTTGATTACACAACTTTTCTCCATTTAACCAAATCTGTATCTCATACCGTTTTCAAAATCCCCATAGTGGCCCTCCTTATCTCGGACACAGTGTATACATTGCTTATGGCACTTGTGTGTTTGACGGGTTGCCTAATAGTAGTTCGTAACAATATAAATAGGTGCGTGTCCAGTAGCCTCTTATGTGTGTGAGAATATGAATACACTTTCATGCACGCAAGCATGGGAGCTTGCACCACAGTTCAACATTTTAAATAATTTTTGGACATCTGCATATAGTTTACTTCTTCGTACGTTAGAAACATTCATGTGGTTTAACATTTCTTACAAAGCTATAAATAAAACGGCCAACAGTCACAACTTAATTAAAATATATACCACTGTGATAGAACGATACATATTTGATTGCAATAATCCATTCGCATTATTCGATGCCATATCATTTGATAGTATAGATATCAAAAGGATACGCACATAAATAGTAGAATAGTGGAGGCTTTAGTTGTTGCGTGTTGGTGTTATAGTATTTAAAGTGCAAGATCTCGGTTTATGATCGTTAACGCTACTGGAGGACGATTCCTCCGTTGATCTACGCTTATATAAAAACGATATATCGCAATATATCGATATTAGCCTGGATATTGCCATCCCTACTTATATACTATATTAAAAAACGAAAAAAAATTGGCCGGTGTGCTAAAGTGCACTATCATTCTTGTATATTATAGTAAAAGTATTTGCATAGTCTAGTAATATAAACTTCAATGAAGCAATTATAAATCAGGTGTTATGTTCACTACTTAGTTGTAGTTTATATCATCTACCAAGCGTATATATATTTCACATCATTCCATTTTGTAAAATGATTTTCCGTTTTTCTGTGTTTGATATTAATTTTTAAAAACCTTCTTCTTGCATTAAAAATGAATGTATGCTTCCATTGCAATTAACTAAAAATGATTAAGAAAGAGAAAATAAGGTTAAGGGTAATAATCTTGAACATAATTATAGCAACCTCGCAAGATTGAACTTAAATAGGTAACTGTGGCATTTTAAATTAAACAGCCACTGACCCTACAAGTATCTTACATTAATTTAAATTCAACAAATGTTAATGTAAACTACACTTCAATCATCTTTACCAGCGACAAATTACAATGCTAGCTAAATAATTAAATAAACAGCAATTGTACGGTTGGTTGCCTAATAGTTTAAGATATTTATTTAATATTATTAATTTTTTTTAATAAAATAGTTATTATGTAATTCCCTAAATTTTTTAAAACCGTATCAAAAACAATTTGATTTTTGTATCCGAAAATTTTCAATAGTCAACGTAATTACTAAGACACTTCCGTGTCGCGGGTAATAAAATTTGCCTCTGTGGGAACCCCCAAAAGTTAATACCGCGTAGTGTAATAAAATTCCTACATTCATTGTAGAATGAGTAATCGAGCTAGACGGATAACAGTGATAGCGTTGATACTTTATGCGTTGAAGTGATTTTGTGAGGTGCAACCTGCATACTAAGCTTTCTAATTATAAAGTTACAGTATTTGAATTTATAGTTTGAAGTTATTGAAGAATTTATAGTATAATTATCCGGAAGTTAGAAGAGTGAGTATTTTAACTTATGATAATTGATGCACTATATTTATGTATTACACATATTAAATAGTATCTTTGTAAATATAATCTATTTATTGATTTTAAACTATAAATAATATTCTCTTATCTGATTGAAGTTCTACTATTTCAGTGATACTAAAAATTATGTTGTTCAGGGGGATGCGTGTGGTGCTGTCATAGAAAACATTTATATTAGTTTATCAAGTTCTCTTAATAGTTTAAGGTCGTGACCTTCAGTCATCCGGTTGCCCTAATTAAGCTAAAAGAATGGGAAACCACCTAAACATTTACGTTTTTGTTTAACAGATTGTTATAAAACGCCCAACTAAAGTAAAGTTTGAAAATATCCCTTGTCACACCTACCACAAATTTATTTTTCCAGAGCTATGGAAACTATTTTACAGCATTTTTGTTAGTTCTAGTGCACTTTTTGCAAATCTTTGTTATAAACTGATCAGCTGATGAGCAAAAAAAAGCTTTTGGAGTGAAGCTGTAGGTTATCAGGTCCCTGTGCATTTGCAGGGGTGTTATTGAAAATAACCATGAAGTTCAACAACCTTAACCACTAGGCAGAATTATATTATTGTAATGTAGAAACACTGCTATAATACAAAGTACACTATTACTTTTGATCCTATTGTAATAATTCTTCCACCCAATAATATTGCAGCACAAGGTACTGTTATTATTGCATAAATGTTGCTCACATTCTACCAAAAGCTCTGGCATCAACATTGTTATATTGCTAGTTTTCTCAGTAAGCATTATGAGACAAAGTTGTATTAGCAACATTGTATAAATAGTCACTGCAAGGTTTCTGCAACATTGTTTGATGATGATGCAGTAATGCTAAGGCATTATTTGTGATAGTTGTGCAGGACTCTGAAAATAAACATTTTAATTGCTAAAGGAACACATTCTTATTATACCAATTAATAATCAATCATACAGAATTTCATGGAAATCAAATAACTCTTGCAATACAAACACTTTAAATTTATAAAAAATTCATAATACTCCAATATTTTACTGAAACAAATTGAACTTGTTTTAAAACAACCCATATTATATTGCTGCATAAGGTTTTATATTAATTCAGAGTTTTTGTAAATTATTGGAATATTTTTAGGAACCCGGTTTACAGAACACTATAGTTCAAGTTCAAAGTTATTTAGAAAACATAAAAGTTTCAAGATAGGAACAGCTGAAATTTTGTATTGTTAATAGTACCCATAAGCAGTAGACGATACATGTGCATTTTCAAAGAAAGTAATTTTATTTAGCTCCATTGTGTTAGACGTTAGGATAGTATTACAAATCAATATGTATAAAGTAGTAAGGTGGTGTACAGAAATTCAACATCAACTTCGACTGCCATATTACGCATCATAGTGCCTGCCCTTTGTTAATGTTTACATTTGCGTTATGAAGTTGTTATTAGTTATTAGCATTTTTGTTCTAGATTATTATCAAGGTGACTATTTTATACATCTTGAGTTATTACAATCTTTTTGTTGTGTGATAAATATAATATTTGCAAGACATTATACATCAAGTGAACTCCATTCGTTTAGTGCATTATTCTTACCAAAGTGTGATCTGAATGCTAGTATTTTGCGACTGGATTTTCAGATGTAAAAAAATTACATATAGTTACTATTTAGATATAAATAAATTCATAATCTGTTGCAGATGCCACGTTCATCTTCAAAATTATACAGATGAATTAAAATTTTTGAAATTATAGCTTTACATAATTGTTAATTTATTTTAGCAGTACTTTAACTATTTCATTTTCGTTGACCGAACAAAATTTGTATGCCATTTGATAAACTAAAGACCGCCTAGATTTGATGCTGACATGAAGTTTTCATATTGATATTATACATGAACAAATATTTATTAATTAGTAAACAATAGCCTGAAAATCAGTGTCAAATTTTAACAGCAACTAAAATTTGCATCTCAAAACGTGTATTCATACAGCCTTGACTAACACGTCTCCATGACATTACTCACAATAAGTTAGCGGTCTGGCATGTTGGCAGCGTTTCGTTGCTTAAGCCAACATTTTAACACTTCATTTTTTGGAAGGGATAACCAGGTAATATTTCATTTCCTTATAAATGGGAATCATGTAAACATGTTGAAGTTCTTTAACAATCATCAGGTTGCTAACATCTATGTAGAGCCAGGTAGAAAGGAAAAAGATAGAAGAGTATAAGAAGACCTATACCAAGCTATATTAGTCAAATTATTAGAAATTTAGGTTGTGAACGGTATGTAAAACTTCTTAGATTAGCACAGAATAGAAAGGAAGTTAGAGCTGCGCCAAACCGACCTTAAGTAAGGCCGAAAACAAAATGATGATGATTACTAACACAAATTTCAAATCTAATCCTAATAATTGTTTTTATGGAATTTACAAGGAAGATTTTAAATTGGGAGGTAGTAAAGTATTAGGTAATAGGAGCGGACCAATCTGCCATTTTAGATCCAAAAGTAAGTATCAAATTTAAATAGTGGTACATAATTTTGTCTTTATCACAAAAACATAGTAACTGAAGCAAATGAATATTTATTCATTGTAATAATCATGTTACTACTGTACTATGCAAACTTTGTTTAACAAGTTGTTATATACCATCCATAATCAGTACTAATTATTTATTACAATTAACTTTAATGTTCACATTTAAAGAAACTACAACAGTAAGGTGTATAAATAGAACATATATTTACAACTTTGACAATTTTTTGTAGAGTAATTAACCTGTAATGTTTAGATAATTGATCAATAAACTAAACAGTTCAAGAACCTTGGGGCAAATCTATTTACAACATTAGTACTAATGCATTTAAAAGTAACCTTTTGCAGCAATATAAATGATCCTTTTTAACTCGATAAAATATCTAAATATAAAAAAAGCCACCCAAGTTAAAATATTTTGTTCAATATGTATGTGATTCTATAACACATAGCTCACCTTAACGATAGCTTTACTTATTTGATTTAAAATGATAGTATATTATTCAACATACGGTAATGTAGGCAATAACTCACGCAGATGAAGTTTGCGGCACAAGCCGAAGGCGAGTGCCGTAATTCGTCAAGTGAGTTATTGCCATTACCGTATGTTGAATACTATACTTTATCTACGACTACAACAGTGAAGACTAAGATGTAAGTACACAGATAAAGAACACTATATTTACTATATTTAGAAATCTTGACAGGTATAATAATGATACAAAAATTTTTGTCTAATTACTCATTTTGCTTATTAACAAAATTAACAGTAAAGTTTGAACAACCCGTAAACTGAATATGTGGGACTAAATTATTTAAATTTATTGTTTCTTTTTGTGTTTGTTGCAAATATGTTGTAGATGTATACCTGATTGAGTTATTATAGAATTATATATTTTATTTGCAGTTTCTGCCTTATTTTTTTGGGGATCATCAACGTATCCCTCAGCAACAGTAGTTGATCATCAACCACCGTGGCGCTTCAGTGCCGTTAGATATCCTCCAGCATCTACTAATAAAGTCGCCGACGAACGGCGAAAACAGTGACCGGTATATAAATTACTATCCCGTAATTTTAAAAATCTAGCAATATCTTTCCCCATCGATCCAAATTTGTTGATGCCAATTCTTTGTAAGCAGTATCTTCCATTTTGGAATCTAAAAAATAGAATCTTCTGCGATATATCCGCAGGACGAAGATCTAAATACTTTTTAACAATAGTATAAAAATTTCCAGTAACCGTAAATTTTCTGGCAATTTTTGTTTTTGTATTTGGTACGCTGACCATAAAAATAGATCCATGATCTTCTAAATCAGTGATGCTCATAGAGTGTAATTCTGCAGCACGACAAGCACCCATAATCCATATTATTAAAGCAACCTAAAATTATATAATTTAGAAGACTATTAAAACGTCTTAATTAATATAAAAGCTATTACCTTTATTATCAGGTATTTCTCATCGGGATCTTCATTTATGAAATTGCTTATTTGTTCCGGGGTTAATGTTTTTGCTTTTTTTAGCGACATGCTTTTCCGATTGACGTTTAAGAAATGCACGTAATTTTGAATAATTCTCAATGTTGATTCCATTATTTATCTTCAAAGTACTTCTCAGCATTGAGTAGAAAGTCCATAGAGACGAGGGTTTATATTTATTACTAATTTCGTTAAAGTATGCCAAAAGAACATTTCCTGTAAACAAGCAGTTGACATTCTTACTGCTACACCAATCTAGAAAGTTTTTATACACTTCTTTATATTTGGCTTGCGATTTTTCGGGTAATAGATTCTGTACTGTAGCATTAGCTACCTGTCTCAACTCTGGAGGTGTACATATTAATTCATCTTCACTATCAGAATTCATCGTATTTCACGCTAATTTTACTTAATTCAATTTCAATTTGAAAACGTCAGAACAATTTATTTAAATTTGTCAAGTAGCCTTACCTCAATAATAATAATGAACGTTGCATTTCGTTGTATCAGGCTCGTACATAGCCAACTTCGCACGTTGCGTCTATTCGATTATACAGACTAGACATGAAGGAATTTGACACTACCTAGTAGGAACCCTGAGAATTATCATAAATCACAAGGGAGTTATTATAACTCACGCTGTTTGTTTATGGATACTATAAATTGCTCAAAAACAGCTGATTAATTAATATGTAATTTGATAGGAGTAGATAAAATGTAATTTTACATCCATGTGCTCGAAGCTTTAATTATTTTCAAAATTCCATAGCAACTTAACAGTATGAGTTAATTATGTTTAAATAACAATGCTAACATAAATATCAGCACAAACAGCAACAAATTCCAATTCTGTACTTAAGGTAACAATAGTTTACTTTTTAGAACACTGATATTAAATTATTGTAGAAATTGAATTTGGTTTGATTACAATAGGACCATCGACTTTATATTGTTCGAACTGTCAAGCTTTAAAATGTTCCTGTTCAAAAACCACATTATAGTACACAACTAAATTCAATCTTTTCAAAACATGCATTACACAATGCCTTTGTTGGTTTAGGAATTCAATTGTTTCTCTTGCAATTAATTAACTGCGTTTTCCAGAGTTCTAAGTCAATAGGGAAGTTATAAAACTTATATGTATTCTCACGTCTTAATTATTGGAACAATTTACAGCGGCATAACCTACAATTTTTCGCAAAAAAGTTTCTGAACCATAACATATCAACAAAACACACAGCGTTTAATGGCAAACGAGAACTAAAATGGCAGGTCGGTCTGCTGATATCTAGAGCTCCAGTAGGTAGGGCGATGTAGTTCCCATGCGATAGCTAATTGATTAAGAGTTTGTAGACCACCTTATCATTTTATACATTTTCGGAACAAATACAAGCATAAGAACATAAATCTATTCTTGGTGTCATCTTAAACTTTATTTCTGTAAATGCTAATACTGCACACATGATCATTGTGATCTCTTGGCAATAATATAATGGTTACCTTTGCTTTGATAGCTACTCTTTCTTCATAATACTGAAATACTTGAAATACTACTTACAATCTCTTCAAAATATCTATTGCGCAACATTCTATATGCTGTATGAAAGCAATCTGTAAATAGTGAGTGTAAAGGATTGATGATTATTCAATTACATGACTTACAAATTGTTGTTTACAACCTTTAATTTTGTTTATTTGTTGATTCCAAATTGTCCTATAATGTTTGTAAAAGAAATTAATGTAATCAGTGTAGATCGTTTGGTGGACAAATTGGTAATGCACAAAACCTTAGTTTCAATATGTTGATCAAGTTGTCCCAATAAAGTGGCCACAGACAAGGATATACAATAAGTGTCAGTATAAAAAACCTATTCAAAACTTAATTGGTAGATATATTTGGATGGTTACCAACAACCGCATCATCCAATGACAAAAAATAATGCTGTTTGACAAGATCGCATTGCTTGTTGTCATTAGCTCTATATCATTTTTATGAATACCGATTTTCTTTTCATGAAAAACTCTACACATTATTGGTTTCCTCCAAGGTATGCTCAGGTCAATGTAAATCAAAAAATTTACAAAGCTTTTTAAAGAAATTCTAAATAATAAAACTTCTGATTTAATTGAACTACCATGTATATAACTACTATAGTAGTTGCAACAGGTATCTAACAGAAATACATTAGCTCTGTCGCTTATGTGCAATAGGCATACAATTTCAATTCGTAGTTGTATTATATTATTTTGTTATATGTTGTGTAATGTGAGTTGTGCAATACAAATATGTCACTTATTACATCACAGATTGACTGCATGAAAAAATGCTCAGTCCAGTTAGGTAAAAACTCTAACCACTGTAAATGTTGCTTTGTGATATAAAATTAAAGGTTTCTCCACATTACTTGTGTAAAAATTCATATAAAGAGCAAATAAAATTTGGAGCATTGTATAAAAGCAGTATTTATTTGTATTTGAATTTGTGATTTTAAGGCAAAACATAGTACAGGGTTTCGGAGCAATCCCGGAAAATTTGTCAAAAGTCGGAATATTATTTTATATCTATATTTCCTAGAGTTGGTCAAAACTACAGCCAAAAGTCAGGGAGTTTAGTGAAAATTGCTGGAATTTTCACTTTTAACATTAAATTCTGTATTGTAAATTACACATTTATACAGGGCGATTTATAACTATATAGAAATATTTTAACTGAAACTTACCAATGCCCGAAACTACATATTTTGAGTTTCAATACAAACAATGGTTGTTCTACTTTACAGGTAACAAACTTGTTAAAACGCTTCTATCACATACAAAATCTTTGATGTTTCCTACGTAATTAAAATTCACAGAAACCATAAGTATGATAAAGTTGGAACTGAATAAACGTTAAACAACGAATTTTATTGTGTACTAACAAATGCTTATAGTCATCTGATCCTTTTAAATTTATGACTGCGGTTATTTGGCATTTTCAACACTGATACCAAAAGGGAATTGCAACTGCCTACTGGCTTGTAAAATAACTTTTTATAAGCTCGCTACTTGCGAAGTAAAACACCCATTGCTTGTATGGAAACTCAAAAATGCAGTTTACTATTGACTAACAAATATACATTATTTGAAGCGTCCCGTCGGTGTCATTGACATTGCTTATAATAAAATACATCAATTTGTAGGTTTGTAAATTTTAAACTCGACATTTGATTTTCCAACATTCCACATTGGCCAGGAAGCGAGTTTTTTTATCTGATTTTGAATTTTGCCGAACCCCTACTGTTCCAAGCAAGGAGAGGCTTCGTGGCTCGGTTGATTAATCTGCCACTATTAAACCTAAGGTCCAGGGTTCGAATCCCAAAACAGATCTCTTTAAAAATGTTGGGCGTGCATTTTTCACAGAAATATATCGTTGTTGGGACAAGAGGTAAACTTGAGGTCCCATGTGTGAGCGTTGTCACGAACGTTAAAGATCCTTGCTTGGAACAGTAAATGTTTGACAAAATTCAAAATTTCCCGGTAAAGGAACTTGCTTCCTGGCCAATTTAGAACCTTCGGGTGGAACATTGGGAAATGAAATGTAGTGGTCCAACGAAGGTAGCGATCTTTCCTCAAACCATACATAAACTTTTACAATAGACTTGTCATACAGCATGGACATTATACCGTAGGTCCCACCAAAGAATTTCAATTGGAGCATGTGGTGGCTAATCTCTTTAACTGTATACGTACCCTAAAGGCATCCGTATCAATAGTTTCTAAAAAGTAATTTTTTTTTACATAAATACCCATTCTTTAGCATTAGTTAAAATTTTTCTGTAAAGGTGTAAATCGTCCTGTGTACACTTTGTGCATAAGATACTTATGCATTGTCTAACATTGCTGCTGCAGTTAATTTCGTGAAAACACCAATATTGTATAATAAAATGAAAAATAATTTTTCTAATTTGCTAATTTATTTGCAACTTACATTTCATGGATAAAGGAAATTTTTAGGTTTAAATGTTTTTCCAATTTTTGTAATTCTGGTTATACTTTGTCTTCACATACTATAACGTTTTGAGAAAATATGTAAATTTTCAAACATTCGCCCTTTTGAATTTTTGAGATATGGACTGGTAGCTCAGGATAAGTTTTAATATGCTTCTCTTCAAAACAATACTTAGTTGACTTTGATTGGATCATTAGGCTCTGAGATATGCTCGCATTAATGGAGACGTGTTGAATCTGGAAAGTCGCAAATTATCGGTTCACTTTGTGCATCTATAGTTCGACTCTCGAATGCTACGAATGTTATTGTGGTACTGGTCCAAACGTTCACCCTTCTTGTTTAAAACAAGACCACAATGGGGTGGTGCTATGTCTATTTTTAGTCTAACAGTTGAAGATTGAAGGAACTTCTTCAGAAGCTATCGCTCATTTGAACACGATTGCCTCCTCAAATTCAATATTGATTGTTAAGAAGTTTTCATGTGCAAAAGGACATCATGAAACCTAACATGTATTGTTTTCGACATTTGTGTTCTTACTTGATATCATTTCTCACCATTGAAATAATTTTGCGATCTGTTTTCTTTTAACTTTCGCTGTCAATGTTAGTTGATAGAATTGTTGAAAAAAAAAACAAAATTTTTTATATTTGTTAACTAAAATGTGCTTTTAGTTTAAAAATTTTGTTAGGTTGACATATAGAGAAAAATTGCAAGCTTTTCTAACTCATTGAATAAAATGTAAAAATCTACGTCGCGTTTTTTTCTTCAAAGCATTAGTTTCGAAGTATGTCTGGAATTTCGATGAAAAGCTTAGGAGAAATCTGTAAAAGTCTGGGAATTTCATTTTCATATATCGCTCTCAACCCTATAGTAAATAATATTAAACCAGTTTCATGTTAAAAATGTACCTCTAGCATCATCAGTACAATATTGAAATACCTTGGAGAAAGCATTTGATTTAATATTAACTTTACGTTGTATCATGTAGAGTAATTTTTGAACAAATTCGTTTAAAATGTTGTTTCTGTTCATCTCTACATTGACGGTAATATTTTAATGAAGAGTCCCACTTCTTAAACCTTTGGGAACTACCTTCCAAACGCCAATTATAAGATGTTGTAGTTGAAATTAAACAAAAATATGCAGCTTATCAGCATTCTTCAGATTGCATATTATTAATCAAAAGGGCATTTGATTCCTGTGCATTCTCAACATCTGGGTTTCTTGAGAACACACGATGGAGCTGGACCTGAAGGATGCAAAAAAATTACCACTGTCTTTTCAGTTTGGCAGTCTTTTGATAAGACATTTGCAAACCACAAATGCCCAATATATTCACATACTACATAATTATTGATATCTTTCATTGTTAATGTTGTACCACCTTCAACTACTTCATGAACGGAGCTTTCGTTACTTGATGAATAAATCTTAGTTTTCACTTCAGATTCACTGTGCAGAATAAAAGTTGGTACTGTTGTGAGCCTTTTATTAGTTCGGCTTCTTGCAGGCCGTTTCAATAAATTTTCTTCTTCAGTGTAGTCGAAGTCACTTTGGTGATGGCAAATATTAAAGAAATTTTTTCTATTTTTGTACTGGGGTAATGAACCATCAGAAAAGTAAAATATCTTCTGCAAGGAGGGTAGAATATCAGTTGAAAGATAGGAAATTGGCTCTTTGAAATAATTGAAGAGCTATTGTATCATGATTTAAGCATTCAGAAATAGTTACAAAACTTTTATATTTTATAATTCCTTGTTCATTGTAGTGCACTGCAAAGGAATGTACAGTTGCTCGATTGTTATTCCAATGAAAAGATTGTGCCTCATCTTGGACAAGGAAATCAATTAAAAATTAATTGTACGACATAAAAATCTGAAATTCATTCATAATTTGATACCTACTATAGTAGTACCGAAACAAATCAAAAGTATTGGGTTAGGTCTGGTAAAAAATTAATGCAGAGTTGGAGTACTTAATTTGGATTGGCCCGACCCAGTTTAGTAAAAACATTAACTCGATTAATAATGTATTGTAAGTGCTCTTGAAAATTGTTTAATCATAACTGTTTTGACTGTATTTGTAAATTCTATTAACTTGCACACTAGTTTGAAACTATGTTTCAAATGCACAGGTTTTGTTTTATTATAGAAACCATCACTGAAATTACCATAGCAAAAACATGTTTCTAGGAAGCTTATCAAAATTAAAAATAAAAATTACTTGATTTAGTAAATTTATTATTCTGCAAAGACAGATGTTTTAAAATTGACGAATAGCTTGTATCAAGAGAAATTTTAATATCGCATAATATTATCAAAAGTTAATATTTGCCTTTTTATTGTCTACCTTCTTTCTGTTTTTACACAAATAAAATTTTTTATATTCTATTCTCTTTATTCTATGGCTACTCAAGTAGGAAGGTATCAAATGGATATGCATTTGTTTCTGCCAGTGGAATTTGGAATTCATACATTTAAATTTAAAAATTTTCTCTTTTTATATTCCAAAGCTCAACGATTGTATTTGGACATTTCTCTAGGGTTTATTGTTTATCTTTGCACATAGTACATAGATTCCAAACATCTTGTTAATGGAAAATCAGCAACCAGTTAGTTTGCAAAGAATGGTAATTGGGAAAAAACGCATATGACATCACTAAAGTATGACATAAATGCTGCACATTGGTAACTAAAATTGTTCCCTGGTACAAGAAAGAAGGTTGAATTACCAGAATTTGATATTGCTCATTTTAAATATTGCTGGTACTTCTATTTGGTTTTTTTTGAGCCAGTTGCATAATAATGCATTCTTCTGTAATGTGGACACCCATAGTTTGATTTATGCCATGATTGCGACCTTGATGTTTTGACCTCTCTGGTTTTGGAGTATTTTTGAGCCAATGCAATGTTTATGAGAGATGTAGGGCGGTAGCGACTAAGGTATCTTTCTGCTTACATATGCCATGTCAATTAAGAATTTTGACAGGCCACTGTAAATCTGAGGTATTTTCACTAATTTGTTCAGTCCATACTTGTATCTTGTCCACACTATATGTATAACATTTTGACACACTTAAACCAGTATATCAAACCATTGGGAAATGGATATATGGTGTCGATATTACGAAATTTAATAACTACGAATACAAATTGGAAAATTTATTAGATAACATGTAAGTGAGTCAGTGTTACATATACGTTAACAAAATAATCACCTTATTTAACTCCATTTTAAGTAAAGTGTACCAAAACCTATATCTGTCTTTTGGCATCTTTTATTGCTGTTCCTTTCTCAAAAATCACATTATTAATAGTTTAAATAAAGTTGATGTTATTACATTGTCATGAATGCTTACTCTATTAGCATAAAATAATTGCAATGTGTACTTAAAGAAACTTGATTTCTTAACATTTCCATATCAGGTATTACTAATAGAAAAAATCTTAAAACACCTTAAATCTAATTCATCAACAAAGCTTCAGAACTCCAAATTTTCATATTTCCAATATTAACTTACGTGACATTTATAAATCCCAATTTCTGGAAATTCTATTCATAACGAACATCGTAAATTGTTAAATTCCTGGTTTTACAGAATCTGTTCATTGTCCATTCCAAATAACTAAATTTTTATGCTTTAACTAACACTACATTTCACCATTACATATTTACATTTAAAATGCACGTATACATAAAACAACAACAAAAATCTTATAATTATTTAGGGTTTAATCGTCTGGCATAAGGTTAAGAATGTCCAGACCACACAAGCTTTCCAATTTACCAAAATTTCCATTTTTACGTGCTTTCCAAAAAAACAGCTCTCTTGATATATACAACCATAGAGAACATACAGAAGGAGAGTCACCAATTACATGTTAAAAAGTGGGGACAACAATGACGGCTAAAATCAGTTGCGCTTCCAGAGACTACTGGAAAACACATGAGTTAATAGTGGTAAATTCAAAATATTAAAATACTAACACTTAAGATTTACATAGAAACTTATTTTCAAAACTCAACAATCAGTTTTAACTAATTGAATAAAAATTCATTTAAGCATATATGGTAAATAAATGAATTTTAATTCCACCTTTTTTCATACATATTTGTCACTGTCCAAAATAAGTCTTCTATAAATTCATTGATGGGAGTTATCACGGTATAAATTAATAATAATGGTTTATTAATAGAAATATGGTTTATTACGTCACACTTAGCAACAGTACAAAATAACGAATCAATAAATAACCTTAAAGGTATCATAAATAATTAAGCACAAATAATTGCAATATAAAGAAATTCTGTTCGTTAATTAATTAAATCTATTATAGGCTAGTCAATATCTTCTAGTTATTCTTTATTTTATAAACTGACATACCTGTTATGCTAATCGTTTTAATTTAATAATTTTCAAATAATAATAATATTACAATAAAATGACACAATAACAGAAGGAGCTACACTAAAAGAATATTTAACTAGAAATTGTATACTTTGATTTATAAAATAACGTACCTGTTATGTCCATCCTTTTAATTTAATAATTTTTTAATAATAATAGGTACTGAACGAAGCAACTAATCACTGTGAAAGGCGAACTATGTTAAAACCATATTACAATTAGTATTTTAAACACTGACGTAAAGAATGGAATACCTGTAGTAACATCAATTTTTCGAATTTTGCAATGAACAATAATAGTATGATACTACATAGATCAGAATAACTGCAAGATAAGGAAGGCATTTCCAAATAAAACAAGTAGGACAGAGGTTAGGTTGTTCCGCTTTTTCATCAAAAGCGAAGACATTCGAATGCTAAATATATTTCGATGCAAGTAATCTTGTTTCCAGGTATGTATCGAATGATTTCCTTTCATTTATCTATGTATACAACCCGTCTGTTTAAACTACCCACGCAGGTAGTCTTTTTATTAGGGCACATACGAGCTTTCAAAATTCCACGTATGGGAAAAACATTCATTGCCAAACCTGCAAGCGGGATTTAGAACAAACTCATGTACAGTTTAGATTTTTCCCCGAAGGGAAGCCCACGTTACATATTTGGAGTTGGTGTCGAACAACGTTACATTTAACTCGTATTATTACATTTTTGATGTTTTAAATTAACTTCTCTGAATTTTACTTTCTGAGCTTAAAGTTTTTGATCTTAACAACTTGTTCTCATATTCCTTGACCGCACACTCCTCTGAGATATTACTTCTTTATACAACTACATTTTGATGTTTGCTTACTAACTGCTTGCTAATAATTAATTACTCATTCTTTTGCCATCAGATGTAATTATTGTCATTGAATTCCCTTTACTTCTTTTGTTGTCATGGGTTTTTGTCACAGTAGTCTATCTATTGACTTTATAGAATGAAACCTGGGGAAAATACTTGTGTTATCATGTGATTTACTTAGGTTAAGATTCCTGTTTCGTTGTCTTCGGCAACAATATAAAATTAAAATATTGAAATGACTTATCCACAATCTGATATCTGCGAATTTCCTCTATTGGTATCTGGGTTTCTACATTGGATTGAAAACCTTTAACATTGATAATTTATGTGACTAAAATTTGAAACAGCTCTCATATTTGGATGCAATTAATGTTATTCAGTTAATATTTATAAAGCTTTCTTAAAAATGACATGATTCCACAAAACGATTATTTTGTCATTTTTAAGTTTATGATTTTAAAAGTACTAACAAATTTAATGCAGTGTCTTGGTTACTGAACCTTACTATATATATATATATATATATATATATATATATATATATATATTCAGATAAACAGGGTGTATCAATATTGCTTGTTCATTTCAGATTAATTTTCCTTTTTTTTTCATTTGGTTTCTGTTTAACATAACACCATAGTGTTACAGACCTTTAATAAATGTAGCTACGTTTCAGGAAATACATTACAAATAGATACTTTCAGTATCTACAGGGGCAGAAACATCACTACTGCTCTTTAATTTTCGATATCTTTTGTTTTTGGATTGCAATAATTATCTTATATTTCGCTTAGGTTAATAAACTTTTTCGCTTGACCAAACATTTCCCATTGTTATTAATTTAGGGAAGAATTGATCTCAATATCACCTACTCATCAGTTGAAACTTTTGTAAATAATGCCATGATGTCAAAACTAGTCAATTTCACTGATGAAACATGTAATCTTTTAGGTACGTTTCGGTATTTGTGCTTTACAGTTGCAGCAAACATGCTAAACATTTTGCCAGATTTCATATAAAGGAGCCAATAGCACCTGGCAACTGTGTAATAAGAACAATTTTCTTTGTGATTTTTTTGTAGTTTGTAGATATTTCTTTGTAAGATTGAATTTTATAAATTCAATTTTATGGATCATTTGTTTGTGTCTAGTGTGTTGCTGGGTTTGTTTTATCATATGCCTTTTTGATATTTCTTTAAGAAGTAGGATCGATTTCAACAGTCGGCTCCACACATCCTCTCATTACATTGTGGTATATAAATTTTGTCATTGAAATATTCTGATTGTCATTAATGCTGTCATATTAGTGGCATAGTTCGTATGCATGCGACTTCTATGCCCAAGATCCCAGGTTCGAATCCTGACATAGCCCACTAGAAAAAATGTTAGACAAGCATTTTTCACAAAAATACGCCCCTGTTAGGATAAGAGGTAAAATGGAGGTCCCACACGTGCATGCACGAGTGTGTTTGTCATGCACGTTGCACCTTGTTTGGAACATATTAGTATTTTGATGCATTTATCGAAGTTTTATTGCTTTCATAAAAATATTAAATCTATTTTAAGTATGCATATAAGAAACTCCATGAAAGTATATAACATAAATCTTCCAAGTCTGAATTTGATTATTAGAACAATGATCTGATAAAATTGGAAGGCATGCAAACAGAATTTTGTGTTATTACTTTACACTTGGATCAATTACTATTTTTTGCTGCCTTTTACTTTTTAGTATCTAAGCATTTTATATTTTTCAGGACGTAATGGATTTGTTATCAAGATGCTTACCATACAAACCCGATGAATGGCAACCTGCTGATTATAGTAACAAAAGGTTTTTGAGAGTAGAATTGAATAATAATGGCCAAGAATATCAAAAGATTAAAGCAGACTTTCAATCCAAGTTTATAAATGCTACGATTCTAAAAATTGAGCGAATTCAACATCCTTTTGCTTACTTTCGTTTTCAAATTAGAAAAGAACAGTTGAAAACCATAAATGGCTATGAACCATCAGTAAGTGCTTTTAATTTGTTGTACTTAGTTATTCCATTTTTAATTTTTAACTTTTCGTTGTTATTTTTAATACAAACTATGAAAGTTGATTGTTGGTAAATTATTTATCACAATCTACAGAAATGAGTCTGTCTAATATTAGTGACAGAACTAAATTAATATAAAAGATTTTATATTCTTCTATATTCAAATATGTGTTTAAAAATAACAACAATATGTGAAAAGGAACTGTACCCCAGGTTTCTTCAGATATTCGTATACAAGTTGAATACTATTATTTTACACTTCAAAACTTAAAGTAAGCACAGTTATAATGCTTAAAAGATTCAGTTCAAAGCATTATTAATGAAAAGGGCGCCCTGACACAGTGGCTTATTATAAATTGCTTCTGAGTGGGGTTCAATTTTAAAATAATAACTTCTTTTACCCATAAAACTAATAGTAGAAACATTACATAACAAAATTTAATATGAAGTTGGCATAATAAAACTAATGTTTTTTATTTAAATTTGGCCAAATTTTTAAGAATTGTAGATTTCTCCCACGTTTATAATAAATCTGAAAATAATGTAACGAGCTTCTTCGCGATTCCTTATTAACCAAATATAAACCTCGTTGCACTTTTTTATAAATAAGTCTTCACCTTTTCATTTTACTATTTAAGTTCATAAGATTATTTACACCCCACAATGGAAAAGTCTTCCATTATTATTTTTAATTTAAGCTTCACATGCAAATCCCACGAAGACTCAGTACCCACGCCTTTCCTGTCATTGGACTATGAATTGTGGTGTAAAAACCTCAAACATTGTATTTTCATGCCATGATAACACAACTGCGTTTGCGGTTTAAGCATATTAACATGAAAAATCGAGGAGTGGATGATAGTTTGTGAAAACGAACCGTATAACAGACACAGACTTGCATAGCGACCATCATGGAATACACATGTGCGGCGTGGGTGAAGTCCCTTCCTTGTTACCTCTTCCTAATATTTACTATATCTTGGTTTCGTCACTATGACTACCGGACGGCGATTGAAGAAACAACCGCCAAAGAACCCAGCAACCCATGAACCCCATGTTGGTGAGTTTTTGTATTATAATTGGTGTATTTTGACGACCCGGGGGAATTTAAACTTGTATAAATTTGCATGATTATTATATGGAAAAAAAACGTTACAACTTGTTTTAATTGCAAATACAGAGAAATCTTAACATACTGATATTAATTTACTACAATGTACAGAGATGCCGCTACCAATTGCAATAATGACAATTATTAAAAATTGATCGCTAACAATATTTACTATGCTAATTTAATTCTTAATATGATGATGAACTACTTTGTTATTAAGTTCGACTTTGTAAATTCATCTACACTAGCACTTATCTATTTGAACATTAAATGTATTTATTTTAACGATTTATGTATAATTTATATAATAATACAAGCGAGTTCACACTACTATTAAAAATTAAATCTTCTGTCATATTCTACGATTTGTATAAGCTGCCAAAATAGGTTATGGAAAATACTAGAAACATTCAAGAATAATACACTCAATTCATCTCTTTTGTATACTTTATATTTGTTTTTAAGTGCACTCCTGCAACTGTCAATCGATCTATTGTTACTTTTAGTTCTAGCCTCTTTGGCACCTTTATTACATTGATATTTCAAAACCAACAAGTGGTTGGAAATAACGTAAATGAAACCACCACCAGTACAATGTGTTTTTTCCGCTGTGCCAGTACAGCAACGACACAACTAACAGCTCGGTTATAAAATGTTTTTTTTTGTACATAACACGTGTTTCAAAAAAGGACACATCTTTAAGATTAAGCTAAAAATTACACATGGGTAAATTTTTATTTCTCCCACATGTATGTTGGCAACACTGCACTATAGGTTAACAGCTTGTAACCACTTGTTCTTTTGCATGATTGCCGTTCATTATTAACAGAAATATGGGCACCGCTTTCCTTAAAATATTAATTATGTTTGTATTAAGCGTTTTATCAGGTAATGTCTGTTTATTGTTTATTATATTTTATTTAAATGTTTAACGACAGTCGTAGATAGTGTTAACAAATATAAATATTTCATCTAGCAAAGACTGACCAAGAATAACGTGTATCTTCATCATATGTTCTATCCTTCCACCTTACACTCTTGTTGGTCAACTTCTTACTTTCTACTTGTGATCACATGGTTGTTTTCAACTTATTTGAAATGAATGTTTGTTTTCTGATCTCCTTCTGTCACTTTTTTCTGTATTTTTAATTTGTACAATTGCTCTTTAGAGGATTCTATCCAGTTCTTTTTTTGTGCATTGTAAAATCAGTCTTGTATTTCGTACTCTTTTTAAGACCTCGTTATTTTAATTTCTGCTATCGTATTTTTCTATGCATCCATATTTCAAATGCCGCCAGATATTTTTCTTATGTCATTTTGAGAGGCTGCCTTGCATTCAGTTATATTCGTGTAAAATATTTTATAATTCTTTATTTAGTGTTCACAGAATATCCTCTATTTATTATTTGTAATTTTGTATTGCAATTGTCAAAAACTTCACGTATTAAATCTTCCTGGGTTTTAAAATAACATTTTTATGCTATGTCTGTGTCTTTCTGTATGTTCGTTAACACAATAACTTAACATTTTAATGAAAATCAATCAATTTTACAAACATACATTGCAATAAAATCTAGATCTCTAGCAATTTTCGAGCCACTTTCAGTAACCGGAAATGGTAGAACAAATCCCCCAGCATGATTATTCAAATGCGAGTCCACTGATGCCAAGGAACTATTATATGTGTATTTATATCAATATTTAAAGCTACCATGATATTTCGAGTAACTTTTGATATTTGGAAATGATTAGTTAATTAAACTAAAAGCCCTTATTATTCAAATGCGATTTTACTGTTGCCAAACAAATGTTGTATGTGTGTAGTCTATCAAATCTGAGACTACAGTCAAATTGTAAGTCGCTTTCTGAAACTGAAGATTGTGATCCTGTTAATGTAATTTTTATTCATATTCAATATAGATTAGATTGCATGGCTAAATTACATGCAATAGATATGCAGGTGTTTAAAATCATTATTATGACGTGGTAGAAGATATTACTTTCCTTAACTCTTAATATGCAATAAAGTTGAGAAGAGGTCATTCCCAATTTTTATTAAATGCTTTCTTGACTATTGTTATATGTGTCTTTAATTTCACATGCAATGTTCTGCTAAACTGCTTAAAGTAATATTTTAATGAAGTAAATTTAAACGACAAAAAACAAGAGATATGAGCAGTTACATCATCATATTTATTATGTATTTATTACATGATAATGTATGTATTTCATAAGTGTTTACCATCACCATCTGCTTATCATATTTTATTAGTATATAGCTATGCTATTTGTTTTGAGGTTGTTATGATCTATTGGCAAAACAGCTACACTGATCTGTTTGCATGCTTCTGTTTTATGCAGTGTTATATTTTTAAATACACCCTTTTGTTTAGCGCTATGAAGAACACTGCTGGTTAATGCGTGTTCTAGATTTAGACGTTGTGTCCACTTTCATAAAGGACATTCTAAGGATAAACATTGGTTACTTCTTCTAAATGTGTACATGTGTCATCACGATTCTGCTTGCTAAAATGTGTGAAACGTGACTTTATTTTTCAAACATGTTGTAATGTTCCAAAAATTCTCATAAGTAATTTTTGAAACATTGTTTGTAATTCAACTCATCAATCATGTGAAATAATCCAAAATAATACTGTCCATAATAATATACCCTGTATATGTTAAAATAAAAGCTCTTAATTTCCAAATTGGAACATCTGTACTTATTTGTGTAAAAACTCCTTAATAATTAATAAAACTTAATCATTAAAATATTTAAATAGATACGACTGACACTATGTGGTCATCATCAGAAAAAATATAAAATAATAATAATATTCACTTGTTTGTTGTTGAGAACACCAGCCTGCGGGTGAGGAGAATATCCTCGATAGTGTTTAAAGCAACAATATAGTAAATTATACAGCTAATATTATTATTATTATTTTTATATTTTTTTTTTTTTTTTTTCCCATTGATGATGACCACATAGTGGTCGAAATACGTATCTAGTAATTTAAATATTTTTTGTGGTTAAGGGTTTTTATTTAATTTTATTTAAATCGTGCCACAGTGTTCCTATAGATTATTAAAAACTCCTTAACTCATTCCGTTTAAAAAAATGTACATTAAGGCTTGCCTTGGGCAATCATACACTTATCGCAAGTTTAATGGTCTTGTTTCACGATGTAGTAAGTACAAGCGCCAATAGCAAGCACGAATTTTCGTAACGGTCTATCTTGTTTGTTCATTGTTTTAAGACAGTTGGTTTTTTTAAACCCTGGGCGAATGATGTTGTCTTTAATGTCTTTATCCGCCAACTGACGTATCGCAATATAATAAAAAAATGTGGGACTTCGGATTTGCGATTCCTCACAAAACAAGATATGTACGTGAATACCGAGTTGAAACCACTTCGGATCTTAAAAGTTTAATATTTACACGATTCTCACGAAAGCTTGTTCTTCCCTAATTATTTAATTACTTGATTAATTAAATTTGCACAATTGAAGTGTTTTCTATAGCAACTGGTGTTACAATATCTTGGAAAATCATAATTAAAACGATGGCTTTAATTCAAGTCTGGTTGTCATTTGTTATAGCATTGCGCATATGGTAAATGTATTGATACTTCTTTAGAAGAGACAATGTACTTTTCGTTTTATGGAAACTACTTGTGATTGTTTGAACTCCTGTGAGCTGCCCCGTTAATCACTTAGCGGGTGATGCATAAATGACCCTTATGTGATATTTGCTTATTTAAATATTCCAGGGTAAGTATACTATTCTTACTGCCTCTTGTCTACACATTATCTTGGATGTCAATTTTATTGAAAATAATTAAAGTTCAGTGTTGGCACAAAAATTTTGTTTGTTGAAATTATCGAATAAATTTTTATAAAGTTCATTATGTACTGCCATAACATCTAACAGTAATATCTTTTATAAAGTTTATTATATACTGTCATAAAATGCAATGGTAATATTCACATAACTTGCATTATGAGATTGTATTAAAAATACTAATATATTTTTTTATATCGTTTAATGCTGCCATAAGATCTAACAGTAATATTTTTTATTCTCATTGCGAGACTGCATTATAAATACAAGCTAATTTTTTTAAAACTTTCAATATGTACTGTCTTAAGATCTAAACGTGATATTTTTTTATGCAACTGTATCAAAGTGTAGCATTATTTTTTTATAAAGTTTATTAGTTCTGTCCTAAAATCTAACAGTCAATTTTTTTAAATGTTCAATGCGTTGCCATCATAAAATCTAACAGTAATATTTTTGATAATTTTCATTGTGAAATTGTATTAAAAATACAGATTAATTTTTTTATAATGTTCAATGAGAACGATACGGTTAAAATTTTAGTATTTACAGGTAATTTTGGTTAATACATTTGCTAATTGGTTACCTTATAAATGTATATGTAGTTCTGTGTTTATCTTGGAATTCTTCTTGGCACTTTAATGTTACACATTCGTAATAGATCTATTACAGCTATGGTCATAACTTATGCAAACCTAATATTTTATTTAAACTTGTGATTATTCTTATGATTATTTTGATGTATGAAAGATAGATACTTTTGTTCATGCTCCGAAAAAGAAAGAATTTAAGTTGATAGAAACCTTTAAATTTACGAGGTTATTATTTTTCCAAAGGTTGACGTGAATTAAAACATTAAAGAGTGACATAAATTAGGCTCAAACCAAGACTGAGGTTATGCCATAAAAAGTTTGTTACAGATTCAAGGCGAGACGTTGCAGTACAGTGTTCAATTGGGCAATTAGTAAGTACTTTATATCTTTACAAAGTGTCTTGCATTTTTGTTGTGTTAGATTTATGTTTATGAGGTTTCTATACGCGCCTCTAATAAGTCAGTTACATCTCAATAATACTACAAGGTATAGTGGTGCCCTTTGCATCTATCGTTTATATATATTTGACCCTACGGATACATTTCCATCTTGTAATACATCAAAAATCCCACCCCGCGTTCATTGCTTTCACAGACCTAATAAGCCCACTAGCCTGTTTGTCAAATTAGGTTTTCTTACACCTATTGGCCATTTTCGTACATTTTTAACCTGGGGCATAATTTCTAAAACAAGAAACCTGAGCTTTCTTTGTTTTCGTTATAGTTTGTATAGGGTCTCACTTATAACTAATGGAAGGTAGTATAAAAAAACATTGCAATGTATTATTAATCATGCTGCACTCGTAAAAGCCTCCAATATTATAACAACATTACAGTATGCATTTAGTTCGATGACAAAATGATGGGCAGTTACAGTGTATTTAGAACGTTACGTACAGATATTAGATGACTTCTTGATTACTGAACTGCTAAACTTAACTGGTTATAACCATAGAACATGATACCAGCAGATTGCACCATGTCACACACGTTCAACATGTCTGCCAAGAGATGGTGGGTGAATTTTTTTCGACTCCTACTTCGTTTTTCTATATTGATGCATAAAATAATAACTTTCTTTTGGAAACCTAATATATTTTATTTTTGTACTTCTAAAATTACCTTTCCTTAATTCTATTTTTTTGTCACTATGTTTATTGCTTCAAAATCAACATGGTCTTGAACTTTGTGTCTGCGGTCTGAACACCAAATGGAGTGGTTTCACATTAGTGGTGTCTAATCTCCACGAAAACAAATGAACGCTTGCATGGCAGCGGTGACGATAGCAAAGCCATAGAGCTGGGTTGTAAAAAAAACGTTTATTTAAAAACAAAATAGACCTTATCGTTTTTCTTCTGAGGAAACTCGATCAGTGTCTGCTTTAAATTGGTGGTATGCACTCTCTGAACAAATGAAAACTTGTGCAGCGACTACATATAGCTGTTGCATCTTATGCACTTGGAACAGCAAGGGTTTGGCAAAATTCAAAATTATCCAGGTAAAAAAATTCGCTTCCTGGCCAATGTAGTACCTTTGGGCGGAGCATTGGAAAATTAAATGTAGTGTAGCGTTGCATCTTCCGCACGTGTAGAAAAAATTTTTCTACATTTGAATCAGCAAAATAAAGAAATAAACTAGGTACAGAAAAAGCACCAAAACTTGTCACTATATTTAAAACATTTAATAGTTGCAAACACAAAAAGACATTTAGATTTGTTTACGTTTTATCGTTCAGTTTATGCTTTATGATTGTTTTTCGTATCTTTTTTTACATTTTTTTAAGAGAAATAAATGTGTTTTTATGAATGTATAATTTACTGTTCTTATGAAATAGTAAAAACACCTAGTAACCTGTATACAGCACGCATATAGTTACTGTTGTAGGCAATGCAAATATGATCACAATTCACAAATAAAATTTTGATGAAGAACATAACATCTTATGTTTTAAACCCACAGTATTTTTATCATGTTTAAATCCAACATAACGTTTTAAACATTTGTGTTTTAAACAACTCTATTGTTTTAAACATTTTGTTTAAAACAAGCAACCCTGCCATAAAGATTCGAATTTATTAATGACGCTTATACAACACAGGATACCCTGTAAGTGACTGCCGATGTTCAAACAAAAGAGGAAGTGATGACGAGTAAGAATAGTAAAAAATACTTCTGCAGTATTGAAAAATAAAATTTGGATGACTTTCTGACATAGAAACATTACTTTCTAGTTAAATAGAAAAAAGAAAGGTAATATAAGACTGAAGATTTGCTCATTCGTTTAGTACCGATGCACAAGAAGTTTTTCTTTCAAGATGTACCCATCAACTTTGCGAATATTACAGAGTAATGTAATACAAATTGTAATCTATGTCCTTGCTAAAGTTGCTGAAGAATATTATCTGTACTTTTCAGAGATTTCGGAGTATAAGCAGCTATATTCTTTCCCACTCATTTTGTGTATAATTTTGCTTTTAATAGATAAGAGATAGTAAAATTATCCAATACAAGAAACAAGCAATATAAAATAAATAAATAGTAAATAGCATAATGCACCGAAACATCAATTTTTAAAATAATGGAAGCTGTACATTGTCACATTAGAATCGTTTCTTGCAAATAGTGAAAATAATGATTCGAAATTTAAATTTTTTAAGCTTGACCACCTTAAACAATATATTGATTATAGACTTCACTAGGAATTTTAAATTTGCAGTTTTCAATAAAATGGACATGTCAAACAATTGACGATATGCACGAAAATACGTAACATTACAAACACATATTGTAGAATGCATTTAATAGAAAACAAAATTGTTGTGTGCAGATTCTATTAAGCGTGCAAAAGTTGTTAGTTACAGTTCAAAATGTTTTATGAATTTGAAGATAAAGAATATAACATGCAAATTCTAGGTGCTTTTGAATCTATTTTTTTGAAAATCGACGTTTCTTTGCAGTCCTGGTAGCCCTTGAAGCTTTCTATTAATCTTACTTAAGACTTATTTGATTCGGTCGGAAATGAAAAAGTCGCTAAGCTCTCCAAAGCATCATCGATGACTAATTTTCTAAATGTAATCAATTAAGAGAAATTTTCTATTCGAAAATCGATGTTTCTTTAAAGTACTTGTGGCGCCCTGAAAAGTTCTAAGTATCTATTTTTCTTATGATTTGAATCAACTTGTGCTGAAATAAAAGTTATATCTCACCAAACTATCGCTGATGCTGAATTTTGTTAAGTTCCTTTGTGAGAATTTTGTTCGAAATCTATCAATTTATTTAGAATTTTGGGACCTCCGAAGAGTTCTATTATTTTTTTCTCGTAGCTTAAACCAACCAATTCTGACAGAAATGGAGATCTAACTTTACCGATGCCAAATTTTCTAAATTTAATTAAGAGAATTATTTTTTTTTTTAATAATTGATGTTTCATTAGAGATCTGGAGATCTCCCGAAGAGTTCTATCGATTTTTCTTATTACTTGAATCAATTCGTGGGAAATGATAGTTCTGGCGGCTAAATTGGACAGTTTTGTGAACTTGACCCTTTTTTATCAATTGCTCTTTTGACTGCTTAAAACGCCAGAATTATTTCTATAATATACTGAGAACTCTTCCTGGGGCAACTAGAACCCTTTGTTTTGAAATTTTGATAATGGTGGGCCAACTTCATGCTGGAAAATTTACTATGTAAAATGCTACAAAATATTCATCAAAAGTTTATTTATAAATGATAAACTCCTTTTTCTACATGTTCTTGTTATGAGTAATTATTATTATAATCTAAGGTAATGGAATTTGCAACAGGTTTGCATACGAAAACGTTTAGATACATTCAAACGCTTTTAAATCATAGCATCAATAAATTTAAATAGTATAGCCAAGAGAACCAAATGTATTGCAGTATTCAACCTGAAAATCAAGTTTTTCGGAACAGAATTCGAAATAATCACTTTGACTCATATATTATTCACATAATTTGATACCGCTTATTATTTACTAAATTCGTTTATCCTATTTTGAACAAATAATTGAGAGTATTTTGAATACAAACAACAATGTTTCTGATCGTTCCAGAGTTCATAGTCCTAATTCTAAATCATGACCTGAGTAAACAGTTACTGTGTTTTTATGTAGCTCTTATTACAAATTATATACACTATAACAAAAATGGAAAGCATGTAAATCTGAGTGTGCATTGAATCTGTCATACTTGCAAATACAAGTTTAATGACTTTCATTTCTTTGAAAAAGAATTGCATAAGAAAACTTGAGGGAATAAAAATACAAATTATATCCAGGCACACTTGAAACCCACAATTTTTATTTAATTAAAACCTAACTGAAATAAAGGTCATTAAATAATATGGTTTACATTATGTGGTATAACGACCTTGCAGGTTTGGTTATATAATTAGGTCAGCTTGTTAATAAAGTGCACTCTTTATTACAATGTAAGTTTCCAGTTTATTTCAAACCTGTTAAATTGTTATATTAATGTAAATTGTAAACTAAGATTCACATGGCAATAAGTGTAAACTTAGACACTATTTATATAGAATGACATTGACGAGCGTCTCGCGCCACATCTGATCTTGGCTGCCGTCAAGGCCATAGCTTCCTTGTTGTCATTTGCCTGGATAGGTTTATGTATAAGAGGTTATGTTTATGTTCACAGATGTTATGTTCCTTGGTGGTTTTAATTTAATAATTTTAATTCTGTAAATGAACAAGTGGAAACTATATCTTCATTACATTATAGAAAAAAGTAAATCACTTATTGTATCAGTAGTGTATCTCACAGAAAGGAGAATAAATCAATAAATCGAATTTTGGGAACCGCTTGTGAGGTAATAATAATTTGATGTATTTACAAAATGTTTTCCACAAATCTGGCAAATTTCAGACACTGGTTTTGGTAAAAGTGGCTCTTTATCATGAAATTTTCTCATATGAGCATAAAGATTTTTTTTCAGTGTAAAATGTACAAAACATTCTCCGCAAACAAGATCCTCTTCCATAATTAGTTCAAGGCGTCACAAGACACAAATTACAAAATCCAACCTTACAATTGTCAACTGAAAACTATGAGGAGTATGCTGACCTTGCGGCAGCCAAGATCAGATGTGGCGCGAGACGCTCGTAATGACATTGTACAAATGCAAAGGTCAATTCTTTCTTCTTGAAAAATGGCTATTTTAAGAAAGTCATGCCTAAGGTAATATTCCATTTTCAGATATTATAGTGTTCATTAAGTACCCCTAGGTAAGATTACAACCTAACTAAACCATACCATGAATTGTATAATTATCTTTAAGTTGTACTTGTATTATTGTAGGTAATAATATTAACAGTTATATATTAAACATCTAATACCTATTATAATATATATTTTTAACTTTTATTTTTTAATACTGTCAACTGGGGTAACATTAGGTGCTTTCCTTTCACAGAAAAGAACAGCTCCGAACAGCCCAGGGCTTTAAAGCTAATGTTCCATTCAATTAGAGTGCCAAGCCCTGAGCCCTAAAATTACGTTTTCCCCTTACCCCTTGAGCACCAGAATATTAGCTGAGGCGCGAAGCCACTTTGTACTTATTTGAGGTTATGATGGAACCATATGAATTAATTCTCACTCTTAGCCGATCACAATATGTATCAAAATCATCTATTCTTTTACCTGCAAAATCATTTCTTCTTTCAAAGAATACATGTCAGGATGTTGGATAATAAGACATATATAAAAACGTAAAGCGTACATAGTACTAATTTGAGGTTATGTGTTGCTACGGATGATAAGTCCGTAATTCTTAAATGTGTGTTCCTTTCAGGGAGAGCTCCGAAGTGTCCCAGATCGTTAAGTTTCGGATTTCTATAAACCTGAAAGGAAAGCTAATATTGATGCACTTTTCCGTTTTTGGACATATTTAGCTGTTTACCTTCTTGTTATTTATAGAAAAATGTAACATGGTTTCTTTCTAATTATATAAAGCATTTGTAAATAAAGTAGTGTAGTTTTACCCATTTTGAAAAATGTTGTGAAAGTAAAAAAGTTTTCAAAGTTTTGAGCCAATTTTACCTTGACTTAGGGTGAATTTGTCCTATACACTGAGAGTCATGTATACCAAGCAATAAAATGAATTGGGCCTATGTTAAACACACCAAAAAGTCTTAATATGATGATACAGTGCAATATTAAAACTTGACCGAAGCAAACTTTTTGAAAGAAACTAAAGAAAATATAGTAAAAATGGAAAAAACAAACAACACCAATATTAGTTTATTGTTTTTAAATTGATGTTGTATATATGTGCATAAGCGTAAGTATATTTCTTTGCTAAATCTATTCTATTCTGTTAATACATAAAATTGTCGAGTTCTGGTACAGAAAATTGATTTCCTTTCGAAATCGTTCTAGGTCATTTTATCTTGCGCAACACATCTTCCCAATCATGCATCATTGAGGCCGGTTGTTCAGGCCGCTTCCAACATGTAATTTTTTCCCTGCACTCAACAATGCAATCCTCGTTAGATATGTAATTTTTCCAAGATACTTGTGACCGTTAAAAGGATAAGCACAAAATCTCGAATTGAACAGTTTTCTGGGCTCATTTTTTTAAAGGAATCTTTTGAGTGTACTGAACAATTTTCAATTAAGTTCATCATCTTCAGAAGAAGACACCCTTATTCTTTGTTTTTTTTAGTAGCCTTAGAAACATACCTACCAGGTGTAACTTGTTCAAGATCTGAAGCAGAACTGTTCTTGCCAGCAGGGACATCCAGCCTTTTCTTTTCTTTTTCTTTTCTTAGTCTCTGTTAAAGAAGTGACATAATCAGTTCTCTTTTTTCAAGTTGTTCTAAAAAGACGTCTCCTACCATATCCATATCAACATTATTCTATTTTATTGGTAAGCGTTCAAAAAGTTTAGGACTGTTTAAAGGGGAAATCCTACACTTTTCAAATCCAGAGATTAGATTTTGGACTTTATTATCTTTTAATCCCTCCGTAAGTTTCTTTAACAAGGAAGGGAACCCATCTTTGGGCACGGTTGAAAATTTTGAACTTGGGTTGGATTCTTTCCATTTGTGTAAGATATGCCGCCACAATCTCTTCAGTGGAGCAAAGAATGCTACCTCTAAAGGCCGTGTAATGTGACGTGTTAGAAGGTAAACAAATTTTATATTGTACTCATCATGCAATGTCTGCACTACCTTATTGATGTGCAGGGACAAATTGTCACCTATCATTACAATACCACCCCCTCTCCCGTTTTCGCCTCAGGAAGAAACTGAGAACGAAACCAATCTTCAAATGTTATGGCATCAATCCAACCACACTTGGTTCTATTGTATTGAGCATTCTTGGGACCATTTTCAGTCCAAGTAGTCCAAATGTTATCTGTCTTATAAAAAGCTTAAGGCGGCAGACATTTGCCCTCAGTATTGCCACAAATCATTATATTAGTTGAGCTCTTACTAAAATTGCAGATATTTTCAATATATTTTAACCCTCATTTGCAAATAACTTTCTTACTTCCTGGATCGCCAGACAAATTTGTCTCAGCATAGTTTCATATCCTGTTACATGCCTAAATTGGCATTGTAAGTTTCTAAATTTGTAAGTGAATTCGCACCAATATTTTAAAAGACTTGTGCATGCATTTCCGTCACTTTTGATAGTTGCGTCGGCGCCCGAGAATGCGCAGACGCGGAGTGTGGAAGTAAGTGGTGGTTTCCGTCACGTCGGGGACTCTTGTGATCGAAGCGTCGACGGTGAAGTTCACCGGTGCCTTTTATATTTTCTTCTTTTTTCAGATATGTAGGGTTTTTGTCTCGTACCTATTATCGTTCCTCCTACCTGTATCCCTTCGTATCTCTACACAAGAAGGAAGGAAGACAAATCTAATTTGATTTCAACGGGGGGGCAAAGACCAACACACGCCCACAACGCCCAACTGCTGCCAAGATAGCTGCAATGCCGCGACAATTTCCACAGTTTACGTGAGTATACTTTGTCTTTTCCTATAATTGCAATAAACATTTTTTGCATGTGATAATAATTTGAGGTGTAATAATGACGTAACCCCTTATAGCGCAATATTACGCACGTATTTATTATGTTACCAACTGTCGTAGTGGCTCTTATACATTACACACCAGGACTTTAACAGCATACCTTTGAATAGACAGGTAGACTATAATAATCCAGGAAGGTGGAATGTCTTTTATAGAATTGCTTAAATTAGCCATGTAACCATTAATGATGTCTTCATTGGTTTCAGCTTTAATCTTTTTAATGTTTGAACTTATGTTAACTTGAGGATAGTTGTGGCGCTTTTGTCCACTCATACCCTGGTACATTGTTTCTAAACACAGAAATAATACCATGCTTTTTTATGTAAATAACTTTTGACTATCATACAGAAAACCAATTCATCAACTGGAAATATGAAATCACACAGCTTTATGAGGTGATTTTTAAATGCAAGCTCTATTTCATGCATAAACAATCTTGAGCGACCTACCTGTTTTGAATGCTGAACCAGAAAGTATGATTTATGGTAGATCTGGGAAGACCAAAACGTTCTGCTTTGCGTTGCGTCATTTGGCGCGAACGAATGGCCTCCAAACACTTCCAACTTCTCAAGAGTATAATTTGCGGACGAATTAAACAATTAATAATAAAGGTAGGTAGGTAACCTAAAAATGTTTGGGCCAAGTTACTCCTAAATATGGCGCAATGTTGCCCCTAGACAAATTTTAGTTTCCTTTTTGAACTACAGTAAAGAACGTGATATATCTTGTAATAAATCATCATCTAAAACAATAACAAACAATACCGCTAATTAAACGGGTTCTGTCACATCTGTGCAAATAAAAGTTGTAACACCTGGATTTAATTGCATTCAGCTGTTTTGGTCTCTTAATTCTACTATTGTAGTGGTCTGTTTGTAAACTACTTTAAAGCACACAAATACTGCTACTAGTACCGCCACTTGTCATTTAGGACAATAACCACAAAAATAAGTAGATTGATCAGTAAAACACGGAAAATTTATTATTTCTTGGGCCAACGTTATCTGCAAAGGGCCAATGTAACCCCAGTTGACGGTATTCTACAGATCCCAAGGCTGTCGGAAACGTTCATCTAGAAACTAATACAAAAAAAACAGAGAAGAAAAAGTTGTTAAGGAATTAACTACAAATATAGTGTTTTTTTCCAAAGGTAGCATGAAGAAACGGCATCTTCAACATTCGAAGACATCACCTTTCAAGTTGAATGTACTGCTATTCAGGGTCTTGAAACAACCAAAACTAAGGTTCTTAACAAATAATAATTAGAAGTTCTGCCAAATCATCAAGAATATGCTGAAGGTACGTTAAAAACTTTAACTTCTGAGCCGTTTTCAAGAGGTCAGTCAAATTGCGCTGTTTCGTATGATCCTGGCATATGGCCTGGTGTTATTGACAAAAAAAAAACAAAATTGATTCTGATTGCTAGTGACTTAAAACAAATAATTTCAATCATCCCAAGGATGGTCATATAGAAGTTTTTCAAAAAATTATTGTAAAAATGTTTACCTAGCGGAGAAGATTGTAAACCATAATCGGTTATTATATTCAATAACCAAAAATGTAGTTTTGCTTTTACTGCAAAATTTTTAGAAATCAATCTACTTCTTTAGGAGACAACTAATTTTAATAACCAGCAACATTTGATCAGGCATGAGAAAAGTAAAATTTTTAAGCACTGTAATGATTTGGTCCAGTGGTGAAATTTCATCAAAAATAAATCTTCTGGAAATCATTTGAACTGAAGTCTTATTGCTCAAGAAAAAAAATTGGGTTAATGGTCTGGAAAGAATTATAGTAATAGTTATGTAGCCCCGAACAGAAAACAAATTCTTCTCAAAAATACCGATAATTTTGTAAAACTGATTGAAACTATTTAAAATTTTGATCCAGTTATAGCCGAATATATCCAAGGTATTCAAATAATGTTATATTATACTGCACTGACATGTGTCATCAGGAACAAATTACTATTATAATGTTTGTATTTTTATTACATTATTTGAGTAAAAAAGTTGAAGTCAGGGAGGTAAACACTTTTATAGGGTTTTGCAGATCAAATATATGTGATGCAAGAAATGAAATAGCTATAGATGCACTTGCCTGATAAGCTGGAAATGACTACCATAAAGGTAATCTCTTGAAAATTTTAGAATATGTAGTAAAAAATTATTTACTGCAGACATTTCCAAATTTAACTGTAGTTTTGATAATATTAACTTTATCAGTAACGGTTGCTTAGGGTGATCAATTGCTTTCTAAATTAAAATTGATTAAAAATTATATGTATGGTCTACAATGAGACTAAAAGATTTTACAATTTGACATTAATTTTAATCGAGCAAGATGTTGTGATGGTTCACTAAATCTAGAATATGTAATTAAAGGTTTTACTCGAACTAAAGCAAGACAAACAACTTTTTTGTAAACAATGTTATAAGTATTTTACAGTTCCGTGTAGTTTCCTTTTTTTTTGTTTATTTTTCATGGTAGATTTTTTAGTGTTTTTTTTGGTTTTTTTGTAATATAATGTTTCTAACAAAAAAATATATCTTTACAAATATGCATTATGCCATTATTAAAATATGAATTGTCTTTGGAGGGCAACAAAATTCTTTCTGCACACGGGTGTCAGTATAACCTAGCACGGTTCCGAACATCTCAATATAAACGATACGGTACCAAACAAAATGTAATAATTACGTTAAATTTCTCTTTGCTTCGTGCTCTCCTGTTTTGAAAACCCCCATTCTATATAACAAAATAATTAATGCATTTATTAGACCTATTTTCTATAAGCACTAGGTAAAGACATCATTCAACTATTTTACAGGAGTGCTATACATAAATTAGTTTAAATAGGTTCACATCCTAAACTTTCATCATCAGACTCACCTCCTGACGATAAGTAACCATCTGAATCATTACTATTATCATCAGCCCGCATAATTAGATCATGAACCTCCTCTATCAAAGTTTATTGTTCAGTATATTCTTTTCAGTTTTCTCAACAAGCAAACATATTTTACTCCACTCTTTGACTTCGATATTTTGATTTGTTGTTCTGCTAACTTCCACACTTTATTTTAAAAATTACATTACATGCAGCGATGTGGTTTTTAAGTGAAGCCCATATCTTTTCGATAGAATTTAGTTCTGGATGATATGGAGTTGATGCTATACTACATGACCATGTTCTGCTAATAGCTGTCAATTACAAACACCTGATGAACAGGTTTATTTGCCCTTAACCTTGGAATATAATACTGATGTGGTATCATTACATTTTTAAAGAAGATATTTTGTTCCTTCAACCACTTCTGCATCTTTTTTTCCAACTTGACGTAGGACTACAGTGCACAAGAACATCATATGACGCATTGTCTATCTCCAACGCAGAATCTATTGTGCATATGATGTCACTCGCCACCCGATAATAGTTCAGATCACAATTAGGCCTTCCCATCCTGGAACTGGTTGGACGCATATCTCCATTGTTTTCTAATTCTGAGCTAACCTACACATTTCACTGAAATCCCCACTAGTCTAACATAGGTCTACTCTACCTATCTTTTCTCCTTTCTTTGCTTTTAGTATATTTCACGCTATTGCCTCGTGCCTTATTATGTGTCCTATCATCCTATCCTTTTTATTTTTTACTGTTTTCCACATATTTCTTTTACTCTACCATTTCTAGTACATCTTTGTTCTTAATTTTTGTCCATGATATTTTCAGCATACGTCTGTAGTGCCATGCTTTTCAAAGGCTTATTATGCCTTTTTCCTGTCCACTTCTACTGTTCACGTTTCATAGCCATGCAGTGCTGTGCTCCACACATGTTCTTTCAGTAATGTTTTCCTTGTTTCAATGTTCATTGTCCTCGAATGTAGTAGTTGCTATTTCTTGTTTAAAGCAGCACGACCTTGTGCTAACCTTTGTTTTATATCTTTTGTGCTTTCCCATCTTGCGTTATTTAGTTTCCTAAGTAGCAGAAATACTTAACCTCTTGTAAGTTTTCGTTTTCTATTTGTATTCTAATTTTTTATTTATCTGCCCCTCATTTGCATACTAGTACTTTAGTTTTATTTTTGTTGATATTCATACCGTATCTCTGTTAGAACTGTTTCCATTTCATTAAGAGCAGCTTCTAACTCTTCCTTGCGAGATGCTAATACCGCTATATCATCTGCAAATCTAAGCATATCCATCCTTTGTCCCTGTATACTAATTCCAAATGTCTTCCTGCAATTGACAGTATTCACTGCCTCTTCGATGTACGTTAAAAATTAACGGGAATAGGGCACATACCTGCCTCGCCCTTTTCATAATATCTACTTCTCTACATTCCTGCTCTAATTCTATTACTGCTGTTTGTTCTTTGTATGAGGTATGTACTATCCATCTATTCCTAAAACTCATTCCAATCTTTTTGAGTATTTTGAACATTTTTTTCCATTTTACATTGTCGAATGCTTTTTCCAGATCTACAAACCCTATATTCGCGCTTTCTCCTGTTTCTATTGTCTTCTCCATTATCACCCTAAGAGCTAAAATAGCCTCCCGTGTTCCCCTGTTTTGCCTAAACCCAAATTGATGTTCTCCTAGTATTTCTTCAGCTCGTTTTTCTATTCGTCTTTGCACAATTCTAGTTAATATTTTTGACATGTGCCACACAATTTATTACACCAAAACTGCAACTATACCATTACAATAATGAAAACAAAAAAAACATGTACACATTTTTTTACACTATTATACGGGACTTCTTTCTAACTATAAAGCGCACTTACGTTTTCATTACAAATACATATTACAGTCTTAAGCAAGTATTAAAAAATCAAAGATATTGCGAATCTAATTACCTAGAATCTTAACTTACACACAGAGACATACTACAGATACGTTTCATCTGTCATGGTTTAAATTTTAAATTTTTTTTTAAAATGCTCTCGCTCTCTCTCTCTCTGGTATAGTGTCAGAAAAATTTATAAGTACCTGGCAGATGATTGACTTTCATTACGGTGGAGACCATAAAATGCCTAGGGAGACTCCATCATCTTCAACATGGTTATTTCCAACACAAGTTGTTGATCTGAGAACCAATGTACCCCTAAAATTGAAACTAACCCACTTGGTAGGGTATTATCTGAACATGACTAGACTACACTCAGCTTTGTCTGATAACCTTCTAATCAAGGAAATCGTCTACCAAAGTGGCATGTTGATGGTTTGGATGGTACGTACAAAGTGTTTTATGAAAAATGGATCTACCCTTCCTAAAATCATTCGAGACATCCTCAGCAAACTTTGGGCGGATGAATTAAGAGCATAAAATTTAACATACTTCGTGTCATTTTTTCATATCTAATCTATATGTATACTTATATTTTCTGATATCAAAGTTCAATCAGAAAGAGAAACTTTTCATTTATTTGAGTTCTCACAAATCTATCTACATATGACATGTATTCATTCCCTGCAGATAAGATCACCAGTGCCAGTATAATACCTTATTAATCAAAACGAATGAATTATGAACTGTACTAATTTAAAACAAAGTTACCAAGATATCACTTCTAACCTTTAAAAACTGTCATATTGAATTTGACAACCCTGGCATATGAACCCTATATGGTACAAAATAATTATACCTTGGATAAAAATTTTAGTAACCTAAAAATTATATTTCTTAAAGCAAATAATCTAATCCTATTGGTGGAATTTACTAATACATAAACTTAAAATAAAGTATGATTATAAGTATATCTAAGGAACGCCACAAAAGGTTTAGGAATCAAGTAAAAGACTGGAAGCTACCCAGAAGCAAATTTAGACACTGACCATGGCATAGCAATTCAGAAAGCTATGCTTAATTTTAAAAATTTGACAAAAGGAACGGAAAAGCACTTTGACTTTGAGAAACTAAAAGATAAAGATGCTCATAAAAATTGGAGAAAAAGTCTAACGAATTGCTGAAAAGCATTTGGAAAATTTTTGATACTAAGGAAATAGAAGCAGAATGGAATAACTTTAAATACAGCTTAGACATGGCGGCCATAGATATTCTGGGGTATAAACAAAAAGAAAATACGAAACCATAAATAACGGAGGATATTCTAAAATTTAATAGAAGAAATGCAAAAATACAAAGACAGACCCGACGAAGTGGGACAATAGAGATACAAAGCCACAAAATGGGAAATTATTCGCAAATGCAGTAAAACTAAAGAACAATGGATTGAGGAAAAGTGCAAACAGGTACAAACTAGGATGGAAATAGGAAAGACGAGCATTCAAACTAACTAGAATGAATTTTAGGGATACAAAACTGTATAGCAAAAAATATAAGGGGCGAGGGAGGAGACATCTTTGTAGAAAAAGTTGATAAATGGCAAAAATGTATAAGGAATTTATATGCAAGATAGGAACTAGAAGCGGCAGAATAGGTATCGGATGACTTGGGTTATCCTATACTCAGAACATTTGAACTAGCATTAAAGAGCCTGAAAAATAATAAGGCACAGGTTATGGAGTAGGTGCAATCAGAAACTCCAAACGCTGCTGTACAAGCAGTAACAGAACGTTTCTTCTAACTTTATGTATGAGACATGAGATATCCAAAGATTTCAAACGTAACATCATAGTTACTATATCAAAAAAGAGAGGTACAGATAAATCTGAAAATTGTCGAAGAATAAGTTTGACGGCACACGCGTTAAAAACATTGATTGGAATTGCATGAAGATTGATGAAAGAGCGGGCTGAAGAAATACTAAGCAATCACAGTTGAGCTCATTGTAGCTCTAGGGTGATAATGGATAAAACAATACATAAAGGTGAAATGGGGTTTGTAGATCTGAAAAAAGCATTTGACAATGTAAAATGGAAAACATTTCAAATACTCAAAAAGATTGGAATGAGTTATAGGGATAGATGGATAGTACATAGCTTATACAAAGTGCAAACAGAATTAGAGCAGGAATGTAGACAGATGAATATTAGAAACAGGGTGAGACAGGAATATGCTCTATTCCCGTTAATTTTTAACTTATATATCGAAGAAGCAATGAATACTGTCAATTGCAGAAAGACATTTGGAATTAATGTACAGGGGAAAACGATTGATATGCTTACATTTGCAGATGATATAGTGGTATTAAAATCTAGCAAGAAAGTTTGGAAGCAGCTTTTAATGAAATGGAAACAGTTCTAACAGAGATATACTATGAAAATTTAACAAAAATAAAACCAAAGTAGTAGTATCTAAAGGAAGGAATAATAACTAGACAGAAACAAGGAAAAAATTGCTGAAAGCTTGTGTGGAGCACAGCACTGAACGGCTGTGAAATGTGGACAGCAGGAGAAGCGTACAGAAAAAAGATGTCTTTGAAATGAAGTGCTACAGACATCTTATGAAGATATCATGCAGAAACAAGGTCAACAACAGTAAGGTACTGGAAATGGTAATGGAAGAAAGAAATAACTTGAAAACAGTAAAAAAAAATAGGGGAAAAGGATGATTGGACACATTCTAAGGCCTGGGGGAATGATGCGGGATATAGTAGAAGTAGACGAAGGAAAAAGAAAGGTAGATGTAGAACTAGATTAGACTATTGCACACAGTTGTGAAAGATGTAGACTGTGAGATTTTCATGAAATGTGTAGAGTAGGAGGTACACGTCTAACTAGTTCCAGGGCAGAAAGCCTAATAATGAAAAAAAGTAACTATTTAAACCTGATGATTATCATAAACAACTACAGGTGTAGGTTTTGCAATATTCTCAACAAATGTTGATTGTGTGAAACGAATAATTGGAAAACAACTATTGATTTGGAAAATATCTTAGTGATGGAGTATTTTGGTGGAAGTCTGGTTACTTATACCCCTTCGCTTATCATTGAATATTAGTGAATTAGGGTCTATTTTTAGAAAACACTATAAAAAGTGAAACGTATATACAGAGTGTGTGATATGGAAAAAGAATTCAAAAATGTAAAATAGGGAAAAATTGTTTGAAACATTAAAAAAAAATTGGAATGACTTGATATACAGATAGTACATACCTTATGCAAAAGAACAAACAGCGGTAATAAAATTAAAGCAAGAACGTAGAGAAATAAATATTAGAAAAGGGCTGAGACAGATATGTGCTATCCCCATTGATTTTTAACTTGTACATCAAAGAGCTATGAATACTGTCGAATGCATGAAGACATTTGAAGTTTTTTGGCAGTCACAAACGATATTGATATGCTTAGATTTGCAGAGAATATAGTGGTATTAACACCTAACAAGAAAGAGTTAGAAGCAGCTGCTAATGAAATGGAAACAGTACTAACAGCGGGACACTGTATAAAAATAAACAAAAATAAAACTAAAGTACTAGTATATAAAGTAGAAGAAGATGTCAAAAACGGAATAAAAAATTAGGAAACGAGAATTTACAAAGAGGTGAAGAATTTCAACTAGTTAGGAAGTCAAATAATGCAAGAGGGGAAAATTAATAAAAGATATAAAAAAATTAGCATAGTGCCATGCTGCTTTTAACAAGAAAAAGCAGCTGCTATGTAAGACAACAAACATAGAAACAGGCAAGAGATAACTGAAAGTATATGTGTGGAACACAGCACTGTGACAGTAGGAGAAGACAGGAAAAAGAAACCTTCGACATATGGTACTACAGACGTATGATGAAGATATCATGGACAGACAAAGCTAAGGCACAAAAAGGTACTGGAAATGGTAGGGGAAGAAGGAAATATGTGAAAAATGATAAACAAAATATAATAAGTAGGATAATAGTGCGTTATATAATAGAAGCAGAGAAAGAAAAAAATAGGTATAGGTAGACCTAGATTAGACTTGCACACAGATAGTGAAAGACGTAGGCTGTGGGAATACTAGGAAATGGATATGTTAGCTTGGAATAGGAAACAATGGAGGTATGTACCCAACCACTTCCAGACTGAAAACCTAATGATAATGTCGAAACCACTCTAAAGTCTTATAACTAATGGAATTAACAAAATTTTCATGTAAAAGAAATTTGTAAAACTAATATATTCCACGTACACTACAAATTTCAACTTTTATTTTGTTACTACTTTTCTTTTATATTGTAACAAATGGCTTATCACAATATTTTTGTATCAAAAGTTTTTAGTATAAATATTTTAGCCAATGTAGCAATTTGAATTTTGAAATCTTATTTCAACTCTTTGCACAATTCACAACTTACAATAAATTTCTCATAAATTATTAATAGTAAAAGTTGCTAATTATTTCCTAAGAATTTGATTACATTGTTGCAATCATGCATGGCAAGGAAGTTGGTCAACCCAAACACTCATAATGCAGGATGTGCAGCATCATAATTGCATCACCTTGTACTTTTCATGAAGGAAACATGATTGAATTTGAGCATCATAGAGGGTGATCAAAAAGGACCACTCTTGGTAGTAGTTAGTGTACTTTAGTCGCGAGTGGTTGGGGCACTGATCAGCTCTCTTGACATGATGTAAGTACTTGCTTGTATTTTCTATTTAAATGTAACTTTATGTATTATTTCATATGTAACAATGTAATCTTTACACTTATTTCTTATGTAACACTTGATATGCCGCTTACTTGCTTAGAATATAATAAATTGGATAAATTTGATTGTTTAGTCATTATTGTGCTGTCTGCTCTGATTTTGATGTATACAATGGCAATAGTAGCATATGCTTTAAGATCCCATGACTAGGACATTTTATCGTCCCTGGTCTCAGCACGTAGGTCCTCTCGTTCTACGCTACCCCCTTCTTTACCTAAAAAACCCCTACGTTGCATGTGGTGGAGGCGCCGGGAGGAGCTGATCAGTGCCCCAACCACTCGCGACTAAAGTACACTAACTACTACCAAGAGTGCCCCAACCACTCGCGACTAAAGTACACTAACTACTACCAAGAGTGGTCCTTTTTGATCACCCTCTATGATGCTCAAATTCAATCATGTTTCCTTCATGGAAAGTACAAGGCGATGCAATTATGATGCTGCACATCCTGCGTTATGAGTGTTTGTGGGTTGACCAACTTCCTTGCCATGCATGATTGCAACAATGTAGTCAAATTCTTAGGAAATAATTAGCAACTTTTACTATTAATAATTTATGAGAAATTTATTGTAAGTTGTGAATTGTGCAAAGAGTTGAAATAAGATTTCAAAACTCAAATTGCTACATTGGCTAAAATATTTATACTAAAAACTTTTGATACAAAAATATTGTGATAAGCCATTTGTTACAATATCTTGAATTGTAATTGAAACTAGAATATAACGAGTATGAAAAACTACAGTTTCCTAACTGTAAAATCGTATTCCATGACCCAGATAGCAATTGAAGTTTGGGGCAAGCTTGTTTAATGCTTGTTGCCGACAGATAAAATCATTGTCATAAGTTTGTTTATGACAAGGTTTTATGCTTGTAACAAGGTTTTGGTAAGGTTGCTAGTTCACATCATCAAAGGATTGTTACTAACTTATATTAGTAGACCTACTACAACAATATCTAAGAGGATTTGGTAATCCTAAAACAGGTTTAGGAAAAAGTTATAAAAGATTTTTTATTATCATACAATAACCTTGTATTAATAAACATATGGCAATCTCAAAATAGCAAAGTTCTAGCAATCTTGTATATGCTTATACAGCTTATTTTACAGGGGATGTCCGGCTCTCAAAATCGATTAATGCATAGCGTACATTACACCATTATGGTCACCGTTTAAAGCAAGTAAATATAAAATCTGTGTAAAATTGTAACCACAATTGTGCAACGTATGAAATGCATAAATCACTATTATTTAAAACTGGAAATTACCGGTAATACTTCATAATCATGCCATCAAGTTAAATAAAGCCTAACCTATCATTTTTAATGCACTTAAGTAAAGGTTATAACACATTTTCTACTATAACTACAAATTTATTTCAGACAATCATTTATTGAATGTTGTAGTTTATATTTATAATTTTGTCACTATTTTAATAACGTAAACCAAAAATTCAGCCCAATCTTCTTGGTTTATTATATAAGACTCTCCATGTGTTGTTTGCGACGATAGACTTAATAAAGGAAAAACGTTTTAGTATTAAAAAATTGCTTTCAATAACAATAGGAATGCTATACTTCATTAATTATCATTATACCAAAACCAATACAAAATTTAGGCATGTGCAGTAATAGTCTTCTCTTGTTTATCGGAACACATTAATTAATTGTGCCGATAAACCTAAAATGCCAACACCTATATTACTGTAGTTGATAGACACTCGCCAATAAATCGTAAATCAATTTTTCAATTACGCTATTAAATTATTCACTTCTAAAACATAATAGGAGTAGTACATATTGGTGTAGAACAATTTTATTTTAATATGATGTTGCAATGGCGATTAGCAAGCAGCAGTATCAGTAAAAGTGGGGTGGTCATCATCACCTGCGGTGGAAAAGAAGCATGTGCATTGAGCACAAATGCAGAAGGAAATGTTGTATCCTAAATTATTGCACCTGGAGCCTGTATTTAGAGCCTTGTAGTACCCTAGTAGCAACAACAAGTTTGGAGGATCCACGCTTATGTATATCTTGTTACATCGCTTGTATTTTAAAGGTTATCTCAGCAAGTCAAAGCTTGCAGTAAGATGCTATAAAGGGATGATATGGTTTTGAAACAAGAACAAATATTTATTGTTCAGTGGTGTATATTGCTGCCATATAGACACATAGAATACTAATCAAACTTTAGAAACTTGACGTATATATGATCTTGCTTGTCAATTTTTGCTTCGTGGCACATATACCTTGAACAATTAATGAAACGAACATGTTTGATTTATTATTTTAATGTAATAATACTGGAATCGAACTGTATAGCATTTAATTATGCCTAATTGCTTATAGTGAAATTTTTATATTAATTTCATAGCTAATTAAATGTGTTTTTTTTAGGTTTCCACTGAATATTTTTTTGTAACTGATAGCAACAAAATCGAGAAAATTCTTGAATATAATTGTGATACTCGCCATGGAGGTATTCAAACACACTCACTACAGTTTTATAACAGTACGGGACATGCATTGGCTGTGAAAGTACTGAATAATAATTATAATACAAGAGATAGTCACCGCTATCCAGAATACTTAATTCAATATTCTCGAGCAACTGCAAATTACGATGCAGGACTATCATATAGTTTTAGTCGTTTGAACTTGTAGTTTGTCAATCCCTACATTTAAGTATAGCTCTAAAACGGATTATTAAATGTTAAGAGCATGATTAGTAGTTACTTTCTAAACTAGGTGTCAACTGACTGTTTACAAATATTGCCTTAGAGAGTACAATGTTTAACCTAAGTATTCATTGTGTAACGTAAACGCAAAATCATATATCATATCTTTATAAAGTTTGATCTCTCTGTGTATATAAGTTTTAGAACATTGTCAATTTGAACAAAAAATTGAAATTTAGTAGTCTTTTCGTGTGATTTGAGTTTTCTCTTCTGAGTAACTTACATAACAGTGTGGCGAAAGAAATAATTCAGTACTTTTATAGAATAACGTGTACTATATGGTGCAAGTATTTTTTTAACTTGTTGGAAAATCGTATATATACAAAATCAAATGATCTTATTAGGATGTAACATAATTAATACTGTATGAAATAATAATAGGCCCTAATTAAAAACAAACAATAATTTTTCATTAAAGGATGGTGTGTAAAAAAATTCAAGCTTGATAATTGCTAAATATCTTTTAAATTTCATGCAGGCAAACATAAAACTCTGTAATTTGGGATAATATGTATTACAGGTATCCTCGCGTAACAAAACTACGGAAGCTTGATGATACAATTTAATTGCACGTGCACAGAAACCTCTTTAACTAAGCATTGTTTGTAGTATAGCTCTGTTAGCAACTACCACTGATGTGGCCATAATTTTATTTTAAAGAAGTGTGATACTTCTTGTATTTGTGTTATGTTATATGCTGCACCCGAGCTGTTTATATAGTTTTTATTCTGCCATAACATCATCAGCGCAAACGTATATTATGTTCTCGTATTTATAGCTCAGTATTCGCTATAAATTTCCTATGACGGGGTTCCTTTCAAACAAAACAAATGATCAGTTTGCCAATAAATAAAATTGAAAAAATGTACCTACATTTTATAAAATTTGGTGATTTTGTAAAAAAAATCACAAGTAGGTAACTTGTATGTCAAGCACATCATACATAACAGTTTCACATTCTTCAGCTTCCTTCATGTCTTTTTTTCATTTTTTCTTGCAATATATGTGGTACATGTGCTTAAAAATTTTTTTTTTTACCATTTTTGTTTCCTCGTCTGCAGTTTCTCTAGCAATATTAATCATTTTTAAGAAGAAAGAGGTATACATTTTTAATAATGAAAACTTCATCTAATTTTGGATAACTAAGAACTTTCTTGTATCAATTCCCTGGAATTCGTTTACGAAAAGGAAATGATCTTGATTATTATCATTATCATGTAATTTGTATATTTTTGATAAACGACACAATAATAGTGCAACTTCATAGGAAGAAGCCTATTCATGATTCTTCTGTTCTTCATTTTCTCCCTGTTGTTCATCTGCCAAAATACCTTATTGTATCATGTTTATGCAGAACAGTTCTGCAACGAGGAAAGTTTCTTTGTCAGTTTACTTTCATGCGCCTTATCAAGCAATCACACTGTCTTCTTTCACTAACTTGAATTGTTCTTCAATGATTCTATTAACTTTATTTTACAATTTTTCAAATAGTTTCGACTAATTTCTATGGAGCACTACATTAATGTTCAGCACATTTACTCAAACTTGACCAAAAATATACCCTATGACAATCTTCAGTTAAAATCTACAAAAGAATTTTATTTAATAATGCTTAATCAATTGAGGCAGTATCTCGTTTTCAAATTCAACTAATTCTAACTATTTGTTTTATTTTCAAGGCCACACATATTATGCAATACCACCGTTACATTATTCTCAAAAAAGGTTTAGCAGGAGCTAATTTGCTTTGTAAGTAATTTCATGTCAAAGTAGCTGTTGCAAAATAAAATAATGTTCGAATTAGTCATGCTAGTTTCCATGAAAAGTTAAGATCATTCCAATATACTTATTTTAAGAAGTTTTAAGTATTAAATTAACGAAATGTATTGATCCTAACCATTTTTAAGATTTCATGTTTCACTTAAAGGGAATTCAAACTTTTGACAGTAGTTATACTATTGCCACCATGTCGGATGTTGAACACGCTCATAGATTCTTTAACTAAATAATTCAAACTCACCTTTTCACAAACTATGACTTCAAGCTGTACAAATACCTTTGATAAACCAATAACTTTGATTTATATTTAATGATACACGATCATGCATTGTTTTATCCATCCCAAAAACTGCAATCAAAAATATTGACGTCTTATTGATCAAAATAATATCAACATCTGTGTTATTAATCAATAAATTAGATTTTATATATATTTTCAAGTTGACAATTTCTTTTTTTATTTAAAATCTCAATAACCAAAAAATGTAATGTTTTATATTTACAATGAGGAAGCTTTTACTACAACACAAATGGGTGTCCAACAATTGTTGTATTCCTGGGTGGCTGTGAAATTAAATCTAAAATTATTAAAAGTAATATTTGTAAAAAAAATCCATTCCACAGAAAGATCAATTTTTGAGTAATTATTTAATTTTGAATTTCAACTCTGGAAAATGTTTAGTTAATTATGTTTCAAATTGTAACAAAACATTAAGTCAGAATCAACATTGGTGTTTCATTTCATAGCCACCCAGGAGTGGGATAACTGTTGGCACTCGTTATATATTAAACATTTAAAACGCTGGTAGTGCTGTTTTGGCCTAAACATAGTAATCTTAATACAAAGGGCTTTTACCATGTATTGATTACTTCATCTCGTGTGGAAGCACTACAACTGTGTCATGAAACATTAGGGATATGACCTAGTGGCACTGTTAGTGGAATGGATTTCGTGTAATAATTTTTGTGCGATATTAATTTTCTAGTATTATGAATACTATGTATCAGTATTAAGACGAAATCATAGCAAATTTAAAACTGAATATTCCCACAAATTACCTAACAAATAATAAGATTTTGAAGACATGCCTTTGTGCGTGGAATGTACAACAGAGCAATTTCTGATTGGTTCAGTATGTTATAGTTATAAAATAGTTTACATTTTTTATGGGGCTAATGTTTGCTTGGCTGCACTGTACAATGCTATTTATTACTTTAAGATTTGTACAGGTAGTACAAATAAGCCAATTTGTGCGATGAAATAGCTTTCCAAGAAACATGAAACTGATAGAACTTTGTTTTTCATAAATTTCGTCGCTTAGTTTGAACGGCCATTATTTGTACTACTAAAATGAAGCTCAAATAGATTCTATATAGGGCGGTTGCAATTTTTATTCTTTAAGCTGTTGTATTATATAAAAAGTATTTAGCAATATAATATAAAAGCATAATCTATTTTTATAGGTAATTTTAATATCATAAATATATTAAAGTAAGTTTTATGTATCAATACTTTTAGCCTTGTATTACTTTATTAACTGCACTTATGACGTAATATAAGCATGTAAACATGAACGAACTATTTCATTTAGATCTATTTTCTTAGTATCATCGCTTTTAGTTATAATAATCACTACCCGTCCAGTTGCACAGGAGTGATGAAATTGTTGTGTGCATTTGCTAAATATTGTGTTAAATTTAACGCTTATCTTTGTAATTTCATAAAATATAAGAGATACAAGGATGGTTAGCTAGTACTAAAGTTATCAAATGATGTTAAGTAATACCCTAAAGAGAACATTGCATTCAACTGTAGTGTCCAAAATATGAAAATAAGCAAAACCTGCCTAGTTACTTTTCAAACATTTTTGTCCTTACCGAACCTAAATAAAGAAGGGCATGATGTTTTAGCAGTTTTATGCTCTTAAGTAGGTGCAGTGTCAAATTTTTCACTTGGCACTGCATATTTTCAAAACCATTTGTGATCCCCTATTTCTATTTTGCTAAGGCCATTAACCCTAGACTAAATACACCCCTTCTAGGAAAAATAAATACCCTTGTGGCTAGATGCAAAATTCAATATGGTTAGGAGCAAGGGTAGTGAGTACCTTAAATGGTTTACAGTAGCTAGTAGCATCAAACAAAGGATTAATGCTATCTACAGTTGCTTAAAACATTTCTGGTATGCACAAAGAATTTAATTTTCGAAAAATAAATAAATGACACTTACTGCCGATGATTAAGAATTATGATGGTAATAAACAAACAATCCTTACATAACAAAGATTTCAAACTAAATAACACCTCAAGTTTGCCAAAAATTACTTTTACAAAATAAAGAACTAACAGCATCGGCAAAATTATACGACAACGTTTACATGAGCATAATAATCTTGAAATGTTTGTGAAAATTTAAGATTGTTCAAGAGATATAAACTTCTTGTGAAGTTTTTGTTTAAAAAAATTAACCAATCATGTGTTGTTACACCAAAAAAGCTATGACAAATGTCTGGCATTGTCACCAGGAAACGCTGTTACTATCGTCTGCCAACCAGGTGTGTCTGTGTTCCAATACATCCTTAGTTGTAACAACCAGATGATGTGAAGTACTAGGGACCTTTGACCCACTCCCGAAATTTTGTTGTATTTTCTACAGGTTTGAATTATATTGAAACGTCCAGGAATCTCCAATACAAACTCCGACAATTCCAATGGTTCCTACTTTGATCAAAATAATATTGGTGGAATTATGTTTAACTCTAAAAATGAATTTGTGGCTGTGATTTTGCTGATGCTACTTTCGGAGACTATAAATCCGGTGCTACAAAAATACTGAAAACCAGGATAATTTTTAGCACAGTCGCGATTAACAATTAAACCAAACGCCTCTAACTAACGATTAAAATTTACTACAAATCGACCACGCTGCCAAATAAATTGTACTGCCTTTTCTATCAAAAAACCCAAGACTCTCCTAAAGTAATTGTATTGAGCATCCAACTAATGCAGACGTGAATAGAACATATATAATGCAGCGATTAAAATCACTTCAAGATAGTGAACTGTTTATGCAATCTAGAAAACAACATAATTAGAAATTTAAACATTGTACGGACAACAAACTGTTACACTATCTCCATTCTCCACGACAACTCCTAAAACAAAAATACTTTTTCTCTAGGTTAACACATGTTTTAAAAAAATACTTCAACTTATACCTTCAAAAACCTCAGCATGAATCCTATTTCAGTTCCCCTGTTTGGAAATAGACTTCCATTGCAGTCAAATACATGATACAAGTGCAAATCTACTCTCAACGGATGGAAAATATCAATTTTCATTGGTTAAATGCAAAAGACGCAATGTCACCCCCCCAGGATAAACATGTACAAAAATTATAACTATGTATCCCACTCCAGAAAATTGTCCCAATACGGTAGGTTGAAATCGGTAAATAAACAAAATATTGTGATGCACTTTTCAGCAACTGTTTCCAGATCTGAAATTTGTTTGTAATCGATAACATCCCGGATTCAAAATTACTGGAATGAAACCTATAACCTCACTAACTGCAATTCTTATACCATGTTATTTTATACAGTTCAATATCTCAAATCCTGTGAGTATCATACACATAAGGACGTAGATTTGCAGATGATATAGCGGTATTAACATAAGGGAGGCTCCGTGGCATGTCTGTGACTACTACGCCCAAGGTCCCGGGTTCGAATCTCGACAGTCTGCTTGAAAAATGTTAGGCGAGCATTTTTCACAAAAATACACCCTCGTTCGGATGAGAGGTAAAATGGAGGTCACGTGTATGAGTATTGTCACGCATGTTAAAGATCTCTACCTTGCTTGGAACAGCAAGGGTTCGGCAAAATTTCAAATTTTCCAGGTAAAGAAAACTCGCTTCCTGACCAATGTAGTACATTCGGGTGGAGTATTGGAAAATCACATGTAAGCTATTAACATCTAAGGCGTCACGGTGGATCATTGTAGTAAGCGTAGACTACGGATCCCAAGGTCCTGGGTTCAAATCACGACACGGCCGACTGCTTGAAAAATGGCAGGTGAGCATTTTTCACAAAAATTACGCCCTCGTTCGGATGAGAGGTTAAATGAAGGTCCCATGTGTGAGTGTTGTCATGCACGTTAAAAATCCCTACCTTGCCTGGAACGGCAAGGGTTCGGCAAAATTCTGAATTTCCAGGCAACAAAAAACTCGCCTCCTGGCCAATGTAATAACTTCGGGTGGAGCATTGGAAATGCAAATGCACGATATTAACATCTAAGGCGGCTCCGTGGTGTAGTTGGTATGCGTGTGACTACTATGCCCAAGGTCCCGGGTTCAAATCCCGACAAGGTCCGCTTGAAAAATGCTAGGGGAGCATTTTTCACAAAAATACGCCCTTGTTCGGGTCAGAGGTAAAATGGAGGTCTCGTGTGCGAGTGTTGTCATGCATGTTAAAGATCCCTTGCTTGGAACAGCAAGGGTTCGGAAAAAATTCCAAATTTTCGGGGTAAAAAAAATTCGCTTCCTGGCCGATGTAGTACCTGCGGGTGGAGCATTGGAATACTAAATGTAAGGTATTAACATCTAGCAAGAAGGAGTTAGAAGCAGCTCTTAGTGAAATGGAAACAGTTCTAGCAGAGAGGTATGGTATGAAAATTAACAAAATAAAACTAAAGTACTGGTATCTAAAAGAGAACAGAATAAATCAAGACCCAGAATACAAACAGGAAACAAGAACTTACAGGAGGTTAAAGATTTCTGCTACCTAGGAAGCCAAATAACGCAAAATGGGAAAAGTGCAAAAAATATATAATAAAGATTAGCACAAGGTCATGCTGCATTTAACAAGAAAAAGCAAATACTATGTTCAAAGACAACAAACATTGAAACAAGGAAAAGATTACTAAAAACATGCGTGAAGAGCACAGCACTGTACGGTTGTGAAACTTGGACAGTAGGAGAAGCGGACAGGAAATGTGGTGCTACAGATGCATGATGAAGATATAGTTGACAGACACAGTTAAGAATAAAGAGGTACTAGACATGATAGGAAAAAAAGAAATATGTGGAAAACAGTAAAATCTAGGAGAGATAGAATGATGTCACACACTAAGGCATGAGGGAATAGTGCGGAATATATTAGAAGCAGAGATATCAAAAAAGAGAGGTAGAGTAGACCTAAGTTAGACTATTGCACACAGATAGTCAAAGATGTAGGCTGTGGGAATTTCAGGGAAATGTGTAGGCTAGCTCAGAATAGAAACTAATGGAGGTACGTGTCCAACCAGTTCCAAGACGGAAACCTAATGACGAAAAAGATAATTGTACTTGAACCTGATGATTATTATAAGCAACTGCAGGTGTTGATTTGGCAATACTCTCAACTAATGTTGATTGAGCAAAAGGATTTATCGGAAAACTATTAATTCAGCGAACGGTTGAGTGATGGGGGATTTTGGTGGCCACAAACTGCTTAACCGCCTTCTCGGAAGCAAGGAAAGTAGCAGTACTAATCACTACAATTGGTAGTGAGACTTATGAAACCCTAAAAGATTTGTGTAATCTGATATTGTCGAAGGATTTCACATATGAAGAATTATGTAGCATTCTTCGTAAGCAATTTGCACCCAACATTTCAGTTTTCATAGAGCACACAGGGTTCTATGAGCTTAAACATGTTCACGAGGAGAGCATTGGCCATACTTAAAAATCTGGGGCATTACTGCAAGACCATGTCAAATATCATTTTGTTTGTGGTATGCTAAAGGGTCCCATTAATGACAGAATAATGACGAGGATTATAGTACAGTGTTGGCAGAAATTGTAGATATAGCACTAACGATGGAAGCAGCTTTACAATCAACACCGTCTAGTAACGATTTTAGAGAAGTTCATAATATCAGAAATATAAAGAGTCTATTAAAAAGTTTAACCAACTTATTGCTAGCAAGGAGGGTAAAGCGGACGAATTGCAGGTGAAAAGGATCCTTAGTAAATGTAATGCTTGCGGTAAACAGAACCATGACTTTGCTAAATGTAAGTATAGATGAACAAGTAAATTGCAAAAGATTTTCTCTGTAGTTTGTAACCCGCAAACTAGTAAAGATTATGATTTGTTACAGGAGAAAAAGCTTAATTTTAAAGAAGTTTTGTTTATCGATAACGATCCAAATGTTCCACTGTTAAGTCACAGTGGATGTTGGCGATAAGTAAATGGATATGGAAGAAGAAACATATGTAGACTTTAAATAAGTATAATATTAGTACATTCTAAGGTATGATCAAAAACCTGTAATGGATAGTGTTAAACCCATTGGGTGAAATTGAAGTTCAGGTAGCTTTAATAAATATAAAGGTAAAAAGGTCGCTTGGTGGTGGTTAAACACAGGTGCGAGCCATTGTTAGGATGTGGCCTGATTTCTGTGTTAAATGTTAACACTTTTCCAATAAACTTGTTAAGTACGAGCGTTAATGGAAAAAGAAATTTATTCATAAAGAAATATTCTGATGTTTTCACTTTAGGTCAGGGAAAATTTAAATACGAGCAAAAAAATGGCAGACAGGTTAGAACAAGTTTTTTTATTAAGCCGAGGCTCATTCCATATGCTTTTAGGCAACTTTTGCATAAGGAATTAGAAAGATTAGAAAGGGGCAGGTAATTGAGAAAACAGATAATAACGCTTGGAATACGCCTATGGTACCTGTACTGGGTAAAAATCAAATAAGAGTTTGTGTAGACTACAGAATTGTAATCAAGTAAGTTTTTGTTTGTCTGTCAACTAGAAATGTCAAATTAATTTTCGTTCGTTCATTAAAAAAGTTTTCGTTTAGTTTGTTCTTGAATCGATTATAGTACTTAAAAATTAATTCCAAAACTTAAATAATGATGGAACCAGCGACAAGCTATATGTAAATTGTTGAAGTATATACATAGACAATAAAATTACGATTAATAAACGTAAACACCCGTTACCGAAAGTAGAAGACGGTAAAACATAAGTCCCTAGGTGTAAGTGGTTGGCAACGAATTGTTTTTGAACTTTGCTGAATAAATTGGCTAGAAAGCTCAATCACGTGTCTATCGTGGAATTTATATCGTGGTAGTCAGGCACCGATCAATGAAATTATTCGATGAAAAGGTGATAAACTAATTTCACTCTACAAAAAAATATGGGAAATTAGAAAGATGGAATGGGGTGAGCTAATCTGTCAAGTAAGAAAAAGATGAATTGTTGGAGGTCCTTAAATTCCAAGTGGAAATTAACTGTGAGTAAACTTTGAGCTTATGATTTATAAATAAGTACAAGAAAAATTGTTAGCGTAAATTGTAAATGGTTGATAATTATTTGATAGGAAATTAATATTCCATAAAGTAATTATTTTGGTGGACCACGACCTAGCGACGGAACCAATTTTGTTTAAATTTAAGCATAATATTATCGGAAAGGAAGTTTGAAACTTATAAAACATTAAGAAATATGTGCTTATTTATTTTAACGTAAGCTTATTTGTGGGATGTTTAACAAGTTAAAAGGTGAAAATTTGGCATTTTTAATGGACAATGGAGCGATGAAAAGAAAAGTTGGTATTACACTGTTTTCTATGCATTGCTATTAAGGGCATTTCCAGAAATGGGATTTAGAATGTCATGTATATCAGTAGTACAAACTGGAATAAAGGTGTGTTATATTATTTATGGATAAATGTTTGTGTAAGGATTACTGTTGGGAATACCTAGTCAGTTGGACGTTACATTGGCTATAAGGTTAATGTACGTGTATTTATGTTTCAGGAATTTACTGTTGATAGAGTTTAAGCTTAAATAGAATTTTATTTGGTGTTAATTAAAATATAGGTAAACATAGGTAAATTTGTGAAAGGATATCCAGCCATCCCAGTCAAGTCGTATTTGGGAAAGGACCTTATTTTTAAAATTTCTTTAATTTGACCAAATGCCAATGAGTCTTTTTAAGGTATGTTACAGAATGGTAAAGTATGGTGTGACACAATGTAGGAAACTAAAAGCAAAGAAGATCTATCCTAGATAAGTCTTTCAAGTAGCGAAAATATCAGAGGGATTACTGAGACAAGACAGTTTGGCGCCCCTCACTTATGACAAGCAGTAAAACCTTTCAAGGTGAGTGGTCCTTGTAAAATAGGTTTTGTATTTCGACCATTTTACACATTTATTGTTATTATGTTTGTGCATTTTTTCCATAGGAACCCATTTCCGCACCACTATAGTTAGCCGGGTCACCCTGAAAATTGTCACGGGGTTCCCATCCCTTCTGGGCATTTCGAATTTTGTAACGTCATTTTTACCTGCAACAATGTAAAAAATTATTGGGATTGGAAAAAATAGAAAACTTTTTAATATAAAAGGAGTCAATGTGCCTAAATTTTGATGGATAAAATTATAATACTAGTGAATGGCCTCATAAAATTTTCTAGTAAAATGATAGTCATCTTGACCTTGATATACGTCTGTAAATTGCTCCCCCACAATACATTTTTCTGTGGTATTAGATTCAACATTTTAATCAACATTCAAATTTTGCATTGGTTTTATGGTACCCAATATACTGGCAGCTCCATGGGTTGGATAGGTTCATGCACGACTACTAATGCCAATGTCCTAAGGTGAATTCCCGACACGGACTGCTTGAAAAACGTTAGGCAAGCATTTTTCACAAAAATACGCCCTCGTGCTGGTGAGAGATAAAATGTGTTGGTTCGGCAAAATTTCCAGGTAAAAAACTTGCTTCCTTGTCAATGACGTAGTCCCTTTGGATGGAGCATTGGTAAGTTGAATGTAGGAGGGTACCCAAAATAACCTGCACCTTGACAAGGTTTAAACTCATAAGAGCAATTTAATTAGTAGGTAGCACTAAAAACAATATGTAACTAATTTTAAACTATAGTTAAAGTGGCTTCATTATAAGGCAAATTGATAACCTGAAATGTCTTCAAGGTTGGTATATATGATAAAAGGGACTTAGGATTCCGCATTCATTCGTCAATTGATACACATTTTTCAATGTTAGTTAGTAAGAAATACACTTAAAAATTTTATAGGAACTCTGTTAATTTACAGCTGGCGTCGGTGCAAAAATACTTGGTATCACACTAAACAGTACATTCACCTGGTCCAATCATATCAACATATTGTGTGGGAAATTGGCATTTTTGAACATTATTATTAGGCGACTCAGACATATGGCAACAACTGATGTTCTGGTATAAACATCTATCATGCATTATTTCACTCCCATATTGCATATGGAGTAACAATTTGGGGAAATTTGCCTGGTGCAATAAAAGCTTTTAGAATGCAAAAAAGCTAGTGGAATAATAGACCATTGCAAACCCTTATTCATAAGATTTGATATTATGCCACTACCCTGTGTTGATATTATATACGAACTTCTATCAATTAATAAAAATTTAGACATATTTTTAACAAATGCTTCATTTCATGACCATAATACCAGACACGATCACCTGCTAAGGCCAAAGTTTTATCGTTTTGTAAAATAACTCTAAAAACTTAATATTATATAATCACTTGGCTGATTTTATTAAGACACTATCATATTCTAAGTTCAAAAAATTGATCTCATATCTAATTAGCAACTGTTTATAGTCTGTGCAGGAGTATATGGCTGTTTCACCAAACCCAAAACATTATAGAACGTGTTTTCTCAATTAGATTAGTTTATATGTTATTAGAGCATGTATGACTTTAGGTTATACTATGTGTTGCCTGGAATATGTATGGTGGAAATACTGTAAATTTGTAATATTGACTTGTGCACAAATATTATATTTTTTAGCCCCAATAAAAAAATCTATCTAACAACATATGCGTACGTAGGCAGTCACCTTTAGCGACCTTTCTTTCGACAGGGACAATAACAACAATATGATTTAAGGCTAACGGGCAAATGCTGGGTAGAGGCGAATGACTCTCAGGTCGGTCGCAATTGTATTGAGGTTTGCTGAAAAATTAATTGGGAAGTTTTGTAACGCGTGTGGCCTATATTTAAATCATGATTCGATTGTGAAGTGTAAGGGTGAAAAATGAAATTCGCTCCTCAAAATGTATATTGAATAAATCACAGAAATGAGGGATTCTAATGAACCGAGGAAATAATTACTACATCAAACACAATTGTGAGTACTGTTCTCTATTGTATTTTGTTGACGTTTGAAAATTATATAAGGGCAAACGTAAATATAATTATAATAGGTTCATAGAACGGCAAAATGTTATTTACATTTAAGGATAAAATTAGCACAGAAGCAGTAAACTTTTAAAATGCTGAACGAGCGTATTAGATAAAAAATACCGACTTTAATTGTAAGATATTTTGTTAGTAAATTTTGTTTTTAATGGACCTCGGAATGATGGAAACAGAAGTTTGTACTTTGCTGCATATTTCTAAGCCAGTGTTTATCATTTCCAAGCAATTGGGATTTACATGTCATATAGCAATTTAGGAATCTAGTGCAATGAAATGGTCGTATTATTTTCAGTTTAAAGTTTCTTTAGTTCTGGAATAATACCTGGTCAGAGAAGTTTAGATTAGGTTTTGTTTCTTCTAAAGCAAATGGACATGTAACGATAATGTTTTGAAGTTTATGATTAATATAGCATAAATTTGGATGTAATTTTATTTTCAGTTAGTTATAAGATAGGTAAGATGAAGCTATGTATGGGAGAAGACGTTATTTTGAAAATTGTGATAATCGGGTAGAAAGTTTGAAACTTTGTTTTAAAGTAGGGTATAAAAGGAGAAGGCTGAGGGGATTGACTTTCATGTAGCAAATACATCGATGATATTGTCAAGAAATGGTGGTTTGGCACCTTTTAATATTGACAGTTAGTAAAACTTTTCAAGGTAATTTTATATTTTGGCCATTATACATTTGAGATTTTATTAATTTTATCAGTTTGTCATAAGAACTCACTGCCTTACCACTGTAAGTTAGCCATTGCAACTTTAAATTTTTTATAGAGTTGCCGCCCCTTCTGGACAATTCAGAATTAATAATGTAATGCTATTTTTACCCATAACAATCGTACTCAAACAGTGACACAAAGCAATTGGTCCATAGATAGGAAATAATAGACTGTGTGAGGGTTTTTATTAATTAGGGGCACGGTAGATTATTTATTCGGCTAGCTTTATAATAATCTCAGGGGTAGGCTTCGGTGATCTTTAAAATAAAGCACACACGTAGTAACTATTTTTAATTAATGAAACTCAACCGATAAACATATAAAACTTAAGTGAGTGTTTACACATTTTAACAAACTATACACTTTATACAAAAAGTAATGAACAATAATAGTTTGTAGGGTATCTTAATGTACAAAAGAAGCCGACTCATACCCGAAACGCGAGCACGCAAGAGGGTCGCTTCATTACGCCACAACGGCTTAAACGATACTCTCTATACAACTGATAGCACACGGCACAGCACTGTGCGGCATATATTCACAACAGGTGGGGGTCGTGTGTTCTATCATAAAAATATATGTTACAACTGCTATTATTCTACCAAAGCACTAATCGGTCATGGTTGCTTTTTCAATTACTTGCTATTAAAAAACATGATGCATGAACTAAACTATATATTTCAGCAGGACTGCGCTAGATTACATACAGCAAATGCATTTATGGAATTTAATGAATATTTTGGTGATAGTTTGGTTTGAAAGAGCCTTTGGACACCACATTCCAGACGTAACTCCATTGTAATTTTTTTATGATGCAAAATAGTCTCCTGAATAACAATGAGATTGGTCGATTGATTCACAACATAGGGCAACACATAAATAAATAGCATATTTAACATAACACTTTTAGTTTTGCTCTTTATTTATCATGGTTAATACAGAGTTGTTTTAAATGTGCCACTCTGTACTTATTACTTAATAGTAGTACTATGCATGAATGTCATACCAGCTGCAAAATCTAAGTACTTTAATACAGCAGTAAAGATAATAATATATTTATTTATTTCGCAAGTACATTAGGTAAACTAGTTTTCAAAAAATAAAAAACCATGGCTCGGTACATATTTATCAAACGCTTAAAAGTTAACGAACAGTGAAGCCCTTAAGTAGCATTCCATTAACACTGAAAACTGCTTACGATAAAAATTTCTTACATAAAAATAACTTAGGAGCTAATTCAAGTAGACAAATATAATATAACATTAACAAAAGACTCCTAACAATATTTCATAGCAATATGTCAAAATTATCAGCTAAAACATTTAATAATACTGAGGGTAATTTGATCTAACTAATAAGCATGTACCACTAAATGGTTCACGACTTTGATAAATGGTAATAGACACGATTAAGCCCATATCTATAACAAAATTATTGGTGCTATAATAATAGTAAATGATACAAACCCTCAGAGTGCAATCCCAAGATCCAGTCGAAAGTGCTGTGCCATCAGGAGAAACTTGTAGACATGATACGCGATTCTCATGTCCATAAAGTAAGCAAACTCTTACACATTTTAAAGAATCCCACACATTGACTGTATAATCAGTATAGCCAGCAAATAAAAGTCGACCTATAGAAAAAGTTGTAAATAAATAAAAATAGAAAAGATTCAAAACACAAATCTACTAATCTTTTTGTACGCGAACAGTTCGGACAACTACACTATTTCCATGATCAAAGTGTCATTAAACACATAAAATAGTAAATAAAGCACTCTTCTGGGGCACCATATCTGTTATTTCTAATCTATTTACTATCTTAGAATAAGATTAGCAATTATCAAGGTTTCTGTATATTACTACTATGATTCTGCTTTATTTAACATTTGTGTTATAATTTTAGCAGTGAGATCAAGAACTACATGCTTAGCCACTGTAGAATTTACTAGAACTAACCCATTTTGTTCATAATTGCAATAATTTTTATTAGAATTGGATGAACAATCTAATAACTTGATAAGCAATACAAGATTTAAAACTTATTTGCAGGAATATGAATAAGCAGTGCAGTCTAAAGTAACCTATGCCTCACGATCACCAACATCAGGGTAACTTGATATTGAAAGATTTTTGAACACAGTAATACTTATATGTCAACAAAATAAGTAAATTCTCTAAATGTTATATACTAGTAAAAAAAACATAAGAGGACTACAAATTTAAATATTGAACCTCTTGCATAATATAGATAAGTTTTATGGCTGCTAAAAATTTGTCAAACAAATTTTATGTTTTAAATAATAGTTAGTCTAATGTACTAGGTATAACCAAACCTATAGAACCTAGAAAATCATACCAAAACCTTTCAGGTGGAACATGTATTTACCCCGACACATTTCTTCAACAACAAAAGAAAAATGTATCTCTTATAATAAGAAGCGATATCAATTGGAAAACCGTCCAAAGTTTAGAAAGATTGTATTCTAAAGTCCTGAAACCTAATTTCTCGAATTTGTTGCTCCTCTTTAAAAATTAGTAAGATATGAACACTTCAATAAAAATAACTACTTCGATGACTTGTTCGAGGAACATAAACATTACAATTGCTGCTATCAAGAATTTTATGTTGCAGTTGATTACAATTTACTTTTGAACTGCTTACTTAACATCCTCATACCTCTGAAGCACAGCATTTCAAAAGGCTGCAACCGTTTTTCTGTCTGCTTTTCAGACTGCCCATATTTCATAGGCATACTGTGCTGTGCTTCACACTTATGCTTTCAACAATTTTCTTCTTGTTCTATGTTTGTTGTCTTTCATCATAGGCGCTGTTCTTTCTTGTTGTATGCAGTTCGGTCCCCTTCTATTGTTTTACAATTATATACCATATTTCTCCAACATCCAGTGGTTGTAGGCCGGGGGGGGGGCAGCCTATGGCTGCCAAAAACTACATTGTAAAAGTTGCAAACCTTGAAGTGTATATATATTTTCGGTCATTATACAAATTTTGGTAAGTTCGTTTATATCATTCAAATAGGAAAGTGTTAGAGAAAAAGGGGGGTAAAACATCTTTGTTATCATACCGTCGTGCACTCTGTGGATTGAACTGAGCTAGTCGAGGCATATAAAACGAATTGTTTAAAATTTTAATTTGAGGTTATTTAGAGACACAGCTGTGGCGGGCAGCAAGAAACTGAACGTTACATCAGCAAGAATTCCAGGTTGTTTATATTTCCCGACTACGTGTTTATTTTGATGAATCTTGATGTATTTAAAACATTATCTTGGTTCGTTTCTTTAACTTAAAACGTATTATAAGAGGTACACATTATTACTTTAGCTAAATATTATCTAATTATTGCAAAATGCGCTTCTTTCTTATGCATTAAATTAAATATAAATTATATACAGTGTGCTCACTATTAATCTTTTGTAAAATATTCGATTTACTCCTATTTAATGGTGGAATTATTTGGTTTTCTTAACGTTAATTATTTATACATTTACCTTAAAACCCCTATGACTTAATCTACCCTTAAACTACTCTTATCATAGCAATATATATACATACTGCTGTGATAAGGGGTTGTTTAGGGGTGTATTGAGTCGTAAGGGTCGCGTAGTAATTGTAAATAGCAATAGGAATCTGAAAACTGCATTTATTTAGCATGAAAATAATTCGCATATTATGCAAATAGCAAACATTTAACACCCTGTATAAGGACCGCAATTAACTTTAATCAATGCCAGTAAGCATAATCTTCAATACTCGAACACATATTCAGCAAAGAGATAATTATAGATGCAATTAAAGTACTTCAAGAAGCGTTCAATAAGTTTATAAAATAGATACGCATGAGATAAGATAAAACCTAGTAAGTCTTCATGCAATTACGTATGGGATAAAGAAGGAATAATAAAGCGCTATGATAGAAACGCACTTTCAAAGATAAGTTTTAAATACTAGACATAAACAGGAACACGTGGATTTACATCACTCATATTACATCAGTTATTTATTCAATTCTCCAAAAAGCTTTTTCTACATAAACAACAGACATAAGCTAAGTTAAAGTCCAATAATAATAACAAAACAAGCGGTCAAAGATCGTGAAACAATAGCAAATACCAGCAGCTGTAATATACAAACTACACGCATATATGTTGTAGTGCTATATATTCCACCTGCACTAACAGCCATAGCTTTGGAACAATTCTTGGAACATCATGAACGGCTTGGTGATGTTAATCTGCTAATACTGGGTGACTTTAATGTACCATTATATAACAATTCATGTAGGGTCGATGTAAAAGCAAACCTTCTGGTAAACTTTGCACACTTGATGAATCTTACTCAGTTTAATTCTGTTGTGAATACTAGTGGAAGGCTATTGGATTTCATTTTTTCTAATGTACATTACGTAATTAAAAAAGACGATTTTCTGCTTGTTAAAGAGGATATTTACCACCCGTCGCTTTGCATTAACGTTAGACTTGCCCTGAAACATGGAAATTTTTCTAAATCTCGTGCTAGATCTTATAACTTTAAAAAAGCTGATTGTTGCTCTTTGTATATGGCATTAATGAAAACCGACTTGTCGTTCCTGGATGCGTTCACTGATCCGGATGGAGCCTGTAATGCATTTTATGACCGTTTATATATTTTTAACCAGTATGTGCCAAAAAGTTTTCCTAGGAAACTAAGGTATCCTGTTTGGTATACAGCTGAGATCATCAATAAGCTACATCAGAAGCATGGCTATTTTCAAAAATATAAAATATACAGGGATTCCTATTACCTCGTAGAATATAGAAAGCTGCGATCGCATACTAAAATACTAATTCATAGGGCATATAATACTTACATCTACTCTGCTGAAAAGTCACTTCGTGATGATCCCAAGAAATTTTGGACATACATCCAATCAAAGCAAATCAAGACCAGAATACCTGCCATGGTGTATTTAAATGGACAAGCTTATGATAATCCATACTCGATTGTGGAGGCATTTAAAAATTATTTCAGCAGCGTATATATAAGCAATAAAAGTAATTATTCCATGTCAGCTGACAACCCGATAAACAATAGAAATAAAAGTAAGTGTTTCAGTTGCTGAAGTGGAAAAGTGTATGTGCAAGCTTAAAAATAAATCAACTTGTGGGCTAGACCAAATACCCTCATTCTTATTAAAGGATAGTGCGTTAGTGTTGGCAAGCCCGATATGCAGCATAATAAATATCTCATTAAAATCCTCTATCTTTCTGTTGTGTTGGAAAATGTCAGCCATATCTCCTGTACTAAAACAGAGGGATCCGAGTCAAATCGTGAATTACAGGCCTATATCCATCTTGTCCAACTGTGCAAAAGTTTATGAGATGGTATTGCAGAATAGGTTACAACCTGCTATTAAGCAATACATATTGCCCTGTCAACATGGATTTATGCCGCAGCGTTCTACAACTACTAACTCAACCTGTTTTACGCAATTTGTCTCGGAGGTCCTGGATGATAATGGACAAGTTGATGTATTCTATGCTGACATAACTTTAGCATTTGACTGTATTCATCATGGCTTACTTTTATGGAAACTTAGTTTGTATGGTTTTAGTGACTCACTAATTAGATTATTTTCCTCCCATCTGAAAGATCGCTTACAGTACATTGTCTACAATGGTTTTAAATCATTATCATTTAAAACAGTTTCTGGTGTTCCCCAAGGATCTAACTTGGGGCCACTTCTATGTGTAATTTTTATTAATGATGTATGTAAAGCAATTGTTGGCTACAAGTTGTTATATGCAGATGACAAAACTATATGCTCAAGTTTCAAATTCCCCTGACTGTCTAAAACTGCAATCAGGTATAAATAAACTGCATGAGTGGTGTGATACAAATAAGCTGATGCTAAATGTGACCAAATGTCACATTATGTCCTACACTAGAAAGCAGCGCCCAGTCGATTTTATTTACTATGTTGGCGATGTGATGCTACAGAGGCAAAATGAAATTAAGGAGCTAGGTATCCTGTTTGATTCTTCTCTTTCTTTTGTCTCACATATTCATATGACAGTGAATGCAGCACTTAGGGTACTGGGTTTTTTAATCAGAACCTGTAAGTGCTTTAGAAACATAAATGCACTTATCACATTATATCAAGCTCTTATTCGATCTAAATTGGAGTATGCCTGCAATATTTGGTCACCTATATATGATTGTCATATAAAGTCTTTAGAGTCTGTTCAACGAAAGTTCCTAAAATACTTGTACCTTAAAGTGGAAGGCTCCTATCCGGTCATAGGTTATGGTCACGCTTTGTTGTTACGAAAGTTTGACTTTCTATCACTGGAAACACGCAAAGCCATGTTATCACTAACATTTCTATATAAGTTGATACGTAATGAAATTGATTGTCCGGAAATCTTACATCATCTGAAACTATGAATTCCTAGTTGTTGCAGCAGAGAGCATGCGCTATTCTCCTGCCTACACAACGCACTAATATGTTACTAAAGTCGTCAGTGTATGGTATGTGTGCGCTGTACAACCTACTAAATGCTGATTGTGACATTTTTTATGATTCACTTTATGTCATACTACAAATGGAGAAAACCATGTATAAGCCTTCAGAATTGATTGACTGTCAACATACATATGCTTGCTAGTCAGTTATATTTATTTTTGTTTGAACTGTATTTTTATATCTATTTATAGTTTAGATTCCTGTAATTGGGTTATTGTTACCTGTAGGAAAAATAAATTAAAATTAAATAATACGTAACTACAGATTAGTTGCATCAGAAATAAACCTTGTAAACTTCTAGGAAGCTCCAAAACAACCATGGTTGTTACAACACTTTGTAGACTGTTCTGATAAACCAATCGAAATGTAGATAGCAAAAGCTATATAACGCCCAGAGTCAATAAGGAGAAGCAGTCTCAATTTGAAGCACATCGAACCTGCATCACTGTTACTCCAAGATTTACGCGTCGAAATAAATTTTAAATTAAATTATTGTGAAAGTGGTGTTGTATAATAATAGTTGATGACAAATTACGTTGAAGATATATGAAAAAGCTTTTGCCGTTTTGCCGAAAATGTGAGTGGAATTTGTTAAATAATTTAAATTAAATGTTTATAATAATGTAGGGCTTCTGAGTGGGATCGAGAAATCTAAGAAATATAAGGGAAAGTACCTAAGAAATCTAAGTCAGAAATTTAAGAAGTATCTAAGGGATCTAAAAAGGATCCGAAGCGTATCCAGAAAAATACAAAGTAAAGCACGAGGTGAATTTTGGAAGCAAGGATTAACAAAACTATTGATTCAAACGTATGTGAAGGAGTACAAAGCAGAAGCATTGTTTTTCGATTGAAGATAATAAAGGGGTGTTGATCCACAACACGCAACAGCAAACTCATCAGGAAATCACAGGTCAGGGCTAACTAGTATAAGGAATCTTTTCAAATTCGAATTTAAACACTGAATATATTTTTTCTAATCTGCAAGGAGCCAACAAAAATATTTAATACGTTGAAATTTACGTAAAGAGGATAAAAAGGTCTTGAACGTTCTGAATTTTTTTTCAGTAAAAGGTGTGGTTTTTGCGACTTTAAATTAAAGTAAAGGATATAATTTATGGGATAAATGATCTAAATAATATTAATTGATTGAAGAGTTTATTTAAGGGATTACAAAATTGTGAAGTGTAGATATTATTTTCTTTCATTATATGAATATTGATTGACTTCGTTTTATCATTCCAAACAGGTAAGATTTGAAGGGATCAATTTATTTAATCATCGTAACGTAGTGCACTCTGTGTGAATTAAACTGGGCTATCCGTGGCATAATTAAAATTAGAAGATTAGAGAAAAACAGAGCGGTGGCGTTCAGCAGGAAACTGGACGTTCTTTACATCGGCGTGCAGCGTTATCATATCAATATATATATAGGTCAATGACTTCGACCTTCACCTTGCACGTGCTTTTAACTACGAATTTTACCCGACTGAATATTACTTGTACTAATTACTACTGTTTATCCTCGTCACCAGTAACATGTATTTAAACGAGTGTTAATAATTCAGTAACTTTAAATAAGAATACGTTATTTATTGACTATTACAATTTCTCATTTTATATCGAAAGCCGCCGCTTAAGTGTAATAACATACATTCTTGGTGCGTTCCGAAGTGTCCACTCAATACACTACAGTTCCCAGGTAAAAAAGATATTTCAAATTGTTTAAAATGTGTTAGGTATAATCCTAACTAACCGAAGCAAACCTTTACATAACAATCGTAAAAGGAACTAAACTTTTTAATATTTTACATTTAGACCATTTTGGTGCATTAGTAAATTCACAAAATAGTATGAAAATTTTGTTTGTAACAGTCTGCACTTCACAAGATTTACTAAAATGTTTCCTTGCATAAATACTAATTGGGGCAAGGTTATTAAACATTTAACAAACTCATTTCAAAATTATAATACTCCATATAAAACTATAAACTGATCGTGTATTTAAAAAATAGTTTATAACCGAAAGGTCCAAAAAGACACCATTAAATCCCCAATTGCAGCAATGATTCATATTACAAAAATCAAAGTTATTACAATGCAGTTGTGTATTTGCCATACCTGATGCAGAAAAGTCAACAGCATTTACTCCAAATATTATACTTTCTTTACTGTACATGGCTATTTCTCGATCTGCCCTTAAATCAAATAGACGACACTAAAACAAAATGGTACTTTGTTGTATATAAAAAAGTACAATTCTTACTGTAGCATCGTCACTGCCGGTAGCAATAGCATCACCGCTTGGATGAAATTTGACACTATTCACATCAGATTCATGACCTTCAAATAACTGCACATAATTACCACCAGTACGCATGTCCCAAATATACACAACTTTATCAGAACCACCTGAAACAAATGTATTTCCAATTTCTGAAGGTGCCAAATCTATAGACATGACATCAGCTGAATGACCATCAAATGTTTGAAGTTGTTGTCCAGATTCCACATCCCATAACGTGCATTTTGAATCACCACTTCCAGTTAAAATCTGTTATAACAAAATTAATTTTTGTATAATTTCCTACAAAGAAAATACCTGTTGATCAGAGTTTGGGAAAACACAACAGCTGGTGTAACTTGCATGTGTACCCACTGCTTTCTTCTTTAAAATAACATCATCATCGAAACTTAATGGATAGACAGTTACTTTATTATCCAACCCCCTAGATTAAGCAAACATTTAAATTATGTGTTTATGAATCAAATAATTTTGGGTGGGTTTAGAGCATGCAAATAAGAATTAGAAACAATACATATGCATATATTAGTTGCAATATAAAGCATGCGTTAATAATAAGCTTTTAAATAAAACACAATAAAAAATAGAAATGCAGCATATACATTGCAAATAGGTATATGAGGTCATTATGTACAAAGTATCTGGTTATTGTAAAGTATGAACGTACATGATGGTAGCAACGTTTGCAAACATCATGCTCTTAGTATGCAAATGTACATCATGTATGCATGCACATAAAAATCATCAAGAAAACGTTGTTTATTTTGAATGTTCAAATTAAATTCATTAGAACATGTAAAAATCAAGAGCTCTAACTATTTCTTTGTTGCAATATTCCATTTTTGTAAAATTTAACAATTAATTTTCTTAAATCTTCCGAAACCAGCTCGCAACAGTCATTTTAGTCTAGCAATTTACTAGTAGTATAATATGTAAACAAATGTTACAATAGTTAATTGTTTGGTCTACCTATTATTTTGAAATTTAACAGCTGACATATATGTATTAAGAATATAGTATAGCTATTTCTATGTAATAAGTACATAAGTAGGTCTTTATAAGCGAGTCCAATTGTTTGTTTGCCGAGCAAGCAAAGCTAATACATATAAAATGAATTCTTTAAACCAGTTTATGTAAGAATTAGAAACACTGCATCATGTTCAATTCTGTCCTTATATTTTAATTTTTTGGCAATAATTTTTTATGTTTATAACGATATTGCTATTGAACATAATTTCTAGAAATCAAGGCGTATGGAATAATTTTCCCTAGTTACAACGGTTGCTACATTAGTTGTTTAAAGTTATTTACTAAAAGCGTCCTCTGAATGCATGAAAAAATTACTACTATAAGGTTTTATTGTATGAAATGGCATAATTATGTAAAACTGTAATAAAAGTGAATTACTTCTCCCGAGTAAGTCTAGACATTTATATGAAGAAAATTACGCTGCTTATAAGAAATGGTACATGAAGAACAATGTAACGAGAACCCCTGAAGATGCAGTTTTGGCCTATTTCAATACCGAATTGGCTTTTTACAAGATATCCAGCTTATGGAATAAATATTCAATACTACGTACTACCATCAAGTTAAATGAAGGAATGGATACAGGCAAATTTTCAAGTAATATACTGTACTTGAAAAGAAAAGAAGAAGGTTTCAAGGCCAAGAAGTCACTTATTTTATATAGAGAAAATGTTCAATTTCTTTTTTATCTACTTAAATGATGTTTCATACTGAAACTTTTTATCTTTAGTTTTTTTGAAAAATAATCTATATTTTCAAAATGAAATTAAATATCAACCAAAAAAAAAAGATTTTTATATGAGCGGGTGTACAATTTCGGTGGAGGACTCATATAACGAAGAAGTCGACATCAATACTCATAGTATTTTCAGTAGTTCAATAACTCAGATTTTCGATATTCATTTCTAAATAAATATTTTACTTTACAGTTCGCAGTTTTTGTAGCATGATCAATCTGTTTTGGCTTGACGGTGGAATAACTATCATTCACAAGAAGTACGTTTCTTTGTAGTATGATATGGTAAGAAGGCTGTATATGTATTGTGCAAATATATTTATGTTCAGATATGTCACATAAACAAGCAAAATATGTTTAGAAATGCATGCATTTTTCTATACAAAGTAATTCATCATGCTTTTAAAATAATAACTAGAATACACCAAATGAAAGGTAAAGCCAAGAGAAAATGATTAGTTAAAACCGTATTATATCAAAGCATTACCCGCAAGCTACTAAATTTCCCGAAGGTGCATATGCGCAAGCCATCACCCAAGTTGTAGGCATTGTAAGAGCATGTTCCTTGTTTGTTGTAAAAGCATCCCAAATGATTATTTTACCATCCTATAGATAATAAGTGTTGACAATCTAATAAACGTTAAACAAATTTAATAAGACCTGCTTAGACACAAATAATGTTAATTAATTTAATTTCTTATTATTGGTAACGTTTTGCAATTCAGATAATTTTATACGAAACGCAACTTTTAGAACATTATAAAAACCAAACATTTCAAATCCTATTTAAGGTTATATTGCTTTATAACTAACAATAGCTCTACAAGGTTTGAAGCGTGTGATGTAGAGTAAAATCATAGTTGGATCTTTGCTCACTTTTATAAGAAGCATCAACAAGCAAAGCGTGATTAGTACTTTTGAACCTACAAACACACATGCTCCACTAAGTCCAAAGGGATCTTGCAGTAAAGCAGTGAATTCAAAGAACATTGCACCTAAACAAGCACCCACATGTTCATTTGAACTGAAGAAGAAAGTCAGGGTATAGTAGACATTTTACAGCTCCACCAAGCAAACATTAGCCCTGGAGGGGTGTGACCTGGTGGCACTGAATAATTTACTAAACTGATGTAATTAATATCAACATATGGTACTTTAATCACGAATTCCGACACGGTTCACTTGAAAAATGTTAGGCGAGCATTTTTCACAAAAATACACCTTCTTTCGGATGAGAGGTAAAATGGAGGTCTCGAATGTGTGTGTTGTCACGCACGTTAAAGATCTCTACCTTGCCTGGAAAATTTGGAATTTTGCCGAACAGCAAGGGTTCGGCAAAATTCCAAATTTTCCAGGTAAAAAATCTTGCTTCCTGACCAATGTAGTACCTTTAGGTGGAGCATTGGAAAATCACATTTAGGGTACTTTAATCAATATATTTAATAAATCAACAAATATTAAACCCAAAGCACAGTACAGTTTTTATTGAATGTTTCTTCAAGTCTTTAAACCCACAGCTGTACAGTGCATACATTTCAATACATAATTATCTACAAAATAGCATTATAACAAATTTTTCCACAAGAATTCTTGTGCTAGATATCTTCGCTGTCATTAGTTTCATCTTCGCCGTTTTCTAATAATCCTATGTTTACAGTAAAGTTCAAGTTTTCAACAGTATCATCTAGCAAAACATCCCTACACCAAGCTTTTTTTTGTCAAACGGTCTATATGGTCACAATGTTTTACCCACTCTAATTCACCAATTTCAGAAAATGCCTTTTGCACTAGATTTACAATTTCACCACTTCTTTGATTCATGTTATTCATTGCAACTCTACATTTCAGCAAACTCCATATCCATTCTCTGGGATTGAAGTCATAATGATATAGTGGTAAACGTAGCACAGTGTGTCCGTCCATGTGTTTTAAGTAATTCATCTACAAAATATGTTTTGCTATATGGAAAGTTCTCAACTAATACTAATAATTCAGCTTTGCACATTTCACTTGTTGTCAAAACACCTTTCGCGCTGCTTGTGAGAGTGGTTTATTAAATTGAACACTGTGATATGATGCATTGTCCATAACAATAATACCATTGGCAGGTAAATTTGGAATTAACTGTTTTTCCATCCATCGGATAAAGTTGTGGTGATTCATGTCATCATGATAGTCTCCAGATTTGGTTTTTGATTTGAATATTAAAAAGTCATTATTGACAAAGCCACAACGTCCACCTGCATGCACAATTATGTATCACTAACTAGTTCGATTAGTCTTGTATACACCAGGTTCGTCTTCAGATTGCCAGCATTTGAATACACCATACAACGGATGAATTTATGTTTCATCCAAATATGTCACTGGCCGCTTGCCTTCTTCACGAACATTGTTTTCTCGTAAGAAATGTAGATAGTGTGAATATCATGCTACAATATCTATTCGTTTCATCAGCAACTTACGTTTATCATAGCGCTTTTTAAAACTAAAGCCAATCTTTATCAAATGCTTTCCTATTGTTTCTCGACCACCAGAAAAATTGATTTTGTACCAGTCTCTTGACCAAAATATCCAATCTAGGAACTTGCTTATCAACCATATAAATTTCATGAACAGCACGTCTCAATACCCCATAAGTCAAAATCGTTAAGTGTAATTTTATTAGAACCACCACCACGTTGCCTTTTTGATAGAGATAATAACGTTCGATTCTCTGATATTGAAGCTTCCTTTCTTATATATTATATTAATACACACGATTTCCCAGTTGGAGCAGCAGCAAGTTCAGTTGCCTTTTCTAAAGGTAATAACCACACACCATCATCTTTTTGTTTACCGAAAAATTCTATAACAGATTTAATGATGTTTCTAGCTTCAGAATTAACACTCTTCCTAAGTGTCATTATTGGGTTTACAATATAACCTACAAAAATAAACTTTTGTTATATAATAAAGACAAGAATCTGTTAGAAATTTTAAATTAATTTATAAATTCCAGTAATGTGAGGTTATGTTAATAACTTTACAACATTATTATACAGTTTTTATACAAACCTTAGTTTAGCAGGGAAAATATGAAGCTTTGAAAAACTCTTAATAAAGTTGAATAAAATAGAAAAATAATGAAAAAAATCATAAAAACACCAGACAAAAAACAATCAGAAAGCTAGGCAAAACGATATACATCTAAGGTTGTAGGTTGGTCAATTCGATAAGTGAGGAATTAGTACATATCGAATGGTGTGAGTAATCATATCGTAATAATTTTTGTGCACACAAGTTATTTTCAATATAAAAGTGCAACTAAAATCCTTTAAATTGATTTGTGTAGCACATACGTTTTGTTAACGTACGTTGTATTCTGTTATTTGCAATTAATATTTAAATCAAATTTACATACAACTCGATAAACAGCGCAATAAATAATGCTGAAGACACTCATCACCATCAATTTTCATATAATTAAAGTTATATGTATGGAATGTACAACATAGCAATCCAATTTTCTCATTGGTGACATATGTTCTTGTCAAATTTTAGTTCGTATATTTTCCGGCAGCTAATGTTTGCTTGGTGGCACTGTACCTGTATAAAAATTCATGTTAAAAGTTGTAGTCGTTCACATATGTCTTTATTTAAAGTTTACACTCTCATTGTAATAATTTGTAATCAAGGATGCCAAGATCGACACTTCCTTGTTTTGTAATTGCAGACCCCTAGTTTCTACTTTGTCACAGGCACTTGGCTAACTGAGTTATAGTAATGATTATGATAAGAAAATATTTCTCATAGCAAACGAAATCAGCTTCCCACTGCCAAAAAGTATAAAATGAACCTTTCAAGAGTGATGAGAATCAAATGTACATTTATTGTTCAGTAACACAGTTACAAGCCTGGTAGATCAGTCAATCAATTAATTAATCAGTCTAGACAAGCTGCAGCTGTTCAACCCAGGCACGGTTTTAAATAATTATAATTTATACAGTATTATTAACAATTTGACTGATTATTATTACTTAATCCTAACTAAAATCAACGTTATGCTTATACCGTTTAATTATTTCTTGTAGATAGGTTGTCACCGTTAAGGAGAAACGATTCTGTCTGTCAAGAATTCTCCTTTCAAGACTCTGGACATCAAGATAAATGTGGCACGGCTACTTTTGCTAAAGTGATGCAAGAAAATGGAATTGTGAAAAATTAGGTATTACATAATGTCAAAATTGCATTTAAAAGTTGAGATTTTACAGTAGGCTTAGAAAAATAACAAAATGTTCAAAATATTGACACCCCCCCCCCCCCCATAATAATAGTTTATAATTATTAATAATGTATGTTTTCTATTTAATAGCTTAAGGACAGTGATAATTACAAGAATAAGACATGTGTTTGATATAACTTTAAGGTGAAATTCTAGAGTTGGTACCTCAAAACGTACCGAAGAAAAGTTATAGGATTATAAATATGTAGTAAATACATGTGTGACTTTGTTAGAAAACATTTGCCATACTAAAACCACATTAATAAACAGGAATTGCAAAATGCCTTCTCATCAGGTCGTTTAACCGCTAAAATAAGTATAGAAACTACTAGATACACACCATGACCTAGTTGATAACAGCCCTAAGCTTCCCTTCAATAAATGGTGACAGCCCTAGAGCCGATACTGATGTAGCCATTTTCAAACCAAGTACATTGTACAATTTTTTAAACAGAAAATTCTCAGATGTATATCTTGAGTGTTGATAATTATAAAATAATTGTATCACATTTCAAAGCAAATTTCCTTATAACAAATCTAAAAGTTGTTACCTGAAGGTAATATGTTAGAATCGTAAATATTTAATATATGAGGTATTCAATAAGAATATTTTTGTAGTATCAAAACACTATTAATAAATGGCAAATGAGGTTTTATTACAAATATAGAGACTGTCAGTTAAAATGTGTAAAGCTAATGCATTAGTTAAGCAAACATTAGTAAATAGAAAAGTTGTTCACAAAAATAACCTGAAAATTTTATGGAAGCTTGGATGGTTTACATTTAATAATGTGGCTATTTCATTCTAATTTTAAAATAGGACATAAAAAGTACTTAGTACATTCTTTTACAACCAGCAATCAAGACTGAGACTTCACATTATGCATATTAAATTAGAAAAATACACAGATTTCTAGGTAAATAACTAGTCAAGAAGATTTATTCATAAATATTCACTCATATCGAAAGAAACCAAAATCATTGTAAATTACTTCAATAGACAGAAACCTATAAAACAGCATAAAATTTAAGGTGTAGTGACCAACAAATGATGCAGCTATTGGTATTAAATGGAAAATGTGGAAATACATATAACCGCTCTCACACACTAAAATAGCATTGACCTCGACTTTAAGACAGTTTCAGTCGTACAAACAAGAAAAATCTGGTAATCCCCTGGAACATTATAACTTATAAATACTAACAGATCATAATACAGGGGATCATTCATTCAAGTTTTTTAATCTTCAGTTGGTCGATTGACATGTAACCATTGCCAAGCAGGTAAAAAGGTTGAGTAATTCAAGTGACGGGTTTGTTAGAAAAACAATTTCCAAACGCAAACGCTATCGGTGAATTGAAAAAAAGGCCATTACATGTGAAAGTTGTTCCTGTGTTGGATGTGTTTCAACACAAGTTGGATTAGTGGATTACTTGCAACCCCTTATTTATCCTGCATGGTAAGGTCGCTTGAGCCTTGTAAAAGCTCCACAAACTGTAAGTCGCTAAATTTTTATTTCCATCTGCTACATATTTCATGATGATGTATATTTCATAATTGGTTATATAAAATTTATTTGTATTAAAAGGGCTTTTACACTGGTCCATGCTTAATTAAAAGTATATTTTAAACAGAAAGAGACTAATATAGAAAAAACGCCACAATTGTATTTGCATAAATTTATATGAGCAGTTAATTTGGTTGGATACCTATAATTGAATAAATTTAATGTTCTTTTCTTTTAGATACATGGATAGTTAGCTATTAGGGATAGAGCTTAGTCTAGCTGTTTTGTTGTGTTTGTTAACACACTAAGCGCCCAGTCAATTTTTCTGTTCTTTCATATTTTGGTCAAAAATTATTTTTGTAGTAAATATAATTTTTCCACATTCTGGTTACAAAGTAAAATGTAATATCTTGTTTTACTGTCAATTTTTAGTTTTGTTTTCGTGTTTATCATTTTAGATACACTAGCCCAGCAGAAGTTTTTTACGTGTCTCTTATTTTGTGGGCCTTGTGTGTCAAAAAGTATACACACAATTTTTAGATATTCTGTTCACAAGATTTTTTTTCTTATACATATTTTTATTTTCAGGCATTGTTCGTTTCTGTGCATACTAAACAAATGGTAACTAAGTGATATGAGATTAGACTGTGAAAGAGACAAATGTGAATTTATTGAACAGTGAGAGACAATGGACTACTCTAGTGACGATCCAGATTTTGAACCTGATTCCGATACAAACAGTGAATCAGATTCATTTTCAAATGCAAATACTGAGAGAAAATACTGCAATGAATCCTCTATCTGCAATCATCCCGGCCCTTCTATACCGAATACATCTGGCAGTTCAACCTCAGAAGCAGAATGAATAAAGCGAATGTTAGAAAATATCAATTGGTACATGCCAACGACTGATGATCCACCAGCTATAGAGAATACCATGGGAATGACTGGTATGAAAGAAATTTATACAGGAATCTTAGCTGATGCTGACCCTATAGTATTTTGAATTTTTTGTGACACCTACTATTATGCAGGAGATATTGAACAAACGAATTTATTTGCCACCCAACCAACGTCTTATGTCTACAGATGTTTCTGGTAGATCTCGACTTCATGAATGGCAACCTGTTACCTTCGATGAAATGTATAAATTTTTGTCTCATTGGTCAAATAACCTTGTAAAACTTCCTGCGATACGGGACTATTGGAGAAATAATGCGTTGTTTGGTATACCTTTTGCACGCACTGTCTTGACAAGAAATCGGTTTGAGCTGATTCTAAAATTTCATTTCTCGGACAATGAGTCTGCAAACACTGAAGACAGATTTTACAAAATTCGTAAAGTTGTAAATACATTTATAGAAAATTATCAGAAGGTATATATTCCAAGAGAAAAAATATGTGTTGATGAGTCCCTAATTCTGTAGAGAGGCAGGTTAAAGTTTCGCCAGTACATTCTTAACAAGGCCACTAAATATGGCATCAAAATCTTCAAACTGTGTTTAGAAAAAGATTACACATGGAAACTTGAAATTGATTGTGGTAAGTCCAAAAATGAAGAAGCCGCAGTTTCTGAAAAAACTGTTATGGATTTGGTGAAAAATCTTTTGGGTGAAGGTCGAACTCTATATACGGATAATTATTACACCAGTGTACATATAGCCTATCAGTTGAGACAAAATAACATGCAGTTGGTTGGGATTCTTAGATCAAACAGGAAACATTTGCCATCAGATGTCATGTCTGCCAAACTCACAAGAGGACAATTTTGGGCAAGAAACACCGATGATGGAATTGTAGTTCTGAAATGGCACGACAAAAGAGACGTCAGAATGTTGTCAACTAAAACTTCTGCAAGAAAATCCGGGGTCGTTGCACAGAGTGTTATAAAGTGTGTAGAAGAAAAGAATCAATTGTAGGGGGCAAAGTTGTAAGAGCTTCTCAAGTAAACACAAAATGTTCGGTGTGTAATATCATTATTTATAGAAGCTGTGTCAATAAGATTTGCTAATATGTTTATTTTAATATTTTTCTTATGAATATTCACGTTTGTGTTGCATTAAATTTCTATATGAATTCATGAAATGCCACAGACTAGACATTCATTGTAGATTAAATGTTTAATTTTTTGCTGTAGTTGTTTTCTTGTCCATCCATTACTAGAGCTCAAACTCAAATATACAGAACTATTTGATAGGACCCATGCTTGCCTTTCTGCATATAAAATAGATTAAAACCATGTGCATTTAAGCTACACTACAACTAGAACACGGCAGGTCAAGTGTATCTCTTTTGATACACAATATATCAGACAGTGTGTATCGAAAAAGATACACTGGCGCTTAGTGTGTTAAATACTATGATATTCATGTTTGGATAATATGGAATAGGTGTAACCTTAGAGTTTGCTTATTATTTGTGTTTATTTTAAATATAGCGAGAAAAAGTGTACACAAGGCTCTATCAACCCGTATTACAGAAAAAACATTTAAACCGTCTCTTAGAATACCTATCGACTAGCGAGACTGAAATCAGGTGGATTGACACTCAACGGATTTTTATTGGACAGAAAGTTCAAAGATCTTTCCAGGTGAGTGTAAGCAAAAGTGTTGAAGTTTGTACAGCCCTAAAAGAACAGACCCTTGAAAGCTAGCTGGTGCATTATTTACTGTTACATATCCTTGGTAGAGTAAATTTAATTCAGGTAACGTGTCAATTTAGCTTGTAACAAATGCCACAATAACAAATTATAACAGTGCTAGACATCACTATTGGTGTAACACTGCCTTGTTCCTTCAATTGTATAAATATCATTAATAAAAATTTTCTATTGGATTTTTATAACTCACAAATTTTTTTAATATTTTTTCCTAGAAAATCATTCATGTTAGAAGTAATTGAACATAGGAAAATTATTCAAACGCAAGTGCCCCAAGGAAGCATTACAAATGAAAAAAACAGGTTATTATATTATCTAAATACATATGCATATTGTCAACTGCCTGTTTCAATGATGTGATGCCATCAAAATGGTTCTGTGAAATACCTATCAATGGTTTTCCTTAGGTTACTCAACAAAATATAAAAATTGTGATTTACTTGGTGACGAACAGCTTTTACAGCCAGCAAGTTAGTAACTGGTGTTGAATTTCCTGAAATAGAGTTGCTAGTAATTTAAGAACTTTATGAACTGAATGTGCAAATTCAAAACAAGTACTATACGATAAGTATAGCATTACAGAGGACTTTAAAACGAATGTTTTCAGTGAAATTCGCTACTTTTTTAGTAAGATTATTTTGATAAATTATTATTATTTTAAGCTTTTATTTCCAAGAATATAGAATTTATACAAATATCAAAAAGTGGATACAAAATATACTTAAGACTTTCTAAACCGGAGAAAAGTCGTAAAAGCCCAGGAACCTTATAAAAAGGTAGAGTCGTTATTACATGGCTATATTATTAAATCTAATTAACTAACAACTTTGCATGTAACTTTGACGCATTAAAAAACATGTTTCAACCTAGTAACTAAGAATTTGGAAGAGTGTTGTAATTAATTGCTTTATTAATATATTCACCTCGGTAATTAAAGAATATAGTCCACTAGGTGTTTAGGTCTAAACCTTCACAAATCAAACCTTTCGAACTGGAAGTGTCAAATGCTCCAAGAACACAGGTGTTGCTTCGCAATCCATAATACCATGATCATAGTTTTCAGCAACATCGTCACTACTATCGATCAAAAAGTTAAGTACAGGTTGTAATTTTGGTATTGGTCTGCCCTATTTAGTGATTGTTTGGAATTTTTAAGAGGATTAATAATTATTAAATAAATAAATGGGGGTGCTTTTTATCGAGGTACAAAACAATGATCTGATAGAATGTAATGGATCTTCCAAAACTGCCACTGGGAAGTTGGTAACCCCTTTGACTTGAGGGTAAGTAAAACTGTATTCCAAACTACACTATTGTACCTTTTAACCTGCACATTATCTAATGGGATGTATGATGAACAGCGACTAAACTGCAATACTGTGCGATGTTAAATACGATTTTAGTTCATCCAACATAAATGTACATCCTTGATTCGGGTGTAAATATAGTAGTAAGTTGAATATTAAACAGATTAGTAAAGCTTCTAATCACAGTAGCAGTAGATGTATGGAGACAAGAATATGCACGAGGAAAGGAGAGTATTCATAAACAATGTTTAATGTACACGAGTTCCGATTGGTGCTAGGAATGGGCCCCTTAAATATACATTCAATCTTTGAAGAGAGCAGTTGTTTTAATCGGGTTTCCATTATATCTTCTTACAAATTAAGGTTTCGGTTCAGCACATACCGAACAAAAGGATAATAACCGTTTTATCTCTTGTATAGAGTGTTACGGTATTTGGTGGGGTAAACAAAACAGGTACAAAAAAACTTACTGGTTAGGTATTCTTAGTACCTCCTGGCCAAGTGGGTATATGGACACCAAGTCCCAACCAAGAAGGGTACGGAATATGGTGCCGTTTCCGGACTAGCAACAGGGCGGGTCGTGGGCATTGGTAGCACACTAACAAAGGAAATATAATGAGGGCGCCAATTGCAGTTGATAGGACCCACAAAGGCACCACAAATCCAATGGACGTACTAGGCAGCTCCTTCAATTAAGCCAACTTGTCAGCAGACTCACCAGTAAACAAACTTGCAAATATAAACACTAACTCCCCAAGAAAATAATTACTATATTTACATTAGAATGATTTAGTGCTCCAGAATATATGCAATACAACACCATGTAACATCTCAACACTTAAATATAGGTACCATTCTATCCCCTTAATATATTCACCCTAAACTTAACCTAATTAATAATAAGCAGCTCAAACCTTTTAAATAGTTAGTGAAAGTTTGCCTTTAATTGACAACTGTAGTATAGCTTTATAGAACCCTGCGAACGTGCACTCTCCTCATCAGTTATGGGTGGAAACCTAACATTTGAGGCTCCTGATAAAAACTATCATAAAATACAAGAGTAGGGCATATTCTTAGAAGGAACTCAATGTGACATCCTTGTAAGATCAGGATGACATAAGACTCATTGCAGTTCATAAAGAAATTTAGGACTGTTAACCAAGCTATACACTCTGCTAAAACTTTTAGGAACTGCATTATCTTTTCCTTTTCGATACGTAATATCACAATTATAGCAGGCTAACTCGAGGCTCCACCTTTCAGTTTTCCAATTTTTTATCTTACTGCTATGTTTTTGGTTAAACATGAACGAAACAGACCTCTGATCGGTGTATAACTTAAGGTGTTTTCCAATAAGGAAGGGCTGTCATTTCTTCAAGGCCTTCATAATGGCATAAGCCTCCTTTTTGATCAAGGAATGTCACTGCTTGCCTTTAGATAGCGCATGAGAACAAAACACCACAGGCCTTTCTTCTTGGTTCAGATTCGCAGCAATACAGTGCTTCGTGACATCAGTTTCTACTACAAACCACATATTGTCATGGATGTTCATAACAGCAGGTTTTGCAATTTCTTGTTTTAGTCTTCAACATCAGAAACAACGGAGGGTGACAACTATTAGTTAACAAAGGTCAATGAATTTTTGAAGAACTCTGTACCCATCTACAGTAAATGTTCTAGCATTCCTAAGCACATATTCAAAGAACCACGGTTTTCAGGCACTGGGATATTTAAAAGTGCTTCTAGTCTTGAGGAAGCTTGCCTAAGGACATTGTCTTTAATGTAATAGCCCAATAATGTAACTAACAGAAAAGCAGCTTTTGCTAGGGTTCAACATAAGGTTGTATTTTGAGAAAACTGCAAGAAGACTTTTGAGATTCTCATCACACTCGCTGTAGCTCTTACCACAAACTGTTACATCATCAACGTGGGCATATATGTCAGTTAGCAAGCTACTCCGTTAGTTACCCAAAATATAATTCTGCAAAATTGATAGAACTTTATGTTAGCTTCAAAAGCCATATAATTCATTTTGTCTTCCCGTAATGGTATTTGGTAATAAACATTTCCTGGTCAATAGTACTAATTGGATTGAACCTTGCTACCTCTGACACTAATTTTTCTTATCTGGCATGTGGTGAAAAAGAACCTAGAATTAGGCTTTATTAAGCACAGATATTTGACAGTTTGATAGTAAACAATCAAAGGTAACTAAGATGAAAGATGAGAAACAATTTTATATCACATTCTCCTCCTCTCATTTAAAAGAAACATAGTCTTGAAAATGTAGCAGTCTTCCGTGGTCTTAGACTAGGTATAGTACAGGCGGATTTAATCGATCAACGCCGGCAAGGAACGTTCCTAACTCGATTTGCACTCCACAGGTTAAATTCCCTAACTCCATCTGTTTTACAACATGAGTAAAGACATATCATCCATATGTAGGTTATTAATATTTGAGTCATTTACGCACCTCATGAGTAGGAGCTAGGTAACAAGTAGATACTGTTGTCCTTCCGTCAGGATATCTTACTTGAGCATACTCAGAATTACTAACCAAAAATGAGACTTCAGTAAACAAAGGGTCAAATTTTGATTTCTGCCCCACATTTCTTAGATAAACAAGACCTGGTCGAAGTAACCAAGCACGTGTGAATGTCCATTTCCTAATCTAAGGTGACGAAACAATCTTTCATGGAGCGTTTTGTTAGTAACTGTACATAGTAAGGAGACAGTTCCGTGGCTCGGTATGCATGTGACTACTGAGTCAAAAAACCCAGGTTCAAATCCCGTCATGGTTCACTTGAAAAATGTTAGGCAAGCATTTTTCACAAAAATACACCCTTGTTCGGATGAGAGGTAAAATGGAGGTGAGGTGTGTGAGTGTTGTCATGCACGTTAAAGATCCCTACCTTGCTTGGAACAGCAAGGGTTTGGCAAATTCAAAATTATCAAGTAAAAAAGATGCAGTACCTTCGGGTGGAGCATTGGAAAATCAAATGCAGTGTACATAGTAAGGATTTAATACCATACAGTACATTGGGCAGTACAAACTCCCAATTACTAATATCCTTATTTTGTGATTTCAACGATAGCTCCACAGGTCTCCAAATGATTTCGTTATAACGTTCCGTTTGACCGTTGCCTTTCGAATTGTACGGAGTGGTTCTACTGCTTGCAACTCAGTTCTTATTTAAAAACGATTTAAGTTCATATAACATTAAAGATAGCCCTCTGTCAGAGTGGATGTAAGATGGGGTTCTGAATAATAAAATATTTTTAAGAGTCAGTAATAACAGTTTTAGAAGTCGTATCCCAACACGAAATAGCAAAACGAGAACTATAGTTATCATATAGCGTTGTGTAAAGATTACGGTAGTGGCCCTTTAAAGGCGTTCAAAAGCAGATGTGACCTTAATAAGTTTGCCTTCGTATTTGAGATAACGTGGTTTGATTTTGAAGCAAACGACACAATTCAATATTACCCTCTTTATATCATCAATAAAAAACAATAAGTTTTTACTCTGAACCCAGTGGTCCATTCTAGTGATTCCAGGATGATAGACTGAATCATGTATATCGTCAAGTTTATAGCATTCACTTAAAACGAGGAACATGGATGTGAAAACGTATCACCCGCCCCATTTTGACCTCCAGGTCTATAGATTATGTCATAACTAAATTCAGATAATTCCAATCTCTACCTACGAATCTTTCGTTTTGTATCTTACTTGAAATCTTTAAGTTGAAAATAAAAGTAACAGAGTGTTGGTCAGTAATTAGGAAAAAGTAACATCCCATAATAAGGTGTCTCCATTTTCTAGTAGCCCCTACAATAGCATAAGCTTCTTTTTCAACACTGGAGTGCCTGTTTTCTGATCCTGAGCGTGCTAATAAAAAAGCAACAGGCTTTCCAGCCTGCATAAGAGTGGCTGCAATAGCATTATCAGACGTATTCGTTTCGATATTAAATATCGCTTCTTTATCTATAGCAAGAGTGGCTTTACAATATCTTGTTTTAGTCCATTAAAAACTATTATCACTTCTGGACCAAGAGGCAGTACACTGCGAGTAAGGATTGTTATCTTTCGCCAGAACTAAGAGATAAAACCTGAAAAATATGAAAATATTCCTACTACTCTTTTAAGAGACGAAGAGTTTACTGGAGGTCGAAGTTGAAGCAAAGGTTTTATTTGATCAGGATATGGCCCGAATCATTATATTTGAAATTTGACATCCAAGTATTCGGATCAATCTCAAAGAGAAACGGCTTTTATCATTGTTCGCTGTTAATTTATACTTTAGGACAACATCCATAAAGAATTTCAAATTTTTATCATGTTCTTCTTGCATCACTGAGGTATGCGTGTCAACTTAATTTTCTTTACGTATTATTTTATCGATTTCTCTTTGAAAAGCAGCAACTCCGTTGTTACGTTCCATTTCATATTGGAGAATTTCCTGCCTCGTTAATTTAAACACCTTTCAGTCCCAATTATTTAAATCTACGTTTGCTAGAAAAATCAGCACTGTCGGTAGTGAAGAAGTTCTGTGCCATACTCACTTTGTTTGTTCAATGCAAGAACATTTTCAGATTTGATTCATTATCTTGATGTGCTTTTATGTCAGCTTCTGCTCATAATTGCCTTCCAGTAAAATTGTCTGGTTCGAGCTCCATTTCGTCGCCTGAATCTTCATCACTGAGTACGTCTGGATCTGGCAGGGTTATATAAGTATCATATACATTAGCACTATATTTGATTTTTCCAATCCTCTACCCAAAGATACTACATTTGCCAGGAAGCGAGTTTTTTTATCGGGAAATTTTGAATTTTGTCAAATCCTTGCTGTTCCAAGCAAGGTAGGGATCTTTACCATGCATTACAACACTCACACATAGGACCTACATTTTACCTCCCATCCGAATGAGGGCGTATTTTTGTGAAAATTGCTCACCTAATGTTTTTCAAGCATTTGTCAACCGTGTCGGGATTTGAACCCAGGACCTTGGACTTAGTAGTCGCATGCATTCATCTTCATCATAAGTAATCTCTAACTTATACCAATGGCCATGCATGACCAATAGAAACCTCTTAGCCACCACTTTTTATAACCAAGAGCTAATGCATAATGCTCGGTTCTAAAATTTGAACCGTCCAAGATGGCGACTAATGCAAGACCTTTGCAACCATAAGGGACATCTTGCAAACAACACAAGTTCTAAGATATGCATTTGAATAATGAACAAAATAATAGATACTAAACCAGAAAATTGAACAAATTAAAGTCATTTAGATTCGTGTAATTTTCAAATTATAGTCACCTGTTTCGGTGACGTAATTGGAAAATTCATGAGCCACGAAAGCCTAAGATACAGGTTCGAATCCTGTCCGGACCTTATATTTTCCATCTTTCGATTACAAGCTCAATTTGAAATGATCATTTGGGCTTTGCATAAAAGTCCAAGTTATTATTTCATCTTATTAACTATAATACGTTAGTATTTATCAACTTATCTTATATATATATATATATATATATATATATATATATATATATATATGATAACGCTGCACGTCGATGTAATTATTCAAATAGTCCTCTTCTGATCACCACCGCTCTGTGTATTTTATTCTTATGAAATTTTAAATCTGCCTCGGCTAGCCCATTTTAATTCACAGAGTGCACAACGTTACGATAATCAAATAGTTTACCCCTTTTCCCTAAAACTTTATCTGCTTTGAATGATAAAACGAAGTCGATTAATATTTGTATAATGAGAAAAGAAAAATGATTTACACTTCACAGCTTAATCTGTTTGACAGTATGATAAAATTCGCCCCTGAATCAAATGACAATAAATTTTAAATCATTTATCTCCAAAATTTAAAGCTCCCTTTTCTTATTTTAAAGCCAGCAAAATGTCATTTGTACTCTACTGGAAATTTCTGTGAATGTTCAAGATTGTTCCTTGTATACGAAATATTTCACGTATCAAAATAAATTGTTGTTGACTCCTTACACAAATTATTCAAGTTTAAAATATGTTCAAAAATACTAAATAGAAAATAATGCCTTGATATGATCAATGTTCAAATATAATAAATAGTAAATAATGTCTTATGCTAGATAGTTCTGACCTGTAGTTTTCCTTGAGCGTCTTTTAACTGCGTGCCGTGGATCAGTACCCCAATATTGCTTTTAGTTGAGTTGCTTAGTCTCCAAGTTCTACCCCGTTGAATGTGATCCGCCTCAACTTTTCATAACGTCTTAGAATTTCGTACTTAAGAGCGTCCTTAAATTTATCATTAGATTTATTCTTAGGGTTGTTCTTAGAGTCCTGATTTATAAATATTTTAGCTAAATTAATTAATAAATTTCTACTTATGTTTTCCAGCAAACGGCCAAGCTTTGTCATATATTTTCACTATAATTAATTCTAAATTTTCATTGTTTAATTTGTATATTTAATCATCGCGTAAATTCTAAAGTATCAGTGATGCAGCTTGTACGTGGTTTAAACTAAGACTGTCCGCTTATCAAACCTGCCACATTATATAGCCTACGCCTCATTTAAATTCATTGGTTTATCTGAGCTGCTGTTCAAAGTGTATGACCTACCATCGGTTGTTATGGATATTTTTGGGCTTTTACAGTTTTATCAGTGATATTGCCTTATAGAAAAGATCAGTTGATCACGTAGGTACTCGTATGTTTCTGGTTTGTATTAAATTTATAGCGTCTGTTTTTGATGTTATTACAGGAATTTGTAATTCACTTTGGCACGTAATTTCACTTATGGCTTTGTTTGTCAAGATAATACTTTTGGGATCTGCACTAACTTCATGTAGAAAATCATGTAGACCAAGTGACATAAATTAACATATTTCTGTTTACATTTTTGTATTTCTGAAGCATTTATTTTGAAGGATGCGTTTCTTTCAGGACACCATGCTATCTGCTTCCATTATCGCTTGTTTAATGTGAATCGTATTATGATTTTATAGGTTTTTACTGCATTACACGCGTATTAATTTTACAATCTATGAATATTTTTGGTTTAGGACAAGTTTCATTGCATGTAGAGTTATTTCTTCTGCTGAATGTGTGTTTATTGTTCAATGATCTGCTACTTGGCATTAATTAAAGTCAATTGCGATCCTTATACAGGGTGTTAAATGTTTGCTCTTTGCATAATATACAAATTACCTATTTTTAATGCTAAATAAATGCGGTTTTCTAACTCCTAGTACTATTTACATATATTGGTTAACCATTATAACTCAATATACCCCTAAATAACCCCTTATCATAGCTATATATACATATTATGCTGTGATAAGGGGTTGTTTAAGGGTGTACTTTATAGTAAAGGTCGTTTAGGAATTTAGAAATTACCACAGGAAGCAGAAAACTGCATTTATTTAATAAAAAGTTGAGAAATGGAGATAGTTTGTAAATAGTAAGCAGTCAACACCCTGTATATAAAGTATAAATAGTTGTAAGCGACGCAAATAAACACAGGAAGACGCATAGTTAGCGTAGGAATAAGAAATACATGCATTAAGTAGATAGTAAATATTTGACAGCATGTAGATAGAGTTTTAGTTAATTTAGATAAGGCAAGTAATGATATTTTTCAGTGGAAGCACGCGTATTTTGTAAGTAAACATAATAAAGTGTAATTAAACATGCATTCAAAAGAGTTCCAAACAATTAGGTTAATACTGAGATAAGAAATAGAGCTTCAAGAAGCATAGTGTAAATGCGTACAAAATAGTTAACCATTTTTAATAAAAAAAGGAGATTAAAAATTGCATAAATAACATGCATATATGAAAATTAAAAGTCGAATTGCATCAGTTGTTTATGGAAAAGCGATTAGATTCGTCAAAACACCGCATGTTTGATAACAAGACAGCTGCGAGCAGGCCACAATTATTTGAAAGCATAGAAAATTACATCAGAAACTACTTTAAATGCAAAGATTTGATTGGTTAAAATGAGCGACGAGTTTGTAGACCATACCCACTGACGGAGTAGGAGAGCAATGATATATTAACAGGTACGGTGATAACAAAGTCAGTTTTCAACTCAACAAAGGCCGAGGTGCGCCACTCTGAAATAAAGTGTGATACGTAACAATAATTCAAAGTGAAAAATTGTATAAGTGCGAAGATGAAAATTACGATAGCCGATTAAACGTAAGTAGATTTTGGGGAATTTATTTAAACTAAAACATAATAATAATAGGGCTCCAAGTCCAATTTCTGAGTCCGTGGAGAATAAAAATACAATTTCTGAGTCCGGGGAGAATAGATGGTATTCTAAGTTTGGGGAAATTGATAAGAAGTAATAAGTCCGAATGAGATGACAATAACTTGGGGTGCATAAGTATAAGTTAATAATGGTAGTCCAGAGGGTGATGGCAATAATTTAAATGCAATGGTTCAAGCGTGTGGATAGACAATATTTCAAATGGGCATGTAATAATCCTGAATTGGGGGAAAATAAATTTTATTCAAATGGATGGCTTAATGCATGGGAAATACTAGCTGATTATGGATGCGTCAATGCGAAGAAAATAGACCAGGTCAGATTTTTTAGTTATAAGACTTTTTTTTCTATTTTTTTATTTGAATATTGAATTTGCTTAATATAAATGAATGTGAAAAAAACAACAAAAAGAGGACTTGCATACGTATAAAGTGCATGATATGATAAGAGGTTTTGAACGTTCCACACTTCTTTTCTTATAAAAATAATAGGTTTTTTTGGTGACTTTGGGTTTGATTAAAAGTATATGATTTTTGATAAATGGGATTTACAACATTAATTAATTGAAAAGTGTATTTTAAATAATTTACAGAAACTGTACATAATATTTGTTTCATTATATAGAATCGAATTAACTGAATTTTATAATTCCAAATAAATGCTAGTCGAGGTCATAAGATAAAGTTAATGGGAGTGATTTGATAATTTAAACAGTCAAAGAGGAGCTATAAGTTGAATACAAAATTGATAACAAGTAAGGCGGTAACGTATCAAATTTTGTTATTGGTCGACAAGGTTGGTTCAAGATAAAATCCAGTCAAGTTCCTGGAGGGAGTTCATAGCAATATTTATATGACATTATAATTTAAATAAGGGGCCGCTATACTTGCGGCCACGTCCCCAATGCTCCACCCGGAGGTACTGCATTGAATATTTATATGACAGCCCAACGTCGGAGATAGATAAATCCAGTGAATACATAGCAATATTTATATGTCGACCAAATGATGGGGCAAGAATAATTTAGGGAGCATAGCAATATTAATAAAACGGCCCAACGTCGGGGCTCGATAATTCCAATTCTTGTTTATACATAGCAATATATATATATATATATATATATATATATATATATAAAATTAGTAATATTGACTGTTCTTATAATGTATATGTAAGATAATAAACGATTTTCGAAAGCTTGAAATGGTTAAAAGAAGTTTATTCTAAATACATACCCAATCTGACTGTATCCCCAATATATATATATATATATATATATATATATATATATATATATATAGTATATAGACACACACACATAAATTTACATTTTTGTGTTTATAAAATTAACAGTACTTGAATACTTTTAACATAATTTTGCATTTTTGAATGCAAACCTTGATTATTAATAGGCACATAAATAACAGTGCTTAATTAATTAATAAATTAACGTATTAGAACATCTAATCGTTTGACAACCGTTTAAATCTAGAATCAAATCCTAGTACACAATCATGATAATTCAAACTAAGCAGGTCTTACTATAAATTTCTTATATTTACCTGTGATGATGATACTATATGGCGTTTATCCGGTGACCAGTCAGAACAAAGTACCTTAGCTTGATGTCCCTTTAAATTCCTTCTAGGTTTAATGTTCATGTAATTTATAACTTCCAATTTATCGGCTACCTGAGCCACTAAAAAACACCAGCATTAATATTCTATCTTAGGTGTAGCACAAAATAGCTGGATACCAGAAAAACATATTTTTGCTGCAGTTATTCATCATGATAGCTTAGTGAAACTCTAAATCAGGGGCGCTCGAATGAAAATCGCAACTGACCTTGCAATTGCAAGAGCTTTCAATTGCTGAAATATGCATATATTCCCTTGATAAATTAAACCTTTCGTCGGTCATGCAATACAACAATAAAATAAAAAAAGATACCTTCGCTTACTATTTTTTTACATCCAGAGTGCAATTTTAAACCTAATTATTGTTAAATGAGTTCATGTAGATTCGATTGTAGTTAAGCATCCTAGAATGCATCGAGATCACGTGCATTGAATATTGACTCTGTGGTAAATGAATTAGAGTTTCAATTTAGTTGTCCAGCATATTTGTTTACAATTATTAAGTAGTGATTTATTGCCTACTTGTTACCCAAATTTAATTTAATTTAAATCTTCGACAGGTTTAAAACCCAATTATCGAAGAAATAACTAATACAATTTACAATGACAAATTAACATAAAAACAGATAATGAATTAACATTAAAAGCAGATAACAAATCAGCATTAAAAACAGATAAACCTATTGTAACACAAATTGTTCATGTGTTGGCAAACATTCAATATTATTAATTTTAAATTATCATGGTTGATATCACAGTAGCAGCACACTAAGTTACAGAGTGAATACAACATACATATGTGATTTAATCAGTAGATATGTTCTAGGTATTGGTAAATTAAAAATCTGTTGATGTTGAGTACCTTGCATCAGAACATGAAAGTGTAAAGTTGATAACAGAACCATAAAATCAATCTGGTTATGTAGCAACTTATACAGGAATGTCGCCGCTTTCTGCATCTCAAGTGACAATAAGTTATACCTTGCAATAGCAAAGTCTGACTGTAGCCTCTTTCTGGGCAATATGACACAGTTTTATAAAAAGATGTATTTGAGAAATTTACGCTGCACAGATTCTGGCAGTAATTTATTTTATTTATATTGCGGAAATCAAACGAGATACCAGTATTCCAGCTTAGGATGAACAAATGTTCCGTACTACACTATTAAGCTTTACGGAGTTAAAAAAGATTCAGAGTTTTATATTATGTACCCTAAAGACTTTTAAAGCGGTATTACCCGTGTTATAAATGTGATCTCTAAAAGATAGTGTGGTATCAAACAATATTCCCAGATTGTTGATAGTTTATTTGTCTTGTCACAGCCTCGGACCCAATGTAATACTTATAGTGAATTTGTTGTTGTTTCCTAGTGTATGATACACCATTACACTTGGAGACCTCAAGAGTGAGTTTTGTTTGTCAAGCACATTGCTATGGCCTAATTTTTTGTAGCTGCAAAATATGACAATCATTGGTAGATTTTATTACCATAAACATCTTTAGATCATACATATAAAAGAGATAATAACAGGAGAATAGGTTCATCACTTTGTTAATAAAAAGTATCAATAAAAAAGGCCCAAACGTTGAGCCTTGTAGGACGTCTGATGATGCAAAGTATAGTCTGTTAAATAAGATCTAAATAATGTAATAAGCAGATCATTGAAACCAAATGATGTAAGCTTGAGCAGCAGAATAACATGGTCGATGCTATCAAATGCTTCCTGAAAAATCAGGAAAACATCTACTTGATCCTGAGCATCTAGAGTATTAGAAATGATTTGCATCTTGCAAATCGATTGTTTACTATTGACCAGGTGGGAAAATAACCATGTTGACAAGGAGAGATTAGATGTCGAACAGCTGAGAATATTCTATTATACAACATCATTTCATAAATCTTGGCAGTTGGAAAGAAGAGAAATTAGCTGATAATTCTCTACACAATTAGGTTCGCCGCTTTTTAGAATTGGACATATTAAAGAATTTTCCCAAGCGGATGGAAAGTAGAGGTATGCATTGAAAGATTGATTATGCATGACAACGGATGAGCTAATACTGGAGCACAATCCCTGATGAGAAAAAACAGTATCTAACCAAGACCAACTGTAGATTTATTTTTGAATTTAAGCATGCAGCTTGCTTTCAATCTCAGTGATAAAGATACTTGAGATATCTGTAACTGTACATTTGAGAGTGGTATAATGTCTATTGCGAGTTCAGCTCCATCTCTGGCTAAATCGACACCACTGAAGAAGTTTGTAAAAGCCACAAAAGTAAAACATATTCCTATTGATAATGATTAGGAGGAAGAATTTTTATTTACCATAGTTTCAAGATAAGTTAAGCATGTTTGTCAAACTCCAAGTGCGTTACCTGTATGAGGAAACTTAGAGCACAAAACGATTTTTCTGCAAAAAATGATGACAAGAAGTAAAAGTAGTTTGAAAGTAGAGGAAGCAGTGTTCGCAAATCTGGCAATCACCAGTAGCAACAATCGCATCATGTAAAAACTACTCATGTACTGGTAAAACACAAGAAACCCTTCAAAGATGGGACAATAGTGAAAGATGCATTTTGCGAAACAGCAAAGTTGTTATTTGAAAACTTCAAAAATAAAACAAAGATCATATTCACAATGAAAGAACTCCAGTTATCTTGTCCAACTGTCACTAGATATGTCAAGATCATAAACAAAGATATACAAAGCATACAAAAATAATATAATGAAATGTACATCTATTTGTTGCAGTTGTGTAAGTCCACTGATATAATAGAAACTGTCCATTATATATTTATATTTGGATGGTATTTTGATGTCGGTTAAAGATAAAATTTTAACAATGATTCCTGTGATAGAGAAAACATGCAGTAAAAATATTTACAGTGCTTTTTAAATTTTGTACAAGAGTACCAGCTGTCGGTTCAGAAGCTTATGTGCAATGTACATGATTTTTTCTATTAGTCTTAAGCATAAGGATCATACCTTCTTAAAAATTAGAAACAGCTTATGCAACTTTTCAAACTTTTCTGTTACAACTAATAGTCTGCCTACACATTTTAGTTATAAACTTTAGTTTGGTTTGTGTTTTTTACTTTATGCAATCCTAGGTGATGGCTAGTGGTGCGTTTATCTAGTAGTTTTGAATTATTTCCCCACCTATTGTGATAGTTTTATGCATGCATGTCAAAACGTCAATGATTTTCTAGTTCTGTTACAAAACAATTTTTTCAAGTGACACACAAATTTAAAACAGCAAAAAAGTCTGTTAACAAGTTAAAAAATTAACAATATTGCTGCTCTTAAATTTTTAATACGTCGTGGTGTAGAACTCAACATAAGTCTTTAAATTTGCATTTGTGAAGAAACTTATTAGTACATGCATGCATTAAATGGTATACTGGCTACAACTATATAGTGCCCAGGAAGATGCAAATACTATTATATCCTTTTACTGAGTTTATATGTCGTTTTCGTACTAAGTAATGACTATTCATTTGAATTGTCGCCAGAACTGGTATTCGCCTGCTAGATGTTGCCCAAAGCTGCCAAAAATGCAGAGAGGCTGACTACGAGCAGATGTTCCAGTGCAATCAATGTGATTCATGGTATCATTATATAGTGTGAACATCACCGATTCAATAGCTGACAAAGATTTTATTTGTTATGCATGTGTTGATAATAATAATAATAATAATAAAGCAATACATTAAATCAATGGCCATTAAAAAAAGGCATGTCAGAGTGTCTCCTGGAACAAATGAATAAACATTCAGTACTTTTCAGTACCCCAATGGAAAAAATTCAGTACTTTTTGTTGAACAAAAAAAACATGATCAAAATAATCATATACTTTAATTAATTCGAAGTACGTATATAAAAAACCAAAAAATATACAACAATACGTAGAAGAATAAAGTGCATAGAAAATATTATTTTTATTTATGAACTTTTGAGTCTCTATTTTAATTTTCTAATTCAGAATCGATCTCTTCTTCTTCTTCCTCCTTGCACTTTCCTGTTACCTCAACTTTCTTTAACTCGAGTATCTTGATATCATCATGCAATTGTTGAACCTTTCGCTTCTTAGCAAGCTTTTTATTTTGCTTAAATTAGAATCATATAAACAAGTCGTTATGCAACTAGCGATTCATTTCAACTGTTTTCTACAAAACATTCTTTATTTATTGAAAATGCCGTTTCTACTGCAGCAGCATTTCCATGAAACAGGATCAAAATTTTTTAAATAAAATTTAAGAATACCAATTCTGATAAACCACACTCTACACAATCTCAATAAAAACATTTCTAATTTTTCTTTTTCAATGACTGTCTCCAGAGCAATATTTAACCCGAATGTTTTTAAGACGTCACTACACATTACCATGGAGACAAACAGGAAACACCTTTCATAATTTTGTATTTCAGTGGACTTTTCTCTGTTATATTTTTGTGTTTTAGAAAAGGTAAACAATCATTTTTAAATATAACAACATCAAGTTCTTTCAAACCCTTCGATTTACAAACAACAAATGCTCCAAAACCAATATTCACATTTCCAATTTACTTTAACTTTGCTGTTTTTGTTACATCAATTTTAATTAGTTTTTTAAGAATGTTTCCTTCACTCATAATTTTTGCACGAATGAAACGACTTCCATTGCTATGCAAAATAGTGTATAATTCCTCATATAACACGGTTCCATTTGTATACAAATTGATTTAAGAAATTGCAATCTAGCTAGTAAAAGTTTATCTGCTAAAAATCTTTTATCTTTTCGAATGTTCTATTGTCTGGACATTTCTTTAAAGCAATAGGTTTTATGATTTTAATGGTTCTGGCAATTACTGCTTGATTTTCCACCTAAACTATGCTGCAAAATCTTTTTGGAAATAGAACAAAACCAGAAAAAATTGTATAGTTAGCGCATCTTCAAAGAAAGTCTTAAAAAAAGTATAGTAGTATTATTATCTCATGGCGGGTGACCTTGAAAAAACCTGCACGAGGAGGAACTATATTAATAATCAAAATAAAAAAGTGAGACTAGAATACATCGACTGCTTGCACGTCCAGTGTTGCCAGAGCAAAAATTGTCGAGCAACCAAGGAATGTGTTTTAAATAGTTTTATGCATATCAAATATTGAAACACATTAAAAACAATCTGTCGTCCTTGACTATGAATCACCTCCTTCTTATTCATAATATTACTCTAAAAAATATCATAATTAATCATTGAACGAACATTCTTTTTAAATACTTACATTGCTGAAGAAATCAACTATCAGTTAGTTTTGAAAAAACTGTTTTGATGACTATTACTTGATACAAATATTAAAATGGAAAACTGGAAACAATAAGACCTTGATAAGAGCGAGAATGACAATGACAGTTGCGGTTCACATTCGGTATATACAGTATTGGGAGTACGTGCACTGTTGCCACAGCAAATATTTACGGATAAAGAAACTACAAACCTAGAATTGTTTATAAGTAAAAACAAGTAAAAGCTCCGATATTATATGGAGGTCTGGATTTATTTCATATATTTATGAATTTCTAGATACCGCCAGCATGAACGGGGTCCTTACAAACCATATTTTACTTAATGTAATAAATGGGATATTTGTGACGACGTATTAAAGCCACATTGCAAGCAAGATGTTTGTGGGTTGTACTGTAGCGTTGTGAATCTTGAGGTTTAACTTTAAATTGAACCTATGGCACATGTGACGTCACCTGCCATGAGATAATAATACTACTCTAATATAAAGATCGTAAAAAATCTTGCATTTCCCATCCTATCTTCTTTTCTGTTGTTTTAAATGTCCATGAACCACAAGTTTTTGTGGAAAACAAATCAGGATCCTCACTTTTTTCAACTTATAAATATTTGCGCGAGTCCTCAAGCATTTGAAGATTAACGTTAGGACTATGCATCACTACCTGTACAATTTGTTCAGAGACAAGGCTAACAAAATTACAGATTCCAATAAACTTATTCATTAAAACAGAGCAGTTGCATGTTTCAAGAATGCCAAAGTTAAAAATCTGATTTTAATAGTATCCATTGTCTCATCCAAAAATCTGACGATTATGTCCATCTGACCAAATTGGGATATTTTATTAAAAATTTCGTCAAATGACAAAGTATAAAACATACATTCTTTCAATTGATTAGAAAGTTCATTTTGGATATAAATTCCATAGGTTATAGAATAAGCTATTTTATCCTTATGAATCTGTAAATTTTTTACCATCATACTATCAGGAAACATGGCAGGAAAAATATCGGTGGCACTTGCAAAACTTCTATTTGAAGAATGTGTAATTACTTTGTGAATATACCACAAAATTTCTGTGTTACTTCTTCCCACTGTAAGTAGGTTAATTTTAACATATTAGAATTACCAAAATATCCTTCGTTAATGAATTGGAAAGTGCACCTGTACTTGCTACTATTTTATTACTGGTAACAAGTTCATTATTCGTACTTGTAGGTATGTTCAATCAGTTCATGCATTAAATTATGAATGTTTATTTATAAACCTTCACTCCAGTTACAGAAGTGTTTCTTTTTACTTGTTTTTTTTCTCGAGAGATCGACTATTGTTCCATTAAATATTGATATGGACTTGGTCTTCCCCAACATGGTTACTTCCAACACAAAGGTTGTATATATGGCAACCCAATGTGCTCCTAACAATGAAACTGACCAACTTGACAGGGAATTATCCGAACATACTTAGGGTACTCTGGAGTAGTCGTGGCGATATCGGACACATATAAAAGAGAACGCAAATACAAGATTTTTTATGTACAAACAGTGCAAAATCTGGATTTGCCATTTCAGGTCATTGCAGCAAGACAACTTAACAAAAAAATATCTGTATTTGGGCAATGTCAATTTCGAATTATACACAAATGCAGAATCTCGTGTTCATATTGGAATCGATAACAGCAGATTGGTACTTCCACAAGAAATTCGAGAAAGCTCGTGCTTCAAACCCCTTGCACCAAAAACATGTCTTGGTTGCTTTCATGGTTTCTGTGATGAAATACCACATTCACTTCAAGACTTCCACATCAACTACCAGCATTAAAGTATACATATTTGCCAGTGTGATCACAATAAGGAATTACACCAAATCGTACAGGATGATTTTTCCATAAAAAACTTCAGTGTATCAGAAACAACAATAGAATCAGATGGAAAAAATCAGAGATCGAATGATAATGGAAACTACAATAATTTACAAAGATTGTCGATATGAAACCAGATTATTATGAAAATATAACAACTTTAAATTACAATTTCTGTATGCAACTCAAATAAGCCAGGAAAATGACAAACAGTTTAGGATGTGTTGCACTTTTTTTCATAAAGGGTTCATCTTATATGGTATTAGTGAAGTTCGGGGGATTTTTAAACCGTGCATGGAGAATTCTCCAGTATTATTATGTTTAATATAAGCGTTATGTGGAAAACACACAAAGATTTAGTTCTCATGTAAGACTGGGCATTAAATTTATGATTTGTGGATTGGGAAGCCAGAAGGATTGTATTTCTCATGTTTAACATGCAGCTGTGCCCAATTTGCATCAAAACATTAACCTATCTTGGAGGGGTACGATGGCTTGTGGAAGCTGATGCGTTAAAACAAGTATACTTTATGACCGACTTACTTCAAGTGTAGATGTGTTTCAATAGAGTACCGACAGTTGGCAAAGTGGTCCCTTCCCTTTCGTTCCTTTTTCTTTACTGTTATACGAAATACTGGCGCTTAGTCAATAGAAGAGCTACCACCAACTAAACAAGGGGATATCTGGACACCACCCGGAGAAAGAAAATGCACCGGCATGAGAATAACCACTGGGGTAAGCGTTAGCTTTAAAATTAGAGATGCATTTGATGCCCCGGGGCTATTTTATTCCCGGTAAACTTTAATATATTTGATATTTATATTAGTAATTATGCATTTTATGCACTTAAATATGTAACCACATACCCCAAGGCTGTCGAAGCAATATTGAAGAACCGCTATGTGGATGATTTGCTGGTCAGTGTCAATACAATTCATGATGTTATAAAATTAGTAAGTGAAATTAAATTCATACATGCCAAAGAAGGATTTGAACTTTGAAATTGGGTTTCAAATTCAGAAGCAGTTACAGCCACCCTAGGTGAAAATTCAGTCACAGATATCAGAAGTTTGAGTCTTCAGAAAGAATCCTCTTATGAAAAAAAATCTTAGGAATGTGGTGGTGCACACAATCAAATAGCTTTAAGTATAAAAAATTATAGTTGAATAACACAAAATTGCCCCATGAACATAGATTAATTAATAAAGAACTTTTTTTGCTGTTTGCTACATGTTTCAGGCTGACAAATCTGTGACCATCATCAAGCAATAAAAATTAAAAGCTAACACATCAACAATTGTAAGACAAGAAGCAAGAACTGTAAAAAGACATGTTCAAAGAAAAATTTTTTTGAAACAGTAAATAGAACAATACCAATTATTTAAAATCCTTTAAATTTTCAATTTTGAACCTTTCATAGGGTATAATCCTATCTAACACGAACAATTACAGCATAATGGACAGATAGCTTTACTTTACTTTTCGTTTGACATACAACACAGTAAATAAAGAAGTTTTGTAAGCTGAAAAGCAACCAAGCGTGAAGTTCTGCATACCTTGATGTCAATATATAATCCCTTTGATATACTTGCATCATTTGGAAATCAGGCATCGATTGAGAGAATGAGATTTCACATACTTTGTATGAAAAATGGTTAAAATGGATTCGTATCCTTCCAGATATAGAAAAGTTAAAATTCAGAGATGCTATTCGGCTTACAAAATATCTGCATACAAGTCAGTACAGCTGTACGATTTTTTAGGTGCGAGTGAGGATGAACATGCTGCCATTGCATATTTTCGTATTGATTGTGGATTCAATAATGTTTTTGGAGAGCAAAGACAAAAGTTGCACCCCTTGAAATTATTTCAGTTCCACAACTTGAATTGCAAGCTGCCTTATTGGGTGCACGTCTAGCAAAAACTTTATGCATATGACACACAATCAAACTTGATCATCATGTAATATGGTCAGATTCAAAACTGTGCTGTTGGTTGAGATCTGAGCAAAAAATTTTCAAACACTTTGTAGCGTTTTACGTAGGTGCAATTTTAGGACTTACTAAAATAAAAGAATGGAGATGGATTCCATTAGCCTTGAATGTTGCCGATGACGCCACTAAATGGTGAAAATCAGTGAAATTTAATTCAGCACAGAGCTGGTTTAAAGGGCTTTCATGTTTGATAGAAAACCCGACAGAGTGGCTGGTTGAACAATACGCGATAAGTAAATAATTTGTAAAAACAAGATAAAGGTGCATTATTTAAAAAAAATTGGACTTAAATTGGCTGCCATACATTGTGTTTCAAATTGGTTGTCTCTAGTTGTAAGACGAACAGAAAAAAGATGGAGGTGTTCTGTTTACATGTTTAAGCGTTCGTGTCATTCACTGTCCACAGACTCGTTTATTATGGCTCTATGTAACTTTGCGGTCAGAAGAGATTATTCAAAAGAAATGTACAGTGATAATTGCACAAATTCACGGGTGCAGATAGTGAACTCCGAAAAGAGCTTGACAAATTAAATGTCAATGGGAGCTTCAGAAAGAAATCTTTGCAGCAGCTAAAATAAAATGAAATTTTAACCCTCCACCATCTCCCTATATGGGAGAGAGCTGTGAAAGGTTGATTCGCTTTGTAACAAAAAAAACTGCAAGCAATTCTCTCAACACGTCAACCAAGAGATGGGCTTCTACAAAATTTACTATTGTAAGTTGAGAACATTGTTAATTCTCGGCCCTTAACTATATTTCTATACAATCAAGTTATGATAAAGCACTTACATCAAACCACTTCTAGATTGCGAGTTCAAATGCACAGAAACCGAATGGTGAATTTATCGATGATCACTTAATCCTATGAAAAAACTGGAAAATAGCACAAGCATTGGTCAACTCGTTTTGAAAACGGATTCTACAAATATCTGCTTGACCTAACCAGGTGGACTAAATGGTTTCATAAAGTTGAACCCCTAAAATATGGTAATACAGTTATAATAGTTGATGAAAAACAGACTCGTAACACTTTGAAAAAAAGGAATTGTAATAAATGTTAAGGCCTGTCCAAGTGGACAGGTTCGAAAAGTTATTTCTGAGACCAGTATCTAAGTTGGCAGCCTTAGATACAAAAAAAGATTAGTGGATAGTTTGAGTTATCCTACGGTATGATTTTTTTGTTTAAGATATAGGTCCTCACCATTGAAAACAAACAAATTAATTGCCACACAACAATATTCAAACACAATTCTGAACAGTTTTAATATAATCAGTGCATGTTTCAGTAATTTTATTTCTAATCGCAATTCACTGTACAAAGATCTCCCCCAAGTGCAACATCCATACACTACATTACAGGTGCCATAAAGGAAGATTAAAATTAACCCCCTTTTTTTGTACACTAAAGGTTCATTTTCAATAAATGTATTATTTCAAAACGCAAGGAATACCAATTTGGAGTTTTAGAAGGGCTACCTATTCTAGGGTGCATTTCATTACATTGGTTAGTACATAACGGTTGTGAAAACCGAAAATCAGATATACAATCAATAGAGGTATAAGTTAACAAAAATTATAGATGTCTTAAAACTTACAGGTAACATCATTTAGCTTTTGTCTTTCTTCCTCCAGTTTAATTTTTAAATGCTCAACCTCCTTTGCTAAAGATTCAATAGTTTCTACTGGACTAACTTTAGAATTTCCGGACATTTCACTACGAGACATTATGGACAATTAACGTAGGACTATTTTCAAATTACAGGAAAATGTAACCCATGCATAAAACATAAACAAAATCAATATACTTGACTGGCGTTTGTTCCTTATACTAAATCCGCACCCGGCAACGGTACATAAAAGCTGCAAGTATGCCTATGTCGGCACTCAAACTCCAACATACGTTAACATATAAACATATAGAATCAAACGTGTTTGCTAATAGTTGCAAGTCAATTTAACGTACATGAGTTAACGGTATCAATAGAAAATGAATATTATTGTAAATCAAATAGTACTGATAACTTGATTATAAGTGAGATTTTAATTTATAATACTAATTTAAAATTTGAGAAGTTATAAATATGATGTGTTTTGACTTCAAAATTCGACAGCATTTGTCAAATTGACAGCAAGTATCTGTTCCACTATTTGCTGTTCATCAATAAAAAGTGTACGTTTAGATTTGTGTTAAGGTTTACTTATAGAAAAAAAAATAACTATACTAACGAAAAAAAAATTTTTATGGTAAAAACCTTAATTAGTGGTTGTTAATTTACTAAGAGCACGAGATTTGTTTGCCATTATGGTTAATATTGGACGACCCATATCACTTGCAAATAGTATTCAACAATATGTACAAAAAAAATAAGAAATTGCAAATATTTTACTAGAATCGAAAGTCGGGGTGGTAAGTAATAAAAATTCTTATTGAGAGAATAAAAAGTTTTAAAATAACATTCATATCACAGGAAATCGATGAATACATGACAGTAAAAAATAGAGTGTTCTGGCGATGATAAATGCAAACCCAACATACAATTTGAGAACAATTTCTCTTGCAGCTGGTTGCGGGTATGGAATGCAGTAAAAAAATACAAATATTATCGCTATTGCTCAGAGTGTCAACAAGAAAGTAGGAATGTATTTCGTTATGAGAACAAGAACGCGTTAACAATAATGACTTCTTTCTATCTTCGATATGCTTTACAAACGTATTCTTTTACTTTAAATAATAAACCAGATGTTTAAAACATATGGAGTTGGACTCAGGAAACCGCTGTATTAATATTTCGACCTAAAGTTAACTCTCAAAAAATGAATACATGTGATGGAATTTTTATATCAGTACAATTGAAACGGAAAGTAACTTAAATTCAGAAATGCATTTAAATCTTTTAATAACGACTGTAGGACCTGAACGGGAAGGGGTTACTAGAGAAAATCACTAGGTCAGGTTTTAACAAGACGGTTGTACTGCGTCTTTTGTGTTGCATGTTAAAAAATTTCTAAATATTTCATTTTCAAATTATTTAATTCGTAGAGGTGGTACCATAGATGGGCCAACAAGATCTATCGATTTAGCACTTTGTGGCTTCTTCTTGTGCAAGCGACTTAAAAGCAAAATTTAGAAAAGACATCACCAAGATATTAATCCTTTGGGAGAAGCAATAGTTGCTGATTGCTCGTTAATTAATGACCGACAGTTAGCTAACATAAATAATATTTTCTATAAAGGACTAGGGTAGTGCTTAAATCAAAAGTATGATTATTACTAAAGCTAGGGGATGAATACTATTATATCATACCGTTGATTAAATCAATCAACGCTCATACTCAAAAATTAAACATTTGACCAATCGTAACCGTTCCAAGCGAGCTAGGGATACTAAACGTGCTTGAAAACTGCCATGCGAAAATCTTTCAGCTCTACTTCTCATTCAATAGAGGATATTATATTTTTGTAAAATTTTTGCTTTATATGTTTGCGGGGATGTAATATTACGGTAAATTAGACTTTGAACCTTTCAACCCAGAATCGTTTATATACACTGAATAGGCATACTAACAGGTAAGTGTTATACTTTCAATTACTTCAAAAAGAAGTCGCACCAATTGTTCTGACTTTAAATTTAGTAGAGGCAATATGGTACCAACACGACGGATGTCTGGCGCACATTGACGTTGATGTACGCAATTTTTTTTGGACCAAACATTCACAAAACATTGGATAAACCGCGGTGGTACCGTATATAACAAGCTGTACGACAATGAATATTCCTTTACAACGATAGTCGACTTAAAATCGGCAATTATTAAAACCTGCGAAGAAATATCCCAATACACTCTAGCAAATGTAAGGCCAGAGTTCTATGATCGGCTAGGCTACTGTCTAGCTGCGAATGGAGGGTTATTTGAACATTTAATTGAATAATTTTTACCTAGTAATTCAATGTTTGTTGTTATTTATTGTTTATACAATTATAGTTGGTATGGCATTCAGGTCTGACATGATAAATAATCTTATTAAATAAGTGTTTTTTTTTATTTACTCAAAAACGACTGAACTTATTCAAAATCTGTTCGCAACGCTAGAAATAGCTTTTTATTTCTAAAAACTTTCTAACTGAGCATTTTGCTGTTAAGTAATTAGGGGAGCCAATATTTAAAGAAATTTGTTTTTACATGTAAAGTCCCTATGTTCAGAATAAAAGTTGACAACGCGTACACAAACACATCACACGCACGCCCACACACACACTCACACACACACTCTCTCTCACTCACACACACACACACACAGACACACACACACACACAATATATATATATATATATATATATATATATATATATATATATTATATAGATGTGAAGGTTTGAGGTCTGCTGGATTAAAGAATACTCCTTTTTCAAAGGTGCTACAATAAGAAAACGCTGTTACAATTTTAATCACTAAAATATTCACTGAATTGAGGTTACTAATAAATTGGCGTTGTATAAATATAAAAGGCAAGCACAATTCTACAAACTGAAAACGTTAAAAACATAAGTATAATATTAAAATTTCATTTTCCTGTATAGAGTGACAATTTTTTGAAAGTTTGATTTTGTATACAAAACTTTGTTTTCTAATTATGTTAGAAAGGTGTTGTTAGTTTTTTTAAGTAATAAGTATGTACGTGTATGTGAGTGTATCAATGTCGATTACTCCATTTGGTTGGAGTAGGATGTAATAAATATGCTTATCTTGGTATAGTACTTGTATTTGAATTATCATCAGACTGAAAACGTAATAAATATGTAATATAGTACTCAAATTATTTATTCATGGTGTTAGGGTACTTGTAAATGTAGCACATTCTCCGAAATTCTCTTTTTTTGTTTATTGCTTCCTATATTTATAATTACTGGTTCTGAAAAGTTAATCCTATGAGAATTATTTAAATTTGCGTGGATACTCATTGCACATGCATTACGTTTAAGACGGATGTCACTTCTGTGTTGAGTTATCCTTTGTTTTAGATTTTGTGAAGTTTGGCCAATGTATTCTTCATTGCAGTATAAACAGCTAATTTTGTAGATCCACTCAACATACAATCCGCCAAAAAATAAACTGAAAAAAGAACCAAAAAATTATGTTAGTATACAATATCACCCAATGAAATCTAATAAAATCCAACAATGCCTAAAAAAATACGAAATAAAAGTTGTTCATAAGCCTAATAATAACAAAAATAATTTTTTTAGAAAATTAAAATCGCTAACACCAATTACAGATAAAACAAATTGTATCTATAAAATAAACTGTAAAAATTGTAACGATTTATATATTGGAAATAGGAAACAATATTTACACTGTAGAATTTATGAGCACCAATATTCCATTAAAACTCATAAAATAACATTACAGTGGCCAATCATGCATTGGACCATATGCATAACTTCGATTTTGAAAATCCAAGTGGAATTGACGTAGAACAAAACGAAAATAAATGTTGTATATTAGATATTATTCACATTCAACCGAACATATACAGTATAAACAATAAAGCCGATATTGAACATTTTACTAAAATTTACAACAATATTATTCACAATTAATAATTACATTGTTAATATAGTGTATTTTGGTGCTTGTTTCTCGCTTAATAATAAATCTTCTCAAAAATGTACTTATTCTAACATTCACTCTATATACAAAATAGTTAAAGTTTATTATTAAGGAAAGTATATAGTAATGAATATAAATTCGTACCACTATTGATAACACTTATGTTATTGATAGCATGTTTTCAACTTACCTAGGATACATTTAATGAAATTGATTAGCCTAGCTATTTGTTATTGCATACTTATACCATGCAAATATATTTAAAAATAATGTTACCAAGAATAAGTTTAATTATAATACATTTTGATACAAGTTTACAGATATTTTAATTACATGTGACCAAGGTTTATAATAGCCGAAACGTGTAATGTTACTTTTAAAAAATTCACTGATATCCCTCAGAATGAATTCATAAATGCAATGCAAGAAATTTAATCCAACTGATTTCGTTTTCAATACAAAAGTTTACCATCAAATTAACGGATGTGCTATGGGCAGTGTTATTGCACAAATTGTTATGGAGGATTTAAAGAAAGATGTAATGAAAAAATTCATTATCCAATACTATTTTTCTACAGGTATGTTGACGATTGTGTGTGTGTGCAATACTTAAAAATAAAGGAGGACATATTTTAAACCTTTATAATAACTACTAGAACAAATTACAATTCACAATTGAATACGAAATAAATACAAAATTAAATTTCTTAGATATGACATTATCTCAAAATTAAAACCAAATGGTATACAAAACCAACCTGCTTGCTAGGCATGCGTTTTTATGTATTTAAGCATACGATTACGAACAATGAGCCATAAGCTATCTTGTTTGGTTTTGACTATACTATTCATAAAAGAAATTTGTAGATGACAATTAAAGATAAAATAAATGATATTTTACACACTTTCAGTAACTACTATAAAAATATTGTTACGAACTATTTTGCAACCCGTCAAATACGCAGGTTGCTTAACCGAAGTGTATTCTACAGAAATCTAGAACATTCGAGCAAACACCAGACTATGAATCATCTAGTTAATTTTGGGGTATATATACGATCGTTGATGAGTGTACATCGGTTAGTCTATATCCAAAAGTCGTATATAAATCATATCGTGTATAGTTAGTTGTTCATTACGTTTTGAAGGTCCTATAGTAAACATAAATTTGTGTTATGTGAATGTGCATATTGTATCGCCACTTTCTACATAAATAGACAAAAGGGTAATAAATAAATTATAGTACTGTTAGTGTTGTTAAGAAGACTTATGGTTAAGCATTTAGTTTAAGAAGATATTAGTGCTTGTAAATAGCATTATTGGGATAGTGCTTCATTGTTAATTGAACTGAAAACATCTATAAATAAGGCATATACTGTTAATTAAACTTGTGAATAGTAAATAATATAAACTTTTGTTATTACTTGTTCTAAATTGATGAACGTGTTAATAGTAGTTCTTTACAATATGAAATTTACCAAAACAACACTATATCATTTCTATATACACTTTTAACTAGTAATGGAAATATAATCGTCATAGAATGGTATACGAAACCTATACACTCAAGTAGATAATTAAATTATAATTCATTCCATTCAATACATGTGAAAATACATTTTATTATAGGTTTAAAAACAGAATAAGACGTATTTCACACAAATTACTTTACCAAAAAAATTTAAAAGTATTAGAAGACATTTTAAAAAATAATATTCATCTTATAGCAATAATATAAAAATTCTATATAATCAACATAATCCTGACTACAACCTACATAACATGCCTACTATTAATAAAACTGAAATTAATCATAAATTTTTACCATACATTTAATTATAACACCAAAATTAATAAATATTTTTAAAAATATTAATATAATATAGCTAAAAAGAATGCCATGTCTATAAAACAACCACCCATGTTATAAATAAACTTAGTTTACAAAATTAACTGCATCAATGTACAAAATCGTATATAGGCCAAACGTCACAAACCTTAAATCAAATAATAATCCAACATAAAAGTGACCTAAAACTTAAACCTAACATTTGCGGACCAATTCATCAAGTAAATAATGGTCAACGAGCAAATTTTAAAAACTCAAGAATTTTAAAAATAGAATCAAACTACATAAAAATATTGTTTCTGGAAATGTGTTGGATACATAAAATTCAGAAAGTCTCAATAAAAAAGTTGATATTGATAATATTAGTAATATACACTCTTACTTACTTAACCTACACCATACTAACCATTAAATCTCATTAAGAAAAGTGACATTTATAATCTTATTAGTATATACTCTTACTTACTTACTTAACTCAAACCATAATAACCATTAATTACAAACATTAGTAATTTCCACATTCGACGTACTAAAATATTAATTCTCTTTAAAATCCAAACACACATACAAAAGCCAACAAACATACACAGATTTATGCACCTAATCTTATACACTTATCTACACAAACACACACACACGCGTGCGCGCGCGTGCGAATACCTACTCAATATGTATATCATGTGTAAGAAAATTTTTAAATTAAGCAACCACATTTCAAAATCATATCAAGTTTTTTGAAGTCATCCTAAATATTAAAAAAGTTTCGAAACTATTAGAGAAACCAATTTGTACAGGATTTATTATTTGACCTGATACCTCACAAGCACAGATTTATACAAACATTTGTATATTTGTTTTAGCTGATGCTGATATTAAATATCAATTTCGTATTCTACGCATACAAATATTTAATTATTTATTAATAGATTTAGTATTAAAAAAGAATCAGCAATCGTGTCTAATACAAATTACTGACATTTTTGCGTTAAATAAATATCAAATTTGTGTTGTACAATAAAATTACATATAAAAAGCTTTAGCTCATATAAAGATTACCAGGACAGGGACTATAATTTTCATGTATAGTGCACATTATTTGTAGGTATATTTTAGTGGGTGTAAGTTTTAGGAGCGTATAAATAGAGGAAAGCAGCAACCAATCAGAAATGGCACCCTTTATTCAATGTTTTCAATAGTTTATTTGGACTAACCTAACCTGTAAAAATCAAGTTTGTGCTTTAATCGATTTTATTATCCCTGTCCTACCATGAATAATACAAGTATGTCGGTGCGATTTATCATAAGAAAACTCGGGTGTGTTATATAGTTTTAATTTTATTCGATCTTCTGATTGGTTTTTACATACCTGTCAATAATATAAAATTATCTCTTGTAGGGTGCGATTTGTCATAGCGTTGTTTGTCTAACAGAGGCCGCGCACTACTTTTTGTTGTCATTTGTTATTTGTCAAATTTCCAGGGCGAAATTGCAGTTCGTAGTTTGTGATTATTTTTGTGTGACTAACTTGGTTTTGGAGCGAAATTGGATTTTTGCATATCTTGGACGATTTGGGCTAATTATATGCTGTGCATCCTTACGGATGAATATAAATTTTGAAGATCCTTTCTTGTAGTGTGAAAATAGTTTTTCAAGTAAGTACCAAAGTTTTTTGGTTTTTAGCTTGTTTCTTCTATTTGTTTGTTTAATCGGATGTGATAAATGAACTTTCCGTTTTTTGTACTTTTGGTTTAATATGCGTATAAAGTTTTCTCTGACCGATGTGCTTTTCTTGAAATTTGTATTAAGTGGTTAATTTGAATTATGTATTGCAAATGATCTATTTGATCAGTTTGTTTCTTTTATTACATTTGGACTAAATGTTACACGAAATATTGTAGGTCTTATTCCATGCAATGGTCTAATGAAAATTTACATTATTTGGAAAATAACTTAAAGATAAGCGGTTTGTTTTATTGTTCATAAACATAATACTAACTTATGTGTTTGATTGCATCAACCATGATCATAGTGGATGTCTTGTATAAAATAGGTTTTAGAGTCATTTTAGTTAAAATTCAGTACCTATATGTAATATGTTTCAAGTGTACCATTATTCTATGACATTAAAATCACACTGCAAGGAGTTTGCATAAAAGTCTGGGAATCTTGTCAATTTATACTATACAGTAATTGCAGCTAGAATATTCTCCAGAATACCATGCTTTATTTGCACGTGGTATTTCCATTATCTGAATAGATGTATAATGCTACTTTGAATTCAAAGTAAATTGAAAAATTTTATTACTATGGACTCAAATTAGGTTATTCGATTAGAACTAGGTTGCTGTAGACCCAAAGTAAGTAAATGATTAGTCAACTGCACTATTCTGAACTCGTAGTAAGTCATTTGTTTATACAAGTAATACGTTAGTTTTAAACCAAAATGGAAACTAAAAGTAGGCTCTTCACTTAAAAATGCTTGGAATGAAGAGGTTGTTTTGTAAGAACCGAATCATCATATTTTTACAAGTTGGTAACTTGCAGTATGCTTACTTAGCATGGTGTAATTCAAAAATAAATAAATAATAGCGGTAATAGCATATCAGAGTTATCTGTTTTCAATATTAATTGTGGTTATTGAGAAGTATAATTTAGGCATTGTAAGTACACATGGATTACAATCATTTTATTAAAAGTACATTTGTAACCCATTTATGCATTGTAAAAACTTTATTGTTAACGTAAAGCATAAAATTTTGAAAGTAGAATCAATTAAAACAAAATTTTATGATTGAGCATTAACCTATTAATGCATAAAAACTCGTGATTAAAAAAGAGTTTTCATTATTAATTAAATAATTTAATAACGAAAGATCGTATTTACGTTTAACGAAAACAAGCGTTTTTCAAAAGAGTTTCATTTATAATTCAGAATTTTATGTAAAGCTGCATGTATAATATTTTAATTTTTACATGGAAAGGGAATTTTCATTTAATAACAAAAGTACATTAGTATTTCCATGAAAGCATATTTTTAAAACATCAGTAATATTTTCCACGAAGAATTTACTAGTATTTCAATTGGAAAAGTTGTATGTCTGAGTAGCTTGTAACATGTTCATTGACCGTGTTCTAGAACAATCATATGGTAAAATAAAACAAAGCGAATGACATAAATAGTCCTGAGCGATGATAAAGTTTCTGAAAGCAATAAAATAAGACAACATATCAAATTATAATGTAGTCCAAGGGCAATAGTAAAAGTAATAAATATGTGAACCATAAAGGACATATAACACACTTTCCAGAACAAAAAGGAATGACACACCTTAGAGAACAAACCAATTAGAAGGTTCAGGATTGACCGCAGAAATTCTCGAAGTCGTAATGTCCGAAGAGGTTTACCTTCAAAAACCAATGAATGTTGAATGAAAGAACAGTTCTGATTCAAACGTCACCATGCTAATCAACTGATACATTACGTAGTTAAAGTTCTACTTAACATGTACTGTATCTAATACTGAAAATTATTATGGAAGATGGACGATTTTTTGACAATAGCCACCATTAAAAGTTTTTTGTATACTCAGAAGTGAGTAGACTATTTAAAGTACTTACAATGTTTTCAAATCGAGACTAGATAATTAAAAATAATTAAACTATGGCGAGATAAAGTTTCTTAATTGGAACAAAAGCATATATGATTGAAATGGTTTGTTTGTTACATGCCGAAAATTCGGCATATAAACATTTCTATAAGTTTTAATTTATAAGGATTTTGCGCCAATAAATTTGAAAAGACGCGCGCATTTCCGTCACTTTAGACAGTGCGTTTGCGCGAAATGGCGCCGACGCTGTGTGCCAAGAAGGGTGGTGGTGATTTCCGGCAGACGCGTCGAGACTGGTGATTGAAAGGCCAACGAATGTAGTTATCTTTGTGTCTTATCGTGTCTTTTTTTGTTATGTAGGTCTTATCGTGTCTTTTTTTGTTATGTAGGTTTCCTCTTATTTTTACCAATTACCATACCTCTACCTGTCTCCCTTACCATACTTTTACCTACAAATAGAAAGAAGACAATTTGAATTTGGATTCGACCGGGCTCAACGATTACCTACGCCCGAAAAGGATCAACCGAGCCCCGCTGTAGCCATCATGGAGTAGCGCTGGAGTCTATACTATCTCAAAAAGCTAAAGGGGTACCTATTTCGAGAGTTCTCGTCTCTGATTTACCTCAAAACACGTTTAAAATTAAACAATCCCTTGACGATATCGCCAATATAGTAAATAAAATTGTTCCAGAACCAAGTGAAACTGAATTGAAGCGTGTTGTTTCTCATATAGCTTACGTTAAGCAACGGATAGAGTTGTTGTGTTTATTTGACAATAAACAAGCAAACCAAACTAAACAAACCTTCTTATCGGACATTCTGTTACTCGAAGGGACAGTCCTTGACAGGCTGAACCTAGATGTAGACACAGATATACCTGTACCTTTATCGAACCTTGCAATTTCTCAAGCTACATCATTGGGGAAATTCATACCTGTCTACAAATGGGGTTTAACTTTCCAGGGCTTTGACTTCCAAATTTCTTTAATGTCTTTCCTTGATAGGATTAACGATTTCAGGATTTCACGGAATTGCACAGATCAAGATATACTTGTTTCAGCGGGTGAATTATTCTCTGGTTCTGCCTTAATTTGGTATCGAAATATAAGAAGTCAGATTTCTACCTTGGAGGAATTAGTTACGTGTTTGAAACGGGATTTCTTACTGCATGGTTATATCACCGATCTTTTGAACGAAATAAGAAACCGAACCCAGGGACCTGACGAAAATGTAATTTCCTTTATTACCTCAATAGAAGCTCTATATAGCAGACTAGATAATAAACCATCAGAATGTGAAATTATCGATCATTTGCGTAGAAATTTAAATCCATATTTTTCCGAACGGTTAGCGTTACAACACATTTCTTCTTTACCTCGATTTAAAGACTTATGTCGCTCACTCCAAGAAGTGAAATTGCGTGTCGATAAATACTGTGCTCTTCCAGAAAAACAATCGGGTCTATTAGAACCTGATCTAGCTTGTTAAACTCAACCTTCTCGTAAAGTATCCACTATTAATCTTCCTTCTACCTTTGCAAGTAACTCACTTACCTGTTGGAATTGTAAGAAAAGTGGATATAACTATAACGTTTGCACATACCCCAAAAATATTTTTTGCTATGGCTGTGATCCCACTAGTACCTATAAATCTAACTGTACCAATTCTAATTGTAACGCATCGGGAAACTTCCTTGGAGATATTCCTAGACAGGACGTGAATATCTCAAGGAATCAAAATCGTCCTCAACACCAACCATTCAACGGACCCAGACATCAATAAATTTAAATCATAAAACCACCTCTAACGTTATACCTTTATCTAATATATATAAGAATGATCTCGCTACCTTAAATTTACAAAATGACTTGCCTCCATTATCAGAATTATGTCATACTATCTCGTCAGAATGGTCGAGTTGGCTGCAAACCATTAATTCCTTTTACCATAAAAAGTCTGCTGCCTTACAACTTGTTAAAAAACCCCTCGATATCCGTCCTCATTTACCTATCTCGATTGGTTCTCTAAATGTAATAGCTTTGCTGGACACAGGTTCCTCATGTTCCCTTATACACAACGAAGGTCTACAACAATTATCTAAACAAAATATTAAAATTCAAATTGTCCCGAAAAAACTTCCATAAATTTAGCTGACGATAATCGAATATATGTAACGTTCCCTTAAACTAAAAATTCGAGTAGAATCACTTGAATGTGACGTACCATTTTTGATTGTGCCTGCATTAGCTTATCCATTTTTACTAGGTGTAGATTTTTGTAAACTTTTTAATTTGTCGCTTTACTTTCAAGATTTTTCTTGGCAAACTTCCTTCAAAACAAATTCCTGTGCATCTGCAGGAATATCTAATAAAATTTCTCGTACCGATTCTCAAAATGTAATTCTTAACTCTACAATCGATAAATTTCGTAAACTAAATACCTCTGAACTTGGTTGCGTTACTACTGCAACACATATTATCTCTACAGGTGATGCCCTTCTTTTTAAGCAACGCCAATATCCGTTATCGCCTGCATTACAAAAGTGTTTGCATTCCGAAATAGATAAAATGTTAGAATCTGGTGTTATCTCTCCCTCAAATTCACCATGGATGTCTCCCGTGTTACTAGTCCGCAAGAAAAATGACGGATGGCCTGTTTGTTTTGATGGCAGAAAACTTAATTCTGTAACTGTCTCGGATGCTTACCCTGTACCTCGAACTGATTCAATTTTAAGCCGATTTTGAAACGCTAAATTTATCTCATCTATCGATCTTAGACAAGCTTTTTATCAGATACCCCTCGACCTATCTTCCCGTCCCAAAACTGCTTTTTGTGTTCCAGGCCGAGGTCTTTTCGAATATAATTTTTTGCCATTTGGTCTCTGTAACGCATCACAAACCTACTATGGATCAAACGTTAGGTCCTATCTTACATCAGGAATGTGCCTTTGTATTTTTAGATGATATATTAGTTATCTCAAGTTCCTTTGACGAACATATCGCCACACTGAATGAAGTTGCAGAACGTCTAAATGCACCAGGTTTTAAGATAAATTGGGAGAAATGTCAATTTTGTTGTTCGTCCTTTACATTTCTTGGTTTTATTATCGATGGAACTGGTTTGCGAGCAGATCCGATGCTATTACTAAATTCAAAACACCTAAAACTGTTACCGAAATTAAACGTTTAATTGGAATGATTAGTTATTATCGCATCTTTCTACCCAACCGTTTAACTATATCTACACCAATTACCGCTTTAATTAAAAATAAAAAGAAGTCCCAAACTATCGAATGGAATTTAGAAGCTCAACAGGCTTTCGAACAAATTAAAACGTTAATCACTTCAGCACCTACCTTAATCTCGCCCAATTTCGATGAGAAATTTTATATACAAACCGATGCCTCACTTACTGGTTTAGGTGCAATATTGTTCCAGGTGAGCAATGGTTTAGAACACCCAATTGCTTATGCAAGTTGTGCCTTAACTTCTGCTGAACGAAAATACTCAGCTACCGTACGTGAATTATTAGAAGTTATCTTTGGCATTGAAAAATTTAGAAGATATGTTGAAGGTACACATTTCGCAGTAATTACTGATTGTGCAGCCCTCACATGGCTAAATAACTTAAAACAACCCGCAGGTCGTTTGGCAAGATGGAACTTGCGTATCTCTCAATTTACCTTTGATGTTAGGCATAGACCTGGCAAATTAAATATCTTACCTGATGCCTTATCTCGTGATGTCGTCTCTCTTAATCTCCCAGATCTAATTCCTGATACCTGGTATCTTAATATGATTAAAAAAGTTTCTGAAAATCTCGATAAATTTCCTACCTTTCGTGTAACGAATAATAGATTATATAAATTTGTATCTTCCTCACCCCGGAAAATATCTAACATCCCTGAATAGAAACTTGTTGTCCCTACTGCTAACCGCAGTGAGGTTCTTAAATTGTGTCATGATGATCCTATAGCTGCTTATCTTGGTGTTACGAAAACCCTAGCTAAAATATCTTAGTTATATTATTGGCCTACACTAAAACAATCTGTCTGTCGTTATATTAGGAACTGTAAAATTGTGGTCTCAGAAGAGCTCGCAAGAGGCTCGTTCTGGCTTAATGGGTAACTTTAAACGTGTATCTTATCCCTTTCAATTAATATTACTTGATTTATTAGGACCTCTCCCCCGATCGAAAAAAGGTTACCAATATCTTTTAGTTGTCACCGATTGGTTTTCTAAATTTGTTATGGTGCAACCCTTACGTAAAGCTACATCTGCTGCTATAATTAAATTCCTAGAGCAAAATGTATTTCTTATCTTCGGTGTTCCTCAGATTATCCTTTGTGACAATGGGGCACAATTTATCTCAAAAGATTTTCAAAATTTTGTTAAGAGTTACAAAGTACAAAAAATTTGGTTTAACGCAAAATACCATCCCCAAGTAAACCCTACCGAAAGATAAATAGAGTTTTATTTACTGCTATCTCTTCCTATATCGATTCCAACCATACTACATGGAATGAAAATATTTTTAAAATTGCTCAAGCTTTGCGTACATCTAAACACGAAGCAACCCAATTCACTCCGTCATTTCTTGTTTTTGGAAGATATACCCCAATCGATGGTAGTTATTATGGTTTAGTTCCTGACGATACTAACGTAATTGAATTTGACGATAAAGTACGCTGGGACAAAGACCAACAATCATTACTTTCTATATCTTCAACGACGTTAGAAAAAATTTGTTAAAAGCTTACGAAAAAAGTAAGGACCACTATAACTTACATAAACGAAATATTTTCTTTGCCTTGGGCGAACAAGTTTGAAAAAAGAATTATGTCTTATCGGATGCAACTAAGAAATTTTCTTCAAATTTAGCCCCTAATTCATTCTTTGTAAGGTCACTCGTGTTGTTAGTCCACTTATCTACGAACTTCAAGATGCTGAAGGTAAACGCCAAGGAAGGTGGCATATTAAAGACCTTAAGCCATTCTCTGCTGACCCAAATGCTAGTTAAGTTTTCACGTTCCATTTCCTTAACGATTTACCTAATTTTTTTTTGTTTTTACTATCAATTAGTATCTAGTATCTTTAATTACTTATTCCTTTTTTTATACAGCATATACCTTTTATACGTTTAACTTATTTACCTTAAACTACCTATCATTTTGCTTCTGGTTGACTTTTCCTTGAACTTACCGTTAATTATATATCGCTTTATTGTCTAGATCCTCCAGTATCTCTGTCGCTTCATTTAATTAATCCTCGCACTTTTTCTACAGTAGATTATTTTGTTTTTAGTATTTATCTTACATCGTTTAATTTTGTTTGTCGTAACTTTAGTTGTAATAACTCATTGAATTTTTATGATTGGTTTTAGCTGATGTTAGAGTGGATGTTTTTCTTCTTTGGGCTCACATATATCATTATTTGTTTCTTTTTCTACTAAATCATCATAACTTATAAACTTTTTTTTTGTTGTTTATTATTGAACTTCGTGGTGAGGTGCTTTCGCTTTTTATTGGTATCTTATCAAATTCTCGGTTGTTTTAGCATATTGAGACAGTGTGTCTGTATTTAACTGCTTATAATTAGGCATTTTTGTGTGTTTAGGGCGTTACCGTTTTAAAAAATTACCTCGTTTTTGTGTGAATGTATCTGTAGTGATACTTTTAAGTTGTTGTGTCAACTTTTGTCTGATTTTCTTATCGTAGTGGATGCACTCGGTAGGAAAATGATTGTACTAGTTCTCTTAAGAGTCTATTGAATTTTTTAACTTATGATATACCTTAACTTGTCGGATTAATATCGCAGGTGGTCCTTCAGACCGATTTGTGTTTTAACAGGGACAACTCTCTACCTTCTCTCGGACGCTTGTCCAAAAACTCTACTTTTTCATATCTCGCTGTTTCCGTTTCTGCCTTATCTTTCTTTCGACAGACCTGTTCTCGTCCTGGAACACTTGTCTACCACATAAGAGTGATTTTTCCCTCACTCCGGGCTACTGACCACATTGGCTGGTTGAATAGTGCTTTGCTATCCACCTGTTCTGTCTCTTTAGCTCAATGCTAGTCCTTCCTCTATTTTCTTCTACCTGGAAGTGCCTCTTATGCATTCCAAATACCTAACCTCCCTCTCTACCGTTCCTATTTCTACTGCCTTTTCATTTCCGTTAGTCACTGTGTGGTTGCACGGGGGGTTTTCACAGACATATATACTTCCTATTTCGGAACAGATACTTGTGGTGGGCGAGTTAAGGTTCTACCCATACCTATTCTGGGAAGCATCGGACTATCGTATGGTTTTCACAGACACCCGGACCACGTCTCTGGGAATCTTTCGTAAGGTCATGCGGTGCCGCTGTCAGCACACATGGTCGCTAACAGTGAATGTATGTAGAAATATGTATCGTTATATAACGTGTGGATATCAGGTGATTATCTCACCGATATCAAATTAACGCCGGGTGCAGGGATGCACCCAAATGTCTTTGCCGGTCCCTCGTGCCGTTTATTGCAAACGGGCCTGCTTCACAGGTCGCCCTTTTTAGGGGGGCACGAGAAATTCCCATATAACGGCTCCAAGGAGCCACGAAATCGTTATCTTACCTATTGTCTTTGATAATAACTTGAGTTAATATCGTTATCTTATTTATTATCTTTGATAATAACTTTAGTTTAATATCATTATCTTATTTATTACCTTTAATAACTTTAGTTTAATATCGCGTTATCTTACCTATTATCTTTAATGATAACTTTAGCTTAATATCTTTATCTTACCTATTACCTTCGATAATAACGTAAGCTTAATATCGTTATCTTATCTATTAACTTCGATAATAACTTGAGATTTTGTTTTATCTTTTTATCTTCCTAACGTTTGGTATTTATGACCAGACATGGGAATTATTTTTTTTGAATATTAAGTGAAAAAGCTAACCTGATGGTAGAAATGTAATTTGTTAGGTTAGTAATGTAAGGAATTAGTAAGGTGGTACGTTTGGTAAATTTGTTGATTCACAAGCCTGTCATGGACAAGTTTTGATGTGTATTGCCTATTAAACCAGAGTACCAGTAACTAAAAATTTGCTAGAGTGTAGAGCTCTTTTGAACATTTTCAAATTTGGGCATTTTTTTGCCAACAAAGAAACAGTCTAGATGCAACGCTCATGTGCGTCTGCACTTAGGAAACTGTAATGTTAGCTTTAGTTTTAGTATATAGGTTAGGCGACTTGTTGCATTTGTTTTAGTTTAAGTAGTGTTTCATGCTCCTCGACAAATTTGTGCTGTCGATTATAACTGCGCCACACCAAAGACTTGTGTGTGCACTTTTCAGTTTCCTGGTAATCCGGAAGACGTGTTATCGGTCGGAAAAAACCAGGTGGCGCCTCAAATAAACATTTTGTAGACATACTGTGCTGTGCTCCACACATATACTTTCAACAGATTTCTACTTGTTTCTATGTATGTTGTCTTCGAACATAGCCACTGCTCTCTTTCTTGTTAAATGCAGTTTGTTTCCCCTTCTATTGTTTAACAATATATACCCTATTTCCCTGATATTCAGTAGTATGGGAACGGGGTTAAGCAGCCTGCGGCTACCAAGATTCCCCAACACTTTATTATTTGCCGAATTAATAGTTTTCCAATATATCCTTTTGCACAATCATTAGTTGAAAATATTTTAAAACCAACACCTGTAGTTTATAATAATCATCAGATTTAAGTACAATTATTTTTTTGTCATTAATTTTCCGTCTTGAAACTGGTTGTATGCGTACCTTCACTTATTTCCCACAACCTAGGTACAGCCCGGCTCCCCTTCTGTTGTTTCCTAATTATATGCTCTATTTCACCAAAATACACTTGTATGTGAAAGGGGTTAAGCAGCCTGTGGCTGCCAAGGATCCCCCGACACTTAGACATTTGCTGAATTGATAGTTTTCCAGTAAATCCTTTTGCACAATTAACATTAGTTGATAGTATTGCAAAACCAATACCTGTAGTTGCTCTACCTCTCTTTTTTCCTATCTCTGCTTTTAATATATTCCGTACTATTCCCTCATGTGGCCTATCATCTTATCTCTCCTATTTTTTACTGTTTTCCACACTTCTTTCTTCCCCTATCATTTTTAGTACCTCTTTATCCTTAACTTTGTTTGTCTATGATATCTTCATCATACATCTGTAGCACCACATTTCAAAGGCTTCTATCTTTTTCCTGTTCGCTTCTCCTACTGTTCAGGTTTCCCAGCCATTCAGTGCTGTCCTCCACACATTTCTTTTAAGCAATCTGCTACGTACAATGACTTAGTCAAAAAAACAAGGAAGAAGAAAGAAAGAGAAATTGACCGGGCTCAATCTGTGAGTGGGCGGGGCAGAATACCTACACAAATTAAATCAGGCCTGAAATAAAAGTAAACAAATAACACACTCCTAACCATAATCATGCAATTTCTAATTAACAAAAAAAAAATTAAAATTAATTGGGTACAAAAGCATAATGGCACCACCAAATAAACAATCCATAATTACAAGGTACACATAATTACAAGATCAACAGAAATCCTCTCTAACATGGAGAGCTGCCGTTTTTAGGTGCCTACCCTTTACGTTATTTCGCAACACAACAAAACCCAAAGGACAATATCTTAATTAATAAAAATTTATCACGAAAAAAATTAAAGCACATGGTAACCCAACTCATCCTTGTACGCCTACGATTACTTACAGTAATCCGTTTAAGGCCACCAAGTGTGGTTACCAAATGGTGTCAATTAGTACTTACGCACTCACTACCCTTGAGTTGCTGCCGTCAGACCGGCTCCCACTGTATCTAATGACGGGGCGAAAGAGAGGGGCGCCTGATCCCACCTCGGGGTTGTCCTCCCATTACAACAAAGGGCGACCATCCATCGTGGCTTTAAGGGCCACCGTAAGAAGCTATAATAAGTACAAGTAAAATTAATTTATTGATGTCGAAAAGTACAATTTTACTAAACCATAAATACGCACTATGCTGTAAGGTGTGCGCGAAATTTTCATAAGGAAAACGAAACGAAGAAAACCAGAACGGATGTTTTTATCGTGTAAGTTGAAAAGCAAATGAATATTAATTTCGTTTTACTAATGACCAGAGCTCAAAGTAATATTGTTGGTAAGGATTAAAACTGGAAAAACACGGTTTTATCGGATAGTACGCGGCTTCAGTTTGAAGAATCTTTCAATGGAAGACACATAAGAATTAATTATCGGATACCTAGAACAAGTTATTGACTAGTTAATTATAGCATAAACCTTACGTTGAGGAATTCTGAGAAAGAGTATTTATTATTAATTAGGTGGTAGGATTTAACAATAGAAATAGAATTTATATGAACGGAGAATGTCTTAACAAGGGAAAGGGTTATTTTAATTTACCGAATTAATTTTCGTTCTTAAAGCAAAAGGGATTTGAGTAGAAAATCATTAGACAGCATATTTATTATTAATTATGAATTAACGATTTTATTTAATGGTAGAAACAGAATTTATTCGAACGGATAATGAATTAACAAGGAGAAAAATGGTAATTAATTAGTGCTGAAAATAAACGTAACAAATCTTTTTCTTGTTTCAATGTTTGTTGTCTTAGAACACAGTAATTGCTTTTTTTTGTTATATGTAGCACGACCTTGTGCTAATCCTTGTTTTATATTTTTGCACTCTTCCCATCTTGCGTTATTTGGGTTCCTAGGTAGCAGAAATCCTTAACCTCTTGTAGGTTCTCATCGCCTATTTGTATTCTAGTTTTTAATTTATTTTCCCCTCCTTTGCATACTAGTACTTTAGATTTATTTTTGTTAATTTTCATACCGTATCTCTCTGTTAGTACTGCTTCCATATCATTAAGAGCAGCTTCTAACACTTCCTTGCTAGATGCTAATACTGTTAAATCATCTGCAAATCTAAGCATATCAATCTTTTGTCCTTGCATAATAATTCCAAATGTCTTCTTGCACTTGACAGTATTCATTGCCTCTTCGAAGTACAAATTAAAAATTAATGGAGATAGGGCACATCCCTGTCTCACCCCTTTCCTAATATTTACTTCTCTGCATTCCTGCTCTAATTCTATTACCGCTGTTTACTCTTTGTATAAGCTGTGTACTATCCGTCTATCCCTAAAACTCATTCCAATCTTTTTGAGCATTTTGAATATTTTGTTCTATTTTACATCGTCAAATGCTTTTTCCAGATCTACAAACCCTATACACATGCTCTCTCTTTTTTGTATTGTTTTCACTATTATTGCCATCAGAGCTACAATGGCCTCCTGTGTTCCCCTGTTTTGCCTAAACCCAAATTAGTCTTCTCCTAGCACTTCTTCAGCTCGTTTTTCTATTCGTATTTGTACAATTCTAGTTAATATTTTTGACACATGTGCTGTCAAACTTATTGTTTGTAAATTTTCGCATCTGTCTGCAACTCTCTTTTTTGGTATAGTGACTATTATGTTACGTTTCAAATCTTTGGGTATCTCGTCTGTCTCATACATATAGCTTACAAGTTGGAGGAGACGTTCTGTTACTGCTTTGACATTTTTATTTTTTTTGTTTGATTAATTAGAATTAGTTCTCATTTAATTAAAAATGGTTTATCTGTACACGCAATAAGCAGTTTCCTGCTTCCCTATTTACAGCAAAAGTGCAAGAGACAATTTGTTTTAAATTTAAAACTGATCATGTTTAGTAGATCAGTTAATGTGTGTTTTGATGGTTGTACCGCCGTTATTTAGCCTGCAGTGGTATTCTGGCCAGGCGTTCTAGGCAGACGATTATACAATGATTCGATCGCCTTCTATTGTGGTCCATACCGAGATAAACAACTTAATGTAATGGAATATTGCCAATATACAGGTGTAAATAATTAATTTCAAAGTTTTAATAAATACATATCAAAAATAAGCCAAAAACTGTTAACGCTTAAACACAGATGTTCAAATAATCTACCACTTGCTGCCAAACAAAAGCCAAGACTATCATAGAAATTTCTTCTCATGTTAGCAAGTTGCCTATTAGTTATTTTCCAGCATTCATCAACAATTTTGTTTTTTAAGGAATCAATATTAGGGGATGTCTCTGACCATAAACTTTTGATTTTAAACGACCCCTACAGGAAAAAATCATTTGGTGATAAATCGGGTGATCGAACCTGCCAATTTACTAATATTATCAATGGCGGGTCCAATATCATTTTGAAGCAACTCCAAATACTTCTAACCATTAAGGCTTTCCTCAATAAAGATAGTTCGATTACATGACATCCTAGTAACCCATTCCAAGTATTTACGGTTTGTAGATATCGAAAGTGGTTGTCTATTACCAAGTATGGATTTTGTGTGTCCCAGTATCTGTAATTCTGATGGTTTATTCACTGTTTATACTAAATGTTGACTCATTGGAAAAGCAAATATTTTTAAGAAAGATCCTATCAAGATTAGCCATATCCATTATTGTTTCGCAGAATGTCATTCTTGCCAATCCATCTCTTTCAAAAATTTCTTGATGATTGCTGCATTTATAAGATTTATACTTATTCTTATCCAATATTCTTAATGCAGTTGTATAGTGTATATCCGACTCGAGACCAATTTGTCTAGCGCTAATGATAGGATTATTACACACTGCTGCGATAACATTTAATTTGTTGTTTTCTGCTTGAACTTCCAACACAGCTTCCTCTTGTTTGTGAAGATCTATTGTTTTCCCAATGCAGGACTTCATGGGTTAAAAACTGAACAATACTTAGCTTGGTTAGAAGTTACTTTTTGAATTGTAGCAATGGTAGGAATTGCTTGATTCAGATAGAGATGTGCAAACATATCTCGCACTTCCCTAAAACTAGGTATATCCTGAATAATACCACTTTAAAAATTGATTTTTTTTCGCTTATTGTGTAGAGACAAACCGTTTTTAATTAAATCAGAAAACATATTCTAATTAATCAAACGTTAAAATTATAAATGTCAAATTTATTTACAAATCAAGTCATGGGGTATTACGATTTCTAAAGCTGCTGCGACACTTATTTGAATTTTGGCCGCCTGAGGGACCATTTCTGTGGTGGGCAACTAAACCACCATGGACAGTTTTAGATGTTAAACCATTTATGTCTCTTGCACTTTTGTCATAAAATAAATAGGGAAACAAGAAAATACATAAGTATGATTTTACATGTTATATCCCTATGTACACCAAAGCAATTCACCACCCGGTATATTGATGAGTAATTTAGTACTTAATGGCGTTTTCAGCATTTAGTATTTCACTAATCTCATCTTTGCATCTTTGAAAATCTTTTATCATTAGAATTCAATCAATTGGTTTAAGGAAATTAATATCTTGACAATTAAAGCTTTGTAACATTTTAGCATTATTAGTTTGTAAATTTCTTCTAAATTTCTATTATTAGAAACCAATCTATTAGGTTGAGGAAATTTGTTAGAGCTTAGTCGTCCTTTCAGCATCATCAGTTTGTAAATATTGTATAAATTGATATTTTAAGCAAGTTTACATTATTTAGATCATTTATTATAAGGATAATTTATTTCATAAGAAGGCTCATAATTCAATTCCATTAGTTTTGTTGCAATATGAAAACAACAAAATTAATTTTAATCTGTAGAGATAGTTGTAAAAAATAGCTGATTTTCATGTTATTTCATATTTAGTGTAGCACACAATGCATTTAACCTTGATATCCAATGCAAAAGTTCAAATATTCTGTTATTTTCAAGCCAGGTTTATTGTAAGTCTTCTGTAGTCTTGTTATTCTGTTATGAGGCTAATAAAGGTGAAAATTGTAAGTGACTATATTTAACATTAATCCTTATAAGCTTTATTAGATATCCTTATTTGTTTGGTAATTTTAAATAAAGGTGCAATACAATAGATATTTCACAATTTTCACGCCTCCAAATGATATAAACATGGGCACGGAATGTCAAAAATAAATTGTTGTTCTGTAAACTACAGGCAAAAATAAACTATACAGTATGCTAGTCGAAATAAAAATTTAATAAATGCAAATTAAAACAAGTTCTATATTTGAAGTTAGAAAGTTTTCAACATTTTTACTCAAATCTGTTTAATTAAACATAAAGGTTAGAATTTATTTTTACTTATATTAATACAAATTTTATAGATCTTTAGTTCTATTTCTGGCATAGTTCTACTTCTTGTCTAGTCCTACTTCTGGTCTAGTCCTACTTCTGGTTAGTACTATTTTTGGTTTAATGCCACTTCTCATATAATTTTGCTTATGGGTTTCGTTTGAATGGAGTTCAATTCTAGCTCGCGTCTAATTTACAATATAGAAATTTTACTTATAAATAGAGGAAGGTATTGATGCCAAGATACTCGTTGGATGCTGAACATAATTCAAATTAATGCTTTATTCATCCTGGGAATTTGCTGAGCAAAGCGTATCAAGGATAACAGCTGATTACAGCACTAACATGGGATAAAGATCAGAGAATTATTCTATTTTATATTTTGACAACATTCATATTGTATTGTGGGACGTAAACCTATTGAAGAATTTTAAATATTGACTGTTTTATGAAGTCTTTGTAAGATGGACTTACATTGTTTTGGGTCAATATAATAATACTATTTGGAATGTAATTTTTTGTGCACAAGCAATACTCCAGTATCTTGACAAAAGTTTTTAAATAAGGAAAATTATAAGCCACAGTGTAAAGAAAACCAGTTCTCTTTGATGCAAATTTATAAAACCTGATATATAGAATTGTGAGGTTACTAAATTCTGTAGTAATTTATTTAATGCACATTTTAATCTTTCGTACATATTTGGCCCTCATTAAAAGTTTTACTGTTATGCAGTTAACTTTTCACGTACAGAACGAAGGACTTAAGTAGCTTATAGGGTTAGCAGAAGGTTTAAGCTTCAAATCTACTGACTGAGAGTTAGCAACAAGAGCAGTATAACTGTAAGGTTTATTTTACAGCTATTGCTTGTTTCCATTCATTAGGTGGTAACATAGCATAAAGAGAGTGACTATCCAACTTACGGGCTCAATTTCACTGACGACCTTGAATTGTAAAAATTGTAAGATCTATACAGATCAGTTCATTACATAAATTGATTGGGTGCTTTCTAAAGTATCGTGGAAGGGTAAGGTGATGAAATCAATGCAGCTCAACTGTTAGAGTATGGACATGCAAAACCAGGAGGTTGAGAAAACAGTGGAGCCAGAAATTAGCTTGAGGTATCTTTTGAATTTCATGAAACAAAATGAATCAGAAATAAGCTGCAGAATTGAACAAAATTAATTACAGCTAGGAAACAAAATTGAATCGATTCAAAATATCAACCAAAGGTTAAGAGCATTGAAGGCAAGCTTTAAGAAGGAAATTAACAGCCTTAATTTGCAATGAAATACTTTAGGGCCAGAAACTATGGACAAAATTAAAGGAGTGAACGAATCACATAACCAAAAATTAATTGATATTGAAGAATTGTGCACAGTCTGACTCATTTGATAAATAATAATACTAAAGCTAATTACGATCAATTAAATGAAAAATTTACAAATAATCACTTGGAATTAATAACAAAATATGAAGTTTATAAGAAAATATGCAAAAACTGAAAATGAGAATTCTGGCAATATTAATGAAAGGCTTTTGGTATAATAATTTTACAAGACCACTGAAACAATTAACTAAATTTTATGGGGATAATAAAACTAATCTCAAGATTTTGATCAACAATTTAAAGTTAGGCATTCAAATATAGTTTTTGCAATTTCTGAACCGACTTTCATCATCAGTATTTGTGATGTCATATATTGGCGCCGCTGACACTATCAAAATAGCAATTGCTCATAACTACAATGACGCTATCGGTACAATATAGATTTTGCATTTATTTAGTAATTGGTGACGGAATGTAGTTTGTTACTTTTTAAAAGATAACTTGTAAAATGATTTTATACTGACAAAATTGCAGTCTGAGCTGTTTAGCTTAATAATAAATGTTATTATGTGGGAATTTCTACTAGTTAGCATATTTTAAATATAATTGAATGCTTTTAATGTGTTTTATATTCTTAATAAATAGTCATACGCATGTTATACCGGACACGAAATAATAACCACCAATAATCAAGACTTCCAGAGGTTATGTTTATTAAACTAAAGTAAGAGGATGAACGGTTATGAAAATTTGTTTTTAAGGTTTGCCGAATGTTAAACAACCCAAGTCTGTTCTGAAAAGAACAATTTTAAATGTAAGCAAGAATAACACAAAATGCGGGACAAGAACTGTGCAAGAGGTTAATGACATGAAATAAGATCGCCAACGAAAATCTAACATAACCAATACAAGTAATATTAGTTGTCAACAAATGTCTCAAATGAAGGCGACAACATTACAAAACTTACAAACCGAGAAGGAAACTTTTTTCTAGAGTTAGAATAAGACAAGAATATCATTTGTAGTTGATATGGCGTGACATCATTTGTGACGAAAATCGGTTTAAAAATTGCGAGAACTATATATGGGAATGAACAACAAAAATTAAATATAGCTAGGCAATGCTAAAAGGAAATGATGAGATCTGGCGCTTTTTGATAGAACAAGAAATAGAAGCCCTTGAGGAATTTGAAAGAAAATTTCTAAATTACTATTGGCGGGATAATGAGCAATTTAAAGTTTGAGATAATTTGATAATGGGAAAATACAAATCTGAATATGCAATAACGTGAGACCAATACACATTGAGGAAGATCAGTATAGTAAAACAACTCGAACCACCGCTACAGGGCAAACAATTAATTTATTTATCACAACATTTTGCACACAAAATCAGACAATATGTTGCTTTACAAAACATAGTGGACAGGGACGTGATTTTGGAATATTTAAGACGATATGATGACTTAGGACAATCAAGATGCACGGATCACAGACCAAGGAACCACCAACGTTAATTATACATGGGTGAGGTATAATGAATACGAGCGTCTCGCGGCAGTAATGCTGTGGTTGAAATGATAGGTTAGGTTACTGTTAGAAATAGATATTATTATTAAAAAACACAAATCACTTAACACGCATACAGAACAGTTGTTGCTAAAACTATTGCAGACTGTTCTGATATGCGTGTTAAGTGATTTGTGTTTTGTTTTTGTTAATAATATCTAATTTGTGTTTTTTAATAATAATATCTATTTCTAACAGTAACGTAACCTGTCATTGCAGCCACGGCATTATTGCTGTGAGACGCTCGTTAATGAATACAATCGTAATAATAATTTCAGGGCACGTACAAACCAGGACTATTTAGCCAACAGACAAACAGGTGGGCAAGAATCTACAAGATGCAATAGTCGCGTACTGAATCTATTGCAACAAATACAAATGTGGAAAATACAAACTGGGGTGAACCAAGTAGTAATGATAGTACGAGAGCAATGAATGATCGCACATATGCTAAGATAACAAGCCAACCAGGTCCGTCTATTAATATAAATTTTTAATTAAAAACAAACCAAGCAATTCTATAGATATAAATCAGTATGAGCATCAAAAGGAATTTATAAAACAATCTTAAGTCATTATGAAAATTTATTTCTCATTTTTAATGTGAAAATTAAAGATAAAAATGTAAGGTCTTAGAAAGACACAGGAGCAAAAAGTTGTTTAATTTCTGATGAATTGATAAATGAAAATCATAATATCATAAAAGATAAAATCATACTAATTAAACGAAGTTATTTTATTGCACCAAACAATAAAAGATTTGCACCCATAAATTGTAGAGTAATTCTGAAATTGCAGTTAGCTAGTGCAGAGGAAATCTATGAATTTTTAGTTGAAAACGAAAACTGATTGTTATGTAAATTTTTACATCAGTGAAGTTACCGGCTGCTAAATTTGAACACACCTCCTCTCTATAATGCCACACCTACTATCCTCTCCATGCATTATAGGTGTAGCCTTATTAATCAGTACATTTTGCACGCTATTTCAGTCTGCTTTATATTCTTTATGGATTATTAATATCCTCTCAATTTTTCTATTACAGAAATACCATTCTGCAGTACCTATATATGACAATAAAAGAATAATATCGGCAGAAAGTAATTATTTTATTAAAATTCGTTATTTACATTGTAGAAGGAAATATTTTATGCATAAGTACACATAAAGCCCAACACTACAATCAAAAGTTAACGTTTTTTAAAACATTTTCAAACATATATAAAATAATTTTTCCAAACAAAGTTCCACGTTTGTATATAACATATTTTGAAAAAACGTACCTAAGAATTTGCTAACAAAACCGCATCTTTTGAATATCCACCATAATGTATATATAAAATTGATCAGTAATTACCTTAGGCCTTCCAATAAAACATATAATATTCCTAAAAACGGATTTGAAAATTTACTTCTCTGCCGAACACTTCTATAATACGGTTCAATAGTATATCTAAAAAAGCTTTTTTCATACCTTACATAAGACTTCCACTTTTTAAAAATTTTTAGCAATTAGCTTATGTCCTCCAAAATAAATATATTTTTCGTAAGAACGGATTTTGGAATAAACTACTTCTGTCAAACAGTTATATAACACAGTACTCTAGTTTCACTAAAAAAACAATTTTTTTAATATGTTCTATACGACCTTCGCTCTTCAAAATTTGTCAGTAATTAGCACAGGCCTACCTACATAACATATATTTTTCTTAAGAACGGATTTTGGAATTTACTACCTCAACCAGACAGTTATATAAAACGGTACAACAGTTCCACTAAAAAAATATTTTTTTAAATATCTTCTATACGACCTTCGAACTTCAAAATTTGTCAGTAATTAGCATAGGCCTACCTACATAACATATATTTTTCTTAAGAACGGATTTTGGAATTTACTACCTCAACCAGACAGTTATATAAAACGGTACAACAATTTCACTAAAAAAAACATTTTTTTTAATATCTTCTATACGATCTTCGCTTTTCAAAATTTGCCAGTAATTAGCACAGGCCTACCTACATAACATATATTTTTCTTAAGAACGGATTTTGGAATTTACTACCTCTACTAGACGGTTATATAAAACGGTACCACAGTTTCACTAAAAAAACATTTTTTTTACTATCTTCTATACGACCTTCACTCTTCAAAATTTGTCAGTAATTAGCATAGGTCTACCTACATAACATATATTTTTCTTAAGAACGGATTTTGGAATTTACTACCTCAACCAGACAGTTACATAAAATGGTACAACAATTTCACTAAAAAAACATTTTTTTTAATATCTTCTATACGACCCTCGAACTTCAAAATTTGTCAGTAATTAGCACAGGCCTACCTACATAACATATATTTTTCTCAAGAACGGGTTTTGGAATTTACTACCTCTACTAGACAGTTATATAAAACAGTACAACAGTTTCACTAAAAAACATTTTTTTAATATCTTCTATACGACCTTCGCTCTTCAAAATTTGTCAGTAATTAGCACATGCCTACCTACATAACATATATTTTTTTTAAGAACGGATTTTGGAATTTACTACCTCAACCAGACAGTTATATAAAACGGTACAACAGTTTCACAAATAAACATTTTTTTTAATATCTTCTATACGACCTTCGCTCTTCAAAATTTGTCAGTGATTAGCACAGGCCTACCTACCTACCTACCTACCTTTCTTAAGAACGGATTTTGGAATTTACTACCTCAACCAGACAGTTATATAAAGCGGTACAACAGTTCCACTAAAAAAATATTTTTTTTAATATCTTCTATACGACCTTCGTTCTTCAAAATTTGTCAGTAATTAGCATAGGCCTACCTACATAACATATATTTTTCTTAAGAACGGATTTTGGAATTTACTACCTCTACTAGACAGTTATATAAAACGGTCGAACAGTTCCACTAAAAAAAACATTTTTTTTACTATCTTCTATACGACCTTCCCTCTTCAAAATTTGTCAGTAATTAGCATAGGCCTACCTACATAACATATATTTTTCATAAGAACGGATTTTGGAATTTACTACCTCAACCAAACAGTTACATAAAACGGTACAACAATTTCACTAAAAAAACAATTTTTTTAATATCTTCTATACGACCCTCGAACTTCAAAATTTGTCAGTAATTAGCACAGGCCTACCTACATAACATATATTTTTCTTAAGAACGGATTATGGAATTTACTACCTCTACCAGACAGTTATATAAAATGGTACAACAGTTTCACTAAAAAAACATTTTTTTTAATATGTTCTATACGACCTTCGCTCTTCAAAATTTGTCAGTAATTAGCACAGGCCTACCTACATAACATATATTTTTCTTAAGAACGGATTTTGGAATTTACTACCTCAACCAGACAGTTATATAAAACGGTACAACAGTTCCACTAAAAAAATATTTTTTTTAATATCTTCTATACGACCTTCGCTCTTCAAAATTTGTCAGTGATTAGCACAGGCCTACCTACCTACTACCTACCTACTTTTCTTAAGAACGGATTTTGGAATTTACTACCTCAACCAGACAGTTATATAAAACGGTACAACAGTTCCGCTAAAAAAATATTTTTTTAATATCTTCTATATGACCTTCGCTCTTTAAAATTTGTCAGTAATTAGCACAGGCCTACCTACATAACATATATTTTTCTTAAGAACGGATTTTGGAATTTACTACCTCTACTAGACAGTTATATAAAACGGTCGAACAGTTCCACTAAAAAAATATTTTTTTTAATATCTTCTATACGACCTTCGCTTTTCAAAATTTGTCAGTAATTAGCATAGGCCTACCTACATAACATTTATTTTTCTTAAGAACGGATTTTGGAATTTACTACCTCAACCAGACAGTTATATAAAACGGTACAACAGTTCCACTAAAAAAATATTTTTTTTAATATCTTCTATACGACCTTCGCTCTTCAAAATTTGTCAGTAATTAGCATAGGCCTACCTACATAACATATATTTTTCTTAAGAACGGATTTTGGAATTTACTACCTCTACTAGACAGTTATATAAAACGGTCGAACAGTTCCGAGAACAATGAGGCATTTAGATTTTTATTATATAAAGCCGGTAGATAATGAGAAGGATTTATTCAACATTCGATCATACATAGATAGTTACTGAATCCCTTTTTATGGAGACCAAGGATATTTATTGCTCCAATATAAATGATGAGTTATCTTGGTGCAAGGTCACCTGATATTTTAATGTATTAAAATAAAAGTACTTTCGAAAACTGATAAAATGGACTTTGATATAAAATGTCATTACTTGTAATTTCTACAAACTTTACATCAGTGGGTTTTGTTAGTTTATGAAATCATTTTATTTTATTTTTTGATATCTTCAATTTATTTAGATGTGTTTGCAACTACACATTAAGTTTTAAATATTTTAAAAACCCATAATCATTAACTTTGACTCTGGTTATTGGGTTTAGTTACTTATCAAATGCATTATTGTTATTACTTTACTAGATACATCTATTTATATTTTGCATTACCTTAGTTCCGAGTAAATTTTAATCGTGGATTGGTTATTAAAAACAGGGTTGAAACCATGTTTTTTCTATAAAGCAGATTAAATTAATGTTATATTTATTTGGGATTTTTCAACTTTCGTTAAAACAATTATTCTTAGGTTTGTTGGTCATTTATGCTAGTGCATGTCATCTTCAACAGGTTCTATTTGCTGGTTAATCCAAAAGCTAACCACAAAACAATAAATTTTTTGGCCGTGCTGATCACACGTATTAGCTTTAAAGTAAGCATATTTACAACAATAGTTCACAAACACGTTTCATCAATGTTGTTTAAATTCTTTTTTTTGTAATATTAAATGTATATTTTGTTTCAGAAGATGGCATCTAACACTAGTCAGAACGTTTCCATACAGAAAAGACGTTATTTGAAAAGCCAAGTGTAAACCAGCTAATCAAATGAAACGTCTAAGTACTTTAGGTCCATTATTGGATCAAGAAATTGAGCCAAATGTGGAGGAGGAGCACCATTTGCATAAGGAAAATTGTACTATTAACAAGACTAAAACAGAAATCAAGGAAGTGGTGATTAATGAATTGCAAAAGTTAGTTAGTGAATCCGGCGAAGTAATTAATCATTTTAAAACAACTTTGGAAAAGACTGACTCCACTGAAAAAGTTATTAAGTCTGGATTTTTATTCTTAAAGGATGTGATACAGAATATTGTAAAAAATTTAGCAGTTTGTACTTGTAACTTGGTAGCTATGGAAAATGCGTTTGATGCGTCCATTATCAGTTGTTTTACCGATGTGACCAACAAAGCAAGAAAGTTTAATTTAAGTTTAAGAAAAGAATTTGATTCCGAAAATACCGAGGACGATCTAATTTTATTGAGTAATATGTGCCAAAAATCAAATCCAAAGGAATTTGCAATGAATGGTAAGTATTTGTGACCTTAAAATTTGTTTTTATGCATTTTTTGTTTTGTTTATATGTAAAATGAAGTACCAATGTTCTTGAGACCAATCTACATTGCAAATAAGGAATATGAAAGATTACATTTTATTGCCTTTGGAAAGTTTTAAATGATAGACATGAAAACATTTGAGGATAATTATGTTCTGAAACGATTTATGAAATATTATCACCTCCTCCTATCTTGTAATGTTTATATATGAAAATGGTGACATTAAATGCCATTCCCCATAAACATTTTTTAGAAGGTCTTCTATTAAAATTATTTCAAAGTGTTTGCCACTTTTTATTATATAGATCACTCATTGTAAATCAAAGAAAAGCCTATCAGTTCGCGTTGAGCATTCCAACAGTGAAGATGAAACAAGTTTTATTATCAATTATAGGATTTTAATAACATCGTGCGCATATTTAAAACAAGTTTAAAACACACACATTCCTTACTCCGAAAATATTTACAACCTATCATAAATAACCCCCATCATAAAATGGAAACCTCACCCTCCTTACTACAAACATATGATAAATTACCAATCACCCAAACACCAAACCACCATAACCATAACATGAACTTTGTACATGCCATAAAAAAGAACACTACCATAAATAACAAACAACCAAAGGATAATTTTCTATCAAAAGAAAACGCAATAGTATTAAATTCTGTAGAAGATACAATACTAGAAGACTACTTAAAAGCATTAGCGGAAAACATTGACCCAAAGAATATTACGTTTGCATCAAGAATGTCCCAAAACCGTATTTGTATTTACTTAACATCAAAGAAACTAGCTGACGAGTATGAAACAAATACCCTATCATGAAAATAGGACATTCCAAAGTTGAAATTCATAAACTGCAGACAATTCCACACAAGGTTATAGAAGACGAACTTGCCAAAATTAACATAATTCCAATAAGCGGAATATCATTTATTAAACCAGCATTAACTGAAACAAAATTCAACCATATTTTAAGTTTTCGACGTCAAATATACGTTAAACAAAACGAAAATCTCAATGTACCTGAATCAATATTAGTAACATACAAAGATACAAATTACAGATCATTCTTATCTAAAGACACATTGTTATTTATGCAAACAAACCGGCCGTCCTGCAAACAATTGTTACCAAAAACATATACAAGAAGAAATAAGCCTAAACACACCTATGACTATGACAAACCTAAATGAATTAAATACCAAAAAAAGAAACAACAATGAAATAAGCCCAGATTCACCAACTGAAGAAACGAATATAAAGGACAGGATAACACAAACAAAAATGGCAACACTCAAATGGAAACAATAAATCAGATAAATACCCAAGAGACCAAAAATATCCGCTTACTAACAAAAATAATAAAAATATTAAAACAAGAACACTCACCAACAGAAAAAATGAAACTACAACTCTAGAAAAAATATGAGAAATAATAAACAACGAACCAACAAAATATATAATATTATTTGGTGAATTCCAAGATTTTATAGAAAACACAGTAGGACAAGAAAAAATCCTAAAATTAAGCAGAAACTACACAAATGACACAGAACAACTAATACACATGTTACAAGCTGTTCAAAAAATAACAGATGAGACAAAAATATAAACAAGAATCCAAAAGATAACAAAGAAAATAAAAACACAAATTCAAAAAGAAGAAACATCAAGCTCATCTGAATAAGGCAAAACTATGAACATAATACAAAGGAACTGCAATGGCCTACAATCACACAAAGAAGAACTACAAAAACTAATCCAAGAAGCAAATGCACATTATATTTGCCTACAAGAAACACGCCTTAAAGAACAACAAACTATAAACACCTATAACTATATACAGTATTGAAAAGACGGGCAACAACAGCTCATTGCCAGTGGGGGAGTAGCAATTTTAGCAGAAAAAACAAGTATGTTCAAAAAAATAACCTTACATACAAATATAGAAGCGGTAGCAATCTCTATACAGATACCCCAAAAAAGTTTCCTTATGCAGCATTTACCTCCCACCCCAGCTAAAACTCAAAAAAAGAAATAGAAAATATAATACAACAATTACCTGCTCCAATTATAATTCTAGGGGACTTATATAGCCACAGCGAAATATGGGGCTCTCAGCACACAGACGAAAGAGGGAAAATAATAGAAGAAATAGTGAATGAAAATAACTTAATAATACTCAACAATGACAATGAAACACATTTCTGTGTAAGAACAGGTACATTATCCAACATAGGCATATCCATATGTGACCCAAAACTCAAACTATATTTAAAATAGAGAGTAATGGAAAACTTATATAACAGCGACCATTTTCCCATACACATACAAACCTGCGAAGATAGCCCAAAACCCAATCAACATCCTATTTACGATAAATGGATAATAAACAAAGACAAATGGCCAGAATATAATAAAAGACTAGAAAATAATACAAAAAATAAAGATTATCTCAAGAAAAAAAAATATAAACGAAAGCATAAAAAATTATACACAAGATATAATAACAGCAGCTCAACAAACCTTAAAAAAAAAACAAATGGCACCAATAAGAAAACAGTACCCTGGTGGAATATTGACTGTGCAAAAACAAGCAAAGTCAACAAAAAGGCCCTATATAGATATAGAAAAACCAAAACATTAGATAACCTATTGGAACTCAAAAGAACGCAAGCATTAGTCAGACGTACAATCCTACAAAGTAAAAAGAAAGCTTGGCAAGAATACGTGTCTATATTAACACCCCTAACACCCGACAAAGAATTATGGAAGAAAATCAAAAGAATAAAAGGAATAAACATAACACCATACAAGACAAACATAATATTTAAAGGAGACAAACCAATAACAGCACCCCCAAGAAATAGCAGAAGCAATAGCAGATGAATTTGAAATATCTTCAAGAAAACAAAGAACATATGCACAAAACTGAAAAACACAATGATGCTTTAAACCAACCTTTCACCCTACAAGAACTCGCCCAAAGTATCCACCAGTTAAAAAATAACAAGAGTTCAGGACCTGACTAAATAATTCTCGAAATGATAAAAAATCTTCCAGAAGAAAACAAAAAAAAGCTTCTTGACATATACAACTATATGTGGGAAAAAACGTATATCCAGAAGAGTGGAATAAAGTAATAACAATACCAATCCTGAAACCAAAAAAAGAAAAAACAAACCCGACAAATTACCGTCCGATAGCCCTATCTAACATTTTATCCAAAATAATTCAAAGAATGGTAAATGGAAGACGAATATGGCATCTAGAAAAACAAGGACTGCTAAGTATAGCACAAGCGGGGTTTAGACAAGGCAGAACAACGACAGACCAAACACTAAAACTTAAAATAGAAGTAGAAAAAGCATTTGAGCTAAAACAACACTTCACAGCAGTATATCTAGATCTACAAAAAACCTATGACACAATCTTGAAACATATAAGCCTAACAACTTTATCCGAATGTAACATACAAGGTGTAGGGATAAAGGGATGAACCAATGATATGGAATTCACCTACCTTTAATGACTGCGATCTTGATTCAACGCTGGTCGATCAATGTAACGAAACTATTAATTGATTGCGGACTGTAGTAATGTTAATTAGCACACGAACCGATTGTACGGCACTAATTACTGCAAAATAACCACGACAACATATTGCGTACATGTGACGCTTGCTACGACTTTCGAAGCACTGAAATTTCTGTCCTTTCTCACCATTTAGTCCCTTTTCTTGTAGGTAGGTAGTGGATAGAACCGGATTATAGGAAGGGGTGAAGTACTGTTAGGTTAAAGGATAAGCGACATTAATTAATATCTATAAGCTTAAGGTAAAACGTGTAAATAGGCTAAATAAGCCTAAACATACCGCCCACCAAAATAAGTGTGAAGCAACTTATTTTAAAAGTAAACGGCAACAAATACTTATATGTATACACTTACGAAAAATACTAAAACTATTTTTACAAAGGAAGAGGACATAGTTTAACAAGTGGTCTTTTGAGAAAACCTTGCATTGTTTTCACACCTGCCACGCGGCTAATGTTGTCTGAACCAACATACAGTTTTTCTATGCGCCCTAATTTCCAATGTAAAGGTGCGACTTGATTGTCATGAATTAAGACTAACGTTCCAATTTTCGCCTCAGAAGTAGGGTAAACCATTTTGCCTTCTGTTGCAAAGAATGCAGATATTCATTACGCCAACGCTTCCAAAATGATTGTTGGATGCGTTGAATAAGTTGCCAACGATCTAATTTTGATATTTCCAACTCAAGGAGAACTGGATCGGGTATGACAGAAACAGGCTCTATATTCAAAAATGGGACGGACTTAAAATGAAAATCATTCGGATCTGAGCTCATGGGGCACAGAGGCCGTGAATTTAAAATGGCTTCAACCTGAATTAAAACCGTGTTTAATTCCTCGTATGATAATATCTGGTCGCCGATCACTCTTTTAAATGTGTCTTGACAGACTTAATTCCAGCCTCCCACAACCCTCCAAAATGAGGAGCTGAGGGAGGATTGAACACAATTCAATTCCTTCAGCATGCGCTGATTGAGTCATCAGTTGCGAGATTTCGCTCGATGCTCCAACAAAATTAGTACCGCAATCGGAATAGAGTTTCAGGCATTTACCCCGGCGGGCTATAAAGCGTCAGAACGCGGCTATAAAAGCATCCGCCGACAAACTTGACACAAGCTCTAAATGAAGAGCCTTTGTGCTGAAGCAAACAAATAAACAAATGTAAGCCTTTAGTGACCTTACACCTCGATTACGGCTCATGAGAATACAGAAAGGACCTCCAAAATCAACTCCGTGTGTAGGAAGGCCTTTACAAAGGTAAACCTTGATGCAGGCAAATCACCCATCGGAGGACAATAAGCAATTGGTTTCACTCTAAAACATCGAATACAAGATTTTAAACACTGACGATGACTCTTTTGCTGACAAAATCCAATAATTTTGGGTTAGTAAAAATTGTGTGGCTTTAAGACCAGGGTGTAAGTATGTTTTATGGCAGTCCAAGATGATTAATTCTGTTAATCTGTGAGTGCGAGGAAGTACCAATGGAAATTTTGTTTCATATGGTAATTCCGAGTTTCTGAGCCGACCGCCCACCCTCAACAAACCACGCGAGTCGATAAAAGGGGTAAGAGGTCGAAGATGTTTACTAATTACCTTACCCCGTTTAATATTTTCTATATCCTGACCAAATGATTCTTGCTGAATTCTCTTAATCAATAATTCCATAGCGTGTTGCTGAGACACAGACACGTTATCCAAATTCTCACCAACTGCCTGTCTAGAAAATTGTAACTTACGAACAAACTGGTAAACATATGAAACAATTCTACATATTTTTGTAGATTTGAAAATCTCTAGTAATGAATCTAAAAATTATCTGTCACAACAACATTTAATACCAATGTACGCTTTCTCCACATCTATTGGAGATGTATCGATTAACTTTGGCATGTGGGTAACCGCCAATTTTCTTCTGGAAGTGACAACCATGGAGGGCCTGTCCACCATAACTGATGATTGACTAAATCTGATGCTAACATCCTCTACAGGCGCAGTCTGCGGGTTATCATGTGACCGAACATGGTTCCAAGATGCAGGAGGAACGCGATCCTGAATATGCGAAACCGATTACTTATAAAAGTTTTCCAGTTATAAGATGACGATCGAATCCAACACAGAGCGACTGTAGAATCGGACCAAGCAACTATACGATCTAACGACAGACGAGTTTTATATGTATTTTGGACAAATGCCACTACATCAGACAATAACACAGCACCGCACAATTCGAGTCTTGGCAACGATATGCGCTTTGTGGGCGCAAGTCTAGATTTTGCACATACTAAGGCAACCTTTATATCACCCTGTATGTCAACAGTACGAAAGTAAATCACAGTAGCATACCCTGCCTCAGAAGCGTCACAGAACGCATGCAGCTGTAGATCTTGAACATCATCGGAAACAATCCACCGAGGAATTTTAAGGTCTGATAATTGCGACATTTGTTGCAAATAAATTTTCCACCTTGAACTTATGGTCAACGGGGGACTGTCATCCCATTCAAATCCTAAAATCCATAACGATTGTATTAAATGCTTGGCCAAAAATACTAAAGGCGCTAATAGCCCTAACGGATCAAAGATCCTTGCTACTTTGGACAACATATTTCTTTTAGTACATGGTCTGTCTATGATATTTGTATCATAGAAGAATTGATCAAGCGACGGTTGCCAACGCAAACCTAATACCTTTTGGGTAACATTGTTAGATTCCTCGAAGGAAACAGCTTGTTGATAACGATAAGATTCTGGTAAATCATCAATGATACTAGCAATGTTACTATTCCATTTTCTCAATGTAAAACCTCCAGCCTCACAAATCTGATTTAATTCAGAAACTAGACGTTTAGCTTCATCAGGTGAACTGCACCCGGTAATCAAATCATCGACATAAACATCAGACAACAAAACCTTGGCAGCGTTTGGATAATTAGGTGCTTCAGCAATCGCAAGCTTCTTAATAACACGCATTGCCAAGAACGGTGATGAAGTAACTCCGTAGGTAACAGTATTCAATTGATACTCGACTATTGACTCTGATGACGTTGGTCTCCAAAGTATTTTTGATAAGCCCGATGATTCGAGCAACAAAATCTGCCTGTACATCTGTTTAATATCGGCAGTTAATACAATGGGATATAAACGAAAATCCAACAACAAAGCAAAATATCTTTCTGAAGCGGAGGTCCTGGCATCAAATGTTCATTCAATGAACCACCACTGGGACAAACCGCGGATGCGTCAAACACCACTCGAATTTGTGTAGTAGTGCTTTCGGTTTCATAACCGCATGGTGCGGAATATAATATTCCGGAGATGGAATATTGCTACTAATTGAAGCATTTACTGGTGTCATATGCCCACTGTCGGAATAGTCTTGCATAAATTGTTTATACAAAGTGTATAATTCCTGATTCTTTTCCAAGCGACGTTCTAATAATAAAACCGATTAAGTGCGACATCCCGAGACCCAACAAACAACGGTTCAGGACCACTAAACGGCAACGATACAACGAAACGACCTGTTTTGTCTCTCGAATAATTGCTACGAAAGTGTTTTTCACAAATTTCCTCTTGTGGGGATAACTTGTGTGTTGGAATGTCTGAATGTTTTCCAGTTCCCAGAATCTAGTGATACTAGACTCTAAGGGTTCTACGAATGCACACAATGACGTGCCACTTGTCACTGGAGACACAAATTTGCCTGTCAGTAACCAACCAAATGAAGTGTGAATCGCAACTGGTTCATCAGGTGAACCCGAACGAGTTTCATTACCCAAAGTGCGGGCAAAAATATCTGCTCCCAACAACAAGTCTATATTACCTGGTTTATCAAAAGAGGGATCCGCTAAGTCTAAACCTTTATATGTATCCAATTTTTCAAGAGATTGGAGCCTGGTAACTTTCCACAAATTTCTGGCAATACAAATGCTTGAACTGAATATTCTGGCATTGTGTGTCCAACGGGTTTAATTTTACAAACTACCTTTCCGGTAATATGAGATGACGCTAACCCCAACCCTTCTACCTTTAATGCAACCTTTGATTTATTTAATCCAAGCCGTTGACGGCATTTTTCCGTTATAAAAGATTCCATACTTCCACAATCCAATAATGCTCTTACGATTTGCGCTTGTCCAAATTCATTGCGAATAGAAACTTGAACTGTTGATAACAATGTAGAAGCACTTGACAATTTCGACGAGAACAATGTACTACAATTTGAAGTAGAGGCAACATTTGAAACATCTGCAGCAGCAGGTTTTGTTTGAACAACAGAAGCAGAATTTTCAAAATGAAGGAGGGTATTGTGACCCTTTTTGTGACATTTTTTACATACCGATTTTGAAGGGCATGTTGCAATTTTATGTGTATCTTGAAGACAATTGATACACAAATTTTTATCCTTTGCAGTATTATACCTTTCTTGAGGAACCTTATCCAAAAAATTTGACAACGATAAATCTGATGATTACCATTGCAAACCAAACATTTTACCGCTTTGAAGTTGTAAGTAATGAGGTTTTAACATATGACTTCGGATTAAAAGAAAAACGCTTTTTCTTAATGTTTGTATTCAATGTGTGTTTTGAACTTGACTTGATGGTTCGGACGAAATCATACTACTAATTTCCAAAGCTTTACACTGTTTTTCAAGAAATGATTTCAATTGCTCGTATGTAGGTATTTCTTCATTATTTTCAACCTCAAATGCCTTTAAGAGGTCAGCATCAACCTTTTGCTCAACAAATTAAACAATATTAAATTAAGTAAATCAATTTTTATTTGACGTAAACCTGACAAATTCTCTGTAAAACAATTCAACAAATCCCTAAGTTCTGTATGTGATTTTGCTTTCACCTTAGGACAATTTTCAAGAGCTGACCAATATGTATTGACAATCAAACGACGTGAGTCATAGCGTTGTACTATAACGGAGTATGCAATTTCATAATTGTCATTATTTATTGGTAGATGACGAATTAAATTTCTGGAATCTACATCCAACGCTTCAGTAAGAAATAAAAACTTTTCGATTGGTAATAACTGTGTATTTAAATGAATGAGATTTTTATACAAACTATGAAACGATTCCCAATGCTCTATGCGTCCAGAAAAGCTCCCAATTGCGACCTTTGAAAATTTTAAATTACTGGTGATACCTATACCAGCGGTATCATACGACGATCTACTTGTAGAAAACGGTTTCGCTTCCTGCTTACTTTCAACCAAACTAACAAATTTTGCCCCAATAACTTTAATTGATATTAAAGTTTTATCCAATTCAATTCTGATTGCTGTAATTTGACTCAAACTGTCCGAATCATCCTCGCCTAACACACACCTTTTGTAGGATGCATCAAATTCTTCCTTTATCTCTACAGCTGACTGTACCATCATCGAAGCGATTGCTTGGTTTTCAAGATTATATTCCAACTTTGAAATACTTTCAAACAAATTTTCTATTCTATCCAAACACCCTTTTCCATCTACTATAAGACGGTCCATAAGCATCTGAGTCATTTCGAACAAAATAGCTATTCCCCTAAACACGAGTACCCTTGTCACAAAAATAACAAATCTTAAAGATGTAAACCCAAACTAATGATGAACATGTAACTACTCTACCACTTTTCAGAAACTAGCAATTATGTAGCTAATCCTGAGTGACACTTTAATTTAACGTTAAAATGAGACTTGTGTTGACCACAACCCTTAAGATACCTCGAGGAATAACGGTTCTTTTTTAATTTTTTTTTTTCTTTTTTTTTAAATTTCACTTTTATCCGCTTCCACCTTTACAGTTATTAGCGGAGGTTGGAGGTATTATTTATAATCTATGGTACAAATATGTTATCTTTTATATAATTTATATACGATGTAGGATTTCTATGTCTTTAAGATAGTTCAGCAGTGGTTCAATATTGGGTGTGTCTCTCAGGATAGTTTGTACATCTTGTTGTATGTTGTATTTGAGCCTTTTTTGTTGATATTTTTCACAATTCGTTAGGATATGCTCTACTGTTAGGTTTGTTTTACATTGTTCACATACAGGTTGAGCTTCTTTTGTCATCAAGTAGTTGTGTGTATATGCAGTGTGTCCTATTCTTAATCTTGTTAATACTATTTGTTGTTTTCTTGATTTTGGGATGTGTGCATACGGTTCGGTTTTTGGTTTTATTTGTCTAAGCTTGTTATTTTGGGTGTTCTTCCAGGTTTCTTCCCATTTTTGTCTATTTTGCTTGAGATAATTGCATAGATGTCTGTTATTGGAGTTTTGAGTTGGGTGTTGGTATTAGTTATTCGTTGTTTAGCCAGTTTATCTACTGCTTCATTTCCTTGGATTCCAACGTGGGCTGGAGACCAAATCAGTATTATTTCAGTTCCGGTTTCTTCTGTTGTTTTGTGTAGAGCATCATGTATGTTGTTCGTTATTGGATCTGTTGTGTACCATTTTTCGAGTGATTTAATAGTGCTTAAAGAGTCTGTGCATATTGCATATTTGGTGTGTGTTGGGTTTGATGTTATATCTTGGATGGCTGTTAAAATTGCTACTTTTTCTGCTGTATAGCTGCTGCTATATGGATGTAGTGTTATTTGGATTTGTTGATCTTGTCTGAGTACAGCTGCAGTTACTTGTTGGTAGTTTTTCACCCATCTGTGTAGATAAATTCATGTCTCTTGTGTTGTTCCTTTAGTTCTTTAAATCGTTGATGATACTGAGCTTTGCTTGTATGTTTTTTGAATAATTTGATAGTGATACATTTGTCGTTATATGTTTTCTAGTCCATGGTGGGAATATAGGTAAATATTGTGGAAGGATTTCAGGTAGGGATAGTTTTATTTGTTTCATTATGTTTTTTATGTGTACGGCTGTTGGGGTACTGGTATCTAATCTTGTGTTACATGATTTAATTTTAAAGATGTCCTGGTTTGCTTCTATTTTCTGGTTTGATGCTAGTTTTGCAATATATTTTAGGTTCAATTTATTTCTTCTTATCCATATAGGTGGTATATTTGCTATGCATTGTAGACTATTGACTGGGCTTGTTCTGTAGGCACCTGTTGCTAATCTGAGAGCTGTGTTTTGAATGGTGTCTAATTGGTTTATATTAGAAGGTTTGGCTGTGCTGTATGTGATACAACTGTAATCAAGTCTTGATCTTAGTAAAGGGTGAAAGTAAATAAAGGCGACGAATATATAAAAGGAGTTTAAAAGTGTTTAAAAGTGCAACGGGAAAGTCAGCGTGTAGTTGAAGAAGATTTTGGAAGTGGTTATTAGTGCAAAGGGGAAAGCGACGGTTATTTGATTGAGAAGATTTGTGATGGTTTTGGAATAGATTTGGTATAACGGCAGTAGGAGATTGGAGTGGATACAGAAGGAATCGACGATACAAATAATTTGGATTGAATTGAGAAGATTAAACGGCAGTAAGGACATCGTATGGATAATTGGAATAGCAGGACTAGGAGTGAATTATAATAGGACAGCGGGTTTGAATTGGATTGTGCGAAGAGAGGATTAATTGGGGTACGGAGCAGAGGAACAGGAGATCAAGATACGGCGAGGAAGAATTAACGCAGGGGAAGTAGACAACGGTTTTTTTGCTAAATTCTAAATTGGGGTAACATTATTTCAGGTTTGGGTCATCGAAATTGTTTTTAAGAACACCTGGAGGCAGTACGCAAGCGGACAAAATTGAAGAATCTTTTGTGAAAGTGCGTACGGCGATTTCGAACTTGAGCCAGCAGTTAAAGGAAGGCCTTCAGCGCGGTATATTTCTGGTAAGTACCGTGAATATATTTAGAACGTCAGAAATTAAAGTCATAAAAGTTACATAAATTAATTTGACATCAGGCAACTTTGATCTATTAAAATTTGGCATACATAATAAATTCAGTACATTAAAAAAGTGGTAAAACAAACGAGGGTGCAGTTTGGTTGGGTAGTGTACATCTACTCACGATTGAACTCACGGTGAGTAGGTGAGAAAACCCTGAGATTAAAGTTTCAAATAGTCGAGGCATATAAAATATAGTAATTAGTAAAAAAAGAACCAACCAAACGTTTGCTAAAGCACCTCGATTTGAAGTCATACATTAAATAGTAAATTTGTGACGACGACAAAAGTCGTGTAACAAATTTTGTTTAAAGTTAAAGGGTAAAATAAATAAAGAAGGTATTAGCCCAAAGTGAAAGTAAAGTAAAGTAATAGGGGTGATATAAAGTAAAGTAATTAAGGGCGGATATAAGAATATATATATATATATATATATATATATATATATATATATATATACAGGGTGCCCACAATCTATCTCCGTATATGGGTAACTTTTTTATTATAGAAGATACAATGTTGGTTAAATTAGCAAAGTTGAAGAGAAATTTACGAGTAGTATGATGCTTTTTGAAAACTCACCTAGATGCTCAACTTTTTAGATATTTGAAAAACTGAAATTTGCCATTTTCTTCAAACGCTAATAACTTTTAACGGTTTAACCTATAGAGAAATAAAAACTGCTTGTAAGGTAACTTTTACGTAGAATTCAATAGCGTATATGACAATTTTAATTGGAAATGGGTTTTCAAGCTACAAACATAACCTCACTTTTTTTAAATGGAAACCATAGTTCAATATAACCCAAATGGAAAGGTTTTTCTTTTCTGATTACCCTGATGTAAAGGTTGATGTACTTATTTTCAGTAGTTTCTTCATAATAAAGAAAAACGATTTATTTATTTATGGGCATCAAGGAGTCCATGGATACATATTTTAAATAAACAAAAAACAACTGGCATTTGCCAGATATTATTAGTTAAAGTGTTTATTTGCTCTGGGTTGCAAATTTTGTGTAGAAGACTTTTAAATTTATTTGATTATAATAGAGAATGTATACAAACGACGAAAAAAATGACATGCTCTTTTGTTACTATGCCTGTAACAGAAATTGTGATGCTGCTGGTGATATGTATTATGAAAGATATTTGGAAAGAAGGCAGCCAAATAAACAATTGTTTTCTAAATTAGAAAACAATTTAAAAGGTTTGGTGCTTTACAAAACCCAGTACTGATAAAAGAAAATTCAAAACTGATGATGAAGAACGTGTGTTAGCCTACATAAATTTTAAGCCAACAGCTTCCACCCGAGAAACTGCAATTGAGTGCGCTACTTCTACAGAAAAAGCTCGCCTAATTTTAAAACAAAACCGCTACAAACCATACAAAACCCATGTTAGCAATACACTGTATCATGGGGATTGTGAGAGAAGACAACAGTTTTGTAGGTGGTTTCTTAATGAAACAAATAATAATCCTGGTTTTAGTCACACTATTATATTTACCGACGAAGCAAAATTTACTAACAAAGGCATGTTTAACAGAAAAATACAGTCTACTGAGTCAGGAAAATCCCCATTTAACAGAAGAAAGGCGGGATCAACATCAATTTTCGATAAATGTGTGGTGTGCCATTTTGGTAATAAAATACTTGGGCCTTTCTTCTATAATTATAATTTAAATGGTGTACACTATTTGAATTTTCTACAAAACGAATTGCAAGAAATGCTCGATAATTTGCCACTTAATTTACTGCAAAACTTATATTATTTTCAGCATGACGGTGCACCTGCTCACAATGCTCAAGCCGTTTCTGAATATCTTGATAATAGTTTTCCAAATTGGATTGGCAATGTAGGTCCTGTTCCATGGCGGCAAGATCACCAGAACTATCGCCACTGGATTTTTTCTTTGGGGTACTGTAAAGGATGTAGTGTATGCTAAAAATCCAATAACATTGAGCAACTCAAAGATAGTATTACAGCAGCTATTACAAGTATAAAACCACAAACGTTAAATAAGGTGCACCAAAACCTAATTAAAAGGTGCGAAATGTGTTTGCAAGCTAATGGAGGTCATTTTGAGCATATGTTAATGTAGGAGTGGGCATATTCGCATTAATTAATTTTGTTTCCTTTGATTAAGTTATTTGTATTGTATGGATAGTTTATTTTTAAGTATTTTATTTTTCTTAGTTTATAATAAATTTAGTTACAATAAACTTGTGTTTCCATTATTGATTTTACACATTTTGTTTGTTTGTAATATGTATCCATGGACTCCTTGATGTCCGCATAAATAAATAAATCGTTTTTCTTTATTATGAAGAAACTACTGAAAATAAGTACATCAACCCTTACATCAGGGTAATCAGAAAAGAAAACCTTTCCATTTGGGTTATATTGAACTATGGTTTCCATTTAAAAAAGTGAGGTTATGTTTGTAGCTTGAAAACCCATTTCCAATTAAAATTGTCATATACGCTATTGAATTCTACGTAAAAGTTACCTTACAAGCAGTTTTATTTTCTCTATAGGTTAAACCGTTAAAAGTTATTAGCGTTTGAAGAAAATGGCAAATTTCAGTTTTTTCAAATATCTAAAAAGTTGAGCATCTAGGTGAGTTTTCAAAAAAGCATCATACTACTCGTAAATTTCTCTTCAACTTTGCTAATTTAACCAATATTGTATCTTCTATAATAAAAAAGTTACCCATATACGGAGATAGATTGTGGGCACCCTGTATATATATATATATATATATATATATATATATATTGCCGGGGTTTATGCTCTTAAAATTCTTGCCTCACGAATTGGGTCAACATAAAATTTTCTGAAAAAATCTTATGAAAAATTTTTTTCGTACACTACCTTTTTGATCGCCTCCTTATTTCTGCTCACCCTGGCTAGCTCAGCAATCGGCTTCTTCTTGCATACCTACCATCCCAAGCACCTTCCTTTCTGACAAACACAGTCAAATGAAATTACCACTCAAATAATGCAACAAAACATACAAACTTTTTGTTTACACATATTAACAAGTTTCCATTATTAATAAAATATTTACACCTTGGTACAGACAGTTTGCCAAAACTGTTACCCACCTCAATTATTAAATACTTTAAAGTCCTTGAATTTAATATATTTCAACAAATTCTATTTAATACGAGTAGATGGGCCCCTCATGCAACCCTAGATTGATTTTATTTTGGTCTATTTTGAGCTCATTATAACCCAGTTCCTCTCAATACTTTTAAACCTTGCATTTTTATTAAAAACAAATTTAAAGATCCGTTTACTCCTTCAACAACATTTTATATCATGAATAAACCTTTATATATCATCAATAAACCTTTTTTAATAATCAAGATTAATTGTCCTGTACATATACCCCTTTAAGCGAGTTTTTATGAATACTCCCTGTATGTTTGTTGTGGTTTGTTTAGCATTCTTCTTAATCTTCGTTGGGAATGAAACCACTCATAGTTTTTAAAATCTATTTTATTTACGTTTCGATCCAGTAGCCTTCGTTCCTCGTCGCCTCTGAAGATGGGTACCAGAAACCCTCGTCGTTGTGTCCATATACTTTGATTATGCCTGGATCCAACTGATTTCCACCATCCAAATCTCTGCCACCACCTCTATTCCTCTACCCAGATATTTGCCTTGTCTCAAAATTAACATTCCATACCAAATACACTTCATGGATACAAGTTAAGCTTTAGGCTTTGCTTACCCAAGTACCGTCCTTTATTCAGTAGAGTCGTTGTAGTAACGGCACCTTTGATCTAGACTTTAGCACCCACTCGTGCAATATCACTTTTATTACTTTTGTGGCACGTTACTACAGCTTTACATATTTTCAAACAGGATGTTGTATGCTACTTTACCGAATACACAATAATTAATACACGTAAGAGCATATACTATTAATTACGTTGAAGATCTAAGCGCGATGTCAGATCTAAAAGGAAAGAGAGCTTCAATATTTTTGTTCGAGTATTTATATGCTTTTCACACCCCTCAAGGAACCTCTCTTCACTGAAAAGCTTATTTTTAAAAACACTTCTACAAATTCTGAACGTAACGTCTGAAAAATTCCGAGATCATTATAATGTTACACTGAATTTTGTTTAATATTTCAACGGACGTGCGCTTCTCCAAACTGCATAGCCTTAAGCCAATGATATAGTTTTCCCTCGTCATAACGCTCCACCTATCAGCTATCTTTCTCTGTTCTACCCATATTTATTGTCTCATTTAGAAACACCTCTCAAGCTACAGAAAATCGATATTGTTGTTGACCTTCCTATTTACTCGTGTATATTAGACGTGACTTGTACCCAACGCTTTCTTATACGTTTCTCTGTCTGTCTTACATTATCGATCGTTTATTGCACTTAGTCTTCAAGGCACGTGTTATTGTTATTGTTAGTTTGTCAAACCGGCCGTTGCAACCATTCCATAGAAATTCTATCTCAACGTATAATCCAGTTCTATGAACCTGACATTTAACGAATAGGTGTTTCTTCAAAGCCATTTGTTGTTTAAAATAACAATTCCGAGTTTCTTCCCTTCTTAGTATTTGTAAACGAACATTTGCTTTTATGTAAATGGAAAGATGCGTTTAAATTATTGATTTTCTATACGTGAAAGCTTCGTTTCTGCTTCCATGCGTTTGATTTAAACTTATTATAATTACTTATGCGTATCCTTGAGTTTTTATGTACTCAAAAGCGTCTTCCCTTATGCAATTTTAACATTCCAATTTAAAAATAGAAACATATCTTAATAACCGTCAGTTTTCACTATATAAACTGATTAATTTGGCGCGTAAATAATTTGCTCCTATTTCCTATATACAGTGTTTAAAATTTTATTATCTGAACCTTTTTGCCCTATAATTCCACGACTATATATATATATATATATTTTACTGTGAGGTTCTTGAAAATCGCCCTCGGCTGCTGTACACTTGCCTCCTATAGATAAAATTCCTTAAAATTACCACAGACGCCTACCTGTTAAATCTAAAATCTCCCGCTCAATATCACCATGCTAAAACCTAAATAGAAATTCACACCCTACAATCACACACTCAAAAATAACTTAATTAACCAAATATATCACACTCTATTTATATAAGATCAGTATTACATTTTCAAAAACACCATTTCTTTATGTACACTCGTATGGTCTATAATTTTATAACAATAATAATGCAAATCGATAACCTTTTAAACACAGATGTTAATTAAAGTAAGAGGGCGTTCCTCATACCTTATGTTAACCCTTTGTCTTATCATGAACTTATAGTAAAACTCTATATATGTGCATACAAATTTATTGCACTACCAAATATTAGTAAGCCCGCTATACCTCTTTACAACATCTCCTGGTTATCTGTAAATTAATTAATTATTCTTGACCTTCAAGAATCAAATTTATTTTAAGTCTCATAAATTTCTGTTCATAAAATATCAAATAATAAAACACACACCAAAGCACAAATCAAAAATAATCACTAACACCATGGAAAATATTTACCATTCAATGTTCAATACAATGGCCTACCTGGTAGCTATCTTCTGCATGTGGTCCACCGACTAGATCCTTGGAAATGCCGCCGTCTACTAAGTCCTCGGTCCATCCAATAACTCCCCGGTCGAATCACCATGTCTGCTATGCATGTCGCTACTCAAAATCTCTTCTTGTCCAATTTACAACCAAAAATATCCAATCTCCAAAATTTAACTTTGATACTCAAAAATCGCTTTTTTCATCATCCAAATCATTTCACTCCTTATTAATTTTGTGCATTCCAAACACCACAATAACAATCTTTGTACTTACATACAATATTAACTTGCACCAAAAATCGCTTTAATTGGCTTTTACATAAATTTGGATTAAACTGCACTAACTCACTTGTAAGTCACTATATGTATCGCAAATGGCTGATGAACTAAAAGAGAGCGACCCCCCCCCTCGAAACATTGAATAACCCAGACCCCCCCCCCCCCCATTTCTAAATTGCATGCACATTTGTGTACCCGTTGCACTAATTCTTAAAATTGTTTTCTAACCATCTTGCATTTCAGTAAAAAAGCTTTAACATATCTCAGTACCTTGTGAATTTTAGCAACAAACACACAAATACTTGGTAAACCGCTTCCAACCGTCAACTACCACTTTTAATTCTCTGAAAATTAGCCTCTACTATTCAGTTGTTCCACGCCTTAAACTTGAACAAAACACCTTTTATCTCGCTTATATCTATAGCTTCATCTCACGTATATGCCTCCACCAGCTGAATATCTGCCCTTCTTAATCTATATCCACCAATCACCTTGCTTGGTTCCTTTCTCTCGCTTTCAACCGACGCTTGCCTGCCTATAAATTAACCTTTGAAATTATTGATTTTCTGTTCCCCCTCTACAATACATTCGTTCAAGTCTTCCTACTATAATAGCTCTGCATTTGATCTTTGTTTCTCGCTTGTACCTATACGTTTTTGTTCTATCTTTGTTCCTCCATGACGGTTGTCTCCGGCTCCATCCTATACTACCTCCCGATGTCTTCGTCAGTTTTATGTGGTTTTTGCTTTTGTCCCTGTTACAAATTGACTACGTTAATTCCAATGGTCATTCTTGTTCCAATAAGCTATTAAAGTTTGTTTGTAGCAATTTTATCTGGAAATATATCTCCCCTTGTTATTTTGTTATACTTTGACTGTCTTGGGTTTTACATTTGAAAAATAAAAGTGTTATTTTAACACATGCTCCACGCTTTTGTATTCCTGTATACTACTTTACTACAAATTAAAGATACTGTAAATTTATCCCATTATTCTTATTTCTTATGCCCTATATTTACATAAATACTATGTTACATGATTTCTAGCTAAATATACCTAACTAAATTAACCCTACATTATTTATACACTACATAGTTCTACAATAATTGTTAAAATATCCTAATTTTCTAACTGAATAAATTGGTTTTGCAATATCATATGACTATTAACCTATAACTTATCCTGCACCCTTAGATATTCTAATGGCCCCTTAATTACACGATAATATATATATATATATATATATATATATATATATATATTTATTGCTTTATTAGCTTGTTATGGTATTAGTTGAAACTCAGTTAATTTAATTCACTCGACACTACACACGTTAATAACTACAAGGCCCCCAACTTACCACGTTATAAGTGCTAAATACTATTTTTACTGAATTATACAAATTTTCAATACTCACAAGCCTCTACTATAACCTCGGTTGATTTGTATACGTAGTCTAAAGTGATGAAAATACAAAGAGCGATCAGAATACAAAGAGAGCGCTGCTAATTTTCTTAAAGTATTTATACTATTCAAAATGCCACCTCTTGGGCCACTCTTCACGCGAAATACTTAATTTAAAATAATATTTCTGCAAATTTTAATCTAACTGACTTAGAGCTTCCAGAAATTTACCTCAGACACACAATTTAATCCGAAAAATCGCTTTCACCTGTCGCGTGTTCGTCCGTTGTAAAACTATCTATTTTAACCAATGATACAGTCCTGTGTTGTCATAAAACTCCGCCTGTAATATCTTTATCTCTGTCTTATGCATATTAGATGTCGCGTTCCAAACCCCACTTGAGTTATATAAAATCGATATTGCTGCCCGCGTCGCCTGACTCCAAGTGGATACGAACGTGCGTTTTGAAACCAATGCTTTTATACCTGCTTTTTAAGAAACTTTATTAGCTTGTTTATTCGAAGCAACTGACGGTTGGAAATATTTTCTTTGAAGCTCGCGTTATTATGCATATAAATTCGACAAAGATAACCTTTTCAAACATGCAGGTGTTCTTAATTATCGACCGTTTAAAACAACAATTCTAGGAGCTTATATTTCACAGTATTCGATACAATTGACGTCCTTGTCTGCTACCACGAACCCTTTTGCCTTCGGATTATTGATTTTCTATACCGTGGTGTGTTTCTTAATAAATAATAATAATAATATATAATAATAATAAATTCACTTTATTGTAGGAAGAAATCCTAATTTTCAGTAATACAAATAAACAATAATTTTCATTACATATCATACACATTACTTTTTGTATTAATTAAATAATACTAAGATTAATTAAATAAGACTAAAACTATTGCTAGCCTTTATAACAATTTTGAAATTTAATGTATAATAATAACTTTCTTTTGAATAAATGTATGTTATTGACATTTTTTACTTCACTAGGTAATTTATTATATTTATCTAACTCTTTAAAAAACAATGAGTTCATTGTACTCTTATAATTTGTTTTCTTTATATAAAAGTTTTCTGTAGATCTTGTATTGTAAGAGTGAATTTCGTTGTTACAAATAACATATTTATAAAAGTATGTGGGATGTAAACCCTGCACTGTTTTAAATATAAATATCATAGCTAAATAATACAATCTATCTTTAACTGACAACCACTGCAGGATACTTAGCATGTGTGCAATTGATGTATATCGATTACATCTCAAAATAATCCTCATTGATCTATTTTGTAATTTTTGTAATCTATGTATTTGAGTTTGGTTAAAAAGATAATTTATTGTTGCACAGTAATCAAAGTGTGGTTTTATAATACTGTTATATGCCAAAATTCTACTATATTTAGATAGTGATTTGGATATTCGTGAAAAAAAGAACAATTTTCTTGATATCTTTTTAACCATGTAATCTAACTGTTTGCCAAATATTAGATGATTATCAATTATAAAACCCAAGTATTTAATATCAGTCACTATTTCTATTCTACTATTATTCATTTCAAGATTAAGTAAACTTGTGTTAAGTCGTTCATATTTTTGTTTGTTGTTACAATCATAGCCTTGGTTTTAGTACATTTAGTTTAAGTTTATTGATCTTTAAGAAACATTCAATATTTTTAATGCTATATTAATTTTTTGTACGGCAGAATCTAAATGGTAGTCCGAGACATAAACAAGTGTATCATCAGCAAAAAGATTTATAGAGTGTGGTCCATGAACATAATTAATGTCATTTATATAAATAATAAATAATAAAGGACCTAACACACTTCCTTGTGGAATTCCTATGTTATTAATGATATTATTCGATATTATATCACATATTTTAGTTCTTTGACTTCTATTTGTAAGATAGCTTTTAAACCATTGCAGTACTTTCCCACCTATCCCATAATATTGTAGTTTTTGTATTAATGTTTCTCTATTAATAGTTTCAAATGCTCGTTGAAAATCAAGAAAAACTGCCACAATATATTCACTATTATCCACAGCATTTTTCCATTCTGTTATTATTAGCTGTGCAAATTTGGATATTGGAAACTTAGAACAATTATTGGTCTCCCCGAACAGTATGCACTTCATTTATTAATAAAACGGGTTCAAGAACAAGTTTTCAGTCAGGACATTGATATCATTCGAAAGGAAAACTTAGTAATAAACAACTTCGACCTCTCAGTCCTTTCCTTGACAGTGATGGGTTGTTAAGGGTGGGCGGCCGGTTGCGAAATGCAGACGTATCTTATGATACAAAATTTCCATTGCTACTTCCTCGGTCACACCGGGTGACAGAGCTCATTATTCGAGATTGCCATACGAAATATTTACACCCTGGACTTAGAACTACTCATTTCTTGTTAGTACAAAATTTTTGGATTCTGTCTGCAAAAAGGGCTATTCAACAGTGCCTAAACTCTTGTATTCGATGTTTTCGTCAAAACCTATTTCGCTATGCCCTCCTATGGGCGACTTGCCCCCGCTAGACTTACTGCCGGTAAAGCGTTTCTACATACTGGGGTAGACTACGGTGGACCCTTTTCTATCACCATGAATCGTATTAGAGGTGCCAAATCATTGAAAGCCTATGTTTGTTTATTTGTTTGTCTTAGTACAAAAGCGATACATCTGGAGTTGGCATCAAACCTATCTAAAGAAGCCTTTATTGCAGCTTTACGGCGGTTTGTAGCACGCAGAGGTAAATGCTTGCAAATTCATAGTGACTGTGGAACAAATTTTATCGGAGCATCTCGGAACTAATCGAATATATGAAGCAGTCATCTGAAACGGAAGGTATTCACTTTGTTTTAATCCTCCGTCGGCTCCTCACTTTGGGGGAATGTGGGAAGCTGGGATAAAATCTGTAAAGTCCCATCTCAAGAAGGTGGTAGGCGAACAAATTCTCTCGTACGAAGAATTTAACACCATTCTAGTTCAAATTGAAGCCATCTTAAACTCCAGACCTTTATGTCCAATGAGTAACGATCCCACTGATTTTTCATTCTTAAGTCCTGGTCATTTTCTGAACGTAGAACCAGTGTCTGTCATTCCGACCCTAATGTCTTAGATCTGAAACTATCTTCCTTAAATCGTTGGCAACTGGTTCAACGTATTCAGCAATCATTTTGGAAACGGTGGCATTTGGAGTACCTACACACTTCAACAGAAAACCAAATGGTTTTCTGCTAATTATTCGTTAATGGTGGGAACGTTGGTGTTGATTCAGGATACTCAAGTGTCTCCATTACAGTGGAAAATGGGACGTATACATACGTTGCATTATGGAAAGGACAATGTTTGTCGTGTGGCTACCGTGGCAACATCCCAGGGACTATTTAAAAGGCCCGTGGTAAAATTGTGCCCTCTCCCATTTCAGAGGCAACTTAGTATTATAGTTAGTATATTAGGGTAAGTTAACTTTTAAATTTACGATTATATATATATATTTTTTTTTTTTTTTGCTCGTTTAGACACACTTAGAAAATAAGTTCCTAATACTTATTTTGGTGGGCGGTATGTTAAGGCTTTATAAGTATTTTGGTTGTAGTGTAGTATGCCAATCACAATTAATTTAAGTCCTTAAACTATTCCCACCTAGAAACCCTCCATTATCCCTACCTTTAGTGCAACGACATAAAAGGGTTGGTAATGTACGAGTGGACGACTATTCATCTTCGTTCTCGCTTGGCTTTGGTTCGTGATTTAGTTCGGTGCATCGAGCATCAGTAATTAGCAACAATTAGTGAACATTATACATACAGTCCATAATTATCTGATAGCAGTGCAAATACAATCAACCACTACAACCAGTGAAAGGTAGGTGATATATTCCTTTAAATTATCATTTCCTTTATGTGATTGTAAATGCAAATTAACATTTTGATTAACAATTTCAGATATACTATTCACAAAATAATTATTAAAACTGTCTGCGATATCAACATAGTTGTTGCAAACTTTTGTTTGATCTTGCACATAGAAAATAATTTTATTAAAATTTGTATTTTTTGAAGGTTTTAAAAGTTGCTTCAAATATTTCCACATCATATTTGAATTACAATGATTATCATCAATTTTCTTTTCATAATATATTCTTTTCTTTGCTTTTAACATATTAACATACTTATTTCGTGCTATTTTATACAGATTCCATTTTTGCTCTCGTGTATAAGTAACACTGTTTTTAAAATTTTTATATGCTAGGTCTTTTTCTTTAGATAGGTTCTTTAATTGATCATCATTATATGGAACTTGGTTTGATTTAATGGTTATAGTTTTAAATGGCACAATATTATTTACCACTGAAGTACAATTATTAACGATTTCTTGCAATATTATATTTACATTATCTGTATTTAAGTGTTTTAATTTCTCCATTGCTATTAAAAGTTGCTCATTTATCTTTTCGTATATATCATCATTAAAAATTTGAGTTCTTATACATTTTACAGTATGTTGCTTATTATTACATTTGAAAATGTTTATTGATATTATAGAATGGTCAGTAATTTTTGGTGTATCATTCACACTAACACTAACACCTTCATAATTAGTAATAAAGTAATCAATTATTGTTTTGCTACTATTAGTGATTCTAGTAAAATCATTTACAAGTTGATCTACTCCAAAAATATTAAACAAATTTTTTATCTTCTTTGTATAGTAGTAATTTAAGTTTGTGTAATCAATATTAAAATCTCCTATTATAATACACTTTCTTTTAGAAAAATATTTTTCAACAACATCTTCCAGAAAATCTAAAAATACTGAATGATTTTGTATTTGGTGAATGATATAGACCACCTATTAGCCACTTACTGCTACCCATCTTTACTTCAACAAATTGCAACCAATAATTCAACTCTAAAACAAAAGAATTCTTGATTTTGCAATCAGTATTGTTTTTGATATAAATTAAGACACCACCAGTATGCCGGCTACTGCTATCACAACGAATTACATTATAATTGTCTATTAGTATTTCACTATCTTCGACATCTTTGGTTACCCTAGCTTCACTAAAAATGATTACAACAGGATTGTAACTTACTATATTCATTAAAACATCGTCCTTGTGAGCTAGATAACTTGTAATGTTTACATACATAATGTCTTGATTAAATGCAGGCCTAGAAATCGAAGGAATTGATGCACTTACCGTAGTTGATTCTTGCCATGTTAGTTTTTTAAATGTTGAAATTTCATTTTATCGACAATGGTAGGTTTGTTGTTGATATATTTAATTGTTTTTGTCTGAATGCCTTGATCTTGTAATTCCTGTAGTTTCTTTTTTATATTTACATAGTATTCGTATTGTTTCTTTGTTTGGTCACCAAATACACGGATATTATGGGCTGATAAATTTGTTTTATTTTTAAGTACAGTTACAGCATCTTCCTTCGAGTTCAAAATAACTTTTAATGGCCTTTTTCTTTCTTCAGAAAATTTTCCCAACCTAAAGGTTTTAATGTTGTTCAAATCCAAGTTAAGGTTCTTCAAAAATTGCTTAACTGCATCCTTATCGTGTTCATTTCTCTCAACAAACATTTTAGATTGAGATTCTTTAATATCTAATATAATAATGTTAGATGCACGAGCTTGTCTATTCATTATTTTGGCTATAATATCTTCAGCATTTTCTGGTAGTTTCTCAGAACATATAGCTCGAATGGTTTCATCTTTATTACCACCACTGAGTTTACTAACTTTTTCTTCCAATATCATAATCTTATTTATTAACTCTGGTACACGAAACATACCATTTTCACAACCTTCACAAAGGAACAACAGTTTTCTTTTACTTAATTTTAAGCATCTTACTTCAGTTTCTGAAATATCACCACATTTTTTACACAACTCCTTTATACAGCTGTCACAACTGAAAAGTTGATCTTCTTCCTTTTTGCACTTATAACAAAACATTCTATTTTTGTAAAGTAATTCAAATTTTCCTTAATTTATCCTTTATGAATGTTTGTTTATATTATTATTAGAAATATAAGTAATTATCACTTCTGCCACATAAGGTACGGATAAAAATGTAGTTTTAAAAACAATGTTATCTACTTGAAGTTATTTAACATATTATTGCAATTTATAAATGCTGTTTAATTGGTAATTTATTACTTATTCACCTAAGCAGTAGCACTATTATTTAGATCATCTTTAGCTCTTCAAAATGATATCAAGCACCTTATTTATTTCACAATAATTACATTAATAAATTTTAATATTAAACAGAGCACATGTAACAGCATGCTTATGACATATAACCTCTGCTATTACACGGATTAAAATCAATTAAATTAATTATACGTTTCTATTTGTTTTTAAAACTGGTTTTCTTTATGAACCTATTACTTTTCAATCATTAATTATAAAATTTACGTCAATACATGTCCGTTTAAATTAAATAAATGAAATAAATTTTGCGCGTAAATAATTAGTTCGTTTCTCTATACAGGCTGTTTGAAATTGAATTCCTTGCCCCAAATTTAACCCTTTGAATCCATAACAATATATATATATATATATATATATATATATATATTATACACACAGGGTGTCCCAACATACAAAAGTCGATTACTGCTTAATGGTAAACGTTTAGCGAAAAAGTTTCAAATAAATGTTATGTATATTCAAAATGGCTACAACGTAAAATTAATTAGTGTTATACAAGGGTGTTCAATAAAAGTTATATACCAAAGTTATGTTTTTATAATGGAACATCCCAGTATTTTATTACAAATTGTACATGATTTCAGTATCAAACTAAGGTAACTTTTATCAGGATTACCTATAACCTAAATCTACATAGTTGTTGAGATATTCAACTTTTTCAAAATCGCATGATTCATTAAAATTTATTGTAACACCATGATTTAGATGATGCTGAACATTTAACTTTTGTAGAATAGTATAAACTTGTAGTTAATGGAAACATAACACTAGTTATGAAAATAATATACCTAGGGTGTTCATTGCAATCGTTCTCCGATTTATTAAACAATTAATGCCATTAAGTCGCTTATTTCAAATTGGTAACACCCTGTATATTTTCAAGTAGCTAAAATGCAGAATTAAATTCTCTATTCAACAACATATAAGTTTTTGTTTACCCTATATTCATATTCAACCGTTTCCGAGTTATTAGGCGAATAATTAAAAATGCTTGGTACATAATTCTAAAGTTGGGTATAATTTACTTTGATCACAGGCGGTTGCCTACCAAATAATATTAGCTATTTGACTTCAGATTGCAACAGCAAACCATGTTCTAAGTTTATGTTTTGTTGTTTATCAGTTTTGTATCTGTGTTGTGTGAGGTGAACATTTGTAAAATGAAAACCTATGGTCTTAACGCAAGGATTGATATGATGTTGGTATGTTGGCTAACTGAAAAAATTGTCTATTAGCTACAAGAATTTACTGCTCAAAAATTTCCTTAATCGAATGCATCCATAATAGAGCTGTGTTTGAAACCGATTATTGCAACGCTTGTAAGAAGTAACTGGTAAATTGTTGGAATGTGAAAAACTCAAATAATTCATTGTTATGGAATGTTGCTTTATCACTGAACAAAACAAAATTCAAGAATTATCATCTTCTCGATTTGATCCATTACCCATAATCCAAAATTTATTTCTGCTTTGAAAATCCCCATTCTTAAGCTCTTGTGTGAAGCTAAATTCTTATATGGGTGAAATTTGTTGGCTTTTAGTATTTTTGAAACACTAGGTTTACTCAATCCGATTGTTTGACTGGTTTTCAAACTAGTATTACGATTTTCTACTACAAATTCCAATACCAATAATTGATTTCCTTCACTCTTAGTAACATGCTTTACTTGTTGAGTTTTTTAATATTCAACATTACTAGTACTTCTAGAGCATTGCAATAATCTTTCAAACGCAGCTGCATTAGGATGCACTCGATTAGGAAATTTTTGAGCGTAAATTCTTGTATCTAATAGACAATTTTCTTCAGCTTCGCCAACTACCAACATCATATCAATCCTTGCGTTAAGACTATAGGTTTTCATTTTACAAATGTTCACATCACAACAACACAGATACAAAACTGATAAACAACAAAAACAAAACTTAAACATGGTTGCTGTTGCAACGAAGTCAAATAGTTAATATTATTTGGTAGGCAACGCGCCGCCGCCTGTGATCAAAGTAAATTATACCCAACTTTAGAATTATGTACCAACATTTTTAATTATTCGCTAATAACTCGGATGAATATAGGGTAACCTTATAATGTTGAATAGAGAATTTAATTCTGCATTTTACTACTTGAAAATATACAGGGTGTTCCATTTGAAATAAGCAACTTAATGGCATTAATTGTTTAATAAACGGAGAACGATGCAATGAACACCCTGTATATTATTTTCATAACTAGTGTTATGTTTCCATTAACTACAAGTTTATACTATTCCCCTACAAAAGTTAAATGTTCAGCATCATCTAAATCATGGTGTTACAAAATTTTTAATGAATCATGCGATTTTGAAAAAAGTTGAATATCTCAACAACTATGAGATTTAGGTATAGGTAATCCTGATAAAAGTTACCTTAGTTTGATACGAGAAATCAGTATTTGTAATAAAATACTGGGTGTTCCATTTAAAAAAACAACTTTGGTATATAACTTTTTATTGAACACCCTGTATAACACTCATTAATTTTACGTTGTAGCCATTTTGAATATACATAAGATTTATTTGAAACTTTTTCGCTAAAAGTTACCATTAAGCAGTAATCGAGCGTTTCGTATGCGTTGGGACACCCTGTATATATATATATATATATATGTATATATATATATACATATATATATATATATATATATATATATATATATATTCCTTTTTCTTGTCCTAATAGTCTGGAAAAAGATTTTAGCATTTAAGTAATTGATGTTATGTATACTTTGGTCAACGAGTTAGACACCATCAAATAGGACATGCAGTGTATATTTTCCTCAATTTTTTTTAGCAATACATTCTTATGGGTTTTTTAAATCTCCCACTTTCGTTGTAATGTTATTTATTTATCAGATGTTTATATTGGATATGACGAGTTTACATTTGCCTATGCTGCTTGAAAATGCAGGGCAGTCAAATGCTATTTTGTTTTTTAACTGGATATATTTGCTTACTAATGAATGAATTTGCCCCCCACCCCCTCGGCCGTTGCTGGAAAAAATCGAGGACAGTATACTTTTATATGCAGTTTTTAAAGACTACAGAAGTAACGCTTTAATTGTGAATTATATAATGTATTCAATGTATACAAAAATATGTAAGAAATAACCTGTCTTGAAAAGCAGACACACGGAATGCTGTAATTACCAATGGTTTTATATTGTTTCTTTAATTATTAGACAATATTGTTATTGAAAGTTTTGTTTTCAGCTCCCAAAGCAGTTGTAAATAGAAGTGAAGATGAAAATATTATTATTGATAGAGAAACCATTCCAGATGCTACTAACCCACACACCATTTTTGAAGAAGGTGAAAATGACGATGCTCCCATTGGTCATAGTTATTCTTCAGAAAAGACTCTTCTTAATGTCATGTTAAAGGAGGACACCATGATTGCTACTAAAAATATGGATGGTAATGTATTTAATTTATATACTGTAGCAACAAATTGTTGTATGCTAAAATTGTAGAACTTTTTAAGTATCAAATTGCACATACAAAATTTGTTGCTACCTTGTTAGGAACTAATTGCATATATTCATAATTGTTGGAGTTTCTAGATTTTGAAAGATTTAGATTATGCGAAAGAAATGGTTCTTATGTAGACTCTGAAGTTGATTTGGATATTTCAGATACAAGATCTGATACTGATTCATATGTCTTTGATATAAGTGAAATTTCTACTCCAACAAATGTAGTTTAGTGTTTGCTTTCCATCTTTGTGTTGCATGTTTTAATAACAATCTAATTAGCACCTGTTATTTAAATAAAGTTGTTATGGAATGTACTACATAACTCGCACAATGTTTATGTAGAGCACATATATATTATAACTGCACTTTAAGGTGCATTTCATAGAAGCAGTTATCACCAACCGAGGGAAATGTTTCCATTATTAATTGATTAACAGATATTGGAACAACCAATTATAGACGATGTACATAAAATAGGAGGAAAATAGAATAATGTACAAGATAACAACCAAACAAACAACCCTCGCTATAACAAAGAATACTAAAAACTATTGAGAAATAAGCAAATGTAGATGTTTTCTATCAATACAAATAAACATCATCTGCACACATATGTTAATTGAATGTAGAAAGAGACAGATATTTTAGGTACTGGTTGTGAAATCATTTTTCATATACCATGATTGATGATTCAAAACCAGTACCTAAAATATGTCTTTTCTATGTTGAGTGCATAATCATGTGTATAGCCTAATGCTATTTCAAAAATTAATAAGATTAACTTAAGCTAAGCAAGATTAGAACTAGTATAACACAAAATTACCAATCGAGATTTTACCGAGGGTCTTTTAAAAACCAGAACATGTTTTATGAAAACACGCTCCAGTATATAAAACAAAGACATATTAACAAAAAAAGCTTAAACAGTTGATGAATTAACAAAAAGTTAGGTATAAGAAATATAAATATAAAACAAACTGTAAGTGGTTTATAAAATTTAACTAATAAAATTATTCCACTCAAAGTAAACCATGTTTGAAGTTTTAGGAAGTAGATTTTCAATAAATTAAAAAAGTCAACTATGAAAATATAGCAAATGTTGATATCGACATAAAACGAAGACCACAAATTAAAAATACGAAGTACACAACAAAATTTGTAATATTATAATTAACTACCAAAATGCATCAAATAACAAAAAATCTAACAACTGCATGGTTTATTGACTAAAATGAATAAAATACTTTTTGCAAAATATTGAAGATGTATGTGTGATAAGATGGATAAATGTAAATCTACCATTTTATTGCTAAAAGAGGAATAGATTTCTAAAATGAGAGAATTGTTAAATGATACTACAATGTATGCAGTTAAAAAATATAGCCAACTTTACAACTACAAAACACAATAAATACATTTGTAAATCAAATGTTTAAAAAATTTTATAATGCAATATATCTAAAACCAATTAATATGTTGCGATGGAGATGTGGCCTATATGTATGGATTATCTAAAGTGCATATAGCTAACATCTCGCTTAGACTTGTGATGACAAAAATATCCCAACTTATAATTTATCTAAATTTTGAATTGAAATAAATAAAACATTGTGGAAAAAAATTAGTATTCTATAATAGATAGCTGGGGTTTTTCAAAATTTTATTAAAAAGCAAAACTTACTGCCTAACCACATCATAATTTTACTTGATACAAATTCGTTATTTACAAACATTCTAACTAATTTAGCCATAAACATCATTATTAATAAATGATTTAAAATAGCTAACTTAACTACATTACTACTAGAGGAATTCAAACATGTTGGCAAAATTTGCTTGGATGCAACGTATTTTAAATTTGAAAATAGAATTTATTTTCAAATATTTGAAATAGCAAAGGGATTGTCTATATGGTGCTAATTTAATAATAGAAGTACTTGAAAATAATGCATGCCAGCTTTCATTCACGCTGTTTTTTTTACAAAAGATACACAGATGATTGTCTTATATGTTTGCTAGAGAATAAAATTGATGACCCTCTGAAAACATTTAATATGTTCTACCCAAGTTTACAATTTTCTTATGAAAAGAATGAATAGAAATTGCATATACCCCAGGGGTATCAGAAAAAATTTTAAAATGATTAAATACACAACATATAGGTTATTCATAAACTGAATAATTTGACTAAATGTGTATTTGCAAAGCTTAAACCAATAGTGGAAAACAAATATAGAACACATGCCATGCACAAGATCAACTGTACATATTGTCCCTGGAGCATATATTAAAATAGCAAACAATACCGAAGTAAGCAAATATACGAGCACAAATATATCATTAAAACAAATAATAAGAAAGGCACTGCTCCTGTACGTGCAATTAAAGAACTTCATCAATTTGGCTTTGCCAATGTTAATATTTTAGCAGAAGAAATGTTATGGAAACAGTAGAAATTCAAAAGAATACAATAATTGATCATGACTGATTTCTTGAAGTATACCACAACGTAATATGCCAAATATAAATCGGTTTCGGTTTGAAATAAAAATATCCTTGATTAATGTTTCTTATAGTAACGTCTTTCACTAAGAACTAAAGATTTATTATCACGTTGACATAGATAGAACAACTAACACATTTGCTATCTCATTTTACAACTAACAACTATTGTAGTTTAAATATTCATAATAAGGTTTTTCAGTTCTGGAATTGGTTGGATGTGTATCTCCACCGTTTCTTATTCTGAGCCAACCTACACATTTTTTTGAAATTCCCACAGTCTACATCTTTCACTGCGTGTGTGCAATAGTCTAATCTAGGTCTACATGTACCTCTTTTTCTATCTTTCTCTGCTTCTAATATATTCCACACCATTTCCTCATGCCTTAGAACGTGTTCCATCATCCTCTCTAATATTTTTACTGTTTTCTAGTAGCTATTTGTTTTTAATTTTGTTTGTCCATGATATGTTCATCATACATCTGTAGCGCCACACTTCAAAGGCTTTTATCTTTTTTCCTGTCTGCTTCTCTTACTGTTCACGTTTCAGAGTCATACAGGGCTGTGCTCCACACATCTGCTTTTAACAATCTTTTTCTTGATTACTTGTTTGCTGTATTTGAACATAGTAGTTGATTTTTCTTGTTAAATGCAGCATGGCCTAGCGCTCATCTTTGTTTTATATCTTTTGTTTAAATACATTTTAACTTTAATTTGCGATATAACTAGTTATAAGTTTTATTAACATTGACTAATTTATATTATAAATACCTTATAATAATTGTGGTTTGTATATGTATAATTTTTTGTATATTTTAAATGTGTTTTAGAAATCCTTTTGATAACGGCAAATTAAGCCGAAACGCGTAAGGAAATAACATTTTTTATTTTTTTGTTGTTGTTTTCCTTTTCTCCATGTTGACAACAAACTTCAATTAATAATTAGTTAATATTCAGTAAGAAAATACCAAATATTACTAATTAGTACATATGGCAAAATGTAATTGAAATTTATGTATGGTTGCATACATGATTTAGATTTGTATATCTTACCTATTATAATCACCAGTCTTGGTTAGCGTATAAAATATATATATATATATATATATATATATATATATATATATATATTGCCGTGTAACTTCGCTCTTACTCAGTACTTTCTCAAAAAAACATTCGAACAGTTATTAATTTACCAAAAAGAAAAATTTTCAAAAAAAAATTTCTAAAAACAATTTCTTATCCAGATTCCGCTTCCATCAACTTGATTTCTTCAACAGCTCCCTGGCTAGCTCAGTTGGGCCTCCTCTTGGATACCTAGATTTACTATCATACTCTTTACCGTTCACGCACACTTTCAATAAAACCACAAAATAATACAACAATCATACAATATTTATTTACCACTATTTACAAATAATTATTTCAAGATTATTTACATTTCGGTGCTCAAGTTACACCTCAATAAATTCTATCTTTGTAAAGTCCAGAATTTTAAATTGAAATATCAAACACATTGAATGTAACAGGAGTAAATGGGCCCTGAATAATACCTTATTATTATTTTTTTCCAATTATTACACTCTGGAGTATGGTGAGCTCATGATAACCCAGTTTATTTTATTAATGTATGCTTTTTACTTTGCATACTCTTACTACATACACAAAAAACCCATGTACTCTTAACAATAACATTGTAAATTCATGAGGAATGTTAATAAGCTTTATATACACCTTTAGATTCATATTCAAATACCATAATCATAATTAGTTATACGTATTATTTTCAATATGCAAAATAATGCAAAATATCATCACAGTTCACTCCCACACATCGCAATAATTTTCATAGTTTATATAAAAAACAGCAAATTCTAATGCGTTACCTGGAATTTCTTGAAGATCCCTACTCCGTTGACGATGAAGTTAAGTTCCTGCACCCTCAATTCGTGGTTCTGCTCTGCTTCCCGCCTTCAGCTATTTATAGATGAACACCATCTAAGTTATGCTGCATGCTATTCATTCACGATCTATCCAAATCCAAGTATATTACACTTTTTTATAATTGCATAATTTAATTTACGTTACTTTACTTTACTTCACGAGCTTGTTAAAATATCTGTTGCACCTCTGTTAAAATTAAATTCGGCACTTTCCGCGTTTCAGACTATGAGGCCAACACTGTAGTATTTAATTTATAAATATTAAATACTTACAAGCTCGTTAGTAGATTTCAGTACGTAGTAAGCAATGCAACTTAACGAAGTCAAAAGAGCGAAGTCAAAGAGAAACTTAATACCTCTTCTCTCCTATTTATACGATTCTGAGTGTAACCTCTCCAGGCCCTCCTAACGCGAAACACTTAATTAAACTAACTCGTTCTTCAAATTTTGGTATAACCGTTTTCAAAATCTTTGAAATTTAGCTCGTTGATACGATATTTTCCGAAAAACCCGCATTCAATTTTTCCCGTGCTTGTCTGTTTTACAACTATTTAGACCAATGGTATTCAGGGACGTCTTAAAAACCCCGCCTATATTAACTCTATTCCTCTCTTATGCATATTAGTTGTTTCCTTCTAACCTTCTTTGAGTGGTAGAAAATCGATATTACTGTCCGCGTGCTATCTAACCCACGTGGACTGACTACGTGCGTTTTGAAATGAACTGCTATTATGCCTGTCTCATTCCGAAGCATATCATTGATTGTCCATCCCTTCTGCGCTTTAAGGAAACTTTTGGTTAGCATTTATGCGAATCATCCGACCGTTTGCACGATATACCTCGAATCCTGTCTTTTATCTACACAAATCACGGGAAGTTGACCTTTCCAAAACATGCAGGTGTGCAATTAACGATCGTTTTAAAATAACATTTCTAGGAGTTTGTTAGTAAAGCGTTTTGCCTTGGAATTATAGATTTTTCACGCTCTTATGCGTTTTTAGACGTATATCCCTTTGAATTGAACTCAATTAAATTAATTAATAATTTTCATTGGCTTCTACAATTTATTTTCTTTACGAACCTATTAAATTTTAATCCCTACTTGTAAAATTATGGTAATACTTGTTACTTTTAATTAACTAAATGAAATAAATTTCGTACGTAAATTGTGGTTGTTTCCTCTATACAGGGTGTTTGAAATTGCCTTGTTCATACAATGTAACCCTTTAAAACCACTACAATATATATATATATATATATATATATATATATATATATAAAGTAAGATGTATCTGTAAACAAACTCTTATGAAAATAATAAGAGCCATTGACAAATACAAATCGGGCTGGTAGTTATATAGCCATTAACAAAACATTAGCTTTATTAATTCATAGGGAGGAAACATCCACTGACCAATGGTTTCGACATTAGCCTCATCAGAGTAGACTGTTCCCAAGACCCTATGAAGTAATCGAAGCTATTATAATGATATAATTTCGAAACAATCACTGTACTATGGCAAAAGTAAATAAAACCGCCATCAGGTGATAAAACACCAACACTACTAAAGTGTGGAAGTACAGAATTGAACCGAAACTACATAATAAATTTTAAAAATGACTATAAAAGTACGTTGGGCCTTTGAGATTTGCGGAATGTTACAGCAAAATTTATTTGCTAACGTAACAAACCTTCTCGTGGCGACACCCGGGTTCATGCCCCATAACTACCAGCCCGATTTGTATTTGTCAATGGCTCTTATTATTTTCATAAGAGTTTGTTTACAGATACATCTTACTTTATATTCAATTTTCTTATTGCGGACTGCAAATAACTTGTCTTTATATATATATAGATATAAATATTTTAGATAGTTGTTTACACAATGTAAGTTGATAAATATTATCGTATTACAGTTAATAAGATGAAATAATAACTTAGACTTTTATGCAAAGCGCAAATGATCATTTCAAATCGAGCTAGTAATTGAAAGATGTGAAATGATCATTTGGGCTTTGCATAAAGGTCTAACTTATTATTTCTTCTTATTAACTGTAATACGTTAGTATTTATCAACTTACCTTGTGTAGTTAATTAGTTAATTACACAAGGTAAGTTGATTCGTGGAGTATCAGAGCGTTTATGGCTTCCCAAGCGTGCTCTGATACTCCACGAATGGGCCGCTATTAATACTCTGAAGTTTAGCTCTAAAAACAAGTGCTGGATCACTAATTTAAGCCCCACTGTTGGGTCAACAAAATTCTCTGAAGTCTCCCTGGAACAAGTAGGATGCCAAACCTCCAGCTTTTTGCTCAGGGATATTCGCCACGGCTGCTCAGTTGCTCTCTGAAAATACTACCCTACTATTCAAAGAAAGAAAATTCAACTATCAAAATTACATCACACTTTATTGTAACATCAAATCACTACCCAAAAATCTTTGTCTTAACATTCTTAATTCACACCTCGGATATCTAACAACCATCTTCAATATTAAATGAAGTCATTGTAAAATATAATAATTTCAAAATTTGTCTATTTACATCTATAATTATTAAAAGTAACTGGGCTTATCCCAAAATATTATTTTAAAATCCCAGGTCTAATACGAGCTTATAGTAAAAACCTTTCTGTACCTAAGTGCGAATTATTGCACTGAAAAATTACCAAAATCCGTTTACTTTGTACAAAAGCCAATATTACACACTCATTTTATAATATATAATTTTACATAAACATTTTTTCAAATAATTCCTTATTAAAGATAAATAATCAATTATTATGTCCATAAAATTCGACAAAATCCACCCAAAAAGCATAAAATGTCATAACACCAAATGATCACAACAGTTAAAATTTTTTATAAAATTCAGTTACCTGGAATATAGCACAACCAGTTCTCTGCCCTGAAACCATCTCTGACGTAGTCCTCCTTAATGACTGCACGTGCAGGAATCACCCCAAGTTGACTCCCACCGTCAGGAACAGCAATCCTCTACCCAGATCTTTCTGCATCCAATATACGGTACTTTCAAACTAACGTACATCCGCTACTGGCCCATCAACATCCACTACTTCATGTCAGTGCACAACAAGTACCTCCAACCAAAAATAGGAAGAAGTCTAATTACGTACATCAAGCTTCACTTTTCAAAATGTATTTTATACAATTCACGGCTGCTATTTTAACCGTGCACCAACTTGTGCGTATTTAATTTATTGTAATTAAAAATCTCAAACTCACTAGTCGCGTAACTCATTTTCTATTGTAGTTAGAAGTTTGGCTGAAGATTGAAAAAGGAAGAGAGCGTTCATCGCCTCCTCTTGGTGTATATAAACTCAAAAATGCCCCCGGAATCGTTTCACACCACTTCACTGAACACGCTGTATATGCTTCAGCAATTTACATATAGCTTGTCGCTGGTTCAATCATTAAGTTTTAGAATTAATTTTTAAGTACTATAATCGATTCAATTACAAACAAAACGAAAACTTCTTTTTTAATGAACGAACGAAAATTAATTTGACATTTCTAGTTGACAGACAAGAAAAACTTACCAGATTACTATTCTCTACACACGCTTTCTTGGTATCTTGATATCCATTTATCACTTGTTAATATTTTATTATTTGCAGAATATTTTTTTTGTAAGTTTTCAATTTTTTTACGGTGAGTAAATTTAATTCTTTCAAATAACATATTGTATTGGTAATCACATTGGTTGTAAATATGTATTCGGCTTCTATAATCTATATTGTGGCTAAAGCTACTGTTGTGTAAATCATACACAACATTAAACAAAAACTATTTCTTAGAAGCTGTAAAGTTATGTTTAGAGTCCACATATTTCACATTTGATAATAAGATATTTTCCCAAATCTATAGTACTGCTATGGGATCACCAATCTCATCTATAATTGCTAATTTAGTTATGGAAGATCTCGAAAAATGTATTATACCCACACTTTCATTTTGTCCGTACTTCTACAAACGATATGTGGATGATTGCCTACTATGTATACCATATGATAAAATTGAAGAAACTTTGTTAATATTCAACTCATACCACCCACGTTTACAATTTACGGTTGAAAAACAAATTAACAATATTATTCATTTCCTTGATATCGAAATAAAACAAAACTTAAATGGTACAATAACTACTAACTGGTTTACAAAACATATTTGGACAGGTAGATACCTAAATTTTCAATCAAATGTTCCAATTACTTATAAAAAGAACGTAGTAAAAAATTTAGTTGAACGAGCCATAAAATTTACACATCCTACCATGAGACCTGATATTCTAACTAAAATTAAAATAACATTACTACAAAATGGATACCCACTTGAGTTTATTAAGCTGATAATAAAAGAAATAATTAATAAAATCTATAACGGTCCTGATAAAAAAATTATAAACAAAAATGAACAGAATAATTTTGTTAGTATACAATACCATCCGATTTTATCAAATAAAATACAACAATGTTTAAAAAAATATAAATTAAAAGTAGTCCATAAACCCAATAACAACAACAAAAGCCTATTTAGAAAATTCAAACCATCAACACCCACAAAAGATAAAACACACTGCATTTATAAAATAAACTGCAAAGATTGCAATGGATTGTATATTGGTAACACAAAACAGTATTTAAATAGAAGAATTTATGAACATCAGTATTCAATTAGAACCCATAAACAAAATACAGCACTATCTAACCATGCACTAAAACACCTACATAATTTTGATTTTGATAACACCAATATCATACAATGCGAACAAAATGATAATAAACGCAATACTTTAGAGATTATACACATTCAAAGTCATTCCAATAGTATTAATAATAAAACAGATATAGAAAACTTCACAAAATTTTACAATAACCTTATACATATTCAGTAACATTTATGATTATTTTTTTTGATATCTCTTTATTGTAATAGTTATAATTCACTACTTTTTTTCATATTTATGTATTTTCACTATTCATTTTTCATTGTTGATTTTTGTCCTATGATTATCAGTTTTATTTATTTATTTATTTTGGTTTATATATATACAAACATAGTAATCATATTATAATAAATTGAAAGTTATATTATGTTTTAAAATATCTCTAAAATTGTTTACTAAAAATTCTAACTACTTACGAATCACCCAGTATAATAGTTCTTACACAAATAGTTACTTTTAAAGATAGATATATATATATATAAGTTAGACATATGTGCAACATTTTATTTTACTTGATTAGAATTTCTCCTAACAAATTATGATAGTGTAACTAGTTTAATATTAAATATAAAGAACTCAAGTACTCAAAGATATAATGTTAAGAATCTAGCTTAACATAACAAGTTGTGAAATTTATTAGGATTTTGTCATGTAAGTCAATACACTACAATTTAATTTTAATTTAAGATGTTTTTTACAGAATACTATTTTATGCATGTGATCAAGGTTGCTTGATCAACCGAAACGCGTTATGTACAAAAAATTAAAAATTTTATAGATGATATTAATAAATGACCTGTTTCCCAAGAGTTTTATATATATATATATATATATATATATATATATATATATATATATATATATATATGAAATGGCCGCACGTTGAGGTGCCGCTAAAAGAGTGCTATGACAATACCTCGCTTTGAGTACGTCAAAAAAGGTTGCTGTGATACAGAAACTGCAAATTGTAAAATTTGAAATTATTCACTTACCTTCTTTTCTAACTTTGCCTGGCTAGCTTAACGGAAATATGAGAGTTTTCAAAAATGAAATCAAACGGCAATATCACAAAGCATTTCTACAGTATTAAATATTTTCTCTCATACAAAACATATAGAACATTTACATCGTTTTTTTCTAATATAAAAATATTTCCAAGAAATACTTATTTACTTAATGTTACTTACCTTATCTTAAATTTACAGAACTAAATTTCTTTTCTTAGGGATATTTTACCTGGTTTTGTTGATTCTCATGCTTGTAAGGTTTGTTTGGCCAAAAAAAAATCCTTGCAGATAATCTATTAAGAGTTCGGAGTTTTTCGAACTCTGAACATAAACTTTCCTGGTAAAGATCCTTACAAAAATAAAATTATCAGGACTTATCCCATCTTAACTAAATGACAAAATTCGAATATCAGTTACAAACGATTAATACTTGCATAAATCCACAAAGCGCTTTTTTATCCAGCTCGTAATTAAATCTCTTCTTTTTTTAATTTGATGTCCAAATCAGCTTACCAGATTTTCATATCATTTACATCTTTATCTAGAAACGAATGTGCATCCTCAGTTTGATTAATCAATAGAATTTTAAATAACTTTTTATATCGAAGCACTTCCCATCTTAATGGTATATTACAAGATCAAATAATTGCATTATCCATTTTCATATTTCTGTAGGCTACGTTTAAAATATCACTTCTTTATTCATTATAACATTGTAATAATTAAATTAAGGATGCATACTGAATATTTCAAATATCTTTGCAAATCAACAGCTCGTGACTTAAATTAAACATTTTGCGATTGAATTTATGAATGAATTTAATTAATAAACGCTTTCTTATATATACAAAAGTATCTATTTCTAGAATGTAGTAGTATTTGCGCGATTACAGTTCCAATAATATATGCTGATCTTACGTAATATTCTGGGAAATCCTCATTAGCGTTCAGAATTGTTGAGTTTTATTACCTCGTTATCTCGTTCCAGTTATTAGTGACGTGTTGCTCGTCTTTGTTTAACACCCAAGGTTATTGTGGTGTCACATACTGTTTAGTAATTGTGAAAGGCAATAAATAATTTTTATCAATTTTCATTACATTTTATGGGGTTGTTTTTTATTGTTCCGCACGCTTCGTAGAATAAATGTTTATGTATTAATAAGTTCAACGAAGTTGACGTATTTCTTCTTAATTCCTCCAGAATACAGGAGCATGTTTTATTTAAATTGAAGCGATAATATAAGACAATACATCCAATTATAATGTAATCTAAGGGTAATGTTAAAAGTAATAAATCTTGGAATGTTGATAATAAATGTATAACACTCCTTACAGAACTAAAGAGAATGACACATCTAAAGAATAAACCAATTAGAAGGTTTAGGATTGATCACGAAAATTCTCGAAATTGTGACATCAGAAGTGGTTCGCCTTCAAAAGCCAATGACTATCGAATGAAAGTTCAGGCACGATTCAAACATCACCATGCTATTCAGATGATACATTATGTGGTTAAAGATCTACTTAACATGTACTATATCTAATACTGAAAACTATTATGAAAGATGGACGATTTTTATTGAAATGGCCGGCGTTAAAGGATTTTGAATACTCAGAAGTGGAATAGATTATTTGAAGTACTTATAATGATTTCAAAATGGAGAATGAGTTAATTGAAAATAATTAAACTATCGCAAGATAAAGTTTCTTAATTGGAATAAAAGCATATATGATTGGAATGATTTGTTATATGGTATATTTAAAATGATTTGAACGATTTTGGAGCATGGATTATTAATTACATTGTGGAAAAAAGGCAACAACAAGCAGATTTGTCACGGTAAAATAAAAGTATCTTGTTTAAATTCCTAAAAGGACTCATATTTATAAAGATTTTGTTTATGTGCAACTCTTTGAGTGAGAGTTGTATGCACAAGTGAATAATTTAATTAAAAGGGTTGGTGTCCGATACAGGTTTTCGTCAGTACACAGGAAATAATTGAACTTAACTGATATCAGATATGTTTAAATCTTATTCTTAAGGGGTAGGATATTAAATTATACGACTTATTTTTATAAATTTTTATACATATTAAGGAGGATTTAATTAGAGAGTTGTTTATGAATGACAGAGTCAAGATTAAGGTTTGTGAGTAATCATCCTAGTTCTAAAGAGAGATTTTTGGAGTCTATTTTTAGTATATAAGATTTGTGTAGTATAAGCGAATGATTAGCCAGAAGTTATGTAGTTTTTGTTTTATTTAAGATATTGTTTGTAAGGCAAAGTTTCTGTGGATATTTGTACTCTATTTTTAGTATATAGGACTTGTGTTAAGAGGAAGTTGTTTTTCATAGATGTTATATTTAAGATATTGTTTGTAAGAAAAGTTGTTGTAGCTGTAGTAATTTTTTCTCATTAAATTCCTGTATTTCTTGTATTTTAAACTTCCCGTAAGTTTTATTCAATTCAACTTAGGATTCTAAAGTGGTGACTTTATCATTTAAAGTTTCTCTCAATTCGCTTTTTATTTGTTTTATTGTGGTTCTAAAGCCGTTTGCATGGCATCTCATTTAGTTTTTCATTACAGTCACCAATTTTATTTGATTTTCATCACTGTCGTTTTATTGTTTAATCTTATTATTTTATAATTCCTAGCCTAGCATAAAGTGGTTTCTATCATTTTACAGTATTAGCTAGCGAAAAAATAAGTCATCATTGCAAGTAGCTTACTGTCTAATAGTTAGTAATTCTGCTATTAAGATCAGCATATAATAATTATTGCATGTTTACAAGTTTCCACAGTCTGTTTTGTTATTATTACAATGTTCTAGCAATCAATTAATTATAACCTTTTTAGTTCCAAAATATGCCTTCATGAGTTAAGGGCATGGTTGCTACAACAAAGCTGCACTGTCAATATGTGAAACACGAACTACAATAAATTATGACTGCTTTTATTTCGTTTGTAATTTATTTTCATTAATACTTGTATAGTTAATCATGCAAAGCTGTTGTTACAAATTTGTAGTAAACATTGTTGTGGTATAAGTAAAATAAAATTGTGTATATTTTTACCAGCAATATACAGAACAATTCTGCGACTTGTATGGGTTCCAGTAATAGTTTGTAATACAAAACTTGTTTGTTGACTTGATTATGCTTTTTATTTTACTTGAAGGTGGGTGTTGGATATTATACAGACTTGTTCTTTTATATACATAATTAGATGGTGATGTTTTGTAAATAAATAAATATGAGAAATTAGAATAAGCAGGTGTGTTATTTGTGAATATGCAGTCTGTAATTAAAACTAGTATGTGCATCTCTTATATATACATTTATAAATGATGATAATTATAACTTGTAAAATTATGCCACTAACAAAATTATAAAAGAAGATAGAGAATATTGTTGCACCTGAAAAATTGCAGCGACTGATTTAATCTTTCCTCATCCATTGGAAGTTTGCATCTTCCTACTGTTCTTATATAATATACTATTTTAAAAATACTTTTGTTGAGCGTGGAAAATTATTTTATTATTTAATTAAGTCACTCAAAACTCTTTCAACCCTTTATGATTATTTTCAATGGTCTAAAAGCATGTATTAATAATGATTATTAAAAACAATAACATTAAGGTTTACCCAAAAAAGGTTTAAACTTCAAATTGTGAAGACTAAATCAAAGAAATTAATAACTAAGTTTAAATAAATAAAATGATTTTTGTCGAATCTCGATTTTAAACTAAAACGGATTTATTAATTTTGTAAAGTTGCGGTCCAATGGCTCAAGGCAGAAATAAATAATACCAGAATCCTTTATGACTAGATTCTTTTATGCAAAGGTACAAATTTCTATTTAAATTTGTTTTGATGTTCATAGTACTATTAGGGTTTGATTGTATTTTCTCTTTAATCGCAATATCTTCTATGAAGTCTAATCTCAAAAATCTTTTGAGGTTATATTGTGTAAAATCTTGGAATTTTAAAAAGGATTAAATTTGGGATTGCTAAATTTTTATATGGTTGGTAAAAGCAAGCTGGTATTTTAAAGTGTTCATTGATGTGTTTTTATTTGCCAGAATATACTGTTTCTTAAAGACGCATGTCTTAGGTGTATTATAAACGAACACCTTAAAAGACTAGATCAGTCTGATTTTGATAACAACCTAAAATGTAATAAACACAATTAAAACCTTTCCTCAAACTTCACGTTTTACACAATATAACCTCAAAGAATTTTTTGAGATTAATTTTTGTAATTGCGGGGAAATACTATCAAACCCGAATAGTACTTTGAACATCAAAACAAATTTTAAAAAAATCTAGTGATACAGGTTTCTTCTAGACATACCTTTTTTGAGTCACATCTTAAATGGTTTAGTGCTGGTTCAATTGACCTTATTAGTAAACAGTCAAAAAGTTTGTCCAATTATGAAACTCTCGTTACTTAGGCATCAGTGAAAGGATTAAGTTTCAAAGGACTATCATTGTTATATTAATAAAGTAGAAAATATCATCACTTATAATATTAAGACTTTGGGAATTTTGTCAAAGATATAGAATGTAATACTCTTTAGCAATACCAACTTCTATTCACCTAGAGGACAAACAAGCTGTGGGTGGTCTGGAGCTAGCCAAATTCTCGCCGCACACTTCCAATCAGTTTATAAAAAATTATAACGAAATAGCTTTGGAGCACAATATGTTGTTCGTAATGCTGGGCCTGGTAATATCCATCTACCATTGAGTGATATATCTGAAGCTATCAATTTTGTTAACATACTTGCCAGTTGTGGTTTAGATAATATTTCACCTATATTTGTCAAGAAATGTAGAGAATTACTTTTTTCCCCCACTTTACATCCCTTTTAAGCGGTCTCTACAGGAGGATGTATTCCATTTCACTGGAAAACATCTTATAAAACACCTATATTTACAGTTGGAAAAATTATTCCTGAACAACATGGGTTTTTGTCTGGGCTGTCTACTAATATAAATCTCCGCTTATTTAGCATTTTGTCATAGAATCCCTTGAGAATGGTTTTGAAGTAGATGTAGTGTATATAGACTTCGAAAGCTTTTTATTTGGTTATTCATGAAATGCTTTTAAGCATGCTGCAGATGGAATATATGAAACACTTGCAGTGGTTACATTCACTATTGTGTGGAAGAGTCCAGCAAGTTCATATCCACAGTCACATTTCAGTAGATATTTTTGCTCCGCAGGCGTCTCACAGGGATTGCACTTCGGGCCACTTCTGTTCCTATTATATATTAATGGAAACTTTGGTCCAAATTTTTGGTTTTGTGGATGATATGAAACTATTTCGGAAAATTATAACTGACTCTAATTGTTTGAGTTTACAATAGGAATTAAATAGATTATCTGAATGCCTTTGCTTAAATTTTCTTTTATTGAATGTATCAAAATGCTACGCTATACGTTTTAGCAGGAAAGCTATTATTATATATTGACAGAATCGAAAATGGGCAAATATGCTCTATTAAATTTTTTGTGTTGCAAAACTAACATGGTATAAGCATTTTACAATATTTTAGTATGCACAGTTTACATGACAGGCGAATATATTTTGGTGTTTATGTAGGTTATTAGGTATGCAGTAATATTATTAGTATAATTTAATATTCAAAAATCAATTTAAAATACGTGCTACAAGTCATGTTATAAGGGGGAATTTTTTCTTCAAGTACAAACACACCCGATCAAATATGGTCAGAACGCTCCTATATACAAGATAATAAAGAACTTTAACAAGTTTGGAGACTAGTCTATTAAAATTGTTAACATAGGGTGTAATCGATACTCACTTATTGTGTACTATCTTATCTTAGTATCTTAATTAAACCATATTATGGTTATTTTTTTGTAAAATTGGTTTTTACATTACAATAAATTTAAAACTAAATTAGGCTTGTGCCTTTGATCCGCCACTTTACAAAAATAACAAATCCTATTTTGTGATCTACCACCAGGGTTTCACAAAACTCATTTTATTTGTTTATTATTAAATACTTATTCTTATAATTGTGTCGTCCTCATTTTAATTTGTTAGTTTTAAGTTTTGTCGCAATTTTAAATTCGAACCTTTTTTGTGTGTCTTAATGTTATTGTTTTTACTAATAATAATTAAGATATTTATTTTATTTATTTATTGTCCAACAGCTAAGGCCAATTATAGCACAAATATAATAATAAATTTAACATATGCTTTTAAGTGACTGAAAATGATCTCAGAGTTGAAAGCACTTTATTTATCTTTCTTAAATAATACAATAATTTTCTATATTCAATGATAAGTGTTTGTTATTACTAATAAATATACTATTGTTGTAAGGTATTTTCATAATCATGTCTGTTTTGTCTTTTGATTGGGTGTAAAATGTAGATGCTTGGGTATCTTAATATTGTAAATAAAGTGGATATATTGTTGTTTATACTGTAAAGTTCTTTTTTTAGTAGAATTCAGAGAATTATTATTTTATTAATGCTTTTATTAATTGTTATAGCTCACTTTTACAATTATTTAACAAGTGTTTATTATCCTATATTTCAGAGGATAATGATGGAGATGAAATTACTGACGTTTTTCATGAGACTGATCCATCAGAAGGCGTCTATGATGAACTTCATTCTGAAACTCTACCTCATATAACAAATACAACAGGAAACAATGGTGTTAATAGTCGAATAAATTCTTTAAACCATGTAGATTATGATGTTCAGGCTGATCATACTAACTTGTCTGTAGAAGAAGAAGAGAGAAAGATAGCAAGTCTTCATACTGAAGTTAAAGATATAGATAAGGAAACACTTGAACAGGAGGTAGCTTTAGAAGAAACACTGGATGGTAAGTGCATGTATATTTGGTTTCTAAAACTAGATACTAGGTTTAATTTGAATTAATTTTTGTTGTTTATGTTACAAATAAAATTAAGTTTAATGAAATAAAATTAACATGGTATGATAACTTGTCATAATAAGAGGGATTGACCAAAGTGCAATAAATACGTGTTTGTTGCATAAGATTGTTCTTAAATAGTAATAATTTGATTTCTTACATTAACACAAAACAGGCATATAAATTTCTTAGACACATGATTAAGTTTGGAAAACAATTTTATTCAAAAATGTACGTTTTCATTTTGTAAAAAATCTTCTTTTTCGAATTCTACTCGAGATTTAAGCCAAAGAAACTATTTGTTTATTTGAGGCAAGTGAGTATAATTAAATATGCTGACGTTCACATATTTCAAGAGAACCACACCACTTTAATGTTGCATTTTACGACAAAGTATTAGTGTGTATCAATAATGTTAATCCAAACAATCTGTTTGCTTATTGTGGTTGATTAATTCATTATTAAATGTGAATAAAACAATAGTGGTAGAGCAAATCTGTGCTTTATAGGTTCAATAAGGATCAGTCCTTTAAATGACAGAAAGGACATTGCTAATTACATAAAATAAAATAAAAACTAAGATTCACTTACCCTTTTTCTGCTAACTGGATGTAGAAAGTGCTTAAATTAAAAGGGAGCAATGAATGGTTACCATAATGTAAATAAATATTACACTATAGGGTTATACAGGAAGGTTGGAAAATTATTGTGACTTTAGCACTAAATAAACTAGTTTAAACAAACTATTGCACTCGAGAGAGCAAACTTGTTCTTAATAATGGTAGTATAAAGCAGTAGACTAACACACTAAACTATACTTATTGTGTAGAGTTTGAAATGTAAGTAACTAAACGGTTCAGACAGGTAAAGTAGAAAAGTGACGGGGTTTAAGCAACGGGGTGGCTGCAAAAATGAAATAATGTGCTAATAAGAATTGGAATAAATGATACAAAATGATAATTAATAGCAAATAAATTGAAAGATCACTAAACACTGTTGTTAAATAATATGACAGATGCCAATGTTTATCACTTTCTCTTTACTGTATTTAACATTAAGCATATTGCATTTGTTCATTTCCATCTAAGAAATATTAAACATTAAATTTAAAGATAATACTCGGCAATAATAAATGGATTAACTATAGCTGTGAAAACTATTTGTATTGCAACAATGTTGTAAAGATATACAGGAAATTTAAATCTCAACTTCATATGTTATTACATGTACTTTTCACATATGAATGCTTGGAAATATATTACCAATGAGCAGTATAAAAATCTTTATAAATGTTCCGAGCTTTTTAATAAATATGTACAATAACAAAGGGATTACGTTAACTAGCCGTGGTTTTGGGAAAGATGGTAAATAAAATGGCAGGAAATAATGAGAAATTTTGAATATACATTAAGCACTTTGGAGGTGAACAAAGTCACTAGCAGTTGAAATCTTTTATCAGTTTTGTATTATTATGCCAAATAAACATACAGGTCTCATATACAGTTGAAAAACAGGCAACTAGCTAACTACAGTGTATGCATAGGACAGTCTTCAGGTGAATCCAGGAGCTATAGCGTACAATTTTGATATAATAAATACTTTTTGATGATCTGTAATCTTTTATAAATAGTAAGATTTTTAAAACACCTCATGTGTGTATACACAATTTAGGATATTTCTATTTTACTTTGGGTGTATTAGGTTTTTATAGTAGTTTATTTTTATATTTTGATCAATTTCCTAAGCTTTTATTAATTTGTTTGTTTATAAAAATCTAAAATGTCTTTGGGTAATAGTTAGGGGTTCCTTGGTTCTTAATTCTGGTTGAGGAAAGTAAAATATCTTAAGTTTGTACATTGAGAATTGTCAAACTGCGTTATGTATATAATTTCACCATAGTAATGTTAAATTAAAAATGTCCCGGTTTAATTATCACAAAATTATTAATAAATCTATTTAGGTTTGCAATAGTGTTGTTACATTGCCTTCTTTAAAGGAGGAGAATTTTATCTCATGGTGGTACTTACAAAAAGGGGCGTATGTTATTGTTTTACACGTATTGCGGGTTGTAAAACAGCCTTGTGTCATATTAATTTTATTTGATAATCTTATGTAATTAAATTTTTAGGCCGAATTAATTGAATTTGATGGGAATCCATCGTTAGAACTTTTGGAACTTACAACATACAACTTTATTGCCATTGTTGACAGTACTTAGAAAAAGAGGTAAAGGTTATTCTCTTGCAAGTATTGCAGAGCATAAAGCACCTCTATGTTGTGTTAATCTTGTTTGACAATCTCGTCAAATTAAAATTTTAGGCTGATTGAAATACCCTTAACAGTAATTTATTGGTAGAAACTATTGAAATTATAGAGCAAATTATGTGTTTACCAGGCACACACATACATAACATACATAAATATACAATATACGAGACACTGAACATAGACAAACACATCCTGCGGACCAGATATGATTTACTAGTACATCCCACTTATAATCATTTATCATAAAGCATATCCATAATTTAAATTTAGTTCTACGCTAGTTTAATTTGCATGCTTATATACAAATGTTTTAATTTATATGTCATTTGTCAGAAACTGTCAATTGTATAATTGTTCGAAATAGCTTTTTAAAAATGTTTCCTGTTACACATGCCAGTAATTACACAATCTCGACTATTGTAAGTATACATCCATTTGCAGAAACTGTGTTTGTACAACGTGTTATTTTTAGTAATCTGTGACCAAGTGTAAAAATATACTCGAAAATTCAGATGGTGGCAATGTTTGCAAGTCTTACACCAGAGTTTTTGGAAAAGCTAGAAATTGGGGCGTGTAGTAGACCTACATCCTGGGACAGATGGACGGGTGCGGGTCGTGAGTGAACAGACAAACTAGGGAGTGTTTAAGCGTTCAGTTATAAAACTGTGTCCTCTCCTGAATCAACAAACTTAATAATTTATTAGTGCTTCGTTTCGGACTATATTTTTTGATTTATTCCCCTGTCCGGATATTGTTTTTTTTTGGTATTCCTTTTAATTTTGGTTAAAAACTGGGTTTTACGGTGGGTGGAATGTTTGGCTATGAGGTTACCTTTTGTTTTGAATTTGTTTAATTTTTGTTGTCGTGGTATTTTGTATGTCGTCGGCTCCTTTTGGCATTATAGCCTTGTGCTTTGAACTCCAACAGGTGCAGAAGATAAGAGATTTGATATATGGTTGTTGAAGCGATCACGTGCATAATATTGGGGTGAGTTATTTTTAAGTTATTTACCTGATATTTATTGGATTATTATGTATTCCGATCTATAATTCAACTCCTTCGCGACTATCATTAGTCGATTATGCAACAATTAGTAAACACAATTTTGAATCGACATCTATCGTTGCCATAGTAGCTTTCTCTATGGTATTTTCTGACCACTTTTGTTCATTTTCTTGTAACCACGTAGGACCGTATAGCCAAACTTCTGAATTTACTATAATATTAGAACTTATTTCTCACGTTAATAAATCGGGGTTCTCACGGCCCAGACATTATTTCCAAATTATATCCTTTGATAGGCTTTGAATTTCTTTATGCGATTAGCCACATACGGTGTCCACTTTGACGGATCACTTTTAATGCAATGTAATGCAATTAGGGAATTGGTCCAACACACTACCTTTCCAATTTTAATTAGCATATTCGTTCTGATAAATGTCTGTAACCTAGCTGCTAATAACGCAGCAGTTAGTTCCGAGCATGGCAGGGTCAGTATTTTATTGCAGCAAGTTTTTAATGGTGCAACGCGATTTTTCGAGTACTATAATGTTACACCAATTTTATCATTATAATCATTTTGACACATATAGGCCACTACAACATATGTTCGTAAAGATGCGTCTGCGAAAACGTGCAACTGAGATTTGTGCGGATCACTTAATACACCTATGTGACCCAATAATAATAATGATAATAATAATAATTTTTCCAATAAAGGAGTTACTTGACTGTCAACATTTACAACTTCAGATCGATCATTTGGCTGAGTGGCGCCAGGGAAATTTGCTCAACCTTAATTCTAATAAGTGCCATGTCATTACTTATACAAGAAAACTGAAACCAGCTTTATACACTTATCATGTGGGGACCCATATCTTATTAAGGCGCACTATGACCAAAGATCTTGGTGTTCTTTTTGATTCTTTACTTTTGTTTACTCCTCATATCAACAGCGTTGTAGCTAAATCATTCAAAACCCTCGGGTTCATCATAAGAAATTGTAGAACATTTACAAATATTGACACTTTGAAATCAATTTACCAGGCACTGGTCCGGTAAAACTTGAGTATTGTAATATTGTATGGTCTCCGTTATATAAGTACCACAAAATCTTGAGTTGGTTCAGAGACAATTTCTTAAGTTTTTATATCCGAGAATTGAGGGTGTTTACCCAGAGCAGGATTGTAGTCAGAAAATGCTATTAGACATGTTTCAATTGTCTGATCTAGAATCTCGCAGGACTGCTGCTGGCCTAACTTTCTTATACCAATTACTCCATAATTATATAGACTCTGCCGAGTTACTTGCCTGTATAAAATTTTTGGTTTCGCTTTCTGAATCAAGGCATACAAGTTTCTTCTTTTTGCTTACAGTCAGAACTAATTTTTTGCCGAAATCACCCTTATATGTGATATGCTCAAGCTTCAACTGTGTAAGTGGCCAATGTGATATAAATGTAGACTCATTGAAGAGTATTCGGAATATTGTAAAAAGCTCAAGTACTGTTAATTAATTTTATGAATAATTTTCTTTTTTTCTAAGTGTTTTCTAATGTCTAGTGTTTTGTTTCTTATGTCACCCTTATTTTTTATGATGCCATAGATTTTCAGATCATCTGCAAAGAGAAGAATCTTACAGTGCTTGAAGCAACTAATAGTATCATTTATGTAGCAGTTAAAGAAAATAGTTGATAAGTGGCTACCTTGAGGAACTCCAGACGTATCATCAAGGATTTTAGATATAGTATTATTAATTTTAACAATTTGTGTTCTACAAGTTAGAAAGCTTTTTATCCAATGGATTAAATTACCTGTGACTACTACACCCAAGGTCCCGGGTTCGAATCCCGACACGGTCTGCTTGAAAAATGTTAGGCAAGCATTCTTCACAAAAATACACCCTTGTTTGGATGAGAGGTAAAATGGAGGTCCCGTGTGTGAGTGTTGTCACGCACGTTAAAGATCCCTACCTTGCTTGGAACAGCAAGGGTTCCACAAAATTTCAAATTTTCCAAGTAAAAAAAATCGCTTCCTGGCCATGTAGTACCTTCGGGTGGAGCATTGGAAAATCACATGTAAGGATTAAATTACCATGTACACCTAGATTCCTTAACTTAGAGATCAAGGTCTTTATTATAATACTATCAAATGCTTTCGAGAAATCTGTGTAGATAACATCAACTTGATAACTATTTTCAAAAGCATTTATTGAATATTCTTCTAATATAAGTAAATTGGTCAAAGTGGAGCGACCTTTGCGAAATCCATGTTGTTCATTGATAAGAAGCTTTGAAATAATATGAGTAATTTTGGTTGAAACTATAGCTTCGAAGACCTTGACAAAAACACGATTTTTAGATATAGGTCGATAATTTTCCACGTTTGCCTTATCACCACTTTTATAAATTGAGAAGACATAACTAGATTTCCATGTATTTTGAAATATACCAGAATTTAAAGATTTAGTGAAGAGTAATTGAAGTATCGGCGTTAGGACAAATCTACAATTATAGACAAAAATAGTAGGAAAATCATGAGGCCCACTATTATTGTTTATCACAAGTTTACTTAGCTATTCAAGAACGTCAGTTTCAGTTATTATACAGTGACTTAATGATGTAGTTACAGAGTTTTGAGGGAGATATACCACTTTATCGATTTTATAGTAAACTGAACCAAACGATTCAGCAAAAAAATCAGCTATTTGTTTTGTATTATGAGGAAGATAAATAACTTTAGCAAAAATTTACAAAAGGCATATTATCAATTGAAATAGAAATCACCCATACTGACATTCGTTTCTGGAAAAACACACTTTCTCAAATTAAAAAAGATCTTCAAGAATTTTTACCTCCTAACACCTTCAACAATTTCAATTACAAACAAATTATTACTTATAATAAATTCTTCATATCTGTTAAAAATAGAAACATAAAAAAGATCAACATTTTGCAGCAAACTCAACTCTACAACAAACAATTATTTATAGATAACAGTAAATGGTTAGTTAACCACAGTAACGAAATCATACCCGATGACATTAAAAGCTTCTTATCTTTAGGACCCAATTTTAATATTGAAATGTCCACTACAGACATCAATATTGGTAAATTACTAGCTAATATAGAATCAATTATTGAATCCATAAAAAAACCAACAGAAGAAAAACAATATTACGAACTAGAATTACCAATTTAATTACCAATTTTATACAAATCCTGTATATAAAAATAAATAACACCAACACTGCATCTACAATAAGACCAAGAAATTCTTGAATGATAACCCCAACATTTATGTAACAAAAGCCGACAAAGGTTCTGTCACCGTTATATTAAACAAACAGGATTATCTGACCAAATCTAATCAATTACTTGACGATATAACTACCTATAAAAAACTCACAAAAGACCCTACTTTCACTATTCAAAATAAAGTTAATGATCACATTAAATTCTTATACAAACATTCTATGATCACCAAAATTGAAAAGGATATTTTAATTAAAAATAATTGTATTCCAGGCAAATATTATGGTTTGCCAAAAATCCACAAAATAAATATACCTCTAAGACCCATAATCTCTTGTATAGACACTCCAACCTATAATATTGCTACCTTTTTATTCAAAATCTTACAAAATTCTTTTCCTCTTGAAGGCTATAACGTTAAAGACACGTTTACATTCATCGATAAATATAGGCATTTTCAATTACCCACTGACCATATTCTTTTATCTTTAGATGTCCGTTCTTTGTTCACCAATATCCCCAAAGAATTATTTGTTAAAATTATTACTGAAAAATGGAATGTTATTCAACTACATTGCAACCTTAACTTGAGTTCTTTATTATCAACTATTGATTTGATTTTTAATAACACTTACTTTATTTTTAATTCTAAGTTTTATCAACAGACCTTTGGCACTCCTATGGGTTCACCTATATCCCCCATTATTGCCCAAATTGTTGTAATGGATTATCTGTTAGAATCTGTCATAAGTTTACTGCCTTTTGACATGCCCTTTATAGTCAAATATGTAGATGACATTTTATGTTCCATTCCAGAACACTTGATCGAATATACTTTATATATTTTTAATAGCTTCAATACTAATTTGGTTTTCACTTTCGAAAAAGAAATTAATTTCAGTATTCCTTTTCTAGATACGTTAGTCCTCAGATCTCCCATAAATACTTTATATTTTGACATTTACAAAAAACCTACTGACTCTGGTAGATACTTAAATTATCATTCTAACCATGCTTTTATTCATAAACTTAATACCATATTAGCTTTAAAATACCGTATTCAAAAAATTAGCGAACCAAATTTACTTACAAACAACTTAAAAGAGTTGGAATATATTTTACTAAACAATGCATACCCAAAACCTCTTTTAAAGAAGTTTTTATACTCCAATAATCTACAAACTTCATCAATAGACCGACCACTAGTTACAAATTTCAGAAAATTACCTTTTATTCAAAATTTAACCCCTCAACTAACCAAAATCTTGAAACAACCTGATGTTCTAATAGCTTATACTTATGAAAAATCAATAGATAGGTTATTCACTAAATTAAAAGATAACACCGAAAAAACATTATGCAGTAATGTTATTTATAAGGTAGAATGTAGTTGCAATAGGACTTATGTGGGTCAGTCAAAACAATGGCTAAAAAATCGAATAACTCAACATAAAAGTGATGCCAGACTTGGTAAACTAAGTTGTGCTTTGTCATCACATTTACATGCAACAAATCACACTGCTCAATTCGAAGACACCAAAATTTTAGACATTGAAAACAACTACCACAAAAGACTATTCCTGGAATCCTTTCACATTCTACAACAACCTAACCCACTCAACAGCAAACAAGATACCAACAACTTAAATATAGTATATTCTTCGCTATATAAATTTAATAATATTCACTTTCACAGACCGTTAATTTAGATTCCACTAATAAAACAAACATTTCGTTCTTAAAATCTTACCCCCCTTTTTTACGTTTCCTTCATATTTTTCTAATTTCAAGTCAATTTCAATCGTTATACTTATCACTAACTAATAATTTTATAAAATTTACAACCTCATATTAGTTATTTAAGCTCTTTCTATTTTTCTTTTTATAATTTTTATTTTACTAAAATTAGCATTGTACACATAGTTAGCTTTTGTAAATATTTGTTATTGTTTTCATAATTGTCAAAAGTTATAACTGTAATTTATGTATTAGTTTTAAATGTAGAAGTTCTTTGAGTCATGGTAATTATGTAAGTAGATTAGCTATACTGTTTTTAACCTTACAAAACTAAATTCATCATATTTTAGTCTATGATTAAGGCAAAAATATTCATGCCGAAACGTCAGAATAAACGTTACAATTTGACATTATAGTTCTTATTTTACGAACGAGTGCATCCCAAGAAACCAACAGATCTATATATATATATATATATATATATATATATATTGCTGTGAAACCTTTTAAATCACCTGGTCCGTTGATTCCTTCTGTTAATCGCCTCGGCTGCTCCTCTAGATAACTTCCATCCTCAATCATAAAAATTAAACAACACATTCCTACCACAAACATCAACGTTAACTCTATTTACATCAATATTCAGAATACATTAAATTTTCAAATTAAATTTCAGCATAAAATTCAGTTTTAAAAAGAATTTCAGGATTAATTTTATTATCATTTTACTGTGCATCCAAAATTAAAGTCCTTGTTGGATGCCTACTAATTAATATAACAATATAAGCAGACCGAGTCTGAGTATAAAGGGAGCATCTACCACCCCTTTACGTTAATTAACCAGGTTCGTCTAATTGAGCTCAAAGACATACCCAAATTTTCATCATATTCCCGAACATCAAAACAAAATACCCCTTTTAACTTAAACAAGCAAATTTCATCTTAAAATTAAACTTTTATGGTTAGAACAATTTCACTAATGTCCATTTAAAGTAAATCAATTATAAAGTCATTCAATACACACAAAAATGTCAAACAAAATAGTATAATTTACCTGAAGGTTACTGTCCTCGTAGCTTCGAAGTGTCGTTTCTTTAGTTAATCACACCATTCAACAGGATTATGTTTACGGCTTCTGATTCTCTACGCTTTTTAAAATTTTCTCCATCACCATCCATTCAAAGTCGTTTCTGGGCCTTTCCGGAACTCATCTGTGTTTATCTGACCCTTGTTTCATGGATCCAGACACGTATTTGAACCATTTAATTATTAACACCCCCGAAAAATAACAAAGAAATTCATGCGTCTGTCACCAATATACGCCAAAACTGCCTACTTTTGTGTATACATTCGTTGTTGTAAATTTTGCTAATTGGTACAGTGAAACTAAATTTTATTACCTTGTATCTTAGTGCACTGAAGTACATTCATGTTAGCACGTAAATAACAAGCTATTTTGAATCACTAAAATATACTAGCAAACTTTAAATTATTTAATCATACTAAAATGCACGGTTTAATATCTTCAATCAAGTCGCGTATGTACGAGCTTTTAACGCATCGAATCGTCAAAAGTCTAAGAGAGCTTGTTTATATTCATCTCGGTATATATAGCAAAAAGCCTGTCTGTCGGTCGGTTCCCCAAAACGGGTAATTCTAAAGAATTTCTCATGCCATGTTCCCAGTCTGTCGCTCGCACGTCGTTTTTTCCGAATTTTCACTCGCCCCATTTAAATCTCAGAAAATTTCCACACGGCACGCAAGCATGTCCGAGAAAAACTAATTAATTTTGTACAGAAATTATTGTTCTACCTCTGCTATTTGCATCCTATTTTTAACCAATTGTGACCCTCGTGACGTTGTTTAAATCCCGCCTTTTATAATATGTGTCTTTGCTTGACGCATTTTCTCTTTCCTTCTCTAACCTGTTCGTATTGGTGCAAATTGATATTCTTTATTATCGATTATTTTAGTCCACATGGAGTGTGAAATAACCCAGCTTTAGCAATTCTCGTAACTATTATGCGACGTTTTCCCCAAGATTCTTTGAAACATTAATTATCTGCAAAATTTACGCCGAATGTGATATTTAAACTACGCAGGTGTTAAAAATAATATTAATTCTCAGAGCTTTATTCCGTGGTATTTTAATCTTGGATTTTCACAAGTTTTTATAGGTATTATATGTTATTAACGGTTTAATTAACTCCAATTAAAATTGATTTCTATCCTTTTCATTTTAGCGAATACAACTTAAATATTAATTATTATAGGTACACTTTGTTTTACTACCGGTTACTTAAATAGAGTTAATTAATATATACTTTGCACGTAATTTCTCTTTGTTTAGGAATAATTACATTACACGCAGAGCTTTTCAATACTGCTTCTTTTGATATAAAGCGTCTTATAAATAATTTAAATTTCTTATTTTTACTGAAACAACCGAGTTTATTTATGCTTCATGGTTTTAATAACGCGTATTATTTAATGAAATTCCTTATACACGGTGATTAAAATTATTTGATGTGATTATTTAATTTTCTACCCTGGTCTAAATATGAGTATTTTCCCCCTATTTGAATACAAATAATCCCACTTATTTGAATGCAAATATAAAGCATTTAGACAAAACATTACAAAAAAAAAATTGCCTATCTCTCTCTACCCTTATCTATCTAACTTACCTACTTTGTCTCCAATCCAAAAATATTTACACCTATCCTATATCCCTATCCTATTCCTAACTTTTAACTAATCTTCACTATACTTCACTTCCCCCTACCTAATCCTATATACCTATCCTACTCTTACTTTATTCCTAACTCTCCACTAATCTTATGAAATATCTATACTTAACCTATCTTATTTTCCTCCTACATTTCCTCTTTATTCTCATCCTAAACCTATTTCTAATTATCTCCCATATTTATCCTATATCTAGCTCTATTTTCCTAAACACTTACTTATACTCTTCTCTATACACCTATATCTACTCTCTATTCTATATCTATACTAAAATTCACCTATCTCTATCCTTAGTTCATCAAGTTATTTAAATCTAACTCTCTTCTTGACCCTCCACGTCTTTCTTCTTACCATCCTAATACTCTTCATCCCTATTTCTCCCCCTTCTATATCTATACTTAACATCTCTATTATCTCACATACAATAAACTTATCATCCCTCTTATCCTGACTCTTAAATATTACTTCTTCTTCAGTCCCTACACTTGTCTGTTTCTCATTTATTATTGTTTCCCTTTCTGCCGACAAACCAAACGATACTACTTTACAATTATCGATTTTTCCCCTCTATGGAAAATCCTACGTACCTTCTAGAATTTTTGTATAATGGACTCCGCCAGAATGAATTCCTTAAATCTACTTTATTAAAAACAAACTTGCCAATTAACCTCATCAAAAATAATTCTGCCTTCACCTGCTCCCGATATGCTGCTATTGCTTCTACCCCCACTAATTCTGCATGTTTTTGTACTAAAGCTTGAACCTCTACTCTCCTATCTTCTGGATATCTTATTGTGTTGATCTGTTTAACCTCATCATCCTCTACCTCTACTACATTAATACTAAACCCCGTGTCATCCTCTGTGACTTCATAACTGCCCTTCCATGGCACTACCCTATCTTTAATCCTTACTACCTTCCTTTCCATATCTATCAAAACCCCTAACTTCATCATACAGTCAACACCTAAAATGCTCTGAAACTTCAGTCCAGGTACAATTACAAACTCCTGTTCACAGCTTAAATCTCCTATATCTATCCTAAGCACCACAACACTATTTACTACAGCAAACTTCTTTTTATTTGGAGCTACTAAATGGCTACGTTTTATAGGCATAATTCTATCACAAACCTTATCCCTAATTTTGCTGACGAATTCCTCCGATATTAAACTCGCCTCTGCCCCTGTATCAAGTAATACTTCTACATTATTTTCAAAATTTCTAAATTAATAATTGGCAAACATAATTTTCTACAGTTTCTGGCTCTACTTCCTCCTCAATTTTGAAAAATTCACGTGGATGTTCGTATACATTTACACAGAAATCTAGTGGTCTGTCACGTTCTAAAAATCCTGTCTCATCCTGTTTTCCGTGCTTGGTCCTGGTTGTCCTTCTACAACCTGTGCGCACGTCCTCCTCGTGTTAATATCCGTGTCCCTGTCTCTATTCGCGTGCTGGTCACAGTCCTGTTTACTTCCGGTAAACTGTTCTGTCGCGTGTAACTAGGTCTTGGCGTCGGTCCCCTAGTCGCACTATTGCTCCTGTATTCCTGTCCTCGTCGTTCCCAATTCGGTGAAAATTTCTGTTGTAGTCAGGCCGTCTCGGATAATTCGGTGTCCTGTTGTCAAACCTAACTGTGTTAACGTTTCGTTCTCGTATCTCTCTTGTCCGTCCAACACATACATCGTCATATCTCTGTAAGTATTCCAAAAACGTCTCCCGTTCTGTGATGTTTTGTAAGGCCACGTGTTGTCTAATTTCCAGTTCAAAATGTCGCGATAGGTACTTGATTATCTGTCTGTCCGTCAATGGTGGATTCAGTTGTTTGGCCACACTGTATTTGCGGATGGCATATTGCTCCCTAGAACCTGCAAACTCTCCCTTAAATTTTCCTGTAATCAAGTCGTCCCTAATCTGATCCTGTTTGTGATCACTCCAGTAATGTTGTAAAAATTTATTTTCAAAGTCCTGATACGTGTCTATGTCCTGTCCTACTAAATTGTACCATGCCTCCGCATTGTCCTTTAATAAAGCCTTTATCGTATTCAGTTTAGTCTGTTCGTCAAATAAATTTCCCACTAGATTTCTTACACTATTAATAAAAATTTGTGGATTTACCCTGTTATCGCCATAAAACTTCATGTGTTGGTCCAATGATACTCCACCTGTAGAAAATCTGGGACCATCCCCCGTTAAATTTGACATGTTGTATTTGATACTACTAACTTCGCGTTCTACCCTGCCTAACTGATCCCTACATGAGTCCGTTACTTCAGTCATTTTACGTTTATTTCTTCTTCACAGAAAATGCGTGCCGGACCTTAAATGTCCCATTTCCTGTCGAAGACCTGTAATATCACGCTCATTTTATCAACCCTATTTTCAACTTCCCCATCTTTACGGTAAGACTATTTTTAAATTCTGAAACTTCTTGATTCGTCTTATCTATTTTCTGACTAATTTGCTCAAACTTACGATTCGATTCCTCACTCATTTCTCTAATCTCTTCTAACTTCCTGTTCGATTCTTCCCTAGCTCTATTAGATTCATCGCTTAGCTGTTCTAATTTTCTATTGGATTCTTCACTCATCCTCTCTAACATTCTCAATATCATCTCATTTTCTTGATCCCCTGATTCCGTCCTCGACTGATCTCTACTGCCTCCAGCTTCTTCCATTTTAGAATTTTTCTCACACAATGCACTATCGTCACTTCCAATTTCCACTCCTTGACTCATTAACCACTCCTTTCTCTGCATACGTTCCAATCACTCACACACACTCTAAAATACTCTTAAATTTATACACACATAAAAACTCTCTCTCTCAGATCGCCAGTTTCCTGGAATAAAATAACAAAAATTTTATTTGGAATTCGAGCCTCACTTTTGGGTCGCCAAGAATGCTGTGAAACCTTTTAAATCACCTGGTCCGTTGATTCCTTCTGTTAATCGCCTCGGCTGCTCCTCTAGATAACTTCCATCCTCAATCATAAAAATTAAACAACACATTCCTACCACAAACATCAACGTTAACTCTATTTACATCAATATTCAGAATACATTAAATTTTCAAATTAAATTTCAGCATAAAATTCAGTTTTAAAAGAATTTCAGGATTAATTTTATTATCATTTTACTGTGCATCCAAAATTAAAGTCCTTGTTGGATGCCTACTAATTAATATAACAATATAAGCAGACCGAGTCTGAGTATAAAGGAGCATCTACCACCCCTTTACGTTAATTAACCAGGTTCGTCTAATTGAGCTCAAAGACATACCCAAATTTTCATCATATTCCGAACATCAAAACAAAATACCCCTTTTAACTTAAACAAGCAAATTTCATCTTAAAATTAAACTTTTATGGTTAGAACAATTTCACTAATGTCCATTTAAAGTAAATCAATTATAAAGTCATTCAATACACACAAAATGTCAAACAAAATAGTATAATTTACCTGAAGGTTACTGTCCTCGTAGCTTGAAGTATCGTTTCTTTAGTTAATCACATCATTCAACAGGATTATGTTTACGGCTTCTGATTCTCTACGCTTTTAAAATTTTCTCCATCACCATCCATTCAAAGTCGTTTCTGGGCCTTTCCGAACTCATCTGTGTTTATCTGACCCTTGTTTCATGGATCCAGACACGTATTTGAACCATTTAATTATTAACACCCCGAAAAATAGCAAAGAAATTCATCGTCTGTCACCAATATACGCCAAAACTGCCTACTTTTGTGTATACATTCGTCGTTGTAAATTTTGCTAATTGGTACAGTGAAACTAAATTTTATTACCTTGTATCTAAGTGCACTGAAGTACATTCATGTTAGCACGTAAATAACAAGCTATTTTGAATCACTAAAATATACTAGCAAACTTTAAATTATTTAATCAAACTAAAATGCACGGTTTAATATCTTCAATCAAGTCGCGTATGTACGAGCTTTTAACGCATCGAATCGTCAAAAGTCTAAGAGAGCTTGTTTATATTCATCTCGGTATATATAGCAAAAAGCCTGTCTGTCGGTCGGTTCCCCAAAACGGGTAATTCTAAAGAATTTCTCATGCCATGTTCCCAGTCTGTCGCTCGCACGTCGTTTTTTCCGAATTTTCACTCGCCCCATTTAAATCTCAGAAAATTTCCACACGGCACGCAAGCATGTCCGAGAAAAACTAATTAATTTTGTACAGAAATTGTTGTTCTACCTCTGCTATTTGCATCCTATTTTTAACCAATTGTGACCCTCGTGACGTTGTTTAAATCCCGCCTTTTATAATATGTGTCTTTGCTTGACGCATTTTCTCTTTCCTTCTCTAACCTGTTCGTATTGGTGCAAATTGATATTCTTTATTATCGATTATTTTAGTCCACATGGAGTGTGAAATAACCCAGCTTTAGCAATTCTCGTAACTATTATGCGACGTTTTCCCCAAGATTCTTTGAAACATTAATTATCTGCAAAATTTACGCCGAATGTGATATTTAAACTACGCAGGTGTTAAAAATAATATTAATTCTCAGAGCTTTATTCCGTGGTATTTTAATCTTGGATTTTCACAAGTTTTTATAGGTATTATATGTTATTAACGGTTTAATTAACTCCAATTAAAATTGATTTCTATCCTTTTCATTTTTAGCGAATACAACTTAAATATTAATTATTATAGGTACACTTTGTTTTACTACCGGTTACTTAAATAGAGTTAATTAATATAAACTTTGCACGTAATTTCTCTTTGTTTAGGAATAATTACATTACACGCAGAGCTTTTCAATACTGCTTCTTTTGATATAAAGCGTCTTATAAATAATTTAAATTTCTTATTTTTACTGAAACAACCGAGTTTATTTATGCTTCATGGTTTTAATAACGCGTATTATTTAATGAAATTCCTTATACACGGTGATTAAAATTATTTGATGTGATTATTTAATTTTCTACCCTGGTCTAAATATGAGTAATATATATATATATATATATATATATATATATATATATATATATATAAAATTTGATCTGACAAATCAAGTAACGAACTGCTTTAAATATAAACTATAGGCTGTTTAATTAAAATATATATATATATATATATATATATATATATATATATATATATATATATGTGCTCAGTTTTCGAGGTATTATTCCGCATAGCTGGCTGATTCTAAAGTGAACCGCTGTCAATTTGGCGACGTTTCAGTAAAATCAGGTCTGCCATCTTCGGACCCTGTAGGTTGAGCAAGTGAATCGTTGCCAAATTGACAGCGGTTCACTTCAGAACCAGCCAGCTAATGTGTATTAAAACCTGGAAAATTGACGAAGTAGACAATGTTCGCAGAAACCTCAAGATTTTTATTTCAACACAACATTTGAGGACGATATGTTATGAATATGTTACTTATAACTACTTAAGGCATCCGTTGTAGAAATTAAATTATGGTGGTGAACGAGTATAGTATCTAAGTCAATACCTACAATATCTACAATTTTTGTTGAAACAGTTAAAACTGAACGTTCAATGTTTACACTTAAAATAGTTATTTATATAATCATAGAATTTTTGAAATTTGCAATTAATTTGCAAAAACATTGAATTTTAATATTAAATTTTTAATGTAATATTTAATGTTTTGTTATTTAAAAAATCGTATTTTGATACTAAAATAATCATAGTTTTTGTTTTTTAAAGAACAAAATTACGAAATACAATCAGAGTTTTTGCACTATTTTGGTCTCAAAGGCAATTTTATTGAAGGAATGGAATGCGAAAACATAGATGATGATGACGATATTTATGATTCCAATGCTGCTTTAAATATACTGAAAGCAGGCAAAGATGAACTTTTAAATCTGTCAGGTTCCTTATCTTCATTGAGGTGTGGTATACTGAATAAAATGCATATAGTATTTAAAGTATTTTGTTATGTAGTGATAGCTATGCCAGTGATGCATCTGATGATGAGACTGTTCCTGAGGGACGAATTATAAATCGCTTACCTTCCTTGCCACATACGAGTGAAAGTGAAGCTGAAGAAAACAGTCGTCCAGGTACTACTAACACTGCAACTATTGACTTAAAGAGTGCAGAATTATTTTGCAAAAAGTGGATGAAAATTGTATTGATTCTACTCTAAAAACACCTAAATGGAATGATGAAGAAAGGGAAATAAATAGGTAAGAGTGTATTTAAATACTTTTATTACACTTTTGTTTTTTGGTAGATTAACTAATTTAGCCTTCTTAGAAACTGTACGCAATGGTACAGGTTCATCCACTACTAAATCTAGTAAGGTTAAATTATCTACTAAGCCTAGTGCAGTTTCTGAGGACAATGATATTGATGAAGATACAGAATCTGTAGATATTTCAATAAGCGGAAATATTAGCGTTATAGAACCGGAAGATTTTGCTATGGAGCTAAATAAAATATGTCTAAAGACTTTATGGAATGAAGGTGAAGAGGAAGAAATGGAAGAAGAACACAATGATGATGATAAAAACCAAAAGAAAAAGGAAAGGAAGTTGAATGATAGTGACAAAGAAAATAAACAAAAAGGATCAACTATTAACAAAGTAAGAAATTTAATAATAAATCATTTTGTAGATTTATATTTTAAATACTGCTAAGATTTTGCTTTAAAAGCCAAGGTCTTGGTTATGCTAGAAGTTTAAATTCCTTTTAATATAATTTCAAATTTAGTTTTCATAATCAGAATATGTGAAGTTTGAGAAAAGTAATCATTCCTATAAAGTAAGTTTAAAATTGATGTAAGATTTTGTTTTGCAAATAGTTATATAAGTTCAGAAGAGATAGGAAAACATTTGTAATCATTTGCATGATACCCAGTTATATTTGGAATACTGTAGTAAGATTAATTTTTACAAAAAAGTATTTCCATAACCACATATTTAAACTTGGATTTTTTTTTAATAATATCAATGCAGTTACGGGTGTTATTCATTGCTGGATCGTGTATGAAAAGTTTTTTATAGGCTTTCACTGTACATCGAGATACAAAATATAATAATATATCCAAGTTTCTTAAGAACTAACAACCTCTAGTTAGGCTGTATTTACATCTTAGCAATTAAAGGACGTGCAGAGGATTTTTAAAAGGGCATATCATCAATATGCTTGACAATACGTAAAGTTGTTGATTTGGAGGTAAAATATCCAAAATAATTATAAATATGTAGTAAGCAGCATTGTACCAGACCAAACCTGAGTATAATTTGATTAAGTTTATTCTCTTTAATTTGCCTTATATTTCATAGTAATTTATGCCTATGGCATAAATATGCAGGTGTTTGTAGGGTTAAGATAAGAATTTTTACTGTGTTGCGATTTGTTAGGGGTGCTATGACAGGTAGTACACAATGGATTTGAGTTGACTGAAGAAGGGAAGACGGAGTTCAGTACTCATGGTGGTGAGACGTATTGTAACTTGGAAGCCGCCTTGTTTTGAAAAACGTGAAAAAGCAGTGAAAGTGCCTGAGATTGTAATGCTTGACAGGTGGGATCTATTATAATTTACCTTTAGGTATTGATTCAGTCGTTTATTCAGAACATGGAACACTTATTTACAAGCATCTTTTCTAATTTGATACGACTAATATTGGATTATTAAATATAGAGGAGGTACGGCCATAAATAACTTTGACCTTCATTCATAACGTCTTACTTCTTGTTGAATTTCAAGCGCTTGTTTTAGTAGAAACATTGGGGTTTATCAATTGAATTGATATTATCCTGTTTTGTTTGTAAGAGAACAGTCAACAAACTCTTTCATCACCTGCCATTGATGATCCTGTTTAATTCACTGAAGATGTTTATTTCGTAAAATAAGTTACTTTAAATTTATATCGGCTTAATAATGTTATTTAGCACTTTGTATAAGGGTTCCTTTATTGATAATTTTTAGTTTGGTTATGATTGTATTTTCTCCATGTGATTCCTGGGGTTTCTTTGTTGAATTACTATTAATTAAATTTAACTGAGTTCTAAGAGTGTTTCTTTGCAACTTGGGTTTCAGACACCACTTCGACCCGAAGCTCTCTGCTTGATAAGAGACTGTTTTATTGTCAGTATTCAGAATGTCTACAATTCTTGTGTTTTGTATGCAGCAGGAAGAAAAATGTTATGTTGTTAATACAATATTAAATCTCCAAGTATTAATAAAAGTTAAATGGTGTTGAATAAGAACTATACTAGGCAATAGATGTATTATCAGAAGCAATACTACTTGTTAGTAATGTAATATATGGAATAGTCAGAAATCTGGTGACTGCAGTTTGGCCCAAAGGTATTGGTCCTACCAGCAATGTGTCAGTAAGGTGTACTCAGTTTACCATTTGTTTGTATTTTTTCGCAACTTGACAGCTAGTACTGTAATTTATTGCAGCTCTTAAAAACAATTATCATAGTTGAAACTACAGTTGCGGAGCAATTATATGCATATCTTGTGCTACTATTTTTACTAAGTTAACAAATTCTTTGCTCCAATTAAATATGCCACATAGCAAATTTCCATTAAAAAACTTAAACGGTGAAAAGGTTATACAGTTTTATGTCTCTTAGGGAAAATTTAAAATGGAGCAGCAATTTCTTTTGCATTCCAAATTTCAGTGCTTCAGCAAATGTTACGAATTTATTAACCTTCTCTAAATTCGTATTTATTATTTGTATTTGTCACACAATTTTCTACTGTGCATTGTTCACTTCAACCATTTTCGTGTCATATTTGTATCGAGACTATGATCACGACAGTATATATAACAAAACTGTATAACGTTTTAATGCCAAAAATTCAGCTTACAGCACTGACAACAAAGGTTTCTTCTCTACAATCTTTCTGGCATTCACATCAAGTCTATTACCGTATCAATACAGATAACCAAACCTTTCAACGTTTTTAGTGACAACAGCTCAGCTTACAACATGGACGACAGAAGGTTTTTCTCTAAAGCACAATTATTTGTAAGAAATGAACTTTTGTGTGTGTTAGTAGAAGCAAACGCCATTAAAACAATGTAGCAAACCATCAGTTAGTAGCTGTTGAAGTTCCAGCTGCTGCTTGGCTCAGTTATGCTTCACATGACAACTATTTAGAAAGGTTCAACAGACATAAATAGCTGTAAAGGAAACATCAAATAGGAAGCTCAGGTAAACAAGCAATAAAAGGAATTATTAGCTTTAGAAGCTTGAAAAGCAACCTGGAATCTAAAAATGCAACATGTATTGCATAGGAGCGATGCGGTTCTGGTACATCTTGCCTAAGATTTGTTGCAAACTGCACTGCATTTTCTAGAAATTTTATCAGAACAATCCCAAGTGCGGGTTTGCAAAATATAAGGGGTACATGAATTTTTTTCTGAGAAAACGATACTCCTTCATAATGTGCTCAAACTGTTGCTCTTGTTTTCTTTTTAAATAAATGATTATTTGAATGTTATTATCATATACATGTTCATAAAATACTAGATATTTTTGACATTTCTGGCACTTAATTACGTTTTGCTGATTTTCTCCCTTCAAGCACTGAGAATGGTGCATCAGTAAAACTTATTTTCTGTAATATTTCTATATTTTTAGTTGCAATAACTTTTGTGTAAATAACTTTCAAGCATTAGTTGTTTGTTTAAAATAATATATAATGAATCGCTTGAATAGCTTGTACTGTTTTGTCATTACTATGTAATAAGTAAATGTATATAATTTCATACTAAATTTTGTGTAGAATAACAAAAAAATTTATGTTTTAGGAACTTACTGCTGAAGAATTGGCAAAACGTAAATGGAGAAATGACAAACTATTAAAAGAAAAATTGAGTGATTTAGACACTGATTCTGAAAGTGAGGAAGATGCTAAAACAAACATGCTGCTGAAAAAATTGAAAAATAAATGGTAAGTTAAATTTCATAGTGATAATTTCAGTTTGGTAATTTTAATTGTATTTTTTAAAATTATAGCCAAACAACTGATAGTGACACTGACAGTGACAGCAATTTCAAAAATAATCAAATAGTAATTGAATCTGACTTTTATGATAGTGAAATTGAGTTGTAAGTATAATATAGAATTGAAGTGAGAGTCTGGTAAAAATGCATCTCAAAATTATGCAGTCTCAAGTTTTAGATATCATTTTTTAAAACTATGTTACGAGAGTATATTAAAATTTTCAATATATATTTAGTTTAGTTTCGACGGCTTTTGAAACTAAGGGATAATTTGGAATTAACACCCTTATATTTTTGTAAGTAAACATGGTGAGATTTGTGTTTATTATGCATTATTTCGTGCATGGAAAAAACTATTATGCAAATCAAATAAGTTTGTTAAACATTTATTCGGTTGGGCATTTTTATGGCTAGTCACGCCTAGCAATACACTTTCTATATTTGATTTCGGAGTATAAAAATACAGTCAATATTTTCTAAAGGGTATCATTACGACAAGATATAATCTTTTTTAGTGAACATATTCACGAGTGAAGGATGTTTTGTAGCATTCTCTCCAAAAGCCCTGCATAAGTGATCACTATTTTGGTATCACTAAGAAAAGCTTGTAGTACACTGGTCAATGAGTACTTCATATTTTTTCGTTAGGTGTTGTAAAGTTGTAAGTTAAAATATGATATGTATTTTCAAGACGTCCTGTGGTGATTATGTCCTATCCTGATGATATTTGTCATTTATTATTATACTCTTATAAACCATATAAGTACAAACTAACATAAAATTATATGATCACAAACATACTGTTAAATACATATGTGATTTACTTCTTTGATGATATTAGGCACTTTTATCGGAACTGTGCATACATGTGATCGATAATAGCCGTCCTATTATCTACATTAACAATATAGACAATTATGCAACAGTACTCGAAAAGACATGAAGTACGGATGATACATGATCGTGCACACTATCAGTTATCGCATTTGTACATCCTTCGCAGGGACTTAACCTTTTGTGCTATTACATTGATGCCAATCTCAACAAGCTTTGTGGTAAATGTTTACGGAATTACGATTTATCGCAATTTATTGTCGAGTTGTAAAACCTCAACCATTTTGTATTATTGTTACCAATTTGGATTACTATATTTACAAAACAGTCTACTCAGCTATTGAACAGTAACAATTGATAAATCCCACTGCACGATTTCCCCTTAACCCATTGCTTATCTTACACATACATAAGCAGCATAAGTGATTAATAAACCACATTCAAACATTTCTTAAATTGTATGATTATAATTATAAAATTCTAAACCAACATCAAACAATTTAAATAAAGGAATTTATTTACATTTTACCTCCTCTAATTATCTTATCCTACAATCTGACATTTTGAAAATCTTACTCCATCGGCTTGTTACACCTTTATTACTCCTACTAAAGGTCCACTCAATTCTCTTTACGATTCCAACCAGGAGCAGAGAGAATGAGCCTCATAAAACATATTTAGGAATTTGTTAGTCAGTGAAAGAATATGACGTATTTAAAACTCTGTTAAGTCCTGAAAAAATTTTGCCATAAAATATCAAATAATATTTTTGGCTGTTAGAGAAAATCCAGAAATTTGTACATGACAAAGTGAAAAACTAATTGGGATAGTCCATTATTTCTACTGCTCATTGTTTTTTACACAAACAACAAATACGTCCATTTAAATTTAGAATTTGTCAGGAATTTTGGTCAAGAAATTCGGCAAGGCACTGGGCATTCTGTATATGGTATACCAGGCAATATGAAGATAATCAGCATTTTCAATACAAAATCATATGATCAGAAAAAATCAGATGACCAATATGGAATTTTAAGCAGAAGAAATACTTATTATTGTACAAAAGAAAACTAGTTTATAAACTGCAGATATCAACATAATTTTGGCTTCAATATATGGAACACAAACAACAGTTTCATTTTTTTTAAATCATGACTTTATATTTTGAACACTACCAAAATTTGTTAGAAAATGAAAAATCATTGGTATATAATATAATGATGGTGTTCTCCATATTTGAAAAGTGATGGAAAACTGTTGAATGCATGTTCTAAGTTATAAGGAATTCATAATCTCATATGTTGATTCATAATTATTTACTAAAAGTATTAATGTATTATTAATCTGAGGTTTCACTTGGTAAGGTGATAATTAGCCTTTACCGAGACAACCATTACTTAATAATATGTTGATATAGTCAAGACCAGTTAGGCTGGCATATGACTCACTGCGATATATTATGAGAAATCTCAGGAAAATATTGTTTATTTTTGTCTATGTTATACAACTACTCCACGTTAAACAAGATGAATAGAAAAAGGTGTTTTGTACCAATTTGTATAAGGCATTTTAAAGATGTGTGTCAGCTTATAAATAACATTCATAACCCAAAATTTTATTATTCAACTGTCACTTATTTTCACTTTGTTTGTTCTGTTTTATTGTTGTAGTTTTCCAATACTTATTCCTTGCAAATATAAAAAAGATTTTTTAAAACTAAAAGGATTGATTATACTTAATATGAGGTAAATTACAATCTTATAACACAATATCTACTCAGTGCAATGTTTGTTTTTAATTGTTCATAATGCTTCGAAACAAACACCTCAGGCCTCAAACACACCAGATGATTTTAAAAGCTATAGCTTATTTTGAACGAGAGCATGATAATCAAGATGCTTTAATTCCATTTGGAAGTGTTATGCAAGTACAAAAAAGAAATATATAAAATACAATAAATACAATTAATTAATAATTTCTTCAGCGAACGTCTGAAGCATTTGATGTTAGCCTTAGGAATTTAAATAGAATTAAGAAATTAGGTTTGCATGTTGGAAAAGAAAATCAACCATCACATTCGATGTGCAACAAACGCTATCGAACCAAAAGCAATTCTTGCGATGTCGATGAGTTTGTAAAAGATGCAGTTAAACGTAAAATTTATGAAGTGCACTTCAAACGTAATACAAAAATTATCAATTAGTACCTATAATAAGTTTTATATTTGTAGGATTTCATGTAACTGCAAAAATACTTCAAAGGAAACTTACTAATGCTGAAATATATAATTTCAGTTTAAAAGATTTTTATCTGCAATAGGATTTTCTTATAAAGTATATGATGGAAGGCAAGGATTGTTCGAGCAACCCCACATTGTTGCTGTACAAGTAAAATTCTTGTGGACTATCATACCAATAAAGAAACAGCTTTATGATCCTGTTTTTTTTCTGAGTCTTGAATATTTATTAGAGCATCTGTCAAGAAAAGTTGATATGATGATTCTAAAAAAAGCATTAAGAAGAAGCCTTTTGGAACTGGAAAACAATTAGTTATTAATTTTTATCGCTTGGCTTTATATACTTATAAAATATTTTGGGTTCATTGTGTTACACACGCAGGGAATAAAAATGGTTTTAAATCTAATGCATCATTTTTATGTTCTTCAAAATTACAAAATACTGATTATCATGAAGATATGAACCCAGAAATATACAGTGTGTCTGCTTTTACGTGTCACGGCAAATATCTCGGTTATTATAAAAATTTCAGAGAAATGTTATATACAAAAGTTGTGTAACTTTTTATTTGCAATAATATGTCAAAATTAAGAAAAACAATGGAGCATCAAATTTTTTGAGATATAGCAAATACATTCAAAATTTTAAATGGAACATACCAATTGTTATTACATATTCTGAAACTGCTTAAAATTTTCTTTCCAACGATATATCAGTCAATAATAATTAAACACAAAAATCGATTATTAAATAGCGCTTAAGACGTACCTAACTGAAATAGGCATTCAAACCAGTGGGCGGCAAAACAATTGCTAGTGCTCACCTAAACGAAGAAATACTAAATTACAAATTTAATTCAAAATGTTAAAGGTTATGTTCCACATGGCCTCCATTATTTGCAAGACATCGCTGAGATCTAATTATTAAATTTCTTCGTGCTTTTTGCAACAGACATGGTGTTATTTGACCACACGCTCTTCGAATGCGATTTTTAAGGATATCAAGACTCTCTGGGCGCGTTACATAAACATGTTGTTTGAGATATCCTCAAACAAAAAAATCTAAAACAGAAAGATCTGGTGATCTTGCTGGCCAGTTTATGGGATCCCCATAACCGATCCATTTTGCACCAAACATGAAGATCAACAATGTGGAATTAAATTACTAAGGAACAACTGTCAAGAAGCGCTATCAATTGTTCAACGTCTATTGTTTTGAATAATTATTTCAAATAAACGCCTGATGCTAAGCGCGATTTAATAATCGATTTCTACGTTTAATTGATTGGATAATTATTATTGAGTGATATATTGTTGGAAAGAAAATTTTAAGCACTTTCAGAATATGCAATAATAATGCGTATGTTCCATTTAAAATTTTGAATCGATTTGCTGTATCTCAAAAATTTGATGCTCCATTGTTTTTTTTTATTTTGACATATTATTGCAAATAAAAAGTTACACAACTTTTGTATATAACATTTCTCTGAAATTCTTACAATAGCTGAGATACTTGCTGTGACACAAAAAAACAAACACACTGTATACAAAATGGTTCGAAGAAAGTTTAATACCGAATTTAAGCAGTCCAAGTTTAATCGTGCTAGATAACACTTCATACCATTTGAAATTAGTGGAAAGGCTTTGACATAACATATTTGTTGGCTCTTTAATTTTAAAAAGAGAATTATTGGCATAAATGTAAGATAATGCTTAACCAAAAATATACAAATTGGGTGAAATTGCAGCACGAAGTGGCCATAAAGTATTAAGGCTCCCTCCATACCATTGGCAATTTAACCCAATAGAATTAAATATGGATAATTGCAGGCTACTACAACAAAAATACAGGAAGATTCAATGAACAATATAATGACAAACATGCACAATTAATATGGCACTTGAAAGAATAGATTGCGAATATTGTCAAAAATACATACGCCATGCAGAAAAATGCATGATGAAGTGGTGGGATATAGAAAAAAGAATTGACATAGTACAGCCTCTTATAATTACCTCCAGGAATCTAAGTAGCGAAGATGATTCTTTTGTAGATGATTCGATTTCACATTAATTGAAGTGAAGTCAGGATATATTATTTATACTTTCTAACACTTTTACTGTTTAGTAGTTAAATAAAATAATACAGTTCAGTTTGGTTTATTTAATCCTGAAATTTATTAAATAAGAGTTATAAATACATTTTCTCTATGTACAACTGTTTTGTATGGACCTTTTATGAATTAGTAACTACTTAAGTAATATCAGCTGTACCTTTAGTGGCACATCCTTACTTTGATATTGATATATATATATATATATATATATATATTGCTATGATAATAGGGTAGTTTAGGGGTAGGTTAAGTCATGGGGGTCGTTTAATAAATAAGAACAACTTCCACATTAAGAAAGGCACACAATTCCAGAAATTATAAGAGTAAATTGGTCACCTTACATATTGTTAATTGAGAGCACACTGTATATAAAATACACGGGATTAAATGCATTAGAACATAAAGAGGTCTAAGAGTAGTTTACAAGTAAAAATAAGATTTTAAACGCAACAAATTGCATCAAAATTAAATCACCGGGAAATCTAGATAAATTGGCATTGCAAAGATGTAACAATTGCGTCAAAAATATCATCATACACGCTTTCTAAATAATTCATTTTTAGAAAATCGTTACGTGACTGAAAGAAATCACATTTGTTCAAAAATCCAATATTCTGTAGAAATAAACAAGCACCAGGCGATTCAATTTAGACGATAAAATTTAACAAACATCTGAATACGTGAGAAGGCAAAAGTTGGAAATTCTCAAATAATACCACGAAATGCGGGAGGCATACGTGACAGTCAAGGCATGCATTGAAAGATTTAAACTAAATAATTGGTAAAAATCCCAAGGTATGCGAGATAAGCAGAAGTATCGTTCCAGAATGTAAATAAGTCAAAGAAATCAGGTGGAGGTAGGCCTTATATATACGATAGTGATGGAGCGACAGTTTAGTCTATATTCAAACTGAGCAACGACTATATTCAAAAGTGCTAAGAACTTACGTAACCAGTGAAGCAAAAATCAAAGTAAATCAGAATTTAAAAGTGCGAGAATTTATGCAACGAAAATAAGCCTCGAGTATTTACCAGAGTAATAACCTGAGCCCTGTTTTATTTATGTTAGAAATTGTATTTTTACTAAGTTGTTTTTACTTACGTCTATAATAGATCGGCTCACTTGCACAATTTTTACACTTTTTAAAATGATTTTCATTTACTTTCGTATGACTGGTTACGTAAATAATTCAGCACTTCTGAGTATCGTGGTAGCCCAGTTTAAAATGTATACTCAACCGTCGCACATTGTTATCATATTTATAAGTCGTACCTCTTGTTTTCTATTCGTTCATTCACGTGTTGGGGCGATATCTTTTGCGTTTATGTCTTGTATAATCCGGGAAATTTTACCAATTGTATAGTTCAAATACTTGTATGAACGTTTAAATTGTCACGTATTCATTTACATACCATGCTGTTTAATTGAGAAATCCCACGAATTTTTGTTTATTTAGTCACGTATTCATTGTTGATTGCTTATTCTAATCTAAACCGAAATAAATTTGGTGTTTGTTTATTTCCTAGTTAAATTGGATTTTTGAACAAATGTAATACTTTATGTCACGTACGATTTATCCAATTAATGCATAATTTTAGCCTGCGTATACGATGATATATTTAACGCACTTGTTAAATATTTATCTAGCCAATTCATATAGGTTTTCCGTTGATTTAATTTTGATGCATTTCATTACATTTTTAAATCTTATCTCTGCTCGTAACTACTCTTGGATATTTCTATTTCTTATGCGTTAATCACTTGTACTATTATATACAGTGTGCTCTCAATTAACAATATGTATAGTGGCCTATATACTCCTATAATATCTGTAATTATGTGCTTTTGTTAACTGGAGGTTTCTTTTATTTATTCTACGACCCCTGTGACTTAACCTACCCCTAAACTACCCTATAATTATAGCAATATATATATAGTTATAGATTTAAAGGGTTAAATTTGGGGTAAGCAGTGCAATTTCAAACACCCTGTATAGAGAAAAGAACTAATTATTTAAGCGCAAAATTAATTTCATTTATTTAATTCAAATCAACAAGTATTGACGTATTTTATAATTAATGATTGAAAAGTAATAGGTTCATAAAGGAAAACCAGTTTTAAAAACAAATAGAAACGCATAATTAATTTAATTTATTTTAATTCAACGTGTAATAACGTCAGAAAATGCATTGGGGTATATAAAATCAATAATCTCAAGGCGAAAAGGGTTTGTTGTAACAAACAAGGACGTTAATTGTATCGAATACTGTGAAATATAAACTCCAAGAAGTGTTATTTTAAACGATCAATAATTAAGAACACCTGCATGTTGGAAAGGTCATCTTCTTCATATTTATGAACATAATAACACGGGTTTCAAAGAATATATTTTCCAATCGTCAGTGGCTTAGAATAAAAGCTAACAAGAGTTTCTTAAAGAACAGAAGGCATGCACAATCAATAAGATGCTACAGATAAAGATGGGTATAAAAGCATTCGATTTCAAACGCACGTATTCAATCCACGTGGACGCGGTCAGCAATATCGATTTTCTACCACTCAAGTGGTGTTGGAACGCGTCATCCAATATGCATAAGACGGAGATAACAATATTACAGGCGGAGTTTTATGATGACACAGGACTGTATCATTGGTTGAAATGAGTAGTTGATAAACAGTCGAACACGCGACAGGTGAATGCGGTTGTTCGGATGATACGGCGAGTTCACGAGGTAAAATTCTAGGAGCTTTAAGGCGATTATATCCAAAATTTGCAGAAATATTATTTAAATTGAGTATTTCGCGTTAAGTGGGTCCGGGAGGTTACATTTTGAACTGTATAAATACGGGATGGAAGTTATTAAGTTTCTCTTTTACTGCTCTTGATTTTCGTATCGCTTTAACTACGTATAACAACAAACTGACGTTATAGTAGAGTTTTTGTGAGTATTAAAATTTATTTGTAATATAGTAAGGTAGTACTAGCTCTTATAACTTGGTGTTTGGGGTATTATAGCTATTAACGCGAGTAGTGGCGAGTGATTTAAATTAACTGAGGTCCAACTAATACCATGTCAAGCTAGTAAATTAATAAAGCAATAAACACAAGTGTAATATACGTGAATTTGGATGCTGGGATGGTATGGTAATTGGTAGCACGGAGCTCAGTGTAGACTGAGTTATCATCTATAAATATCTGGTGGATCAGAGCGCATAGTCAAGAAGCCTAGGGGTTTTTAGAGGCATTTTCTAGGTAACTCATTTGAATTTGCTGTTATTTGATAAACTGTTGGAATTATTTGTGATGTGTGAGTGAACTTTGGGGGTTATTTATGTTTTTTTTAACGTATTGGAAAAGATACGTGTACTTGACTATGATGAGGGTATTTTAAATATTAAAAGAAAAAGGTGTATGTAAAGTTTACTAAATTTCATTACGAATTTAAATTAGATTGTTAAGGGTACATGGGTTATTAATTTTGTAGTAATTTTATGCAAGGTGAAACGCATACCTTAATAAACTGGGTTATTATGAGCTCACCATACTCCAGTGTGCAATAATAAATATAGGGAATTATTTGGGGCCCATTTACTCCTGTTGTATTAAATGTGTTTACAATTAAAATTTTAAAACGAGGACTTTACAAAAATCGCACTTATTGAGTTGTAACTAGAGTACCGAAATGTACATATCTGTGAATAATTTTTGTAAATAGCGGTAAATAAAGATTGTATGATTGTTGTATTATTTTGTGATTTTATTGAATGGTGTGTGAATGGGAAGGAAGAATGATTGTGAATTTAGGTATCCATGAAGAGGCGCAGCTGAGCTAGCCAGGGAAGCTGCTGAAGATATTTTGTTGCAGCAGAAGAATCCGGGTAAGGAATATTGTTATAAAATTATTATTTTTTTTTTGAAAATCGGTTGTTGATGCTGGAGAGGTTAAACCCATTGAGTAAGTCCCCGACCACAGCAATATATATATATATATATATATATATATATATATATATATATATATCTTGTCTCTTCAAAATTAAATTTTCATTTTTCATCTAATTTATAACGCAACACATAGTATATAAACAAGGGTCAAATTGTAATTCGTGTCACATATTGGAATTACTACAATTGAATGTGATCTTGTATAGTTATAAAAAGCAGATTCTGCATGTGCTGGGGCTTTCTTTACTGTTCTCCTACATGAAATTGTCTGGCAATTAATAATGCTAAACCTTCAGTGGCCAAATACCTGTAAATTATCAAATTGATATTTAGTTCTTTACGCAAATGTTCACAACTTGCGAACTACTGTAAAATGCTAAACGAATCTTTGGAGCAATCGGTTCTCTGTGACTGTAGTTCATTATGAAGGACCAGTAACTGTAATAAATTATCGAACAGTTTTGTAGACATTATAATTGATAAATTTTGAGGTCAAAAAACCACAGTTCATGTAATAAATTTTGATAATCTCCCTGCTTTGTTCTTGCTTGAATGGAATTAACTGTCGCCAGATTCTATATTTTTGTTTTGCCTTGTAGTTTTTCTTCTTAAGAGAATATAAATGTATATAATTTGCAAAATGCAAGTTCTCAATTGTTGTATATATGCTTTCTCAAATAATGAGACTGCAATTTTGCTGTCATAATAGAAAAAGTAGCAGAAAAATGACAAAGAAGTAACTTCTAGAAGTTTTTGATATAGACCCATCTTTACCAGAGACTTAGCAGTATATAAATATATGTTTTGAGTTTATTGTAATTACTATTGCCTTGTTACGTGTATACCACAAAGTGTTTTGTAAAAATTATTTAAATAGATAACTTGAAGTTACTTTATAAAATTATAAACACAGAAAAAGTTAATTGAATCTATTTCCGAAAATCCAGATCTGTATCCAATATTTTCTTGATGATGGTTTATAAATGGTTGTAAACTGCCAAGTGTGATACATTGCCGAATTTGTAATGAAAAACCTCTTAAAAATCGTATTTAAAAAAAGCCGATGATTATAAAAATCAAAACTTTATTTGCTGTGCGTAATCCTAACTTATAGATTTAGTGTTATTAAATGACCGTAAAAATAGCAAATATTGAAATGAAAGAACTCGCTGCCATATTAATCTGTAAACAGTTTTTTCTGCACCGGAATTGATAATATCAGCGTCTACAAATATTCCCAAAAATGTGGTAATGAAATACAAACGTCTTCCAAAATAACTTCATGAAAACTAATTTAAAGTATGAAATTCAAACAACAGTTAAATATTAAAATAGTAATTGTATTAGTTGACAATTTTGCAGCTTGCCAGATTGATGGATTCCTCTTGTCACAAGAAGTCGATAAAAGTGCAGTTGGCATACGTAGATTTCCCTTTACAACATTATATTAATATAACTAATGAATATTGAGATGTCAAAATCTTTTAAGTTTTAAATCGTGAAATTAATATTTTTAGCAAATTATTATAAATTCTTCACTCGCATTGCTTTGAAAAGGGCAAACGATGAACGGTTATTTATTTGATCCTTCCGGTAACATTTTGAAGAAAGCGACCTTATTTGGCAACAATAAAGTTCTTGCTTTCGGTCTAATGCACGGGTTCAAATGTATGCAGCTTTTGGTCAAATTGCATGCGCTATTTTTTTTCTGACGGCTATTTTCTGCTGTTCCTTAACATTAAGAAATGATTGTAGCAAGAAGTTTGCCTCTAATGAAGGGGGTCATTTATACAACAAACATCTATGTCTTAAGGTGCTGAAAAAATCATATTACATATTCAGAAAGCATTTGAAGATTGGAAAGAAGTATAGACTAAATATATTGGTCTATAAGGTAGCTATGCTGAGAGGAAAAGCAAAAATTTTTTTTTTGTTATATATTTACCAGACTTTTTACTTTATCCTTGTATTATATAATTTTTTAAGGCTTAAATACTTTTAGTGTATCTGAGATAAAGAAGACAAGAATCGAGAATAATGGTGTATCTAAAACCAGAGGTGCTGTTGAAGTCTCAGATTCAGATTATGATAGTGACAGTAGTTATAATAGTGATAGTGTCATTGAAGAAAGTAGAAGTGCTAAAAAAGGACGAAAAAATATTCGTGCGGTTTGTATCGTTAATTGTTAATAATTCTTGTTTTCAAGTAAAAAAATTCAATAGATTTTATCTGATGAAACATTAGAAGAGGCCACAAAGAAAGCTGTTATAACTGAAAATAAAAGGAAGGAACGTTTAACTCAAAAGCAGAAAGCGGTATGTTTTATTATAATTTTATGATAATAGATCATTGTGGGTATGTTATAGGTCGATAGTTTTCTTTCCCAAACTTCGTTAGATAATGAATCTGCCGGTCTTGTACTAGATGTGGATGATGCTAACGAAAATCCGCTTGTTGTGGTGCATCACAAATTAACGAAGCGTTTAAAACTTCATCAAGAACAAGGTGTTAGATTCATGTGGGAAAGTTGCTATGAGGGGGTTAAACAACTTAACAAAGATAAGGGATCTGGATGTATATTAGCACATTGTATGGGGTTAGGGAAAACTTTTCAAGTATGTGACTAATTTATTTTTGTTACTAAAGTGTAAAGTGATTTTTAGGTTGTTACATTAGTACATACTTTATTTGCACATCAAATAACAAACGTAAAACATGTTTTGGTTGTTTGCCCTTTGTCCATTGTTTTAAACTGGAATACCGAATTTAAAACTGGATTACAAAATTTGAATGAGGATGTGAAAATTAATATTTTTTTTATCAGGTAAGAGTTCTATATTGAATTTTGTAGACAGGCTGAGCTTCGTTTTTCTTATTTTTAATATACATACCTTTTTAAAATGGTGTAACAGACCTAAAATTTCATTGAACTTAAATTTTGCGTTTTTATTGATTTTGAAAAAAACTGATTGTACCAGAATTTATTATTGCGGTGCTTGCACAAAGCTTAGATTCTGGTTTTAATTAAAAGGAATGCTGAAATAGCATTTATCGTTGGTTCTTTGATGTCACAGTGATTTTGGTATTATTTTATACGTTTATAGCAATTATAAATATTTTGATCATAGGTACCTACGGAGTTTGCAATTTTTGCTAGAATCCTAAATTTACTCGTCAAGTAATTTTTTCGATGTCAAAATTTAATAAACTTACTTAGCAGTGATGGGTTTCACAACAGAAAACAAAACTATGCTCTAAGCATGTTTTCGAACTGGTGTGCTAATTAATGTAAATGATCCTGAGTTTGAAAAACTAGAAATTTGGATAAATGATGATTGCTGGAGAGGTGTGCAGTATATTTGGTTTCAAATGGCAGGGATTAATACAATACTCGACCACCAGTACGAAGAATCTCATGCTTGTGCAAAAAAGGAGAAAGTTTTTGAAATTATTTAGGGCATGGGATTCCCTTTTTGATATTTTCGACTTCAGCGTTAAACGTAGAATATTGTGAATCCATGACAATGTATAACAAGACTTCATATAATTCAAGATCCATTAAGACACTGGAAAATTTTGACTGTCTTACAAATATTCTTAAAACGAAAACAATATGCTAAATTGCAGAGTGAAGAAAATCAATCGAGAAGTGTGTCTACGATTGACACCAAGGTTAAAATTCTTCTCCTGTGATATTACTAGACACTGAATTAGGCGACAATGTGAAAGACTATAAATCAGGTGACAATTGAAGCTGTGGAGGTCTGTCCCACCCACCATAAGGAGCATGCAATTAGGTTTAGAAGTAGTAAACCTCTAAATGCTGGGTCGGCTGGTTTGTCAACTGATCGAATCTTATGCCTACCACTTAGAGAAAGCTTTTCTTGAATATGCATAACTCTGTTAACTACAAAAGCCTTTCACGTGTGTTGCGAGAACAAATCCGCAATAAGGTGATTGTAAAATCACTCCATACAAACATTTCATCAATATGTAAATGATGTTCACAAATTTGTAAAATATATTGTACTAAGTCTGAGAGTATTACTGCAACACAATTCTAATCGAGGAATAGAGATGCATTTAAGTATGCAACCTTGGACTTGGTCGTGACAAAAAAATATAAATCTTCTTTGTGATCTATAAATCTAAAATAAACGACTATGGAATAGCCTAGTTCAAAGCAACGCAAAATGCACGAAGTTGAAAAATTAATTGAATACTTATGTATCTATTTCAATAGTGAGCGAGAATTGTTATAGTTTTTCCATTGTGTGCAAACGTTTACTGGAGGCGTAGAGTCCTAATCTAAGCCTAATGACCAGAGATACTGACTGAGACAGTTAGTGAAAAATGTCAAAGGAGTCAAAACCCTAGGGAATCATATACAAGCCACTCCTGAGAGGATGGTTTGTTTTGTACAAAGAGAGTCAACTGTGGTTGTTTCAAAAGAAAACATGTCTTAATTAGAATACCATTGAAGATCTCGAATTTTGATAATTGAATCGCTATCAAAACTGGAAGGATTTGAAAGATGTTCTATCTTTTGAAATTATACTATTATTAGATGTCTACTTGCATAGTTCGAAACAACCTAACTATAGCAAACTTGTAAGCTGATTATGTAATTCCTTGACCTCTGAAATATCTTAGGCACCACATACTAGATCATCAATACGAGGTTTGATTGAAGTGCTTGCAAAGCAAGTGGAAATTCATCTTTACCTCCAATTCCTAATTGAAGAAGGCAACAAATAGCAATGAAATGGCTAGAAGGAAAACTATATGTCAGTATATTAAGGCGATATGTACCTACCAGTTACTCAGGAGTAAATCTTCAATGAATTGATCGAAAATTACGATCTACGTGAACATTTGATGGATGTTACACTTTACTAAACTATAAGTATGAGAAATAAGTAAAATTGCATTAACTAAGCGTAGACTTCAGACGTATAATACTGCTAAAGAACACTTTGGTGCATCAAAAGTTTGGACATTAGATGGACGAATTTTTATTCACCTGCCTAATAACTGTATAAAGAGTGTTATCAATTTATCACAGTTAAATTCTTGGACCCATGTTTGTGAGAATGAGACCGCAATTAAACGAGTTAAATATAATACTCGAAGTCAAAGTAAAAGTAACTAAGTTGTACGCCTTATTTTGATAGCTATATGATGTGATATGATATGGTGCTCTATGATATTATATAATCTAGCGTTTCTTTTCTACTACATTTGTATTTGTTATTGTTATTTGATATTTGCTATTGATTTTGATTTTGTGGGCTAACTATATATTATCGGCTGGCTCTCTCTATATCTTGTTTTGTTTTTGGCGCTTATTTGTTTTGCGCTATTTGCTTATACTTGTCTGTTTATTATTATGATTAGGTTTAGTATTAAGCGTTTGTTACGGTTACTGTTTGTGGTTAAGAATGTGTGCCGAGTGTTTGTGGTTAAGAATGTGTGCGGGTATGTGTATAAGTGTGAATGTCCGAGCTTAGCTACAGGGGGGCATTGACTTATAATGTTTGGTATTGTGGTTTGTCTTACATTTGAATATTTATTTTTCTATTTCTGGGTGAAATTTATTAATGCCTGAAAATTTTCTGATCTATGCTTAATTGAGTTGGATCTTCCTGAAAGATTTGTTGGTATTGATCTAGAGCAACCCTACTCCCTGCTACCTGTCCCATCTTGTTCCGCTCTCTTTTGTCAATCACTCTCTCATCATCCGAAATCGTTTCAATGCTCTCATATTAATGCCTGCTCACTACTTTCTCATTTAGATGAGTTTCTTTACCTTCTTGAGCCCTGTCTTCCACACTGTGTTGCCGTGTCAGAAACGTGGCTGATACCATCTTTGTCTGATTCCTTTGTCAAGTTAGAAGGATATAAAATTATACGAAACGACAGAACAAGGAAAAGTGGTGGAGGGGTGGCTTTTTATGTTCGTAATGATCTTAAGTGTAAATTTATTGCATCTTCCCCTTCCATGTATAAGGCACGTCCGGAATTTCTTTTTCTTGAGATTGTAGCTGCGCAGGCAAAAGTTCTAGTTGGAGTTGTTTATAAGCCACTAAAAATTAGATTTTTGGGTGATGTTGAGGAGGTAATTTTTGAATATGCCCCACATTACACAGATATAGTCGTGCTTGGAAACTGGAACATCAATTTACTGAACGATACTTTCGAGGTTTATTTATTTTCGGACTGTGATGCATGCATGTAATCTTATCATTTTGCCACTTGAACCCACTCACCATGCACCCCTTTCATCATCGACCATTGACCATATTATAATCTTGAATAAGGACAGAGCATTAAATTTTGGTCAAATACACTGATATTAGAAATCTCTAAACATGATCTTATTTTTGTATCATATTCACTTAAATATTCACTTAAAACATAGATTTCAACCTAAATTAATTACTTACCGGGATTTTAAGAGTGTTAATTCTGAACTTCTACAGACAGATATAGAACGTGCGAGCTGGCATGAAATTGATGACGAAACAGATGTTGATGCTAAACTCCACAAGTTCAATACAGTTGTTAACAATATTTTTGATATTCATGATCCACTTAAAACTTTATTCAAGAGTACTGCTGCATGCAAGTTAGGTGTAAGACAGGGCCTAATGGCTCTAATCGCGCTTGATGCAGTTTGTATCCAAATGTTATATTTCATAATGTATATTTAACTTAATAATAAAGACGTTCCAATCAATCAATCAACCTATGAAAGCTATGTCCGGTGTACTGATTTGCTTTTGGTAAAATGATTGCATCCTCTGGCGTAAAAATTCTGGAGTTAAAATAGTCAGTTATTTGGATCTCCAGGAGGGGACTACTTCGGAGGATGTGATCGACCAGTTTAAAAGAAAAGCAGGGGATATTTTGCGAGTCAGAGCATGGAATGTCAGAAGCATGAACCAAGTAGGTAAGCTAGAGAATCTGAAAATTGGAATGAATAGGTTAGCATTAGGCAGCGTAGGGATTAGCAAAGTTCGGTGTCCAAAGGTGGAGAATTTTTGGAGCGGAGACTAGGGTAATTCATACACGATCACAGGAAGGAAATTCAGGTGTAGGGATAGTCATGCAGAAAGAGATAGGACACTGTAAAAAACTACTTACAGAAGAGCGAAAGAGTGCTCTTGGTTAGATTAATATCTAAACCGGTAAATACAGTAATAATGTTGTTTAGAAAATAGCTGCAGCTAAGTATGCTCATTTTTTGGGGTGTGACATATTTTTACATTTATGGAAATTTGTTTGATAAGAACAGCTTGTTCTTCATAGATGGACAGTGTGATTATTATTAGATAATTTTGTTTGATGCACAGTGGCATCAAACTTGTTGGTTTATTTTTGAATAGGGCGAAAAGCGTTAAGTTTGTTAACCTGAAAATGTTGTTCTTAATCTTCTTTGGGAATTAAACTACTCATAGTTTTTAAAATCATCTTTATTTACGTTTCTATCCATGACCTAGGATCGTTGTCAAAATAATAAAACTTCAAGTTTGACATTTATGACATAAATTGAAGGTGACTTTGATTTATTGATGTTCGAAATATTTGGTTTGAGTACACTAAGCAAAAATTTTTAAAGTTTAAAAGAATGATTGCCTTCAATTTGTGTTGCGGCCTGGGACAGACTTTTTTTAGGTAACCAATATGCTTAACGTGAAATCAGCTGATTAATTTTTATTGGTGAATTTTATATAAAATTAATAACTTGGGGCTTGGAAAACATTTTTTAACATGTTTCTATTTATACAATGGAGAGGATGATTATTAAAGAGGTGTGCGATTGCCTTACTGTAAGGCTTAAGCAGTCGTTTTTTATATTTATTTTGAAGGGGAAAATCATTATGATTTAGGCTACTCTTTTGGTAGATTTTAACATGGTTCTGAGGCGACCCTATGGCGGGTTTACACTTGTCAGATGCCAATGTTGTTCTATGAAGATTATATATGGTTCTGAGGCGACCCTAAGATGGGTTCATACTTGTCAGATACCAATATTGTTCAATGAAGATTGTATATGGATCTGAGGCGACCCTATGGCTGGTTTACACTTGTCAGATACCAATACTGTTCAACGGAGATTGTATATGGTTTTGAGGTAACCCTATTGCGGGTTTACACTTGTCAGATACCAATGCTGTTTTACAGGGGTTGTTAATATGCTTATTGTTATGTAATTAGTTATTATATGTATAAATAGAAATCATGTATGTAGGCTGTATTTCATGTTAATATCACAAGGAAAACCCAGGAAAAACTTGCAATGCTACCTAGATATTGTGGACATTTGATTTTCATTTGTTATTTCTTTTAGTAATGGAATCCATTGTTAACTGAAAGTCGCGGATTTGTTTGCAACGCAATTATTTTTATGTAGGGTTATATAAGCAGCTTCTTTGATTTTGCATTTTTGGTGGTTTTCTTCTTTGTCGATAATTTTTGCGTCCTCCCATTTTATTTTACGACTGGAGTCCTATGCATGTTGGCAAATCATGGATTTTTCAAATTTTCTGTTTTTTATATATGATTTATGTTCTTTTAATCGAACTTCAAATGGTCTGGAACTTTCTCCTATATAAAACATTCGCACGGTATTTTGTAGATACAGTTTTTTGAACTTTGTATTGCGTTTTTGGGTTTTGTTTTTGTTAATTGTGCTCTTAGTGTATTGTTGGTTCTTAAAAACTGTTTTAATTCTAAATTTGTTTCCTATTCTTTGAATTTTTTCCGAGAATCCTTTTATGTATGGTATTGAGAGCATTTTTTGGTGTGTATCGTTGTTTTTGTTTTCTTTTTCTTTATTTTTAGGGTTTTTATTCATTTCTTTCTCTATTATTCTTTTAGGATATTTGTTTTCTATTAGTGTACATCTGATTAGGTCTTTCTCTTTCTTTAAAATTTCTTTGTTTGACGATATTACTCGTTTGATACAGTGTGGGTGGTTTGAATCGAAGTTTAAGTATCTGTTTGTGTGCGTTGGTTTTCTGTATACCGATGTATTAATTGTTGTATCGTTTTTGCTAACTAGAATATCTAAAAACAGAAGTTTCCATGTTGTTCTAATTCATATGTGTATTTAATAGTTGGTTTTATTTCGTTAATTGACTGTATAAAGTTTTTAATTAGTTATGTATTATGAGGCCAAATAGCATAGACATCATCTACGTATCTCCACCAGATTAGTGGTTTCAATTCTTGTGTGAATATTACTAATTTTTCAAATTCCTCCATGAATATATTACTAAAGATTGGCGATAGTGGACTTCCCATTGCCATTCCGAAGCTTTGTTTGTAGAATTGATCATTTATTTGAAAATATGTGGTATTGACGCATAAACCAAGTAACTCCATAATCGATGATATACTTAGTTTTGTTCTTTCTTTAAGGTTGCCATCTTTTTCTAGTTTGTTTTTTATAATATTAAGCGTTTTGTTTATAGGAACATTTGTGAAGAGATTTACTACATCAAAACTTACCATTGTGTGTATTTTCAATTTTTATGTTTGACAATTTTTCTAAAAAGTGTTGATTGTTTTTTATGAAAGAATCCGTTTTGCCTGCTAATGGATTTATAATTTTTAGAAGAAATTTTGCTAAATTATGGTATGGCGAATCTATGGAGCTTACGATAGGTCTTAAAGGAATGTCTTTTTTATGAATTTTTGGTAGACCGTAAAAGTGGGGTGGTTTACTGTAATGTGGGACCAGTTTACTTCTTTCTTTGTCTTCGAATTCATTTTTAAATTTAAATAGAGTTTTGTATATTTTATTTTCAATTGATTTTGTTGGGTCCGTTTCTAAACTGGTGTAATTCTCAGTGTTCAATAGTTCGTTGACTTTTGTGTTGTAATCGTTTTTATTCATTATTACTGTTGCATTGCCTTTGTCAGCAGGTAGAATTATAATTGAGTTATCGTTTTTTAGATTGCGAATTGCTTTTATTTCGTTATTACTTACATTTGGCTTTATTTTGTGAGTCCTTTCTATTTCGATTTTGCATCGTACTCTAAATTCGTTTGCTTGATCTTCTTCGAGTTGGTTTGCTGTTTTCTCAATACATCTAATTATTTCAAAGGTTGGTATTGATTTTGGTGTTACTGCAAAGTTAAGGCTTTTTGATAGAATTGATTTTTCTGTGTCGTTAATAGTTCTGCTTGATCACCGTGTTTAGCATGGTGTTGCTGTTTTCTAACATTTTAGTATGCGTGTTATTTTCTCTATAAATAGGTTATTAAATTTCTTTATGTGAATTTCTTTTTGTTTGGAAAATACTGATTCGTAGTAGGTTTTTGCACTAACGAGAATTTTATCTTATTTTATCTTACGTGTATCATACCTTGAATTAATAGAGGAATATTTATTTTCAATCTACTTGAGTTAATTTCTATTACATATTTAGAAATGCTTGGTAAATAAAAATATTGATTGAGATCGTAGATATATTTGTGGATTTGGACTTTCAAATCATATTTAGTACAATTGAGGTTATATATGAATATTTTTGTTGACGAGACACAAACGGTGTTCTCATATTACATTTATTTTGCTTTTGCAGTATATTTCTTACAGGTACCACTTGTGAGCAGTTTGATGTCAGAGGCGAGTTAGAATTTGAACAAGTAATTATTTTTTGAACATTTTATTGGTTTTAGCTTTCTAGAATATTTTTCCTACGAGTTTATACATCCTCTTGTAGGAATATTCACTTTGGTTATCGTACTTTTGGATGTAGTGGCTTCTATGTTTATTGTATTTTTAGTCGTTTTTACCTATGACCCTGTTCAGCTCTTCGCAGGATTAAAATTCAGCTTAGTCCAATTTCTTAGGAATTTTCCTTCACCGTTTAGCCATTATACATCAAATTTTACCCTGGGCCATTATTTGTTTTTCACAGGAAATCCCGCAGACATCATTAAGTGTTCACTTAGGGATGTGGTTTCGGTCGTCTTATTGTGTAAGACGAAGTTGCCGTTTCAATGCAAATTTAGTTATATAGTCCATTCGCTATAACTGGATAAAATGGTGCATTGCCAATGCTAAATGAATATTTTTAATTCTAGAGGTAAAGGTTGTATTAAGTGTACATACTCTAGGAATGCAGGCAGTGGTATGTCTGGCAACAATGACGCATTCCAAATATCAAACTAAAATGTTTTGACAATATACTGACATACAAAACAGCAATAATTTATTTAACTTCTTCTTGATACCGTAGTTATACTTCATCTTGCATCACACAATTTAGGAGAATATAACAAGAAGCCTGGCACACAAATTTATTGTAGTATTACTAAAAACTCAGGTTCTTAAAATTTACAGTGCTTGATAAACTATTGATGGTTTTAAATAGATACAAAATATTTATAAATAGTTTATTAACTTTAACAGTTATGTAAATATGTACCATATAAATATACACAAAGTTTGAATTTTAGTGGAACTTGGGTACAACTTTCAAATATGTAACTAAGCCTTTAGGACGAAGATATTAATTTAATCAATATATTTGAACATGTTTTTAATGCTTCACGTAAAGCAACCAAACCAAAATTAAGTAATATTCAAAAATGTATTTAATTTATTAATATATTAATATAACGAATATGTGTATTTATATTGTGCCAAAGTTGTAAAGCAACTTTAAATTATGCTTCATCATTCCACAGATTGCTGCCGTCCTCTTCATTATCCACATTGATAATCAATGGTAGTGCATCTTCATAATCAAATGCTACTTCCCTATCCCACCAGAATTGCATTTCTTTTTCTGTATGGTGGATTGTGCTTGCCCACACATCAGGCGTTACAGTCGCAAGAGCTTCCTTCCATATAGCTAGTGACTTCTCAACTGAGGTACCATTGTAACCAACGTGATTCCTATAATAACGTTTTTCCTATATCCCAAATGTGTTCTATGGGATTAAAAATATAGTGGTATGGTGGAAGTCTCAAAATCGTATGACCATAGCGTTCAGCAATTTGTTCAGCTGCATATGTTACTTTAGGCTTATTCCTAGAAATATAAACAATAAGAAAAGGCTATGTAAAATAATGTAACTTACTCTTTTGCTAATGTTATTAATTCACATTTTAGCATTGTGCTATCGTAATAAATATTATTTTCTTACAACCACTTTTGAATATCAGTTTTTTTTCCAAGAACTCGTTGGTGTCTTATTGATTTGCGTACTATTGTAGCTAGCATTGTCCATTACAATAGTTGATGACTTGCTTAGATTAATTAAAATCTGATATTCAAACCAATTTAAAAAGTTGTCGTGATTCATTTCGCCATGGTAGTAACCATCAGTGGTTTTTGAAGCAAAGACGAGTTTGGCATTAGGAACGAATCCCTCTTCACACCCAGTATGAAGAATTATATATCTAATAAAGAAACGCATACTTGGTAAAATCTTATATTTTTATAATTATTAGTATTACCTTTCACCACCAACAGTAAGCTTTTTAACACTTCTAGCGTCCGAATTCTGCCATGATTTTCTAATACTGCCACTTTAAAAATCCAGCTTTCATCAACAAATACAAACTGCTGTAGCCTCTTTGTTTTAGCTTGAATATATTGTCTTAAAAATGTCACTCTTTTAAACGACATTATGCACTTCCATCAATTCACGACCAAAATCATCATTGTTATATTGAAATCCGATATCGTTTAAAATTTTCCACAAAGAAGTTCTACATCCTTTAAATGTCTTGTTCACAAAGGTTTCTTGTAGCGTTTCTATAGTAATGTTGCTCTTTTGAAATACAAAAAGGTATTTGTTTTTCATGGTGTTTCAAAATTACTAACTTTTTTTATACATCTGGCAGATTACATGTCTAATTGCATGTTTGTCGAAACCATCTATATCATCTACAGGTTTTTGTGTGGATGTATGTTTTTTGCCTGTTAGCACTTCACCCTTATTGGACCTAGTCCCAATGCTCTTTACAGTGCCTATACTAATATTTTTTACCGATGCGACTCGCTAAGACAAATAACTTTTAATGAAACTGTTTAGTTTACTTACCCTCATCAAATTTGAAATTATTCGAGTGAAATCAAACACATGACCACAGAAATTACTTACGTCTCTTACAGAAGTGAATGGTAAAAGAGGCCCGTTATTATCGTGTTCTTTCTCAAAATAGTCTATAGGTGAAGCTACAATTTCTTGAGCATGCCTATCTAACGGTTTAGGCATTGTGAAAACTTAATATATATATATATATATATATATATATATATATATATATATATATATTACTGTGTTACTGCCCACGGCTGGGCAGCCCATAATTTATGCTGTGTTATCTCTCACAGCCCCTTATACCACTCAAACCCTTGTGAAAATGTTAATTTATAATTTTCTTTTGCCTTGGCTAGCTGATTCACTCTTTTAACTATCTTCTCCCTTTTTATATCATATACATCTGTCAAATTATTACAAAATCAAGCCAGCAAAACTAGATTTTTATTACCTTTAAAGACTTATTGAAACGTTTCGAGCTGTTTGTAACTTTTCATAAAATTTTTGCAAAAAAAAACCCAATTTGTCGGCTTTTACACTTTAAATTATGATTGAGATAAAACGGTTTAAAAATAAATCATCAAAATATTTGAGATAAAACAGTTTTAAAAATAAGTCATATCAAAATCTCTAACCTGAATTATTTTCATTGGTGCTCCTAAAGAATTGAAGTCGATATCTAAATCGTTATTGGTGCATTTATTTCTATGAAAAGTTTTCCATTTCCGTAATAGAATAATTACCCTCAATTTGCTTGAACAGGCAGCATTCTCCAAAATTGTATTTTTGATCGTGATGGCTCGTAATTTAAAGTTCTACAGGAATCGTAACATTATTTTTCTTGTAATTTATGATTGTAATTTATATCGTAATTGAGATGGTAAATTCAGATTGACATTCTGAGAGGAATTTAGATCAACTTTCCGAGAGTAATTTAGATGGATATTCAGAGCCATTTCAGAAAATACGGCACAATTTTCACAATTATACACTTTATAGTTTCACTGTTAATAAATATTTATTATTCACGTGAATATTTGGTACTTTTGAGTATAGTCACTGCCCAGTCTCAAAGTATACTAACTTGATATTCCATTCTCAAGATATTTATAGGATCGTCCCACTATTGTTTGTGATTCGCTGGCTTCACGTGCTAGGTGAGGCTAAGCATATTATCAATTGTTATTTTGAGAAAATTTACCAATTGTATGTATTTTAATTGCATGACGCGATGCTTGAAGTCACGTAATTCAATTGTTATGTCTTATATCTACTTCAGCTATCCCAGGAATTTTCGTACATATCAATCACGTAGTCTTGTTTGTTGGCCTTATTCTAATCTAAATTGAATAAATTTGGTGTTTGTTTATTTCCAATAAATTGGATTTTCGAACAACTGTGATTCTCTTAGATCACGTACGCTTTTAAATAACGCATAATTTCTTGCGTGTGTTTTACGATAATATCTTTACACACTTTATGAATGTTTATCTAGCCACTTCATGCAGGTTTTCCACTGATTTAATTTTAATGCGTTTTGTTACCTTTTCAAAATCCTAATCTTTGCTAGTAGCTATTCTTGGATATGTGTTTTAATTGTTTGTACTGCTATATACAGTGTGCTCGCAACTAATAATTTTTATAATAACCTATTTACTCTTCTGATATCTATAATTCCGTGCTTCTGTTACTTGGAAGTTTCCCTTGCTTATTCTACAACCCCAATGACTTAACCTACCCCTAAATTGACCCTATAATTACAGCAATATATATATATTTAATGCTATAATTATAGGGTAGTTTAGGTGTAGGTTAAGTCACAGGGGTCGTAGAATAAATAAAAGAAACTTCCAGTTAACAAAAGCACATAATTACAAATATTATAATAGTAAATGGGTCACTATACATATTGTTAGTTGAGAGCACACTGTATATAAAAGTACATGAGATTAAACGCATAAGAAATAGAAATATTCAAGAGTAGTTACAAGTTAAGATAAGATTTGAAAACGTAACGAAATGCATCAAAATTAAATCAACGGAAAACCTATATGAATTGACTTGATAAATATTTAACGAGTGCGTTAAATATATCATTGTATACGCAGGCTAAAATTATGCATTATTTGAATAAATCGTACGTGACATAAAGTATTACATTTGTTCAAAAATTCAATTTAACTAGGAAATAAACAAACACCAAATTTATTTCGGTTTAGATTAGAATAAGCAATCAACAATGAATGCGTGACTTAATAAACGAAAATTTGTGGGATTTCTCAATTAAATATCATGGTATGTAAATGAATACGTGACAAGTTAAGCATTCATCCAAATATTTGAACTATACAATTGGTACAATTCCCAGAGTACACAAAAGATAAATGCAGAAGGTGTCGCCCCAACACGTGAATACAATGAATAGAAAATAAGAGGTACGACCTTTAAATGCGATAACAATTGAGCGACAAGTTTAGTATACATTTAAACTGGGCTACGACGATACTCAGAAGTGCTGAAGTATTTACGTAACCAGTGATACGAAAATAAATGAAAATCATTTTGAAAAGTGTAAAAATTTGTGCAAGTGTGAGCCGATCTACTATAGACGTAAGTAAACAACAACTTAGTAAAAATATAATTTCTAACATAAATAAAACAAGGCTCTGGTGAATTCTCTGGTAAATTCTCCTGTAAAATACTATGGTTAATTCTCTGGTTAATCACCTCCTGTTAAATTACTTTGATAATTACTTCCATGGTAAATGTTCTGTTACTGTCTTGTTAATTACGGAGATGGAAACGTTTTATTTACTGATATACGAATTGAATCTTAAATTGGATTAACTTATGGGATTTTGAATAACGATTTGGATAGTAATTTGGTTTTGATGTCGACTTCCAAATTCGACTCTAAATATTCAGACTGGGCATGAAAACTCTTGGGGGATGCAGAGGAACTATAGGACCGTTCCAGGTTAGCCATATTGATATAATTTATTTCTGTAAACTGTTTTAATTCAATATTTTTCGCATATGTAAGAGTCAACAAAACAGGGGTTTCATTGATCAATTTATGAAAGGTAATAGGCATCTTGAAACGTTTCAAAAGGTCTCTAAATATAAACAAAAGGCTCGTTTTGCTGGCTTCAATTTCTTAAATCTGGTATATGTAAATATTCTGAAAATGGGAAGATTTTATAGGTTGTAACTATTTAATCATTATATTGAGTATTGTAGAATTGCTTTATTTAATTGTGTGCAGGTTTCATTCACTTTCCACGATATAGAAATTTTAAGTAGGACTGTAATTACATAGGATTTTCAATAACTAAATTAAATGAAATATTTAGAGTTGGAGACAATGCAAACAATTGGTTTCTATATAATAAAGCAAACAAACACTCACCTTGTCCTTCCAGTAGACTGCATATACGAGCGCTCATTCTTGTGGACACATGGACAGCGTAAACGTGAATTGCCTGTTCTTTAATATACAGCCATAAACCAAAATATAAACACTGACTCCAAATCACACAGTAACCACTACATAGGTTACATACATAAAAAGGGACGGTACACACATTTAACCCATCAATAATACATTTACATGTTGCTTCCACCAAGTATGAAAAGTAACTCTCAATTTAAAATAACAAAAGAGTGGGAATACACTCTCACTAATGTATATCGGAATTATTCGCGAACTAACCTATTATTACGGATCAGACTAATATACCGGATTTATACGCAAGTTAACCGAACAAATTGAATCAGTTAGTTGAGGCAAAGAAAATTCATAACTTAACATTTTACATCATAAGTGCTTGATTAATATAAAGGGGATAACACAGCATTTTATGATAGACCAAATCGTGGGACAAAAAGTATTACAGCATTTTATGTATGCCCAAATCGCTGGACATAATATAAAGGGAGTAACACAGCATATTATGACATGCCCAACGTGGGGCGGAAAATATCACAGCATATTATGGTATGCCCAATCGTGGGGCTAAATGTTAATATAATATCAAGGGGCTAATAGGAGTAATATCACAGCAATATATATATATATATATATATATATATGTATATATATATTATTATGTAAGGGGGGGGGTACAAGGCTTCTAAGGGTAGATTTGTGTTAATAGGGGCGTATGCCAAACAATAGGATTAATATATCAGATCTAATAAGTTAAAAAAAAACTATATTTTGCTGTACTTTACATATGCTAAAGTATGTACCATTTTAGTTTGAAACATATGTGCCAAAAGGTAGACAACATGACTTTATGACGTTGATACAATACACGGTACTTGAGGTTTTATACTGAGTTGATATTTTATGAGCCAGTGAAAGTACATTTGCCGTCGGAAAGCCGAACGCATTTATGGATATCTGCAACCAACAAAGCGTCCAGGTCGTGTGTAAATTATTTGGCTTTTCTTTTAATAGAATCAACTTTTGGACGAATTGTAAAATCAAAATTAAAAGTGAATAGAAATGTAAAAGGTTATTGGAGAGTTGTGAAGTGATTTGGACCAATAGTAGAAATTAAGAATATTATAAAGACTGTAGTGAAGGTATTTTGGACACGAAAAGAAAGACGAATTGTTATTGGATATTGTATGTTTTAGAATTGTAATTCAAGTAAGCTAAGGTTGTTGATCTTATCGCTAAGCAAAATAAATATAGGGATTCTAATTTCGATTATATTCAGATAAAGACGTGTTTTACAAAACCTGCGTTAAAAGTTGTACAAATATTTATTGAAATAAAAGTTTATGTGTATTAAAGAGTCTAATTTAGTAAAGTGAGAGTAATAAGAAGCATCGATAGTAAAGGCAACGAGTATTAAAGAAGATTTGGAGTGGTTAATAGTGCGAACGGAAAGCGACGATTATTTAGGTTTGAGCAAGATTGGTGTTGGATTTGGGAAGATTTGGTTTAACGGCAGTAGGAGATTTGAGTGGATATAGAAGGCAACGACGATATTGATAATTTTGGAGTGATTTGAGCAGATTAACGGCAGTAAGGACATCGTGTGGATATTAAAGGAATAGCAGGACAAGGATTGATTTAAAATAGGACGGCTGGATTGATTTGGATTGAGCAAGGACAGGATTAATTGGAATACGAAGTAGGGAAACAGGAGAGCAGTATATTACGAGGAAGAATTAACGCAGGGGAAGTAGATATAACGGTTTTTTTTAAATTCTAAATTGGGGTAAAATTATTTCAGATTTGGGGTCAACGAAATTGGTTAAGAACACCTGGAGGCAATACGCAAGTGGACTACGATTGAGAATCCTTGTGAAGGTGCGTACGGTGTATACGATCTTGAGCCAGCAAGTTAAAAGAAGGCCTTCAGCGCGGTATAATTCTGGTAAGTACCGTGAATATCTTAAAACGTCAAAATTAAAGTCATAAATAGTTACATAAATTAATTTGGCACCAAGCAACTTTGATCTGTTAAAATTTGGCATATATAGTAAATCAGTGCATTAAAAAAGTGGTAAAACAAACGAGTGTGCAGTTTGGTTGGTTAGTGCACATCTACTCACGATTGAACTCATGGTGAGTAGGTGAACGCCCTGAGATTAAAGTTTCATATAGTCGAGGCATAATATATAGTAAACAGTAAATAAAGAACCAACCAAACGTTGCTAAAGCACCTCGAATAGAAGTCATTTATTGAATACTAAAACAGGGACGACGACAAAAGTCGTGTAGCAAATTTTGTTTAATTAAATAAAGTAGTAAAGTTTATAATCACATTATTTTTATAAAAATAAAAATAAAAGGGTGGAGTAAACAAGCAAAAGTAAATAAGTTTAGGGTAGGTAGAAGAATATATATATAGTTGATCTTGCTTTCAATAACGAACGTATTTGTTATAAATTAATTGATTTTTGTATGAATATTGGGATAAATTTCGTTCGAAATAAGATAGTGGTTTGGTTTAAAACATTTATTACACTTAACGTTTCGGAAAATTTGTTTCCTTAATCATAAGCTACAAATAGATAGCATTAAATTACATATATATAAAAGTTATAAATTACTTACTTAATGTGTTTTTATAGAAAACCAGTTTTGACATGTAACGTCATCTCATGGAAAGTTGTTGTTACAAGTGATGTATGTCAATACTAGCTTTCTACGTTTAAATAATTTGAATAAAATACAAAATGTTATGATTAATTAGAAATTTTTGTTTTATCTGACCAACAAATTTTCATTAAGTGTATATGTGTGTGGATGAGTGTGTGTGTGTGTGTGTGTGTGTGTGTGTGTGTGTGTGTGTGTGTGTTTTATGTGTGTGTCTGTGTGTGTGTGAGTGTGTGTCTGTGTGTGTGTGTGTAATAAGAAACTGGTTTGTTTTTTGGGTTGTTGTATCTGTAATTTATTAGTTTGATTTAGTTTAGTGTAAAACACTTAGTTGAGAAAATGTTATTATTTATACAAACTTTGTGTGAAGAAATCTATGAGACTGTATGTGTGACCTGGTTGTCTAGTTATTAGGAATGTTATATTTGTTTTCTAAAATTATAAAGTCCAAAGTATACTGCTTCTAAATTATTAATATCAGTTTTTCATTTAAACAGTTATTTGTTTTTGAATGTGGTAGGATTCTAAAATAATCGTTTGTAATAATTAGATTCTATTTCAAGTATTTCGACATTTTGTAGATCTAAAGTGTGATTGTTTCTTTTTATATGTGTCGAAGTGCGCAGGTTGTTTTTCCTATTTTGGCGTCGCTTTTATGTTGTGTTAGCCGGTTACCCAGGTATTGTTTTGATTGACCTACATATTGTCCTCCACATGAACATTTGATTCTATATACAGTATTGCTTATTTTCAGTTTTTTTGTTTTGTCTTTTAAATTTGTGAAAAGTGCTTTGGTTGATTTATTATAATTAAAAGTAATTTCTATATTCGGTTGTTTTAAAATCTTTTTTAAATTAATTGATACGCTTGATATCGTTTTTTTTTGCTTTAGGAAAGCACAATTTTGAATAATTTGCTATACTTACTTTATTCTGTACATTCAATGTGCTCTTTAACATTGAGTATCTCTACCACAAAGAGGATGAGTTACACTTTTTTGAAAGTTTTTGTAAAATATGCAATAGAATATTCTTGGAAAATGAACTTGCGCCCTTAAGATTTTGCCATTTTATAAAAGCCGTGCAGGTTTGATTGTATCGTTTTCTTGATTTTTCGGGCAATAGATTAGTAATTGCTGCTTTTGTAGTTTCTGGAAGTTCTGAAGGCATACATATTTCACCATTATCGTTTTCACTATTTTCAAAATTTATTTTAACAAAAATTATATGTGCACAATGATAAATATGTATGTGAATGTTTCAAAATATGAAACTTCTGATTTGTTAGTCGTGTTGCTATGCAACGCCCATTTCTCAGTGTACATAATTTGTAGAAGTAGCATGCATTCTGAAAATGTAACTGCTTCTATTGACCAACAAATCTTTAATTCCAAACTGGAATTTACGGAGTGAAGAATTGATAACATTTTTCAATTAAATATTAACTGGAATGGATGATATTATTCGATAATCATATAGAAATTTAATTTATTGACTCTTAAGAACGTATGAATAACATACTTCTTTAGATCATGTGTGCATAGTTTGAAACCAATAATGTAAATGGTTTGAACGTTATCACGGGAAAATGTTCTTTGCTGTGATTAGTTTTCATAGTTCTGATCAGTTACTTGTTTTTACTGTTTTTGATTTTTTGATTCATTAGTAGCACGTTTTTTGCAAATTTTTATGCCTTTTAATTTAATGTAATAATTAGTTCTAGTGGTGAATATAGTTTCTTTATTTTAGTGAGAATTTTCGGACACCAGAACAAAGGTTAGCCTGTGTTTTTAAGTGGAGACGTAGAACTGGTGTTTTAGTCATGGGTTATGAGGCATTTCAACGTTTAACAACACCAAAAAATTGTGAGAAATTGAACAGCGAAGAAATACAAATTAGAAAGGCATTGGTTGATCCAGGTTGTTCAAGTATTCTTACGCTATTTTTAACCTTGTTTTTCAGGTCCAGATTTAGTAATTTTAGACGAAGGACATTTATTAAAAAATGGAAAAATCAATCGAACCCAATCATTAATGCAGATTAAAACAAAACGGCGTATAGTTTTAACTGGGACTCCTTTACAAAATAACCTAAAAGAATGTAAATCTTTAATAATTTTTTTATTATTACTTTATAATCAAATATTTTCAGATTACTATATGGTTCAATTTGTAAAACCTAATCTTTTGGGAAGTTATCATGAATATGCAAATCGTTTTATTAATCCTATAACTAATGGCCAATTTGATGACTCTACACATGAAGATATAGAGAAAATGAAAATGCGAAGTCATGTTTTACACAAAATGCTTAAAGATACAATTCAGGTAACTGCATTTTAATTTAATTATTGTGATTTATGTTCTGTGTTTTTTAGAGATATGAGGTATCAGAATTACGGAACTATCTACCTCCACGTTACGATTATGCAGTGTTTATACAATTACACACAGTTCAAATGCAGTTATATAATAAATATATAGAAATTGCAAATAAAGTAGAAAAAATGAAACTCTTTCGTGATTATCATGTCCTACAATGTATTTCAACACACCCATATTTATTATTCTTGAAAAAGCTGGTGAGTTTTATTTTTAATCAGCAGGTTCTTAAATAGAATTAGTAAGAATTGTATGTCAGTAGAGCAATGAAACATATCTTAATGCACAGAAATGTAGAGTAACCATCCCTAAAGGCGAGCATGTCAATGGGAAACAAAGCATTTACTTTTTTGTAAATACTAAAAGTACATTGGCATTTTACATAGTAAATGTAAAGCACGTAATCTGTTTCAACATTGTGTTGCATATTGATGTATTTAAATACACACATTTAAAACAATTAATATTATTTATAATGACTGTGAAATATTACGTACTTACTTCTATACCATTCTATAATCCTTCAATTTAGCCCAATTATTAGTGAATCTACTTGAATAACTCACTGCTCATTCACCTTAATCTATGTAATATGTGTCAGTAATAATCTGAATCTGCTTGAATAGGGAACTCACGATACTGAAAGTTAATCAGATCATTGTTTTGTCTACTGCTACCTTAATTGTGAAATTATAAAACTTCGGCCAAAATCAATTACATTCTGTAATGTTCGATTTCCTAAAACAGACGTATTTGCTAGTGACACAAGCAGAATACCCTGGGATTATATCGACGATCTCCATTCCATAGATGATTAAGTCAACTTTTTAATTCAGCTTTAGTTATGCTGTTTGATATGTATGCTCCTTGTAGAACTATCATTATTAAGAAACCCTCAAAGCCATATGTGTTATATTCAGTAGCAGATACGTAAATTTAAAATAATACTAAAAAGATGTGTTCGAATTACAAAACCTGGAATATCAACACAAAGAAAGTCAACGAGATTGATCCACACATTATGAATCCCAAATTTATAAATAACTTTTTTTTCTACAATGGTGCTGAGGTCTAATATCAACAATGATCTAGTATTTTTTAGAGGAAATGTTCATGAAAATGTCCATAGCAATCTTGAATTTACTGAAATTACTAAAAAAAAGTTACAGATCACACTGCACCACTCAAAATCTAATGCAGATCTAGTGCAGATAATATTAATTTTGAAATGCTTCCAATTGCTTATCGATTCTGTAAAACTGCTTGTTACACATGATAAACTATTCATTAAGATATGGCAAACTGTCCTTGATATGGGAAAAGGCCATTGTAAATCTTTTAGCTAAAACACATAAGGCCATATCGATAACATAATTACGATCTATCAGTATTTTGCTTACTCTTTCCAAACTTATTGAAAAAACTGTATACAATCAGATACTGTTGCATATTATTACTCTTAATTGGCTGCCCGTTACCCAGTCAGGATTTAGAATAGGCTATAGTACTTCAACTGCTTTGTGAAAATAGTGAATGATCTAACAGTGACTATAGACATTTCACAAATATCATTATTAGTTTTACTTGACTTCGCTAAGGTCTTTGATACTATTCATCATGAACTATTAATTGCAAAGCTACATTTTTATGGACGTGACCCTACTGTCGATAAAATGGTTCTCATGTTATCTATATATCAGACCACAAGATGTGCACATAAATAATCCAATACCTCCTGAAGTTGTTCTCAGACAAGGCGTTCCGCGAGATAGTGTTTTAGGGCCACTTCTTTTTGCACTCTTTTCATCTGATTTATTGTCTAAACTGACCACACATTTCTTTGTACATTTCTGTGATGTCGATACTCAGTGTTATAACATCATGCGACCCACTAAAAATAAATGACACCGTAATACTATTAAACTTAAACCTTTCGGCAATTTCTGCCTGATCAAACAATCAGGATCTCATTCTTAATGGATCCAAATCTATGTTGATATGTATTGATACAAGTGTAATGCGTCAAAAAGCTTTTTCAGTGTTAACCAACAGTGTTTGTGTAGATGGCGTTAATCTACTGTTCTCAGAGTGTGGGGAAACCTATGCGTTTATATGGACTGCAACCTAAACTCCAAACGCATGTGATTAAAAATTAATCCATATGTTAAGTGAAACTTAAAACCTTACACGAATTTAAGCACATTTTGCCAAAATCTATTAAGTGGTATCTGATTAATTCATTAGTACTTACTAACATAGGTTGTGGAGTATACTACTATCACCTGACCTTGTGTTATAAAAATAAGTTATAAATGCTTCAGAACAGCTGCTTTCGCTATGTTTACATTGTAAACAGGAGTGAGCATATCACACCACACTACATTGATGCAAATATCTTAAACTTGGAATACCGCTTTCGTCTGTTATTCCCTTGCACAGTGTACAAAATCTTAAGTAGACATATCCAACCTTACTTATCTAATTTGGTATGTAAACGTTCTCTTTTATATATAACTGACAAGTAAGACAAGACCCTTAAAATATCAGCAAACATACTACGGTCAAATATAGAAGTTGTTGTGATATACTGCTGTTAGTATCTTTAACAAATGGCTCTACCTGTTTATGAACCGTATTAATACAGTTTATACTTTTAACGTTAGCTTAAGGAATTATTGCTTTTAAGTCGAAGTAATTACCCTGATTTATAATTATATTCGATACCCATGGTAGTTATTTTTTCTTTGCTTTTGGGTAGGGTTGAAAATCTGTTTTATATGAAGTATTGTGATTTCCTTTCTTGATTTCTTTTTTCATTTTTGTTTTTTTAATGATTAATTTGTTTTGTATATTTGTTTATACTATTTGTTATTCTTATATTTTTTTACTATGTCCCAATAAAGCTTCATCATCAATAGGTTTTCAGTCCTAGAACTGGTTGGATGCGTACCTCCATTGTTTCCTATTCTGGCCTAACCCACATTCCCACAGCTTACATCTTTCACTATCTGTGTGCAATAGTCTAGTCTAGATCCACACATATGTTTTCAGTAATCTTTTCCTTGTTTCTATGTTTGTTGTCTTTGAACATAGTATTTGCTTTTTCTTGTTAAATGCAGCACGGCCTAATGCTAATCTTTGTCTTATATTTTTTGTACTCTTCTTATCTTGTTTAGTTGCCTTCTTAGGTAGCAAAAATCTTTAACTTCTTGTAAGTTCTTGTTTCCTATTTCAATTCTGGTTTTTGACTTTTACCCATCCTTTACATACTAGTACTTATTTTTGTTAATTTTCATATCGTATCTCTCTGTTAGATGCTGCTTCTAACTAGTCCTTGCTAGATGCTAATACCGTTATATCATCTGCAAATCTAAACATGTTAATCTTTTGTTCCTGCATAGTAATTCCAAATGTCTTTCTGTATTTGACAGTATTGATTGCCTCTTCGATATACAGTGTATACAGTATAAAATGCAGTACATGGGGATCTTGGAAACTGTAGGAGATACGATCTTGGTTAAATTGGACTAAAGTTGCATAATCATGAGGGTATCTCAGATCGGTTTGCAAAAAACACAAAATTGACGATTTCTTTATTTGCTCGTAGTTAGTGTACTAATTGAAATAGAATGTTCAAATTTGGTACATCATGGTAATTCACCATTGCGCTTCACATTTTCAACTTAGATTTTGTTTAGGGCATCTAGATTTTGCGTGACGATGTTCAACTTTTTATTTTTAAATAGCCGCCATATTGGATTTTTACATTTTTGAAATGCTGACAAAAAACCCTTTCCAAAGAGGTATAACATGGCTATGTTTGATTGAATCAAAACACTAAAAATCACATAATTATGTTTTGGTCGTAGTAGGCTTTAATTTCCATCATGACAAAGAGAAACAATTGCTCTAAAAATTTTAAACTCAATTTTCAGTGGTAATAAAACAGTAAAAACGTAGAAAATTGAAAATAAATCTGTATTAATCAGAACTTACATAACTATGCATTAACAAAGAATAAATACAAACTAGCATCTATTCAATACAAAATATTATTTAAGCTGTTTTAGTTGTCATTCATGTTCAGACAATTGCAAATTAACAATCAAGGAAAAAATATAACAATAGTCAGCCACATGAATTCATTATTTATTTTAAATGTTCAAATAACCCCCCATTTTGTTGAACATACAACCGACACCTTTTATAAACATCTTTACAAGATCGTCTTATCATAGTTGGAGTTATTTTATTTACGGCCTCTTGGACTGCTTGTTGTAATTGGCCTACATTATCATACGTTTTTGAGAACACACAACTTTTTAAATGGCCCCATATAAAGAAATCTAGAGGAGTTAAATCCGGTGATCTCGCCGGCCACTTAATTGGTCCTCGATTTCCAATCCAGTTTTCATTATACTTAGAATTTAAAAAATTTCTAATAATCAGAGCATTGTGGGGTGGAGCGCCATCATTTTGAAAAATCATATTTTGCAAAGTAGCGAGTGGAAGCTCCATTAGTCTATCTGCCACATTTCCCTGCAATAAATCTAAGTATCTCGCAGAGTTTAAATTTGCATCATAAAAAAACGGACCCATAATGTACCTTCCAATAATACCAATCTAGACGTTGAATCCCCATTTAACTTGATGTCTAACTTGGCGTTTCAAATGTGGATTTTCATCTGACTAAAAAATTGTATTTTTGCGGTTGAACATACCACAATTCGTAAATCGACTTTCATCAGACCACAAAATTGTATATGCAAAATTTGAATTTTCGTTGCACTTTCTGATGTACCAGGCACAAAATTCCATTCTTCGAATTTGATCTTCAGTACGCAATCCCTGACATGGTCGTTCGTGATATGGATGGTACTTGAAACGTTTTAAAATAGCTCTTGCCGTAGAATGAGCAACACCTGTTATATTCTGAATTTGTCTAAGAGAAGTACGAGGATTTTCGACAACTGTTTGTAAAATGCTGTTTTCATTATCTTTTTTAATTTGCCTATTTCTCTTAGACAAGCCAAAACTACCATAATTTATTAAATTATTTTGTAATCTCCGAAACATACATCTGTTTGGTTGATGTTTTTCTGGGTATTTATTTAAATACAATTCAGCGGCTTTAACATAATTCCTTCCAGAAAGAATAAAACATTCTAACATTTGATATTTATCACGGTTAGTAAAGCGATCCATTTCAAGCGCAAATGCTTTGCTTAAATTTCTATGTAAATTAATTAACTGTTTTTTTAAACTGCACTACTTGAAACTTAAAATAAAGGACAAACTTTGACGTTTCTCAGATGTTGAGCAATTGTTTCTCTTTGTCATAATGGAAATTAAAGCTTACTATGACTAAAACATAATTATGTGATTTTTAGTGTTTTGATTCAATCAAACATAGCCATGTTATACCTCTTTGGAAAGGGTTTTTTGTCAGCATTTCAAAAATGTAAAAATCCAATATGGCGGCTATTTAAAAATAAAAAGTTGAACATCGTCACGCAAAATCTAGATGCCCTAGACAAAATCTAAGTTGAAAATGTGAAGCACAATGGGGAATTACCATGATGTACCAAATTTGAGCATTCTATTTCAATTAGTAGACTAACTACGAGCAAATAAAGAAATCGTCAATTTTGTGTTTTTTGCCTCTATCTAGTAACCTATGAAAAAATTTTGAAATTTGAAAACGGATCTGAGATACCCTCATGATTATGCAACTTTTGTCCCATTTAACCAAGATCGTATCTCCTACAGTTTCCAAGATTTCCATGTACTGCATTTTATACTGTACACACTGTATAAGTTAAATATTAATGGGTATAGAACACATCCCTACCTCACCCCTTTTTTAATATTTACTTCTCTACGTTCCTGCTCAAATTCTATTACCGCTGTTTGCTCTTTGTATATACTATGTTCTATTCGTCTATTCCTATAACTCATTCCAACCTTTTTGAGTATTTCGAACATTTTCTCCCATTTTATATTGTCGAATACTTTTTCTAAATCTACAAACTCTATTTACACACTTTCTCCCTTCTCAATTGTTCTCTCCATTAATACCCTTAAAGCTAAGATGGCCTGCGTACCCCTGTTTCTCCTAAACCCAAATTGATCTTATAGTATTTCTTCGACCCATTTTCCCATCCGCTTTGGTACAATTCTAGTTAATATTTAATTTTTTAAGTGGGTCTAGTAAACTCTGGATTAATTGTGGACAATCTCTTGTTTTATTAATTTTGACAGCTGTTCTAAATGAAATAGAAGAACATCCAGACACTAGCACCAGAAAAATTGGCGAACATTTAAATGGTAGTCATCAAGTTTGTTTGGCATACCCTGTGTGATTCTCTACTATACCCTTATCACATTCAAAGGGTGCAGGAGTTCCTTCTTGAAATTTCCTTTTAAGGATTAATTTCTGCTAGTGGTACCTAAATAGGCTAAGAGTAAACTCCAATTTTGATTGTAAAATCCTTTTTACCGACGAACCCAATTTTTCAAGGATTTCTATTATGAATTTCCACAACAACCACATATGGGCTGAAGACAATCCACACGGAATTGTAGATACGCATTTTCAAGTGCAATCCTCATTAATTAAATATATGGGGTGATATAATTGGGGATCTTTAGATTGTTCCTTTCTTTTTCCCAGATCGACTTACCAGTTACTCATACAGATATTTTTGGCAACACTAATTGCTTTCATTACTCGAAAACTTACTTCTTTTGTTGAGAAATGAAATGTGGCATATGTTCAATGGCACTCAGGCACATTTTTCTATTTTAGAGCGAGGGAATACTTAAATGAAGTGTATGAAAACAAGTGGATAGGACAGGGTGGACGTCATGACCCCCTAAATTCCCTGACCTAAATAGCCTAGATCGTTTCCTATGGGGCATCTCAAATCTCTAGTGTATACAACACCAGTGAATGAGTTTGATGATTTACGAAATCGAATTATAGCTGCATTTGAAACCATAAGAAATACTCCGTGGATGTTTGAAAAGAGTACGGACATCAATGAGAAGAAGAGTGGGCACATATATAAGGACTGGAGGAGGTCACTTTCAACATTTGTTTTAACATAATTTCTTTCTTATAGTTAGTGTTTAGGTTTTTGGATTGTAAATTTTTTATATTGTAAATACTTGCTATCACAGAAAATAGTTTCTTATTATTTTCCTAAACAACGGTCATTGATACGAAAAAACTGCAAGAGACCAAAAAGTTTTTAAACAAAACAAAAAATTTATTTGTGTTTTAAAATCTGCCAGTGGCACACCTCAAAAAAGTTTAGGGAGGGAAAAGGGAGCATGACCCCTGAAAAACTACCACCCTGTAGACATTTGACATGGCCAATGATGTAAGTGCTTCAGCGTGACATATTTCAAATTTGATCATAGTATCTCAAAACTGCAGGAGCTATAAAGAGAAAGCCAAACAAATTTCGATATTTCCATACCATGTAACGAAGCGTTTAATGTTTAATAAATTTTTAGTCATAAAATTCGCTAAAGAATCACTCTTTCATATGTACATGATATTTAGGAACACCCTGTATTGTTCCCTCTAACAGGTTAAGTTGTTTTTGTTTTGAGACGTGCCCGGCTAACAATATACTGACCAGAAACAATTATCTAAAGATGTCGGGACACTGGGTCTGGGTGGTTAATACTTTACGATCAACTCTCGATGTTTCCTCAAAGGGCTGGGCAAAGTTGTTAATTTCCGTAGTTGTATGACCTTTGGGATCTTCCGGACTAGCTTGGGACTCTATCTCCCTCGGTTATTTGAAAAGACTATCAGGGGGGTCCATATTCTACGGACATTTTTCGGCGCCACTACTTTCTTAATTTATCTTACTAGACAACACTATAGCACGAAAGTAGAAACTCTATGGTGTATAACGTATCTTTAGGAATTTGCAAATGGAGTTGCTTTTTCCTGGTTTTCAAATTAATGAATTATAAACTCATACAATTATTTTTAACACGGCAGGTGAAAGTTAAAGATACAGTTCTTATAATCATTTAATAGATACCTGTAATCAAGTTCTATTATCTCTGCAGCGGTCTGTACAACCATAACTACATAGTTTAAAACTCCTCTTTTTATGTCAATTTATATGTTCATAAACCTGAATAAATAATTTTTAAATCAACTCAAAGCATCTATTTTCTGAAAAGAGTTATATATACAAAATCAAATGAAGGTTAATCCACTTTAACTGTTCCGTCAAATATTAAATTTAATTCTTATTTCATAACAAAAGCATTTTAGGTTATCGAAAGGTGGTCAGATCTGAGGCCCTGCGATTTACATTTATGACCACAAGGCCATTATATATTGTAATAATTAAATTTCATTGTCGGCAAAACTTCGTTACTCAATATGACAATTTTAAAGATCAATTTCAATTATACTTGGCTTTTAAACCAACTTTTCAAATAGCATAACATAAGATCTTCTACTAATTAATATTCAATAAAATTTTTAGATCAGTAAAATTTAAACAAAATGCATGTAATATCCCAACAGTACGAGATTCTATGAAATGTTTTTATACGACTCACCGTACATCATTGGCTGGTCACCTGGCTTTTCTATGACGTAATTGATTGAACACATGGACGAAATCCTATACGGAGCCCTTCGCCTGCATCGTTGTTTCTGACTTTGGAACGTGTCGTAGCTTTAATTTCTTGGGTTCAAGGGTCATCGTCGGTAGTTAAATACATCTTAGTTAAGAAAAACGTATTGCTGCCTTTCAAAGTGCCATCATATGTAAGGATAATAAAAACTGCTTATGGTTGAATTAATTTTTATTTTAGTGAAACTTATACTTAAACGTGGTTACATAGTTGCTTAGTTGCGCTACAAATAATTAATATTTTATTAAATTTTACGTATAGAAATTATACGAACCATTGGTTAAGTGGCTTCTATTAATTATACCGCTGAAACAGGAGGATTGCTAGGCGCAGACTTGCCGCCAGCGGGCTTAACAAATACATGCTTATGGACTGGTATTTGGACTACAAGTGGTGGATTTTCCATGCAGCCGGCAGTGCTCAATCGAACAACAGCCTGTGGCATGCTACAAACCGGTAGATGCGCATTGAACTTATGACTTTATTTACTTTGTTACAATAATCTTCTATTTCTGATCTGTCGAATGTAGCGAAATTTATCTTATGAATTTTATACAAGATTAGGGTGTTGAATAAAATTTTATAATGCGAAATAATTTATTGGTAGGACAAATTGTAAACTAAAATTAATCGATTCCGTGCAATATTGCTTTACTAAGGGCTGTAGATAATTAAACTATTTCGCTATAACCATAATTCGTAATAAACATTTAAAATGTTTTACTTTACTTTGAACAAGAACTTAAAAATAAAGGCACTTTTACACCCTTTGGGTTAGTTATACAGGTACGAATATAAATTATTCCTTCAAAAATCAACCACAAATTATTTGTTTTAGCATACTGCTAAGACATGTGGTGTAGCGGTGAACACTGGTTGTACCACAGTTCCCTAGTAAAACCAAAAAACGCACCAAGCCAAAGCTAGTCCATGTGGATATTTTTGTTAAGGATACTTTTAAACGAAATAAATACAAAATGCATTCCAAAAGTAATATATTTTGATTGAGGGTAATGGAAATCTTATACTACAAACCCTATAATTTTAGGAATTCATGTAACTGTGTAATAGTTGTAATAAGAATTAACTTCATGTAGAATATTTGACTTTAGTGCAACAAGTTTGAAGAAATAATTACCAACAATTGGTTTTCCATATAAAACGGATGATAACTTCAACACGATCATTATAATAGATACCATTTTTGTTATTTCTAAGTGATTAATCTCCAAAGAACATAGTTATTTTTGTATCTAGACAAACATTTACTTTTATATACTTCTAAAAAATATGTATACCGTATGATATATTTTAGCAACACTGCTGAAATTTTAAATTAAAAAAACATTTGCTAAATAAATTTCTGTTTATTATAGTTACAGCAACCCTAATGTCCATTTCATATTGTACATTCGAATTGTTCAGATTTAATATAACCAAAGATTTAAGTTAAAGTATTTGCACCTGGCCAGTGACAAGCTATGCACAAGAGGTCAGTACATTTCGTACGTTAAAATAAGGCCTCCTTTAGAAAATGGTAGTTATCAGTAGCAATTTTACTTAAAAATCTTAAACGTTTCTCATTCTTACTGTTTAAATATGCTGACCTGAATGTTGAAATTCCTTCTGAAAAGTGGTATTATGTTAGTGATTACCTTGTCTCAGAAATGTCTGAAAGGAAGGTACTTCAGGCACGGGCTTATTTATGAATGAATTTAATAATGTATCCATTATATTTGTAATATATTATAATCAGACATTTTAAATAAATATGCAAAACTTTTGCTAACTTTCTTAACCTTAAAATTTAAATTGCCAAGTTAACAATGGCAGTTGAATAAAATAACTGCACCAAGTTAGGACATATGTTCTTAATAATTTAGGTCATAAGATTTTTAGAGATGGTCATACTCAAGTTCATTTGTTCTTATCTATTGCAAAATCCGAGGTAAATTCTAAAATATAAATATCTCCCTAGCATCTTCTGTTTTTTTATTTTGCATGAAGTGAAATATTAAATCTTGTATGTACCACTTGTGTTACTGGATGATAACCCCCATCGGGTGATTCAATCCATCCTTCGGACTGAATGAGTTTGCTTCTTTATAACACACTTTGTGCATAAATAGCTATTATTGCCCTGTATGCAATTGTCATGAACTAAACTATTTAACCCAAATAAAAGCATAAAGAATGTTGTAAATTGAAAATAAACTATAATGTGGTGTGACACAAGTTTGTAACAAAGACATATGTTGTGAAAACGAAACAATGAAATGAACCGATGAAAGCACGCATTTAGTACAAACAAAAAACTAAATAGTATGATATTCTCATATGTAAATTTATACTAGAAGAAATTCAGTGTACATTCTTAAAATTTGCATATTATTAGTCATGACGTTTCTTAGAGGTTTTAACAAATGGAACTGGCATATATCTATAATATTGAAACACTAGAAACATGACGTTCTTATCTGACATATTTCATAAATGAGTTAACTGTTCACATTTATTAGTAAAAATATATTTTCGGGTACTGGAATCAATGTTAGGAAAAGTGTTCCAGAACAAATGTTTTTGTTAATTACACACTTGTAGATGTGTTTATCAATAATTTCAACAAAGTTTGTAATTTGAAGGATACTGACTTCTTAATTAAAGGGTTGCTTACTATGCCAGAAAAACTCTTTAATTAAACATATTGTATGTGGTATATACTACTTATAATCTGTTGTTTATTTATATTAGTTTGTATTTATTTGCTATTGATTCCTTAATTTAATATGTTCTTGAATTATTGTAATATGGTTTTGTAGATAAATTTTTCTTTGATAAAACAATAAATGCTTTATTGTTATTACTATTAGTAATACAGGGTGATTCAAAATGATAGACAATCTCAGTTTGCTGTATTTCCTGAATTATATGTTGTATTTTAATTCTGTAAGTTACATTTCATATACATACATGTAAGTTTATAGATGTTAAATATGCTTCTTTTTGGCTGCATGAATAACATTTAGATGGTAGCTGAATTCATCTCAAACTTGATGACAAATGTCTTGCATCACTGAGTTCATTGCAGTCTTGATGCGGTTTCTTAGGTCATTGAAATTTGTGGGAAGAAGTACGTAAACTACATCTTTCACGAACCTCTACAAGAAAAAGTCGCAGGTGCGAAATTTGGCGATCTCAGTGGCCTGAACTGAAGTGCCAAATCTTCACTCCCCATGTGACCTATCCATCATTGAGGTAGAGGTTCATCAAGAAATGTCGAACATTCATATACCACTGAGGTGAAGCTTTGTCCTGCTGGAAACTGTAATCTCCAGAATTTTCATTCATTTGAGGAACAAGCCAGTTTTGCAGTATTCTAAGATATGTTACTCCAGTAACTGCATTTTCGTCAAAAAAGAAAGGTCCAAAAGCCTTTTTCAACTATATGGCACAAAACACATTAACTTTTGAGCTTTCTTCTCATGTTCCAGTGCTACATGGGGATTTGGTACACTCATATTTGTACGTTCTGCCTGCTGACATCTCACTTAGGTCAAACTGGCTCCACAAAATGTACATACTTTATCTTATCGTTTGTGCAAAGAGCATGTACCAGTTGTAGATGGTATGGTTTGTACACTAATCAGTGCCTCAATACATGCCATACAGTTGTTTGCAGCAGTCCAAGTTCCCCACTTGCTCTACGGGTTCATTTCATTGGCATACATTCAAAGCTCACTCGAATGTGCTCCATGTTCTCCTCCGATACGGCTTGGGCTTCAAACTTTACTCAGAGAGCCAGTTTCATCAAATTGTTTATTCCAACGATAAAGGATTTTTTTGTTGAAGGTTCAACGTTAAACTCAGTCTGAAATGCACGCTACACCGCAGTCCCAGACTCGCTTTTGCTGTACTCACGAATACAAATATCTTGTGTTCTATAGTGACTATATCATGCTTTCAACTGATATGGTACATATTCAAAACAGCTAACGCTACAGTGCAATGCGGTACTGGAACGCTTTAGTGGTAGTATTCAAATCTTTACAATATCCTGTTTCAAATGTAATTTACAGAATTAAAATAGAATATATAAGTTCGGGAAATATAACAAACTGAAATTGTGTCAATCATTTTGAATCGCCCGGTATTATAAATATTCTAATATGCTGTTTGTACGCGTTCATTCAGTATTTAAGTACAATCATTTGATATCAATTTTCTGATAGAAGTTGGGTTATAGTTACTTTGTACTACACATGAATATATCGATCTCTTATGAGTTGTAAGGACAGATTCTCTATTTCAAATGCCATTTAATGTTCAACTTAATCTATTTATCAATGATAATTATAACTATTTGTAGTGTATAACATCTCAAAATACTTTTCAAATTTTGATAACTATGCATTGGCTTTATCAACATTGCCCTTAAAGCATGCAGTTGGCTCAGGTAAGTGATAATTTTCTTTTACACATGAATCAACAAGAATCTGACTGGATAATCAACTAGACATTTTGATTATTAGGGAGGGAACCAAAGAGGCTGTTATATACAAGTGTTTGTGCAAAACAATGTTACAAAATTAAATGATTACAAAGAAAAATAAATGAAAAATTATCCTTCGTGGTAAACCTCTACAGCATACCAGCTATACCATGAAAACAATTAAAATAATGATTAATATTCATTGTCTTAAAAATATGAACAAATATCCAGACAAAATTGTCTTTATAACAAAATAGCTTCAATAATCTAAATTGGAATATGAAATTTAAATAGTAGTTTTGGCAGATTTATGAAACCTCTCAAAATTTAGTTAGGAAACGTTGTCCTCGCAGATTTATTTAGGTATAACCAATGAAAATTAATATTCACAGAGCTTTTCAAACGTTAACTAATGCAATTTAAGATTTACTACAATGAACCAGTCGAAATTTGACGGCTATTTTAGCATAAATGTAACAATCTCTATAACAGTTTAAACCACTACTAATACTTAATTGGAAATGGCTGATCACTTTGTCATACTTTGTTTGAAATCGGTAGGTTCATAAATCCCGTCGAAATTCAATGGCAAGACATTGTAATGACCGCTACAAATATCACCTGTAAAGATTGTAAACCGTGTTGCCAACTACATACTCATAAATGTGATTGTGGCCGTCATTATGTATTTTAAATAAGTATTCCGAAAACATCACCAGCGTATTCTCCATCTAAAGACATTAAATTATCATATTCCACTGTATTAGTAACCAGTTTGTAGCCTATAAGACAAATCACCAATAATAAACATGGTACATAAATTCCACTCTTCTTTTATTTTTTTGACTACTTGCAAGTGGGTATTACGATGGTTTTTGTCGCTGTTAAATATAGAATAAGCAACTGCTTTGAACAAACAATTACGATCATCTAAAATTGGAACAACTTGATGTCCCATTGTTTATTAAAACTAAAACGTATTTACTAAACAATCCTGAATGTAATAACCTCAAAGGAAATATAATACAATTGTAGAAACACTACATAGGAATATATAGAACAGCTATAAGAAACAAGGCACACCCGATAATCTCAATTGATCATGCACACGTGTTTTGTGTTCATACACGTGCATTGCACATTCGCCTTCTCATTAAGAATATACTTTGTCAAACTTTGTTTCAAATCGGTAGCATTCGATCTGTGTGTTTAATATGAACGGTTACATTTAATATAATGACAACTTCAAACGTTGGTTTCACCAATAATATTATGCTTTTTGTAAAAAAAAAAAAGTACCTCCTTAGGACACATCTGCAGATAATAAGATTTAATTTGATACTTGAATGATGAACATTCGTTTAGTACATTCCATAAACTAAATGTTACAAGAAACGACTTGGTGTTTTAATTATATAGGATTACTAGCTCATTTTAAATCGCTAATAACTTTAGTGAATTGGTAATAATATTTGAATGAAGACAATTTTAGAAGCTAATGTATTGAAAATACATTGTAGCTGAAACAATGAACTAATTACCATACAGTTCAATTTAGCTGATGGTAATTTTTCCCCCACTTTAAACCATTTGCCCACATGACAATTCAGGACAAAGAAGATAAGAAGAAAGTAATTCTAAATGAGCAGTTTGAAGACAAATAAGATTATTTCTTCAATGACGGTAGAAACTATCAAATATTTGATAAACATACTAAATCCATAGATATTGTAATGAAAAATAAAATATAAAGTTCTTAATTCTGTTTGTAATTATTTTGAGAGTGAATTTTACTTACATCATTTTCATGAATTTGAGGAGTATTAAAATTGAATAAATGAAAATTAATTTTAGTAATCTTCATGTTGATGTTGCTTCTCATTCTTACTTTTGTATTATAGAAGAAAATGCAATTCAAGAAGAAAACCAAAGAAGTAGACGTAATCAAATTAGATGTTGATCCAGATGCATTTGAAATGGACACTGATCAATCAATTCCTGATGATTGGTGGACATCAATATATCCAAAAGACTGCACAACTAAAGTTGAATATGGTCCTAAATTCAATGTGATGATGTCCATAATACGTGAAAGTGAAAAAATTGGTGACAAAGTGTGAGTATTCAAAAGTTTTAAGTCTAATTACTGGTATTTGTGTTGTGATATCAATATCAACGAATCCAGTGAATATTATATTGTCTTAGTTATTATATATTACCGTATTTAACTGTGATAGTGTTACTTGTGAGTTTTTAAAAACATTTTTAATCTTGTTCCATAAAAAGATCTTGGAATTCTATTTTTGACATTTTAATGGTCTAATAAATCTCGTGTCTTTCACGTTAAGATGTAGATGCAAAAAAGGCACACAAATTAACGACTCAACTCACATAAGTTTCTGCAGGGAATCTGGATCCTTTTAATATAGTAGTTAGACAGATTAAATCACTGTCTGAATTTTTAAACTAAATTTTACCATCAACTACTCAACTACAAGTATCTCGTAGCACAGGGTAGTAGTGACAAAACTATCAGAATTGTATATAAGAACAATTCGTCCGGGGAAATCCTATCTACATGGAACTATTGAAAAGAAATATGTGTAACAAAATTAGGACAGACCACCAACAGTGTTTATAAAATAACGCGGAAACCTTGAAATATTTGAGAATAATCAAGTAATTAGTTATAATATCTAATGTAAAACTGCAATTTTAAGAAATAATCTTGAAGTTTTGACGACCTTTACAACAGACAGGGAGTATTTCACAACAAGATTTTGGAGTAGTGTAATGTACCTGAAGCATATAATCTATTATTACAGTAAGGTATGGTACTTAATCTTGCAATAAAATTAATAGGAAATAACTGATTGTTTTTATTTCCCAATTGCAACTAAAATTTGCTATGAATATGCAAACATATTTGTCTAAAAATATATGTTTATTAAAAAAATATTGTTACAATGTACAAGGTAAAACGTGTAACATTTTTTAATTATAATACTGCAATAATGCAAATTTATCTAAGATTAAATTCCTTCGAGTCCTCAAACCTGCAAACCTAATGTAAAAAGGACTGTCTCAAATTGGGTCTTATGAATGACATTGTGGATAAAGTTAACAAATTATAATACAAGAACTTACCTGGTGGAAATCATGGGCTTGTGGTTTCTTTGGCATTTGTATATTCGATGACATCCAGCATTCCTCGTCTACGAAGTGAACATAATTTTGTTGTTTTAGGGAAGAGATAATGAAAGCACTTCGTCAATTCAAATTTTCACTCATGCACGTCCATATTCGATAATGATCGATAGTGAAGTCTCATCCATTTAGAGGATTAGTTCTCATTAACTATAGTCCACTCCATACAATTTTTATTCTCCAATGCTAAAACAAACGTAGCTGTGTTTTCTTGGACTGAGAAAGCAACATTTGTGGTTTTTACACCACAAATCGTAAGCCAATGTCCTGAAATGCGTGAGCACCTAGTATTTGTGGGATTTACACATAAAGAGTAAATTAAAACTGATAAAGAACTTTTTCATGTAGGGTTTAAAAATCCCCCGAATTTAAATAATAAAATAAAACATGAAGCCTTATATTAAAAAAAAGGTGCACATTAGTGTATACTGGGCGGGCAAGGAAGAGAGCAGCGAAATCTAGCGTAGGTAGTCTGCGCCGATTACCCCAACAAAAGAAGGAATGTACACAGCTATTACAACCATTGACCTCTGGCAGACATGAATAATTTCAAATATTAAAACAAAATTAATGTTAGAATAATCAAACAATATTCGATTTGCAGTAATCTTTTTACGAATGGCTAGAAGTACACCGCCCCCTTTACTAACCCCAAGGTCAACAATAGGTCCTTTTTGAATACATTAAAGGCATCGCAAAGGAGCTCATTATCATGTATACTGTCTCTCAACCATGTTTCCCTTAGACATATAATATCATAGTCACATTGATAAAAGTTATATAATTCTATATTTTACCACCGAGATCTCTTATATTTTGATAATAAATGTAAAATGTTGATGAATTAAACTAATGTAAGTCCCTGGAGTTATAATTATTAAGCTGTAATTGCTATGTTGAAAAATAGACAATTTCGGGAAAACTTAGTTTCTGTTTGTACACAGTGCATTCATTATTCCAAACTGTATGATCTACACCAATAGCAGCTCTATTTGGTTATAATTTATTATAATTAATGCAGTTAATACATTACACCTCTATTGAAGTACATTTGTCAGTTGTGTGTTCGAGGGAGCATCGAGGACAGATAGCAATACTTTTGCAAATCCCAATTTTATGGTTAAAAGAACAATTGAGACATCTTCTAGGTTCAATGCCATCATAAACAGGGCATTTATTGAGTCCTGTCATCACAGTTTTCTTTTCTAGTGCCATTAATTTATTGAACCAATGCTTGAAAAATATTGTGGTTTTTGGTTGTCCATACTTTTAAAACTTTGCAGCTCCAGTTACTCCTAAAAAAGTAACCATTTTGATTCTCTAGAAACTTTTCAATAGTAATAGAGAGCGGAGTCATATTTTGCATCTTAGATATTATTGCTGAAAAATGACCTTTGGTGACTTGGTAGGATTCCTTAATTTTGGATGTAGCTGCATTAACCCCAGAGGTGTGATTACCATCAAAATCTTTAATCAATAATTTACATTCAAGCTCATTAAGATTTTTTTGAGATCTGTATGTTCAGCTTCCAGATACTTAGATCTTTGCCATGCTTTTACAGAGGATATCTTTTGCTCATCAAACATTCTAGATATACATTGCACTGAATCCTTAAGGGTAATAATTTCTCTTAGTAGTAATGGTATCTGTTTAAAATATGATCTGCATTCAGTGCAATAGAAGTTGAGTATTCTGTTTTTTAATACTACCGCACGTAACTCACTAGTTTTTAAGCTAGAGCAAAATTCAGGGGCATGAAATATCACTTGACAGCACTCACAAGTGACCACCTCATGAGCGTCACTAAAATGTAGTTTACAGGTAGGGCATGCAGGTTCCATATTAGCCTATAGAAAAATATGTTGTGGATTTATAGGAGTCCAGTCCTGCACAATGTAGTCACTAATGCAATAATCAGGAATAGTGATGTGAAGTGATTTTGTGAAGCACGTACTCAGCCCTCAAATTAATGATACTAATATATTTATTTATGTTTGAATGTATAAAGTTACGATAACTTATCACAATAGTGTTTCACATCTATTGCATAGTTGTTACTACTGATGCAATTAATTAAATTTATCAATAATATAATTGTAAAATTATTGCACTATAACAGTAAAGAATTCTTAGATGCACAATTTGATATAACTTTCACTTTAAATATCAGGATTGAAACCACAAAATTTTGACTTAAATACAGAGCATATTAATCACGTTGATTACTTATCAGCATATTTTATTGTATTAGTTAGGTTCGGGGGATTTTTAAACCCCACATGGAGAATTCTCAAGTATTATTGTGTTTAATATAAGCGTTGCATGAAAACCACACAAAGATTTGGTTCTCACCAGAGTCTAGACATTGATTTATTATTTGTGATTTGGGAAGACACAAGGATTATAATTCCCATGCTTAACGTGCAGCTGTGCTCAGCAATTTGCATCAGAAACCTTAACCTATATTGGAGGGGAGACGATGGTTGATGAGAGCCGATATGTCGAAACAAAGGGACTTTACTACCGGCCTTCCTGGAGTGTAGATCTGTTTTTGTAGAGTTTAGACAGTTAGCGAGATGGTGCATTTCCTTTTCCTTTCATATTCCTCTACTGTTCTACGAAATATCGGCACTTCGTCGATAAAAAAGCTAGTGTCAACCAAACAAGGGAACATCTGAAAGCCACGCCCAGATTAAAGACACACTGGGATTAGGATAACCATGGAGTAAGTGGTAGCTTTAAAATTTGAAAGGCATTTGATACTCCGGGGAATTTAATTCTGTGTAAATCTGAATATATTGTATATTATTTATTGCAGCATATTATGTAGTAAAAATTAGAGTTAAAATTAATGTTGCAATGTAAAGAGAAAGACAAACATGATCAAATATCATACCTAGTCTAGAATATTGCTCACAACCTCTATGGGAGAACTTTAATCTTGCTCACAACCTCTATGGGAGAACTTTTAATCCGATAAGTGGATCTTGATGGAACTTTACATCTATTAAAACTAATTGATTTACACTTAGTAACATTAAGACTAATTAAATTGAAACAATGCTCGAATACATAAGCAAAAAACTTAATTCATCTGCATGCAATAGGCATAAGAACCATTGGAACTCTTTTCTTTTTAACCAATTTATAATTTCATAGAAATTGATTTAAATTATTGAAAACTTCAAAAGATTAGTCGAAATATGTTACAGAATTTAATATAAAGCTCAAATCTGCCAAATAATGAAATAATAGTAAATTATAAACACATGCACATTATGTAAAACTAAATAAATTGGAAACAGTTGCAGCTGTGGTCCTGTAATTAGATGTTACTATATGATGCTGAGATATAAAATTTGTTATACTACTTATTCTAATTAAAACAATATTTGTGCGGTTTGAATTAAGCCCCCTCCCCTCCCCTCCCCCTGTAAATAAATACTGACTGCCAAGCTTTAATTGCAAAATTATAATTATTGTTTTCTTTTTAGTAAGAACTTGCGATTAAAAAATTTATAATACATAATTAGCAATGTCCGACTATATTGAAATTTTATGTAACCTTCTGGTATAAAGTTAATTTTCATTGACTTATAATGGTCACATAATCGCTAAAAGCTCGTCACACTACTCCTAATAGGAAGTCACGTAAGTTCAAAAAATTCTCTTAAAAACAAATCTATGATAAAACTAAATAAAATATTAAATGATAAAAGGGATTTGGCACGTGGCAAAATGACATGTAACAAATCAAGGTGATCCTGCCATAGTATCTGAAGTTTGAAGAAATTGAAATCGACCAAGTTTCTATTATTTTTTTTTTTTTATTTTATATTCTATAGTGCTTAAAAACTTGTATTTTTTGTTGAGTACATAGTTTTATGAACTGTTCCCAATTTCCCCCTTTTTTAATGTTATTTTGGGTTATCTTAGATGATTGCAATTCGAGTCGCATATGTCATGGTAGAATTTTTGTAGAAAACACAGTATAGTGTTTTGTTATAGGTTGATATTTACAAACTCATTGATTGAATTGGATGCTATTGAACACTACTTACAACAAAATCAAACTGAAACATCAAAGTGGAAACCCAGAGAAGATTATTACAGAATGGATGGAGCTGTTTTGCCTGAAACAAGATTACAGTTATGTAATTCATTTAATAACAGACGAAATAAGCGCACACGGTAATTCTCTAGAAAGCAATTCTAAATTATAAATAAAGTATTGTTATAGTGTTTTTATCATTTCTCACAAAGTAGGCGGCTTAGGTCTTAATTTAATCGCAGCTAATAGAGTGATATTAATGGATGTTAATTGGAATCCTGCTGTTGATAATCAAAGCGTTTTTAGATCATACAGATTTGGTCAAGTAAAACAATGTTATGTTTATCGATTAGTTGCAATGGTATGTTAGGTAATTTTAGAGTATTTTCAATTATATAGTATTTTAATAGGGTACAATGGAACAAGTAGTTTATGATAGGCAGGTAACAAAGTCTGCAATAGCAAGACGTGTGGTTGATGAGAAACAAATCAGCAGGCGCTACAAAAAAGAAGAGTTAGAGGATATGTACAGGTATTTTTTACATTTTAGAAGAATAGGAAAATATAATTTTGCATTTAGAGTTAAATTTCATTTATACAATGAAAAGAGGGATCCACATATTTTACCAGAAGATACTATACTTAAGCGCATATTAAATCATCACAAGGACATTTTTAAGTATCATGAGCATAATGCATTATTGGAAAATAGGCCTGATGAACAGTTAGACGAAAATCAAATGAAATTGGCATGGGAAGAATATAACAGGGAACAGGAAAAAAGTAAAAATGAAATATAATTTGACTATATTCATTGTGTTTGTTTCAGATGTGCTTGACCAACAAAAGAAAAAAATTACTTTAGCTAATGCTGCTGCTATTCTTGGCTTAAACCCTGCAGTTACTGTGAGTTCTTCGGCCACTGCTACTAATGTTACTGCCACTGTTCCAAATGCTGATACTGTGGCTCCTTCAACCAATGGTATATCCAGTTTATTACAAAGGTATGCACTATACATTAAATATTGGGATAACATCATTCAATAAATTATAATTACTTGGTACATACTACTAACGGCAGTTAATTCTATTAAAATTTTATGATACAAATACTGTTGCATAATCTTAAAGATACACAAATGAACGACTAGTGTGAATTTATAGAAGTTTAATGCATAACATTATGGACGATAGATAAACCAAACCTCCGAGACTTGCAGTTTTCTTAAAATAACCTTAATGTAGTTTCTAGTTATAAATCCAAAATAGATAATTTGATTTTTTTTTGTAATATTTGAATAAGTTGTAGAATTTTAAGATAAACATTTTTTATTAGTTTTGCTTTTGCTTAAATCAATCGTACGAGTTCCAAGAAAAACTATATATTATACTCGTTTCAGGTTGTTATTAGTAATTTATAGATGTATAACATATGTGAGTATTATGGTATTGGTATCTGCAAGTTTGTGTATTCAACTTATATTTTTACATAAGGTATAAATATGCTTGCTATTGGCTTCTAAGTTTTAATTAATAATCCAAAAATATTGTCGTGAGAAGCGAGTGAGTTTTTGTGAATGTTCGGAATTTATTAGTACTATTGATGATAACGACTATACAGAGTTGCTAACAACAGAATATCTATAAGTTTGTAATTGAATAAGATATACCTCTTTTGTCAAATCAGTGAAGGGAACTCCTGGCGACATATTCTAGTGTCCATATAACATTCTATCAAGTAATTATCATTTGCATTAATGTGTCGTTGTGTTTCATCTAGTAGCTTCACTTTGCTTACAGCTGTTTGATCTTTTGTTAGTAAAAACTTTAGAACAAATTTTTGATGAATTTTAGAGTTGTCAATAGTTCTACTCCAGTTGCATTTGTAATCATTCTAGCCTTTGGAAATATTTAAAATAAGAGATCTTGTTCACCCTAAAATTTTAACAAGAAAGCCTTCGATAACCACTTTACTTTCAATATCCAAGACTATGTGACCAACATTCATGGTGCATATCAACGTAGGAGGGTTGTATTAGTAACTTTTCAACTGCTAAGATGCATTCTGTTCTGTTTTTAATTCTTATAATTGATTTTTGTCCTCTTTTTTTGAACTATGGTGCCTTCTGTACTTTTTAGCTATTTTGAAGTGGACTTATATAAAGGTTTGTTGTTTCCACTCATAGATTTTTCAAATGCATTGTAGTTTAGTAGTGGTTACCAATTAGGTCAATATGTGTTCATTGTCTGTCACTTATATGAAACATGTCTTCTTCGTTCATTATTGTTCTCATTATCTGTGAATTAAGTAGCAGGTTATACTGTCATTTTGTATTCCACATTGTTTCATAAAGCAATCATTAAACAAAGCAAACATTAAATATTTGGCAATTTCTTTACATCTAATTTATATGCCACTCCAATTTTATTATTATATGATTATTATATAATATAATCTTTAACAAACTAGATTGAGTGTTAATAACCTCAAAAATAAATGTACCTATTTTGTTTTTAACTTTCAATGAGGTTATCATGAATTATAAATAAAAAAATTAATGTGAAATTAAAATTTAATTGTAAACAACTGGTAAATAACATACCATACATGTTGTCACATTTCTTGGAAATGCTTATAATCATATTTCATTTTAATAGTTTCTGTATTAGTAAACCCCACCAATAATGTTGAGCAATTTTCTTTAAGAAATATAATTTTTAGGCTACTACCTTTTTGATCTAAGATTAGATTATTACCATAAGGTGTGTTTGTTTGTCCTAATCTTTTGCACAGTGTACTCTGCAATGATCTCATTAGTGCAAAGAAATGTAATCTTGTACAGGAATACAAACGAGCGCTTTTTTGGCATTTTCAAAATTAATGACATTTGACATCGAATATCTGTCATAAACATGTTTGTTTTTTATGAACTGAATGAAAAATTCCTATTTCTATTAACTGAAGATTTAGAGAATGATGAATTGATGATAACCAGTAGTAGCTGCTCTTCATCAAGTGTGGATGAAGGTATTTTTGTTAACCTCGCATTGAAAAGGAAAGTTATACTATAGAGGACTTTTTGTGACACAGATGTATTTAAAGCACTTTGGAGCATATTTAAATTAAACATCATCAATATCCTAGTTATGATTACAAATTGGCGAAAATGAACAGATTTGCACTAACTGCACTTCCTCAGAAGCAGGTGTAGAAATTGCAGTTTCATGTACTCAGGTGCAGACAAACAAACGAAATTAGTGTACATTAACTGTAAAAAGTAAGTCACAAAGGAACACCATTGCAAAATAGTGTAGTTTAGTGCTGACAAACAAACATGCCCATATATGATTCATACTCAATGGTTGTTTAATTCAACATGTCAGTTTTTAAAAGCTGGAGATGATATCATCGTAATTTTGTTTTAAATAATTATAATTTTATGATTCATTTGTTTTCATTAAAAATGTATTATTTGGCATGCCAGTGATCTCATCAGCTTGGAACGAACACTTCACAGTCTGTTTTTGCCGATTCAAATAAACAAAAGTCTTCATTTCTGGTTTAGTTGAGCCATCTGTAAGTTAATTATACATACAGATTAAATAGAAGAAAAAATGCAAGATATTTTTATTTTGCAGTCTTAACTCATCTGTTCGAAGATTGCTGAGGATGTCTCGAATTATTTTAGGAAGGGTAAATCCATTTTCTTACAGCTCTTCGTGCTTAACATACAAACAGGCAATATGCAGCTTTAGTATGTGAACTGCCTTTGACAAAAAAGGTTTTTGCACACACAAAATAATGAAATGTTTGAATAATATCATGCAAAGTTGCTTATTTTTAATGTTAGGGTACATTCATTGGTTCCCAGATCGACAACTTTATGTTGGAGATAAAAATGTTGAAGGACTGGTAGGGTATTTATGAATCTATCCGAAACTATGTACAGAGAGTTTATAACTAAATAAACATTTGAAATTCATTGTATGAACTGATAAAACGTAACTAAGTTAAGTAAATTTGTGATATATTTGATTTTTAATATTTGCCTAAGGATGTCTGTCATATAATTGTAAACATAAGTGTGTAATACCGCTGAAAACACAATCGTGTAGGATAGTGTATTAACATGTTTGTATGTGTTTTTTCTCAATTAATATGAAGGTATAGTTAAAGTTTTGTTGGAAGTGTGATTTAGCAATTGATTGTAGAAACCTTCATTTGAGCTAGCAGTTTTAAATAGGGTTTTTTTGTGTTCTTATAGTTAAGGTTTGCTTTATGTTTAGGCAATGGCATACTTAACGGTTTTTCAGGTAAATTTTAAGCCAGAATCAATCTCCTAATCTCAGGTTTTGGCACCCCACTTGTTATTGTTTTTAGAGCTTTTCTCTAGAAACTCTTCAAAATTGGGTGGTGTGCTGGATACTTCCCGATGAAGACATATTTCACACCTGATAGCCTTCCGAGACCCTCTTCAAACACTTACACCACCCGTCCCTCTGAGTTAATCGGCAACCATTTTGTTAATACAGTTGAGGTTTTGGTATTTTACCAAAACAAAATTTTTAGCGGAGCATTTCACCGAGTTTTTCTGTCGATTATCGGTTCAATTTTCTGGGGCCAAAGCTGTACGTAACAATATTATCCATCAGTTCTCATCCAAACGTTCAGCGCTAAGTGATATAATTAAAGGTTCCATGAAGTAGTCTGTAACTCCATCCAATCTATATATTTTGTCATGTTCCTTTATTACATGCCAATACACCTACTCCAATAAACAACCATAACATTGTTAATGGCATATATTAACAACTTATCAGCACCTGACAATTTAAAAGTTGTGTTTTTGCTGCAACTTCAGGTTAATTTCTGTCCATATCAACGCAATTGAATTGAATACACAATCATAAGGTGATAGGCATATCGCACATTCATTATTACTTTTAGCCATTTCATCAATCACTTACCAGTTATATTGATTCTATACAATTAAATTAAATAGAGCAGTTCTGATCATATCATGATTCCGCTAAGTGGAACATTTTTTATCGTAACCATTCTTGCATGTCCTCCCATTATAAAAGTAATGTCTATCGAATGTTTAAATAAGCTGTAATTAATTGTAAGTAAATAAGTCATGTATAAATATTTTTCTTTCTTCTAAAGTACTATAAATGGCTACTATAATAAAGAATAGCTTTGGATCTGTTGGTCATTATACAGTGACGCTTAATCACAATGATGTCGATTTTAATATACTTTATATAAATGCAAGATCCTTAAAAAATAAGTTAGATGAATTTGAAATATTAATATCTGATTTAAAAATACGTATTGATGTAATCATTGTAGCAGAAACAGGAGGTATCTTATTATAACATACCACAATTTACAGCAATTTACTCATGTCGAAACCAAACTGATGTAGGAGCAGCGATTTTTGTTCGCGATAAACGATTTAAAACTTTAATTAACATTCAATCCGATGAACTTAATGTTGTAATAATAGAACTCAGTTCAAATAAAATGATAATAGGATCATTATACGGACCCCCTGCAACGAAAGTGGCAACATTTAATACACAGCTAGAAAACATTTTAAGTGGATTACCCAGAAATAAAAAATGCTTTATATTTGGGGACTTTAACATTGACACATTAAAAAAAATAAATCACCACGAAACAAAAAATTATTTAGATTTGTGCATGATGAATAATTTTTCAATCTTAAATACCGATATTCCTATCAGAAATGCAGCTTTATTAGATCACATACTTTTCATACCTTCAAACACAAATAACACATTAAACCTATCGATCATTGACAATTTTCTGTCCGATCATTGTTACCAAATTCTAACCATACAGAATCAATACAAAAATGAGCTAGCTCGATATATAATTCATAAAGTAATAGATATTAATGAAGTCAAAACTAGATTAACAAACTTGACTCTTAAACTACAGTCACTTTATGATGTAAACTCCACACCATTAATGAATTGGTAGACTGCTTCACAAAAGAAATAGTAGAAATGAGAATTAAATCCTACATTAAATCAAAAAAGCTCTGGTTCAATAGAACTGTTTCCAAAGAGTGAATATTTAGCTAACTGCTACAGGGAAATATCTAAAACTGTTAAAAGAACGATATGGAAATTAAAAACTGATTACTATAATAAAAAATTTCAGGGAAATCTAACAAAAAAAACAGACTTGGAGAGTTATTAATGAATTACTACATAACAACAATAAATTAAACACGAATACAATAGAACTGATTCAAACCGAAACCACAATCGCACACAAACCAGAACAAATAGCAAATATACTAAACAAACATCTTGTAGATGTGGGAAAAAGTTTAGGAAAATTGATACCTCAGAATTACAACTTGTCGCTACAAGAAAATATAGAAAATTCTATATTTCTAGTAACAACAACAAATGAAGAAATTGGAAAAATCATTACAGGTCTTGATAGAAGTAAAAGGCCAGAATATAATGATGTCCAAGCCAAATGTGTTAAAGAATCCATAAAAGAAGTATCTGAATTATTATGTCATTTAATTAATCATATTTTTTAAATAGGAGAGGTACCAGAATCAATTAAAATATCTAAAGTCATACCAATCTTTAAAAGGGGGATTCTTCTAAACCTGATAATTATAGACCAATACCTATTGTGTCGATATTGAGTAAAATTTTTGAAAAATGCCTCAATAAGCGACTTTTATCATATTTAAAGAAAATAAAATTCTTATATGATGGACAGTATGGCTTCCGCAGATCTGGAGATGCTTCAGTAGCATTACTAGATTTAATATCAAATATTCAAATGGAACTAGATAAAAACAAGAAGTGCACTTTTGTTTCTCTTGATCTGGAAATCTGCAGGACTTAAAATCCTTAAAGTGCATTTGACACTCACTTTATTCAAAAGTTATTTAAATAATAGACGTCAATTTGTGGTAATAGAAGATCAAAGTAGTCAATTACAAAGTATTACTTGTGGTGTCCCGCAAGATACAGTACTAGGGCCGACACTGTTTCTTATCTATATTAATTCCAAATGCAAATTAAACCTTCTTGGGAAAATAAATTTGCAGAAGCACAACTATTGTATACTACGATACTCATTTGAAGGCCTGCGTAATAAAATCGTTAAGGACACGCACATTATTTCTATACTGGCTAATAAACCACAGGATTACACCTAAATATTGACAAATGTAATTATTTAATATTCAAAACTAATAACATTGATTACACGTCACCAATAATTTCGGTAACAACACTTCTAAATGTGAATCCAGTATTAGATATTTGGGACTTATTATTGATGATAAGCTGAATATGGACGTCACATATTAATTATATTAGGAAGAAAATAGCACTGTGGTAGGAATACTATACAGATTCTCAAAAGAATTTTATCAAATACCTTAAAATCAATTTATCACTCCCTTATACTCTCACACTTACAATATTTAATAGCTGTTTGGGGAACTGCTGCAAAAAACTTGCTCCGTCCATTACATATACTGCAAAATAAAAGTATACAAAGCATTTATGGCCTTCCAAAACGACACCCAACTAAATTGCTCTACTACCCTCTGGGAATACTCAATATTACTAGTATATATCAATTTCAAATATGCATATATGTGCACAACATAATCACAAAACAAAAGCATGCAACCACTGAACTAAAGTATAATACAGAAATTCATAATTACTACTCTCAGCAATCTCAAGATCAAACACCTCATATTTATACTGATATTGGAAATACTCAATGTATTTCCAAGGAGTACAATTCTACAATAGTCTCCCTAAACATTTAAAAAGTTTAAACGGTAAAAAATTTAAAAGGGAACTTAAAAACCATATCTTACAAAAGTCAAAACCTGATAGGAATAAATTTTAACAGTAAAAGTTAGCATTTCTCGCTTTCTCTATAATGATATTCTCCTCTCACTTAATATACTTCCTCATATGTTTCTGTTGCAGTTGAACTTGCAAGCGCAATGAATAAGAAAGCGAGCAATGCCCCTGGCGGATGTAAGCACGAACCTTATTACAGATTCCGCGCTGCCAACTACCAATGACGTCACCACTGCCAAATTACATTGCGTAATAATCGGAAATATAAAAATTTAAACAAAAGTTCATATCAGTGAACAAATTAAACACTGTACTACTTACCCCGGAAATCCGAACGTTCTGCGGGGTTGAACCAAAGTTGGCCTCTATCAAGGTCCATCAGGGCTCCTTCCCGGAGTAATTGAAGATGGTGACTCGTCATCTCGGGTCGTGGAGTACGGTACGCCTTGCGGCTCTCAAATTATTACCTACCTATGCAGGGAATGGGCAGGAATACTAGGTAAAGCAACAGACAAAGACAATTAGGCAAAGGAAGTCTACATAGATAAGATAAGCACGATACGATACCTCAAAGCGGTCCACACTCCTTGAAGATTCTGGCAAAACAGCCCCGTTATAGAGAGAACAGGAAACTTCCCCACTCTTTTGTCTTTTTTCCCATCGGCGCGAACTTATTCGTCCAACCCTATAGCGTCGCACGATCTGCACAAACTCACTATGACGTAACGGAAGTACACGCCTAGTCTATTAAAATTCCGCGCACCGCGATTCAAATCGAACTAGTAATTGAAAACCACTAAAAGAACAATTTGAAATGGTAATTCAACTTTAAATACAAAGTTGGGTTTTCATTTCATCTTAAAAACTATTAATATATATTAAGCCTGCATTTGCATTCCAAATGTGGATTATTCTTCTCTATTAATATATATATATATATATATATATATATATATATATATATATTATCGTGTTAGTTATAGGTTAAGAGGCATAGATAAGTCAAGAAAATAAATTTGTAACAACCGTGTATATGGGAAATAGGAACAATTTATTTATGCGCCAAATTAATTAGTTTTGACATTGAAAACGGATGGATAATAGCATATTTTTGTAAATATAAATCGGAATGTTAAATTTGTATAAAATGTAGAAGCTTTGTAGTACGTGAAAACACAAGGATACGAATGTAAGTAGCTTCAATATTTTAAAAGTTGTAAATCAAGTACATCAGATAATAAAGAGAGCTTTTGAATATCATCATCATTAGGTCTTCAGTCCTAGAACTGGTTAGACACGTACCATCATTGTTCCCTATTCTGAACTAACCTACAGATTTCCCTGAAATATGCACAGTTTGCATCTATAACTGTCTGATCTAGGTCTACATCTACCTCTTTTTTCCTATCTCTGCTTGTAATATATCACATACTATTCCCCAAAAATGCCGTAGAACGTATTCCGCCCTACTATTTCTCTTTTTCCCCAGATATCCTTGTTCCCATACTATTTCTGTAACTTATTTGTTATTATCTTTGTCTGTCCATGCTATCGTCCTCATACATCTGGAGCATTTCAAAAGACTGCTACCGTTTTGTGTCTGCATTTCAGCCAACATTTTTAACATGTTTCTATTTATACAATTGAGAGGATGGTTATTAAAGAAGTGCGATTGCATTATTGAAAGGCTTAAGTAGTCGTTTTTTTTATATTTATTTTGTGAGGAAAATTCATTATGATTTAAGTTACCTCTTTGGTAGATTTTAACATGGTTCTGAGGCGACTCTATGGCGGGTTTACACTTGTAAGATACCACTGTTGTTCTATGAAGATTGTATATGGATCTGAGGCGACCCTATGGCGGGTTTACACTTGTCAGATACCAATGTTGTTCTATGAAGATTGTATATGGATCTGAGGCGACCCTATGGCGGGTTTACACTTGTCAGATACCAATGTTGTTCTATGAAGATTGTATATGGATCTGAGGCGATCCTATGGCGGGTTTACACTTGTCAGATACCAATGTTGTTCTATGAAGATTGTATATGGATCTGAGGCGACCCTATGGCGGGTTTACACTTGTCAGATACCAATGTTGTTCTATGAAGATTGTATATGGATCTGAGGCGACCCTATGGCGGGTTTACACTTGTCAGATACCAATGTTGTTCTATGAAGATTGTATATGGATCTGAGGCGACCCTATGGCGGGTTTACACTTGTCAGATACCAATGTTGTTCCATGAAGATTGTATATGGATCTGAGGAGACCCTATGGCGGGTTTACACTTGTCAGATACCAATACTGTTCAACGGATATTGTATATGGTTTTGAGGTAACCTTATTGTGGATTTATACTTGTCAGATACCAATGCTGTTTTACAAGGATTGTTAATATGCTTATTTTTATGTAATTAGTTATTTTATGTATAAATAGAAATCATGTATGTAGGCTGTATTTCATGTTAATATTGCAAGGAAAACCCAGGAAAAACTTGCAATGCTACCTAGATATTGTGGGCATTTGATTTTCATTTGTTATTTCTTTTAGTAATGGAATCCATTGTTTACTGAAAGTCACGGATTCGTTTGCAACGCAGTTATTTTTATGTAGGGTTATATAGGCAGCTTCTTTGATTTTGCGTTTTTGGTGGTTTTCTTCTTTTTCTTCTTTTCAGGGAGTATGTGTATTCAGCTCGTTCCCTTTCTATTGTTTTCTAATTTTATACCCTATTTTACCGAGATTCAGTGAAGGAGGTTAAGCAACCTGTGGCTACCAAGATCCCCAACACTTAGACATTTGCCGAAATAATGGTTTTCTAGTAAATCCTTTCACACACTTAACATTATTCGAGAATATTGCCCAACCAATTCTTGTAGTTACTTATAATAATCATCATGTTTACGCACAGTTATCTTTTCGTCATTAGTTTATCCATCTTGGGATTGGTTGGATGCGTACCTCCATTGATTTCTATTCTGGGCTAGCCTACACATCTCCCTGAAACCTCTACAGCCTACATCTTTTACTATCTGTGTGCAGTAGTCTAATCTAGGTCTGCCTCTTCTCTTTTTTCCTATCTCTGCTTCTAAAATATTCCGCACTATTCCCTCATGCCGTAGTATGTGGCCTATCATCCTATCTCACCTATTTTTTACCGTTTTCCACATATTTCTTTCTTCCCCTACCATTTTTAGTACCTCTTCGTTCTTAACTTTGTCTGTCCATGATATCTTCATCATACGCCTGTAACACCACATTTCAAAGGCTTCTACCTTTTTCTTGTCCGCTTCTCCTACTGTCCAGGCTTCACAGCCGTACAGTGCTGTGCTCCACACATATGTTTTAAGCAATCTTTTCCTTGTTTCTATGTTTGTGGTCTTTGAGCACAATAGTTGCTTTTTCTTGTTAAATGTAGCACGACCTTGTGCTAATCTTTGTTTTATATCTTTTGTGCTTTTCCCATCTTGCGTTATTTGGCTTCCTAGGTAGCAGAAATCCTTAACCTCTTGTAAGTTTGTGTTAAATACTTGTATTCTTGTTTTTGATTTATTTTCCCCACCTTTGCAAACTAGAACTTTAGTTTTAGTTTTGTTAATTTTCATACCGTATCTCTCTGTTAGAACCGTTTCCATTTCATTAAGAGCCGCTTCTAACTCTTCCTTGCTAGATGCTAATACCGCTATATCATCTGCAAATCTAAGCATATCAATTTTTTGTCCCTGCATAGTAATTCCAAATGTCTTTCTGCATTTGACAGTATTCATTGCCTCTTCTATGTACAAGTTAAAATCAATGGGGATAGGGCACATTCCTGTCTCACCCCTTTCCTAATGTTTACTTCTCTACGTTCCTGCTCTAATTCTATTACTGCTGTTTGCTCTTTGTATAAGCTATGTACTATTCGTCTATCCCTATAACTCATTCCAATCTTTTTGAGTATTTCAAACATTTTTTCCAATTTACATTGTCGAATGCTTTTTCCAGATCTACAAACCCTATATACATGCTTTCCCCTTTTCTATTGTTTTCTCCATTATCACTCTCAGAGCTAAAATAGCCTCCCGTGTTCCCCTGTTTCGCCTAAACCCAAATTGGTCTTCTCCTAGTTTTTCTTCAGCTCGTTTTTCCATTCGTCTTTGCACAATTCTAGTTAATATTTTTGACACGTGTGCTGTCAAACTTATTGTTCGAAAAGTTTCACATCTATCCGCGCCTTTCTTTTTTGGTATAGTTACTATGGTGCTACGTTTGAAATCTTTGGGTATCTCGCCTGTCTCATACATATAGCTTACAAGTTGGAAGAGACGTTCTGTTACTGCTTGTCCAGAGGCTTTTAGAGTTTCTGCTTGCACCTTATCTGTACCCGGCGCCTTACCATTTTTCAGACTCTTTAATGCTAATTCAAACTCGTCTCGAAGTATAGGATATCCCAAGTCATCATTTTCAATGTCTGATTCCTGTTCTAATGCAGTTAGTTCCTCTCCTGCATATAAATTCCCTATATATTCTTGCCATCTACTCACTTTCTCTACGTTTTCTATAATGGCGTTTCCTTGTGTGTCCCTTATATTTTTGCTATACGGTTTTATATCCCTAAAATTCATTCTAATTAATTTGTATGCTTCGTCTGTCTTTCCTATTTCCATCTTAGTTTGTACTTCTTTGCACTTTTCATCAATCCATTGTTCTTTAGCTTTCCTGCATTTTCGAATAATTTCCCATTTTATGGCTTTGTATCTCTGTTTTTCTGTTTCGTCCTGATTTATTTTTGTATTTTCGTCTTTCTTCTATTAAATTCACGATATCCTTTGTTATCCATGGTTTCTTATTTTCTTTTTGTGTATACCCCAAAATATCTCTGGCCGCCATGTCTAGGCTGGATTTAATGTTATTCCATTCTGTTTCTACTTCCTTAGTTTCAGATATTTTCGCGATATCATTCAGCAATTCATTTGACTTTTTTTCGAATCTTACTTGAATATCTTTGTCTTTTAGTTTCTCTAAGTCCAAGTGCCTTTTTCCGTTCCTCTTTTCAGATTTTTAAATTTAAGTGCGGCCTTCATAATTACGATGTTGTGGTCAGTATCTATATCTGCTTCTGGGTAGCTTCTACAGTCTTTTACTTGATTCCTAAACCGTTGTCTAACAAGAATGTAATCTATTTGATATCGTCCTATATCTCCTGGCATCTTCCACGTATATCGTCTTCTAGCATGATGTTGAAATAATGTGTTTGTGATGATTAAATTGTTCTTGTCGCAAAATTCTACCAGCCTATTTCCCTGTCGTTCTCGTGCCTAAACCAAATAAACCTACTACCGCTCCTTCCCTACCCTCACCTACCACAGCATTAAAATCCCCCGTAATTATTAAATTTTCATGTCCTTTTACGTATCTTAATATGTCTTTGATATCTTTGTAGATGGCTTCTACCTCTTCGTCACTGTAGCTAGAGGTGGGCATGTATACTTGTATTATTACTGTGTTTACCGGTTTAGATTCTAATCTAACCATGAGTACTCTTCGTTCTTTTGTAAGTAATTTTCCACACAGTGTCCTATCTTTTCCGCATAACTATCCCCACACCCAAATTTCCGTCCTCTGCTCCTGTATGAATTACCCTGAAGTCTCCACTCCAAAATCTCCCGCCTCTGGCCACCGAACTTCGCTGATCCCTACTATGTCTAGTGATAACCTATTCATTTCGATTTTAGGTTCTCTAGCTTACCTACTTGCTTCATACTTCTAACATTCCACGCTCCGACTGCAGAAAGTTCCCGACTCTTATGTTTAACTTTCCGATCGCATCCTCCAAGTAGTCCCTCCCGGAGATCCGAATGGGGACTATTTTAACTCCGGAATCTTTTACCCCAGAGAATGCCATCATTTTATTATAATTTAGGTACGCTGTGTACTTGGGAGATAATGTGGTGGTTTCCCGTTGCCTTCCACATCGCGGTAGTGTGTCTTAGACTGCCATACCGACCCCTATGGTCTCTGCCAATCTAAGTACCGAAAGAGCCGCTGCCCTCTTTCGGGGACCTGTCTTAGTCTGGTTCCTCACTAACGACCCTACTACTTTGGTTGGACCTGTAGTATGGCTCTTTAGCTCATTAGAACACGCAAGCCATTTCACCTGTTCTAGTAATTTAGAACTTCGGCAAGGTGCAGGTCCATTCGAAATGGGCTTTTGAATATATACAATCAATAATGTAAATGCATATTTTCCATTTAACTAAACAAAGCGTTCGATAAATACAAATCCTAAGAAACTCTATAAGTTGAACAACTTGAAAAATACTATTTCAAACGGACAGTTGCTTCATAGAAAAGCCTGACAGAAAAATAAAGGTCAAGGAACATAAATGTACGTTATAACAAAATTCTGTAAAAATTTAGTTAACGGTCGACGCACAAATCTACGAAAACAACAGGTGGTTTGAAAGCTAAGTGAGATGGAATATCGATAGCGTAAAGCAGACAGAGATCACATATAATATACGTTGGCTAAAACACTAGTTTAAAGTACGCGACAAGTTTGGAGGTCAACCACAATATCGATTTTCTGTTGCTTGAGTGGGATTGTAAAAGAGACAAATATGTGTTAGACGAGGGTAAAATAGTGAAGGCTTGACATAAGAATGGGGGAAATGTTTGTGATTGGCTGGGTGCTAGAAAATTTCAAAGAATCTCGCGACCGTTGTATGTTGTTAACCAGTTTTCGGGCTAAAGCGACGATGGGGTGAGAATTCGCAGATTTACAAAGTTCGTTGCGTGTAAAATTTTTAGAATCAATTACAGTAGGGGGGCTTTTTTACTGAAATAGGGGCAGGAGGTGTGTGTCGACGGATATAAATACATTAGGAGACACAGTAAAGCTCTCTCTTACTTTGCTTATCTGTTTAACTTCACTTAGCTTTTACGGTAACATTCAAATGTAAAATAAAAACAGTATTAGTACAGCACGGCTAAAGTTCAATAAAAGTGTGAATTGCACAAGTGGGTGCTATATTGTAGACGGTGCTGTACTTACATTTAAAGAACTAACAGAGGGATGTTGCTAAGGTAAGCGTGCTGAGATATTGTTAGAACGAGGATGCTTGGTGTTTGGTAGATGTGGAAAGTGATTAACTTGGTTTGGACAATTATCTGGGTCAAACATTGAAGCCGTCTGCAGAGATTTGGATTGCGAGTGGAAATGGGACTGATCTACATATAGCAGAGACGTGTATGGAAGCAACGACGAGGTTTTTTTTTTTTGGACAACATCTTTAGAGGTGACGACGAAAAAGCTTACTCCAGGTAACGAAATTAATTTCTATTGCTATTGCTTGAACATTTTGTGCTGTTATTTGTGCTAGAGTGATTTGACACATTGGGGGTGTATTTGATGAACATAAAAGCTCATTTGAAGGGCATATATAAAGGACAATTTGTATTTATTATTTAAAGGCGTAAATAAATGACATAAAAATTCAATGTAAAGAGTAAACGGATCTTTAGGGTTGTTATAAACAAAGATGCGATGTATTTAGGCATTTAGAGTAACTGGGTTTATACTGAGCTCACCATAGACCAGAGTAAAATTCAATTTAGGGTTTCAAGACGGGCCCATCTACTCATATAAAACAAAAACTGTCGAAATAAATTAAAGGCAAGAAGTTTTAAAAGAATTTAATGATTGAGATTATAATATTTTATGAAGCTGTATATCCGAATGTGTAAATATTTACTTGGTAATGGAAAATTTTAATTCGTATGAATAAAAGGTCGTATGTTTCGTTGCATTATTTGAGCGGTAATTTTATTTGGCAGTATATGTGAGAAAGAGCGAACTTAGGGTAGTAAGTATCTATGAAGAAGCAGGTTTTAGAGCTAGCCGGGGTATGCTGAAATAAAGTGGGCATTCCAGAGATTGGATTTTTTTTTTATTTTCAGGAAAAGATTTTAGGACAGCCCAAAGCTGGGGCTTGATTTAAGAATAATCCACACGATTTAGGGTGATCCCGATATCCTTAGGGACAGTTACAGCAATTTTATTGTGCCCAATTCGTGGGGCGAGTAGAAAAAACGGTTTTTATACGTAAACCACGGCGATTTTATGCGGCCCAACGATGGGGCTCGATTTATTTAAGAGCTTTCAGAATATATATAGAGCCTTCGGCTCCCGTCATCATTTCCCATTTATCTTAATTTAATTATAGGCCTTGTATGGATACTTAGAATTGTATATCTAAGGTGAGGAAAATAAACTTATTATTATTATAATGCCTGACCAGATGTATACCTGATACCTACAATCATTTGTTGTTGAAAGATAAACTTTGAATGTGAACAAATAAGGAATAATAAAATACAGGACACGAAACTTAAATTGCAATATTTCATTAGCATTTCTTAAACATTAAAAGACATATTTACATACAAAACTACAATCTGAATAATAACATGCGTAAAAACCATTCAAAAAGACTTGAAGACCCATCAAAAAATTAGTTCACTTCAATTATGCAAAATGGAAATCTTGAAACCTACGAAACTGAAATACTTTTTAACATTCGTAGTAAAGCCAATATAATAATCTAATTTTTAAACAAGTGTAAGGGAATGCCAACTTAGCTAATAAAACTATAGAAATTCCCATGTAATAAAGACACATAATTAACCATCGGTATAATCCCTTTAAATTGATGACGTGATTTTTTTCCAATGCTTTGCTCGAAGGTACTACATTGGCCAGGAAGTGATTTTTTTATCTGGAAATTTTGAATTTTGCCAAACCATTGCTGCTCCAAACAAGGTATGAGTCTTTAATGTGCATGACAATTCCCACATACTGGACCTACATATTATCTCTCATTTGAACGAGGGTGTATTTTTGTGAAAAATTCTTGCCTACTAACATTTTTCAAGTGGGCTGTGTTGGTATTTGAACCCGAGACCTTGTGCTTACTAGGCACACGCATACCAACTAAATCATGGAGCTGCTCGGAATTTCAGCATGCCTTGTCAAAACAGGCTGCCACGTGGCAACTTATAATATATTCAGATCATGAACTGACGGAATATATATATATATTTACTGTTAAAATCTTTATTATGATGAGCTGTTCAACAGTAGTTAATACCGCTTAATCCCTGGAATTCCTGTTAATGAAATGATGTATAAAAGATGATCAACTAGGCCAGAGTGTTTTACTTGCATATGTTGAAATGTTCCAACCAGTTGCAGATTTTTGTTTCAATTGATTAATCTTCATTCATTCATTAAGAAATTATAAAATTCAGCTTCATATATGGCGCTGAATTAAAGCAAATAATAATTTCTAAATATTAGTAGCTGCTTATGCCAAAAAATATTTAAATAAAACTAAATGTTATAAATCGTTTAGCAGAAATGTTTCATACTGATATGCAGATAGTATTTATCAGCAGGTGCTTGATTGAGGTAAAGCTATGTAGAACTTTTGAGACAACTAGCAAATTGCATTAGAATTAAGCCATGATAGGCGATTGTTTTATATTAGTTAATGTTAATATAGTATTTTTGCAATATAATATTGATACTCAGTTTTATTTCAGTGAGCCTACACTTTCAAAAACTGGTTCCACTTCAAATAATAGTAAAAGTTCAAGTTCGTCTCAGTCAAATCCAGGTGGGATTATGCGTCAAGTCTTGCCTGAGACAACATCAACTGTAACTATTAGCAGCAGTACAAAGCAATTACCTACACAAACAGGTATGGAATTGAGGCAAAAGTTTTCAGAATGGGTTTATGGTGCTAACAAACCTATGGTTATACCAAAAATTGTTAGTGTTGTTGGTGCTCAACCTGGACCATTAAATAGGTCTTCATCTAGTTTACCTAGTTTAACTTCCTGCAGTACTCCTGCTCGTATTAGTTCACACTTTCATACAAAATCAGTAGCTCAAGGAAATCGTTTGGGAGAACCATTCCAAACAAATAGCAGAAATAGTACTGGAAATAGACACTTGACATCTTCAATTAAGCCGTTCATTCCATTTCAACATCGTAGTGCTTCTGGTAGTTCTACAATATTGCCAAGTTTTTCTAATGCAGGAAATAGCAGCGAAACAAACCCAAAGAAAAATTTAGGGTACAATATTACACCCGATCAGTTACGTGTTGCAACTTCTAATAGCTCTCAAAACGTTAGATCTAGAAATGTTGTTTCAAATGTTTTTAATGAAAGAAATATTTCAAATGCTGTGAGAAAAAATAAAATAGGAAAATCTACAAATCAACAGAGTAACCAAAATAAAGAAATTATAGAAATTGATGATAGTGAGAATCAAGCTAAGACCACAACAATTAAGAAACATCATGATTTAATAACTTCATTGCAAAGCAATTTAAATATCACATTATCCTCTGTAGGAAATCACAATAACAATTCGCAAAATAGAAGACGGAACATGCCACTCAGGCCTACAAGCAACCAAAAGACTTCTACCGATGTCAGTAAGTTGTATACTAAGTGACTTGGAAATTGTAACACCAAAAGGGGTAGAAATTTTCTAACCAAACTTGTCAGAAATGTTTAACCTCTCAAAGGTAGTAATTAATTAAAATTTCATTCAGATGTATAAAGTGGTAAAGACAATTGAAATTTCTTTATTTCTGATATCGTTATCAAGTGTATTTCTTGCAAGTTGTGGTTAATTTTTTTTTAAATAGTTTTCTGTTGTGATTCTTTGGTTTAACTTGTTTTAAAGGTGTGAATATCCTTCAAGTGTGAGGATGTTAAAGTTACCACCAATTAAGCGAACTCAGCCGAGGTTGAATTATTGGCTTGCCATGGGCTGGGTTTGTCCCACAACAAAGAACAATCATCTCAGGATAAAAAATATGGTGGGCTTCTTTGCAAATAGGAATGATTGGTTATTAATTCAATTTAATATCATAATAATTACTTCAGTTAAGAGATCTAGACTATACAAGGTACAATCTCGCATAAAATTTATAATTGGTACAGTAATAATATTTTGAATTTCAGCTATAGGCAATTCTTACAAACTAAAAAAAATTACTTCAAAAGAAAATCTAATCCTACATTTGAGCTCAAATTTTTTTACACAACATTGGAAAGTACGTACAGTGTGGCACAGCCAAATGGAATAAATTCATTATTTTGGTAACTGTGCATATTTAAAGAAAATGCCGAAACACGTCAATTTTAGATTATGAATTTACACTCTGCAACGAAAACATTTTCCCTACATTGTTCTTTTTAGTTTATATCAATTAAAAAAACTTAAAAATTTACCATGGCAATATTAGTTTTGTTTATAACGCCTTAGCAAGTTGTTGTGTGATCATAACTGCATGACAGTAGTGGTCAGTGTTTTACTTGTTTGAATTTCATTAACTGCAATTCAGAAACATGGTTAGATCAACAGAAATGCAAACACAAAACAATTCTATGGGTGTTTGGTTATGGAGATAACACATGAACACAAATGGAAGTTGCTCGCCTATTTCATGAAAAATTTTTTGGATATGCCGTTTATAACCCACATGACAATTAGTAAAGTAGAAAAGCCAATTTCGTGAGTTTGAATAAAAAAGCACCTGCCAATGCATTAAGTGATGATACCAAATTGGATGCGATGCTTGAGTTTGATGAAACCCGCATACATCGAGTAGACAAGCAGCTACAACATTGGATGTTAACCATATATCGATTCTAACAATAAAAGAAAATAAAATGCATCCCTATAAAATGATTCCAACTCAGGATCTTATGGAAGACGGTTTTGATAGAACTTATTTTTGTGAACAAATGGTGAAAATGTTGGATAATTTGTTATCTAATTAAAAGATGTTGTTTTGTGATGAGTACTGATCAAATTCTCACTGGATGAGAGAAAAACATACACAATACTCTCAAAAGGTTAATCTTTGGGCAGGGATTGTTGGAAACCATATCATTGGTCTTTATCATTGACGGCAATTTGAATGGAAATATTTATTTAGCACTACTCCAAAATAATGTCGTGCTAGCTTTAACAAATTTATATCCTGATCCAGCGAACCCTTAAGTTCCAGCAAATACGATATGTTTCAAGCAAGATGGAACACTGCCACATTATCAAGGCAATGCTGGCAGTACCTCGACATAAGATTTCCAAATCGTTGGATAGGGAGGCGAGGATTGATGGAATGGTCAGCACTATCACCTAATCTTCCGTTATTAGACTTTTTATGGGGATATATGAAGAGTATTGTGTACAAAACTAAACGGTTACACCTGATATGTTAAATAAAGTTAGAATACTTTTTATTTTAGATTTGGATGTTACCAAGACTTTTGTGGCGAGCTTATTGAACATTTACTTCATTAACATTTGTGTTTCTTTTTGTTTTTAAATTATGAACACAAACATTATTACATGTTAGTTTTTGAGTGTGTTGTAGCGAATTTCGGTAATCGTATGATTTAAATTTTTTATGTTAATTTTTGCAATAAATGTGAAAACAATAACATTTTTGAATGTGTAAATATGCATAGTTACCGAAATAATGAATTTATTCCATTTGGCTGTTCCATACTGTATGGTTACATACAAATTATATTTACAACTGAATGGCATTTGTTATTAGTTTTCACAGATGCTTGGACTTATCTTCGCTGTATCTATAATTTGGATAAGTTTAAATCTTTCTGTAAAAAATGTATTGCAATGTTAATGATTGAAAACCATAAGTAATAATTTATAAATATCTTCCAAACAAAAAAAGAAACCAATTACGATAATTTACCTTGACCAAGTACACTTGATGATCACCAGCTGCATCCTTGACCCGACATCATAACCTTGTGTATGTCTCAAGCTTTCCTGTCCAGGTGTAGTTTGTTAAGATGAATGTAATTAAAATTGTCTGTCATTCCCAGTATATTTTAACTGAATTAAAATAAAATAATATAACAACTCCTAATTCTTCTTTATGTACAAAGATTTCTAGTTTATTATCTGTTTTTAACTTCCATCATTAAATGAGATTCCAACAACCCATTCCCAGCTGCTACAGAACATCGACCCGTTGTAATTTAGTATCGAACCGGCAGACTCACTTAAGCTTAAGGATGGCTACGTGCAATGTGTATTTAACATACTATTACTTTAGAGAAAATAAAACTGTTTACTAGTTTCTAAAATGCATTTGCTAATGCTATGCAAATGTGTGAAATTAAATATAGAAATCTTATCCCAAACAGGACTAGGATTCCCACAAAGCACCAGGACTAACTTCTGGCCAAGACCTTGCTTTATGGTGGTCACTATTCAAATTCCAAACAGGTGGTGGCAAGCCATTTCTGTTGGTTTAGCGGTGTAAATGAAAAATGAAGACAAAGCTGCACTTTGCGATCATGTACATACTTATATCCTCCCACATGTAGTTTTAATTGTAGTAAGGAGACCGCATCCATCACTACCGAGCATGCGAATACTGTTGCCTAATTAGCGGAAAAGTTCGTAGCAGGTAAGTCATGTTGCAAGCTTGCAGGAAGAAGATATTTTTTGTTCAGGACCATTGCAAATTGGCATAACCGGAATCAATTCACTGTCATGCACTGCTATCAAGCATGGACTAGGGAAGTTCAGGAACATCTTAGAAGATGAACTGAAAGTCTGATACAAACTAATGAGGTGTAAGACAACCATTTTTGCCTTATGACAACAACTGACCAATTCTCCAATACCAGATCAATTAGCAATCAATAGTTAGGTAATGAGGGTCATTCCGTAACCATGCGAATGGTTTATCATCGGACCAGAACTTTTGGTTTGCAATCCTATCGGCCACATTTGTGTTACCACTCATGGCCCAACACAGAGGGCAACTATAAGAATAGTGTAGGTTACGACTGCACTGGAACCTGGAATGGCATAGGGTGGTGTTTGGTGATGCATGATGGCCATATGTCAGATGAAGATGTGGGGAAGGTTGCAGTATTCAATTCTCAGTTGAGAGACGTGTGCACCTAACTTAGTATTGGGTGCTATAACCTATAAGAATAGGTCCTATTTGATATTCAATCGAGGTGATGTGAATGCTCAACGATATGTTGATGAAGTTGTAGAACCTCATATTCTTCCATTTCTTCAGAAGCCGGAGGTCCCACTTCATAAAGGATAATTTCCATCCTCACGTAGCAAGACATTCTATGAACCGATTTGCAGAAACCAATGCCGTTGAGCATATTTGGGACATTATAGGAAGAAGACTAAGAAACTTAACAAATGATCCGCAGGCACTGGAAACTCTCAGGTATGAAGTACAAGTTTCTTGGAATGCAATACCTCCAGAGGAAAATGATCACCTGCTAGAATCAACGCCACTAAGAATGAAGGAGTGTGAAACATTTTTTTAAATAAAATTATGCTAATTTTTTTCTTTTATTCACGAGTAGTTTATTGCTATCAAGTTTGGTAAAAAAAAATCCTACCCCTTCTTGGTGTTGCAATTTTCACATTGCTGCATATATAATATTTTGATAATTATAAATCTTTTCATTATAGGTGGAATTATCGAAATCGACTAGAATTAATGAGCAATTGATAGCATAAGTGTTTGTTAGTTATAAGAAGTTTGAAAATGATTTTTTATGCTTGTGACAATAGGATATTTTCCATTAAACAAATTTGTCGTAAAACATATATTAAATGCTTTTATTATTGAAATTAACCTAGCAACTTGTTTATTCAGGAGTTTGCAGAACACAAATTTAAGTATCTGAATAAACAATTTTTTAATATTATGTTGAAATGTAACAAATATTACCTATCGAATTTATACAAAATGTGATATATCAAAACAATATATAGTAATTGATGTTTAAAGTAATAGACACATTCCATTGCTTTGTAATAAAGCATGAAACCGTGTTACAGTTAATAGATATTCTACACAAAACCTGAGCACGATCTCGTGTACTTTCAGCACATGCTGTTGCACAATGTATTTTAATTTTGTCATTTGGCATTATTTCCAATTTTTATTCCATTATATTCCCATTAAATATTTCATCAATTTGGCCTATTTTTAAGGAAGGGGTGTTTAATGAGTAACATTGTCAACTTTGAAGTTTTTAGGTTTTAAAATATGGAGATGGTTGTTTTCAAAAATCTACAATTGTGCTCATGTTGTTTTATTACATTACCTGTTTGTCTCTTCAAGAGTGGGTGTCAGTAATATAGAAAATTAGTATTTATATAAATTGATAATTTGTTAGAATTGATATCGTCAATTTTTTAAAGCAGTATCAGCTATAAAAAAATGCAGTTGGTATTTGCATGTAAACGTGTTTTTCTTAACACGCTGTACATATCACAGTTCCAATTCACAGTATTTCCTGCATGTTGCAAATAACAAAGATCTTAGTCATACGTTTGTTCATAATGAGTTGTATGATTTCATACTTTTTTTTTGTTTCCTGTAGTTAAAACAAACTACGTTGTTGGGATATAAATTACTCGAAAAGGAGCAGCTTTAACAACTAGATTTTTAGATAAATTCCATTTTTGATCTTAATTTTGTTTAGAAAGGAAATGACTGCAACTAATTAGTCATACTTGAAGTATGGGGGTGATAATTCCAAATTGTTTTATTAGGTAACTGAATACTTTTTCTAATACAATGGCTTCTAGTTTGCTTATTTAACATAAACACTGTTATTGTTTGGAAAAAGGATAATTTTAAAACTGCTTATGTTTTTCTTCAATGTTTTAAAGTGCATATTTCATGGGAAAGGTTATGTTTAGTGTTGTTTTTTGGTGCATTTGTTTAATATCTTTTTGGTTCCCATTGAAAATATAGTGTATAAAAAAAACCTCTGGTGTGTTTGAAGGCACTTTCTTTTTCGCTTCCTGTAGTTAAAATGCAGTATTTTGACTAAAATGACATGATGGAAATAATATTTATAATTATTGTATTATCATAATTACTACAATACAGGGTGTCCAGTAATGCTCTTCACAGAAGAAAACTACAAATTCTAGAGCTCATTTCATGTCAATTTGAGGTAAATCTTGCTAAAGGACTTAGAGCTCTAGAAAGATGGCTGTAAGATTTGTTTAATTCAAATATCTTCAAAACAGTTTCCTTTTAAGTGGTAACATTTTGTACATTTATTTTGTGGTACACCTAATTGTATGGCATGGAAATGATTTTTTAGTTGTAGTCATAAGTGGCTCGTTTGGGAGGGGTATTTGACATTTTTATTCAAAACTAAAAACTTTTGTTGAACTAACATTTAAAAACAGTAAAAGGTTTCTTATACACTGCCGAAATTAAAAAGTTGCAGAAATCTTATAATACATTAAAAAAAGTGGCATATATCCTTATTGTCTCGAGTTCACAAGTTGTAATCATTGTACATACTAATATAAAAATTTTGTGAGTATAGTAAGTTGACTTAATCAACTCATGGTGTTTTTATGTCTCATTTTAGACATAAGTACTGTTATTTTCATTTTGTAAAATGTTATTTATGGTGTTATATCATCAATAATATATGTCAATAGTTTATCTGTATTGATCTCTTTAAACTTATTTATATCAATATTTATAAATAACATAATCTTCAAAATTTAGTATTTTTTTGTTCAGGGTAATACAAATTGTTACGAAAGTCAAAATTTACAAAAAATTGGCAGCAACATGCAAATTAGTTGCAGCAGTGATTCATTAGATTTCTAGAAAAAGTTATAGAGTAAATTTAAATTTGATCAAGGAACAATTTTGCTTTCGCACAGTTATTCCTATTGATAATATTTTCTTGAATGTGCATTTTCTTATACGAGGTGTAGGAAATAAAAATACTTATTTAAAGGTTGACTATGTTTAAGGAATGGAAAGTTTAAGAATCTTGAAATATGGCCATGGATAACTTGGCAAACTGCAATAAATATAATTAGGACCAAATCACATACCTTGGTACTAGGAATATTGCTATAGTAAATTGACAAAAACGTATGTGATAAACGCTTAGTTTACTGAACCAGCTATGGTGTGGCATGGTCAAAATAAGTATGCAAAAAGCAAAAAAATTAGCTGTATCAGAAGGTCACTGTAGACCTCATTTAGATGCACTATTTGCATTAAATAATACACTCTAGCACATTGGTGAGTGGATGGATTGTATTTCCAGAAGTTCATACACTTCGTAAATAAAATACTGTAGTCTTATAGCGAAGAATATATTAAACTATAATTATAGTGTAACATAGAGTGAGTGTATGTGTTTATTACATGCTTACTCTTCAACTAGTGTAACTAAGAGGTGAGCTTAGACTAATTAACATATGAAATCACCTATGTCATAAGCTGTCTCTCTTGAAGTAATTTTAAAAAATAAGAACGTAATATTGGCAAGTGCACTTAAAAATATAGAATTACACTACACGTTGTATTGTTTTGTGTGTTTCATTTATTATTTTGGGGCGGGTCGTGGAAATATGCAGTAGAACATAAAACAAAATAGCAACATTACAATACAATCTTACGTTGGACATGAGATGCATACTTACTTCTATAATACACATGTGCATGATGATACCAGGGTGCTACCTGTATCTTGCAGACACACTATTCTAACACAAAGTAGCATATTCGAGCAAAAAAAAATATATTTACAACACTAACAATTAATAACTAATATCTAATATATATATATATATATATATATATATATATATATATATATATATATATACTTTACAATAAGTTTTTGTCCTATGCTATTGTAGTTATTGTTGCTTGGATTCTGAATAAAATTAGTAACTACATTTGTCACTTTAGCTCTTAACTGGTTTTTTTCTTGAACTGAACTTCTATGATTGATTCTACATCAGCTAATAATTTTCCAATATGAATTTCTGAACTATTTACTTTTAAATTAAACTTTGGTCCTAGCGATAACAAATTTTTTATGTCTTCTGGAATGTCAACACCACTTAAATTCACTAACCATCTTTGATTATCTATAAACCGACTGTTATTTTGTAACTGATTGAGTTTCAAATTATTGAATTTTCTTATATGAATTAATTTTGCTTTATGATAAAAATCTATTGTAAGATATAATCTGTTGATTATGAAAATTATGTAATATGTGTGGCGGTAAAGAATCCTTAAGGGAGTCCTTAACATTTCTGATTTTAATTTGTTGATAATGAATTTTTGAATGAGTGATTTTAATTTCCATATTAATTAAAAATTTGTTCAACCTATTATTGTGACGATGAATCCTTTCATTTAGTCTTGTATTCTCACTGATAAGTAGTTGTTGGATTGGTTGGGTTGTGTTAGATATGTTTTGGTGTTAATACATCTCTTCTGCATCGCTCTAGAAATAACCTGCGATTATATAAATGGGCTAGCTTTTTATTAGAAGTTGCCCATAATTTTAGTTGAATGACTACTTCTTCTCCATATATAAAACGGATCACTTGATAGAATCCCATTTTTCTGTAGTTAATTCTTTACACTTTAATGACCTTTATATTGATTATTTAGATAAGATGTTATAAATTTTTTGGGATGGTTTTGGTCAAAATAAATAGTAATTTAAAATATTTTGTTCTATTTCTTAACGTTTCGGCAACACATTTTTGCCATAATCATGTCTATAAAATAAAAAAGATGTAGTCAATCAATTATAAACATGATAACTTACATTAACTGTTGTTCATAAATATATAAATATTTAGTTAATGACAGTGACACTACTTCATTTAATCGAAAGTAGTATACACAATAAACTGATGTAAAACTGCTAGATCTCGATTGATAAATTGGCATAATCAGTGATACATGACTAACATAGATGTTTTAAGATAAAAATAAAAAGTTCAGTAATATTATTGATTATAAAAACGAGAATATACGATGCTTAAATTTTCCATTTCTTGTTTGTTATTCATAGAGCTGGTGTCTTTGAGTATGTGGAAGGATTCCAAGAACAAGTGCTTTTTATAATTGGCTTCAGTTTCCATGATTTTAACTTGGTTATACTCCGGATTGTGTTTGGTGGCATACACATGTCTAGCTAAGGCGCAATTGTTTTTACCAAGTTTTGCGTCACTGCGATGTTGTGTCATTCTATTGCGTAACCACTGATTAGTTTGTCCCACATAACTGAGCAAGCAACTGCATTTGATCTTATATACTACATTGTTACATAGTGGTACCTCAGTCTTATCTTTTAATTTTGTAAACAGGTTTTTTAGTGATTTGACATAATCATTTGTAATTATAACATTAGGTTGTTTTAGTATTTTAGTAAGCAAAGGAGTAAGTTTTTCTATAAAAGGTAGTTTTTTATAAATCAATTGTGTATTTATAATTCTAGGTGTTCTTAATGTATATTACGGGGGGGTAAACACATTAATTTAGCACGCCTGTCGATGTTTTCTAAAATTTAAAACACTACAATAAACTAAGGATTGATAAATAATTACTTGTTAAACTAGGCTAAAATTCTATTTACTCGTGGTGAAGCGTTTGAGATTTGAAAGAAGCATTTTGGTTAACTGTTCTTCAATAAAACGTTTGTCTAATGTAATTCCAACTGAAGGTGTTTCGGTTTGTAAAATATATCATGTTTGTAACTGTTTGATGGATACTGTATGTCATTAACTAATTAATTAATGAACCATAATACCTGAAAAAGAATTTAATTTAGCATGTTAGTTATCAGAAAGTAATGGTAAGATTTGTGGAATGTCAACCAATGATCAATTAATGTAAGTGACACAAGGATCTGTTCCAAAATAGGAATTAGGCATAAATAATTTAACTGAGGTCCAACGAATACTTTAACAAGTTCGTAAATTAACAATGCGATAATAAACAAGTGTAATATACATGGATTTGGATATTGAAATTGATATTGGATGGGTAGCATGAAGTGCAGCTTAGGTTGTGTTCATCTTTAAACATCTGGAGAAGCAGCGCGCTTAACCACTAGGCCGAGGGATTCAGGAACATAATACATCGTCAACTGAGATGCAATCTTCAAGTTTTTCCAGATAACGCATTTGAATTTGCTGTTTTTTTTATAAACTGTTGAAATTGTGATGGTGTGGGATGTTACGTGCCGAAATCCGCCGTAAACATTCATATAGTTTTGATGTGCGGGAATTTCGCGCCTTAAATTTGAAAGACTTAGTGCGCGTATTTCCGTTACGTCAGAAGTGCGTTGGACGAACTTCGCGCCGACGCGTGTAAGGGAGAAAAGTGGGGAAGTTTCCCAGAGACGCTGAAACGTGGCTTTTTGCATTTGAACTTCGAGTAGAGTGGTCGTGTCTGGTATCGTATCTTATCTCTAGTATGTAGATTTTCTTTTTGCTTATCTTTTTTATCGTTCCTTATAACCCGTTCCTGTCATTACCGCTACATAGGTAGAAGATAAATTTGGACGCAACCTGGTCGAACCGAACCATCTTTAAACACTCCGGAAGGGAGCCCTGAGAGCTAGCTGGAGCAATCCCGGAGGTCGCAGCCCCCATCTGTAAATAATCCGGAAGGGAGCTACGAGCAACCCGGATGGACATGATTCGGTAGGAAGCTGTACCTATTCATGTGAGTACCTCGCTTTAATAACATATTGTATGAATTTTATATATTTCGTCATTACGTGTAATAATTTGCATATTGTGTGACGTCATTGACAGATGGGCGCGCTAAAATCTGTATTATAGATTAGCGTTACCAACTGCCGTTGCGTCGCATATACCGCGTCGACGGTTATGTATAAGAAACACGTAAATGTAAGAATTGCCGCCTCAACGGGGTTTTTTAGGTTGTAATATTTCTTTTATGACTATACAATGTATTAATTATCATTATATATATAGATTTTTTACTTAAAAAATAAATTATCTAATATTCTAATGTCTATTGACCCTAAAAATTTATGTTGGTATTTTGGAACTCACTAGAGATTTTCCTAAATTGACATCTCAGCAGCTGTTATAGTAACTAAATGTAAAATCGCCATTTTGGGTTATTGAAATACATAGCTTTTGTCTTTAAAATGTTTTGTTAAATTAATTTTCTTCCAATTTTAAATGAAATGTACCTTTTTTAACTTGAATTGTGTTAAATGGTTGTATAGTTTGTTTTTTGAAATGCAATTAAAGTGTTCTCCATTAGCGGTGTTTACAGGATAATATAACCTCACATACATGTTTACACTAGATAATTTTGATTGTAAGTATTTTTAATTATAAGTAAACAGCTTATTTTTTTTACCTATTATGAAAGAAAAGTGAAAATTTTTTTTAAAAAATGCTATAAAATGCAGTTAAATAACACATAATGTACCTTTCTATAATTTGGAGTGTCTTTTTGTAACCTAACCGTGATATATTTCTTTTCTTAAACATTATCTTGCTTTGATATAGTTTCAAATGTGTTGTTTCCTTGGTAAGTTAAACAGCTGGAACCTATAGATGCCTTTTTTAAAAGGAAGATTTTGCCTTTGAATAAACTTATCGTAGCGAATTGAAGTTAGCTGTATCGTTTGTTGTCGTGTGAATTACTATAGTATCGTATATCTTGTATATTGTTGTCTCAAATATTATTTCAAAATGAACATTACACATCTTAAGTCTTTGGAGCTGATTTACGAAATTGAATGTAGAAACATCACCCCCGCCTCTAATCAAAATGATAGACGATTGCAACTTAAAGTCATTCTAGCCCAGGAAACAAAAGGCTTACCTATTTCTAAAAAAATTGTTTCCGATTTAACTCAAAATGTATCTGAAATCAAACAGTCCCTTGAGGATATAACTAATATAATAAACAAAATAGACCCTGGCCCAAGTGATATTGAATTAAAACGTTTGGTTTCTCGTATAATTCATCTTAAGCAGCGTGTGATGAATATACTAATAATTTATAATTATTATATTGAATTAAGTTTTATGCCTTTAAAAGGTGAGTGACTTATTATAGGAAGTGCAAAGTGCGGAATTGTACAGTAAGACAATCAATGTGAAGTACATGTGCAACGAACTCTAGGCTAGGTGTAATTGGAATTATTAAGTAAGCATAATTGCATAATTATTGTTAGCAGTTAAGAACTAATATAGAATAAGAACATTAAAAGTCTAACCCTAAGATGTAACGGTTGTACTGCACCTTAAAGTGTTAATTAAATTAAATGTGAAATGGTCTTCGACTTTGTTTCTAATCACCTCTACTAAAGACCCCAAGAGAACACTACATGGCGATCCTGCCAGTCCTGCTAATTCTGCCAGGAGGCTAATTCTGCGAGCCCTGCCGGTACTACCAGTTCTACAGATTAAATTATAATAATATATTACCGAAATTTGAAATGGGCACCAGCAATTCCAAAGAAGAAGTAGTTATTGCACAAACTGGAATTAATAATGGTTCGATAAATGGATATTCAAATTCTGAGGTAATAGGCATTACGTCAGGTACAATTTTAGCGTTGTTGGTTATTTTCTTACTTTATAAAACGTTCGAGAAAGTGTTGGACAAGAAGATTAGGAGAGAGGTCAGTAGAAGCCAGCAGATTGTATAGTAAGGATTATTTTATTTTAAGCTATAAAAATTAAGCACGAGTTAAAATTAATGACGGAACAGTTAAAGCAAATTTTAGAGGAATTTAAGATTTTTATTAAAAATTTAAATAAAGATGGTCAAGAAAGACGAAACGATTTAGATGTTACTAATAGGAAATTTGATTGTTTGAATAGGTTATGCGAGGAGTATAGGTTAGAGAAAGATAAGATTAAAGTCGCAAAATTTGATAGTTCTGAAATTATCGATAAAGTTAAGCAGCACATAGTCATAATAGATAAGTGTATAGGAGATATTACTGAAGTTTTAAAAAGTAGGAAGTTAAGTATTTTAAGTAGGAATAAATCAAGACAGCATGGGTGAAAAATTTGAATTAAAATTAGCAGCCTCCATGATTCCAGCCATGGGCGGTTCAGAAAATACCGCCAAGCAAATGGTCGACCCAATTGAACTATATGATAGCTTGTTAGATGATGAAGGTAAGAGATTGTTAGTAAATTTTGTCATAAAAATTAAGTTAAGTCAAAATGCTAAAATGCGATTAGACAGTAAGTATGAGAATGTAGAAGCGCTCGTGAACGATATCAAACATCATCTTTTAACTAAAAAATCAGCATCAGGATTGTCTGCCGAATTACATAACTCCAGACAAAATAATAAATCAATTGAAAATTTTGATAAAACGATCGAGGAATTAATGGTCAATTTAACAATAGCTCAAGCAGAGGGTAACGAACAATCATTAAAAATTTTGACAGCCGCTAATGAAAAAATTGCATTAAACGCATTTACAAACGGAATAAGGGACGAAAATTTAAAAACAATTATAAAAGCTCGAAATTACGATAAATTAAAAGACGCCATAATAGACGCGAAAGAAGAGGAAATTGCAAATAAACCTCAGCAAATGTATTACGCAACCAGAAAAGGTCGTCAATTTACTAGACGCGTAAAATATCATAACCATAATACAAATGGAAGTCAACGTACCTCACACACCAGGTATCAAGGTCAAGGAAATAATTCATGCACGTTCATGAACACTAGAGGTCGAGGAAATGCATATGTAAGTAAAACTGTAAGAGGTAATCAGTTTTATAATAGGGGAAACCATCGCAATTTTTACATCAACTCGTCAGAGAAAAACTCCACAGAAAATACATCAGACCAAACTAGGGAACCGAAAACATTTTTTCGAGACCCCCCGGAATAATTTAGGAAATGTTCACAACATTTTAAATATTAATAGTATAAATTTCATAGAAGTAGGATACAATAACAATACAATTAAATTAATTTTAGATACAGGAGCATCAGTAAGTGTTATTTTCATTTCTAGTTTAACAACTAAGGTAAATATTGATACAGATAAGCAAATTTTTATTCAAGGAGTATTGGGTAAAACAAAAGCAATTGGAACAGTAAATCTACCAATTAAAATAGGGAATATCTCAATTAATCATACTTTTGTTGTAATGAACGATTTCGAATCAGACGTAAATGGAGTAATAGGATCAGATTTTTTTAATAAGTACAAATCAAATATCGATTATAAAAATTATAAATTTACTTTCGTTAATAATAATGTATCAACGTCAATTCCATTATTAGCAAACGAAGATTTATATACAATAATCCCACCACGATGCGAAGTTATCAAATATTTCACAGTAGATTACAAGGAGGAATGCGTAGTAAAATCACAAGAACTATGCGAAGGTGTATTTCTAGCAAACGTAGTTGTAAAGCCAGTTAAAAATTTTATTCCAGTAAAGTTATTGAATACAAACGACACCGAAATTAAGTTACGAAATTTTAAACCTACCATCGAACGTCTTTCAGATTACAAGATAGTTAAATTTGAAGAGTCAAAATTCTCAGTTGAACGTATTGATAAATTATTAAAAGACATTAACGTCGAAGGTTTGAATAGCGAAGAACAAACCATCATTCATAAGATATGTGCTAAGTTTGCAGACGTATTTTATGTTGACAATGACCTACTGATCGTGTTAAACATAAGTGAGCAGCATATTCAGTTACAAACAGATGCTAGAGCAACGTACGTTAACCATATAGGTAACCATATTCACAGAAAAATGATATAGGAAAGCAAGTAGATAAAATGTTACATGACGGGATAATAGAACCCGCACAAAGTGCTTGGTCTTCACCACTACTAATAGTACCGAAAAAACCGGATAGTTTAGGAAACAAAAAATGGCGTGTAGTTATTGATTATAGACAATTAAACACTAAATTGCAAGTTGACAAATTTCCGCTACCAAGTATCGAATCAATTTTAGATTCGTTAGGAGGTGCGATATATTTTCACGTTTAGATTTATATCAAAGTTATTATCAGATAGGATTACAGGAACGGTCCAGACCGTGTACGGCATTTAGTACAGACAAAGGGCAATTTCAAATGACTAGGTTACCGATGGGGTTAAAAGTAAGCCCGAGTATTTTTGCATGAGCGATGACAGTAGCCTTATCAGGATTAAATTACGAGAATTGTTTTACATATTTGGATGATTTAATTGTATTCGGAGATAGTTTAGAAAAGCACAATACAAATTTAGTAAAAGTACTCAATAGGTTAAGAAAAGTCAATTTAAAATTAAATCCAAAAAAGTGTGAATTTTTAAAGAAGGAAATTTTATATTTAGGGCACGTTATAACGGCACAAGGGGTACAACCAGATCCAGAAAAAATTGCAGTCATGCAAAATTATCCAACACCACTAAACGCTAACGACGTTAAAAGGTTTGTAGCATTTGCCAATTACTATAGAAAATTTATTCCAAAATTCACTGAAATAACAGCACCGTTAAACAAATTGTCTAGGAAAGGTGTCACTTCCCAATGGACCAATGAATGTCAGGCAGCATTCGAACTGTTAAAAACAACTTTAACAAACCCACCAATATTACAATACCCAGATTTTTCAGATAATAGTACATTCATCTTACGCACGGACGCATCAGGTTACGCGTTAGGAGCAGTTTTGTCAAATGGCGACGACAAGCCAGTAGCTTACGCAAGTAGAGCACTTAACAAAGCCGAAATAAATTATTGTACAATAGAAAAAGAGTTATTAGCTATAGTATGGGCAGTGAAAAAATACTTATTTGGCAAAAAATTTCAAATTTTAACGGATCATAGACCGTTAGTATACTTATTTGGTATGAGTAATCCATCTAGTCGATTAACAAAATTTAGGTTAACATTAGAAGAATTTGATTTTACAATAACGTATATTAGGAGTAGAGAAAACGTGACAGCAGATGCTTTATCTAGAATTATTATAGATTCAGATTATTTAAAGAATATGGAACGAGCGGTTCACGATAAAGTATATGTAACAACAAGAGCCCAAAGTAGAAAATTAGGCGACTCTCAAGTCGAATCAAAAGCATCAAAGGATGATGGGACTGATCACCCCAACATTGTTGAACTTTTGAAGCATCCGAAGGATGCAACAGAATTACGATTTGTATCAGAGGAGGAGTTTAACAGAATCATTAAATCCAATAAAGGAAATAATTTTGTTTTCATGCATGTATCAATTTATGATAGGAGTAAAAATATAATTTATTTGAAGCAAGGCTCTCGATCAGCGTCAGCCTTCGAAGCGTCGTTGAGAGACCTGCAATTTCTTCGTAGAGAATTTACAATTCCGGAATTTATTATTATAAAAAACGAAGCATTGAAGTCATTTTTAAATAACTGTAAAGCCGGCCGCAATTTACTTTAAAAAAATGACATACGAATTAGTGTGATTAGGGAAGTCACTAATATTCAAAACTCAGAAACGCAAAGATTAATCATTAATGATTTTCATTTATTGCCTACGAGAGGTCACGCGGGCATCAATAGAACATACAATAACATAAAGCGATACTATTTTTGGTCAAGTATGCGAAAGGATGTAGAAACATTTATTAAAAAAAGTGACGAATGTCAAAGACATAAACATTCAAATATTAGCAAACAGCCGATGATAATTACAACCGAAGCTTTCGAAAAAGTTTTTTTAGACTTAGTTGGACCATTGCAACCAGATGCAAATGGAAACAGGTACATTTTGACACTACAGTGTGATTTAAGTAAATTTGTAGAAGCATATCCATTACCAAATAAAGAGACTGAAAGTGTAACTAGAGCGTTTGTTGAGAATTTTATTTTACGCTACGGCATCCCACGCGAAATTTTAGCGGATAAAGGTTCAGAGTTCATGTCGGAGATTCTTAAAGAAACTTGCAAATTATTAAATACAAAGCAGTTAAATTCTACAGCTTATCATCATGAAACTATCGGTGCGCTCGAAAACTCACATAAAAATTTAGCAGCATATTTAAGGATCCAATGTCCGCAGTATTCAAATAATTGGAGCAGTTGGATACCTTATTGGTGTTTTGCATACAATAATTCAGTGCATACGGAAACTAAATATACCCCGCACGAATTAGTGTTTGGGAAAATTAATCAAATACCGTCAAACGTGGTAAACTCAGTAGACCCACTATATAATTTTGATAATTATCCAGCAGAACTTAAGTATAGATTGCAAGTCGCTGGAAATGAAGCGAGATATAATTTATTACAATCCAAAAGTAAACGAAAGCATATGTTTGATATCAGAACTAAGCATGTCAATTATAAATTAGGAGATAAGTTGTTGGTTAAGAATACATCTCTTGATAAAAGAGATCCAATATTTGTAGGCCCATATGAAGTAGTTTTAGATAAGAATCCTAATGTTATAGTTAAGATAGATAATAAGTTAGTAGAAATCCATAAGAATAGGACAAAATTGTATAACGTATTGTAACACAATTGCAAGGAGCAGTATGAGACATGTACTACTAATTTGGAAAAAATTTTATTTGAAAAACAAAAAATTTTTTTAGTGCACCCCGTGGAGGTGTGATGGTGTAATAGCCGAATATCCTAATAATTTATAGTTATTATATTGAATTAAGTTTTATGCCTTTAAAAGGTGAGTGACTTATTATAGGAAGTGCAAAGTGCGGAATTGTACAGTAAGACAATCAATAGGAAGTACATGTGCAACGAACTCTAGGCTAGGTGTAATTGGAATTATTAAGTAAGCATAATTGCATAATTATTGCTAGCAGTTAAGAACTAATATAGAATAAGAACATTAAAAGTCTAACCCTAAGATGTAACGGTTGTACTGCACCTTAAAGTGTTAATTAAATTAAATGTGAAATGGTCTTCGACTTTGTTTCTAATCACCTCTACTAAAGACCCCAAGAGAACACTACAAGCGTATAGAACTGTTGTATTTATATGACAATGAACAAGCGAACCAAGCTAAACAAACTTTTCTATCAGATATCTTATTACTTGAAGGGATAGTTCTTGAGAGACTCAATCCAAACGCAGACACAGATATATCTCTACCGTTATCAAATCTCGTAATTTCTCCAGTTCCACCATTAGGAAAATCCATACCTGTTTATAAATGGGGTTTAACTTTTCAACGGTTCGACCTCGAACCCCTTTAATGTCTTTCCTTGACAGGATTAACGATTTCAGAATTTCTCGAAAATGTACCGACCAGGATTTATTTGTTTCAGCGGGTGAATTGTTCTCTGATTCTGCGTTAATCTGGTACCGTAACATTATAGATCAAATTTCTACCTGGGAGGAATTAGTTGCGTGTTTAAAACGAGACTTCCTACCCCATGGTTATATTACCGACCTTTGGAATGAGATACGAAATCGAACCCAAGGACCTGATGAAAATTTTATTTCCTTTATTACCTCAATAGAAGCCTTATATAGCAGACTTGACAATAAACCTTCAGAATTTGAAATTATCGATCAGTTACGTAGAAATTTAAATCCTTATTTTTCCGAACGTCTAGCGTTACAACACATTTCTTCCTTAGTGTAGTGGTTCTAAAGTTATATACAATATTTAAAAGTGAATAATGTGATGTGTAACCGGATATTCTATAGCTGGGGTTGTTGTGGTATGACGGAAAACGCCGATCGCACGAGGGAGGTGCTTGTAATAAGAGAAAACGCACGAACCACGGTGACGGCGAGAGAGAGTCGGTTCTCGCTGGTTACAACGAGAAGAACAATAATTATTATTATAACTATGAGGGGCATCACATGGTTGAATTTAAGTACGATCATCACCTAATCAATCGGCAATCATACTACAGTTATATGGATTCACAATGCACAACAAAGAAAAAGGTTTTATTTTTAGGGTGGCGTCACCAATTATTCCGTTTAGAGTCTAAGTAGATTAAGATTTAAGATGAAATATATCATCCAATTAGTGGTAAGTTTTGTTAGGTAAGTGACTAATTTGTATGTTTCTAATAAAATTATTTATGACACAGTATACTTGATTTATCTTCGAATTTTATGTAGAAACCCCCAAAGTTAATAAAAACACTACATTAAATGGCGCCCTCCGTTTGGCATGAAATTCGAAGGAAAATCATTGTATTAATAATTTTGGTATTAATTAAAATATAGACGAATTAATGTACATTTAAAAAAAAGTCAAGGATGTTCAGATGGTATGTATAATATGTTACTGCAATGTTATGCATCAAAGGTAGTGGAAAATTTTTATGTACAGTTCAGGATATTTTACCTGTTTCTTTCTAGCTGAGAAATGCGTTGAAGTGTAATAAATAAGTGGTTTGAATAAGCAAGGCAAAAACAAGTTTATTCAAGGGCGGGTGCACTAAAGTTCTGATAAATTCCTGGGAAGAAAGTAATTTTGAGGATATAGGAATAAGGCCATTAGCAGAAGTAAATAGGTTTGATATTCGATCTCGAGGTAGTGGTTACATTTTATTTCTATAATGGAGGATGAAAACACAGTATTAAATAATGATGTATTTTTAAATTCTACTTTGAATGTGAGTGGGGTTGAAAATTTTGGTAGTAGTGGGAATGCAGAGTTACAAAATGATTATTATAATCAAGTAATGAATGGGAAAACTGAAACAGTGGGAGAGCAAGGAAATAACTTAGATAAAATTCTTTTGATGTTAGCACAAAATATAAGTGAAATTAGGAAAGAACAATCAAACAATTTTAAGTTTATTCAGCAGCAGGTTCAATTGCAAATCCAACAAATCGAATTACAATCAAAACAACAAAGTCAAATGCAAAATGTTTTATTGAAAATGTTTGATAAATCAGATACTGAAAGAGATATTAATGTAAGAAAACTAGAACATGAATTTTGTAAAGAAGATGGGTCGTTAAAGCAGGTACAATCATCAGCTACTCAAAGTACAACTTCTGAAACTAATACAAATTTTCAGTATTTTACTAGTTGGCAGAATTCTTTGGGACCTACAATTAAATTTAATCCTGCTGGAAATTTGCATCCAGTGGCATTTATCAGAAAAATAAAAAAATATTTAGGAGAGGCTGAAGTACCAGTAAATAAATGGGTTAGTTTTGCTGTGAGGGCTTTGTTAGGTAGAGCTTCAAATTGGGCAGAGTTAAATGAAGATAAAATTAGGGATTTTGAAAACTTCTGCAATTATTTTTAATAAATATTGGAATAGTGATATTGAGAGGAAGCATTTAGGAATTTAAATTAGGGCAATATCGATCTGGTTCTAAGGCAGAGTATTTCCAGAAATTAATAAGTGAGGCTTCATATTTTCACCACCCTTAAGTGATGTTCAAATACTTCAAATGGTTATGGAACATTTCCACGGAAATCAAAATGGGTTTAGCGATTTGTAGGTCATGTGACGAGGCTGTTGAATATTTAAACAAAGTTGATAGTTATGCGGAATAAACAATACAAGATTGCCTTATAGATATAATTCTAATAATACAGGCGAAGGTAGGTACAGTCACCAAAATGGTAATACGAGAAGTAATGATATGTCGCCTGGGTACAATTACAACCGAAATCAAGAACATCGATATGTACAGTCAAATATTAATAATAATGATAATAACCCTTATCGTCGTAGTCAATATAATCGAAATCTTAATCAAAATGAGAATCATGAGGCAAATGCTAGTGCGGGCAATAGATCACATGAAAATCAAATACGGGAGCAATCTTCATATCAATTGCAATCAGATGGGCCATCAGCCAATTGTATTGAGTTTAATAATAACGGTGTTAATTCAGGGGAAGAAGAACAAGTAATATTGCCTGGAAATGAAATTGTTAAAGTTATTTGTAAAAAGGATGAAAATTATTTGCCTGAGTGTAACCTAAGAAAGGAAGACGAGAGTAGCGATTGTGGCAAAGAACAAGGCAGGTGTTATATGCCTATTATAAAAGGAAGAATCGAGGATGTTTATTCTGATATATTAATTGATAGTGGGAGTACTGTTAGTTGTGTGTCACAAAGGTTTTTCCAAGAACTTAAAAATCTGATAAACTGATGCGGTAGTTTCCGTCAACAATATTTCGTTGTCAGGGCATTTCAATCAAATGCTTGTAAGGTCAACTTACAGGTTGGTTTAAAAATATTATTACAAAATACTATTTTTGAATTTGTGTGTTTAGTTGTTCCTACGCTTTGTCGTAATATTATACTGGGATGCGATTGGTTGGAAGAATATAAAATAAATATCGATTTTGAAAGGAGAATTATTACGGGGAAAATACCAAATGATAATGGGCAAGTTTTCAGATTAAATTTTAATTCAAACGGAAGTAGCGAGGAAATAAATGAAATATTTACTAATAATGGGCACCCTAACATAGTTTTTGAAAATGATTATGAAGCTAGTTATATCGATAGAAACAATCGGAAGATAACCAGAAAAGCAATGGTTGCGTAACAATGAGTCAGAATGGGAACAGGGATGACAATTGTGATTTTAATTTCTACAAGAATGTAACGGATTTTATTAAACCGGGGGAGCTTGATAAAACAAACGGGAGTAATAGCAATAATGGGAAAAGTGCCGACACAGATATTGATCAAATATGTGTAGAGAGTGAAAAATTTAATGATAGCCAACGAATTATGTTGAATAATTTATTGAATAAATATAAAGATATTTTTCAGAATTTCCGGTAAGATTAATTGCTATAAACACCCAATTAATGTTAAGGATGATACTCCTTTTATATAAAGCCTTACCCGATCCCATTTATTTATTTTGATGAAGTAAACAGGCAAATCAATGAAATGATTCAATTAGGAATTATAGAAAAATGTCAGACCGAATATGTGTCGCCCTTGGTCGTGGTAAAGAAAAAAGATGGTTCTCCCAGAATTTGTATTGACTGCAGGTATTTAAATAAAAGGATCGAGAAGGATCACGTGATTCCAATAAATCCAACGGAAATATTTTACCGATTTAAACCAGGTCAGGTTTCATCTCGTTAGACATGGTTCAGGCCTATTGGCAGGTCGAGGTAGTAAAGCAACATCAAAAGTATTTGGGGTTTTCCTTTAACAATCAAACCTATATTTTTAAAAGAGTACCATTTGGATTAGTCACTAGTGTAGCAGGATTTCTCCGTGCACTACATATTGCTTTGGGCGAAGATTGTATGAGTTTTGTAATGCCATACGTAGACGATATTTTAATAACATCTCCCGATGTTGACACTCATTTGAAACATTTAAAGATAGTTTTCGAAAAATTTAGGCAGTCCAATATTACTATCAAACTGAGAAAATGTGTTTTTGTGAACCAAAAATTACCATTTGTGGGTCATTATATAACGCCATATAAATTTGAAATGGACCCAGCCAAAATAAAGATAATTCAAGAGTTTAAATCCCCTATTAATATCAAGACTTTAAGAGCCTTTTGTGGTTTAGTGCAATATGATAGCAGATTTATTAAAGATTTTTCTCAGTACATGATTCCGTTGAATAGATTATTAAGTAAAAACGTTAAATGGCAGTGGGGAGCTGAAGAGCAATATGCTTTTGAATTAGTAAAGAAAAAATTTGTAAGTGTTAATTCATTAAATCACCCGGATGTGTCCCGAGATTTTTTAATTAATACCGATGCAAGCGGATATGCCATTGGGGCTTGTTTATTCCAGATAAATGAAAATAAGGAGATTGTAGTCATTTCTTACTATAGCAGAGTGTTGCGCAATGCAGAAATTCGGTATTCGGTATGCGAAAAAGAATTTTTAGCAGTCATTTCTGCTTTGAATCATTGGCGGATATTGATTTTGGGTCGAAGAATTATCTTGAAATCAGATCAAAGGGCGTTGAGTTTCTTGGATAGATGTCGTTTTGTCAATAATCGCATGAGGAGATGGATGCTGTCGATCCAAGAGTTTGATATTAAATTTGAGTATTGGCCTGGGAGAGATAATAAGATCGCTGATATTTTGTCGCGATTTCCTAACGGTGAGGAGTTTCTTGCAGCCAAACGGTCTGATGAGAAATTAGAAGTAAATGCGATAAAATTAACCATGTTTAAAAATAAAAATTTTGTTTGTCAAACACAAGACGGTGATGAATTTTGTTCTAAAATTAAATCTCTACTGCAGAATACAGATAAGAGTTCCGAAAAAATAAAGTGGTTTGTGTTACACGAAGGTTTGTTATTCAAAAAAGGTTCTGATACTGAGCCTGGTTATAAATTAGTCGTACCTAGAAATCAAATTAAAGAATTAATAGAATTCATTCATAATGAAAATGGACATTTTGGTGCAAATAAATGCTACCTCACGTTCTGCAAAGATTTTTACTATCCTAAAGTTAAAGCATTATTTCGGAAAGTCACTTCACACTGTGAATTGTGCCAGAAATCTAAAGTCAGTAAACGTAATCATGGAGAGATGCAAAGTGTTCTAGTAAGTCAGCCTAACCAAACTCTCAGCATTGACTTTATTGGGCCATTACCTGTTTCACGCGGGGGTACGACCCAATTATTCGTTATAATTGATGTTTTAGCAAATATGTTGAACTTTTTCCTTTAAAAGAGCAACGGCTAGTAACCTTTGCGTTGTTTAAATAGGTGGTTTAATTGTTTTGGTACACCTCGTGCTATTTTGAGCGATAACGGTAGCCAGTTTTGGAGTAAGGTGTACATAAATACTTTAAAAGAGAAAAATATAAAAATTTTACATACTTCAACTTATTTTCCAGCAGGAAACATGGTAGAAAGAATGAACAAGGAGGTAGGGCGTTTACTAAGGGCATTTTGCTATGACAAGCACCAGAGCTGGTCTGTAAAGTTAAAACTATACAAGATTGGTTGAACAATGTTGTTCACCTTTCGACGGATTTAGTCCGAATGAAATTCAAAAGGGTCCCATGGCCAATCCATTGTTATGTAAGTTAAACATTCCTCCAAATGTAATAAATAAGGAGAGAATTATTGTATTAGCAGAAGAGAAACTTAAGTCGAAAGCAGAGAAAAGAAAAGTGAGACATAATAAGAAACATAAAGTTGTTAAATTAGCTGTAGGTGATAAGGTATTGGTCAAAACCCATGAACAGTCTTCACACGAGGATCATGTAATACGAAAATTCTTTCTTTTATATAAAGGACCAGCCACAGTTGTTAAGATCATCTCACCCAATTCTTATGAAGTGGTTGATGATGTCTCAGGGGTCATGTATTCAAAATATTGTTAATATTAAATTGTATAAAATCCTAAAGATTTTGTTTGTAATATTACTATATAAATGTTTCTGAATATTACCAATTGTATAATTAGTTAGTAAGAATTAAAGGATAGTGTTTTTTTTTCTCATTGTGCGAGAAAAGTTTCAACTGTTAGCTAACAGGTATCTTCAAGTGTGAAACTTTTGGGGAGCTATGTAGTGGTTCTAAAGTTATATACAATATTTAAAAGTGAATAATGTGATGTGTAACCGGATATTCTATAGCTGGGGTTGTTGTGGTATGACGGAAAACGCCGATCGCACGAGGGAGGTGCTTGTAATAAGAGAAAACGCACGAACCACGGTGACGGCGAGAGAGAGTCGGTTCTCGCTGGTTACAACGAGAAGAACAATAATTATTATTATAACTATGAGGGGCATCACATGGTTGAATTTAAGTACGATCATCACCTAATCAATCGGCAATCATACTACAGTTATATGGATTCACAATGCACAACAAAGAAAAAGGTTTTATTTTTAGGGTGGCGTCACCAATTATTCCGTTTAGAGTCTAAGTAGATTAAGATTTAAGATGAAATATATCATCCAATTAGTGGTAAGTTTTGTTAGGTAAGTGACTAATTTGTATGTTTCTAATAAAATTATTTATGACACAGTATACTTGATTTATCTTCGAATTTTATGTAGAAACCCCCCCCAAAAGTTAATAAAAACACTACATTAGCTCAATTTAAAGATTTATGTCGTTCGCTTCAAGAAGTAAAACTGCGACTTGATAAATACCGCCCCCCTCCAGAAAAACAATCTGGTCTTTTAAAACCTGATTTAGCGTGTCAAGTTCAAACTTCTCATAAAGTATCTACCCTTAATGTTCCTTCTACCTCAACAAATAACTTACTTACCTGTTGGAACTGTAAGAGAAGTGGACATAATTACAACGTTTGTACGTTGTGGTCGTGCTAATATCTACAAATCTAACTGTACGAATTGTAATCCTAATGTATCGGGAAACTCTCGTCGAGATATTCCTATCCAGGGCGTGAATATCTCAAGGAATCAAAATCGTCCTCAACACCAATCATTCAACGGACCCAGACGTTAATAAATTTACACCATAAAACTACCTCTAACGCTGTACCGTTATTAAATTTATCTAACAATAATATCGCTGCTGTCAATGTACAAAATGCCTTACCTTCATTAGAAGAATTATGTTATACTACTCCGTCAGAGTGGTCTAATTGGCTACAAACCGTTAATTCCTTTTATCATAAAAAGTCTGCCACTTTACAACTTGTTAAGAGAACCCTTTGATAACCGTCCACATTTACCCATCTCGATTGGTTCCTTAAATGTAATAGCTTTATTGGACACAGGTTCTTCATGCTCCCTTATAAATAACGAAGGTCTACAACAATTATCTAAACAAAATATTAAAATTCAAATTGTCCTCGAAAAAACTTCTATAAATTTAGCTGACGATAATCAAATATATGTAACGGGTTCCCTTAAATTAAAAATTCGAGTAGAATCACTTGAACGTGAGGTTTCATTTTTGATTGTACCTACATTAGCGTATCCTTTCCTACTAGGTGTAGACTTTTGCAAACTTTTTAATTTGTCGCTTTACTTCCAAGATTTTTCATGGCAAACTTCTCTTAAAACAAATCCCTGTGCATCTGCAGGAATATCTAATAAAATTTCTCTTACTGATTCCTAAAATGTAATCCTTAACTCTACAATCGACAAATTTCGTAAACTTAATACCTCCAAACTTGGTTGCGTTACTACTGCAACACATGTTATCTCCACAGGTGATGCCCTCCCTTTTAAGCAACGTCAATATCCATTATCGCCTGCATTGCAAAAGCATTTGTATGCCGAAATAGATAAAATGTTAGAATCTGGTGTTATCTCTCCCTTCACCATGGATGTCTCCCGTATTATTAGTTCGTAAGAAGAATGACGATTGGCGTGTTTGTTTTGATGGCAGAAAGTTGAATTCTGTAACTGTCTCTGACGCTTACCCTCTACCAAGAACTGACTCAATTTTAAGCCGGCTTCGAAACGCAAAATTTATCTCATTATCGACCTTAGACAAGTTTTTATCAGATACCCCTTGACTTACCTTCCCGCCCTAAAATTGCTTTTTGTGTTCCAGGCCGAGGTCTTTTCGAATATAATTTTTTGCCATTTGGTCTCTGTAACGCACCACAAACCCTACAACGTACTATGGATCAAACGTTAGGTCCTATCTTACATCAGGAACGTGCCTTTGTATTTCTACATGATATTTTAGTTATCTCAAGTTCCTTCGATGAACATATCGCCACATTAAATGAAGTTAATAATTTAATTTTTAATTTTGTTTTCGACCTTACTTAAGGTCGGTTTGACGCAGCTCTAACTTCTTTTCTATTCTGTGCTAATCTAAAAAGCTCTACATACCCTTCACAACCTAAATTTCTAATAATTTGACTAATTTAGCTTGGTCTAGGTCTTCCTATATCCTTCTATCTTTTTCCTTTCCACCTGGCTCTACATAGATATTAGCAACCTGATGGTTGTTAAAGAACTCTAACATGTTTACATGATTACCATTTATAAAGAAATGAACTATAACCTGGTTATCCGCTTCAAAAAAGGAAAAGTGTTAAATTATATGTTATGGTAAGGCTTAAGCAACGAATCGCTGCCAACATGCCAGACCGCTACCTAATTGTGAGTTATGTCATGGTGACGTTTATTAAATTATATGTTATGGTAAGGCTTAAGCAACGAAACGCTACCAACATGCCAGACCGCTACCTAATTGCGAGTTATGTCATGGTGACGTTTATTAAATTATATGTTATGGTAAGGCTTAAGCAACGAAACGCTGCCAACATGCCAAACCGCTAACTAATTGTGAGTTATGTCATGGTGACATTTAGTTAACTGATTTTTATTTACTTATTCTTTTTGTTTTGTTTTGAACTTACTTAAAGTTGGTTTGACGCAGCTCTAAATTATTTTCTATTCTGAGCTAGTCTAAAAAGGTCTACATACCCTTCACAACCTACATCTCTAATAATTTGATTAATATAGCTTTGTCTAGGCCTTCCTACTCTATTTTTATTTGGTAGTATATAATCTAAGACTTTACTAAATAGTCCCTCATGTCTTAACTGGTGCCCTATCATTCTATCTCTCCTGACCTTTAATTGTTTCCACATACAGGGTTCCTCACCTATCCTTCTATAAACTTCCTCGTTTGTTACTCTATCTGTCCAACTAATCTTTAACATTTTCCTGTAACACCAAGTTTCAAAAGCTTCTATCTTTTTCTTATCTACTTCTTTAATTGTCCAAGTCTCACTACCATATAGTAGAACGCTCCATACGTACGACTTTAAGAACCTTTTTTTATTATCTAAACTAATATTATTAGCTATTAGTAAGTTTTTCTTTTTTAAAAACATTTTTCAAGCTTGAGCTATTCTAGCTACTATATCCCTTCTGCTACGTCCATCTTTTGTAATTATACTACCTAAATAGCAAAATTCATCTACCTCCTCTAACTCGGTATTACCTATTTTTAATTTTGGTTTAGAACTAGGCTGTAACTCACTTGTCATTATCTTTGTCTTTACTGAGTTAATTCTCATACTATAGTTACTCTGTAGTATCTCCTCTAAAATATTTAAAAACTCTCCTAACTCCTTTCTAGACTCTGCTATAATGGCTATATCATCTGCAAAACGTAACATGTCTATTTTCTGTCCCTGTACATTAACACCTATCTTTTCTCTCTCAAGCTAAGTTTAAAGCTTCCTCAATATAAACATTAAAAATCAAGGGAGACAGTATACAACCCTGTCTAACACCATTTCTAATCTTAGCTTCCTTTTCTATTTCATCAAATCTAATTACTATGCTTTGGTTTTTATATAGACTGTAAATAATTTTTCTATCCCTATGAGAGATTCCTATTTTTCGCAAAACCCTGAACATAACAATCCACTTAACCTTATCAAATGGTTTTTCTAAATCTACAAACGCGAAATGAGTCTTTTTATTTTTTTGTAACCTTTTTTCGATAATTACCCTAATCATTAGTATCGGTTCTCTAGTCCCTCTGTCTTTACAAAAACCATATTGGTCTTCACCTAAATAATTCTCAGTCAAAGCTTCTACTCTATTTTTAATTATTATTGTTAGTATTTTGGAAGCCGTTCTAAAATTCTCACACCTATCAGCTCCTGACTTTTTTGGAATTGGGATAATAATATTTTTTTCGAAATCTATTGGAACCTCACCTGTGTCCTATATTACTTTTACTAGTTCGTATAATCTGTCAGTTTTCTGACTTGCATATTTTATTAATTCTGTGGATATATCGTCTATACCCGGCATTTTATTTAGTTTAAGTTCCCTAACAACTCTATCAAATTCCTTTCTTAATATTGAGAACCCTATTTCTACATCCTCTTCTCGGTCGTTCTCTAACTCATATCGTCTCCCTTATATAAATCTTCTAAATATCTTTTCCATCTGTCTGCTACTTCAACTTTATTTATTAGAAGCTCATTATTCTCGTCTCTAATACCATTATATTTTTTCCTATCTTCCCCAAAAAACTTTTTAACTGCCCTGTAAGCCCTGTCTGTCTTACCTACTCTCAAATCATCTTGTATTCCCTTACAATTCTCCGCCATCCATTTATTTCTAGCTTTTCTACACTCATGTACTATCTTATTTCTAACTGTATTATATTTTTGCTTACTTTCACTATCTACTTCTCTGAAAGGTTTAAGCTTTCTTCTATTCTCTATTAAATCTAATATCTCCTTTGCTACCCAGGGTTTTCTCGCTTCTATTTTTTTCTTACCTATAGTCTGTGTTGCTGTATCATGTACAGTCATTTTTATTTCTTTCCATCTATTTTCTACATTCCCTACTACAGCTATCTCTTTGATCTTTTTATCTAACACTTGTTTATATTCCTCTTTTACCCTACTATCATTAAGCTTACCTAAATCCCATCCCTCTCTTTTAACCTTTCTCAATTTTTTGAATTTTAGTTTACACTTCATTTTAACTAAGTTATGATCGCTATCTATGTCAGCCCCTGGATAACTACGACAGTTTTTAACTTGGTTTCTAAATCTTTGTTTAACTAAAATATAATCTATTTGGTATCTAGCTCTATCACCTGGCGCTTTCCAGGTATATCTTCTAACAAGTTGTTCGAATAGAGTGTTTACAGTTACTAATCTATGTTCCTGGCAAAACTCAACTAATTTTTCTCCTCTATCATTTCGTCTGCCATACCTCAACTAATTTTTCTCCTCTATCATTTCGTCTGCCATACCCAAATTTTCATACCATTTTTCCCTCACTACCTTCTCCCACTTACGCATTAAAATCGCCCATAACTATTAAATTCTCATCTCCTTTTACTTTTCTCACTATACTATTTATATCCTCGTATACCTTTTCTACTTCCTCATCCTCGTACTGAGTTGTTGGCATGTAAACCTGTACTAAAACAGTGTCTGTGGGTTTTGTACTCAATCTAACCATAATTATTCTATCACTAAATTGTAAGTACTCTTTAACTTTATGTCCTAATCTTTTACCTAACACTATTCCTACCCCTGTCTGTCCATTAGTTGAAGAAGTTGTAATTATTCTATAATTATCTTTCGAAAAGTCATTACTATCTGGCCATCTCACCTCACTAATACCTAAAATGTCCAGCTTTCTCTTTCTCATTTTGACTAATAAATTTGATTACTTATCTACTCTAAGTAATGACCTTACATTTCAAGTCCCTATCACTAAATCGAACTGTTGTTTTATATTCTTACGATGCCGAGCCCCAAGTATCCCCTACCGGAGATCCGAATGAGGGAGTATTTTACCTCCGGACAAGAATTTTACTTGTGAGCTCTCCATCATATATATTTCGTGTTTTAGGCCACGCACACCTGGGAAATATTGTGGTTGGTTCCCATATCTTTCCACAACGCAGTTTTTAAAGATTTTAGAAAAAAGCCATATCCGTCATGGCCACCCCCAACAAGCTTGTAAATCCTATATATGTATATATATATATATATTGCCGTGGATTGTGTCTTTTTGGTCACATGAACTGGTACTTTCTAAAAAGCATTCGAGCTCATGCTCTGGTATCTCGCCAGTTCTCAAAAAAAATATTCACAAATATAAAAATTCACAAAATTTTTCTTACCCGCTTTCTGCTTTATCAAATTAATTTCTTCAGCAGCTTCCCTGGCTAGCTCAGCTGTGCTTCTTCTCGTATACCTAAATTTACTCTCATTCTCTTTACCGTTCACACACCATTCAATGAAATCACAAAATAATCCAACAATCACACAATATTTATTAACCACTATTTACAAATAATAATATTCATAGTTATTTACAGTTCGGTGCTCAAGTTACACCTCAATAAATGCTATTTTTGTAAAGTCCAAGTTTTTAAAATGGAAATTTCTAACACATTTAATGCAACAGGAGTAAATGGGCCCCAAATAATACCTTATCTTTGTTTATTACTACACTCTGGAGTATGGTGAGCTTATTATAACCCAGTTTATTAATGTATGCTTTCCACTTTGCATACTATTACTACAGACTTAAAAAAACCCATGTACTCTTAACAATTAAATTTAAATTCATCAAGCAATTCAATAAACTTTACGTACATCTTTTGTTTTATATTCAAAATAACATATTAATAGTCAGCTATACGTATCCTTTGTAATACGTAAAATAACGAAAAATAACCATTAAAGTTCACTCTCACACATCACAATTTCAACAGTTTATAAAAAAAACAGCAAATTCAAATGCGTTACCTGGAAAAACTTGAAGATTCCATCTCAGTTGGCGATGTATTATGTTCCTGAATCCCTCGGCCTAGTGGTTAAGCGCGCTGCTTCTCCAGATGTTTAAAGATGAACACAACCTAAGCTGCACTTCATGCTACCCATCCAATATCAATTTCAATATCCAAATCCATTTTATTACACTTGTTTATTATCGCATTATTAATTTACGAGCTTGTTAAAGTATTCGTTGGACCTCAGTTAAATTTAAATAAACTCAACACTATTCGCGTCTCTAACTATAAGGTCACAAACAATCTAATACTGAACTTTACAAATTTTAATACTTACAAGCCTCGTCAGTTGATTTTTGTATGTCGTTATGCGATTCAAAATTAAAGAGAGCCCTATTAATTTTCTTAGAGTATTTATATCATAAAGCTAGGCCCCCTTTTGGCCACACTTTACGCGAAATACCTAATTGTAAAATAACATTTCCACAAATTTTGTGTAACTGTTTTAAACTTCTAGAAATATTCCTCGTCAACACGCTCTATCATACCAACTATCACATTCATCTGTCGCATGTTCGTCTGTTCTAAAACTAACTATTTCGACCAATCATACATTTCAGTGAGGTCTTAAAACTCCGCCTGTACTATCTCTATTCCCGTCTTATGCATATTGGATGTCGCGTTCCACCCTTACTTGAGTGGTAGAAAATCGATATTGCTGTCCGCGTCCACGTGGATTGAGTACGTGCTTTATGAAAACGAATGCTCTTCTCCCATCTTTATCTGTAGCGTATTATTGATCGAGCATCCCTCTCGCTCTTTAAGAAACTTTTGTTAGCTTTTATGCGAAGCAACTGTCGGTTGAACAATATTCTATGAAACTACTCGTCATACTAGATTAACTTCATGGCGGGTGTTTTCCCCATGGTAAGCAGTTTGGAAACCGTAAGGTGGACGAACAAGTTACTATGGGAGTCATCACAAGATTTTAAAAAAAGCTGTATTTGTTTTAATTGTATATGTATGATCCCATTCAAATCGGTAAACCCTCCTCCCCAGTCTTATTCCACTGGTCGTAATACGAAAAAGTGCAGTTAACACTTTATGAGCAAATAATCTTTCAGTGAAAAAGTGTTATCTAATCTCGAAAATATACTATTGCATTTTTACGTCATATTAAGTTAGCAAAAACTCTAACATTTACAGTTATATATTAGTAGCATTTTGTTGGTTAAACCTTTCTAATGGACTTAAAATGTAACACATAACAAAAGTGTACTTCTTTATGTGAATTTCGTACAAATATGACTATTTTGCAGTATTATCAAATATGGGTCTTTCAGTAATATGTTTATATGAACTTAAAAATTGTACCATTATTGCAGCAAAAATCCATTGAAGGTTTTCTTTAGACTCCCATACTAAGGAATTTTTATGGTCAAAAAGATCAGAATCCACTTCGTGAAGTCCCCGCGGTAAAACATGTAGGAAACTCCACTTATCATTAGCATATTTTTCGACCATATCCAATGTTATCTGATGGTCTTTTATACTGTAGCTTGTCATTGCAATTACATTGACATCAGCGATAACATCAAGTATATTTTTGCACTCTTTGAGACATGTTTTCATTTCTAAACAATATTTTTTACCAATAGGTAAAGCTGAAGGGCTCATATTTACTCCACGTGAGCAACAACATAAATATTGTACATTAATTCCCAAATTTGGTGCCATGCTCATAAAGGTATTAACTAATGGACACGGTTTACCAATCAGTGCTAAAGTTAAACCATTTAACTGTTTGTGTTTATGTTGTATCGCCATTAAACTGGATAAAGCAATTAGAGGAGCAAATGCACAGCTTTGTAAGCATATGACTGGAATATGGGCAGCTTCTGCTATGCAAGTTATCTTGGAACGATATTTAGAAGTACAAAGGATCATATCTGAACAAGTTGAAATAATACGTCCAATATCATTGACATATATCCAATTATCCCATTTTTGATGTACCATCACATTTAGCTGGCATTCTAAATAGTTTGCTGCTGACATTGCTGATGTTTGTATTTGTAAACAAGGTTTATTAAGTAGGAGAGTAATTCGAGAACCATTGATAACATCTAATTTAAACGTTTTCTTTGAAAAAATATGTTTTAAATCAAAAGCTGTCCACAACAGTGTTTTTATTTCTTCAGAAGAAAGATCACAGGGATTTATAAAATTTCGACCCATTAATTTTCTAGTTATAGTAAAATTTATAATAAAATGTTTAAGACATTTTATTTCCAGCATAACTAATGTTCTACCGACATAACATTAATTGACATTTGATGACAGGTTTTAGATTATTTCTGGATTTAAATATATGTAATAATAATCAAACATACTCTTTTGAGAAGACAAGGAAAACTATACTATTTTACAGAAATGCAGTAACACTAATGGCAGATGGAATGTAAAACGCAGTCTTCAATTGAAGGGAAAATGCTCCATAAAACCATATTCGAACATAAGCAACTATCAAGCGCTTCTGGTGTCGAAAGGATGATGGCTTTCGATCATCAAATGTAACCCTTGCTCTGAATGGCTTCAACTGCTAAAAGAATACATAAATTAAAACTGACTTTTAAAATTTTCTTTTACAATTTCCATCTTAAAAGAGGATGCCAGTGTCCTAAAATGCATTCCCTAAGCAGCTCGTAACATTGCAGTACAGTTTTCAACTTTAATGGAAAAACACATTCAATTTATAGGAGGAGCTCTTCAAATTCGCTTATAGAATGTTAAAGATAACTGTTTTTAGTTTTCCGATGCGTCAGCTTATTTAAAAAAAAGGAAGAAGAACAAATATTGAAAACAAAAAGAGTTAAAGATAAAATGACAGACTTTGATTATAAAGTTGATTTCTATAATAATTTTACAGATAGTTCAATATTGTTCAAGCCCTTAGAAACAAACACCTGGCCCTCTCTAAGACGCTCCCGATTCCCTCTCTGCTCTAAATAGATTCCAGTCCTTCGCATGTATATAGTACTAATATTCTGAAAGCTGTTCAATTATTTTCTTGCAGTGCGCATTACAATCTTAATATCTGAAGGACATTACATCTTTTTCAACTGAAAAAGGCAGAGAGTGGACTCTATGTTCACTTATCAAGTTTTAAAAAGGGAACAACAAAAAATTCAATTACCATTCGGCGCTTGTTTGTGGGTGCTAAGAAAGAAAGATAGTAGTCTTAGAAAAGTAGCTGTAGCTTACACTATCAGAAAACTCAAATTAAAGTTTTCTTGCATGATATCAGGTAAAGAACAAAATGTCTACTTATTTCTCACATCAACCTGGATTTAGCACAAAACTAGGATGTGAAACAATAATACTATTATACTTGATCCCAAAAATAATGAAAAGATTTGTTATATTCCATATCGTGGTTTGAATAATTTCTGCATTTTACACTCTCTATATTCTATTTTAATAAATGTTTACTTTCATGTTAGATAAATTGCTCAATTATACAAACCACTTATGAGACGCTAGTATTCGATATTTATCCAAAAAATGATCATCCAAAAGTCGCCGATAAAACCACGCAAATGACTGTTGCCTCTGGTCTTGATTCCTATCTTCGTCTGCAAGGGGAAAATTTTTGTGTTAACGCATGCTCTCAAACTGAGTATGAATGGGCGGGGGGGGATGTTTAATTAGCATTGGCTCGCAAACTGAGTCAGAAATTTTGGAAAAAGATGACTTTCTGTCTCAGACCACGAATCAAATACCATTGGTACATGTCCATACATGTGACATCAATAGAAACTCCAATTTATCTTATGTATCTGATTCCAAGCTTTGCTACGACAATTATGTCTGCAACTTTGTATACCCACGTAAAATCCCACATATTTGGATTTTTAAACAACAGACGTTCGGTAACATGATAAAAATTTGAACAACAGCAAACACAAACATGAGGACGTGACAGAATGTAATATAAACTTGGATTTCCTGAGGAATATGCTATATAATATAATTGCCTACATGTGAAATGAAACGATTCAGCAAGAGTCTTGACAGGAAATTTGTAGAAAATCCAAGGCCTGCAATGATAGCGCAAAGTGCAACTCCGTAATCTACAAACACACAAGGAAAACCAATAGGACAAACAAAAGGTGGAGTCTTTATAAATAACACGGACTTCAAAAACAACCAGTATCTGTGTGGCCAAGGTACTAACTACGTCAGTTAAAAGTAGAATATTACGCAAAGTGAACTAAGTCAAAATAAATAATTTAGTGATATAAAAGTGAAAATTCAAGTGCCAATAAATACAACAGAAGTGGCCATTTACTTTCAAAAACGTAGGGTAAATTATTAATTAAATCTAATTCTAATATTTTAGGGCTCCAAGTAACTCTAAGGAACTTCAAGTAACTCCAAGTCATTGCTAGAAACTACAAGTAATTCTAATAATTAAAATAAAACTAAACAAAATCTAAGACAAATCCGAAGGAAAAAATTCAAGCAAATTTAGTTAATCATTCTGTTCAACGAGCTGAGGCAACTACGCTAAGAATCAAATTGACAGCTTAAAGATCACCACCTTCATCTTCTCTGGGTCATTTCCAATTCGTTTTCCCTTAACTATAAAGCTATGGGTCTAATAGTCTTCCTCACCATTCTATCCAGTTCTTTACCACTTCTGGTAGGTATTAGAATCGCTAAGTCGTCAGCATAACATACAAATTCCACTCCGTCGGGTACATCTACTGTGAAGATGCCATTGTAAAGGACATTCCACAAGTGGGTCCCGATGCCAATCTCTATGGCACACCTCCAACGTCTATCATTTTCTCTGTCCATTATAATAAACCTCTTATTAAGGTAGGATGATATAATATCTGTCAGAAGATATTTTTAAAGTCCCGTGGTTTTAGTTTTTATAATATTCTGTCCCAGTGTGCACTATTGAAAGCATTTTGAAGATCGTTCAAAAATAAGTCGCACCATTTTTTCTTTAATCTAACATTTTGTTTAACTAGTGCTAATCCTGAATTCACAGCTTCAATAGTTGTTCGTCCCTTTTGATATCTGAACTGGTTCTTATGTAACCCTCCTGTTCTATCGCTTTCTTCCCGAAGTCGACCTTCAAGAAACTTTTGAACAGTTTTACTAGAACGTTTAGAAGACATTCTTACAACGCTTATGAGGATTGGTCGTGGTTCTTTTTACAAAACTTTATTTACTTACTATGGCTTAATTTATACCAAAATAAGGGTTTAGGGAGGGCGCCACCAAGTCATTAAATTTTAAACACAGAGTTTCCCTAAGTGGGACTTGGGAGTCCTTAGAGAGGAATATTGTATTGACTGCTTACGCAGGAGCTGTAAAGAAAATTGAATTAAATTAACAAGGGAGGACACAAGAGGTTTACTCTTGCTACCTCATAATAAGAAAAGCTGTAAATATCAATTATGCACACACTTTTATAGACACAAATATTAGGCATCAAATTCTGAAAGAGCTATCAGTGCTGCTTTGTCAAATGGAAGTTACAAATATCATTATATTTAAGGTATTTATGCCTTTTATTCCTGGATCTAATTACCCTATTTTTCAACTCATTTGTTCAAAATAAAACAATTAATTAAATGAATTAAATGGTGGTTCTTTAATTAAATGTTGCTTCATGATAAAAAGTTGTATGTACAAAATTTACATATCAAAAATGGTACTATAATTTCTTCTACACAGATGTAGAATGATTAATTCAAATAAAATATCAAATACGTTAAGCATTTCTTTTTTACTACAAGATTAACTCAAATCAATACCCAAAATATCAGATCTATTATTAGGCTTACACGTTTATATGAAAATATCAAAAATCTAATAATTCAACGTTCAAAAGCTTTAACTATAATTACATATAAATGAAACTTTAATCAGAACTTATAGGTCATCACAATGTTGTTTCAGATGTTGTCTTGAATCAATGTTGGCCAAATGCGGACGTCATGTAAAAATAACAAAGAGCGCTTACCTCGTTTCAACAGGTTCTTGTTTGTGTGACAGCGTTACATTGTTTTAAACCAGATGTGTATACATACTGTTCCTGGACAAACAAATGACGTCGCTTTCACATGTTGTACTGAAACCAACCAACTATCGTTTTCTTGGACCCAATTATACGAGCTTAAAGCGTATTTCATTTACGCAATAACGGAGCAAACCAAAATCCATTCAAACAGTTATCAAAAAATGCAAAGCTTTGATGTATTACTGCATTTAGTTCGTTATCCAAACAATTATCTTGAGTGTAATTATCCACATTGTTACTTGTAAATTCATCATAGCAATTATAAGAATATCGTAAATGTTAATTATGGAATGTTTAGATTAAAACCAAAGAATTGCTTTTAAATTGAAAAACATTTCGGTTATATCTCAAATATTACAGTTTTATTGCAGAACAGTTAATTAAATCTTAGTATTACGGTAAAGTTGAAGGACGTTCATATTAGACCAAAATTTATTATTGCCACATTGAAGTACTTTCTTGTTAAATTTAGAATATTACAATCAAATTGATAAATGCTCACATTAAATGGTAAACTAGATGGGCATAAACGAAAAGAACAGATCACATATGATCATACAAGACAAAAATTTAAACAGGATAATTATTATAAGACAAGATAAAACAGAGTAAGACAGGATAAGACTGGATAAGAGCACTATATCAAAATTATTTAGTTTGTCTAAGAGATTATATCTATTTGCTTACCATTATTAAAAACACCACTACAAGTGCTCATTACATTTTGAGCTAAACACATAGGCGTAAAGCCGCACGTAAATTACTGGCTAGAACTCTAAGGTTCTCCATGATGCCTTCGTGTCAAGTGCTCCAGCCAGAGTGACCGTTGACATGTTGCGCACAATATATTTAAGTTGTTTGGCAATTAAGTGTTTATTTAACTAGATAACGCCTGTAGTTATCAACCAAACTAGCATCTCTGTATTGTGGTTGGGCTACATGATCCCAATACGGATATTTATTTAAATGACGACGTTTACGTGTTTAATGGAACAGACATAAGGATGTATTTAACTACTAAATTATTGGTGCTTTGCAGTCGTAAAAAAAATTGTTACATATATACTTCCTATTCTCTAAAGGATTTTTTCTTGGCTTCTCGATCAGGACTATCTTTGCTTCTTTTCCACTCCTCCAAAAAAAGGCCCTTCTTAAGGTATCTATTAAAAGCCTTGACAACTGCTTTTATCACTTCAGGTAGTCTCCCGTCTGGTTCTGATGCCTTACCCATTTTGATTTTGTCGTTCTCGTTTTCTATCTTTTTCAGTGTAAATAGCTGAAATTAGTGCATTCGTAGCACTGTCTTGGCTCCTCATTAATCTGTGCATTCTGCAATTCCTCCTCCTCTGCTGTAACCCCGTTAATTAACGCGTTTGCATTTATGACTATGTTGGAGATAGTGTATTCATAATAAGCACTTTTATAATGCGCATCATGGTATAGGGTCATGTTTATTTATAAAAGCTTTATAATGTACTTGTAGTGGTGTTTATGCAAATGATAGTAGGTAGGTTAGTCATTGTGAATTATATTGCAAAACGGACTTGAAGCCGTTAATGATTTGTAAAGTAAAAGCGTACGGTTGGTTGGGCCTTTGTTGAGAGTTACTAACATCTTATGTCCATGCGGGGTTGAATATTGGTGGTCAAGGACTATATCTTCCTGGTGTTTTTCCTTTAGCCGGGTAGTCATGGCTCAGTCGTCCTCGGTACCTTCCAGAAAAGATTAGCTAGACTACACTAACATTTCTTCAGTTGTCATATGTAGAATGTCTGGGTAACAGTTGACATCCCGTAGTATTAAAAGTACACAGGGTGCTTGCTCGTCACCTCATCCTTACAGAGATGTATTTATGCAGTTATAAGTGCAGGGTTGTTGAGGTTTTCTCTGTCGGTTCTCTTTTCTCTGCGTTAACTCAGGTTGAGTCCGGCACTGTTTTCTCAATATGTAATCAAATGTCTAATTACTGATAATCTAATTTTGAGGTTATCGTATTGCATTAAAAGTACGGTCCTAAATACTGTAGTTTTATTTCAAACCTTCCCGCCTTTAACTCCTTTCACGGTGTGTATTTTGGGTTATGTGTCGGTCACACAACGTAGGCATCACGAGATACTGCCACTTAAAACATTACAGCCTCACGTACTGGGAGTTAGTGAAACTTTCTAAAAGGATGTTTATTTTTTCTTACAAAAGTCGTACAGAAGATGTTGTTTTATTCGTATTAACACAATTGACTTTTGAAGACTTCCACACTAGCTCTGAACTCTATCTTCAGCGTTTTAGAGAGATTATAATTAAATACGGATGGGTAGGGCGCCACTGTACTTAGATAGTGTGTAAAAACAAGAAATATTGCTAAGAAAAATACAGGAACCTCAACGAGTATATTCTGTTATAAAAATACAAGATTTTGTATTTTTAGATGGTACTACGTTTATCCTGAAATAAAATAAAATACATAAAATAATAGTAGAGACAACAATTTGCGCCTCAAAATAAAATCAATAAATCAGACAGGTTTTGTACATATATGATTTCTGTCTTTTGTATAATAGTGCATGGTCACTCTACCTATTAAATTTATGCACATCTGGTTTATATGTAAAGTATGGACAAAATAAATACTATTGCTTAAGTGCTTTCATGAGTGTAATTAACCTTGTTTAAATTCATAAAGAAATTAAGACTGTTAAGTATGAACACATATATTAACTGAAAATTATTTCTGATTTATTCTGACAGATAATTATTTTAAGTTTCTGAATATACAATTAATTTTTATATTTATATTGTTAATCTTGGACAATTTAAATAAAAAAGTCTCTAAAACAAATAGGCACTGTAAATGTCATTAACATAATTATAAGATTTTTTATGTCATCTTTTTAGTACTGACTAAATGACTTACATACATACAAAATAAATTTGTAATAAGATCTTTCAAATTAGTAAAATTAAACTTCATTAAATAGATATCGTGTATAAGCAAGTACCTGACTATATTATTCGTAATGCAAATTTATAAAGCTTTTGTTACATAGACAATTTTATAAAGCATAATTTTGATATGAAGTAACGTTTGAAAATTTAAATTCATAATTAAATATTATTACAAAGATGTTAGTTTCCTTGGGTTCAAACTACCAAGGTTAGATTTATACATGACGTTAAACGTCAAACAGATGATTGCCTCAGCAAATGGAAATCACGTACCACCTTGACCTCAGGGCATGGCTGCTTGGACCATTTAACAAACAAGTTCAACTCACATGTGGACTTCCAACATTGAACAAACACATGAAAAAGCGTTGTCTACATCGTTATAACGCCTCGTAAACTAGAACCACATTGTAAGTTTCCAATGCGTAATCGTTTTATACGCAATTAAAGTAACTTCTTACAACCATTAGTCAGCTCTAAGTATTGCTTCTGAATTAAAACAAAATTTCCATGTTGAAATATAAGGAACGTATATATCTTATACGCAGTAAAAATTCAACAGTCTCGCACGATCATTTTGCTTCAGTTATTAAATGTTATTTCTTCCGTACGTTAGTGTTGCTTTATTTTTCTAGTTCATTAGTTCTTTTGTATTGCGCTAAGGAAAACCAAATAAAATTAGTTTAAATTATTTAGATATAAAAATTACAAACCATGATGAGTTTCTAAGCATTCAGATCTATGGATTTATTGAAACTAAATTGCGACTCGCAAGTCAACGTTAGATATGAATTTAACCATATTGACGTTGTAATGATCAAAAGCTGACTGATTCGACTCGTCGACAACAGCCTTCGCAAGCAGGTGCGTGAAAGCACGCTATATGATATCACCTTGAAGGTACGTTGTAGAAATTTTACAATACCAACTGGACATTTATAACTATGCGCTTTATTTACTATATGATTAAAAATAAAGAAGGACAATAATAGGGGTGTTTCGAAATTATGATACCTTGTTTTGATTTTGTATTAATTTTAGAAATACGATTTATATTGAATTATAAAAGTCAATTTAAAAATTTTATAACACAACACATAATTTTTATGCGTTAATTTAGAGGGAAAGCGAACTATTACACACTAAACAACTAGATCATGGAGCCAGGCATTATCAAGAGAGCGCGTCCACTTGTTTTCAGGTAGGATTCACTACAACCGACCGATATCTCATTTCTTTGTCTTAAATCCACGTGTATTTTAACCAGGAATACATTTTTATGTTGATCTAAACGTGTCATATTCCCTATGTTAAGTGATTTGCATGAAGTGTACTAAAATATCTTGCTTTAATTACATTTCTCTTACATAAAAGGATTTTTCGTTACATCTAATTCGTTGCTAAATAAAAAAGTCTGCTTTTTATATTATGAACATCTATGGTAAGCTTTAAAATAACTTTTCCTATTAAGATCATCAAATTTCATCATCAGTTAGTTATTTAACGGTTAAATATCCCGCTTACGTACGCATAAATTAACCTAATTTTTGGTTATTTTTATCTTTGATTTTCTTATTTTGAGTGAGTTAGTTATTATTTATTACTTTCTAAAAAACCTATCGATCGTAATTTTTATTCATTTTTCGTGAAAGACTTCTAATTAAACACTTAACCTATAATTTGCATTAACCGGACTGTCTATTTGTAAATAAAAAGAATTCGTTCTTTTATACATTATAACTTATCTACTTGTTTCTTAAGTGATTTATCTTATCTAGGTTTGTTCTCGCAACTTAGCCTAACCTTTCTATTTAAAATATCGTTTGCGTCCAGTATCTATATTTTAAAAATAGTCTCTTAAAAATAGGAAACACTGACTCCAATTTCACCTGTCTATTAAATAAATATAGCCAATTGCAAGGATATCTATTTTTTAATTTAACTCGTTTTTCGCTCAGAATAGTAATATAAACCGGTTAACGTTTGCGCTTTTGAACTAGGAACGCAATGACGTGAATTATTTGCATTTAAAGAGCAAAGAGGTGTAGTGGGAACTCCTGTCGCGTAATATCCTATACCGGCTTTGACACAAAATCAATGTAGACTTCAATTGAAGTCTGTCATTTGGCAGGAAAACCATAATATACCGTTTGCTCGTAATCTAAATATGGACCATGTTACGCTTTATTTTAAAGCTAAAATTTAGGTTTATTAATTTAGAGTTAGGGACTTTATTTAGAATTTGCTAAAATCCCCGTTGAATAGTGGAATTTTGTCAAAGCTGTGAAACCCCAGGATTATTAACTTTCACACGGGTCTTGACGTCAGTTGCTTATCTTTGCAATCGTAAGCACTGACGTAGGGTTCAGTTGTGAGAATAAGTTTGTCTTCCCACGAACGTTGGCGGAAGCACGTAATCTCGTTTGGAGGGGAAAGGCATTTAAGACGCAGATAGCTCGTCAGACTTATCACACCGACAGACCTATCGTATCGACAGACTTACTGTATCGACTTCCGAGATATCGAACCGTTACTAGGTATTACTGGCGTGAGTGCTTTGCGTTCCAAACCTTCTACGCCATCCCTATTGTCTTACCAGCGAAGCCCTACCAGTAGGAGCCGGAGAATCATATCCACTACACAACAGGGCAATAGCAGAAAGAACCGCCCCTGAGAATAACACCTGCGTAGATTTCAGGGTAAGTATTTTTAAACACTTTATTTCATTTGCCTTGGTGTTTACTGGGAAGGTTGAGCATAATAATCCTGAAAAGAACCCCCGAAGCAATTACTGACTGCTTGGATGACATAAAAGCTATCGTTTATTCTGCCCAGTCAGTGCCCACAAAGATAGTTATCACGAATCAGTTCTGATCTAATCTATTCAAAACAATGTCTTGATTAATTTTCTTCCTTAAATCTGATGTACCGAAAAAATTAAAACCGAATTTATGTCCGAATTGTTTCTTGTTAAAGGATTTGTGTTAGAAGAATTATATATTATCCCTGATACTCCCGCAATGATCTCAAATTTAAATAACCTATCGTTATCTGCAGAAAGTGTAATCATTTGTAAATCAGTACTCGTTTACAAGCGGTTTTTTCTCTTGATCGAATTAATGACTTAAAAATCTCCAGAAATTGTACCAACGAACAACTATTTAAAAGCACAGTTGAATTATTTTCCGAAAGTGCCTTAGCGTGGTATCGTAATATCAAACATCAAGTTTATAGTTGGTCCGAGCTAGTACAATTTTTGGTGAAAGACTGCGATGTTTGATAATGATGATGAGATCTTATCTCAGATTCGCGCCCCTAACGAAAACGTACTTATTACACGCCGCACGTTGTAGTGTCATTAAAACAGTGCTGTGACAACGCTTCGCTTTGATGCGCCGCTAAAAGAGTGCTGTGATACAGATACAGAAAATTGTTAAATTTGAAATTGTTGACTTTCTTTCTTTTCTAACTTTACTTTGCTTGGCTAGTTTAACGAAAATGTTGGAATTTATAAAATGAAATCAATCACATTAATATCACAAAACATTTATACAGTATAAAATATTTTATCTCATACAGAAGCATATAGAACAATTACAACATCATTTCTTTCAAACATCAAGTTATTTCTAACAAGCACCTATTTAACTATTAATTAAAGTGTCTCTTAACTTAGTTAGATTTCAATTTACAGAACTACATCTCTTCTCTTATGGATAGTTTACTTGGCTTTTTATTCCCACGCTTGTAAGATTTGTTTGCCCAAAAAATTCCTGACAGATAATCTGTTAAAAGGTCAGAGTGTTTCGATCTCTGAGCACAAACTTCCTGGTAATTATACCTTTACAAAAAACAAAAAAAATTATTATATAATTAAGACCTACTTTAGATTTAAATGACAAATACTCAAATATCAGTTACAAACAATATTTTTAAAAGATTATACTTGCAAAAATCCACGAAGGGCTTTTCCAATTTGTAATCAAGGGTACTAAATATCTTCGGATTCTATTCTTTAATCGACGTCAAATCCCAGTTTACAAAATCTTCATATTATTTACATTCCCATTTACAAAGCAATGTGCATCCTCGTTTTTTGAATGCTTTCTGTGACGTTAGAATTTACCGTTATAGGGGCGATCGATATAGTTTTACAAATCTTAACCTGTATCTTTTAGACGGTTTTCAGATTTTAAAATGGAAGGTCGAAAAATACTTCATTTGGCGGTTTTATAGTATAAATCATGAAAGAATGAATTCACGTCATAGGTTTCTGAATTAAAACACGACATACTTTTAAAGGATCTATCGGAGTATGCTTAATGCATAAGATTTGAAAGTATGTCGTTTTTTAATACAGCAACCTATGACGTGAATTCATACTTTCATGATTTAGACTATATTAAAGGTATTATTTTTAATTATATGCTATTTTAAAGTTATCTGATTAATTGTTTAATGTTAGTTGGCTGTGTTTTAAGATAGTAATTGAATTAGCCACAAAGTTGTTATGTATATTTATTGTTTGTAAATTTAATGCCACGATGTGTTTAATTTAGAAAAACACGTTTTTAGCCGATGCAATCATAATGAATAATTCTTTTGCTTACTAGATCGAATGTGTTTAATCAACATACATTTATATAAAGATTTAGCGCCTGAATCTGGACTTGTTTTGTTTCTGAAGAATTTTGGAATGTATTTGTTACAAGCATATTTTATAATTTGTTTTCAATGTTTTAGTAATATGTTATGATTATGTAAATGTTTATTTCAGTTTTAGCTGTGCATTTATAACTGCATGATCCATGTTTCTATGTTATAACCTAACCATAAGTTAGTTCGAAGGGTCTGACGTAATTATAACCTACAATTCTATCGTTAACTAATATTGAAATTATTATTTTTGTTATGATGTGATTATAGTGAACTTCTGCTATGACCCCGTATTAACGCGTTTGCATTATGACTATGTAGGAGATGGTCAATTCAATTTGTGCCCTTTGTTTGGTACTATCATAGTGAAGCGAGCCTCTAGTAGGCAACCCATCAAACACACAAAACGCCGCAAGCACTGTTTATTCTCAAGGATTCCAGAATTCTTCTAGAAGTGACTGGAGGATGAGTCATCCTTTTTAATCCAGAGTATATATAAGACCGCTAATGAATGCAAGAGTTAGTCTCCATAAGAATGTCGTATATAAATTATATCGTGTATAGTGAATGTAGTTGAGCTTTTGAAAATCCGAGAGTAAACATAAATGCTATATGAGCTGAACGTGTCTAATGTACATGCAGCTTGTAGTATACATAAATAGATAGAAGTGTATAAATAATAGTTGTGTTAGTGTTATTAATGGACCTATGGTAAAGAAGTTAGTTTAAGAAGACATTAGTGCTTGTATATTCATTAGTGTGATAGTGCTTCATTGTTAATTGGACTGAAAACATCTATAAATAAGGCATATACTGTTAATTAGACTTGTGTACAGTGTGTAATAAAGACTATTGGTATTACTTGTTTTTAAATTAGAGAAACGCGGTAGTAGTAGCCCGCTTCACTGGTGTCAGAAGTGGGGTATATAGTGATTAATTTAAAAGGAAAAACACACAAGTCTAAAGACATTTAAGTAGTTTGTATATGCCAGTTACAAGAAGTCAAAGTAAAATGGAGGCCGAAACTTTAATGAATTTCCTCAAGGATTTTAAATCCGGTATGGAGGAGAGGTCGGCTAAACGAAGTGACACTAAATGAATACGTAGTGAGGTCAGTGGAACTGGAATCAACCCTTAAAGAAAAGTTAAGTGAAAATGCTGAGAAAATAGAAAAGTTAAGTAAAAATACAGCCACGTTAGAACGAAGATTAATGGAAAGCTCCATTGCATTGAAAGCATATTTCACGGAACAGGTAAAACAGTTGAGCAAAACTTGGACAGTAAATTGTTAAAAATGGAAGAAGATGTGATGAGGCTGCAAGAACAAGTGATTTCACTAACAACGCGGCCACTTGAAATAGCAAACCAAGTTGTAAATGAGAACATTCCAGAAATAAGAACCATGGAAAGAAGCGAGTCAATTCCGTCTAAATTTACAGTAAAACCACCTACATTCGATGGTAAAACACCTTGGCCCACATATTTGAAACAATTTGAAGCTGCTGCAATAGCCAATGGCTAGTGCAACAAAGAGAAGGCTATCTCTCTAATAGTGGCCCTACGGGTGGAAGCTCTTAACATCTAACAAACGATTCCCGATCACCAGCAGAATGATTACGGCCTCTTAACATCGAAGCTTGAGATGAGATATGTAGACGCTCACCTTCAACAGGTTTACCACGCACAAGTTAAGAACCGCTCGCAAAAGACAAGTGAAAGCCAGCAAGAATTCGAAGCTGACATCGCCAGATTAGTTAGATTGACATACCCAACGGCACCAGATAGTTTCCTCGAACAACTGGCTGTTCAAACATTTGTGGATGGCATTAAAGACAGTGAAATACAGCAAGCGCTAAGATTAGCACGGCCAAAAATGTTAGATGACGCACTGGCTCGTGCGCTTGAATTTGAAGCAGCTAAGCAGACGTCACACAGTATGGGTTTCCTACTAGTAGCTCGCTACACTGCCCCCTCTTTAAAACCAATTCGATGACTGATGACGGTATCGGCAGTTATCTCCTCTGGTGCATCCACCACGTCGTTGGAAGTAACAGTCAACACTCTTTTCTTGGTCTTGCAAGGTAACCGGTTGATAACAACAAACAAGGACCTAAACGTTGGTTCCCTGGAAAACTACTTCTAGCATATTTCGGACTATTCTCCAATCTAAGCGATCCAGTCCACAGCTTAGCTTGGGCACCGCTAGTCTCGTTACTCCATTTTCCATCATCTGCGCCTTAAGATTTAGCAAAGCCTCCCATAGATGTCCATAACTAGGTCTCTGCCATGAAGAATTTTTGGTGACCAGATAGTAAACATAACGATTTTTATATGAGCTGAACTTGTCTAATGTACATGCAGCTTGTAGTATACATAAATAGATAGAAGTGTATAAATAATAGTTGTGTTAGTGTTATTAATGGACCTATGGTAAAGAAGTTAGTTTAAGAAGACATTAGTGCTTGTGTATTCATTAGTGTGATAGTGCTTCATTGTTAATTGGACTGAAAACATTTATAAATAAGGCATATACAGTTAATTAGACTTGTGTACAGTGAGTAATAAAGACTATTGGTATTACTTGTTTTTAAATTAGAGAAACGCGGTAGTAGTAGCCCGCTCAAAATAGCATATGTTCATGTTTAACTTCATGTTTGTTTATAAATATTTGTTTTTGTCGCTGAATTTGTAGTAATGTTTATGCAACGATAGAATGTAGATTACCCATTGTGAATCATATTGGCAAACGGGCTGGAAACTGTTAATGGCATGTACGATAAACTTGTATGTTTGAGCATTTGTTGAATTTACCAACATTTTATGTTATTACGGGGTGGAACATTGGTAGTCAAGGACCTTATCCAGGCCGGTGTTCTTCTGCTTCAACTTTAACCGGGTGTTAATGGCTCAGCCATCTTCGGTACCTTCCAGAAAAGATTATCTAGACTACATTAACATATCTTCAGTCTCATATGTAGAATGTCTGAGTAACAGTTGACATCCTGTAATATTAAAAGTGCACAGGGTGCTTGTTCGCCGCCCCATCCTTGGAGAAGTGTATTTATGCAGTTAGAAGCACATGGTTGTAGTGGTTTTATCTATCGATACTTCTCCCTCAGCGTTAACCCAGGGAGTCCGGCACTGTTTGCTCTTGTAATTCATGTATAATTGATGGTAACCTAATTTTGAAGTTATCATATAATAATTAAAGTAGGGTAGTTAACTACTGTAGTTTTATTTCAAACCTTCCCGCCTTAACGCCATCTCAGTGTGTATATTTGGGTTAAGTTTCGGTTACACAACATAGGTGTCACTAGCCACAACCATAGACGACTAGATCACAAGGCTAGGTATTGTCAAGAAAGTACGTTTGTTCGTCTGCAGGTAAGTTAAAGTACAGATTTGTAGTTGCGCCAGGCAGGTTACTTTACAGAGTTTGGTGCCGTGACCAGGTTACATTACACCCAATAGGACAGAAATGGAACTCTTTACTGATGAGCTAAAACTTGTTATAAATAATTTTGGTCCAAAAAAAGTCAACGGATATTTTATCAAGCAACAGCGATGAACCTTGCTTAAAATTCTGTAATCAAGTTAACTGCCATTAATCTAGACTGTGAACTACAAGGTTGATGCAGAAGACTAACTCAGGGTAAGGTAGGACAAGCGCTTGCAAAAGTCAAAAGTGTATAGAGCGATGGGTTAAGATAATCATGATTTATAGAGAAAATACAATGTCTAATCTTGAATGGACTAATTAGTTTTGAGAACACCCTGTAGAATTTTAATTTCATATAAAATAGTGTTAGAAACCAAGATTTACAATTAAATCTGTATTTTTATTACAATTAAACCGAAAACCACAAAGATAATCATTATATTTCTATAAATACATAAGGAAACTTGAAAAACGGGTTGTAAATTATTTTAAAACTACATGAATGTAAACAAATCCATTAAAACCATCAATTATATATTAGACGCATTTCATGTTCTTTTAAAAAGCTTTCACAGGTATGAAAGGAAACTTATTAATATGCTCCTCAATGTGAGCTTTAGGAAGTTTTAAAATAAATTCTAGGCAATACAACATATTTTTAATAGACATTGTTACAGCTATCATAAAAGTGAAACCCACACACTTTGTATTAACTAAACATTGACAAAGCAGAATACAGAAGATGGAATTACATTGTAATAAATAATTTTTTCTTGCTTGATTTTTTATTATTAACTTTATCCTCGTGACTATCAGCTAAAAAATTACACCTTTAAATTTCCTAAACCCTAACCTGATATCACAAGGTCGAGAATTTCTTCTTATTAATGTAAGCTCAAGGTAAAGTTGGATGGAGAATGGCTCGAGATAAAGAGAAACTCTTAAGACATAAACGGCTAGACGAGTGTTAGCTCTGGGTAGATCATGAGCTTGGGTCATGGGTTGTTAAAAGACCTAAAATATATTTAATGAGCGCCACCGTATTTTTCAATACTATAACCAACAAAATTTAACTGTGCTTGTATTAAGGGAATGCGGAAACCTAATGTCAACACCACTAACATAGCCATAAAACCTGAATTTCACTCTTTTAAACTCACTTACCAAAACCTCAAACACCAGATGTCATACAGATGTCATGGCTTGACCTGTGAACAAACAAAGATACAACATGGACACCATTTGTGTCCTCAAAAATATTTGCCAAAAATAAAATAATAGAATTTAGGCTTCTAAAATATATACCCAGGGAATTTGTTTTCATTACACACAATTTCTAATCGGGGATGACTTGTAATTTTTTTTTTTTGAATTCTAAATAATAAAATGTCATTCAAAAGCAAAATAGATTCTATTTGGATAAATTTCTGGATTCATGTAATTATAATATTTAAATTCGTATCTCTTAAAAAATTTTCACTTAATTATTTTTCTAGAACAGAAATATACTAGTAAAGTTATGCATTCAAAAATAGGAAGATCTCTAAATGGATCTTTCTACAAAATTTAAATATACTAACTTGAAATTTCTAAGTTACTCATAATACATAAATCTTTTTAAATCAATGAAGTACTTCCTTGACCTTCACAATAAAATTTAATTATCAAAGTGCTGATATTGTAGAATGTAATTACTCTAAGTTATTTTTATTTAACAGTAAGTACGCGAATTTCACATGTCGATGAAAAATGCAAGTTCATGATCTCAAAATATTTAAACATTTTAAATTAAAGTAAGACGACATGTGACGTCTAGATAGGACAACTGAATCTATGTTTTTTATATATCTGACATAAAATGTCATTCACAGCTTTACCAAATGTACACTTTGTGTACGTGTAAACATTCTGACACACAATAGATTTGTTATTTAATTTGCTGTTTCATTAAAAGCTTTTTACGTTACTCAAATTTTTAATGTTATATTCTTTATTGCAATTTAATTAATGTTCAAAGTGATTAAATCCTATGGTACACTCACGTGCTACGAAACTGCTCTGAACGAAAGATATAGGACCTTGACCTCAGCTGTCGGAAATTTCCATAACCATCGAATATCAAAGTTCTTCGGAATGCAACTATTACATAAACAAACCAACCTCAGCTTGATTGAATTTAATTCTCCAACAAAATTTTAGCTCCAAGATTTACTTATTTGATGTTATTTATTGGTGAAGTTGAAATATACGGAACACATGTAATTGTCTTCTTAAAATATTACCTTAAGATACTGCGTCAAGATATTGCGTTAAGATATTATATAAGATATTACATAAGATATTATATAAGATATTGCATGTATTAATGATGTCAAAAGGGGGCTTCCATCTCAATCAATTAATCTTCTTTTTTCTAACACTGTTAGAAGCCACGTGCTTACACACGGCCATCTCGACTTCACTTATCCTGCAGAGCAGCTTGCTCGTTCGAACGTTGATAATGAAGTGAACAAATTGACAACTCGACAGAGCTTAGTAACGAACTTTAGAGCATAAAGGTAAAGGAATCTATGTGTTATTATCAATTTTATGTATTAATTTCTATTGGACGGTAATTCACAAATTAAATATTTTAAATTATAGCTGTTTTATTTTTATTTTAAAGAACGAAGTGTAACTAGAAAAAAAAATACGTTACAACATAGATGAGGTCATCGTGTCAGAATAATAAACTGAAAGCGTGGGATTGATATAAGAGCACTCTAGCCATTGTAGTAGCCGACGCTGACTATAATAAAATGTGCTTTATAGCGAAAATAAAAATGTGTTTGAAAACAACGAAATTATGACTAGGGGCAGTCTTATAGAAATCAGCCACCTGAACACATCGAAAATGTAGTTATCTAATAGAACCAGAGGGGGTCTGAGTGCAAGATCCCCCAGTGGGGTTACTTTAAGCGGTGGTTTGGACTTGATACAAGAGAATTGATTCGTTGAAAGGGATGTTAGAATATGATTTGAAGTGATATTAGAGAATGTTTATATGAGGTTTTGACGGAGTGTACAAAAGCCCCAAGAAGAATTGTGTGGCATGCCCGAAAGGTAAAAATTAAGGAAAATGGCATAAAAACATTTGATATACCGCTACATGTGGCAGGGTATTTTCGTTTAGGCGTAAGGGCGATTGAATAAGAAAAAACCATTTAAACCAAAGGGATGAACTAGGTGAGTCATCGCTTCATTTAATTGAAAACTTTGTAGCTTGACTGATGCAAGGGAGTCTTCTGTGTTGGAACATTAAGGCAAGGATTGTAACATTTCAGTTCTTGAATACTCCCACAATACGCAGTGTGTAGATAATTGTACTTTCAAAAATTTAGTTATGCATGGATGAACTAAAATGTAACGTTAAATGGTTGTTATTCATGTAGCAGGGAATTAATTTTAAGGTGAAATAATTATTGGATTGCACAACTTAGTAATGGACTGAATAGTGACAATTCATTTCATGTTAATAGAGGTTAAGTTAGGTTGGTTTTTATTTAACTTATTTAGAAAATAGGTATTTAAGATTTGAAAAGGAAATCCAGCTGCCCCAGTGCTAGTTATATCTGGAAGGAGTATTTTATTTTAACAGAGAACCTTGACGACCGAATGTAGAATAACCAAAGCAAGGGAGTTTTATGCAGAATAACAGTCTTCCACATGGAAAAGGACATCACAAAACTTGCCATGACACTGTTTGGCGCCCCTCGATATTAATAGGGATAAGTCCTTTCAAGGTAAGTGTTAATGTAATGTAGAATTTTTAATTGGAAACCTTGTTAGTTATAATTTTTGTATTTCTTTATTGTTCTTTATATTCTTTTCCCATTTATTCATAGGAACCCTCTCCCGTACCACTGCAGTTAGACGACACACCCTTTTATTGTTACAGGGTCCTTGCCTCTTCAGGGCAATTCAAAATTTAAATTATTGTACCACATAATTCACTCGTAACAGTAAATATTTCACATGTAACAAGTGCTAGTTTTGAAAATTCAAACTAAAATATTAATAATCTGAGATTTTTGCAAAAGTAATTATATACATGTGTTAAGGTAAGTTCATACAACAAATTTTTTCCGAATTCGCAATTCGGAAAATATATCACGAATATATTTGGAGATTTATATCTAATTTCCTTAAGGTTGGCAAAAATGTCATAAATTTATCAGCACGTTGTCAAAAATATTTGTCAATAGTTTATTTTATATTAATTATTTAATTTGTTGGAGATCAAAGATAAGTTTTATTGTTGCGTAATATGTAGGTTATGTGAAATTTAGATGATGCAATTAACAAAATGACATTAATTATGATGGGGGTATGCGAATTTCGCAAAAATGTTGAACCTTTTAAACATTGTTACGTTTATTTTTCGCATAAATTAATTACCCTATTTTTCTCCCTTGTTCATTCATTACTCGTTCGAATTAACTACGTTCCAATCCTTAAATTCTTCAACAACCCCCTATATAGTTTACTTGTTACTTCATAAGACCGTTTTACAATAAAACTGTTAAATCATTTAACATAATTAATAATAAACGCACTCCCGAATAAACGCCTCAGCTCAAACCCCCTTTTTGCTTTTAAAACGAAAATTTATCCTATAAATTAAATAGTCTATGCCTTGTGTTAGGTATCCCGTAATCTCCTAAATTCTTCAATAACATCCTGTTTACAATAATAAATACGCTTTCTACAAATTTTCATTCTGAACTCATTTATTTCAAAACGACAAGTTTATGCTACAAGTAAATAGTTATATCCTGTTTTTAGGTACCCGCTATCTTGGTATACCTTACGACCGCCGTATAATGGTTTTCTCTATTGTTCCAAGGAAACGACTTGTTGAAATAATGGTCGCGCACAAAGATTTGCAGTTCAAATTCGTGTTGTTTGAGCGATTGTTGAATTTGATTCTACAGCTTGTGCGCCGAAGTCTTTTTTACATTATTCGTCGCCGTATTTCAAAAGCAATGCATGTTGGTTTTTTTCTGTTCGAACACTAGTAGAGATCTGCCGTGTATTGATGGAGATCAAATGGGTTCTTTCTTTATGTAGAATAACTACTTTCGTCCGTGGACCAGCTGCCTGTTGTCTTTGGATTGCTATTATAATTACGATGGCAGGGTAAATGAACCCTGACGACCATGGCGTTTCTATGCTGACTCACCCCTCTTTTGTTTGCGTCAATGGCATATTTCGTATCAACGCTTGGTGTAGTTACGTGACAAGAAACGTCACATTCTAGAACTATTGTTTGTTGCTGCGATTCGATATTATCGTTCTACAGGTGCAATGTACTATTTTTAAACATGCTTGTCAAAAGAACGCACACGTTTATTAGCTTTACGGACTGGTTTATTTTACAAAAATTATTAGGTGAAATTTTAAAAACGTTCGACAAAAACTCTTACACGTTAATTCGTTCCTACTAATTAGTTATTTTATAAAAAGTATTAGGTGAAATGTTAAAAACACTTGACAAAAGCTCTCACTGTTTTTATTTCCTACTGATTAAATTTATTGTGCGTAAATACGAGATGCGCACTTCGTATCTAGATTCCTAAATTGTCCGTATAATATAACCGTTGACTGTAAAATAGTAACGCTTAATTTATTTTCCTTTTGGTTGTTTGTACAGAATTCTTTATTTATTTTTGTGTTAATAGATAATCGTGGGCGATGTACTTTATTTTTTTTGCGTTTTTTGCTATGTAGGCAAATCCCCCCACTCTCCGCGGATGGTAGTTAGCCTGATATTTACTTTTCTTCCGGCTACGTCTAGGTACGTAGCAACATTCTTGCAAAATTCTCAGCCGCCATTTTATTCTGATAAAAATTGCAAATTTTGCCCTTGTATGAACTTACCTTTATTCATCGTCTTGAGTGTAACACTGAAATTATTCACAAACTCCTTCCAGTCTAGTTCATGGATTGTTGTATGGGACTTAGTTAAGAACGACATACAACTGTAGAAATAACCTTTATCCATTACAGGCACAAAAATTTCTAAGCCATTCGCTTTAACTTTAAGATGACGTCAAATGTAGTAATGAAGTATTGGCAACTGTATGTAAATAAATACCTATATTTGCGCTTGAAGGATACTGTCATTTAACACAATAAAGGTTGGCAGTTCTGTACGGTATTGCCACCAATTTTTCTTGCCAATGAGAATAATCCTATATCTTTCATTAAATATATTTTAATTCAAGCTAACATTGACAATGTGGTATTTTTATTCAGTTGTGACGTCATCCTAAAGTTTAAGCTAATGGACTATATAATAAAATATAAGTACGTGTTTTAGAATTAGAAAAAAACAACAAATTACCGGTGTCGCTGTATTGCAGCTCGACAGATTGGTAAAGCCATCTGAGGTATTGTCAATCGGATAGAATACAGCGAAACTGGTTTTCGGTTGTTAGTTCTGCAAATTTCCAACATACATACTTTAGTATATTTATAAAATTCAAACTAACAAAGATATTATCATAAATTTAGTCTAACTTTACTTTTCTTAACAATTAACAAAGCATCAATTTTTATAAAATGAGCACCATAGAGAACATTATTTATCTATGATGACCACTTCAAAAAGTTTCTTTTAAAAACTTTTTTTTTGTATAGATATAAAATATCTTCCAAATCTGATTTTGTATAATTCCTTATAAAATTATTGTATTTGGTTACTAATTCTATAACAACCGGGTAATTTTCACAAAATACGGTATTCTAATTAGTTAACTAAATAAAAATTATGTTGGTTTAAGTAAATATTTATTTCTTGTAGTTTGGTATGTTTTTTTCCTTATAGTTTACTGCTATACTTTAATTTCCAGTACGAGATATTATCATTGTGGTTGGGCATATGTATGCAACATCATTTTGAGTTTTAACACAAATGACGTTATCAGGTTGTTTTCTGCAATTTATTCATGTATGAATAGCTAGAATTTTCTACAAGTTTGATGCTAACCGATTTTTGAACGCCCTCCACTGACAGGCGCTTTTAGAAGAACCAATAGGAAGATGCCATGCGTAGAAATTAAATTTATGCCAATGGGGTTACGTTGCAACTCTTTGGAGCTTCACATTGTGTTATATATGGTTTAGCTTATTATTCTCGCTTAAGAAGGGACAAAGTTTAGGCCGTAAGATAAGACTGCACTACAGAACATTAAGTTTTTACTTGCGGCAACCACTAACGTTTGTCGGTCCCATAAAGTGCTTAGATTGGATCAACACTTCAATGATTCTTAGTTGATATAACGTCTAGACTTTTTAAATTTTTATTACAATTTTTATATCCAGAAAAATGAGGAATTGCTGTTTTGCAGCTTTAGGTATTCTTTTAGTATTTGTCATATTTCTAAATATCACTTCTGGTGAAAACAAAACGGATAAAGGCCCTAAGGTAACTACGCAGGTAAGTACAGAAATTGTTAATAATTATAGGACTTAAGATATTTTTCTTAGGTATATTTTGATATTAAAATCGGCGATAAAGATGTTGGCCGTATTGTCATTGGTTTATTTGGTAGAACCGTCCCTAAAACTGTAGAAAATTTTGTTGCACTAGCTAAAAAACCACAAGGCGAAGGATATATTGGAAGCAAATTCCATCGTGTAATAAAAGACTTTATGATACAAGGTGGAGATTTCACAAAGGGCGATGGCACTGGAGGTTTGTTAAAGCATTAATTATTTTTATTAATTGTGGGTAAATTGCTTAGGTAAAAGTATCTACGGTTCATCATTTCCCGACGAGAACTTCAAACTAAAACATTATGGTGCTGGATGGCTATCAATGGCTAATGCTGGCAAAGATACAAACGGCTCGCAGTTCTTTATAACTACAAAAAAAACAACTTGGTTGGATGGCAGGCACGTAGTTTTTGGCAAAATTATTAAAGGAATGAAATTTGTTCGTGAAATTGAAGCTACTGAAACTGGTACACAAGATCGTCCAAAAGTTGATGTTGTCATTGCGGACTGTGGTGAATTACCTGTAGATGCACCATTTCCTGTAGAAAAAGATGATGCTGTTGAATAAGTGTACATACTGTAATATAATAGAACATTCTTTTCGAATTGACTGTACACATATTGCCATTAAACATATTTTCGTATCGATGTCATAAACTTTGGATATCTAGTTTATAATGTACTGTATAATTAGGAGAATATTTGAGTTCTTTAAAATAAATAGCTATGAATTCATTATTTCTTTGTCACATTTAAACCAATATTACAATGTCGATTAAATATTTTTTGTCATTTTTGTTATATTTTTTGTTTTTAGTACAGTAATGTTTTAATTTTCCATTTATTTAATAGTTTTGCGAATGCTACAACATACACTTATGACTAATGTTTCTTTACTATTTTGAATTTGTAATTATTTCATTATAACATGCATTTGTGTGTGTGATTCAAGTTTATTGCATGAAAAATATAATGCAACTGACACTTTTTGACTGACCTTTTTACAGGACTTATCTAATATGTGCAGCAATCTCGAAAACAATGTAATCGAGTGTACTACTTGATTAAGTCTAAACATTTCACCAGCAAAGATATTTACCATTTAGCGATTTCTTCTGATTTGTAGAATTAAAATTATATTCCAACTTTGCTAATATATGCACATGGTGCACTTTTTGTGCTCTCTAACTTTCTAAAAATGTAGATATAGTGCACATCAAATAGTATTTCCCCAACTATTTAAAATGGAGTACCTTCAGAAGTGTTCTTATGTAAAGTTTGAGGTTGTAGTGCCCATTGTCATAAATAAACCCAAACAACCAGAAACAAATGCTTTAAAATTACATACTAGGTTATCATAAAGTAAGGGATATATTTTAAATCATTACAACTTTTTAATAAATTAAGTTAGTAACATAAAATAAACGAAATCTAGTTGCTTAATGAATGGGATTTTACCGTATCTATGAGAAACAAAAGCGTTGTCATAACAATTGTTGACACTAGTGTCAAAACGAAATTATTCAAATTGAAGTTTTATTTTGAAATTAAAACTCAAGTAAACGTTGAGTTCAAACGACTCAACTGTAATAACATGGATTTACAAACAAGAATTGGTTTAGTTCAGTGCTATTATGAATCCGGCAGAAATTACACGCTGGATTACGAAGATTTCGCACGAGAATGGGTTTGAGAGCGGGACCCTGTCAAATGAAAGCGCATCGCAATTTGATACAAAAATTTGAAAGAACAGGGTCTGTAACTGACTTACCAAGATCAGGAAGACCAATAATTAGTGATGTCCAAGTTGCAGAGGTTCTTCATGAAAATCAAGACATAGCCAGAAGCAATTCACTCGCAATCAGCAGTGCAAATGCGATATCCAAGCGATTGCAAATGCCGTATACCACGGTTTGGAAAATTTTACGCAAAATTCTAAACATGTATCCATATAAACTGAAAATGCTGTTTGAATTAAAGGACACAGATTTGGCTACTAGGTACGATTTTTCTTTGCGAGTAATGGCTCAGATGGAAATTGAACCCGAATGGTTATCCCGTATTTTATGGACAGATGAGGCACATTTTACTCTGAATGGTGGAGTCAATACTCAAAACTGTAGAATCTGGTCTGCAGAAAATCCGCAACAAATCGTTCAAAAAGGTCTTCATGACAAGAAAGTCACCGTATGGTGCGGTTTTACAGCTGATTTTATTATTGGTCCATATTTCTACGAGGAAATGCAGAATGGACAAGCCGTATCTGTAACTGTAAATGGTGAACGATACTTGCAAATGTTACAAAATTATGTTATTCCACAGCTGCAAAACGAGCACTACGGAATTGAAAACATCATTTTTATGCAGGATGGAGCACCTCCGCACATTTTTCGACCAGTCAAAGAATTGTTAACCAACGTTTTTCAAGATCGCGTGTTAAGCAGACATTTCGTAAATTCATGGCCACCAAGATCACCTGATCTAAACCCAGCGGATTACTGGCTGTGGGGTTATTTAAAAGTTTAGTGTTTAGAAGGACGACCAACTACGCTACAAGAATTAAAAGACAGTATTACGGAGCAAATTGGTACAATTCAACCAGAAATGTTACGAAATGCTGTGTACAATTTGGAGGTAAGGATGGTGATCTTACAACAACAAAATGGAGGTCATATTGAGCAATTGCCGTAACCTGTTTTGGGCATACTAAATCCCATTTCATAAGCAATTAGATTTCATTTATTTCTTGTTATTAACTTAATTTGTTAAAAAGTTATCATAATTTAAAATATATCCCTTACTTTATGATAACCTTATATATTATCATTTGTAATAAATTCAGCTATTGATATTACCCATTTAAAAGAGTCCGATGACAAAATTATACCATATTTATCGTTTTTTATTTTGGGTAATATTCTCTAGTTCTGCATGCAGGTTCTAGTTGGTTGATTGATTAATGTTTATTTGTACCCATAAAAAATGGTAATTAATTTATCACAGTTATCAACATTACAGATACACACACAATAATGAGTCAATAGAATATATAAAATTAAATAAAAAACCCTTAACCACAAAAAATATTTAAATTACTAAATACGTATTTCGACCACTATGTGGCCATCATCAGTAGAAAACCTGTAATTTAAAAAAAAAAAAAAAGCTGTTCTGGAACACTTCAGAGGATATTCTCCTCACCACTTAGGCTGAAGTGAACCTTCCCAACCTATAATTTACTATATTGTTGCTTTAAACACTATCGAGGATATTCTCCTCACCCGCAGGCTAGTGTTCTCAACAACAAACAAGTGAATTGTCACAATTCACACTATCGAGGATATTCTCCTCACCCGCAGGCTAGTGTTCTCAACAACAAACAAGTGAATTGTGACAATTCACTTGTTTGTTGTTGAGAACACTAGCCTGCGGGTGAGGAGAATATACTCGAGTGTTTAAAGCAACAATGTAGTAAATTATAGGTTCACTTCAGCCTAAGTGGTGAGGAGAATATCCTCTGAAGTGTTCCAGAACAGCTTTTTTTTTTTTTTTTAAATTACAGGTTTTCTACTGATGATGGCCACATAGTGGTCGAAATACGTATTTAGTAATTTAAATATTTTTTGTGGTTAAGGATTTTTTATTTAATTTTATTTAAATCGTGCCACAGTGTTCCTATAGATTATCAATAGAATATAATTAAGTAAAAATTAAATACAATATGTAAATAAGTAGAGTGTAAATTTAACCTCTGAACGACTGGAACATGTTGATAATATTCCAATTCCACTAATCAAACATCCATAAAGAATTTCTCAGCGAGTAATAAAGACAGTTACGTAGTAAGTTCAGCAATACTGTTTTGAATCGGGAATGTGGAGATAGATTTAAAATTTGTCGGTAATTTGTTAAAGAGTGAGGAGCAGTGTAGTGTTTAGGTTTTTATAAAGTGCGCGGTTTTTCCAGAATGAAATCAATACTTTGTAAATGTATAATAAAGTAAAAGTCATATTAAATTTTATGAATAGTGGTTTACAATAAGCATATCTAGGGATTTGGCTGATTGTCCAAATAACCCTTTTTTGTAGTTTAACACATTGACTGCCACTCCAAATTTATAGTGTCCTCCTGGGGGCCATACAATACAATAAGATAAAATAATAACTTAGACTTTTATGCAAAGCTCAAATGATCATTTCAAATTGAGCTAGTAATTGAAAGATGGAAAATATAAGGCCTTGGACAGGACTTGAACCTGTATCTTGTTGTACACGATTTAAATTTGCCAATTGTGTCATCGGTCTCGGTGGCGTAATTGGTAAACGCATGGTTCCGGCAAAACCAGGATACAGGTTCAAGTCCTGTCCAAGACCTTATATTTTCCATCTTTCAATTACTAGCTCGATTTGAAATGATCATTTGAGCTTTGCATAAAAGTCTAAATTATTATTTCATCTTATTCACTGTAATACTATAGTATTTATCAACTTACCTTGTGTAATTAACTATCTAATATATATATATATATATATATATATATATATATATATATATTGCTATAATTATAGAGTAGTTTAGGGGTAGGTTAAGTCATAGGGGTCGTAGAATAAATAAAAACAACTTCTAGTTTAAAAAAATCACATAATTCCAGATATTATAAGAGTAAATCGGTCACTATACATATTGTTAATTGAGAACACACTGTATATAAAATACATGGGATTAAATGCATAAGAACATAGAAATATCCAAGAGTAGTTTACAAGTTAAGATAAGATTTGAAAACGCAACAAACTGCATCAAAATTAAATCAACGAGAAATCATTTTGAAAAGTGTACAAATTTATGCAACGAATAAGTCAATCTATTATAGACATAAGTAATAACGATTTAATTAAAAATCCATTTCTAACATTAATAAAACAGGGCTTTTAATACTGGTATTTTATACTAGTATTTAAATTGAATTTTAAATTATTTTAATACCGATATGGAAAATGTTTTAATACCGAGATTGAAATTGTCTTAATACCTACATTTAAATGGGATTTTAATATCTACATGTTCTGGATTGTAATTTTGGTGTTGATGTCGACTTCTAAATTCGACTTTCTATTTGGACATATTCAGACTTGGCACGGAACAACTCTTGGGGATGCAGATCAGGCTAGGAAGGAACTACAGAACCATTCTAGGTTAGCAATCTTGATACAATTTATTATTGAAAACCGTTTCTAATTCAATATTTATCATTTTGTATCTGTAAGAGTCAACAAAACATAGTAGGTTCATTTATCAATTTATGACAAAGGAAATGTTATCTTGGAACGTTCAAAGGGCCCTAAATATAAACAAAAAGGATAGTTTTGCTGGCTTCAAATATCATAAATCTGGTACATGTAAATAGATTGAAAAGGGAAAAATTTTGAGAGTTGTAAATATTTAATCATTATATTGTGTATTGTAGAATTGCTTTATTTAATCAAATAAGCTAGTCGGGGCAAAACCCATAACTTAACATTCCACATCATAGGTGCTTGATTATAAAGGGGGAATATCACAGCATTTTATGACATGCCCAAACATGGGGCCTAATGTAAAAGGGGATATCACAGCAATATATATTGCTATGATATACTCTTATTTCCTTTAAGCACCACGATTGGGTGTTATTTTCATTTGCTGTGATATATTGCCCCACGATTGGTGCGCAATTTTCATTGCTGTCATAATGCCCTTACGATTGAAGCCCCTACGTTGGGTGTCATTTTCATTTCTGTGATAATGCCCTTATATGATTGGTGTATCTATTTTTTTTTTGGTGTTTATATCAACCCCTTTTAAAATCCTATAATTTCTTGAATTTGTTTTTCCACGGCTAGATCGATCTATCAACCACTGAATGCCCTACTTCACCACACTGAAGATTGTTTAACCTCTTTTTCTTTCTACTACCGAACTGTTAGAATAATTTAAATGAAGCAATCAAAAATTACACAGTATAATGATTGATAATATGTACAGTTTTATGTCAATTCAAAAATTAGCCCCTGAATAAATTATTCACATTCACCAAATTTAATTTTCCTGAAAGCCAACAAAAAGATCTTTGTAATTACTTTTAAGTACATTTCAGACGTTCAAAGATGCTTTCTCTATTTTTCAAATTCTCAATTGACCTTTTTGTTGTCCCTTAGAGATATATAATATATAGCAAATATTAAAATTGAAACAGTCTTTAACTAATAAAAAATTTAAGATCTCTAAACTGCGTTTTGCTTGCTTGTCACCGAATTGCCTCAACGTATCTGTGGTCAGCACCCCTTGATTGTTGCAGTTCGACTTGCTTCACTTGTTGGCCAGAATGATGGATTAATGGTTGCTTGTATTTTTCCCCTAGAATTTCTGGAATAACTTTTAGTATCTTTACGTTTATTTCCTTGTAAGTATTTTCGAAGTATCTTTGGATTTTCATTTATAGGTACATGTAGAGATACATTTAGATCTTTAGATATACTTTTTGATCTACATCTAGATCTTTGTTTGAAGCCCTAAATTGTTAAATATTAAAATACAATTCAATGGTTTATCTTATGTTTACGTGTAGAACGGCTATTCTTCCTTGCACATATTGGCACTTTCAATTTTTCACTTTTAATAAATTATTGATTTTTCACTAATTGTTACTGGTACGTAATTTTCCACCTTAAATCGACGTGGTTCGTGCCTTGTTGAAGCTATACTGTTTATTTTCGAGTTTCCTATGGTATTTATAAGCTCCACCTTTCAACGTTTTAATTGGCGTGTTCGTCGGATCAAGGCTTGTACTTTGCGCCTATCTCTGTAGAATCCGGTATTTCTCAAAATTCCCTGGCTTTAATCGACGTTCCTTCATTCAATCTCGCACGTAGACGTACAAAATTTCGTCATATATTCTCAGAATTTCCAAATATCCATTGCAATTTTGTCACGTCTTTCATGTTTGTCGATTGTAGTCCAAACTTTTATCATATCATGGACCGCCTGTTATTCATTGTTTGTTATTTCAAATATGTTGGATTTTCATGTAAATATGATATTCCAGTCACGTACTCATCTTTCTAATAATGATGAATTATTGCAAAATGAGCTTCTTTCTTATGCATTAAATTAAATATAATTTATATAGTGTGCTCGCTATTGATCTTTTGCAAAATATTCGATTTACTCCTATTTAATGGTGGAATTATTTGGTTTTTTTAACGTTAATTATTTGTACATTCATCTTACGACTCCTATGACTTAATCTACCCTTAAACTACCCTCTTATCATAACAATATATACACACACGTGCGCGCACGCACACATGCAGATACACTATATATATATATATATATATATATATATATATATATATATATATAAGAGAAAAGTCGGTTTAATGAGTCTTAAATTAAAGAAACAAAGTAAAAGACACCTTATGGGAAGTACAGCATCACCTAGCTCACAATTTGTGTCTTCGAGCGTTTCACCTGACTAAGTTGTTAACAACAGTCGACACGGAGGAGTCCGGCTCAACTGCCTTTTCCATAGCCAAAAGTTATATATCAGAGAAACTCTCTCTATGGAAGACAGCAAATTGTGAGCTAGGTATGCTGATTCTAAGGTGTCTGTGTTAAATTTACAATTTCACTCCTGTCCTGATGAGCCTAATTAGCGAACGTCGACAGGATGCCCTCGTGACTGAATTTGAGTCACTGCCAATAATTCCTTACTATATATATATATATATATATATATATATATATATATATATATATAACTGCTTAAACAATCAGTTATTTAATTTTTTATGATAGGTTCAAAACACTTATCTAGATAAAGACCTGGCTTATCTGAACATACCAGGCAAAAAAATACTATATCCTTACGCACATTTGATGAATAACAATTCTTGCACCTCTTTCTCATTTGTTGTCCATTTGTAGCTCTTTGATGTTTTTATGGCAAATCAGGCAGTTTTCCATCACTTTTCTTATCGTCTTATTGAGTTCCACCTTCATTTACAAGGGCTTTTATTATTTTTTATGACGGAAGTCATAATAGTTCAGTCGTTTCTGAGTAGTAAATTTATTATATAAGTGAAAGCTGTTTGTCAATTCCTGACATATACTTGTTATATTTTATTATACTTTGTGGTTTTGTAACATCTTGCCCTCCCGTATTTTTTGTTGTTTGCAATGCGCTATCAAATTCTGTAGAAATAAATATCACATCTCGTTTATCTCTCCACTTTCCTACTGCTACTCTACTACAGTATTTGGTTAGAATATCTGCTGTTTTGTTAAATTTGGCATTTACAACTTTCTTTGCATTGTTTCTTCTATTTTGTCGCAGAGTTCCAGTTACATACGTGCCTTTTCTAGAAGTTCTTTGCTTAAATTGTAGCTATTGTAGTAATTATCCATAAAAAGTGAGTGGCCTCTGTTTAGATAATTTTGTGCCAAAGCTAAAACAACCTTGCTTGAATGATCCTTTCCGAAAATGTCTTCATCGGTACCAGTATACAGCCGTACTTTATGAACGAATCCATTAGGTTACACTAAAATGCATAGTTTTAACCCATACTTATGCTTTTTATTTTTGATACATTTGTCGAAATGCAAGTCGACCTCTCCACAACATCATCGACTCATCCACGCACAAATTTTTACTCGGAGAGTAAATTTCGTGCATCACGATTAGATACTTCTGTACAAATCGAATTTTATGAATACGATCTCCATAATTTGCATCGCCTCTTTGAGGATCTTGTGAAAAATGAAGACACCGCAAAATTAGTAAAAATCGGTTTCTACTCATGTGTCTCTGAAAAAATGGAATACTGTGAAATCGTCTGTTTTCTAATCTTGTATACTATTGATTTCAATGTGCCCCATATGAATCCACAACCCTAGAAAAACTTAAATTCTTGTATTGTTAATGGTTTCCATAGTACTATATGAGACTGCTCGGTTGTATTTTCACTGCAAAAAACTTCTTCTGCGTATACGTTTGTTTCATTTACGTGTTCAAAAAAATTTTCAGTTATCATTAAATTAAAACCTAGGGTGAATTGTCATTGATATCCAGTAAAAATTGGTATTTTCCAAGAAAAGGAATAATTTTTAAATTCTGGTCTGCAGTCCATTTAATTTCAGAAGTGTAAGCTGCAACAACTACATCGGTTTCTAGAACATAAATAATAAATTAATAACTTCAACAATTTATATTTAATACCTGTCTGAATGTCATCCCTTTCCACCACCGCTCCATCTTCGTCGCTTTCTTCCCCTTCAGATATCTCATCAGGTTCATATTCGCTCTTGTTATCTTCAACTGGCTCGAAATCACTTTCTTGATTTGCAAGTATTTCTAATTCCTTGTCCGTTAGTGGTTTATTATATACATATCGTGAACGTTTCGGTTTGGAACAACCTGGATTTTATCCTCCATAACAAAAAACTGTATTAACAAACACAAAAACCAAATACCTAAAAACGCACTCTATACAGTACCTAACAGGCCAACAAATTCACAACAATCTCAAGCAGCAGCCAGTTTAATATTGAGACAAGAATCGCTATATTACATTTGACGACAACGGGCCGTCGTTGACCTCTGCGCAGAAACTCATTTGACGAAGGCGCGTCGTCATCGGCAGTAAACATGTTAAAAACAATTGATGTTTTATTTACGGACACAAGGCAATACCATAGCGAAAGCTGGATTCAAACATTGAACGGTAAACTTTAAGAATCTCTCAGAAGTCATCTCTCGATACAGTGTGTACTGCATAACAAATTGAGACCAAATTAGTTGCCAATTCATTTAGGTGAACCAACCAGTTTAAATGTTGGTCAATTTTAATCGTAAAAGCTAACATTAGATACAAAAGTTTGACGGTATGTAAGGTTTTGGTGTTAGACTTGAAAATCAACCAAGTTTTCTCCTTATTCACTGCGAGTTTATTGATGATAAACCAGTTGTTCAAAGATTTTAAATCTGCCCGAATATTATTATTTATTGAATGTGTTGATGTAGCTTCCCATTGTAGACTAATATCGTCAGTAAAAAGTGAAAATTTGGCATGTTTAATTGAAGCAGCAAAATGGTTTATGTAGTACAAGAAGAGTATAGATCCTAATACAGAATCTTATGGAACTTCTAGTTCCACCCAAACGATTGAAATTGTTATTGATAGAAAATTTTTCGATTGGGTTCTATTTTATTATATATAAATAGCCATAAATTGGCTATTGCAGAATACCGTAATGATGTAGCTTATTTAAAAGAATATTGTGGTTAACGGAATCAAAAGCTTTGCCGAAATCAATACATTCTGCGACTGTAGCAGAAAGTGAAGTGTATGTACCATACAAAAAATTTACAATTGCACCAAATGTGGATTTCTTTGCATGAAAACCAAACTATGTTGTCAGAGGTACTAGATTTGCTAACAAAATTAAGAATTGCAATTTCACAATGGTCTCGATTACTTTAGAGAAAGATTAAAGCGATATTGGTCTATAGCTATTTACACAATAAGACTACCCTGGTAGAGATAAAATAATTGCATGCTTTAGATAATCTGGAAAATACCTAGTTCAAATGAGTGGTTAACTGGGTTAACCAGATAACCCAGAATATTTGCAGGTAAATAAAGTAACATAACTTTGTCAGGAGTTGATTAACCGATACAAATTTATTTTGCATTGCACATGATATCAACCAATCACTAGATGACAAACTTTAGTGTGATATCATTTACACTGATTTTTCAAAGGCATTTGACCATATTGGCCATGAATTTGTAATTGCTAAACTAAAAGGAAATGGTTTCTCATCCAAATTGATAGACTTATTTGGAAATTACTTACATGGAAGGAAGCAATTTGTGACAATGCATGGGTACAATTCCCATCTTATAAGGGTTTCTTCAGTGTCTCACAAGGCTTCATCCTGGGCCCACTTTTCTTCAACGTATTCATCAATGGCATCATTCAAAGTTTTGATTTCGATATATGCTAATGCCTCAAGTTATATTCTTCAATTTCTTATATTGAAGATTGTCAACATCAATAAGACAACTTATATAAACTTGTTTCTTAGTGTGATCAAAACAGACTAACTTTAAATGTAGGGAAATGCTACATCATGTCCTACAGCCTATCTCTAACTACAAGTTTATTTGCTATAAATCAATTGAACAATTTTATCAAGACCGGGAAGTTTATTTCATCAAAAGTTATCGTTTGTTGATCACATTAACCACACTGTCTAGAGCTTACAAATTGAACGTAACAACTTTTAGGATTATTTTTTGTTTGTAACTGATATTTAAGTATTTGTCATTTTAATTTGAGGTAGAATAAGTCTTAAACATATAATCTTTCTTTTGTAAGCGTATTTACCAGGAAAGTTTATGGTCAGTGTTTGAAACACTCTGATTTTTTAAATAGACTATCTGTCGAGGATTTTTTTTTGGTCAAAACACTAGTGTGGGCATCAAAGCCAGGTAAATTATCCACAAAAGAAATTTGAGTTCTGTAAACTGTAAGCAACATTAGGTGAGGAACATTTTGATAATTAAGTAAATAGGTACTTGTCAGGCATAATTTTGTTTGAAAGAAATCATAATGTAAATGTTCTATACCCTTTTGTACCAAAGAAAATATTTTGACTGTATAGATGCTCTATGATATTGCTGTGTTTGATTTCATTTTGTAAATTCCATTATTTATGTTGAGCTAGCCAGATCAAGAAAAGTTAGAAAGGAAGGTGAGTAATTTCACATTTTACAATTTGCTGTATCTGTATCACAGCATTAATTTAGCAATGCTCAAAGTGGTCGTTGTCACATCGTTAATTTAGCAGTGCACAAACGTGAGACTGCTATTACAGCAATATGTGCGACTGATAAAGAGTTTTATTATAATATTCATAAAATGGATATCAGATTGTGTCAAAGGATTCCAATTAATAAAATTAAATTACACTTATGTTAAGGGTCGTTAGTACACGATTACAACAATTATGGATATATAATTTTCAGATATCTTTGAAAGCAGTGGTTGGAGAGAGTATGTGACGATTCACTGTCCAGTTTTGGTAGAGCAAGAAGGACAAATAACGATTTCGAGTCGTTCTATGCGACACTCCTAAAATTGCTATGTGTGTGAGGAGGCATTGTTTGAGAGTTCACCAACATGTGAGTATTCTGAATAACTTTTATAGCTTTCAAAATATTTTGCAGTTAATGTAGAAAATTTTGAAATTTTTAATAGTTCCTTAAACTTCTATCAAATTCAATTTACAATTTTTTACATTATTATATTTTTTGCATTTTAAAACTCTTTCAGGGACTGGAATCGAAATGTTAGCTAATTGAATAAAGTTCTGAAATTTTGGTGCTAAATATTTCCTATTAGAATTAATAAATTATTTTTTTCATGTGCACAAAATATATATGCTCAGGTCAATTGATTTTCAAAATACTCGATTAAAAGGGGTAATGTTTACAGTAATTATTGGAATTAAATGCTTATCAAAACTTAAAACCGATATACTTATTTTAAACAATGCATTTACTGAACCTATTACAACCATTGCCAACGAAAAAGAAAAATTAATAAAATTCAAAATTGATTTTATTAAAATCGATAATATTTAAATATGTTGGATTTTCATGTAAATATGATATTCCAGTCACGTACTCACTTTCAATAATGATGAATTATTGCAAAATGAGCTTCTTTCTTACATTAAATTAAATATAATTTATATAGTGTCCGCTATTATCTTTTGCAAAATATTCGATTTACTCCTATTTAATGGTGGAATATTTGGTTTTTAACGTTAATTTTTTACATCATCTACGACTCCTAGACTTAATCTACCCTTAAACTACCCTCTTATCATAACAATATATAACACACACGTGCCAACACACATGCAATACACATTTATAATATATATGATAATATTATTATAATAAAAAGTCGGTTTATATTTAAACTTACAGTCAAGGATGAATGACAAATTCGTACAGGGCCCTGTGACCGTTGCCTATTGGGGTATGCGATAAATTGTAAATTTAACAACACTTATGGAATACGCATTAACCATATATAATTTATATAGTTAACTCTTTTTTACCTGACATTCAAATTTATAAAAAACATGCTTACGACACGAAAAACAATGCTATCCTTTTCCATAGCTAAATTTATTAGAACTTTCTCATTATCATTAGTCTCTTATATATCTTATGGCTATGAAGCTTACCGTATTTCTCTCTTTTATCGAGTTAAGTTTCTTTTATAGAATATATATGAATTGTATAATATTGTTAATTTTTATTTGTATTAATTCTCGTACTTTTGTTTTGTAATCTTCCAATTTTATTATTCAATCTTATAATTAATATATATACTATATATTATACTCTAACATTTTTTAATTTTTTAAGTTCATACACTTTCTGTAAACTTGGCTTCTAACATACCAGGCAAAATTCTATATCCTTCAATTTATGAAATAATTTTACTCTTTCTAATTGTGTCCATTTGTAGTTTTGATGTTTCATGGCAAATCAGGCCTTTTCCATACTTTTCTAACTCTTTGATCCACCTTATTACAAGGGCTTTATACTTTTATAGGATCATAAATTAGGTTTCATATAAATTTTTATATATAAACTTTGTAATTCCTAATATCTTGTTACATTTTATATATTCGATTTTTAACATCTTGCCTCCCGATTTTGTTTTTGCAATCGAAAATTTGTAGAAATAATATCCATCTCGTTTATTCTCCACTTTCTATGCTACTCTCTACAGTATTTGTTGAATATCTGAGTTTTGTAAAATTCGCATTTACAACTTTCTTTCATGTTCTTCATTTTGTGCAGATTCGTTAATACGTGCTTTTCTGAATCTTTTTAATTGTACATTATAATTTCCATAAAATAGGTTCTGTTTAGATATTTTGTGCCAAAGTAAATCACTGCTAATGATCTTTCCGAAAATGTTTCATGGTACCAGTATAACCTCTTTATAACAATCATTAGGTTACATAAAATGCATTGTTTAACCCATACTTATGTTTTTATTTTTGATAATTTTCGAAACTGGCTCTCCAAATATCGAATATCCACGCACAATTTTCTCGGATAAATTTGTAATTAATTAATAATTTAAAATAATTTATAATAATTCATAATTTCATCCCCTTTAGGATCTTGTGAAAATTAGCACCCAAAATTATAAACATCGTTTCTGCTCTTGTTCTTCGAAAATCGAATACTTAAATCGTCTGTTTCTAATCTTGTTACTTTTATTTAATATCCCAATAATCCAAACCTTAGTTTAACTTAATATTGTATTTTAAGGTTTCCAAACTATTAACTCTCGTATTTACCAAAAACTTTTCTATACTACCTTAATACTTTCAAAAATCTTCAGTACATTAAATTAAAACAGGGAATCTCATTGATACCATTAAAATTGGATTTTCCAAGAAAAGAATATTTAAATCGGTCTGCGTCTTAATTTCAAGTTAAGCTGAACAACTACATCGGTTTCTAAACATAAAAATAATTAATATTAACAATTATTTTAATACCTGTCTGAAGTATCCTTTCCACCACCGTACATTTGTCTTACAATTCAGATAATTACAGGTTCATTCATTGTACTCAACTGTGAAATCATTTTTGATTGCAAATTTCAATTCTTCGTTGGGTTTATTAATACATTGTGAAGTTTCGGTTGAACAACTGGTTTTTCCTTCAAACAAAAACTGTTTAACATCACTAAACCAATACTAAACGCATTATATACTAAAGGCAAAATTCCCAAATCTAATAGCAGTTTAATATTGAGAAAGATGCTATATTAATTTGACGAAAGGGCTGTTGACCTTGAGCAAAATCATTTGACGAAGCGATGTCATCGAGTACATTAAAAAATTGATTTTTTTACGGACAAAGGATTACATAGTAATGGATAAACATAAGGTAATTTAGAATTCCAAAGTCATTCTCGATCAGTGTATGTAAAATTGAGACAAATTAGTGCAATTATTTGTGAACAACAGTTTAAATGTGGTAATTTTTAATCGAAAAGTAAATTAGATACAAAAGTTTACGTATTAAAATTTGGTGTTAACTTGAAAATCAACAGTTTCTCCATATTAGATTTATTAATAACCATTTTAAAGATTTTAAATCGCCGAATATTATTATTTATTGAAGTTAAGTAGCTCCATTGTAACTAATATGCATAAATAAATTTGGAATTAATAAGCAAAATGGTTTATGTATACAAGAAAGTATAGTCTAATAAGAACTTATAACTTCTAGTCCCCCAAAGATTGAATTGTTAATATAAAAATTTTTTGATTGGTTCTATTTATTATATATAAATGCATAAATTGCTATTCGAAACCGTATGATACTTATTTAAAATATTGTGGTTAAAGGAATGAAAGTTTCAATCAATATTTGCATGTAAATAAGTGAATGTATGTACCAAAAAAATTTACAATTGCACCAAATGGGATTTCTTTGCATGAAAGCAAATATTTCAAGGTACTAGGTTTCTTAAGTATTCACAATTGCAATTTCAAAGGTCTGATTTCTTAGAATTAAGATATTGGTCTATAGTTTTAACAATAAGACTACCCTGTAAGATAAAATAATTACTTAAATATTGAAAATACCTAAACAATATGTTAAATGGTTAACAGGAACCCAGAATATTTGCGTAAATAAATAACATAACTTTGTCAGATATTAACCACAATTTTTTGCATTAATATTCAACCAATCTAGATGACAAATTTATTATATCTTACTGATTTTTCAAAGATTTACATTTGGCCATAATTTTAATTGTAAACTAAAAGGAATTTTTCATCAATTTATAGATATTTGGAAATTACTTCTGAAGGAAAATTTGGACAATATGGGTATTTGCAACTTTAAGGGTTTTTCAGTGTCTACAAGTTCTCTGGGCCATTTTCTTAAACGTATCATCAATGGCATTAAATTTTATTTCATATAATGCTAAGCCTAAATTATATTTCAATTTTATTTGAAATTAAAAATAGAAACTTATATAATTTTTTTAGGTATAAAAAGTAATTTAAATGTAGGAAAGAAATCATTCCTAAGCCTATCTCTACTAAAGTTATTTGCTATAATAATTGAACATTTTATAAGCCGAAGTTTATTTCATAAAAGTTATGTATGTTGACATACCACATTCAAGTTACAAATTGACGTAACAACTTTTAGAATTATTTTTGTTTGTAACTGATTAATTTTGCATTTTAATTGAGGTAGAATAATTTAAGCAATAATTTTCTTTTGTAAGCGTATTTACAGGAAATTTATGGATTAAAATTATTTTTAATAATATTGGAGATTTTTGTAAAACATGTGGGATCAAACAGGTAATTATCCAGAAAAAAATTTGAGTTCTTAAATGAAGCAATTAGGTAGGAACATTTTATATTAGTAAATAGACTGAGCATAATTTTGGTTGAAAGAAACATAATAAATTTCTATCGTTTTGAAGAAATTAATTTACTATAGATGTTAGATATTCTGTTTTGATTTAAATTGTAAATTCATTATTTATGTTATAGCCAATAAAAATTGAAAGAAGGTAGTAATTTCAATTTTAATTTCTTATTTATCATTAATTTCAATGTCAAATGTGTTGTAATCTTAATTTAGATGAAATGAGCTCTATTCAAATATTGCATGAAAAATTTTTTATAATATTCATAAAATGATATAATTTGTCAAAGGTCAATTATAAAATAAATTCACTTAGTTAAAGGTCGTAACAGATCACAATTATGGATAAAATTTTCAGAACTTTGAAAGCAGTGATGGGAGATTGACGATTACTGCAGTTTGGAGATAAGAAGGACAAATAACATTTCATTTCTAACGACATCAAAATTCTATGGTTGAGAGGCATTGTTGAATTAAATGGATTTCAAACTTTATGTTTCAAATATTTTGTATGTAAAAATTTAAATTTTATTTTCTTAAATATATAAATTATTCACAATATCTTTTATATTTTTATTTAAAAATTTTTAGTGCTGGAATCTAAATTTATAATTAATAAGTTCTACCTATTGATTGAATTATTTCCTTTTTAAGTAATTATTTGTTTATGTACGCCAAATATAATCACTTACGACATTCATGACAACAGACTACAATAAAACGCTGGGAAAAGAACAGCAAATGATCGGCAATCAAAGCTTATGCAAAATAAAATGATATATATTATATATATAAATAATGTTAGGAAATAAATACTATAGAGATACTCCATTGGTGCGTCACTGATTACAGCATGGCAAGCTTTAGCAAATTTTAACTCTTATACATATTGTGAACATGACGAGAATCGGTCGTAACTGCCTTCATGCCAAGTAATAAGATCTCTTAATTATATTATAATTCTTTATAATATTATATATATAAATTATTAATAAACTTAAACAACAGTATATTTTATGTTAACATTTGATAAAACTGCTTACTCTCCAGGCAATTTACCTTGATTTATGAATACATTTTCACCTTTTCTTGTCTTGAGTCTATTTTTACAAGGGTTTTATATTTTTTATCGTCTATAGTTCACTCTTTCAGGTTTTATTATTTATAAAGTAATTCGCTTCTGTTAATTATTATATAGTGGTTTCATTCCTCTATTTTTTTTTAATCTTGTTTGTAAATTTCCTCCTTTTTTTTTCATGCCTTCAAATTTGGATAAATATCCTTGTTATTCTCACTTTCTGCTTCTCTATTTTTGAATTCGTTAAATTGCTTTAATTCTTTGCTTTTTCTATTGTGAATCCATAAATGCCTTTTTAGAATTTTTGCTAAAGTACATTGTGAATATCCTAAATGTCTCTGTTAGTATTGCCAACTAAACAACCTTAGTTCCAAAATGTTTTTACCATATAGCTATTTTGAACATCATAGTACCTAAAATCATGACCATCTAGCTTATTTTTACTCGAGAGTACTCCAACATAGATATCCGACAAATTTTTAGATAAATTGCATCGTAGATCTTTGAAACGAATTTAGAAATCATTTCTCTCTGGTCTTGAAATGAAACGAAATTGTAAAATCGTTTTATCATGTGCCTGAAAATGAACTTAAATTCTGTTTTTAATTTTATATATATTAATGTGCCTTATCACTGAAATAATTCTTGTATGTTTGTTTCATTTTAATTTTATTTCATAAAACCTGTATGTCATTTACGTAAAAAATTTTCAGTAATATTAAACTGTGAGTCATTTTCAGAAATGGTATTTTCAGAAAGATAATAAATTTGCTCACATTTAATTTATACTGCAAATCATCGTTTCAACTAATATAATATACTTCAAATTATATTATACGTCTTTATCTCAACGCTCATCGCTTTTTCCTCAGTATTTAGTTCTTTCCTTTGTTATTTAACTTCGAAACTTTCGTTTGCAAGATTTTATTCCTCTATGTATAACAACACTTGTAAAACGATTTATCCTAAACAAAATTATAACAACCAAACCAAATACTAAAAGACCTATATACTAACGGCCACATTACCTCTCGCAGAAATATTGACAAGACGCTATATACATTTAACAAGGCGTTTATTCGGACCATGCAAGCCACGGATAACATTAAAAAATTAGTATTTCGAAGCATCCATAGGAACTGATAAAATTGAACGAAATTTAGAATCTTAGGTACCCGTAATGTTTCATAAATGAACAAATTAGTCAATATTTAGGTACAAGTTTAATGTTGATTTTATCAAAAGTACTTATCAAAGTTTATGTGTAAGTTGTTAGATTAAATCACCAGTTTTCTTATTATGATTTGATGTACATTGTCAAATTTAAATCGAAATTTTTTTATTGAATGGTTATGTAGTCATGAGATATAGTCTAATAAAATTTGGATTTATTACCAAAATGTATGTATAGAAGAAAATCTATGATCTTTGATTTATTAAAACATAAATTGTATTGAGAAATTTGATGGTTATTTATATTAAAGCATAAATGCTTTGCAAATACTATGATGTAGCATAAAGAATTTGTACGAACAAAACTTGCAAATATATTCTGCTGAAAAATAGTGTAGACTACAATTTCAACAAAATTGATTCTTTCATGACCAACTTTGAGAAAGATTAAAAATTAGATGCATTTCACAATGATACTTAGAGAAAATAAAGGATATTGGATACTATTCAAATAGTACTGGTAAGATAAAATATTGTAATAAATACTATTTGAGGGTTATAACCGATACAAATATTTGCAGTAAATAAAAACATAATGCAGATTATTAACATAATTATTTTCATGCATTTACAATATGCAAATTATTGAATATTAATGTTTTTCAAAGATGACTATTGGAAATTTTAATGAACAAAGGAAATGGTTCATCCATTATATTTTTAATTCTGAAGCTTCATCTGGGACATCCATTTATAAGGTTTCTAGTTTCAATTCTCTGCCCATTTTCTTCAATTTCTAATGAATTCAAATTTGACATTATTAACTTTTTTCAATCTATATTAAATGTAAAATAACATTTAACTTTCTATACAAAGCTAATTAATGAAAATTATCAGCCAAGCTATTCATAAGTTTTTTGTTATCAATTAACAATTTATCAAACGAAGTTATTTTAAATTATTTGTTGACAATTAACATGTCTATAATGAGTAAAACTTAGATTATTTTTTTTGTAACGTATTTAAGATGTTATGAGGTGAAAATCTAATAAATCTTCTTTGAGGTTTCGGAAATTATGTGGTTAAACCTATTTTAAAAGAATTTGAGTTTTTGTAAAACATAGGTGGGACAACATATTAAAAAAGAATTTGATTTGTATGAGACATAGTGAAATTTTATATTAGTAAAAGTATTTAGATAATGTTAGATATTGTATGTTTATCCTTGTAAAAATATTATGTTAGTGCCAGATATGGTTGATTATTTGTAATCCATTTTATTTGGTACGATCAAGAAATAGAAGAAGTGGTATTTCACATTATTTGCTGACTGTATACAGCATATTGCATGTAAAGGTTTTATTTATTTCATAAAATATATAATTGTAAAGTTTTATTATAAAATGTATAATGTAAGTCATTATAAATAATTTTAACTAATTCAACATTAGATAAAATTTTAAACTTTAAACAGTTGAATGTAATTATCATTTGTAAAGGAAAATTCAGTAGGACATCTAATTCATGTGTTAACATGTTAATCATGTGATTGAAATTATGTTAAATTTCATTAATTAAATTTATTTATTCTAATTAATATTATTTTTATATTTTTTTAAATTGGGAAATATAAATTAATTTGAATTCTATAATTTTTTGCAAAGATCAAGATAAAGGAAACTAAAGAAGTAAAAAAGAATATTTTAAAGTGACTATTCAAAAAAGAATAAAATTCATGTTTATTAATGTTTAATCTTAAATTAATTTTTAATAAATTTTTTAAATTTCTTAGGATTTGTTTTATATTTTTCTACCTAACCTAAACAAAAAAGTTATAAAGAAGATCGCCATTCATTAAAGGGCTTCCAATTTTTTACTATTAAAAGGGTGATCACAATGTCTTAATTAATTCGAAGGCGATGACAATTTTATCAATTTATTTTGTAAATAACGTACGAAAACTATTAAATTCTTTTTCTTTTTTTGAAGTTTCTTTTTTTCCTTTAGGTTTTTTTTGAATTTAATTTAAATTATCTTTTTTTTGTTTATCCCCTTTTTTTAAATAAAATTCTTCTTGTATTTTAATTGTTATTTTTTTTTTTCTCTCTTTATTTTAATTATCAAAGCTTATTTCAAAAAACTTACTTCAAATGCCTTTAACTGTAAATTTACCTTTTTTTTTTTAAACCACAATTTTGAATTTTTAAATTTACATTCTTGTAAAACAAATAAAAGTTAAAAGAAATTTATTTTTACCCACACCAAATAATTTTAGTTCGTTTTAAATTTTTTTTTAAAAATTTTTAATAAACGGATTCAAATGTTTCAAAAGAATTTAATGCTTATTATTAAAGTTAAAAAATAATAATTTTACACCTTCCCCTTTTCCTGTTTTTAGAATTTTTATTATCTCTGTTTATTGTTGAACGTTTCCAAAAATAAAAAAACAACAAACAGCAAATAAACTTATAATTTAGGCTCAATTAGGATAAAATTTTTTGAGACAAGTAATAGAATTAAAAAATCAATTCATTTGACACTTAATGATTTAAAATAAATTGAGTTTGTTAAAACATTTCTTTTTAACTTAATTTAACCATTTTTATTCCTAAAAAAATTGTTATAAAAGTTAACAATGATTCCCAATAATTTAAATTTTTGGTTTTTAACAATGTACATTTAAAATGTAGAAAATTGAAATAAACAAAATTATCAAGTTTTAAACAATGTTAAAATAATATTAGTTTAATAATGTTAACCGAAAATTTAGAAATAAGTAGGTACACCATTGAAAAAATTGTTACATTTTTTACAAATTTTTTTAAGTTCTGCATTATAAAAGAAGTTCAATTTTGAATTGAGAATTAGGATCCTAGGTTTAGTCGGCCTTTTATAGTAATTTTTACATTTATTTTATAAAATAATTTTAAAATTAAGGAACCAATTTTAAATAATTTACGATTTTAAATTTTTACTAATAATTTGTTTTTTTATTATTTTTATTGAATAAATTTTTATTCGAATTGTTAATTTTAAGTTTTTGAAAGGAACGAATCAAAAATTTAAAATGGATTTATAAAGTGATTTTTAAAAAAATCCTTAAAAATTTTTTTTTTTAATCTTTTCAAAATAAGAGATTTTTATTTATTAAAGTTATTAATATAATTTTATAAATAATTGTAAGTCATATAAATATACTATTATTACTTATATTATCTATATATTCATAAAAAAAAAATATTTTATGGATTATACGAATCATTGTATATTTAAAAATAATCTAATTTTTTTTTAATGTTTAATCTTAAATTAATTTTTAATAAATTTTTTAAATTTCTTAGGATTTGTTTTTATATTTTTCTACCTAACCTAAAAAAAGTTATAATAAAAAGATGAAATGGTCTTCAGGGGGAATAATTACTGGAGACTCAATTTCTTCAACCATTAATGAAAGCACTTTCCAAATAAATTGATAATGTCCAGTAATTATGCCCCCATGAAGCCGAATTAAATCTTTATTTAATTAAATTTATTTTGTAAATAACGTACGAAAAACTTTAAATTCTTTTTCTTTTTTTTGAAGTTTCTTTTTTTCCTTTAGGTTTTTTTTGAATTTAATTTAAATTATCTTTTTTTTGTTTATCCCCTTTTTTTAAATAAAATTCTTCTTGTATTTTAATTGTTATTTTTTTTTTTTCTCTTTATTTTAATTATCAAAAGCTTATTTCAAAAAACTTACTTCAAATGCCTTAACTGTAAATTTACCTTTTTTTTTTTAAACCACAATTTTGAATTTTTAAATTTACATTCTTGTAAAAACAAATAAAAGTTAAAAGAAATTTATTTTTACCCACACCAAAATAATTTTAGTTCGTTTTAAAATTTTTTTTTAAAAATTTTTAATAAACGGATTCAAATGTTTCAAAAGAATTTAATGCTTATTATTAAAGTTAAAAAATAATAATTTTACACCTTCCCCTTTTCCTGTTTTTAGAATTTTTATTATCTCTGTTTATTGTTGAACGTTTCCAAAAATAAAAAACAACAAACAGCAAATAAACTTATAATTTAGGCTCAATTAGGATAAAATTTTTTGAGACAAGTAATAGAATTAAAAAATCAATTCATTTGACACTTAATGATTTAAAAATAAATTGAGTTTGTTAAAACATTTCTTTTTAACTTAATTTAACCATTTTTATTCCTAAAAAAATTGTTATAAAAGTTAACAATGATTCCCAATAATTTAAATTTTTTGGTTTTTTAACAATGTACATTTAAAATGTAGAAAATTCAAATAAACAAAATTATCAAGTTTTAAACAATGTTAAAATAATATTAGTTTAATAATGTTAACCGAAAATTTAGAAATAAGTAGGTACACCATTGAAAAAATTGTTACAATTTTTTACAAATTTTTTTTAAGTTCTGCATTATAAAAAGAAGTTCAATTTTGAATTGAGAATTAGGATCCTAGGTTTAGTCGGCCTTTTATAGTAATTTTTACATTTATTTTATAAAATAATTTTAAAATTAAGAACCAATTTTAAATAATTTACGATTTTAAATTTTTACTAATAAATTTGTTTTTTTATTATTTTTATTGAATAAATTTTTATTCGAATTGTTAATTTTAAGTTTTTTTGAAAGGAACGAATCAAAAATTTAAAATGGATTTATAAAGTGATTTTTAAAAAAATCCTTTAAAAATTTTTTTTTTTAATCTTTTCAAAATAAGAGATTTTTCATTCATTATTATAATGTATATTAAATATAATTTTATTAAAGTAATTATAAGTTTTAAATTTATTTAATATTTCATATTTAATTATTTTTAAATATATATTTATATCTTAATATTGTTAATATGATTATATAATAAAAATCATGTTAATATTATTAATAAGATTATTAATAATATTATCACCCCCCCCCCCCCCCCCCCCCCCCCCCCCCCCCCAAAATGAGCTTCTTTCTTATGCATTAAATTAAATATAATTTATATAGTGTGCTCGCTATTGATCTTTTGCAAAATATTCGATTTACTCCTATTTAATGGTGGAATTATTTGGTTTTTAACGTTAATTATTTGTACATTCATCTTACGACTCCTATGACTTAATCTACCCTTAAACTACCCTCTTATCATAACAATATATACACACACACATGCAGATACACACATATATATATATATATATATATATATATATATATATATAAGAAAAGTCGGTTTAATGAGTCTTAAATTAAACAGTAAAGAATATTGCAAGTGACTCAAATTCAGTCACGAGGGCATCCTGTCGACGCGTTTCGCCCTAATTGGGGCTCATCAGGACAGGAGTAGCAAAGTTGTAAAATTTAACACAGACACCTTATGGGAAGTACAGCATCACCTAGCTCACAATTTGTGTCTTCGTGTCGTTTCACCTGACATCGCAAGTTTTAACAACAGTCGACACGGAGGAGATCCGGCTCAACTGCCTTTTCCATAGCCAAAAGTTATATATAAGAGAAACTCTCTTCTCTATATATAACTCTTATATATAACTTTGGCTATGGAAAAGGCAGTTGAGCCGGATCTCTCCGTGTCGACTGTTGTTAAACTTCGATGTCAGGTGAAACGACAAAGACACAAATTGTGAGCTGGTGATGCTGTCTCCATAAGGTGTCTGTGTAAATTTACAACTGCTACTCCTGTCCTGATGAGCCCAATTAGGGCGAACGCTACAGGATGCCTCGTCTGAATTGAGTCACTGCCAATAATTCCTTTTACTTATATTATATATATATATATATATATATATATATATATATACTCGCTTAAACAATCAGTTATTTAATTTTTTATGATAGGTTCAAAACACTTATCTAGATAAAGACCTGGCTTATCTGAACATACCAGGCAAAAAAATACTATATCCTTACGCACATTTGATGAATAACAATTCTTGCACCTCTTTCTCATTTGTTGTCCATTTGTAGCTCTTTGATGTTTTTATGGCAAATCAGGCAGTTTTCCATCACTTTTCTTATCGTCTTATTGAGTTCCACCTTCATTTACAAGGGCTTTTATTATTTTTTATGACGGAAGTCATAATAGTTCAGTCGTTTCTGAGTAGTAAATTTATTATATAAGTGAAAGCTGTTTGTCAATTCCTGACATATACTTGTTATATTTTATTATACTTTGTGGTTTTGTAACATCTTGCCCTCCCGTATTTTTTGTTGTTTGCAATGCGCTATCAAATTCTGTAGAAATAAATATCACATCTCGTTTATCTCTCCACTTTCCTACTGCTACTCTACTACAGTATTTGGTTAGAATATCTGCTGTTTTGTTAAATTTGGCATTTACAACTTTCTTTGCATTGTTTCTTCTATTTTGTCGCAGAGTTCCAGTTACATACGTGCCTTTTTCTAGAAGTTCTTTGCTTAAATTGTAGCTATTGTAGTAATTATCCATAAAAAGTGAGTGGCCTCTGTTTAGATAATTTTGTGCCAAAGCTAAAACAACCTTGCTTGAATGATCCTTTCCGAAAATGTCTTCATCGGTACCAGTATACAGCCGTACTTTATGAACGAATCCATTAGGTTACACTAAAATGCATAGTTTTAACCCATACTTATGCTTTTTATTTTTGATACATTTGTCGAAATGCAAGTCGACCTCTCCACAACATCATCGACTCATCCACGCACAAATTTTTACTCGGAGAGTAAATTTCGTGCATTACGATTAGATACTTCTGTACAAATCGAATTTTATGAATACGATCTCCATAATTTGCATCGCCTCTTTGAGGATCTTGTGAAAAATGAAGACACCGCAAAATTAGTAAAAATCGGTTTCTACTCATGTGTCTCTGAAAAAATGGAATACTGTGAAATCGTCTGTTTTCTAATCTTGTATACTATTTATTTCAATGTGCCCCATATGAATCCACAACCCTAGAAAAACTTAAATTCTTGTATTGTTAATGGTTTCCATAGTACTATATGAGACTGCTCGGTTGTATTTTCACTGCAAAAAACTTCTTCTGCGTATACGTTTGTTTCATTTACGTGTTCAAAAAAATTTTCAGTTATCATTAAATTAAAACCTAGGGTGAATTGTCATTGATATCCAGTAAAAATTGGTATTTTCCAAGAAAAGGAATAATTTTTAAATTCTGGTCTGCAGTCCATTTAATTTCAGAAGTTTAAGCTGCAACAACTACATCGGTTTCTAGAACATAAATAATAAATTAATAACTTCAACAATTTATATTTAATACCTGTCTGAATGTCATCCCTTTCCACCACCGCTCCATCTTCGTCGCTTTCTTCCCCTTCAGATATCTCATCAGGTTCATATTCGCTCTTGTTATCTTCAACTGGCTCGAAATCACTTTCTTGATTTGCAAGTATTTCTAATTCCTTGTCCGTTAGTGGTTTATTATATACATATCGTGAACGTTTCGGTTTGGAACAACCTGGATTTTATCCTCCATAACAAAAAAACTGTATTAACAAACACAAAAACCAAATACCTAAAAACGCACTCTATACAGTACCTAACAGGCCAACAAATTCACAACAATCTCAAGCAGCAGCCAGTTTAATATTGAGACAAGAATCGCTATATTACATTTGACGACAACGGGCCGTCGTTGACCTCTGCGCAGAAACTCATTTGACGAAGGCGCGTCGTCATCGGCAGTGAACATGTTAAAAACAATTGATGTTTTATTTACGGACACAAGGCAATACCATAGCGAAAGCTGGATTCAAACATTGAACGGTAAACTTTAAGAATCTCTCAGAAGTCATCTCTCGATACAGTGTGTACTGCATAACAAATTGAGACCAAATTAGTTGCCAATTCATTTAGGTGAACCAACCAGTTTAAATGTTGGTCAATTTTTAATCGTAAAAGCTAACATTAGATACAAAAGTTTGACGGTAGTGTAAGGTTTTGGTGTTAGACTTGAAAATCAACCAAGTTTTCTCCTTATTCACTGCGAGTTTATTGATGATAAACCAGTTGTTCAAAGATTTTAAATCTGCCCGAATATTATTATTTATTGAATGTGTTGATGTAGCTTCCCATTGTAGACTAATATCGTCAGTAAAAAGTGAAAATTTGGCATGTTTAATTGAAGCAGCAAAATGGTTTATGTAGTACAAGAAGAGTATAGATCCTAATACAGAATCTTATGGAACTTCTAGTTCCACCCAAACGATTGAAATTGTTATTGATAGAAAATTTTTTCGATTGGGTTCTATTTTTATTATATATAAATAGCCATAAATTGGCTATTGCACGAATACCGTAATGATGTAGCTTATTTAAAAGAATATTGTGGTTAACGGAATCAAAAGCTTTGCCGAAATCAATACATTCTGCGACTGTAGCAGAAAGTGAAGTGTATGTACCATACAAAAAATTTACAATTGCACCAAATGTGGATTTCTTTGCATGAAAACCAAACTATGTTGTCAGAGGTACTAGATTTGCTAACAAAATTAAGAATTGCAATTTCACAATGGTCTCGATTACTTTAGAGAAAGATTAAAGTGATATTGGTCTATAGCTATTTACACAATAAGACTACCCTGGTAGAGATAAAATAATTGCATGCTTTAGATAATCTGGAAAATACATAGTTCAAATGAGTGGTTAACTGGGTTAACCAGATAACCCAGAATATTTGCAGGTAAATAAAGTAACATAACTTTGTCAGGAGTTGATTAACCGATACAAATTTATTTTGCATTGCACATGATATCAACCAATCACTAGATGACAAACTTTAGTGTGATATCATTTACACTGATTTTTCAAAGGCATTTGACCATATTGGCCATGAATTTGTAATTGCTAAACTAAAAGGAAATGGTTTCTCATCCAAATTGATAGACTTATTTGGAAATTACTTACATGGAAGGAAGCAATTTGTGACAATGCATGGGTACAATTCCCATCTTATAAGGGTTTCTTCAGTGTCTCACAAGGCTTCATCCTGGGCCCACTTTTCTTCAACGTATTCATCAATGGCATCATTCAAAGTTTTGATTTCGATATATGCTAATGCCTCAAGTTATATTCTTCAATTTCTTATATTGAAGATTGTCAACAGCAATAAGACAACTTATATAAACTTGTTTCTTAGTGTGATCAAAACAGACTAACTTTAAATGTAGGGAAATGCTACATCATGTCCTACAGCCTATCTCTAACTACAAGTTTATTTGCTATAAATCAATTGAACAATTTTATCAAGACCGGGAAGTTTATTTCATCAAAAGTTATCGTTTGTTGATCACATTAACCACACTGTCTAGAGCTTACAAATTGAACGTAACAACTTTTAGGATTATTTTTGTTTGTAACTGATATTTAAGTATTTGTCATTTTAATTTGAGGTAGAATAAGTCTTAAACATATAATCTTTCTTTTGTAAGCGTATTTACCAGGAAAGTTTATGGTCAGTGTTTGAAACACTCTGATTTTTTAAATAGACTATCTGTCGAGGATTTTTTTTTGGTCAAAACACTAGTGTGGGCATCAAAGCCAGGTAAATTATCCACAAAAGAAATTTGAGTTCTGTAAACTGTAAGCAACATTAGGTGAGGAACATTTTGATAATTAAGTAAATAGGTACTTGTCAGGCATAATTTTGTTTGAAAGAAATCATAATGTAAATGTTCTATACCCTTTTGTACGAAAGAAAATATTTTGACTGTATAGATGCTCTATGATATTGCTGTGTTTGATTTCATTTTGTAAATTCCATTATTTATGTTGAGCTAGCCAGATCAAGAAAAGTTAGAAAGGAAGGTGAGTAATTTCACATTTTACAATTTGCTGTATCTGTATCACAGCATTAATTTAGCAATGCTCAAAGTGGTCGTTGTCACATCGTTAATTTAGCAGTGCACAAACGTGAGACTGCTATTACAGCAATATGTGCGACTGATAAAGAGTTTTATTATAATATTCATAAAATGGTTAATAGTAAGAGATTTCTAAAGTGCCTCATTAACGATTGTTTGGCTAAAACTAGCTGCGATCAAGAAATATTTCTTAAAATAGACGGTAACCACAACCATTTTCCAGATAAGAACATTGAGAAAACTTTGTTTTAGAAACTGTTTGTTAGAGATACACACAAAAAGTGTAACTTTTACACACTTCATTATAATTAGCTTATGTATCCATATCTTAGTAGGTTGGAGAAAAAGACCACAGGTAATCTGGTCTCCCACCTGGTTGTCGCATGTATTTATAGTGCACAATAAAGTAAATATTATTATTATTAAAAGATTCAACGGTGAAGCAAGCTGCAACTAATGCCAAAGATATTCATTCTATTTTTGTAAGAATTAGCACAAGGTGTGTAGTAAAACTTGTTTATGTGCAACTCTGCCTGCCTGTCTGGGAATGCTTGCAGCATGCATAACGTCGACAATTTTAACCGGATTTTGATAAAATTTTCAAAGATTATGCAGATTACGCCTTATATAGTTCTCTATCAATTTGAAAACTCCGAGATTAAGGATACGTCTTGCGTACGTGCAAAAGTGAACTTTGCGCCTCCTTTAAAATATTTGTAAATTGCGTTTTTCTGTTTAGCCCTCCCCCAATATTGCCAGTAAGTTAGCCTTTTCAGCTACCACTAAAGCGATGCGAGAACGTCGTTGAGTTCAGCCACAGATGCCAGTTACACTAGCCAAATTTGGTGTATTATGTGGAGAAAGTATGCTGTATGAGCAAGTGGATGATGAGCCCTTTGTATAGGAGCTGTAGAGGAGGTGCACATAGAAGGTATCTTTAAAACAATGTCGAGCCAAAAATTAGTTAGCTTCTGACTATAATGATGATCGATTATGGATATGTGAGTAAACTATGTAACTTCCAGTTCATTTAGTATATTGCCGAAAGTGATGATTCAAGAAACTAATCCCTTTGTTACCTTTTTAGGCATTTCCATGTGTCTTCTTCGATGAATCAAGAAAAGCAAGTGCGTATTGATGCAGTTTGTGGTAAGATAAAAGTGTCGTTCCAGAATTTTCACCAAAATTAATTATGATGAATTTTGAAATATCGTTTGTCACTTCACTGGAAAACGAATTTCCAGGTGCCTAAAAAGGCGAGTGTTTATTTAAGTATTGTCAAGTAATTCGTTATTCTAAACAAATAAAAACAGAATATTCTTATTATTTTTAGGCTCTTTTGGGGAAGACTCGAGTGCTAGGAGTGTCAGCATTAGTAACAACTAATAAATATGGTAAAAGGGCGTTGTAAATGTGAATGAACTTGGCCCTGCTACCTGCCGGTAAAATTGGCCTAGGATTCGCCTATAAACGGATCTTTTTTAATACAGAAACATCTTGAAGAAGACTATGTTGAGGTATGCTGTTGCCATTTAATTTTGTGATTTATATTCAGTTTTTCTCCCCCAGCCAGTTCATTCAATGTCGATTACTTGCTCTCCCTTATAATACTAAGAAATACAGAAAGGTTATTGTAAGAAATTACCTACCATCCACTTAAACTTGCAGTACCTGCTCTCCCTTATAATACTAAGAAATATAGAAAGGTCATAAGAAATTATGAGTTCATCCCTTCTGAACGTACATTCATTCCATTCCTTCCTCAACCACAGTTAGTGGTATCCACTTAAATTTCAATAATTGTAAATGTTATTTTCATAAAGGTAAATAAGTGAGTGCAAGTTTGGAGTTTCTATTAAAAGACTACACATTCGCAGTATCATCGTAATTAATTTTTTTTATGTAACAAATTGGATTTTGCTCCTATATTTTACAAGTGTGTGTTTATTGGAGATCTACGAATTAAATTTATTGTAATATACATGTTGCGTTCGTTGTTATCAGTTGATTAATGTGCAAGAAGTATTTCTGCAACCCTTAAAAAAATTGGATTTTGCTCCTAAATTTTACAATTGTTTGTTTATTGGACACCTACAAATTAAATTTATTGTAATATACATGTACATGCGTTCGTTGTTATCACTTGATTAAAGTGCAAGAAGTATTTCTACAACCCTTGAAAAAAAGCATCATGGTACAACCTTAATGGATATCAGATTGTGTCAAAGGATTCCAATTAATAAAATTAAATTACACTTATGTTAAGTGTCGTTAGTACACGATTACAACAATTATGGATATATAATTTTCAGATATCTTTGAAAGCAGTGGTTGGAGAGAGTATGTGACGATTCACTGTCCAGTTTTGGTAGAGCAAGAAGGACAAATAACGATTTCGAGTCGTTCTATGCGACACTCCTAAAATTGCTATGTGTGTGAGGAGGCATTGTTTGAGAGTTCACCAACATGTGAGTATTCTGAATAACTTTTATAGCTTTCAAAATATTTTGCAGTTAATGTAGAAAATTTTGAAATTTTTAATAGTTCCTTAAACTTCTATCAAATTCAATTTACAATTTTTTACATTATTATATTTTTTGCATTTTAAAACTCTTTCAGGGACTGGAATCGAAATGTTAGCTAATTGAATAAAGTTCTGAAATTTTGGTGCTAAATATTTCCTGATTAGAATTAATACAATTATTTGTTTTTCATGGTGCAGCCGAAACATCATCACATCACTGCTCACGAGGTACAATTGCATGTCCAACAAGGACTACAGATTAAAACGCTGGGTAAAAGAAGACACCAGCTAAATGATCGGCGAATCAGAACGGCTTATGCAAAAGCTGCAAAACATGGAGATATAGTTAGATTTTTAAACTAAGTGGCATATTACGTGGAATCCCTATTACAATCTGCATTTGCCAAACAGAAAAAAGGAGAAGAATTAAATGAAGAATTTCCGACAAGCATTGGCATGTTGTTTATGTACACACACACACGCATATATATATATATATATATATATATATATATATATATTACAATCAACTGCACATTATCATATCTTTTGTAAAGATTCATCAACTGATTTGTTAATCGGGGTAGCCCCTTAAAGTATATATACACACTGTCAAAATTATTAAATGATCACTATACTTTCAATTTCAGATAACACTGAGTTGGTCCAGCCTAAGCTAGAATAAGAAGAAGAAACAACTGTACAGACAGGCAATGGACCAAATTTTACCATCTGCATGATTTGCCAAACATTGGCCCACGCCACGATTCCATCGCCATGCAGACACTTTGGGTTGTGCGATGAATGCAACGTTACAAGGCAAACTCTCGAAATGACTCCATCATCATCTGAAAATATCGCCTATGAATAGCATTGTAGATTATAATTATTTATGGTTCCGGGTTGGGACCGTGTCATTTTATAAATTAAGGTCGACGTTTCGCCCACTTTTGTAAGGGGCTTCATCAGGACAATAAATATATTAAAAGTTAAGAATGATAATGTTAAATAGACAAGTCACAGTGTAAAGAGAAGAGTTACTCCTGAACTAGCAGACTCACTAGCCCATTCATAGCCAAAAGGTGTCTTGTGGCGAAGTAACTGTTACTTCGCATGGGCATGGATTGGATCGGACCAAATATTAGACGAGAACCCAAACCTACCTGAACAAAGTGTGTTACCGGCCCAAACTGTGAACTAATCTGAGAAAAAAGAGTCGTTCCTCACTAACGACCCCACTTATTTGGTTAAACCTATAGTTTAGCTCTTTGGATCACTGAAACACGTAAGTCATTCTAATATTTTAGAACTTCTTCAAGGTACAGGTCCGTTCAGAATGGAAGATATTTGTATTGAAGTATTTTATAAAATAAAAATTTTTTAAACTCCTTTTAAGTAGTAAGTAAATGGCAAATAATGAAAATTATTTACAAATTTTTAGGCATATACGATTTATAAATGAATAGCCCGATATATTGGTGTAAAAATCGGCACGGATATAAACCATATTTATGTCACATATTGAAATAAGTAACACATAGATCTACAAACATGTACAACATTTCATTATTAAAATAGTTAATGACATTACAAATTCTGTACTAAAAACCCATAAACATGTGTCTCAATTTTTTCTTTTCTTGTTAATGCCATTTAAATGTATTTAAGGTTATTATAGTAGAAACCACATTAAAACATAATTTTATACAAATAAATGATGCTATTAATTTAGTCAATGGAAATAACCCCCATATATTGTTCGACAGGAACTCTGTCAATAGGGCAATTCGAATGGTCTACAATGCTATCATAGACGATATTTTCAGGTGATGGTGGAGTCATTTGTAGAGTTTGCCTTGTAACGTTGCATTTATCGCACAGCCCAAAGTGTCTGCATGGCAATGGAATCGTGATGTGGGCCAATGTTTGGCAAATCATGCAGACAGTAAAATTTGGTCCATTGTCTGTCTGTACAGTTGTCTCCTCTTCTTATTCTACCTTAGGCTGGACCAACCCACTGTTATCTGAAATTGAAAGTATAGTGATCATTTAATAATTTTGACAGTGTGTATATATATATATATACTTCCAAATATTTTAAGGGGAGTACCCCGATTAACAAATCGGTTGATGAATCTTTACAAAAGATATGATAATGTGCAGTTGAATGGAATTACTATAATGTGTACATAAACAACACGCCAATGCTTGTCGGAAATTTGGTTGGAAAATTCGTCAGGAGGCACCAGGATAAATTCTTCATTTAAATCTTCTTCTTTTTTCTGTTTGGCAAATGCAGATTAAAATAGGAATTCCATGTAACATGCCACTCAGTTTAAAAATCTAACTATATCTCCATGTATTGCAACTTTTGCATAAGGCGTTCTGATTAGCCAATCATTTAGTCGGTGTCTTCTTTTACCCAGCGATTTAATCTGTAGTCCTTGTTGGACATGCAATTGTACTTCGTGAGCAGTTGTGGTGATGATGTTTTGGCTGCACCCTGAAGAACAAATGATTGTGCTAATTCTAATCAGGAAATATTAAGCATTTCAGAACTTTATTCAACCAGCTAACATTTCGATCCCAGCCCTGAAAGAGTTTTAAAATGAAAAAAATATAATAATGTAAAAATTGTAAATTGAATTTGATAGAAGGTTAAGAAACTATTAAAAATTTCAAAATTTTCTACATTAACTACAAAATATTTTGAAAGCTATAAAAGTTATTCAGAATAAACACATGCTGGTGAAATCTCAAACAATGCCTCCTCACACACATGGCAATTTTAGGAGTGTCACATGGAATGACTCGAAATCGTTATTTGTCCTTCTTGCTCTACCAAAACTGGACAGTGAATCCTCACATACTCTCTCCATCCACTGCTTCCAATGATATCTGAAAATTATATATCCATAATTGTTATAATCGTGTACTACCGACACTTAACATAATTGTAATTTAATTTTATTAATTGGAATCCTTTGAAGCAATCTGATATCCATTAAGGCTGTACTATGATGCTTTTTTTCAAGGGTTGCAGAAATACTTCTTGCACTTTAATCAAGTGATAACAACGAACGCATGTATATGTGTATTACAATAAATTTAATTTGTAGATATCCAATAAACACACAATTGTAAAATATAGGAGCAAATCCAATTTTTTTTAAGGGTTGCAGAATACTTCTTGCATATTAATCAACTGATAACAACGAACGCAACAAGTATATTACAATAAATTTAATTCATAGATCACCAACAAACACAGACACTTGTAAAATATAGGAGCAAAATCCAATCTTTGTTACTTAAATAAAAATTAATTACTTACGATGATACTGAGAATGTGTAGTCTTTTAATGGAAACTCCAAACTTGCACTCACTTATTTACCTTTATGATAATAACATTTACAATTATTAAAATTTAAGTGGATACCACTAACGGTGGTTGAGGAAGGAATGGAATGAATGTGCAGCCAGAAGGGATGAAATCATAAAACATATACTTGCAAGAAGCTAAGCGGATGGTAGATAACTTCTTATGACCTTTCTATATTTCTTAGTATTATAAGGGAGAGCAGGTACTGCAAGGTTAAGTGGATGGTAGGTAATTTCTTACAATAACCTTTCTGAATTTCTTAGTATTATAAGGGAGAGCAAGTAATTGACATTGAATGAACTGTCTGGGGGAGAAAAACTGAATATAAATCACAAAATTAAATGGCAACAGCATACCTCAACATAGTTTGAAAGTATTCTTCAAGATGTTTCTGTATTAAAAGATCCATTTATGGGCCAATTTTACCGGCAGGTAGCAGGGTCAAGTTCATTCACATTTGCAAAGCGCTTTTACCATATTTATTAGTTGTTACTAATGCCGACAGTCCTAGCACTCGAGCCTTCCTCAAAAGAGCCTAAAAATAATAAAAATATTCTGTTTTTATTTATTTACAATGATGAATTACCTTACAATACTTAAACAAGCACCCACCTTTTCAGGCACCTGGAAATTCGTTTTCCAGTGAGGTGACAAACGATATTTCAAAATTTGTCATAACTAATTTTAGTGAAAATTCTGGAACGACACTTTTATCTTATCACAAACTGCACTAATACACACATGCTTTTCCTGATTCCATCGAAGAAGACATGGAAATGTCTAAAAAGGTAACAAACGGGTTAGTTTCTTGAATCATCACTTTCGACAGTATATTGAATAAACTGGAAGTTATCATTATAGTCAGAAGCTAACTAATTTTTGGCACAGAATTGTTTTAAAGATACCTTCTATATGCACCTCATCTACAGCTCCTATACAAAAGGTTCATCATCCACTTGCTCATACAGCATGCTTTCTCCACATAATACACTATATTTGGTTAGTGTAGTGGGCATCTGTGGCTGAACTCAATGACGTTCTTGCATCGCTTTAGTGGTAGCTGAAAAAGCTAACTTACTGGCAATATGGGGGGAGGGGGGCGCTAAAAAGAAAAACACAATTTACAACTATTTTTAGGGAGGCACAAAGTTCACGTTTCCGTGTGCGCAAGACGTATCCTTAATCTCGGAGTTTTCAAATTGATAGAGGACCATGTAAAGGCGTAATCTGCATAGAAGTGTTCTTTGACATATGGTATCCAAATATTTTAATCGATTATAATATCGTTTCCTGAACTGGGTTCACTTTTATTCTGCATTTCGTCCTGGCATGTATTTTCTGCGTTCCTAATGCCGTTAATTTGAGAGCGATGCACACCTACTCGGATAAGTTTATATTCTCTGTGCATTGGTAGGTTTATTACATAGTTATTAATGACTAAAAGGAATTTCGTTTTGGCTCTTTGGCGTAGGCCCACTGATTCAGCTATTTTTGTAACATTAACGAGTCTTGCTACTCTTGTGACGATTCATCATTGAGCGAAATCAAGATGTTTAGCTGTTTCACCTCATCTGATTTAGATGCAAGATGAATATTTCGGCACATGGAGGTATGTTGCCATGTTTTTTTTCATATCAAGAGATTATTGTTTATCAGCATTTGATGTTGCTACATAACAAATGAACCATAAATAAACTCGAGTCACATATGCTGGTGGGCGGAGCAAGTTTATAAAATCCGCTTCGAAACTAGCTTCTCTAGTGTTTCTTGTTACTTTTAAATTGCTTACTAAAAATTGTTCTAAATTTACTAGGTTTAACTAAAAATGCTTGTTTAGAGGAAAGCATAAGCATTATCTTTTTTGTTTATCACCGATAAATTTTACATATTACAAAACGAAATGCATACTTCGTATATTTTTTTAAATAAAAGTTTTTGGTTTATTGTAAGTAAAAATTCCATGGCAAAGTCCGTTCTTTGTCTTTGACACCCCCCCCCCGTAGTTAATACGGCATTTCTAAGTTTCTTTTTATCTTTTTCTACATTATCGTGATTCGTGCAGGTTCTTACTCTACTTTCCTTTCGGTTTATGTCTGACCCGTGCGTTTTACTGTAGCAACATGTGCAAGAAACAGAGATATTAACATTTAAATTAAGATAAAGGAATGTTTCATGTTATGACACACACAAGCACACTCACACTAGAGCAGGGATATAAATGTCGGCTGTACACAACATCCACATTTAATGTATTAATAAATAATAACAGTTTATTCTATACCTACTATAAAATATTTTCTAACCATAAAAATCAGAGTATTCTTATATATAATTTTAATACGAATTAAATTACAAAGGATGTACAAGATTTTCGTAATCTAAATATGATTGTTACTTCTTTTTAATTCGTTCAATGCATTCCTTAACATGAACTTCATAATCTGTAGTTAGAGTAAGCACTTCATCACATGCTTCACATGTAATTAATTGACTGACTGTTGCCCTTTTTCGAGTGGTTATATTACTACTTATTACTACTGTTTCACAACAAGTAGATGCATGATTCTACAAAAAAACCAAATATTCTAGTAAAATAAAATTTTAATTTACCTCTAATTCATCCTGGAAAAATTGTTCATTACAAAGAGGACACACGCCTTTCATAATTTTATTATCACTTGAAGTTGTGGTGCTTGGTAATGGTTCATATATTTGTGATCCTCCTTCTGATGAGGTGCTTGGTTTCTCATTAGGTTTTTTTGTGCCACCTCTTCCACCACGAACACTTGATTTGGTTTCTAAAATGTTTTGTATCAAATATTGTTTAAGTAAAGTAATATAAAAGGATTAAAACAAACTAACCTCTTGAAGTAGGACATAGGAGTGAGTATTCAGGAAACAAAGGATATCTCAAAAGAAGATACATGATGATTCTCTCTACTGTTAGGAACACTAAACTTTGAAAATCAATATATTAGAAAAATTATCAGACAATGCTAAAAGGCACCAATAACTACATGAAAAAATTAAATAAAAAGCAAAAACTATTTCCCACAACAGCGATGCTACATATACAGGATGTCCCCGTTATGAGAGCAAATATTTTAGGTGGTGATAGGGGACACTTTTCTAAGAACAAAGTTTAAATAAAATATTTTTCAAGTTCCCACCCTGAAGGGGTGGGTCAATTTATAGCATTTTTGTGGGTGTCTTTCTGTAAATGAATACAGCATCGAAACTATTAACTTTAGCATATTGATCATCTAAAACTATTTTAAAGAGCGTAAAATTTCCACAAGTTTGCATTTTTATCATTTTTGTCTAAACTAAAGGATACAGGGGTTTTATCTAGAGATCTATATGAAAAAAATTCACAAAATTTCTTTTATTGTAATATTTGAATATGCGATAACTTGTAACGAATACGATTTCGTTCCCAGTTAATTTACGCCTTTTTATAATTATTAATTTATAAATATTCCTTACGGTATTGAAAGTATAAATTTCTATTCAATTAGTATAATAGCTTTATTTATTCGTTATCTTGTAGAACTCCATCTGTGTTGATAAACTTAATGTAGCATTTCGGTTTCACTGCGCTTGCTCGCGTAGTAAAACACTTTGGTCTATTTTAATTTGAGGATGTAATGAATAGACAGGTTTACGATGCGTGGTCGAGTAGAGTTTTTTGAAGTCAGGGAGTCCAACAGGCACGTGGCTTGGAAAAGGAGAATTCCTTTAGATTTGAAGTAGAAACCATCACTAGAGAGTCATGAAGAAATTTTTGTTTAGTTTTCTTCTTTGGTTAGTTGACTCTTGGGATGATTTATATGGTTTTGATACAAAGTCATGACGGTATGTAATTATTTTCATTTTGAATTTAAATTAATGGTTCTTGATTTTAGTAGTGCAAGTTTTATGTTACTAAGTATTTCAAAGTTGAAATGTTAAAGTGCCCCTGTTGTGAACAAACACAAATTTAAGCGTTCATTTTCGAATGGAAATCAAGTTCGTAGTCCTACGCATATATAAAGGGCGCGCATCTGTTGTTGAAGTTAAACACGAAAATTGATTGACGATGGTACAAAGTTCATTCTCAAATAAGTTGGTAAATAGTTGCTACCGGAATTAGATAGAGGTCATGCAAACTTCAGTGGTGAGTGATTACTTTATTCAGTTCTCGTTAAACAAAGAAACCACAGGAAATACAGCGATTGTTCTTTTTAGTAAATTTAGACAGTAGTTTAAATTGGTGTGAATATTTTTTTTGTTCAATATTTAACAGGTTGATTTGTATAAATGTTCATAAGAACGTTGAAGATTTAAAGATAAATTTCGATGAATCGAAAAGGTTAAAACAAGAATTTGTAACTTAACAGGTGACAGTTTAGCGTTTGTTTGTCACATTTTATGATCCAGTTTTTTACTCGAAAGTATAATAGTACACAGGTTATTTCGTACCTTAAGGCTATTTGACTTTTAGTTCAAAGTATAAATTTTATAAATATCCAAATTCAATCTTACATAAAATAAGCTCAAATCATTTACACTCTTGTTTGTAAACCAAAAAAGGATCCTTTGTCGGTGATTATTAAAAAGTTGTTACTTATAATTAAAAACCCAATATCTTCTTAAAGGACTTTAATAAATAATAAAGATCTTTAAAATGCACTTATGAAATAAGAGATAACGTATAAACACTTTGATAGTTTGATTGCAGAAACAATAGTGTATATAAAGTTGCATAAAAGATGTATATATATATATATATATATATATATATATATATATATTTCTTTAACCAAATAGAAAATGGATTATGTTATTCTAAATCTTATTTTTATTGAAGTTGATCATAGTTTCTCACAGATGGTACAAGCAAATTCACAAAATTCATGAGTATAGAGAGAAAGGTCATCAGCATTCTCTCGGTAAGATATTTTAGAGTTATATTTTTGAATTGCAAATTTTTGAAATCTTTTGTGATAATTTGACTAGGCTCTAGTGAAGCCCTAGTTCTAGGAATTTCTTGAGGTGGTTATATTTTCAGACAGTACGGGATCATCGTTCCAATTCAAGCTTGCAGTGTTAAACGTAAGTAAGTATTATGTTTATACGTTTTGGTTGTTCAGGAGATTTTGTTTTCTTTGAAGATTTCCTATCTTATCTTCGGATTGTTAGGCATTACAGCTATTATTAAGATATACGGTGGCGTCCATAATATTCTTTTTTTTTAATCGTACACCAACCTACGACGTCAGCTCATAGCTCTGCACTAAGTTGAAGAAACTTAGCTGGCTGGATGATCTTATTTAAGGGTCCTTTTGTACGAAAAGCCGCTTCCCATACATTTTACTCTTGGCTTGAATTTTAGCCAGGAACCCCCTTATGTTGTGTGGTGACTCTGCCACCTATAAGGTGGAGTAGATAGAAAAACAGGTGTAACAAACTTTCAAAAGGCAAGAGTTATAAAAACGAACGGCCCACTCCGAATAGCAAATTTTAAGAGGTACAACTTTGCCATAACAATTTTTTTTTTATAAAATCTTATAGAATCTTATAGAACAATTGAAAATAATCAAAAGTGGACATGAATTGATAAAATGCAAAACTTCTAAATATCATCGTTATTCAATTAACATTACGATTATAGCTTTAGTTATTTTAATGTGTTCAAAATTATAACTGTTTGAAAATTACCTCCCACATTTGCAGTACATAATCTTTCTCTTTTTAAAAATAATGTTCAGTTTTATTTTGTATACTATCTCATCTCTAGTTGAATTCATGTGTACTATGTTCAAATCGTATTATTAAACATAGATCAAAAGAATGCTGAGGGTTAACATAACAAGTGAAGATCAGCATCAGTTCTATTGTTTTACTCATCTGTTAGCTGCATTGTTATTCTGTCAGTGTACTTTTTGTAGTTTCCTATTGTTAAACAAAATTTGTATTAAACTTTCAGAAACGCTTAATTGTCTTTATTACTGTTCTTCTTTTTCGTTATTTTGCTATAATGTTATTTTCAAATCAGGAATATGCGGATATACACTTTGTATATGGTTATTGTAATGGTAGCGCACCTGCGGCTAGAATGGAATATCAAAGAAGATATTCTCAAAGAATACTGCCGAGTATTTGAGTATTTTATAATGTGCATAGGTTTATTATGAGAACGAATTAATTTAAAGATTATTAATAGTAAATGCTTGTAGATGCTTAGTAGAAACTGGAAATTTTCCAAATGCAGACAAAGAACGTGGGTGGCATATTTACAATGACAACGAGCAACCAAGTAGTCCAGAAATTTTAGAACGAGTGGAAAATGAACCTTCAACCAGTATTAGAAGATTGCAAGCTGAATTTGGTATATCAAAACGCAAAGTTCGTCAAAATTAACTCTAACATTTTTATACATTCACTAATTGTTAATTTTATTTAAATAGATTTGGAAAACATTAAGTATCAGTACTGTCCATACCATTTACATTCAGTACAAGTATTACAAAATGCAGACTATCAGCAATGACATATTTTCTGCAATTGGTTGAGAAATTGGTTGAGAAATTGACAAAGATTTGCTTCACACATTTTTTTTACCGATGAAGTGCAATTTACAAGAGATGGTGTAAACAACAGCAGAAACGAAAGTCAATTGGCTATCGAAAATCCTAGAAAAAACAGGAGAAACTGGACATCAAAGGCGTTTTAGCGTAAACTGTTGGTGTGGAATGTTAGGAAGCAAAATAAAGGGCCCTTATTTTTTTCCCGAATATTTATCATTCTTAGAAAGTGAATTATAAACACTGCTAGAAGATATTTCAATAGCAACACGGATCAATGTGTGGTTTCAACATGACAGTGCACTGACACATTTTGGATTGAATATTAGAACTCCTTTAAACAGAATTCTCCCCCGAAAATGGATAGGAAGAGAAGGTCCCATTAATTGGCCCAGATTGCAATCCTCTACACTATTTTTTATGGGGTACACTATAAGCGATAGTATATGGTAACAAGGAAAAGCCACATACTAAAGACGAATTATTGAATAGAATAACAAATGCAGTTAGTAAGCTCAAAGAGATAGGAAATCTTATACAAAATGCAACTCAATGTATTTTAAAAAGAGTCAGATTATGTACTGCAAATGGGGGAGGTCATTTTGAACATTTATTACAATAACTTGAGATTTTAAATTAATTAAATAAAGATGAACTTTAATAGTTTTGCATTTTATCAATTCTTGTCCACTTTTGACTATTTGCAATTTGTCTACAAGATCGAATGATTTTATAAAAAAATTGTTACGGCAAAATTGTACCTCATAAAATTTGCTATCTGGAATGGGCCATTCCTTTTGTTTTTTGTAACTCTTGCCGTTTGCAAGTTATGACGTATTCAAATATTACAAAAAAAAAAGAAATTAGATAACTCCCGTATTCCTCAGTTTAAACAAAAAATGATAAAATGCAAACTTGTAGGAAATTTTACACTCTTTTAAAATAGTTGTAGATGATCAATACGCTAAAGTTAATAGTTTCAATGCTATGTCCATTTACAGAGAGGCGCCCATAAAAATACCCCTTTAGGGTGGAGACTTTTTATTTAAACTTTGTTCTTAGAAAAGTGTCCCCCATCACCACCTAAAATATTTGCACCGATAACGATACATACATACATACATACATATATATACATACATATATACATAGATAAACACAAGAATGCATGCATACACGCATGCATGCATAAACACACACACACACACATAAAATAAAATATATAAATAAAATAAAATATATATAACAGGCTTTTAGGTCTGCTGGTTAATGAACTTAACTCTTTATTATAATTTAAGCTTTTGGCTTTATTTTTGAACATTTATCAAAAATACTAAAAATCGTAAAACGTTAGTATGGGCATAAAATAATTAAATTTTTACTAATGCGTGGCTTTACATCAAAATGGTTGACAAAGATAAAATTTTAAAATATAAATAAATAGTTATGTATAAAGTTTTTAAAAGAAATCAATAATGTAGATTCCTTATTCACATTTGAATGTTACACAACGACAATTCCTTTATTTTATAATTTGCAAGGTCATTATACCACACAACTGTAATAACATTATTTTTATTAATCCTATATAAATCTTCCAAGCTTTCGTCGTCTATTGGACAACCTCATCAGGGATCTAAAACTTGTAATATGGAAAACAATATTCTCTTGTTGTAATTAAATTGCTTTGCCAGGATTTTTGGATTATTCCAATCGATCGTATGATCATGATTACACAAAACATGTTCTGCAAGTGCGCAACGATTTTTGTTTGTATGAATATCACTTTTGTTACCTGCCAGTCGTTGTTTTAATAAGGTGCTGGTATGGCCCACATATTTTTGATTACAGCTGCAAGTTAGTTGATATGCCAAATTTGACTGATGTAACATTGGTGTTTTGCTTTTTAATTTACTGTATAATATTGATCCAACAGTATTGTATTTATATGCTACTCATACGCCATCTTCTTGAAACACTTTGTCAATCTTGTTTGATAGTCCTGTAAGATGCGGTAGAACTATAAATTTGGCTTCTTGTTGATTTGGGGCCGGTTGATGTGCCCTATGTGTTGTGTTATTTTCCTGAAGTATGGTCTGGATTATTGTGTTTGAGATAATGCTATAAAGCGGCCACCCGAACACAATAATTCAGACCGCCTTCAGAAAAATAACACAATACATACAAGCTACAATTAATTAAAGGAAGCTCATTCCGTAATAACTTCACTAATTTATTAAAATAAATAAGTGTTGAAGCAATTCAATCATTTTAGAACATTTAAGGACATTCTTAAGCTCAAAACACATACAAATTCAACGTATTTGAAGAAAAATAACCGTGAAATGAAATTTCTTTCAATCTAAACGTAGGTGTGTAAAGAAACTAATAAATACGTTTGCTTCATAGAAACACCTGATAGTTAAAATGTCCAGTTCAAAGAACTGAAATGAACGTTGGCACAGAATTCTGTAGAATTGTATGTAACGGTCAAAGCGAGAGTTACTAAAACAACAGATGTTTTGAAGGCAAAGTGAAACGGAATATCTATAATGTAAAACGGACAGAGAACACGTATAATAAAACGTTGGTTAAAGTATTCGTCTAAAGTATGCTGTAGAATTGGAGGTCAACCACAATATCGATTTTCTGTTGCTTGAATGCGATTCTAAAAGAGACAGCAAATATGGGTTAAACGAGGAAAGGTAGCTAGGGGTTGGACGTTAAAAACGGGGGAAAGCAATCTAATTGGTTGAAGGCGAAAAGTTTCAAGAAGCTCGCAATGGTTAGATGTTGTTGAATAGATTTCAATGTAAAAGCACGATAGACTAGGAATTTTCGGACGTAGAAGTTCGTTACGTACAAAATTTGTAGAATCTGTTTTGAAAAATAAGCATTTTGATGAAAATAGGATCCGTGAGGGGTGTATAAAATCATATAAATACACTAGGAGAGGTATTAAAGCTCTCTTACTTACTATTACTTTTTACTGATTCTCGTATGTCGCTTATTCGTTGAATTATAATACAACATCCTAATTTAAAAGTGTGTAAAACGCTGTTAGTAACGAACATCAATAATTTATTAAAAGTGTGATTTGCATAAGTGAGTGCTGACTGATAGACGGTGCTGTTACTACACGCAACGGTCTAATGAAAGGATGGTACTAAGGTAAGCGCGTTGAAAAGTTTGAAACAAGAATGCGTGAAGTGTCGTGATTACGGAAGGTTAAGCTTGGTCGAAACAATTATCGGAGTAGAAACTCTGAAGGCGGTTGCAGAGATTTGGATAGCGAGTGAAAATGAGTTGAATCTATGTATAATAACGAAGTGTATGGACACAACGACGAGGGTTTTGGAACACATCTTCAGAGGTAACGATGGAAGAAGCTTACTCCAGGTAATGAAATTAATTTCTGGCTTTTGCTTGAACATTTGTGCTGGTATTTTGTGCTTGAGTGATTTGACTTATTGGAGGTGTATTTTATTACCATAAAAACTCATTTAAAAGGAGCATATGTACAGGACAATTAATATTGATTATTTAAAAGTGTTTATTGATAATATGAAAATGTTGTTGTAAGGAGTAAACAGGTCTTTAAGTTTGTTTTAAACAAAAATGCGATGTTTAAAAGCATTTAGAGTAACTGGGTTATACTGAGCTCACAATAGACCAGAATAAAAATCAACTTAGGGTTGCACGACAGGCCCATCTACTCGTCTAAAATAAAATTGTTGAAATAAATAAAAATTATGAAATTTTAAAAGGTTTAAGGATACAGATTGTAACATTTTATGAAACTGTATATACAAATGTGTAAATATTTTCTTGCTAATGGAAACTTTTTAATATGTGTAAATAAAAAGGTTTGTATGGCTTGTTGCATTATTTGAGTGGTAATTTCATTTGACTGTATATGTGAGAAAGAATGAACTTAAGATGGTAGGTATCCAAGAAGAAGCAGATTTTAGAGCTAGCCAGGGTGTGCAGAAATAAGGAGGTATTGGTTTTTTTAATTAATTTTTTTAGAAAAATTTTATGATGGGGCGAGAATCGAGTTTTAGAGGTATCCACTGCAAATTTATGATGCCCAATCCATGGGGCGAGAATCGAGTTTAGAGGTAATCCACTGTAATATATATATTTTTGTGTTTGTGTGTGTGCGCGTGCATGCGTGTGTGTGCGTGCGTGCGCGCGCGTGTACGTGCGTGCGTGTGCGTGCGTTTGTGTGGTGCATGTGTGTGGTGCGTGTGTGTGCGCGTGCGTGTGGGTGCGTGTGTGCGCGCGTGTGTGTGCGTGTGTGTGTGCGCGCGTGTGTGTGCGTGTGTGTGCGTGTGTGTGCGTGCGTGCGTGTGTGTGGGTGCGTGCGTGTGTGGGTGCGTGCGTGCGTGGGTGCGTGCGCGCGCGTCCGCGCGCGCGCGTGTGTGTATCTTAAAAAATAAACCAGACTTCAATATACATTAAAAGTGGACAATATTACTTTTTATTACTAAAGGTTTGGAATAAATAGAGTACTTAAAAATTAGACAAAGACATGGAACAATAAAGTAAATTTATCAAAATCCAGCTAAAGTTTTTTTAATAAGAAAAACAACGAGTGTATGATCTATTAGAATTCCTCCTCAGGAAACAAGTTTATTTGAGTAGTTTTAGGGTGAACTGTTAATTAGATATTATTCAGTGTATCTTAAAAGGCACAAACAGTGACCTCAATGATTGATCTTTTTTTGTATGTATTTCTCTGTTTCAGATTCAACCAAGATACCTATAGCTGTTGAAGTTCATCATACCCTAAAGGTTTCTGCATCTTACCATATACATATTTTTGTAAGTATTGCTAGATGCAGTGCCCCCCTCCACTCTGTCTTTGGTTTAGTAGACTCATCCCTCGACCACTCTTATACTCCCGCGTGAAGTAAAAATCAAGTTTGTCCAGAAGCACATTCAGCGATTCCATTACTTTCAAAGCCGTCCTTCTACCCTGCCCAAGGACAAAGCTTATATATGTTTTAAGGGATCCGCTGAACCCCTACCTGCGAGGCACCTTTAACTTTTTAAGCAGTTAATGTAAAAGGTAACAATATATGTATGCATTAGGTGAAGCAAAACCCAATTACTTTCTCTGAATGGGATCTGTCCCTAGCTTAATTATAATGTGACTTTACATCAATTACAACAAGAAACTTAAAAAACTAAAATTACTGATAAATATTTATCTTACATTTTATTACCCACAATATGAGTGGAGCAGTAAGAAATGCTTGGCCACATTATGGGGTAACGTAGGAAAGGTGGTGGAGGGGTTGGTCTAAAGAACGAATCGACAGTAAATACCAACCAAGTCACCTTTTTTTTTAATATCTGTACTTACAAGAATAATTAAACACAAAACGCACATAAAATATAACTCTAATAAATAATTTCTATGAATTTGATTGGCAAAACAAAAATTAAATTGCAAGGACAAACATCTATATCCTCCACTCCTTAAATAGTAATTACATCTAGTAACAAAACAATCACATTGAAGGATGTTTTGGTAACAAAAAAACTATGCAAGTATACACCTCCTTAAATATTGCGCATAATTTAGGATAAACTTAGTGGAATTAACCACATGAATTAATAATAATCTGCACTGGCAAAGCAAGCAATTAATACTAATCATCTGAAACCTACATAGTCTATATACTTACTTATTATATTGATGCAGACCGAATTCGTTCTGACTACAGCTACTGAATAATGTAAGCACACAAAAACCAACACATATTTACAATAGTACATTTAAAGATAAAACCACAAATTATTAGATAATCTAAGTTTAAAGTGCTGTTCTTAACATTGCTAGAATGTAGGTTATCATCATGTAGTATTCAATATAAATTTGAATGACGACGCTTCGGATGCTCGTTACCTAAGGAACATTGCACATATCTGCAATTTACACATATTACCACTACAACCAACTCATCATCTTATAACTGCAACTACTGAGGTGCACACCACTATAGATCATATTATCACCTTAAACAGGGATAAAGTTATCAACTTTGGGCAAATTCCTATTTTAGAACTCTCTAAACACGACCTAATTTACGCGTCTTTTTCAGTGAAGCTGCCGCAGCTTATTCCAAAATATAAGAAATTTAGGAACTTCAAAGATATGGATGTTGGCAGAGTTGTGAGTGACGCTGGCAGAATTTCTTGGAGTGATATTGACTTATCTGATGACGTAAACTGCAAACTCTATAAAACTATTCGAATCACAAAACCGAAGGCTCACTGGCTAAATGATCAAATCAATGAAATGCGGCGAATTAGAAATGCTGCGGCATTTAGGTTTAAACGTGTTCCTACAGTTGAAAATTATAACTACTTCAAGTACCTGCGAAATAAAACCAAGCAGCTAATTAGAAACTCCAAGCTACGCTACTATTATTCGCTATCCACGAATTTAAATTCCGCTAAAACTTGGAAAGAGCTGAAGTCACTAGGGGTTGGGAAAACGCCTGTTCGTATTCCACACAATTTATGCCTTAATTCTCTAAATGACCATTTTAATTCTAAAAAAGATCACTGATCAAGAGCGCATGGATAACTTTATTATAAGTTTATCCTCCTTAAATACTCCAATGTGCCCTAAGTTTGCTTTTCATCAAGTTACAAATGACATCGTGTACAAATCAATTCAGCGCATTAAATCAAGTGCAATAGGCGCTGACCAAATATCCAAGGCAATGCTTTCATTGGTGCTTCCTCATGCTCTACAGTCTCTTGTCTCTATCATTAACCATTCATTTAGTACAAATACTTTCCCTCATCATTGGAAACAGGCGCTTATTCATCCACTTCCTAAAAAGTCATCCCCTTTATCACCATCTGACTACCGCCCAATTAGTATTCTTCCTGCCCTTTCTAAATCTATTGAATATATTGCTTTTGATCAATTATCAAATTTTCTAAATTCAAATCAGCTATTTGACCAATTTCAATCCGGTTTCGTAAGCACCACTCCACAACTTCGGCCTTAATCCGCATAATCGATGATGCGAAGGAAGCCATGGACTGCAAACAGCTAACTATTATACTATTACTTGATTTCAGTTCAGCTTTCAACAGTGTGAACTTCAAAATTTTACTTGCCAAGTTAAAGATGCTCAATAATTTCTCAGATGATGCTTTGCAATGGTTTGAGTCGATTGAGCGGTCGTCGACAGCGTGTCATTACGGAGGATAGGGCTAACTTGTCAGATTGGCTGAATTTGGAAGCTGGAGTACCACAGGAAGTGTGCTTGGCCCTATTCTCTTTTCCTTGTATATACAGGATGTTTCTAGAGTCTTGAATTTCAGTAAATATCACTGTTACGCAGATGATATACAGGTATATTCACATTTTTATCCCAACGATATTTACCGTACTATTAATAATCTTAACACTGATCTTGCTAGTATAAATTCGTGGGGACTGGACAACCAACTAACTATAAATCCCTTAAAATGCCAAGCAATCTTAATCGGGTCATCTAAATTGTTGAGTAAAATCGATATTTTAACTCTTCCACCCTTATATTTAAATGGCTTAGCAATTCCACTGTCTACTACAGTAAAGAATCTCGGTATAATGATCGACTCGAATCTGTCATGGAAAGCCCATACAATGTATATATGTAAAAAGGTGTATGCTTCGTTACATAGTCTTAAGAGGGTAAAACGATTTTTACCAGTTCGTTTAAGAATACAACTTATTAGGTCGCTTATTCAACCGATTTTTGACTATGGAGATGTTTTATATCATCATTTGTCTATGGACAACAGTAATCGTTTACAACGAGTTCACAACAGTTGCATTCGGTTTGTTTTTGACATCAAACGTCGTCAGCATGTTACACCATATTTCAATAAGCTCTCTTGGTTAAAATTAGTGAAACAGCGACAGTTACATCAGGCAATAATGCTCTATAAACTCCTACATGGACTTGGACCTTCGTACTTAACCTCAAATTTCTCTTACGTTTCCACAGGACACCATAACACACGAGATGAAAACGACTGCTAATACCAATGCACCGTGCTGAAATGTATCATTCATCGTTCTTGGTATCCGGTCGTCTCTCTGGAACTGTATACCCATAAATATAAGAAATTGCACAACATTACTTAAATTTAGAAAAGCATATCAGGAATATCTACTATCCTGCAACTAAACTTCTTAATATGGAATGGGGGAATTGTGGGCCCAGCGTGCGTGATGTGTTTTTGTACGTGTGTGTGTGGGGGGGGGGGGTGGATGTTTGTGTAAAAATGTGCATGCAAGTGTGGTGGCGTATGTAAGTGTATATAGCTATTGTTTGTACTATATAAATATTTTATTGTACAAGATATGTCCTAGTTAGGTGTAAGAGTGGGCTTTATAGCTTAAACCTTGCTAGGAGTATCTTTTCTTTTCTCATATGTATCGAGATTTGCTTATAAATAATAAAGATATTATTATTATTATTATATTATTCCTTATCACGGGCTGTGAAGGGTATGGGTAGCTACAATGGTTACCCATCTCATACTAACTTGAATTACATATAATACAGTAGCCACACAAAATATGCTGTAGCAATAAAGCAAGTTTCTTTTGCACAACGAAGGGAACCTTAGTTCTAAGAATCGAAGAATATTGAGTACAAATACAGGCAGTCGCGTAAAAAAAAGAAAGCCCAATTTAGCAGATAAGAACCAACGCAACCAAGCGATAAATATCTAGTAAACTCGTTCAACCAATGTAATTATTAAGTTGTTTTCAAAAGAAATAATCGTGGAAATCCCATATATACTAGAAATAATATTGAGCAGGTGTTTATCTTGCCAAGATAACATCACTGCTTTACCTAATTATTAGTAAACTAGCAACATTAAGGAAAGTTCTAATTAGTAAAGATTACATGTCTATATAAGGGAACCAGAAAGAATACAGACAAACAAACTCATGCATTTAATAAAGGCCAAGCACAGTTGGCTGCCTAATTAAACGCGTTGAAATCATTGAAATGCAGCAAACCATAAATTCAAATCAGCAGAAACTGAAGTAATTGTTAAAGTAAGGCTGCATTACATTTTCAAATACGAGATGAATGTAACAATTTAGAGTATGACTCACAAATATATTTGATGATTTACATAATAACAAACAAGGAATCTATGATTTGTGAAAGATACTGTCTTGTTTTGCTGTCTACAAAAACCAAACTTAAGTGTATTTTTAAAATATGTACCAATGATTAAAATCTATACTTACTCCTGTAAATAACTGGAAATTCTATTAAAATTTGTCTACATTCAATCATAATAACTACACAATCAAACTTCATAATTTCTTCAAATCAAGCCCATATATTTACACTCACATATAGTAATTGAAGTATAAAGAAATAGATTAGAATTAAAACATTTTATAGATGACAATTATCATTAGCCAAATAACCACTAACAATGTAGTACAAATGATATTGTACCATAGACAAGAAACATTAATATACCAAGATCTCTTTATAATCATTCCAATTTCATAAATAAAAACTTACTTGTGTTTTTTTTACGATGAAGTGGCGGTTCTATTCGACGACATTTAAAAGGTTCTTCAACAGAAATTTCAACAATATCATTGTCCAAATGTTCATCCTCACTAAAACGAACCAAAGTTTTTTCAAAAGCATCCATTTCTTTATCTTTTTCAACTTTTTTTGATTCATCTTCCAATAGATTATCAAACATCTTTTCAGTTCGTGAAGAAGTTTCAGAATTTATTTTAGAACGTTTTATAGATTCTTCATTTTTAAATGTGCTTAAACCTGGCCGCTTTTTGGGAAATCCAGGGTTTGGAATTTGAAGTTTTTCATTAGAATCCGTTTCAACTAAATCATCTGTATACAGCTTCCGCTTTGTTTGCCGACCTGAACGAGATGTATACATTTCAAAATCATCTTCTGTATTTTCATCTTCATCACTGCATTCAATTTCATTTATGGGCGTTTCTATTTGTCTATCTACCAAACCATTATAATTGTTCTTTGCATGTATAGATTTGCCCCAAGGTGCATAGAATATGGATTGTTTTTGGGAACTCTTTAAATCGATCAACAAGTTACGATGAAATTCCCCTATTGCACGTTCTCTTTCAGAGTAATTCAGTGCTAAAATTTCAGGTCGGCAATAAAATGGAAAATTATAAATTTTTCGAGTTTCAATTTTACATAATGGTTTATAAGTAGTTAATAAGGGATAGTATGTATCTACATGATTAAAACTGATATTTATATTTTCAGTCTCTTTGGGCAGAGTTTTAGGACTATTCTTACGTCCCTTGGGTGTAATTTTTGCAATACTTTCCTGAAAAAATGTATATAATTACATACATTTATGGTCACAAAATCAAAAGTAATATATTAAAAATGGTACAAACTACTCTTACTATAGCATGAAAGCAATAGGTGTAATACCCATTCAAAATCCTATTTTACGAGCAATTAAATAAAACGACTTTAGCTTTATGCTAGGCACATATAATATTACGTTACATGAAATTTCAGATTGTAAAAATTGCTACTATTTATAAATGTTTATTTTTGCAGCCATATATAAAACTACACATGTTAATTGTAAGAAATATGCATTTTTTTTATGGTATTTTTATAGGCCTGATTTTGTTTATTCTGTAACTCAAAGATATTTAATGTAGAAACAATATACAATACTTTAAAATTTGTTATTCCAAAGAAAATAGTAAATAAAACCACAAAGTTGCATTTAAATAAAAAAGAATTACATCCCATAATAACAAATAATGTTTTCTTGTAAACGTTAAGCAGTTTTACAGTACATAGATAATAAAAACACGACTTGCAACAGTGAAACATATCGCCTAACATTAAACACAGTATTAGGGTCAAAATTTTGATTCACCACATCATTTTTAATAAAATAATGATATTAATGAAACATTCTAAATAAGATTTTTTTATTATTTGATAGAATTAATGGGTATCAACTGCTGAGTTCATACAATTCCCTATCTAAAACGTAAAATATCAAAAACAGTCACAGCAACAGCAGACTTTCCAATAGAAACCCATTTCTAAAGAGAGAAATCAAAATTCTAACCGACAAATTTCACAGTTCAAGACTGCAAAACCAAAGAAAACCGAAGTAAAAAATATATAAAATTATAGTCCTCGGCAGACTAATGTAAATGTTGAAAGACACGAATGTAATACCAATATACTTCTTATTAAATTATATTTTAATATGTACTTAACAGGTCTGTACCTTCACCCTTTTACAACGTATAAAATTGTTACAGAATTTCTTTTAATTTGATATTCAAATTTTTATAGACAACAATAAAGATGTCACTTATTTTGAATTAAATTATGTCATACACATCTTATGTAATGGAAAATTCAAGTAAATTGTTGAGCAACATTTGTGGTGTAGAATGTACTAGAATTCCCCAGATGATAAGATAGTACATTAAATCGCACTATGAGTTCACTAATAGGAAAAAGAAACGTTTGTAACAATTCCACATAACAGTACAGCTGCTTTAGATGTTAAATCGCACTATGAGTTTAGGAATGGATTAGGTGAATTTATTTACAAACAATTCAATCATTAATCATCCCAAACAAACAGAAGTTAATGAATTCTGGTTATTCTGTGACACTTAAGCGTGTTTCTATATTTCCTCACTAGATGACGCTTAGCAAAACGCAGAATTATTAGGTAAATTAATTAATTAAAACGTCGCTCACCCCGTTCCCATTTACAAGTTGTTTGTAGGACCATCTCAGGCTAATTTCTTCTTAATAAAAGACACCTTTAGATCAGAATGTTGTGGTGAGTGCCTCTTCTTACTAAAACGATAATCAAGAAGGCATAGATAAGATAAGGAAAGGAATAGATAAGATAAGGAAAAAGAACAAAAGAATTAACCAACATTGGTTATAAATACAATTTCAGCAAAACAAATTTTAGCGTATTGAATGCCGCAATCAAGGAAGTTAACTGGCATAGCTTGGAACTATGCACAGATGTAAATGATGCTGTAAACGAATTTTATACAAAAATATATGAAATATTTGACTTTTGTGTACCGGCAAGTAAAGCGACTAAAAAGTATCCAATGTGGTTCAATAGTGAAATAATAAGGGATATAAAAATGAAAGAAAAATTAAGACGGCAATTAAACAATACACATAAACCCGAAGTACACAAGCATTACTTGAAGTTGAGGGCAAAAATAAAGCTAGACATCGATGTAGCATACAAACAGTACTTATTACAGATTCAAAATAACATTAGGGATGATTACAAGTCATTTTGAAACTATATTAAAGCTAAAAAGGGATCAATTAGAATTCCTAATAGAATGTTTTATAATGAAAGTGAGTATTCTGCAGGCCAAAATATAGCAGATGCATTTGCTAAATATTTTGAATCAGTGTATGATTCAGAGAAACATACTTCAAGTAATGGCTTCGTAAATTTTGAAATGAATGCAAGACTGGTGACAATTAATTCTATAGAAGATTCTGAGATACTAGAAGCAGCAAGACAGTTAAAGGTAACTAAGGCTACTGGACCTGATAATGTACCTTCATATGTTCTGAAGGCACTAATAGATTACTTCTGCTATCCATTAAAAAGGATTTGCAATTTGAGTCTTAAAACCTGTACTTTCCAGATCAATGGAAGCTAACAAAAGTTATACCAATTTTTAAAAAGGGGGATAAATTCAACATAAAAAATTATAGACCAATATCTATATTATCGGCACCAGCAAAAATTTTTGAAACAATAGTCTACAAGCGCATATACACAGAGGTATCACAAAAAATAACTACTTACCAACATGGATTTGTCAAGAAACGATCTACTTTAACAAACTTGAGCAACATAACACACTAAAGAAATGGATATGGGGGGGCAAGTGGACGTTATCTACACTGAATTCACTAAGGCATTTGACAAGGTATCACATGAAATTTTACTAGAAGTCTTAAGCAAAGTGTATGATTTTAGTGATAATGTAGTAAAGTTTTTCAAATCTTATTTAATAGAACGCAAACAAATAGTTGCTCTAAATGGATACCAGTCTCGATGTTATACAGCATCATCAGGTGTTCCGCAGGGCTCCAATCTGGGTCCATTGATGTTTTTATTATATATAAATAACTTGTCTTTAGTAATAAATTATGCTTCGTTTTTGTTATATGCGGATGACTTAAAAATATATATAACAATTGAAGATATGGAAAGCTGTAAATTGTTACAAATGGATCTTGATAACATAATTGATTGGAGTAAAAAATATAAGCTGTACTTGAATATCGATAAATGTAAGATCTTAACATTTACTCGGAAATATAACCCTATAGTATACAACTATAAAATTGATGGGAAAATATTGGATCATGTAAATGAATATCAGGATTTGGGAGTTCTATTTGATAATAGATTGTCATTTAAAATGCACATCAATGTATTAACAAACAAAGCAAATAAAATGTATGGATTTATAATACGTAATACACGACAATTTACAAGTACATCCTGTATTAGGATATTATTTATAGTACTGGTTAGGACCATATTGGAATATGCATCTGTTATATGGAGTCCAGAGTATGAATGTCATAAATATTCTATAGAAAAAATACAAACGAGATGCTTAAGATATCTGTATTACAAAGACAATGGTCACTATGACTTAAGCATTACAAAAAAAGAACTATTAGCAAGCTACGATTTACAATCGCTTGAACTTAGACGCAAAATTGCATCTGTTACTTATCTATGCAAGCTTTTAAATAACAGAGTCGATAACCCATATCTTCTATCACTAATTAATATTAATGCACAACCGTACCACACAAGAAGCACACTTACCTTCAGAGTGGATCAGGTGCATTCAAATAATTATAAAAATGCACCCTTGAATGTTATGTGCAGACTATACAACAGCATACAAAGTGAATTGGACATTTTTAATAGTAAACCAGAAATGATGAAGGAAAGACTAGATATTGTTCTAATATAATGACATATTTGTGCCAAGTGATAATGAGTTACATATTACTGTATACATTTTTTTTTGTTTTCTTTTTGTTATTATTTTTCTTACTCTATAATTGGGTCAATGACCTGTTGAGTTTGTAACTAAATAAATAGATAAGATACACTTCACTACATGTCTTTAATGCACTACCCGCTAGTAGTTAAAATAGAGATAGATCTATATCAAGGCACTGCCCCTAGATAATGGATCCTGATTACCACGAACGTAAATCTCCTTCTCTCACATGCATCACGGCTGGTCGAAAATATCACAACCCACAAAACTTGCGAGAAAATGCTTAAACCGCAGTTCCAAAAAAATTTAAAAACTGTTCCTCCGAAATATCACAGGGAATCACCGGAATACATTTTACAAAAATATATTTCGCAATATGCATAATAGCCTAAGATTAATTATTTATAAAAACATATTCAGGAGTGGTTTAGCACTTAAAAATCGTGTCAAAACTCCAAAGAGAAACACTGTAAAAAGAAAAAAGTCTCTCTATATAAAAGTTCATACTCACGGTAAACTTATATTAATAATGTTTTTGGGCGCCACCTGGTTTTTAAACTGTATCAAACTTTGTAATATCACGAAACGTAACAAGTAGCCAACCGTTGATCAGGCTACAGTGTACCATATATAAAGTCTATGATATTTAATAAGATATTATTTTGTGTAACTATTCTAAAGTCAATTTCTTGGAATAAAATTTTCTTTTAAAAGTGGAATTATTCATTCGTAATATTGAATTGTCAAATATAACTTAAATAAATTGATGAAATTTGTTGTCATATGTAATTACCTATGATATGTAAGTTATGTTACCTAAGTCAAGGCATGCATACAGTTGTTTTGGAGTATAATGTTAATTGTCAATCATGCATGTGCGATTATCGTACTTGTTGGTCAAGGCAAAAAATTGTGGCTTTTGTTCTAGAACAGTTGTGATAGCAAGATGCTTGCTAATATAATGGCTTATGGCCTGGGCAGTTCGAATAGCTATCTATTAACACCTATGGTTGACAAATATGAAAATGGACGATAAATAGAAGGTAGAGATATTTGGGATATGTTCCTAAAAGCTATTCCTGGGGACAATTCCATTTGTTTGGACTGTCGCTCGAAACGAGTGCCACAGCCAAGTGTTCGTTAGTGGTTGATTTTTAAAGGTATGATTTAGATGAATAAATTTTACATCTGAATATTGTTGGTTTGGAAGCCTCAATCAAGTTTGTTCACTTTACATGATGCTAATTTGCAAAAGTAAGGTAATCGTATCCTTTGTACAGAACAGAATTGAGAGTGAATTCATCACTAAATTTTTATATAATATAGTTGTGGTGGAAAATTAATAAAGATTTTGTTGCTTATTTTGATATTAAGTTACATTAATTATTTGTTAGGAAAGTGTTGAAGTGAAAGCTTAAAAAACTAGTATTAATTGTGTTACGGTTAACCACACACATAACAGTATGCAGGGCTTGTAATAGTCGTAGATTGGGTTGGGCATTGAAAAGGTTATAAAGTAGGATTTCATTATGCTGAAAGAAAGAAGGGTTAGAAAAGAGAATATTTATAAACAATCAGTAACAGGATAGAATCAAAGCACTTTATTATATAACCATAGTTTATAAGTTCAGTCTCTATTCAAAATATACAGTATGTAGTTATAATTCCGATTATAGGACCCAATGAGAATTGATATATCACAATAAGCTACAATGAGATAGTATTCCGTAAACACAATCGTACCACAGTTTACTGACAATACCAGCAAGTGTGCCGGGTAAATTTCTATGTAAACCAGGGTGTCTAGAAACACTTTACTGTTGAAATCGATTTCAATAAAAAGCTAGTTAATACTAAACTAGTCTAATGATAAATTTTCTTTTTCTGAACACAATTTTACCACAGTTTATCGAGTATTAAATATTGGTATCTGGACATAGCATCTAATACAAATTAGTGATAAAAGACTGAAGGCGTAAATAAGCTTTCTTTGACACAATAACTTTGAATGTAGAAAAATTCAGTACGTACTATACGGGTAAAGTAAACTAGAGTTATGATTTTATATACAGCACTAATAATCCTAATACCCTGATTGGTCTAGTACATTAGTCATATAAACGATCCACCAGTTCCTTTTTCTCTTATTTTAGCATGGTCAAAAGTGAACGTACACCATTATGAATGTGGGTCCTGTTATATAGTGGGTCATATAATGACAATTGGTATTTTTTTTTGTAACAGATGTCACCTCTAACTAATATTAATAAAGGTTATAATTACAATCATAGCTGTGTTGTTCCAGAAGTTTCGAATGTACAACCCTAGAAGGAGAAGTGCACTAACGAGGAATAGACCACCCCACATCTAATTCTCACGCCAGGACATACCACGTAGAATTCAACAGAAAAGCATATGACCTAAAGCGAGCTACAGAAGACTGTTTTTAGCAACTCCCAAGTCAAATGGTAACTTACCAATTGCACAGATAGAATGTACGGCAGGAAGAACTACTCGTGTAATTGTTCGCTTTTAGACACAATACAAGCACCCAAGCAAATTGTGCATATCAGCGCAGATTATCTATATAGTAACACCGTTTTGCAGGCAATGTCAAAATTATTTTTTTTGAACTTTCAAAACAAAACTGCAAAGCTATCTAGATTATAAAAATGTAGTACTAATTGTGTATACAGAGTAACATGAGTTACCTATATACTACGTATCCTGAATTTAGAAGAAGTGAAAAATAAATATAACCTAGTATTTAATTAGGAGTAAACAGGAATTGTTAAGCGACAGAATATGAATGTAACAATTGCTTTGTACAGTACTGCTAAACCAAAAATCAGGTAAATCTGCTTTCATAAATTCTTTTACAATAAAATTATGTTAGGTTGCTACTAAATTTGCTTACACACACAGTTAAGATCTCTTACAATTTAGACATTATTTAGAAAAAGTATCATACTGATTATTTTTTATACATTTATCTCTATACTTTAGTCCAGTTAATAAGTTTGGATATATTATTTTTGGAAAATATTTTCTTTCAATTCATTAGTGCTTAAATCTCATCCAGACCCAACTGGTGTGAACGTTAACCTCTGTACTAAAGGTCATATCGTTAGTTGTTTTCACCTTTCCCTTCCTTAAGAATGTTCACTTTTACTTATATGGCTTTCAAAGAGCACTTTTCCATTTGATATCAAGATATCAAGATGAAAAGGTCGCATCTGTCGTTTCTTGATAAATTACATGAGGAGTTTCTAAATGGTATGCAATATAATCTTTTTGTGTTTCTTAAAAGTATTTCTATAGGAAAGACGTTTAAAGAGTTTAACTTGCATCAATAATATCTAACAGTTCATCATTAAAGTTAATGATGGTAGAATACTTTCAAATATAATTAAACGCCTATTCTTTTCACCACACCTGGAAACGGGTAGCGTGCTGTCAAACAATAAAAACTTTACGTTAACAAATTGGCCAATGACCCTATTAACAATAACTTTCTTATTCGTATGCTTACAAAGCTAAAAGTAGGTTAGGCTCTTTTTATTACACATACTTCCTAGCTTTGATCACGAATACCAAGGGTTTGTAATAGGTAATAGGTAAAATCTCCAAGATATTTTCAAAAAAAAAGATGACATATTTAATGGTTGGGAGGAACAACTCTTAGCAAGGCACACCATCTCCACATACAGTTAAGTAATGGACAACCAAGAGAATAACGTGATCTCATGCGATCATAAAAAGGGATCCCCCAGGAGATTCTTAGCGGCTCCATTCTAGAGAACGGCACGATAGACCAAGTAGAAGCGTGGATGCAGAATCCTGCACCCCTGTGTTAATTACAAGAAGATACAACCCAAGACCAAATAAAAAACAAATTTCCCTGCTAACAGTTTTAGTGTAAAGCTCTAGCGCGGTGATTCTCAATCACTGTGCCGCGGCACCTTTGTGTGCCACCAAATTTTAGAAATGCAAGCAATAAAAATTATTTTGTATGCACTTTTTTACAGCAATTTATTGAAACCGAAACGCAAAGGGAAAAAAGATATCAAAGAGTCATGCCGCAATCATTACAGTGCGACTCAGTTATTCTGCTGAGCCGAATCAAACGCACCATATTATAGATAAGTAAAATTCTTTTAAACTTATTTTATTCTTAGAGTACCGCCAAATTTTGAAATTGTTGAAAGTGTACCGCAGCAAAAAAAAAAGGTTGAGAATCACTGCTCTAGCGAAAGGCAGAGGCAACGAATAGCTAGACGAAGGTCCTCACACTAGTGGCACAAGTGTCCTAAGGTAATAATAATAATAATAATAATTAATGCTTATTACTAGTTCATAATTACAAATTTTATACATAAAATTTTCGTACAGGAAAAATCCAATAAATTGAAAGAAATTACTGTTAGGTTGATTATATCCTGAATGTGTAAATGATAGCAGATTTCTTTAGACAATTCTAATCTCTACCAGTAAATTTTAGTTTACAAAGCTAATCTGATCTTATGGAAACTCTCTTTATATATATATATATATATATATATATATATATATATATATATAATTTCAGAATAGGCTAATGGGTTGTTTGTGATAACCCTTATAGTTGCTTTGCTTGGTGGTTAAGTTTCTTTAGCATGCTATTGATAATTTGTGAGTGCAACGTACGAGAATTCACGTTCAAATGTACTGGTATGATATTGACGTATAACGAGCTTTGAATGATACCTTGTGTCAGGATCATGTATGCTTCTTCTGCACTTTATTTTATTATGCAAGTATTCTGGTAATTTAGTTGTGAAAATATCATATACAGAACATGCCAAATGAACATCTCTTCGTACATCTATTCTTAACCAACCAATATTATAGTGTTGGCTCGTGTGATCTCGTGATATTGTCGGAGGCTTTTACGGCCGAAGTCATAAATATTTATGGTTCCAAGTCGGGAGTCATCTTATAAACTAGCGTCGACGTTTCACCCACTTTTGTAAGGGGTTTCACCAGGCCAAGAAAAGAAAATGAAAATAAATAATAAAATTAATAATAATAAAAATAAGAATGATAATATTAAGAAGACAAGTAAAGTGTAAAGAGTAAGGAAAGTTACTTCTGAACTAGCAGACTCACCAGCCCATTTAAGCCAAAAGGTATCTTGTGGCAAAGTAACTGTTGCTTTGCCACAAGACACCTTTTGGCTTAAATGGGCTGGTCCGTTTCCTAGTTCAGAAGTAACTTTCCTTACTCTTTACACTTTAACTTGTCTACTAAATATTATCATTCTTATCTTTATGATTATTAATTTTATTATTTATTTTCATTTTATTTTCGTGTCCTTATGAAACCCCTTACAAAAGTGGGCGAAATATCGACCTTAGTTTATAAAATGACACGGTCCCAACCCAGAACCATAAATATTTATCGTGTGATCTTTCCTACGCAATTTTAGACAGTATCAAGCACATGCATTTTGCACTATGTATCGTTTTGTTCGTTTTTTTAAAGAAAGGACCCTAAGCACAATCTGTATAGTTATACAAACTTAAGACTAGAGAATCTGTAAAAATGATTTTTGCACTTGTGGATAAAATATTATTCACTTGAAATAGTTGTTTCAACTTTAAGAAAGCACTCTTAAATTTACTTTTACACGTTCATCGAAGGTAAGATGTCCATCTATATTCAAGCCTAAGTTTTTAACACAACTGGAATAAGATACCTCAATGCCTTGAATGTTCACTTTATGATTCTTTTAAATTACATCTGTTGCATTTTTTTTTGTAGCAAACACAATTGCTTGAGTTTTTGTCAGATTTACTTTTAATACATTTCTATTGCACCAATAAACAAACACTAGAGTTAACTTCCTTGTTTATTATTTGTATTGCTTACCCTGTCAGAAAGTATGAAGGTATGCATGCCATCAGCATACATATATAAATTTCTATGCTTGGAGTATCTGCAGTAAAAATGTTAAACAAGAATGGGCCAATTATGGATCCCTGTGAAACTCCCGTTGTTACAGTGGTTCTCCCGAAAAATTTCTTTTCTGCTTGGTAGTGTATTCTGGTTATACATTTCCTTAGATTTAAATAATTGGTCAACCTATTTATGGCTTTGCTTTTGATTCTGCAGTATTGTAATTTTGATAGTAGAAGCTCGTGGTTTACAGTTTCAAAAACTTTTGACATGTCGATTAATATTAAAATCGTATTCATACTCTTATCTCTAGCAATGACTGTAATCCAAAATGGCCAATAGTGCAGTTGTAGTACTATATCCTTGGCGGTAACAAGATTTTTTTGTAGAACGTTGTATTGATTGTTATGTTCAATGAGTTGTTTACTAACTACTTTTTCCACACTAAACAAACTTTAAATTGTGGTGTTTTATTATTTTTTGGGATTGATTGTAATATTGCATAATTCCAAACTCGGGGCACTTTACTAGTCTCAAGCGATACATTTATGAGTCAGTGGTAAAAGATAGAAAGTGAGAATAAGTTTTAACATATGTACCGAGATACCTCTATTCATGTTGCCTTACTTTTAATATAAGTAGTATTTTTCCATTTCTTATGCGTACTCATGCATAACTCAAAAATTAGATAGTGGCAGATGACTGTGTATTCTTTCATAAGGTTCTTGTCAATCGCCATATCTGAAGCCGTAGCCTAAAAATGTGTGTTGATAGTGTTTGCATTTGCAAGGGATTCTTGAATCTGTTTATCTGCTTCTCCACAGAATCCTAGGTTTTTAGCTTCTCTCACATCTTATTATGTTTTATCCGCGATGTCAATCACTGCGTAACTATGGGTATAATTTATTACGCACCAAATTTTGCTGCAATCATTGCAGTCAAGGGTAAAGGTAACAAAGTGAAAATATACCACAGGCTTACTGCTTATTTGCTGGAGCCAAAAGTAGTCTCCGCTCATATTCAGGGCAGGGTCTCATGGGAGTAGTTTTTTCTATGTTTTTACAAATTCTAGCGACGAAGTGAGTGCGAGTGCACCTACGCTTTCACTGAACACAAGATGTTTTTTTATGTAATTAAAGAAAGGTACAAGGATACGAAGGGATCACTTTGTCCAAACTACCGCACACCTGCATTTGATAATGTTCGATAGTGGATGTAAAGTCAAGTTGCTTGTTTTAAAAATGCATCCTTTTCACGAGCCTCTTGGTATCCCTTTCATACAACGTTACTCTTGGCTAACCGTGCTAATCACATTGTTTTAAAGATTAATTACAAACATATATGCTAATTAGAACGTACCTACAAGTTTTACTGTAAGAATAACTATTGTCTCAGTAACACAAATTAAGTGTGAATTATTTATATAAAATTCTTCTTAAAAAAATGGAAATCTCATTGACACTCACAAAACCACAATTTTAATGAAACTGTATTAAAAATAATTATTTTAACATGCATGTTCAGTAAAAAAAGGAAGCTGCAATATTGTTGTATTTTTAAAGTATTATGAAATAGGTTAGGTATGGTACAAATCGCTAGGTGTTGCCAACACTATATTTTAAAATATAGAATTCTTAGAGATAGTAAGTGACGGAGTATTATTTAGGTGCAAATTTGAAATATATTTTTAGTTTTAACGATATAATTTGTTTTTTATTTAGAGAATAGATAGAAGACAAACGTAAAATATAGATGACATAATCGATAAAAATTACATTACTATAAAGAGCCAACTTTTAAAACATTTTTTTAACATAAAACATTTTTGTAGAAACTGCCCTTTTGTTAGGGCGCCAACTACTACGTTTTATCTATGACATCGATCACTGCATAATCCGGAATGTAATTTATTACACACAAAATTTGGTTGCAAAAGATGCCATCCCCGGTAAAGCTAACAAAGTAAAAATATGTCATGGACTCACCTGCTTATTCGCTAGAGCCAAAAGCAGTGTCTACATATCTTCAGGAGATTAGGGTCCCGTGGGAGTAGTTTCTTCTATGCTTTCACAAATTACTATGGCAAAGTGAGTGCACATACACATTTTTTAGAACATACGATTTTTTTAAGACAATTAAGGAAAGGTACAAGGATACGAAGGGATCACTTAGCCGGAATTAAGCACATCATTGTTCGATACTGTGCGAAAGCTGGTGTGAAGTCGATCCCTTGTTTTGCACGAGCCTGTTAGTATTCCCTCCATATATTTCTCATGGCTAACCGTGCTAACCACACATTCCTTTCCCTGAGAAATAAATGCTTGTGTGGAATTTAGACAATAAATTAGGGAATTATTGTCCTCTGGTTGGTGGGAAATTATATTCATAAAAACTTTACACGTAGTAGCTTCATTAAATTTAAGATGAGAAAAAGCTTTCCCATGCTGGATTCAAAAATCCTTTAATCTTAATATTAAAATGAAATTTGATGCAACCAAAAAGTGCAACCTCTGTAGTTTTCTTCTGATAAAAGTTATTTTTATAACAAGCCTGCGTCTCTCTTTCTATTGCAAGCTTGACGGCTTTCTTCATGTTATTGTTCAATAGTCGAGTTCCCTCATCTTTTTTTCTCAAAATAATGGAGTCTCGCCTTTTGTTTTTCCTTTATTAAATACCTGATGTAGTATGTAATGTAAAGAAATGTACAGCCTTTAGATTTAAAGATTCTATTTGTGAGTGGAGCATGAGCATCAAATAATTTGAGCACAATGTTATTAAAAGTTGTCAATTTGGGATATATGTCTTGTATATTGTATATTTCATTCCAGTTTTCTACCTTTGCTTGGAGGTACAACAATTCTACATTTATATTTGAATGCTTTCTGATTTTCTGAATAATATTTTGTGATTGCATAGCCTGAACATTCATAGCACAATAGAGGGATTGATGTCTAGCTCTATGTATTCTTAAATTCCCGAAGACAGTGGTTTATCTCCAGTTCCTTATTAGGTAAAGTATAAGTTGTAGTTCGCAAGCAACTACAGATACGCTGGTGTAATTGGACCATCGTGTTGCAATCTCTAAACATACTAAATATTCAAACTGTGGCACTAAACCGAAAATAACTAATGAAATACATCAAACTGATAAGGAGGTAGTTGGTATGGTACGTCTCTCAATTATGTACTTGGTCTTGATCTTCAGTTCCATTCAGATGTGTTCTACTGGGCGATCATGTACCTGTATCGCTAATATTTTGTCTTTAGTGACTTTTTTGCATATATTGCAACACCACCTACCATCTTCTCAATCCTCGTTCCTGTAAAGTTAGTATCCTGAGATTTGAATATAATCATCGGGTATATTTGGATTCAGCATGTCTCACTTAGACAAATAACATCAAATTACTATTTGTTTGTAGCTATAGATTTTGAATAATGATTTGATCTTGAAATGAATTACGATTATTGACTGCTGGCAGTAGTTTCTGTTGGTAGGCGAGTACTTATTTATAAAAAATCAATGAGCTTTTTCCCTTATAGTCTTTTTGTTTGCAAACGATATGAAACGAAGATGAGCACAAGGTTGTGCTGCATTTAACAAGAAAAAACAATTACTATGTTCGAAGACAACAAACAGAAGCAGTAGAAAGATTGCTGAAAGCACAGCACTGTACGGCTGTGAAACGTAGACAGTAAGAGAAGTGGACAGGAAAAAGATAGAAAACCTTTGAAATGCGGTGCTTCACACGTATAATTAAGATATCACGAACAGATAAAGTTAAGAACAACCTTTTATTATTTCAAGTCAGCTCAGTTATACAGCCAATTGTGCTCGTCCTTTATTTAAATTCATCATAAGTCAGCTTAGTTAGGCACCCAACGTTACTCGTCCTTTATTTAATTCAGTCCACGCGTTTATATTCTTCCTGGTACCTTATCTAGACATGTTTTTGATAATTACAAATTTCCTGGATGTCGCTAGTTTAACTATAATTAGGTAAAGCGGCTGTCATCTTTGAAAGATAGACATATGCTCAAACTTACTTTCTATTTGATAAGGGATTTCCGTGCTTATTTTTCAGAAAACAATTTTATAGATACATTGGTTGAATGAGGTTGAATCCTGTAATATAACTTACATTATAATACATACATTATTATAATATACATATTTATATTTTGTCCTTTTCCAAGTAAATGTAAAATGAAATCTGCAAATTTTGCAATGTTAAGATGCTGTTCTACAATCAGCTCTCATTCTAAAAGTAGCAGCAATATTTTCCACAGGTAGGGGCATTAATTTTTTTATCGATAATTTTTTTCTTTATTTTGACATTTTATCGTAATTCCAATATTTAGAGAACCTACGCTATAGCTAGTCCAGGATTCAAACTCTAAATTTGTTACAGACCTCCCTTCCCTTATTTGTCTAAAATTTTGTACATAATATCAAATTTACCCATTACAGTCTCATCTCATATATAGTAACCAAACCTACAGAACCATATAGGATGTAAGATTAGTCTCAAATCCACAAATCAACACGTAAGTGCTGTAAGGAAAAGGCTACTCATTCAATGCAATACTGGATGAGGCAAAAAAATTAATTGAAAAGAATATGCAGCACAGTTATTTTATTAAATATGATATGCATCAATCTCAATTAACAAAAGTTAAAATTTGGATATAAATAAATATATATCTAAAATAATAGGAAATTTGTAAGAATGTATAAGAACACAAATGCATTTCTCATAGAAATTTCTTAGTTTTAATCAAGGTTTTGTAGCATTTGCAGAGTCAATATTAAAATACAGAGCATAATTGTTTGAGGTAGTCTTTACACATTGACAAAAATGTTCATTGCTGATAAATATATATTTAATGCTTTCAAATAAAAAATATTTATATTATGCGATAAAAAAACTTCCAATCAGATATTTTTGTTAAAAATACAAGACTAAAATTATTCTATAAATTTGTTACGTTCGGTATTTGTTTTCAAACCAATTTTGCATTCCTTAGAATGAACTGCAATGTCCCCTAACTTATTCGTGGTCATTTATTTATTTTGTAACCATTCCAACCTCTTTTAAAAATTTAAATAATCCTGTTAGTTATTTTGCCTCCAGCTTGTATAATTCTACGCAGCTATTTATTAAATGATAGCTCCTTTTAATTCATGCAGATATAACACGTAGATATGGCTATCTGTTCCTCTGGTTCATCATCATTTTGTTTTCGACCTTACTTAAGGTCGGTTTGACGCAGCTCTAACTTCTTTTCTAATCTGTGCTAATCTAAAAAGCTCTACATACCCTTCACAACCTAAATTTCTAATAATTTGACTAATATAGTTTGGTCTAGGTCTTCCTATATCCTTCTATCTTTTTCCTATCCAGCTGACTCTACATAGATATTAGCAACCTGATGGTTGTTAAAGAAATCTAACATGTTTACATGATTACCATTTATAAGGAAATGAAATATAACCTGGTTATCCGCTTCAAAAAGGAAAAGTGTTAAATTATATGTTTTGGTAAGGCTTAAGCAACGAATCGCTGCCAACATGCCAGACCGCTACCTAATTGTGAGTTATGTCATGGTGACGTTTATTAAATTATATGTTATGGTAAGGCTTAAGCAACGAAACGCTACCAACATGCCAGACCGCTAACTAATTGTGAGTTATGTCATGGTGACATTTAGTTAACTGATTTTTATTTTTTTGTTTTGTTTTCGAACTTACTTAAAGTCGGTTTGACGAGCTCTAAATTCTTTTCTATTCTGAGCTAGTCTAAAAAGGTCTACATAGCCTTCACAACCTAAATCTCTAATAATTTGACTAATATAGCTTTGTCTAGGCCTTCCTACTCTATTTTTATTTGGTAGTCTATAATCTAAGACTTTACTAAATAGTCCCTCATGTCTTAACTGGTGCCCTATCATTCTATCTCTCCTGACCTCTCTCCTCCTCTAGTTAATATTTTAAATTCTTAATATCTTGTAAAGTTATGTCTAGATTGGGAACCAGATTCTACATACATTACTATCGTAATCGTTGATAGTTCGTACTTTGGACTAGGCGATTTTCTTTTCGTTACTTACTCTACTACATACTTTTACCTTTTGATTTGTGTTATCAAGTCCGATGTGGATAACCAATGGGAAATTTCGGTTTATAAAATAAATTTATAAATCACTCTTAATTGTTGTTCCACTCATATATGCAATGGTTTTGTGTTTTGTCCTGCAAATGTTTCACAAAGCAATACAGGTTTTTGCTTCCTAATTTACATTCTTGCGTATATTGGTACATATCCGGTGTGTCCAGTGATTAATTGGAACTTTATTTTTAGCTTTTTTCTTGGCTTAGATGTTGGTCCGTATTCCATAGGTTATAATAATAATGTGTATTGCCCAACAGCCTTAGCCACATTACAGAACATTCAACAAACCTTAATTATGTACAACTTATAATTATTATAACTGAGAATAATTATTAGAGTTAAAATTAAAGTTAAAAAGTAACTGTTACAAACAAAGTTTTAGAGAGTAAATATCATTTAGCAGAAAGCTCTTCAAGAATTTTTTGCAGACTATCAACATTTATATCAACATTGCCACATATTTGATTAAAATTACTACACATGTAATATACGGGTGATTTTAACAACATATTGGTTTTACAGGCTGAGAGATAAAACACTCTATTATTTCTACTATTATGTCTAGGAACCAAAAAATTTAGTTTATCCATAATATACGGACAGTCTATATTGTCATGCATGATCTTATAGAGAATGGTGATACTTAAAGCAATCCTTCTGGATTCACAAGTTTTTAGATGAAAGATGCTTAAGTGTTTCATGGTCGAAACCTCTGATGGGATAGGTAGCATACAATTTGTACCATAAATACTTTAAAAATTTCCTTTGAACTCGTTCTATTAGGATCTTGTGATTACTGTAAATGGGGTTCCAAATGACACTGCAGTATTCAAGTTTTGAACGTATAAAATATATATATATATATATATATAAAGTAATCAGAGCAGAGCGGTTTGAAAAATGGTTACAGTTGCGCAAAATAAACCCCAACATTTTGTAAGCAGCAACAACAATTAGCTTAATGTGAGCAACAAATGACAACTGATGGTCAAACATCACACCCAAATCTTTAGTTTCAGAACACCGAATCAAATTAATTGAATCAATCCTGTACTCAAAGACAATAGGGTTTACTTTGCGTGTAAACGTGACAACCTTAGATTTATTAATGTTCAGTGTAAGCTTATAGTTCATACACCAGTTCAGAAACATATCCAAGTCTAATTGCATGTTTCTACAGTCCTGGACCGACTTGATTTCCTGGAAAATTTTTAGATCATCTGCAAACATTAATACCTTTGATTTAAGATTGACACATATGTCATTGATTAATGGTAGAAATAGCAAAGGTCCTAGGTTCGACCCCTGAGGAACACCAGACATAGCAATAAATATATCAGACTTAAAACCATTGTATACAACTTGCTGTGGTCTGTTTTCAAGATAGATTTTAACAGAGCTATATACTTATTACTAAAACCGAAGCTTCTTAACTTCTCCAATAATATATAATGAATGATCCTGTCAAAAGCCTTAGAGAAATCTGTATAGACCACATCCACTTGACCATGATCATCTAAGGCTTCTGCGGTGAATTGGGTAAAACAACACAAATTGGTAAAGGTAGATCGCCTTTCAATAAAACCATGCTGACTAGGTGAAATATAAGTTTTGATATGACTATAGATATGTTGTAATAAGACCAATTCAAATACTTTTGCAAAGTTTGATAAAATGGATATTGGCCGATAATTAATTATACTGGAAGCATCACCAGCTTTGTACACAGGATTAACTCGTGTTATTTTATACCTATCTGGTTTGGTGAATTTTATGTCTACTGGTTTCGTATGCTCTGTTGTGCTGACGGGGTGTTACTTATAGTGTTATGCTGCCTATCTGGATAGGATAGGGTAAGTGGGCATGTCACATGCTACTTGATTAGTTGTAGTGGATAACAATTTGGTACCAGTTATAAATGAGCCACATGTTACTGCACAATGGTTGGCGTTTCTAGTTTCAAAATAAGTTCCATTTATGCAAACGTGTTTTGACACTCACAAATTTATTCTAAGTGGACGTAGGATTTCTTTCTCAACTTACGTCACATATGCTTACTATATGTGATGTCCCCTGTGGATTCCTTTGCTTATTCAGAGTGTTGGCAGTACAGGACTGCTCTTTACAAGGCATCGTTGAAATTCTAGTACATATTAATTAATGGTTTTACTACAAACTAACCAGTTTATTGTTTGATGCTCTTGCACAAATTAACTTTACAAGTGATTATTCTTTATACCAGGAATTAATTACTAAAAGCGGTTCCCTGTATTTTGCCTCTTTGTACTTTTGTTTCTCAAAATTCAGACAACTTAAAAAGATTGCATTAGTAATTATTACGTTAGAGATTATATTCCTGCATTTTGGTGCAAAAAATTTAAATGCATTGTAGTTTTAAGATTGTCTTTTTTTTTTCATTTGTGAGCTCATAGCATATATTTTTTAGTGTTTAAGGATTTATTATTATTTATAGCAGCTAGATACCGCCATATTTACTGTTTAAGTTGGTTAAATAAATTATGTTACTGTTACTGTTATGTTACTGTGTTCTTATTTTATTTTATGCATTATTAGACAGACAAATGAGCTGCCCTTAATTGTTGACTAACCTATATGTTTTTTATTTCAGTAGATAGAGTTGGGTTCTTAACTATTCTTATGTCCATCCCAATCTTCAGCTGAACTAGCATGCCTTTGGCTTTTCTCGTTTTGTTCGGTAACTTGTGCGGGTCTTTCTTACCTGACCTTTCCTTTCTTGTTGGCACTACCTTCGGAATCCGTGTTTTACCGTAAGATTTGTGGTTAATACACAGTCTGTCATAGATCAGAATGGGATATTTTACTATAAAGACTCAAACCAAACGTTTTCTAATTATGTAGATCCTAAACTGCAACTGTAAAAAAGTACGATATCTGATCCGTTTTGAGAAAATGGGGTCTGTATACATCTTTTGCACTTTAATTCTGAAGGATTTTAGCATTATAAACTGTATGAAAATATTTTCAGACCAACATTGTTTTAATTTAGATGGTGAACACTAGATACAATTGTATAAGTTACATTTGTTAGTTACGACTTTCTAATTTAGCATTGATTATAAGGTAAACAGTTTCAATAATCCACCAAAATAAAGTAGGAAACTTGGGAATGTGTTATCCACGAGAGCTAGAATTAGCGACTCCTTTATTTTGTTTATTCTGTAAAATCCTCCTCTCTGGTTACTGCAGATGACATGCACTAAGACTTGAATGACACTTTAAGTTATACATTACTAATTTTAATATTTAATTCAACTTAGCTTAGAACTTTTTAGAGCAGGGGTTCTCAAACTTTTTGCCACTGCGACCCCCTTTTTAGACCTAGTATTTCGGCGACCCCCCTATTTTTAAATATAAACAAAAATGAAAAAAAAAACACTATTGGCTAAGTTTTATCCATAAAAATACTATTAACTAGTAAAAATAAATACAAATTGTTGTCACTTGAATTGTTTATAATAAGAGAAAGTGGGATAACTCACTTCATGGCACGAACAAGGACAAAGCAATGATGACTCATGGGGCCTGTTTGCACGCGCACTCTCTGCTAGCCGGTGCCCGGCAGACGACACGACAGTCTGGCTTCTTGAGTCGATCACTGAACACTGTGTGTGTACTTTGTGAGTAGTATTGCGAGCAAATACAGTTAGAAAAAGTAGCAATGGATAAGTTTTTGGAAAGACCATCGTCAAGTAGTGATGCTAGTGCTAGTGAGTGCGGAAAGACAAAATTCCGCAAATATGACCAGTCGTACATACAATTCGGTTTCATTGAACTGGCAAACAAACCTCAATGTGTGGTCTGTAGTGAAGTGTTGTCAGCTGAAAGCATGAAGCCTTTGAAAATGAAACGCCATCTTGAAACTAAACATTTTGCTTTGAAAGACAAACCAGTGGAATTTTTCCAAAGAAAACTGTTATCCCTTCCAAGTCAACAGGTAAACATTACGGATCTTGCTAATGTTAATAAGAATGCTCTTAAAGCTTCATACGAGGTAGCACTGAAGATTGCTAAAAAAGGGAAACCCCATACAATTGCTGAAGAATTAATTCTTCCTGCTGCAATTGATATGGTTTCAAATATAATCAGTCCTCAAGATGCTGAAAAATTGAAAAAAATTCCGTTATCAAATGATACTATTTCAAGAAGAATATGTGACATGGCTGAAGATGTTCAGAACCAGCTAAAGAAGCAAATAAAAGACAGTACTTTTTTTGCAATTCAGTTGGATGAGTCAACAGATGTTGCCAACTGTGCTCAGTTTTTATGCTTCATCCGTACGATTACGGTGATGCTATTCATGAAAATATTTTGTTTTGTAAGCCCCTGCCGAATAATACAACAGGTGAAAGTCTTTATAAGGTGTTTGTTCAAGCAACTGAACCTTTTGAATTTGATTGGAAGAAATGTGTTTCAATTTGTAGTGATGGAGCAATGGCCCTTACGGGAAAGAAGAGTGGCTTGATTGCCAGGTTGAAATCATTTATACCGAATGCAAGCTGGGTCCACTGCTTTTTACATAGGCAAGCTTTGGCAGCTAAGAAAATGCCAGATGAATTACGGCAAGTTTTAAATGAAGCTGTCAAGATAGTGAACTACATCAAAAGTCGCATGCTGCAAAGTAGGATGTTTAATATTTTGTGTGAAGAGGTAGGAGCCTTGCATAAACATCTTTTATTTCACACTGAAGTACGGTGGCTATCTTGTGGTAATGTATTAAGCAGACTGTTTGGATTAAAGTCAGAAATGTTGTTATTTTTGGTTGATAGTAAACCCGAACTTTCCACTTTTTTCAGTGATGAAAAGTGGTTGGTTAAGCTTGCTTATTCGGCTGACATCTTCTCTCACCTTAATATTTTGAACTTATCCCTACAAGGACCAGACAAAAATATGCTATATGCTCAAGACAGAGTAAATGCATTTGTAAAAAAACTCAGTGTTTGGAACGCAAGAGTTAAGAAAGAAGATTTTGAAAATTTTACACTAACTCAAGAGTTTATAGAGTTTCTGTCTACATCCTACTGTACATCCCCTGACACTTCATCTCTCTCCTTACTAGTATCTTCTCATCTCGAAGGTTTGATTGAACAGTTGACAGATTACATTCCAAATAAGGATACGAGTGGGGTTTTGTGGGTAGTCAATCCGTTCAGTGATCAAGTCGTAACAAAAGCTGAGCTAACTGCTCGTCAACATGATCAACTGATCGAAATTTCAAGTGATCAGTCAGCAAAACTCACTTTTAACAGTGCTTGTATCGACAAATTTTGGATAGGTATTAAAATGAATACCCAGAACTGTCCACAAAAGCATTACAGACTTTGATGCCATTTTCACGTCTTATAACTGTGAACAAGGTTTCTCCATAATGGTGAATATCAAAACAAAATCAAGAAATCGTTTGACCCTGGAAAATGACATTCTTTGTGTATTACAAAACTCATTCGGACATAAAAATTTGGTTAATTCCAAACAAGCTCATGTTTCCCATTAAATAGTATTAGGCCTTTTTCAACTTGTATGTGTATTACAAATCTGTGTAGCCTATAAATTTTGTTATTAATAAAAACTACAGCTATGACTGATTTGTTTTTTGATTTTCCTCCTTATCCCACGACCCCCCTGGACACACCACGCGACCCCCCTGGGGGTCGCGACCCACAGTTTGAGAACCACTGTTTTAGAGCATATATTTTATCAACCTTCTACTTCTTCCTGGCACCATTCTATACATTAAAATTTTAACTTTAAAAATGGTATTTTGTTTTTAGAATAGGGGTCCGGTGTACAACTCGTGACCTGTTAAAAATAACTAAAAATTATTAGAAATCGTACAGAATCAGGTACATTTTCAAATACTAATAAAAATTTGCAGGTTATTCAGTAAATTTGATTTAATTAAATCCCAAAATCTGAGATTATTATTTACTGAAATGTCACACGACCGTAGATTGCAGATGAATATACAATGCTCTCTCTATACTATTAGAACAATTGCCTCACCTTGTGTAATTTTTAATAGTTGGATAAGCTTTTAACACTATTGACACTATTTGAGTCAGAACACTAACATATTCCCTACAGTATAAAATTGTAATTTAAATATCAAGATGAACCACAACAAAGAAGGCTCTCAAGGAGTGATACATAAACACATATTGTAAGTTTTCGCACAGGTCATTGCCGTAGCATAATTTGTGAAAAAATAATGGCTGCATTCAATTCAATCTTTGGTTTCGATATTGTCGATCTTTTATCGACATTGATAATACAAAAGAAGTTTTGCAGGTTCTTGAATGGAAACCCGGATAACGCTTATAAGTAGAAAACAAATGCAGCGACAATAAAATATTTAAAAGCAGATAGTTTTTGCAGATTTTGTACATGTGGTTTGGTTGGCTTCTTTAAAATAAATCAGTACTCTTTATCGGGCAATAGTGTTCCTATTGTAACGTCAAGTCCCCTCCTCTAATAACAACCATACGCATATGACAAACTTCACAATAATAAAATATCAAACACGTGAATTCGCGATGCTTCCTAATTGTGTTGTTATAATTGTTCTGCTATAGTGATGTATCTTTCGTAATTGCTTATTTGTATGTTTTCATTTAATATTCACTTATCTTACCGACTATTTGGAACTCTTTTACAAGACAAATTACCTAAAGTTATTTTCATGCCTGCGTGGTTTGTGCAAGTTCTCATCTACATTGATATATATATATATATATATATATTGTGATATTATGTGATATATATGAGATTTGAACCTTGACGCACTGAAGTACCACTCAGATATAGACTTCTAGTTCGTAAAATGATTGATGAAGGAGATGGTGAGGGCAGTTACTTGTTAAAGATATATAAAATGATAATTAAGAGAAAATGAAGTTTTAAGATTTCAAATTGGGTGTTGGTGATTTCGTAAAGTAATTTTGAAAATGATGTGCCAATGAAGTGAACTGCTGTTGCTTGTATATCATAAAATTTTGTTTAAATATTTAAAAGGAAACTTCACTGCCATGTGAATATGTATGTATAGCTAAGATTTGAAGTCACTTAGTACGTTTTCATTTGATTTGAGTTAGGTATAAGATGTTAAATTTTCACTTTCATTTGAATATGTACGTAAAGCCTAAAAAAAAGTCAATTAGTATGTTTTTATTAGATTTAAGTTAGTTATAAGATGTAGAAGTTTTATTTACTTTTCACTATATAGTTGTAAGTCTATTATATCATTTGAATTTCACTTGTTGTTAAGATTAAAATATCAATTTATAAATTTTCGGCCAATGACATTTGTGTATTAGTTTACTCCAAATTAGAATTTGACAAGAGCAGTAAGATCTATTAATAAAATTTTGGATCATAGAATGTTAGTTGGAAAAGAATTGTAAAAGAGTAGGCTGGTTTAATTTTTTAAGGGGCATCTCCATAGAGATAAGTGACAGTTGTTTAAAAAATTAAAAAGACAGTTGTTGAAATTAAAAATTAAGAGAAAAACTGATTTGAAAAGAACTGAAAAAAAGAACTTTACAAACTATAGAACAAAAAGTATAATCTTTTTTGTAACAGTTTACAAATTGTATACCTTTTATTATTGTAATCTCCAACATAAAATTCAACGTATGAAAAATGTATTTGTGATATTCAAAGTATAAAAGAACTGTTGATATTAAAAAGTGATAAATGCAAGAGTCCTTGTCATTGTCTTATTATTGACCATTTGATTTCTGGGAGGGTTTTTGTGTAGACAGAGGAGTTCCAAGGTGGTGCTATCAAAACGCTAGAATTGCTGAACTTTTGGTGCCGAGCACGGTGTTGATTTCACGGAGCTGAGTTTCCTGATAAGACCAACGACGATAAGTATAAGTGTCTCTAAAGAATTTTTGGCGTACCTTAAACCCTAAAATAAAAGGCATAAATTCAGTAATGCAAATTTTTAAAACGTACTTATCCACAAGTATTAAGAACCCACATCTGGTTCGAATCGTCGCTGTAGGCAGTGGAGCTTCATTGTTCAGCAGCAAGACGTTTTATTGGAAGTTCAGGTTGTATTATTATTATCAGTGTCATATTTTAAACACTTAATCCATTATACTCGTTTGAAATCTTAAATTATTAACTAATATAAACTGTTTACTGTGCGTATTTTTCAAGTAATTGTTTACACTGTCACATTTAGAAATTGCTGTAGTAGAATTAACTAGAGGTCATTTGACTGGCAGTGTCACATACATCTGTATATGGTTCAGAACTCACGCTGTATGCAGATATAGATTTATTTACAAAATTAACCTGAGATAAGAGTTTCATTAGTCGAGGCGCAGATTTAAAGACCCAATAGAGAAGTTAGTAAATTATTAATTAAAGAAGGGAAATTATAGGGCAATTTGGTGCATTGCTAATTTGCTCATATATTATAATTATCAATCCTGAAAAGGGGGGGGTTATATATTATAAGTGGCTATCCCAACGTGAGGCTCGATAAGTAGTGTCCCAAGCGTGGTGCTCTAGAGAGAGAACTAGATTATTTGCAGGTTTTGAACATTTGTATTTTGGTGGGGCAAGTAAGAGTTATTTTTGAAAAAGCAATATTATTAGAACATGTCAGACGAGGAAAGGATCACCAGGTCAGGGAAGGTTTATTGTGTCGAGACTGTTGTGAAAGAGCAACCGGTGATGGAGACTGTAGCGGCAGGGGATGCAAGAGATGGAAGTAGAGAATATGTGGAGCCGGAGGTGGTTGTAATTCAGCCGGACGCAGAAAAACAGGTTGGAGGAGTCAGAGAGACAGCGAACGAGGGGGACATGCAAGGCATCATGCAGTTTTTAAGAGAATTTCGGAACTCACAGAAGGAGTTTAAAATTGAGCTGAAGAACGAGGTTAGAAACGAGGTTAGAAATTCACAAGCGGAAGTTAAGAAAAATTTTGAGAAAATGGAAGAAAAAAATGAGAATTCACGAGCGGAAGTGAGGGAAGGATTTGAGAAAATAGAGACAAGATTTGTGAAAATGGAAGAAAAAAGTGATAATTCACGAGCGGAAGTGAGGGAAAGATTTGAAATGATGGAGATGAAATTTGGAGGGATAAATGCGTTGATACAGAGCAGTTTGGGTTCGCTTAGAGTTGAGGTAAGGATGGAAGTAGAACACAGGGTAAAGGTAGTCGAGGAAAATTTAGTAACAGGTTTGTCGGAGCTAAGGGGTGAGATAGTGGGAGTAGATCTGAGACAGACAGAAAGTCTTCAAAATTCAAAAAAGGGAAGTTATGGAAATTATTCAGGATGAAATTAAAGATTCAAGGGAATTAAGGGCTGATGTAATAGGATTTAAGGACAGGGTTGATGAAAAATTAGGTGTACTTGAAGGTAGTGTTAGGGTGATTAGGGAACAAGTGACAGGGTTAGAAAGGGGACGTTTAGTGACAATTGACCAGAGATACTTTAAAAACGGACGAGAGATTTTACCAAAATTTGAGGGAAGACGTTTTGAACAGCCAATGCTATACCTAGATAAGTTGGACGAGATAATGGAGGGTGAACCAGAGAGGGTGCGGATGCAAATGATAGGAGCTAGTTTAAAGGGTAACGCCGAAAAATGGCACAGTATAATTAGAAAAAATTACAACACGTACGAACAATTTAAGACTCTTTTTAAGGAACAATATTGGGGTAATGCAAAACAAACTAAAATTAGAACTAAATTAATAACGGGACAATATTTAACTAGCATGGGGTCGAGAGAGGAATATATTATCGATAATTATAATCAGGTGCAACATTTGACTCCTAAATTTAGGGAAGAAGAGCTTATACAGTTTTTGTCAAGGCACATGGAAGCTGAAGTGGCTAGGGCCGTGGCCACACAAAATATAAAAACATTAAAAGAGTTCCTAGAAATTATACGAAACTATGATATGGCAAGGGAACTCGAAACAAATAATAATAAATGTTGGGAAGGAAGGAATACAGGTAGAAACAAGAATTGGTATGGACACGAACGGCACGGGTATGGACCACCACAGAGGAAATTCAGGCCGGAACATTTTGATAATAACAGACGCGATTTGTATGCCAAATGATATAAGGAAATAAAACAATAAAAACACCGATTTCGTAAATAAGTTTATCAATTTAGAATTAGATATAGGCTTAAGTTTAGTGGATTTGGGTACGACTAGTAGTTTAAGTTTTGTACATTCGTTGTTAGAAGACAGGGGTGAAAAAAAAGGAGTTTACCTTTTGTTAATTTGAAGTTAAATAATTGTTTATATGTAGCATTAATTGATAGTGGGTCTGAGCTGTCACTAGTAAAAAAAGAGATAGTAGTCGAGCACGCTGAGTTATTAAAAGGGAGGATCTGCAAGATAAAACGGATAAGTTTGTGGTCTGCGATGAAAAAGAAGATATCGGTAATCGATGAAATGATTTGTGTACCAATTTCAATAGGGGGAGAAAAGCTAGGAGAAGTTGAGTTTTTAGTGGCAACGGGATTATATTTAGACTTTATAATGGGGATAGATGCTATAGAAAGATTTGGGATGAAAATAGATGGCAAGGATAGAAGTGTACAGATTTTAAATATTAAGAAGAATTGGGTGGTACCTAATGTGAGTTCGAATAAAGGGATGGATATAAATAGTGATGTTTATGGCACAGGGATGATCAGGGAATGTATTTTAGAAGGACAGGATGAGATAATGTTAGGTAATTTATTTGAGAAGGTATTTGACGAAGGACAGATTGGGATTATAGACGAGGGAATAAAGGGTAGATTATATGAGATATTTAATGAGCATGTAGGTTTATTTAATGGGGAACCAAGGGTAGCAACTAAGTATGTACACAAGTTAGAAATATCAGACGAAAATACGTTTTACACGAAGGTATATCCAATTCCGTATAGTATGAGGCAAAGAGTTAAGGCAAAAATCAAAGATATGTTGAAAAATTGAATAATAGAGCCAGCAAGGACCTCTTTTATTAATCCTATCGTTGTTGTACCCAAACCTAGTGATAAGGTAGATATAAGAATTTGTTTAGATGCCAGAAAATTAAATTTAATTATGAAAATTGCATTAAACATTGGAATTAAGGTCATGAGTTGAATACTTAAAAGTAGTAGTGATTTAATAAAATAAATATAAAAGTGTTACAGTCATTTGAGTTTAAAAGAATAAAGGTTTTATGTTTATTTTATGAAATCAGGTGGGGCTTTTATGTGATATTATGTGATATATATGAGATTTGAACCTTGACGCACTGAAGTACCACTCAGATATAGACTTCTAGTTCGTAAAATGATTGATGAAGGAGATGGTGAGGGCAGTTACTTGTTAAAGATATATAAAGTGATAATTAAGAGAAAATGAAGTTTTAAGATTTCAAATTGGGTGTTGGTGATTTCGTAAAGTAATTTTGAAAATGATGTGCCAATGAAGTGAACTGCTGTTGCTTGTATATCATAAAATTTTGTTTAAATATTTAAAAGGAAACTTCACTGCCATGTGAATATGTATGTATAGCTAAAATTTGAAGTCACTTAGTACGTTTTCATTTGATTTGAGTTAGGTATAAGATGTTAAACTTTCACTTTCATTTGAATATGTACGTAAATGTACGTAAATTTGAATTTCACTTGTTAGGATTACAATATCAATTTATAAATTATCGGTCAATGACATTTGTGTATTAGTTTACTCCAAATTAGAATTTGACAAGAGCAGTAAGATCTATTAATAAAATTTTGGATCATAGAATGTTAGTTGGAAAAAAATTGTAAAAGAGTAGGCTGGTTTAATTTTTTAAGGGGCATCTCCATAGAGATAAGTGACAGTTGTTTAAAAAATTAAAGACAGTTGTTGAAATTAAAAATTAAGAGAAAAACTGATTTGAAAAGAACTGAAAAAAAAAACTTTACAAACTATAGAACAAAAAGTATAATCTTTTTTGTAACAGTTTACAAATTGTATACCTTTTATTATTGTAATCTCCAACATAAAATTCAACGTATGAAAAATGTATTTGTGATATTCAAAGTATAAAAGAACTGTTGATATTAAAAAGTTATAAATGCAAGAGTCCTTGTCATTGTCTTATTATTGACCATTTGATTTCTGGGAGGGTTTTTGTGTAGACAGAGGAGTTCCAAAGTGGTGCTATCAGAACGCTGGAATTGCTGAACTTTTGGTGTTGAGCACGGTGTTGATTTCACAGAGCTGAGTTTCCTGATAAGACCAACGACAATAAGTATAAGTGTCTCTAAAGAATTTTTGGCGTACCTTAAACCCTAAAATAAAAGGCATAAATTCAGTAATGCAAATTTTTAAAACGTACTTATCCACAAGTATTAAGAACCCACATCTGGTTCGAATCGTCGCTGTAGGCAGTGGTGCTTCATTGTTCAGCAGCAAGACGTTTCATTGGAAGTTCAGGTTGTATTATTATTATCAGTGTCATATTTTAAACACTTAATCCATTATACTCGTTTGAAATCTTAAATTATTAACTAATATAAACTGTTTACTGTGCGTATTTTTCAAGTAATTGTTTACACTGTCACATTTAGAAATTGCTTTAGTAGAATTAACTAGAGGTCATTTGACTGGCAGTGTCACATACATCTGTATATGATTCAGAACTCACGCTGTATGCAGATATAGATTTATTCACAAAATTAACCTGAGATAAGAGTTTCATTGGTCGAGGCGCAGATTTAAAGACCCAATAGAGAAATTAGTAAATTATTAATTAAAGAAGGGAAGATATAGGGCAATTTGGTGCATTGCTGATTTGCTCATATATTATAATTATCAATCCTGAAAAGGGGGGGTTATATATTATAATATATATATATATATATATATATAACTTTTTTTTTATTGTAACGACCTTCTTTTTATACGATTGTGTTGAAATTAGCAGGTTTTAGGTCGGCTGGTAATAAAGAAAACTCTTTTTTATGGCCTAAATTTTCGCATATATTTTTATGCTTGATCACAGGCAATAACTAAAACGTACAAACTATTAACAAACTACTAAAGTGAATAAAATAACTACTTACAGTGAGGGTATTTACATTAGCTTATTCTGAAGAATTTTAGAACAATTTTCTTTAATAATTAAAAGAAATAATGTGTATATATAAAATTTGATGAAATAAAATATTGGTTTGATAGAAGTAAAAGTCAATTTTGATTAAATGATTTTTATATATATCTTGATCTTTTTGTTTAACTTGCATGTGTGTATGTATGTTATGTATATATTAATTTTTTTTGTTTTAATTTTTAATATGATACATATAATAGCGTCCTCATGTGTATGTTTATATTAGGAGGAGGGTGAATATTGAATGTATCATATTGTTTGGTGTTTTGTGTATTGTGAGTATTTATTTTGTGTGTGTGTGTGTGTATGTGTGTGTGTGTGATGTGTGCGTGTGTGAGAGAAAGGGAGAGAGAGATAAGTAGTGGGTTTGTAGGTGGGTGTGTGTGTGTATGTGAGTGTGCTTTTTATTATAGTTAGATGTACTTAAGAATGCACTTGTATTTATTTTGTGTGTGTGTGTGTGTGTGATGTGTGTGTGTGAGAGAGAGAGAAAGGGAGAGAGAGGAGTGGGTTTGTAGGTGGGTGTGTGTGTGTGTATGTGAGTGTGCTTTTTATTATAGTTAGATGTACTTAAGAATGCACTTGTAAAATCAATTCTTAGACTTATTGTTCTTTATATTTTTCTTTAAAGTTTAAAAGGGATCTAACTTAAGTCCGATAATAGCAGAAATTATAATGAATACACTTTTAGATAAAATCATACCTAATCTTACATTTAAATTACCATTTATCAAAAAATTTGTAGACGACATACTAACCGCTATTCCAAAAGATAAAATAGACTACACCTTAGAAACATTCAACAAATATAACGAAAACATAAAATTCACAATAGAAACTGAAAGTAACAACTCGGTACCATTTTTAGATACTCTTGTTATCAGACAAAACAATAATCAAATAATTACTGACTGGTATATCAAACCTACTAGCTCTGGACGCTATATAAATTATCACTCATACCACTCATTTGATATAAAAATTAACTTTATTTTAGGATTAAAAAATAGAATTAAAAATATATCACATCCTACTTTATACCAAAAAAATTTAAAAATACTGAATAAGCTTTTAAAAAATAATAACTACCCTAATTCTTTAATAAACAATTTATTATACAACCAAGGACATAGACAAATTACCAAAAATAAAGAACTTGATAATACAAACAACAACATCCATAACCAAATCTATAAATCTCTTCCATACATACAAGGACTGACAGTGTCACATACATCTGTATATGATTCAGAACTCACGCTGTATGCAGATATAGATTTATTCACAAAATTAACCTGAGATAAGAGTTTCATTGGTCGAGGCGCAGATTTAAAGACCCAATAGAGAAATTAGTAAATTATTAATTAAAGAAGGGAAGATATAGGGCAATTTGGTGCATTGCTGATTTGCTCATATATTATAATTATCAATCCTGAAAAGGGGGGGTTATATATTATAATATATATATATATATATATATATATATATAACTTTTTTTTTATTGTAACGACCTTCTTTTTATACGATTGTGTTGAAATTAGCAGGTTTTAGGTCGGCTGGTAATAAAGAAAACTCTTTTTATGGCCTAAATTTTCGCATATATTTTATGCTTGATCACAGGCAATAACTAAAACGCATAAACTATTAACAAACTACTAAAGTGAATAAAATAACTACTTACAGTGAGGGTATTTACATTAGCTTATTCTGAAGAATTTTAGAACAATTTTCTTTAATAATTAAAAGAAATAATGTGTATATATAAAATTTGATGAAATAAAATATTGGTTTGATAGAAGTAAAAGTCAATTTTGATTAAATGATTTTATATATATCTTGATCTTTTGTTTAACTTGCATGTGTGTATGTATGTTATGTATATATTAATTTTTTTGTTTTAATTTTAATATGATACATATAATAGCATCCTCATGTGTATGTTTATATTAGGAGGAGGGTGAATATTGAATGTATCATATTGTTTGGTGTTTTGTGTATTGTGAGTATTTATTTTGTGTGTGTGTGTGTGTGTGTATGTGTGTGTGTGTGTGATGTGTGCGTGTGTGAGAGAAAGGGAGAGAGAGATAAGTAGTGGGTTTGTAGGTGGGTGTGTGTGTGTATGTGAGTGTGCTTTTTATTATAGTTAGATGTACTTAAGAATGCACTTGTATTTATTTTGTGTGTGTGTGTGTGATGTGTGTGTGTGTGTGTGAAAGAGAAAGGGAGAGAGAGGAGTGGGTTTGTAGGTGGGTGTGTGTGTGTATGTGAGTGTGCTTTTTATTATAGTTAGATGTACTTAAGAATGCACTTGTAAAATCAATTCTTAGACTTATTGTTCTTTATATTTTTCTTTAAAGTTTAAAAGGGATCTAACTTAAGTCCGATAATAGCAGAAATTATAATGAATACACTTTTAGATAAAATCATACCTAATCTTACATTTAAATTACCATTTATCAAAAAATTTGTAGACGACATACTAACCGCTATTCCAAAAGATAAAATAGACTACACCTTAGAAACATTCAACAAATATAACGAAAACATAAAATTCACAATAGAAACTGAAAGTAACAACTCGGTACCATTTTTAGATACTCTTGTTATCAGACAAAACAATAATCAAATAATTACTGACTGGTATATCAAACCTACTAGCTCTGGACGCTATATAAATTATCACTCATACCACTCATTTGATATAAAAATTAACTTTATTTTAGGATTAAAAAATAGAATTAAAAATATATCACATCCTACTTTATACCAAAAAATTTAAAAATACTGAATAAGCTTTTAAAAAATAATAACTACCCTAATTCTTTAATAAACAATTTATTATACAACCAAGGACATAGACAAATTACCAAAAATAAAGAACTTGATAATACAAACAACAACATCCATAACCAAATCTATAAATCTCTTCCATACATACAAGGACTGACACATAAAATTATTAACATCTTTAAAAACCTTAATATCAACATTGCTAAAAAAAACGTAAATTCTATAAATAAATTATTTTCCAAACTTAAAGACAAAACCAATGAATTGCAACAAAGAAATGTAATTTATAAATTAAATTGTTTAGATTGTGATCGTTCATATATTGGTCAAACATCTCAAAATTTAAAACAAAGAATCATACAACATAAAAGCGATATAAAAGTTAAACCTAAAGCATGTGCCCTTGCAATACACACACTTAATGATGAACATAAAATAAATTTCAATAATCCACAAATTTTACAAATAGAAATTAACAAATTTAAAAGAACATTTTTAGAAATGTGCCATATTTATAGAAATTCAAATTCATTATATACAAAAAGTGATATTGATAATCTGAGCAGTATATACTCATACCTTTTAAACTTTAAAGAAAAATATAAAGAACAATAAGTCTAAGAATTGATTTTACAAGTGCATTCTTAAGTACATCTAACTATAATAAAAAGCACACTCACATACACACACACACACACACACACACACACACACACACACCCACCGACAAACCCACTCCTCTCTCCCTTTCTCTCTCTCTCTCACACACACACATCACACACACACACACACACACAAAATAAATACAAGTGCATTCTTAAGTACATCTAACTATAATAAAAAGCACACTCACATACACACACACACCCACCTACAAACCTACTACTTATCGCTCTCTCCCTTTCTCTCACACACGCACACATCACACACACACACACATACACACACACACAAAATAAATACTCACAATACACAAAACACCAAACAATATGATACATTCAATATTCACCCTCCTCCTAATATAAACATACACATGAGGACGCTATTATATGTATCATATTAAAATTAAAACAAAAAAAAATTAATATATACATAACATACATACACACATGCAAGTTAAACAAAAGATCAAGATATATATAAAATCATTTAATCAAAATTGACTTTTACTTCTATCAAACCAATATTTTATTTCATCAAATTTTTATATATACACATTATTTCTTTTTAATTATTAAAGAAAATTGTTCTAAAAATTCTTCAGAATAAGCTAATGTAAATACCCTCACTGTAAGTAGTTATTTTATTCACTTTAGTAGTTTGTTAATAGTTTGTACGTTTTAGTTATTGCCTGTGATCAAGCATAAAAATATATGCGAAAATTTAGGCCATAAAAAAGAGTTTTCTTTATTACCAGCCGACCTAAAACCTGCTAATTTCAACACAATTATATATATATATATATATATATATATATATTTTGATATGATAACGCCATACTCGGTGTAATGACATTTTTACTTAACTCCACCGCTCTGTGTTCTCAAATCAAATTTACTCTTACTAATTTTATTATTATGCCACGGCTAGCCCTATTTAATCTACACAGAGTGCACAATGTTACGATGATCAATTTTTCTCTTCTCCACCCCTTTTTGATTACCTATTTGTTTGAATTTATAAAACAAAGTCCATTAATTTCCTATAATGAAAAGAAATATTATTTACAAGTTTCAAAAAATATTAAAATACACCCTACCCTTCAATCAATCAATATCATATTTATCATTTACCCCAAAATTTATATGCTTTGAATTCAATCTAAAGTCACCAAAAACTATCTTTTTACCAGAGAAACCTGGAACGTTCTAGACCCCTTTATAATACATTACGTAAGTTTAACGTATGCAATCTTTGTTGTTGACTCCATCACAAGTTTATATAAATTGAATAAATTCAGTATTGAAATTTAAATAGAAAAAATATCTTAAAACTAATTAGATCTGACCTGTTACAGGTTGTTCGGGTTGTGGATCAACACCCTTTGTTGTCCTCATTCGTCTATCAGTGCTCTGTTTAGTTGAATCTCTCGTTTTCCATAAATTACTTCGTGCTTCTTTATTTTATTTGCATCGATTCTCGCAACTCAAAATTGTACCAGAATTGTACCAAAATCGTCGACGCTGATTTGAAATGTAATATTATATTGACCCAGATTTGAATTATTCTCATTAACACATTTGAAATATTCTATCGCCCAATTCGAAATATTATATCAATCCATTTAAAATATCCCCACATTCGAATTATCATCAACACAATTAAATTATTATATCTATCCACACATTTGAATTATCATCAACACAATTGAATTATAATATCTATCCACTCGAATATGAATTATTGTCATCACATTCGAAATTGAATCCCTATTATTATTAATATTTAGTTTAAATAAATTACCCCAAATTCTACTCACGTTAAACGGCAAAAAAAGTCTTCATAATTATTGCACTTATTTGTCACTATAGCATACACTATTATATTATTAAATATTAAATTATGCGTGACTTTCTGTTTGGCAGTAACGCAGCTTTGCCCTGCTTGAGTTTTAAACTGACCCGTCTTATCAGTGCTCGGTGTAAATATAGGCTGTTCCCCCTTACAAGTGGGCTGGGTTTTCAACAAGTCCTGCAAATATCTTAACCAATCAGGTCTTTGTATTTCCTTCATTTTGAAGTGGTCTCTGATGTAATATATTCGGTTTTCCGTGTAATACCTATTTGCTACAGATACCTCGTTATCTTGACCATACGTTGTTTTGTTTAGATATCGCCTTTTTGGATAATTGAACAAAATAAATGATGTAACCTTAATTCTACTTTCGTTTATGTATTTTTGAAACTGTGTTTTCTTATCAAAATGTTTATTGTTTCTGCGTAATTGCATAAAGCTTTGTTAGGCTTTATCTCTCATCTTCGTATTTGTTTTATACCTAATTAGAACACTTATCAACGAGTGTTTAATTACATGTACTATCACTTCTTCTGAATAAGCGTACTTTTACTGAACGATATTCTTACTTGCATTACGCATTACTTAAAATTAATAAATGTCTATATACCGAGTGTTGAATACTTGTTATTTACATAATGTTTGAATTACCTATTTTCCTGCTAAATACGAGTACTATTGTTGTCAGATGTGCTTATTCGCATTGTTTAAAGCTAATCTATATACAGGGTGTTAAATGCTTGCTATTTACATAATATCCAAATTACTTTAATTTTCTGCTAAATAAATGCAGTTTTCTGATTCCTATTGCAATTTAAGGTTACTACACGACCCTTGCTACTCAATACACCCCTAAACTACCCCTTATCACAGCAATATATATATATACATATATATATATATATATATATATATATATATATATATATTACTCATATTTAGACCAGGGTAGAAAATTAAATAATCACATCAAATAATTTTAATCACCGTGTATAATGAATATTATTAGATAATACGCGTTATTAAAACCGTGAAGCATAAAAATTTATTAGTTTCAATAAAAATAAGAGATTTAAATCATGGACAAGACGCTTTATATCAAAAGAAACAGTATTAAAAAGCTCTGCGTGTAATGTAATTATTTCTAAACAAAGAGAAATTACATGCAAAATTTATCTTAATTAACTCTATTTCAAGTAACCGGTATTGAACAAAACGTACAGATAATATCTACAGAAACTTGTAAAAACCCAATAAAATGCAAATCCTAGAAGTGTTAGTTAGAAGTAGGATGTTTGAACACACCTGCGTATTTTAAAAGGCAATTTCAGTTTAATTTGTTTAGATAAACATGTCGATTCTAAGGATATTGGAAACGGTCAGATGCTTTAGTACGAAATACAAAACAGGGTTTATTTAAAAGCTCTGAGAATTAATATTATTTTGAACACCTGCGTAGTTTAAATATCACGTACGGCGAAAATTGTGTAGATAACAAATGGTTTCAAAGAATCTTGGAGAAACCGGGGCTTAATATTCACGAGAAGGTGCGATTCGGGGTTATTTAACCCAGATAGTCCACATGGACTAAAATATAATCGATAATAAAGAATATCAATTTGCACCAATACGAACAGGTTAGAAAAGGAAAGAGAAAATGCGTCAAGCAAAGACACATATAGTAAAAGGCGTGATTTAAGCAACGTCACGAGGGTCACAATTGGTTGAAAATAGGATGCAAATATCAGAGGTAGAAACAACAATTTCTGTACAAAATTAATTAGTTTTTCTCGGACATGTTTGCGTGCCGTGTGAGAATTTCTGAGATTTAAATGGGGCGAGTGAAAAATTCGAAAAAACCGACGCGCGAGCGACGGACTGGGAACATAGAATGAGAAATTCTTAAGAATTGTCTGTTGTGAGGACAAAAGCGACGTGCCGGCTATTCGCTATATATACCGGTGGTAATATGAATTTCGGCCTCTTAGACTTTTGACTATTCGATGCGTTAAAAGCTCTTACATCCGCGACTTGATTGAAGATGTTAAACAGTGCATTTTAGTTTGATAAAATAATTTAAAGTTTGCTCGTATATTTTAGTGATTCAAAATAGTTTGTTATTTACGTGCTAACATGAATGTACTTCAGTGCACTTAGATACAAGGTAATAAAATTTAGTATCACTGTACCAATTAGCAAAATTTACAACGACAAATGTATACACAAAAGTAGGCAGTTTTGGCGTATCTTGGTGAAAGAAGTATGAATTTCTTTGTTATTTTCGGGGTATTAATACTTAAATGGTTCAAATACGTGTCTGGATCCACGAAACAAGGGTCAGATATACACAGATGAGTTCCGGAAAAGCCCAGAAACAACTTTAAATAAATGGTGATGGAGAAAATTTTAAAAGCGTTGAGAATTAGAAGCCGTAAGTATAATCCTGTTGGAATGGTGTGATTAACTAAAGGGACGATGTACATTGAAGCTACGAGGACAGTAATCTTCAGGTAAATTATACTATTTTGTTTGACATTTTTGTGTGTGTTGAATAACTTTATAATTGATTTACTTTAAATGGACATTAGTGAAATTGTACTAACCATAAAATTTTAATTTTAAGATGAAATTTGCTTGTTTAAGTAGAAAGGGGTATTTAGTATTGATGTTCTGAATTATGATGAAACTTTGGGTATGTCTTTGAGCTCAATTAGACGAACCTGGTTAATTAACGTAAAGGGGTGGTAGATGCTCCTTTATACTCAGACTCGGTCTGCTTATATTGTTATATTAATTAGTAGGCATCCAACAAGGACTTTAATTCTGGATGCACGTTAAAGTGATAATAAAATTAATCTTGAAATTCTTTTTAAAACTGAATTTTATGCTGAATTTTAATTTTGAAATTTTAATGTATTGTGAATATTGATGTAAATAGAGTTAACGTTGATGTTTGTGGTAGGCATGTGTTTGTTTTTGTTATGTATGAGGATGAAAGTTATCTAGAGGAGCAGCCGAGGCGATTAACAGAAGAAAATCAACAGACCAGGTAATTCAAGAGGTTTCACAGCAATATATATATATATATATATATATATATATATATATATATATATATAGAAATATAAATAACAGGTTATCACCAACTAAGTAATAAAACTATTTTGTTATCTACCAAGCTTTCGATCTATTTAAGATCTTCATCAGGGTACTAAAAAATAAATGAATGTAGTTACCTCTAACAATGGAACAATATAATGTTCCTTACAGAACTGTGAGTTAAAATACTGTGTTAATAAAATTGACGAAAGACCTTTAAAATATTGTGGGTGAAGGTATGCATACAAATTTTTTTAAATAATTTGAATATAAGCACTAACAACTAAACACGTCGCACAATGCACTTACATAGTAAAATAGTTTTGAGCTTATAATTTATAAACAACAAGCATTACAGATAATAGTTCATAATATTCAATAATCACGGAATATAAACCAAACAATCTGTCCGAAGTGTATAAAATGTATAAACCTAAGTTGAAACCTCAACACTATTTTCGTCATTACACTATTTTCGCACATGTACCCAATCGATTATTTTGTCTTAGTAGTAAAACATTTCAGCTACTACCCCAACACTATTTTTGCATCAGCACTATTAATGCCTCAGCACTATTTCTGCACATGTACCCGTTCGATTATTTTTGTTTTGGAAATAAAACATTTCAAAAACTAACCTAAATTGAAACCTCAACAATAATTTCGCCTCAGCAATATTTATGCCACAACACTATTTCTGCACATGTACCCCTTCGATTATTTTTGTCTTAGTAGTAAAACATTTCAACTATTAACCTATAGTGCGTTTAACGAACAGATTCAGTAATTAAAATAATAGGATGGGCTTAGTTGCGCAGTACAAACTGAGCATAAGCTTGATTTACAGCGATCAAACTGTAAATAACCTACACACATGTAATAAATATTGAAAAATACTGTTTTTGAAAAAAAAAGTACAAGAGCAAAAACTACGAAAGACGAGTGAACAAAAAATAAAGCAAAGACAAACACGAAAAACTAATTGACATTTGTAGGTTAATGTTACAAATTGAAATGTATGGTTGTGCGAATCCGGCCAACCAATACAAAATCTTTATTTAAACTTGGCGCTGATTTATGGGCGGAGTATTTACTGAATCTGTTCGTTAAACGCACTATAAGTTGAAACTTCAACACTAGTTTTGCCTTTACACTATTTATGCCTCAACACTATTTCCCACATGTACCCATTCGATTATTTTTGTCTTAGCAGTAGAACATTTCAACTACTAACCTAAGTTAAAACCTCCACAGTATTTTTGCATCAGCACTATCTTTGCCTCAGCACTATTTATGTCCCAACACTATTTCTGCACATTTATTGTTCGAGTATTTTGTCTTAGTAGTACAATATTTCAACTACTAACCTAAGTTAAAACCTCAACACTATTTTCGTCTCAGCAATATTTAAACCTCGTGACTATTTATGCCTCAACACAATTTCCGCATACGTACCTGTTCGATTATTTTTTGTCGTAGTAGTAAAACATTTCGACTACTAACCTAAGTTGAAATCTCAAAACTATTTTCGTCTTGCCACTATTTAGCCCTCAATACTGTTTCCACACATTAACTGTTCGATTATTTTGTCTTAGTAGTAAAACATTTCAACTACTAATCTAAGTTGAAATCTCAACATTTTTCACCTCAGCACTATTTATGCCTCAACATTATTTCCACACACGTACCCGTTCGATTATTTTTGTCTTAGTAGTAAAACATTTCAACTATTAACCTAAGTTGAAACTTCAACACTAGTTTTGCCTTTACACTATTTATGCCTCAACACTATTTCCCACATGTACCCATTCGATTATTTTTGTCTTAGCAGTAGAACATTTCAACTACTTACCTAAGTTGAAACCTCCACAGCATTTTTGCATCAGCACTATCTTTGCCTCGGCACTATTTATGTCCCAACACTATTTCTGCACATTTACTTGTTCGAGTATTTTGTTTTAGTAGTACAATATTTCAACTACTAACCTAAGTTAAAACCTCAACACTATTTTCGTCTCAGCAATATTTAAACCTCGTGACTATTTATGCCTCAACACAATTTCCGCATACGTACCTGTTCGATTATTTTTTGTCGTAGTAGTAAAACATTTCGACTACTAACCTAAGTTGAAATCTCAAAACTATTTTCGTCTTGCCACTATTTATGCCTCAACACTATATCTCCACATGTACTCGTTTGATTATTTTGTCTTAGTAGTAAAACATTTCAACTACTAACCTAAGTTGAAATCTCAACACTTTTCGCCTCAGCACTATTTCTGCCTCAACATTATTTCCACACATATACTCGTTCGATTACTTTGTTTTAGTAGTAAAACATTTCAACTACTAACCTAAGTTGGAACTTCAACACTATTGTCGCCTCAGCAGTATTTATGCCTCAACATTATTTCCGAACATGTACCCCTTTGATTATTTTAGTCCTAGTAGTAAAACATTCTAACTACTAACCTAAGTTGAAACCTCAAGACTATTTTCGCATCAGCACTATTTATGCCTCAACACTGTTTTCGCACATATAGCTGTTCAATTATTTCTATCTTAGCAGTAAAACATTTCAACTACTAACCTAAGTTGAGACCTCAACACTATTGTGGCTTCAGCACTATTTATTTCCGCACATGTACTCGTTCGATTATTTTGTTTTAGTAGTAAAACATTTCAACTACTAACCCAAGTTGAAACTTCAACACTATTGTCGCCTCAGCAGTATTTATGCCTAAGCACTATTTATACCTCAACACTATTTTCACACATGTATCCATTCGATTATTTTTGTCATTGTAGTAAAACATTTCAACTGCTAACCTAAGTTGAAACCTCAACACTATTTTCGCCTCAGCACTATGCCTCAACAATATTTCCACACATGTACCAGTTCGATTATTTTTGTCTTGGTAGTAGAACATTTCAACTACTAACATAAATTGAAAGCTCCACAGTATTTTTGCTTCAGCAATATTTTCGCCTCAGCACTATTTATGCCTCAACACTATTTCTGCACATGTATCTGTTCGATTACTTTTGTCATAGCAGCAAAACATTTCGACTACTAACCTAAGTTGAAACCTCAACACTATTTTTGCACATGTACCGATCGATTATTTTGTCATAGTAGTTATGTTTTGACTCATAACCTAAGTAGAAACCTCAACGCTACTTTCGCCTGAATTAATGTTAATGCAGTAATATTCAAAAATGTTGTGCCAATCATTGCACATAAATAATTGTTATTCTTGTGTTCTGACATCTCACAATGGGACAATAATATAAATATACAATATTCTTTATATGCTTTTGCTCTTCACATAATAAAAATAAAAGTTATTTCTTATATTAATTGTAATCAGCGTTGGTGGTATCCGAAAGCATAAGTATTTAATAGTTAATATATATTAAATGGCAAAATAGAGAAACAGAAACCCAAGTATTTTTATCAGGGTGTAACTCAGTGGTGTGTATTTGTAATAACACCAAAACAATAAACAAAAGATATTCATAGCGTACTAGAGAAAAATAAGCAAAAATTTTTTGTCAATACATATTCCAACTCTATGTTAGTTGTATTCAAAGCAGATTATCAGAAATAACTATTTAAATGTGTTCCATCCTTTATGAATGCCCTAAACACATTAGAGCAAAATTAAAATAACACGTAATCGGGCTATATAACCTCAAAATTGGTTACAATAATATCGTTTCTTTTGCATAAATCTATAAAAACGCGCAATTAATTTTGTTGATTTGTTATTTTAGACCTATTAGAAAGTATTTGCCTCGATGTAGAAGTCACTAGCTAAGGTCATGTATTTTACACTGTGAATATTGGGTTGTCTTCTAAAAATAAAACTTACTTTATTTTATGCAGAAGATAATTTACGATCAAATGATATGTATAATTGTGAAATTCGCAGTGTTACAACTTTTTAAGAGAGATTTCCTCAAAAAATATTCTTTCGGATTGTTATTCAGGAGACGGTTTCCTTATATATTATTATTGTTTCCAGCTATGTTTAACAAGTACCACAAAACTCAAATGATAAACCTAGCATCTCAGTATGAAGAATGTTACAGCTTTCAATCCTTGCAAAATCGACTTTCACTTAAAAGAATGTCACTGCTCTGGGAATATGTAAGACATTTACATTTTAGACGAGAGGGCTAAGTGACAACCATAAATATCTTTTAGTCAGCTCAGTACAAGAAAGAGCATTATTCTGATAAACCATCAAAGCTTCAATCAAATGAAGTTTTATAGCTCATAAAATGATTTGGTATCTAAATGTATCATTTTTCAATAGCTAAATCGTTGATTATAAAACCAATTAAATGTAGTTATGATATTGTATAAAATCATGACATCTTTTATTTATAACTTTTTCTTTGCAACTACATAAAAATCCATAAAAGCACCTGGATATCTTTACTCACCACTGTGTTATCAAAATCTAACTCAAAGTCGTCTATATTGCAGGCCAAAGGGTCTACAGTATTGGGACTACAACCGGCAACACCATTTTCAACTAAAACACCGCTTTCCTGCAAACTTTCAGGCATATTGCAATTGATTTCAGTTTCTACCATTCTATTGCGATACTCATCATCCTGTGATGCTGTATTTTTTGATAATTCTAATGCGTTATACAGATCATACATTTCATTGGTATTTAACGATCCATCATAAAAACCCAAACCTATAAACCTTTGTTAAAAAGCAAATATTATTATTTTACAAGCACCTTTTAAATACTGTCTCAACTCGAAAAGAGAAGGTTTATTAGGTTCCATTAGGGATGATTCAAAGTCCCACTCAAACCTACAGGAATAAAAAATTATAAGATGCAAAACATCTGTCAAACAAAAACGCCGCTTCCATTTTATGGGGAAATAGGTAACAAACAACTCGGTGCGCAATTGATTTAAGTACTAACATCTTTGACTAATATATACAAGATATTATAAATACACCCTAACGGAGGCAGTAATATTCTCTGCAAAAAAATTTTTCTTAACCATTCCCGAGTTTTTACGCTCGAACGAGACCCGTGATAGGCTTTTTGAAGTTAGGTTACTGTTAGAAATAGATATTATTATTAAAAAACACAAATTGCTTAACACGCATATCAGAACAGTCTTGTTTTTTTTTTGTTGCTAAAACTATTGCAGACTGTTCTGATATGCGTGTTAAGTGATTTTTGTTTTGTGTTTTTTAATAATAATATCTATTTCTAACAGTAACCTGCATAAGGACTCGTTCGAGCGTAAAGACTCGGGAGGACGGTTAAGAACAAAATTACTGCCGCCCTACAACATTTTTTTCTTAACCATCCTCCTGAGTCTTTACGTTCGAACAAGTCCCGCGATAAGCTTTTTGAGTTTAGGTTACTGTTAGAAATAGATATTATTAGTAAAAAAACACAAATTACTTAACTCGCATATCAGAACATTCTTGTTTTTTTTGTTGCTAAAACTATTGCAGACTGTTGTGATATGCGTGTTAAGTGATTTATGTTTTTTAATAATAATATCCATATCGAAAGGACCTGCATCTTGCCGAAGTTCGAAATTACTAGAACAGGTGAAATGGCTTGCGTGTTCTAATGAGCTAAAGAGCCAAACTACAGGTCCAACCAAGGTAGTAGGGTCGTTAGTGAGGAACCAGACTAAGACAGGTCTCCGAAAGAGGGCAGCGGCTCTTTCAGTACTTAGATTGACAGAGACTATAGAAGTCGGAATTGCAATCTTAGACACGCTACCGCGATGTGGAAGGCAACGGAAAACCACCACATTACCTCCCAAGACCACAACGTACCTAAATATAATAAAATGATGGCATTCTCTAGGGTAAAAGATTCCGGAGTTAAAATACTCTCGCATTCGGATCTCCGGGAGGGGACTACTTCGGAGAATGCGATCGGAAAGTTAAGAATAAGAGTCGGAAACATTTTGCTAGTCGGAGCGTGGAATGTTAGAAGTATGAAGCAAGTAGGTAAGTTAGAGAACCTAAAAATCGAAATGAATAGGTTATCACTAGACATAGTCGAGATCAGCAAAGTTCGGTGGCCAGAGGTGGAGGATTTTTGGAGTGGAGACTTCGGGGTAATTCATACAGGAGCAGAGGAAGTAAATTCGGGTGTGGGGATAGTTAATCAAAAAGAGTTGGGACATTGTGTAGAAAATTACTTACAAAAAGAACGAAAGAGTACTCATGGTTAGATTAGGATCTAAACTGGTAAACACAGTAATAATACAAGTATACATACCCACTTCTAGTTATAGCGACCAAGAGGTAAAGCGATCTACAAAGATATCAAAGACATACTAAGATATGTAAAAGGACATGAAAATTTAATAATTACGGGAGTTTTTAATGCAGTGGTAGGTGAGGGTAGGGAAGGAGCGGTAGTAGGCTTATTTGGTTTAGGCACGAGAAACAACAGGAAAAATAGGCTGGTAGAATTTTGCAACAAGAACAATTTAATCATCACAAACACATTATTTCAACATCATGCTAGAAGACGATATACGTGGAAGATGCCAGGAGATAAAGGAAGATATCAAATAGATTACATTTTTGTTAGACAACGGTTTAGGAATCAAGTAAAAGACTGTAGAAGCTACCCAGAAGCAGATATAGACAATGACCACAACATCGTAATTATGAAGACAGCACTAAAATTTAAAAATTTGAAAAAAGGAAACGGACTTGGAAAAACTAAAAGATAAAGATATTCAAAAAAGATTCGAAAAAAAGTCAAATGAATTGCTCAAAGATATCGAAAAAATATCTGATACTAAGGAAGTAGAATCAAAATGGAATAACATTAAATCCAGCCTAGACATGGCGGCCAGAGATATTTTGGATTATACACAAAAAGAAAATAAGAAACCATGGATAACAAAGGATATTCTGAATTTAATAGAAGAAAGACGAAAATACAAAAATAAATCAGACGAAACAGGAAAACGGAGATACAAAGCCATAAAATGGGAAATTATTCGTAAATGCAAAGCTAAAGAACAATAGATTGATGAAAAGTGCAAAGAGGTACAAAGTAAGATGGAAATAGGAAAGACAGACGAAGCATACAAATTAATTAGAATGAATTTTAGGGATATAAAACCATATAGCAAAAATATAAGGGACTCGAACAAGAATACAAATATGTAACACGAACTTACAAGAGGTTAAGGATTTCTGCTACCTAGGAAGCCAAATAACGTAAGATGGGAAAAGCACAAAAGATATAAAACAAAGATTAGCACAAGGTCGTGCTACATTTAACAAGAGAAAGCAACTACTGTGTTCAAAAACAACAAACATAGAAACAAGGGAAAGATTGCTTAAAACATTTGTGTGGAGCACAGCACTGTATGGCTGTGTAACCTGGACAGTAGGAGACAAGAAAAAGGTACAAGCCTTTGAAATGTGGTGCTGCAAACGTATGATGAAGATATCATAGACAGACAAAGTTAAGAACGAAGAGGTACTCTAATGGTAGGGGAACAAAGAAACATGTGGAAAACGGTAAAAAATAGAAGAAATATGATGATAGGCCACATACTACAGCATGAGAGAATAGTGCGAAATATATTAGAAGCAGAGATAGGAAAAAAAAGAAAAAGATGTAAACCTAGGTTAAACTACTGCATACAGATAATGAAAGATGTAGGCTCTAGAAGTTTCAGGGAAATGTGTAGGCCAGCTCAGAATAGAAATCAATGGAGGTATGCATCCGACCAGTCCCAAGATGGATAAATTAATGACAAAGAAAGTAACTGTGCTTAAACATGATGCTTATTATAAATAACTACAAGAATTGGTTGGGCAATATTCTCGAATAATGTTAATTGTGTGAAAGGATTTACTGAAAAACTATTATTTTCAAATGTCTAAGTGTTGAGATATCTTGGTAGCCACATGCTGCTTAATCCCCTTCACTGAATCTCGGTGAAATAGGTCTTAAAATTAGAAAACAATAGAAGGGGAACAGAGCTGTATACATGCTGTGTGAGAATTTCAGGAAACTGTGTAGGCTAGCTCAGAATATAAATAAGTGCAGGCACGTGTCCAACCATTTCTGAGAGTGAAAACCTAATGACGAAGAAATAAGCGCAGATAAATCTGATGATTATTATAAACAACTACAGGTGTTGGTTGTGAAATATCTGCAACTAATGTTGTCTGTGCGAAAAGATATATTGGAAAAATATTAAATCGGTAAATGTGCAAGTGCTGAGGAAACTTGGCAGCCACAGACTGCTTACCCCCTTCACAACCACTGAGTGTTGGAGAAATAGGATATAGAATTGTAAAACAATAGAACGGGACCGAACTTCATCTAACAAGAAAGAGCAGCGCCTATGATGAAAGACAACAAACATAAAACAAGAAGAAAATTGTTGAAAGTATATGTGTGGAGCACAGCACAGTATGCCTATGAAATACGAGCAGTCTGAAAAGCAGACAGAAAAACGGTAGCAACCTTTTGAAATGCTGTGCTTCAGATGTGTGAGGATGAACAAACAAAGTTAATAACAAATAGGTTATAGAAATAGTAGGAGAACAAGGCTATCCGTGAAAAAAAATAGGAGAAATAGAAGGGTAGAATACGTTCTAAGGCATTTTTGGGGAATAGTATGGGATATATTACAAGTTGAGATAGAAAATAAGAGGTAGATGTAGACCTAGATCAGATAGTGATAATTGCAGACTGTGCAAATTTCAGGGAAATCTGTAGGTTAGTTTAGAATAGGAAACAATGATGGTACGCATCTAACCAGTTCCAAGACTGAAGACCTAATGATGACGAATAATAATATCTATTTCTAACAGTACCCTAACCGAGGACTCGTTCGAACGTAAAGACTCGGGAGGATGGTTAAGAAAAATTTTTTAGCGTGCCCTACAAACTCTAAGTCAATCAGCGGTCCCACAAGACACGTCACTCTGCATGTCAATTTAAAATGTTTGTTATAAATTCCATATGACCAATGTTTGTGACTTGATTTAAAACTTTCAAATTGAGAAATTTGTGTTAGTTAAGGGTGTATAAATATACGTTTTGCTATGCATATTTCAGTCGGTATTAAAAATTTCAACTGATTTTAGGCTAATGTTTACTAAATAATAAATATTTGTATGTATAATTTCAATGTGATAACTTCATGTTAGCATCGTTAGATTATCAAATGGCGGAAAAATTTTGTAAGGGGTCCAAAACTTCTCTATTGAATACAGGAAAAGAAAAAAGATCTAAATTACCCCGAACTTTCTCAGTTTTGGCAACAAGTTACAAAAGTAGTCTTCAACTATTTGCGTTCCTTTTCTTTCGGCCTATTTCAAACGCTCAGACAGAGTTGTTGGTGGTTCAGTAAAAAGAAAAAATAATAGTGACGATACTGCTAAAGGATTTTAACCCTTATGTAAAGATTTAATGTAATAAATTTTAATTCATCTTCAAAATCTTGAAGGTGAAAATGATTAGTACACACTATAACTTCACTTCCGAAAATTTACGCGCATTCTTAACTTTAAATGTTATAATTTCTTTAAAGTCTCTTGTAAGACTCATATCACATTTTATTTTATCATAGTGTAACGTATCAGGGTCTTCTGGTATGAACAATATCAAGGGGTGTGTTGCCGCGGATGTTGCAAGCACACGCACGCCTGGACAACTGAATAAACAGCTTTCTAGCATTAACGTTTCTTTGTAAATCAAGATAAGAGTACGACTCATCATAAACACTGAATGTTCTACTGGGCGGGGTAATTCATGCGGTGGCTCATTCTTCTAGATTCGTCACGATTTTATTAGAACTACCGGAAGTTGGTATATGAATGGGATTCCCCACACACGAGAGTTAGCTCCTAGTACGCCAAGTAAAGTTTTATATAAATTATATAGCATTGTGAATACAAATTACCTATCGTAATGCTTTTGTTAAATCTTTAGTTATAACTTCGTGCTTATTTAATTATTATAATACATAGTGCGTAGTATTATTGTAGTGTAACATTGCTACATGCCAAAATTGGCAATGTACCATTTTTAAATTTAGTCATAATTTATACATTAATTCCCGCGTATCTTTTTAAATTAAAAATGTTAGCTTCCGTCGTCGTCGACAGTCGCATCTGCGCAGAGGAAATGCGGGGGTGCGTGAGTGTCGAAATCAGGCATTAAGCCACGAGACCTCAACGAAATTACAACTATCTGAGTGGTGTGTGCCTTTCTCTTTAAAAATAGGTATGTAGGTTCCTTGTACCTTACCTTTTATTGCACCTGGTACCTTATCTTCCTTCCGACCCCCTACGTGTGCAGAAGTTACGTTAGGACGGATGGCAATTTGAATTCAACATGGCGTAACGAACCCAACCCACATATCACCGTTGGATCCTGAGATGAAGTTCCGAGATGCCACCACGTAAGTAATTTGATTTTATTTAAATTGTGCTTGCAAATTTGACTTAAAAAGCGGTGGCATCACTCGAAAGCGTGGTCGGTATATGTTATAAAATGGCGGGTGAAATATGCCGCGCGAGTAAGTATAACAATGCCGCGCGAAACTATAACAACCTTTGTTAATAAATTATTTAAAACTGCTTACATTCTACAATAGTATTCAGTATTCGTTACAAACATAATCGTCGACGGTCGATTTAGATTAAGCGGTGCAGATTATAGAAAATTAGCAGCAAAGAAAGTAGCCGATCAGAAGGTGATTTTGGATAAAACGCAAGTTAAATACAATTTTTAAGCGTCCCGAACACGTGAGAGAGAAAAATGAAAACTTATTCTGACTTGGTGCATCTGCTTTGTCGCCATCACTTGAATGCCCATCTATTTCAACATTTTTGAACGGTTGTGAAAATTTTGATTACGATAGCATCGAAGTTGACAACAGTATTTCGGCACATGAAGGTTTTTTTATTTTGAAAGAAGGCTTGGTCGATAAACTTGCTAATGGGGATACCTTACTTCCTCCTAGTGTATTATCTACCACAGAAATATCAGTGATTACTGATATAGCAAAATGAATATTAAACGATTTCACACGTTTAATCTGACAAAAAACGGCATCAATTAGAATATGGACGCCGATTTTAGTTTAACAAAACATGTTCAGAGTTGTTTATCTCGATTTTTAACAAGAGATATGTTTGAAAGAATAAGCACAAAGTGGTTGATATACTCTAAAGAAAAGAGAGCGGTATTTTGCGGTCCCTGACGTTTATTCGGAACTTCACTTGACTAGATTGTACAAAATGGCTACAACGATTGGAAGTTAGAGACGGCCCGCTTCAACAAACACGTAAATTCTAATGACCATAAGCTTTGTTTGATAAATTTTAAAGAACGAAATAAAAGAATTAGAAAAATAGTCTCTGAACTGACTACCCAGCTAGATGAAGAAATTTCGTGTTGGAAAAACATTCCAAGGAGAGTTGTATCAGTTATAAAAACTGGCTAATAAAGGTTTGGCTTTTAGAGCTAAGGATGAAAAAATTAGTTTACAGTATAATGGAAACTTTTTTATGTGCATGAAATTGATTGCAGAATTTGATTCTTCTACGGCAGCAAACCTTACAAAATGCGGTAATGTCAGCACTGGTAAGATATCGTATTTATCATGTACAATTTACGAAGAGTTGATAATGTTATTAGTTGAACATTTTCTGGAAAATATAGTAAACGATGTTAAGAAAAATAATTCAATTGTTGTTGATGGGACTTCTGACGTGTTCCACGTGAATCAGTTATCAATTATAGTGCGTTTTGTTCAAAGTGGTGGATGTCATAAACAACATTTTTTGCAGTTTACTCCAAACGCAAGTTATAAAGTAATAATATTAATTACTATATAATCGGTTACAATATTATCCAATTAGGAGTCCAGTAATATTTAAAATGAATAATAAAGGCTCGTGCTTCATCGTATGGTTATTTAAACTTTGCTCAATATGACAAGCAACGTAACGTCATTTCGTTAGTTCGTCAAATCGAAGAGCATTTACTCTCGGTTCATGAAACAGTTAACGTGGGTTTTTAGAAAGAATCTATCGAGCGATATGCGTATCGCTATTTTGATTTATACCATTAGATGGAAAGGTCCCATATAAGGTTCATTTTCTCTGTTAAGGGTAAATAGCTACAAATACTTAATTTGTTACGCAATTTTTTTTTTGAACGATAGTTTTAGGAAGATTGCTGTGCCAAGAAGTCGGATTCTTATGAATCAAATATGGCGTCCTGCATTACGTCGTTTCAGTTTATTTGTTTGTGAATGCCGAATATTAAATTTAATTAAAAAATTATTTTTAAGAATAAAGGAAAGTATTCAATTGTTTGGTACTTTACAATTTCGAAAAATTCTGTAACAAGTTTGTTTGTTTCAATTTGAAACATATGGCCCCGTCGGTTCCTTTATGCTCTTGAACATTTCTTCCACAATACAAGATACATTTTGTCGGCGGACCTTTTTGTTTTGATGTGGGATAAAGAAGTCCAGTATCACATTTATACGAGCAAATTTACTAAACAAATACTTGTTTATATTATTATGCAATAAAATTTGCACTTTAAGTGTTAATGTTTACGTTTCGAGTTAAGTAAATAATCAAGAGAATTCATACCCTTAGTTGTTATTTAGCATAGTTTATTGAATTATATTTTAAGAAATTGTTAAACTTATAACAGACGTTTAATGTGTAGTTCTTAAATTTCCAGTATTGTTGTGAGTCTGCATATACAGATCTGGATATCAAAGGACGTTGTTAAATGTTGTTGTATAAAAGATAGTGTTTGTAGGCAAAGTATACTTTACTAAAATTGAACCTGTTGCTGCCTTCTGAAAGCTTTCGTTTTTTTAATGAATATTTGTTGTATATTTTGTAATTGAAATTATTACACATTAAAAAGAATACAGATTTATTGAGCGAATAACTTAAACTAAATTTACTGTTTTATTTAGCTTAAATGCGTCCAAAAAAACAAAATTCAATGCAATTCTTTGATCTATATTCCTAAATACGTGTGATATTAATGTGACCTATTGGCAATCAGTGTTATAGTGTTTTCTATCAGGTTTAGTCAGTAATACTACTTGGTCTTTATAGTAGTAAGAGTTTAAAACGTTAAGCTCTTTTGTAGTTTTGTCTTACAGTAGTCTCAAGTAGCTCCAATAGTGTGGTTTAACAACAGATATACATTTATTACAGGAAGTGGTTTTATATGATAGTTCTTTTGCCAAGACAACAAAGAATATTTCACTAGCATTTATATGTTGTTTCTTTTGCAATAGTGAGGTAGTAAGAGTATGCCTCTTATGTCTTTTCTTTGCTCTAACTATATTGTTTTATTACAGGTGCTACGCACCCTCTTTCGATAACCGTGTTCACACAGCAAATGTGAGATTTTGCTTTGACGGTTTCCAACTACTTCCTTAAAAGTGCATCTTGTTTTTTATGAGTCTAGCAAATGTTGTTCTAATTTTAGTTTCTATATAGTGTTATATGAAGTATAGTTTTTTAAAGCCTATGACCATTTCTCATTGTCCTACCTAGAAATATATCTCCTAGCTATGTCGGAAGACTTCCTTTCATTTAACTACTTCTCTTAACAGAGGGTTTTTGTTGTTAACCAGTCACACATTCTAAGACGAGGCTACAAACAAACGAAAAACAAATGTTTCAAACTATACTACAATCTCTCAAAAAATATAGTATTAATAAAAGAATATTCAAAAGCATACTTCATAGATACTTTGTAATACGATATTATGTAGAGATTGATGTTAGATGGAAAAGAGATGTCAACTTAGAATTCGAAATTTACGGCCTCTCAATATGTAGTCGTAATAAGTAAGATAATGTCAAGGCCTACGTCATAAAGACTGTGTAGTATATTATTGCACAAAGATTGATGTTAAAACGAAAGGTAATATAAACATAAACTTAAGTATATTCTTAGACTATAAGGGTAAGCAAAGTAACAAAGAGATGAATGATCAATATTCGACCCCATCAGGGCGATATATGTTACAAGACAGATGGTAATTGTCACTTGTCAACCCAACTAAATTACGTAATGGTTACGAGAGTAGATTAAAGAATATTTATGTATCCTAAATAAATAAAAGTGATTGATATTTGAAGACACGAGGAACTCGTAAAGTGTATATTGAGAATTGATAAATTAGTTGCTAAGAGTAAAGTAGGAGGGTCCTGGTCTACATAAACCCAGCTGTGAGAACGGACAGGGAGATACAAATAGTTGAAGTTTTTACATTGCTTTTCTGTTGCATATCAATGTTCCAGTTTGCAAACTAATAAATAAACGCAGTACAGCGGCTGGTAATTGTAATATTTCTTTTAGGAACTAAACAATAAAGGTTTTAAAAACACAAACCTCTAATTGGCGCAGTTGGTAGGATAATTCGCAAAATTTGAAGAAAAATTGCAACTTACAACTTGTGAGTTTCTACTCTTAATGCGAAAATAAACATTGCACATTCACGAGAGTACAAGAATCGATTCTCCAGCCATTGAGAAAACAGAACAAGCATCGTTTGGGTTCTCAACGTAGAATAAAGACATAATGAAACTTTTTGATGTGAGCAGGAAAGCACAAGTGAATTAAATAAAGATACAATTGCGTTCGATTTTTACTATTGATTTTTTTTTTTTGAGGAATAAAAATATTTTTTGTGATACAAATATTATCTTATGCGTACATAGGGTTTGCTTGCCAATTGCTTCCAACCTTGAGAAGTGCGGAACTAATAAATTTGTTTATTTTCTTTTTATGATATTTTTATTATTATTATTATCATTATTATTATCAAGCTAACAAAATAGTTTTTAATAATTTACGACTATATTTACAATTAATATCGATATACGACGGGAATCAAGCGACTCTCGAAATTTTTATTTCCGCGTACGAAACATTCCTAACGACGTTTTATCAATAAAATAACTACGAACAAAATGATTGGCTATTACGCTTAATATTTAGTTAACCTATTGGGATAAGCACTAACACTACTTGCCAGTAGCAAAAACTTGAATAACTGGAACGTTATAAAAGACTTTTAATCGCGTATTTTGGCGACCATCCGAAATATTAACCGTTTAATTATGGACCTTTTCAGTTTGAAACCTAATCGAGACGAATCACCGTACCAATTTTCCATGAGAATTCAAAACGTTTGCCTTGCTGACTATATTAAAATTGGAAGTAGACGAGTCAATGACTCGACAAATAAAAACAAAGGCATTTGACGAAATGGCTTTAGACACCTATCTAAATGCCTTATCTGAAAGAGTATACGATAAAATTAGATTCAAAAACCTTTCAAAATTTGAAACTGCGATGACTCTAATAATAGAAGAAGAAAATGCCTTTTATTACAAAAATTGTTTATGTAATCGTAATATAAATAGAAATTATAATGCCATTCAAAAACACCAACCGGCTCACTTTAAACTAACGGCACAATCTGTAGAATGTGTATCCGAAATAATTTAATTTTATCAAACGAAATCAGTCTTTCAATTTTACTCCGAAACACAATTTTACTACATTAAATCGACTCCAAACAACTTTTAATGGACAAATACCAAATCTTTCGTGGACTAAACACGACAATGACTTTTCAAATAATTTTTTAAGACATGTAGTGTAACCGACCTGATGGCTGACGCAAACGCCCTCTATAAACGGCACACCGGGCTCCGTGATCTAACATCTAGTGGCAGTGACTCGACGACTCCTACGTTGTGTTGTTATCATGTGACCCAAATTCACACTGAGAAGATATTGTTACAAGCTACTATTAGGCAACCCGTCAAACACACACTAACGCCGTAAGCAATGTATATACTACAGAAGCCTAGAATTTTCTAGGATATACTGGAGCATGAATCATCCTTTTATTTCAGAATATATATAAGACCGCTGATAAATGTAAGAGTTTAGTCGATATCTAAATGTCGAATATAAAATATATCGTGTAAAGTTAAATAGTTAAGCTTTTGGAAATCCAAGAGTGAATATAAATTTGTATTATGTGAACGTGTCTATTGTACAGACAGCTTGTAGAATACATAAATAGACAAAAGTGTAATAAATAAATAGTAGTGTTAGTGTTGTTAATAGACCTATGGTTAAGAATTTAGTTTAAGAAGATATTAGTGCTTGTAAATAGCATTAATGTGATAGTGCTTCATTGTTAATTGGACTGAAAACATCTATAAATAAGGCATATACTGTTAATTGGACTTGTGAACAGTGAGTAATAAAGACTTCTGTTATTACTTGTTTTAAATTAGTGAAACGCGGTAGTAGTAGCCCGCTACACTGGTGTCAGACTGTGTGAGGTATATAGTGATTAATTTAAAAATTAAAAAAATTAAAAAAAAACAACACACAAGTCTAAAGACATTTGAGTAGTTTGTATATGCCTGTTACAAGAAGCCAAAGTAAAATGGACGTAGAAACTTTAATAAATTTCTTTAAGGATTTTAAATCCGGTATGGAAAGAAGTTAAGTCAAAATGCTTAGAAAATGGAAGTGAGGTCAGTTGAACTGGAATCAACCCTTAAAGAGTTTAAATACGGTATGGAAGTGACACTTAATGAAAACGTAGTGAGGTCGGTTGAACTGGAATCAACCCTTAAAGAAACGTTAAGTGAAAATGCTGAGAAAATAGACGGAAAGTTAAGTGAAAATGCTGCGAAATTGGAAGAAAAGTTGAATGAAAAAACAGCCACGTTAGAACAAAGATTAATGGAAAGCTCCATTGCATTGAAAGAAGATTTCACTGAACAGGTAAAAACAGTTGAGCAAAAGTTGGACAGTAAATTGGTAAAAATGGAAGAAGATGTGATGAGACTGCAAGAACAAGTAATTTCACTAACAACGCGGCCACTGGAATCAGTAAACCAAGTTGTAAATAAGAACATTCCAGAAATAAGAAGCATGGTAGAAAGCGAGTCAATACCGTCAAAATTTAGAGTGAAACCACCCACATTCGATAATAAAACACCTTGGCCGATATATTTGAAACAATTTGAAGCTGCTGCAATAGCCAATCGTAGGTGTAACAAAGAGAAGGCTATTTCCTTAATAGTGGCCCTACGGGGGAAAGTTCTTAACATCTTGCAAACGATTCCCGATCACCAACAGAATGATTACGTCCTCTTAATATCGAAGCTTGAGATGAGATATGGAGACGCTCACCTTCAACAGGCTTATCATGCACAAGTTAAGAACCGCTCGCAAAATACAAACGAAAGCCTGCATGAATTCAAAGCTGACATTGCCAGATTAATTAGATTGGCATATCCAACGTCACCAGATAGCTTCCTCGAATAACTGGCTGTTCAAACAATTGTGGATGGTGTTAAAGACTGCGAAATACAGCAAGCGCTAAGATTAGCACGCCCAAAAATGTTAGATGACGCACTGGCTCATGCGCTTGAATTTGAAGCAGCTAAGCAGACATCAAACAGGGTGAGTCACAAAGTTTGGTCTGCCTTAGAGGAACCTGGTCAATTGCAGAACAACATAGATGAAATAATCAACCGTGTGTTTGAAAAGTAAAAGGCGGAAAGGCTAGAAAGACGACGACCGCGGAGATGGCGTCTGCGATGCTGGAGCTGCGGTGAAGTTGGTCATATACAGGGACGCTGTACTCAAGCAAAGAAACAACCGGTTGAACTAAAGCAGGTCAATGTAAGGGGGCGAACGTCGACAGCACAACGTAGTGCCCCGGAGATTATCATCCGTGCTGCATCGTCGATGGGAAGTCTGGACAGCATTTATATCGATGGTAGAATTAATGGAAGGGTTGTCCGATTACTTGTGGATACAGGAGCGACAAGGACTATTGTGAGACCAGATTTGGTTGGTCGTAGAAACGTGCTACCTGTATCGGTATATGTCTTTGAACGGCAAGTGGTGAGAAAATTTATACTCACGGAGAGACTGCTGTAACGTTGGGAATTGGAGACAAACTAATTAATCATCGGGTGTTGGTAGCTGAAATTACAGCAGAAGTGATCTTGGGAATGGATCTTCATTAGAGAATATGAGTTTCATGTGAACATGAAAGAAAATGTGCTACGGATAGATGATGATGAGATTCCATTTCAAGGGACGAGTAACCAGACGATACAAGTTCGAATGATTTGTGATATGAAAATACCCGAAAAGGCGGAAATGATAGTAATGGGACGCCCGTATGGTACGTTCCGGGAAGGACAAGTATGCATGATGGAAGCAACTGAATCGGGAATGGGTGAGGGGGGATTACTGATTTGAAGAACTCTGGTAAAGTTTTGAAATATGATACCAGTAAGGGTGCTAAACATTAATCCGCATACGGTGACCCTGAAGAAAGACATGATTGTGGGAAGTTGCATTCCAGTATGCCATATTAAACGTTGAGTGGACGACACGAAAAGTAAACCAGCCAACGGTTGCTCACAGAAATTGCTGGATATGTTAATACCTTCGTGTCAAGGATTAAACTGCGACCAACTGGGTAAGGTAAAAGAACTGGTCGGACGATATCGAGGTGTGTTTGCACTGGCTGATAGTGAGAAAGCAAGGACGAATGTTGTGTAACATAAGATCAATACTGAAGATGCGCAACCGATAAGACAACACCCCAGGCAGCTTCCTTTGGCAAAACGTAAGGAAGTCGAGCAAATTATCACCGACATGGAAGAACAAGGAGTGATTCAACCCTCGAATAGTCCATGGGCATCCCCGGTAGTGCTTGTCAAGAAAAAGGATGGTCGACAAGGTTTTGTGTAGAGGACCGACGGTTAAACAATGTGACAAAGAAAGACAGCTACCCTTTGCCCAGAATTGATGACACCTTGGATACTCTATCCGGATCTAAATGGTTTTCGACCTTGGACTTGAAAAGCGGATACTGGCAGATAGGCTTGGAGCCAAACGATAAAGAAAAAACTGCGTTTACAATTGGAACTGGATTATGGCAGTTCAAAGTCATGCCATTTGGATTATGCAATGCCCCTGCTACTTTTGAGCGTTTGATGGAGTTGATACTGCGTGGACTGTTCTGGAAATCATGTTTGGTGTACCTAGACGACGTGATAGTGTTAGACCGGTTTTTGAAGAAAATCTTAACCTAGAGAAGAGTTATCCACGGATAGAGGGAAAATTTGTGTTGGATACCGATGCCAGTAACACAGCTATTGGAACCGTTCTTTCTCAAGTGCAGGACGGACAAGAAAAAGTTATTGGATATTTCAGCAAAGTCTTGTCGCGGCCAGAAAGGAACTATTGTGTGACAATAAGGGATCTGTTGGGCGTCGTCAAATCCGTAGAACACTTTTATAAGTACTTATACGGCCGTAAATTCCTGTTGAGAACAAACCATGCTGCACTAAAATGGTTACTGCAGTTTCGAAATCCTGAAGAGCAAGTTGCAAGGTGGATAGAGCGGCTGCAGGAATATGACTTTGACACAGAACATCGCGTAGGAACTAGCCATCGGAATTCAGACGCTCTATCAAGGGGACCTTGTCCGGTAGACTGGAATCATTGCTCCAAGATGGAAGAAAAAATAAGCGTCGTCCATAAGATGACGGTAACCGATGATACTTGGCAACCCGAAAGAATTCGAGAAGACCAGGAGAATGACGCCGAATTGGGGCGTATTATTGAGTAGAAAAGTAGAGGACAACGACCAGCTTGGGAAAAAATTAGTATTTCAAGTAGAAGCCTGAAGGCATACTGGACACAGTGGGACTCTTTGGTGATTGAAAACAGAATCTTGAAACGACGCCTGGAATGTGAAGATGGCACTGAAAGACTCCAAGTGATAGTGCCGAGAAACAAAGTGCTGGAAGTGTTGCAGCACTTGCACGATGGTATTTCCGGAGAGCACTTTTGCGTGAAAAGAACTCTCGAAAGAGTGAGAGAAAGATTCTATTGGGTGAACTGCAAAGAAGATGTGGAGTGGTGCCGGAAATGTGAGTTGTGTGCCTCTGCAAATGGCCCGGTCACAAAACGGAAAGCCCCAATGAGACAGTATAACGTAGGGAATCCTTTTGGGAAGGTAGCCATTGATATAGCTGGTCCGTTTCCTGTATCAGAGAAAGGAAATAAATACATCTTGGTTGCAATGGATTATTTTACCAAATGGCCGGAGGCATATGCTATACCTAACCAAGAATCCGAGACGGTTGCAGATGTACTAGTGAGAGAGTTGTTTTGTCGCTTTGGAGTTCCGTTGGAATTACACTCCAATGAAGGTCGGAACTTCGAATCAGCGTTGTTTCAAAACGTCTACAAGCATCTTGGAAACAGGAAGACTAGAACCACGCCACTTCATCCTCAATCGGATGGAATGGTTGAAAGAATGAACAGGACGTTAGGAAAGTACCTAGCCAAAGTTGTCTCTGAACATCAACGAGACTGGAATCAATATTTACATTTGTTCCTACTGGCGTACCGATCTTCGGTACATGATAGCACAGGATGTTAGGATGTGAATTGCGGCGACCATGTGATCTTCAGTTTGGATTTAAACCTGGAGAAGAAATCGCAGGTAAAGATTACGTTAGTAAGATTCGTGAAAGATCAAATAGCATTCACGAAAACGTCCGAAAGAATATCCAGGCAACAAGCGATCGAATGAAGTCACAATATGACACGAGAGCACAAGAAGGTGATTATCAACCTGGAGATTTAGTGTGGTTGTATAATCCACAAAGAAAACGTGGGTTGTCGCCAAAATTACAAATACAATGGGAAGGCCCGTACGAAGTGATGAAAAGGATTAATGATGTAGTGTACCGGATCAGAAGATCTCCCCGTGGTAAACCGAAAGTGGTACACTTTGACCGTTTAACATCCTACGCTGGCAACAATCAAAAAAGCTCGAATGATGAGAATGGTGTTCGACAAGTTATTAGTCATAAGCCAAATATAGATTTTGAGAGCTTTATGGCAGCGTACGGTGGTTCCATTAAGGCGAGATTTGGCGTTGTTGTTGAAAAACAGCAAGATCTGTTTAGAGCACCAGAAGAGTATTCTCTTGCACATTGCGTAGCTCAAGATTTGGCAATGTCAAGGGGAATAGCTGTTGTTTTCAAGAAAAAGTTTGGATGTGTGGATGAATTAGTACAACAGCAGCCAACTGTAGGAAAAGCTTTGGTTCTTCAAGATAAAAATCGACATGTTTACTATTTGGTCACCAAAAATTCTTCATGGCAGAGACCTAGTTATGGACATCTATGGGAGGCTTTGCTAAATCTTAAGGCGCACATGATGGAAAATGGAGTAACGAGACTAGCGGTGCCCAAGCTAGGCTATGGACTGGATCGCTTAGATTGGAGTATAGTCCGAAATATGTTAGAAGTAGTTTTCCAGGAAACCAACGTCCAGGTCCTTGTTTGTTGTTATCAACCGGGTGCCTACCAAGACCAAGAAAAGAGTGTTGACTGTTACTTCCAACGACGTGGTGGATGCACCAGAGGAGATAGCTGCCGATACCGTCATCAGTCATCGAATTGGCGTCAAAATGTATCTACAGTTACGAGACGTAACGGTTTTATAGAGGGGGCAGTGTAGCGAGCTACTAGTAGGCAACCTATCAAACACACAAAACGCCGCAAGCACTGTTTATTCTCAAGGATTCCAGAATTCTACTAGAAATTACTGGAACATGAGTCATCCTTTTTAATCCAGAGTATATATAAGACCGCTAATGAATGCAAGAGTTATCTACATAAGAATGTCGTATGTAAATTATATCGTGTATAGTGAATGTAGTTGAGCTTTTGAAAGTCGGAGAGTAAACATAAATGCTATATGAGCTGAACGTGTTTAATGTACATGCAACTCGTAGTATACATAAATAGATAGAAGTGTATTGAATAATAGTTGTGTTAGTGTTATTAATGGACCTATGGTAAAGCAGTTAGTTTAAGAAGATATTAGTGCTTGTAAATTCATTAGTGTGATAGTGCTTCATTGTTAATTGGACTGAAAACATCTATAAGTAAGGCATATGCTGTTAATCAGACTTGTGAACAGTGAGTAATAAAGACACTTATTATTACTTGTTTTAAATTAGAGAAACGCGGTAGTCGTAGCCCGCTTCAATAATAATTCGATTTTGTTTGAAAATTCTTTTACACTATGCTTTAAAAATATGTAGTTGGTTTTATATTGTTAAACCCATTTGTATGTTTTGCTAAATATTTTTAATGACTTTTTGGCATCAATGTAGTATATATGATTCAACGCTTTTTAGACGGAACAAGGAATAGAATACGCGTCTTCTATTACCACACATTGAAGGCTTTTGGAAAGATCTGAAAACTTTACATTTGTGGTTATTTTTATTTTTGAAGAAGAAAGATTTTTACAAAATTCACGTCACCGCTGTCTCATTTGGGAAATATTAAATATAACTTCAATTAGGTAACCATTTTGCAGTAACGATGTTAATTTGGTGATGCGATATTATATAGATTTAACATGTTAAAAAGTATCAAAAGCTAGAAAAGTCATAATCTATTATAATCCTTACAGTATCCACTAATAAAATTGCTTTCTTGGGGAAATTAAAATGAACATAGGTATTTTTTAAGATTATTCTTTGACATTGATGTTACTACAAAGCCATTTATACTAACTTTATTTAACCTATGCTACAAAGCTATACCAAAACCTATTTTCGTTACGTATTATTATTTGAGGTTTAGTGTCAACTTTATACTGCTTGTAAAAATAAAAGAGCAGTAAGCATAGGGATAATTATTCCGGTTTTTATTAATAGTGATTACCCTTATGGTCAGTATCCCAACAGTTTAAACACAGTAGGGTTTGTTTGTTGGTCGATGCTTAATTTGTAGTTGCATCTCTAATATCAGTGATTTGTCATTTTCTTTTTACATTTGTAGGTTAGTTATATTTATAAATTTTCTAGTTTCCTGATTAGTAAGTTAATATTAACTGATCGTATTTATTATAATTTTTATAATATTAAAAATTCTAGAAAATGAACGAAATAGAAACGTTAAAGGATCCTGAAAACGTATCAAGCAATGATGTGAAAGAAATTCCTAATACCCATGAGTCTATTACTTCAAAGGAAGATGTAAATGATAAACAACCCGAATTGTCTGAAGAAAATAAATGGGAAGATATATTGGGCAGTGGCGGACTGTTAAAGCAGGTTCTAGTAGAGGGTAAACCAGACACAAGACCACAGCGAATGCAAATATGTCGAATTAAGTATACATGCACATTAGATGATGAAACTATTGTCGAATCGAAGGACGACTTTGAACTAATATTGGGTGATTCTGAGGTATTTGCGTCTTTTAATATTGATGTTTTACACTTTTATTTCTAGATAATACAAGGATTAGATCTGGCCTTAGGTTTAATGAATGTTGGAGAAGTTAGTAAACTTAAAATCGAAGGGCGTTTAGCTTATGGTAGTAAAGGATTGGATACAATTGTTCCACCAGATGCATCTGTTAATTATGAAGTTCATTTGTTATCATCTGAACCAGAAGAAGATATGGAAACTCTAACAATTAATCAAAGGAGAATTAGAGGGTAATTCAAATGAAATTGTGGGTCATCAGAAATGGGGGTGGTTTAATAAAGAAACAACAGGTGAAAATAATGTTAATGAGGGCTTATACTGTTAAAATCAAACCTGTGATATACTCGTTAACTCATCAAATGTCATCTAATCTATAACACTTAGTGTGTGTTTTGCATGAAAACTTAAAAATGAGGTTTTTTCCTAACCATAATAACTTCATCATTTTGTTTTCAAACTTACTTAAGGTTGGTTTGACGCAGCTCTAACTTCTTTTCTATTCTGTGCTAATCTAACCAGTTGTACATACCCTTCATAACCTAAATTTCTAATAATTTGACTAATATAGCTTGGCCTAGGTCTTCTATCTTTTTCCAATCTACCTGGCTCTACATAGATATTAGCAACCTGATGGTCGTTGAAGAACTCCATGTTTACATGATTCCCATTTATAAGGAAATGAAATATTACCTGGTTATTCCCTCCAAAAAAAGGAAAAGTGTTAAATTATATGTTATGGTAAGGCTTAAGCAACGAATCACTGCCAACATGCCAGACCGCTAATTAATTGTGAGATGTGATGGAGACGTTTATTAAGTTATATGTTATGGCAAGGCATAAGCAGCGAATCGCTGCCAACATGTCAGACCGCTAACTAATTGTGAGTTATGTAATGGTGACATTTAGTTAACTGATTCTTATTTATTTATTTTTCTATTGTTTGGTTTTCTAACTTACTTAAGGTCGGTTTGACGCAGCTCTAAATTCTTTTCTATTCTGAGTTAGTCTAAAAGATCTACATCCCTTCATAATCTAAATCTCTCAAAAATTTGACTAATATAGCTTTGTCTAGGTCTTCCTACACTATTTTTATTTGGTAGTCTAGAATCTAAGACCTTACTAAATAGTCCCTCATGTCTTAACTGTTGCCCTATTATTCTATCTCTCCTGACCTTTAATTGTTTCCACATACAGGGTTCCTCACCTATCCTTCTATAAACTTCCTCATTTGTTACTCTATCTGTCCAACTAATCTTTAACATTCTCCTATAACACCGAGTTTCAAAATCTTTTATCTTTTTCTTATCTACCTCTTTAATTGTCCAAGTCTCACTACCGAGCAATAGAACGCTCCATACATACGACTTTATTATCTAAACTAATACTATTAGCTATTAGTAAGTCTTTCTTTCTTAAAAACATTTTTTTAGCTTGGGCTATTCTAGCTACTATATCCCTTTTGTTGCGTCCGTTCTTTGTAATTATATTACCTAAATAGCAAAATTGATCTACCTCTAACTCGGTATTACCTATTTTTAATTTTGGTTTAAAACTAGGCTGTAACTCACTTGTCATTATCTTTGTCTTTCCTGAGTTAATTCTCATACTATAGTTACTCTCTAGTATCTTATCTAAAATATTTAAAAACTCTCCTAACTCTTTTCTAGACTCTGCTATAATGGCTATATCATCTGCAAAACGTAACATGTCTATTTTCTGTCCCTGTAAACTGAGACCTACCTCTTTTCTCTCGCTAGCTAAGTTTAAAGCTTCCTCAATGAGTCAATTCGTCGATGGATGCTTGATGATGCTTTGATATTTTTAATCTTTTTATATGTTTTTGAAATTTTTCTTTATCTCATCCCATTTGGAGATACGGCCATTTTTGTTTGGCCATGCAGGCTAATTTTGACCATTACAGTCATTAGCGATAAATTAAATATCTCCAGACTGATTAATGCCACAGTAATGGGATTTGTACTATTCTTTTTAGAAAAGTCCATTTTACAATTTAGACCCTTACAGTTTAAAGTGTTAATTTAACATAAATAGCTCAAAAATACAACAAAAATTCATGATCAAATTTTAACAAATTCGACTTTTTAAGGCTGAAAATTTTAATGAAAGAATAATATACCCAAGCTAATATTTGTATGGCTATAAGATATGATAGGATACTTACCAATTTTAGAGTAAGAAGGTTAAAATATGTTTCCATCGATTTTCTATAATTTTTCAAAAAACGTAATTTTGAAATTTTTTGAAATTTCGAGACTTAATAACTCTACTGGGGGAAAATATAAAAATTTGAATTTTGTACACAAAATACACCTTTATGATAGTAAACTACTGTAAAAGTTTCAATCTTGGTATTTGATCCTGAAACAAGTTATGAATTTTTAAAGTTTAACAAAAACTCTCATTTAAAGAAAGAACGTGTATTTATTATAAACAAGAATTGAATGACTGAAGTTCACATATATCATGTTCTTAATTATTTTCTTTACAATAAATGCCCATTTAGGAGCATACTTATTTCTTCTGAAGCATTGCGAAAGATAGTGTATGATCTTCCTGTCGCTGTTGTTAGTTCTAGCACCATCAATTTTCTTAATATGTTTGAAATTGGTATCCAAACTCGATCACTTGCAGACTTCTTGAAAGATGTGCGTGGTCCTGCAGGGTGATAAAAGTGAACATAGACATCATTATGTTCTAGGCTGATTTGCTCGATCTGAGCTAACCACCACTGTCCATCATATATATACAGGCAATAGTCTTATTAACTTCGAGACTTAAAGGTACGATTTTAGCGATGCAGTGATCCTCGTATTGGCCAGTTTCTGAATTTGTATAGCACCTAATTGTGTTTTCTCCAACAGCATGGTATTCTATGGAATTTTCTCATTCCTTTGACCCGCAATGTATTTTCAAATCTTGGTCTAAGTTTTTCCTAGCGATTCAAAATATTCTTCTTGAGATTTAATAATAGTGACCATCTCTTAACTATCTGTCGTGACCCACTGCTTAAACTCGATATGATCTGGAAGATCTTCTTCCGAATCCCTAAATAGTTCTAGCACATTTTCTTTTCCAGGGCAACTTTCACACAAACCTATCATACAATCATAATTGTTTACGTCACAAACTAATATATCAATCAATTCTTTATAGTCAACATTCAGCTTTGCACAATTGATCATTAATTTCACATTTTGATGGTATACACACATGCACACAGAAGTGGGTACCTGAAGCTCCTGCCAAAATACACCACTTTAGACACAGTTCACAAAACTTGGATCTGCCTATTTGACATTCTGGATGCGATTTTTTAAACGCCACATATAATTCATTGTGATTGCAAAGAACTAAACGTTTTTGCTATACTACTTTTTTTCTATTAACTATCACTTTGGTACACTCTTTTTTACCTGAATACATTTTACTATTCTCGTCATTTTCAAAAAACATTTTTACTTTCTCCACAGTTTCTTCACTAGTGGAGGCTCCATTCTTTTCCCGTAATGAAGGCAAAATGCCTTGTTCTTTCATCACATTTCATGTAAGTCTAATTAAAAGCTCTGACACTTGAAACTCTCGAGCAATCTTTTCTTTTGACCATAAACTAGGAAGCAAGCTAATGATTTTCACTTTTTTTCCCCTTAGAAGCTATTAAACACTTTTCCTTTAATTTTTCAATCAAATCAGAATATTCAGAGTCTAACACATCTTGTTGTACAGGAACAGTGTTATTTTCAGTATGATCAAAACACAATTCCAAATTCTTTCGTAGTTTTTCACAAGCTCTATGAACTTTATTCTCAATGGCTGATTGCCTCTTCTCGTAAGTTAGTTTTCTTATTTTGCACTCTGGAGATAGTTCTAACAAAGAACAAGCTGAATCTACTATCTCCTGGATTTCCTCACGCGGAACATAATTATCCAAACAATCAGTATCACTGGAAACTTTAGATTGTGTGTCTAAAAGAAATAGTTTTTCATAACAGTTTCGACAAAGGGACTCTCCTGGGACTAATTTATCAATATATTCATGAGCTTTCAATAACAACAACTGTTCTAATTTAATCTCTCTCAAATCAGAAGCAATTCGTTTCTTGTGAATTTTTAAAGGATCGAAACAGGATTTCCCAAAAAGGTGATTATATTTTAGAAGATATTTTTTTCCGTGGTACTCACAAATTGAAATAATATCGTTACTCGCTCTTAATTTTTAAAGTTTTTGTTCAACATCATCAAACTCATTGATATGTTTTAATTTTTTAGACACTAAACCATAACTTGTTTTATGGCAATGTTCATTAATTAATTGTCCAACAGAGCACGGATCATCCATTTTAAGGTAAGTAATAATAACAAATACTCACAGTAAAAGTAAAATGAAGAAATAATTAATAAACACTTGTAATTAATAAAATAAACTTGAATTAACAAAAGACACAACACATTAGAAAACTATCTGCACTTTAACAGACTGTGGCACTTGCTGAACCTCAATGAGCAGATAAGTTTCACTATCAGGCAGATTCCTGTCCAGACATGAATGATGCATATGTGACTGTTAGAACATGAACCTTTCATCTCTATCCTTTTTTAAAACCGTTGACTAATTTTTAAATTACCCCTCCGTGATTAATGAGCTTTTTTATTTTTTGTAACGTTTTTTCGATAATTACCTTAATCATTAGTATCGGATCTCTAGTCCCTCTGTCTTTACGAAAACCATATTGGTCTTTGCTTAAATAATTCTCAGTCAAAGCTTCTACTCTATTTTTAATTATTATTGTTAGTATTTCGGAAGCGTGGGAAGTTAAACTAATCGTTCTAAAATTCTCACACCTATCAGCTCCTGACTTTTTTGGGATTGGGATAATAATATTTTTTTCGAAATTTATAGAGAGACCTCACCTGTGTCATATATTACTTTTACTAGTTCATATAGTCCGTCTAAAGTTTTCTGACTTTATTTTAATAATTCTGCAGGTGTATCGTCTATCCATGGCGCTTTATTTAGTTTAAGATCCCTAACACCTCTATCAAATTAATATTGAGAACCCTATTTCTACATCCTCTTCTTGGTCATTCTCTAACTCATCCATATCGTCTCCCAGATATAAATCTTCTAAATATATTTTTTATCTATCTGCTACCTCAACTTCATTTATTAGAAGCTCATTATTCTCATCTTTAATACCATTATATTTTTTTCCTATCTTCCCCGAAAAACTTTTTAACTGCCCTGTAAGTCCTGTCTGTCTTACCTACTCTCAAATCATCTTGTATTCCCTTACAATTCTCCTCCATCTATTTATTTCTAGCTTTTCTACACTCATGTACTATCTTATTTCTAACTCGATTATATTTTTGCTTACTTTCAATATTCAATTCTCTGAAAGGTTTTAGCTTTCTTCTATTTTCTATTAAATCTAATATCTTCTTTGTTACCCAGGATTTTCTCGCTTCTACTTTTTTCTTACCTATAGTCTATTGTTGTATCATCTACAGCCCTTTTTATTTCTTTCCATCTATTTTTTACGTTCTCTCCTATAGCTCTCTCTTTGATCTTATTATCTAATACTTGTTTATATTCTTCTTTTACCTCACTATCATTAAGCTTATCTAGAGATCCCATCCCATTCTTTTTTAGCCTTTCTCAATTTTTTGAATTTTAGATTACACTTCATTTTAACTAAGTTATGATCGCTATCTATGTCAGCCTCTGGATAACCACGACAGTTTTTAACTTGGTTTCTGAATCTTTGTTTGACTAAAATATAATGTATTTGGTATCTAGCCCTGTCATCTGGCGTTTTCCAGGTATATTTTCTTCTAACATGCTGTTGGAATAGGTTGTTTACAGTTATTAATCTATGTTCCTCACAAAACTCAACTAATCTTTCTCTTCTATCATTTCAACTACCATACCCAAATTTTCCTAACATTTTTCCCTCACTACCTTCTCCCACTGACGCATTAAAATCGCCCATACTATTAAATAATCATCTCCCTTTACTTTTCTCACTATACTATTTATATCCTCGTATACCTTTTCTACTTCCTCATCCTCGTACTGAGTTGTTGGTGTGTAAACCTGTACTAAAACAGTGTCTGTGGGGTTCGTATTCAATCTAACCATAATTATTCTATCACTAAATTGTAAGTAATCTTTAACTTTACGTCCTAATCTTTTACTTAACACTATCCCTACCCCTGCCTGTCCATTTGTTGAAGAAGTTGTAATTATTCTAAAATTATCTTTCCAAAAGTCATTACTATCTTGTCATCTCACCTCACTAATACCTAAAATGTCCAGCTTTCCTTTTCTCATTTCGACTAATAAATTCGTTAACTTATCTACTCTAAGTAATGACCTTACATTCAAAGTCCCTATCAGTAAATCGGACTGTTGTTTTAAATTCTTACAATGACGAGTCCCGAGTACCCGCTCCCGGAGATCTGAATGTGGTGGTATTTTACTTCCGGACAAGAATTTTATTTGTGAGCTCTCTATCATACGTAGTTCGTGTTTTAGGTCAAGCATACCCTGAAAATATTGTGGTAGGTTTCCACAACGCAGTTTTTAAAGATTTTCGCAAAAAGCCGTATCTGTCACGGCCAACCCCCAACAATCTTGTAAGTTATTGAGGATCGCCCGAGACCAACCGACTCTCCTCCAATATCTTTTAGCCAGGAAGGCTGCTGCCGCTTGCTGCGCCTTTTAATCGCCTTTTACGATAAGCAGGCTTACTATAGTAGTTACTCCCTGTATGTTTGTTGTGGTTTGTTTAGCATTCTTCTTAATCTTCTTTGGGAATGAAATCTATTTTATTTACGTTTCGATCCATGTCCTAGGATCGTTGTCAAAATAATAAAAACTTCAAGTTTGACATTTATGACATAAATTGAAGGTGACTTGATTTATTGAAATATTTGGTTTGAGTACAAGCAAAAATTTTTAAAGTTTAAAAGAATGATTGCCTTCAATTTGTGTTGCGACCTGGGATCGACTTTCTTTAGATAGCCAATACGCTTAACGTGAAATCAGCTGATTAATTTTTATTGGTGAATTTTATATAAATTCAATAATTTGGAAAACATTTTTTAACATGTTTCTATTTATACAATTGAGAGGATGGTTATTAAAGAAGTGTGCGATTGTGTTACCGTAAGGCATAAGCAGTCGTTTTTTTATATTTATTTTGAGGGGGGAAAATCATTATGACTTAGGTTACCTCTTTGGTATATTTTAACATGGTTCTGAGGCGACCCTATGGCGGGTTTACACTTGTCAGATACCAATGTTGTTCTATGAAGATTGTATACAGTTCTGAGGTGACTCTAAGACGGTTTTACACTTGTCAGATACCAATACTGTTCAACGGATATTGTATATGGTTTTGAGATAACCCTATTGCGGGTTCACACTTGTCAGATGCTAATGCTGTTTTACAGGGTTTGTTGATATGCTTATTGTTATGTAATTAGTTATTGTATGTATAAATAGAAATCATGTATGTAGGCTGTATTTCATGTTAATATCGCAAGGAAAACCCAGGAAAAACTTGCAATGCTACCTAGATATTGTGGGCATTTGATTTTCATTTGTTATTTCTTTTAGTAATGGAATCCATTGTTTACTGAAAGTCACGGATTCGTTTGCAACGCAGTTATTTTTGTGTAGGGTTATATAAGCAGCTTCTTTGATTTTGCGTTTTTGGTTGTTTTCTTCTTTGTCGATAATTTTTGCGTCCTCCCATTTTATTTTATGACTGGAGTCCCATGCATGTTGGCAAATCATAGATTTTCAAATTTTCTATTTTTTATATATGATTTATGTTCTTTTAATCGAACTTCAAATGGTCTGGAACTTTCGCCTATATAAAACTTGTTACATTCGCACGGTATTTTGTAGATGCAGTTTTTTGAACTTTGTATTGCGTTTTTGGGTTTTGTTTTTGTGAGTTGTGTTCTTAGTGTATTGTTGGTTCTAAATACTGTTTTAATTCTAAATTTGTTTCCTATTCTTTGGATTTTTTCGGAGAATCCTTTTATGTATGGTATTGAGAGCATTTTTTGGTGTGTATCGTTGATTTTGTTTTCTTTTTCTTTATTTTTAGGATTTTTATTCATTTCTTTCTCTATTATTCTTTCAGGATATTTGTTTTCTATTAGTGTACATTTGATTAAGTCTTTCTCTTTCTTTAAAATTTCTTCGTTTGATGATATTAATTTTGCTCTATCATACATGGTTTTGATAATTCCTCGTTTGACACATTGTGGGTGGTTTGAATCGAAGTTTAAGTATCTGTTTGTGTGCGTTGGTTTTCTGTATACCGATGTATTAATTGTTGTATCGTTTTTGCTAACTAGAATATCTAAAAATGGAAGTTATCCATGTTGTTCTAATTCATATGTGAATTTAATAGTTGGTTCTATTTCGTTAATTGACTGTACAAAGTTTTTAATTAGTTCTGTATTAGGAGGCCAAATAGCATAGACATCATCTACGTATCTCCACCAGGTTAGTGGTTTCAATTCTTGTGTGAATATTACATCTTTTTCGAATTCCTCCATGAATATATTACTAAAGATTGGCGATAGTGGACTTCCCATTGCCATTCCAAAGCTTTGTTTTTAGAATTGATTTTTTATTTGAAAATATGTGGTATTGACGCTTAAGTCAAGTAATTCCATAATCGATGATATACTTAGTTTTGTTCTTTCTTTAAGGTTGCCATCTTTTTCTAGTTTGTTTTTTATAATATTAAGCGTTTTGTTTATAGGGACATTTGTGAAGAGATTTACTACATCAAAACTTACCATTGTGTGTGTATTTTCAATTTTTGTTTGATAATTTTGTAAAAGTGTTGGTTGTTTTTATGAAAGAATTCGTTTTGCCTGCTAATGGATTTATAATTTTTAGGAGAAATTTTGCTAAATTATGGCATGGTGAATCTATGGAGCTTACGATAGGTCTTAAAGGAATGTCTTTTTTATGAATTTTTGGTAGACTGTAAAAGTGTGGTGGTTTACTGTAATGTGGGACCAGTTTACTTCTTTCTTTGTATTCGAATTCATTTTTAAATTTAAATAAAGTTTTGTATATTTTATTTTCAATTGATTTTGTTGGGTCTGTTTCTAAACTGGTGTAATTCTCAGTGTTCAACAGTTCGTTGACTTAGAGTTTTTCACATATCAATACATATAAAGCTCGATTGCATAGATCAAATAGTATTGGTTTTGGTTGTTGTGTATAATTTTTTAAGATACTTTTTATATTCCATGAAATTATGCACATTTTTGAAATACTAGATACAGGAAATATTGCGAATCAGTTGGCGGCTCGTACTTTAACAGAGTGGTGAGGCAAGTATAGCAAATTGCTTAAGTAATTCTTTTAACTTTTGGAAAAGCAACAAAATACAAAGTATCTATACATATAACGTTTAAACTGTACAGAAATATACCTAAAACACAATATTTTCGCGATCATGACAATAGAACACAAAGCATCAATCATAAATAATTACTCACCAAAGTAAAATGTACGAATGTTAAAAGCTGCACCACAAGCTGAACAAGTTTATTTACACTATTTTTAATGGTTCTTAAACGCCAACGGTATACGTCTGTTTTTTTAATTTGTAAAATAATCTATCACATTTTCAAAAACTGTTCATCACTACTTAAAGTTTTAACTAATTGGTTTTCTATAGCAATTTGTGATACATAATTCAGCCGTTCTTGTTCTATAGTATTTCTAGAATACGTTTTTATACGTTTTAGGGCAGACAAACTTCTTTCTACAGATACAGATGTTATGGGTATAGTTAAATAAATACTGAGAAGTTTATACAATTCTAGCATACATCCACGTAATTCATTTTTATCCATAAACTTCAGCATCTCCACAGTTGAAAATGAATTACTTAATATATCTTTGTCACCATATATAACCAGCAATTCACTTTTAAGTTGAACTTTATCGTAAAATGGATACTGACTTTCCAACTCATCAAGTAGCTCATGAGGGAATTTACGCAGATCCAGATACTCTTCAAATTTGGCTAGATTTAGCAATTCAAAAAAACGGAGTCTACCTAGATCACTAAATCTTACTTCAATCTGATTGATTATAACATCTACAATTTCAAAAAATAGTGCTCTATATTTCTGACGCCCGTCTGGTAAATCTTTCCGTCTTTGTCTATATATAGTAGAAGCCGTTAACTTGTTATTGCGAACAGTTTCTAGCAAATCATAAATTTGATCAAAGAACACGCTATTTGATCTGAATTCTTTTAATGTTATTGAGAGCGATTGCAGTCTGGTTCTCGCGTATGTTGTATCAGTGAGTTTGTGTTGCAAAATAGATAACACTACGTCAGTTTGTTCAAAAATTAATTTATATACTTCTAAACAAATTATAAAATCATTATATTCTAAAAACTTTTTCAAACCTGACGCTTCCTCTACAGTAGTACTATCAAACTTGTCACTGTCAATCAAGTTACTAAAATCTATTAAATTGCTTCTATTAACAGAAACGGTTAGCACAGCTCTTGATGTAAAGTTCCATCGCGTTGGAGCGTTAGTTGGAAGTCTACGTTGGCTGAATTTGTCTAATAAAGCGGTGCGCTTAGACGATTTAGTAAAAAACGAAGGAAATCTGGATAACGCTTGAAAAAATATTCTGGCTTTTTTTTTTATTGAATTACAAGCATTACTTAGCACTAAATTTAATACGTGTGCAAAACAATGTGTAAGCAAAGCTTGTGGAGCAACTGCTTTAATTTGTGCTTGTAGCCCGTTAAGGTGTCCCACCATAACTGCAGAAACATCTACGTTTGAGCAATAAGTTTGTTCTTAAGGTCGAACTTGGCAAAATTAGCATTTAGAAATTCAAACAGGTAGTTTGAAGTTTTTTTGTACTTACATAAAAAATCCCATGAAATACTTTAATACGGTTCTATCTTTGACATACCTAATAATTACTGATAACTGGGATGAAGTTGATACGTCTGTGGTTTCATCGATTTACCAAGATAAATAATTGCATGATTTTATTTCAGAGCTATGTTCGTTTAAAACATGATGAAGCGATTCTATTAACTCGTGCTGAATTGTTTTTGAAGTACCTAAAAACACCGACTTAGTGTCGCTATCGCCTTCTATAAATTTTTTAAAAAGAGGATCTCTTTTACCGAAAACAGATAAAAGTTCTAAGAAATTGCCTTTATTTAACGAAGATTCACTTTCATCATGTCCACGAAATGGTAGTTCTTGATAACACAAATACAGGATTATCTCCAATATCTTTTTAAGTATTTCCCGGGTTTCTGACTTTTGTTCATTATATTTTTTAATTTCAATAACACGTGCACTATCCAAAACATTTACAATGTTTTGTTTACCCAAAAGATATAATTTGCAATTGGAAAAAATGTGGTCTTTAGATTTTTCATGTTTAGAAATTGACTGTGATAAATTTTTCATGTCTGAGTAACTGGTTTTATACCATACTACTTCACTATTCGTAGAAAATAGAACGCGCGGCCAGCAGAGCAATTTATTAATTTGTGTGCTACCACACAACCACGGGCATTTTTGGTATCATAAATTAGCATTTGGTTTTCCTGCATTGATTAAGGATTTGCTAAGATCTGGGCAAGATCTTCCTAAATTTCTAATGTATATTTTATTTTCGTAGGTTAACGATGTAAATCCGTTTTGAAATATAAAATGTACAATGTTGTCACACTTTCCGAGTTCAGTTTGGTTTGACATTTTACAACTATCGCTAAAGATGCATACATACAAAAATATACAGTATACGCTGACTCTTCTATGTTTCTGGTAATTAATAACTATTACCGTTACCGCCATTGCGTATTACGCACTAAATTAATTAAACTAAAAGGTAGTCAAAGCACCTCATCCCAATCACAGTTTTTAAAATAAACACTAGATAAACTTGAACTGAATACTCGTACTGATAATGTATAAGACAAAACGAACACTGTATGTACAGTTGAAAATCAAGCTAACATTTAAATGATTATAAGTATATTTTCAAAATTTTACATTCTGTTCGAATAACAGGTAGGTAACAACTGATTCACAATATAAGAATCTGTCATAAAAATGAGTCAGACTCAGAAAGTACAATAAGGCTTTGTGTTGGCATTGGCATGGGTTTATCGCATCTGCTTATAGCTAACATGAGAGGCAGTTTGAATATTTGCCTTACGCAGCAAATATGAAAGTCTGGGAGTAAACAGACACTCATTCTTAATTTTCATTTCTTTTTGTTCTTGTTCCTAAATAATTACGAGATTAAATATTTATCACATAACACTGTGTATTAGAATTCGATATCGAATGAATAGACATATTATTATTTTAAAAAAACGAAATCAGACCCCTTTGCTCTCTATGTTTGTTATACTTGGCGGTTCGGATTGCATAGTATAATAAATAATAATCCATGGCTCATTTAAAAGTGATTCCTTTAAAAGTTAGCCTGTATTAATTAACATTAAGTAGTTGATTTTATAAATTTACATGCTTTGCCAAACTTGTAATTGTAAATCATTTTTATATTAAACTATTTTGTCCGTCGAATTTAAGTGCACTTGACACCAGGTACCGGTCTGCTTCTCAACGCAGCCTATAAGTTATAAAGCATGGAACTAAAACGCTAGACGCCAGAGTTATGTATAAAAATGGGTTTAAGTTTCTGAACTGCAATGAGCGTTGATCATTATGAATTAGGATCCATGGTCAGTTATAATAGAACAAAAATTAATAAAATTGTGGCTAGATAAAAGTGTGGTTAATTTTTAAATAAAAAATTAAAAATTTTAAATTGATATTTATGAGTTAGTTTTGAATTTAGATTTTTTCTGTTCTCATTTTATGGCGAGGCACTGCCTTACCGGAGAAGCCGCCCCTGTTGTGAATGGCGATTGGCGCCATGGACAAATGCCAGGTGGTTTAAAACAAAATTTTAATAACAATTCATCTCAAAGTCGAAGAAAACGGAGAAATGTATCTGAACTATTTTGTTGGTCCAGGTAGTGTGTCATGGTAATACAATTTAGTCCTAAATGTTTAAAGTGAGCTGCAATGATTTTTGTAGATGCTGCACATTCTTCATTAATACAATTCAGAGATAGAAGTTTTAAAAGTAACAGAATTGGATTGTATGTATGTACTTTTCGCATAAGTATACAAACTATTTCAAACTGAAGGAATGGCATTTTAATTCTCTTTTGGTTAAAAGGTTTTGTAGAATTTTTGTTTACCTGAAATGAGTACACCAAAAACAAGATTCACTTCAGAAACGTGATTATAAATAGTCTAAAGAGTTTTGGGCTTATTCTCATGCTCTCAATATAATACTATTAACAATTTATCTGCTGATATTTCTTTACGTTCTTCCTGATATACAGCATGATCAGAATGATAGGCAACAAAGGAGGAACTTTTTTTTATTATGCATTGTAAAATGGAAAAAATGTTTGAAATACTCAAAAAGATTGGAATGAGTTTTAGGGATAGACAAATTGTACATAGCTTATACAAAAAGTAAACAGCGGTAATAGAATTAGAGCAGGGATGTAGAGAAGTAGATATTAGGAAAGAAGTGAGACAGGGATGTGTCCTATCCCCGTTAATTTTTAACCTGTACATCGAAGAGGCAATGAATACTGCCAATGCAGGAAGAAATTTGGAATTATTATGCAGGGACAAAAGATTGATATGCTTAGATTTGCAGATGATATAGCGGTATTAGCGTCTAGCAAGGAAGAGCTAGAAGCAGCTCTTAATGAAATGGAAACAGTTCTAACAAAGAGATACGGTACGAAAATGAACAAAAATAAAATTAAAGTTCTAGTATGCAAAGGAGGGAAAAATAAATTAAAAAGTAGAATACAAATAGGAAACAAGAACTTACAATATGTTAAGGATTTCTGCTATCTAGACAGTAGAAGAAGCGGACAGCAAAAAGGTAGCCTTTGAAATGTGGTGTTACAGATGCATGATGAAATATGGACAGACAAAGTTATGAACATACAGGTTCTAGAAATGGTAGGAGAAGAAAGAAATATGTGGAAAACATTAAAAAATAGAAGAGATAGGATGAGAGATCACATACTAAGGTATGAGGGAATAGAGCGGAATATATTAGAAGCATATATTGGACAAAGAGTGGTACATGTAGATTTAGGTTAGACTATTGCATACCGATAGTAAAAAATGTAGGTTGTGGGAATTTCAGGGAAATGTGTAGGCTACTTCAGAATAGAAATCAATGGAGGTACGCCCTATCAGTTCCAAGACAGAAGACCTAATGACGAAACAAATAATTGTACTTAAACTTGATGATTATTATAAGCAACTATAGGTGTTGGTTTTATAATATTCTCAACTAATGTGAAGTGTGTGAAAGAATATACTGGAAAACTGTTAATTCGACAAATGTCTGTGTTGGGGGATCTTGGTAGTCACAGGCTGCTTAACCCCCTTCACATACCACTGAATATCGGTGAAATAAGGCATATATTTAGAAAACAATAGAAGGGAAAAAAACCGAGCTGTATCTAGGCTGTGGGAATTTCAGGAATCTGTGTAGGCTAGCTCTGAATAGAAATCAGTGGAGGTACACGTCCAACCAGTTGCAAGATGGAAAACCTAGTGATGAAAAAGTAATTGCACTTAAGCCTGATGATTATTATAAACAACTACAGGAGTTTGTTTTGAAATAGTTTCAACTAACCTTGATTGTACAAAAGGATTTATTGGAAAACTATTAATTCGGCAAACATCAGTATTGGGGGTTGGGGGATCTTGGTATCCACATGCCGCTTAACCCCCTTCGCATACCACTGAATATCAGTGAAATAGGGTATATAGTTACAAAACAATAGAAGGGGAACCGAGCCGTATCTAACAAGAAAGAGCATCGGCTATGTTCGAAGATAGCAAACATAGAAACGATGAAAAATTGTTGAAAGCATATGTGTGGAACACAGCACTGTAAGTATGAAATGGGGATAATATGAGAAGCAGACAGGAAAAGAAAGAAGACTTTTGGAATGTTATGCTTCATATGTATGATGATGATAGCATAGACATACAAAGTTAATAACAAAAGGTTGTGGAAATAGTAGGGGAACAAAGATATCTGTGGAAAAAAAAAAAAATTAGAAGCAATATAAGAGCAGGACACGCTCTAAGGCACTTTTAGGAAATAGTGCAGGCTATATCACCAGCAGATATAAGAAAAAAGAGAGGTAGATGTAGACATAGATCAGAATATTGCATGCAGATATTGAAAGATGCAGACTGGGAATTTCAGAATAGAAAACAATGGAAGTATGTGTCTAACCAGTTCCAGGACTGAAGGCTTAATTATGACTTGTAGAAATGTTTTGCAATAATGGTGTTTCCTAAATCCAGATTGTTTGTTTACTAAAATATTATTTATATTTATAAATTCAACCGTTTACACACTACTATTTTCAAAATTTCTTAATCGTAGGTAACGAATACATTGGTTTATAATCTGATGGAGTAATTGACTTGGAAATTTTTGGTATAGGTATGGTAGTGCTTGTTTTTATTTAAAAAAAAGTTCTTGGGGGAAAAGTCTTAAATTAATAACAGCATATACATTTCTTTGGGCGATCTGCTTTTCAACCAACTATAAAAGAATATGTGGGTTACAGCGGAATTTTAAAATTCCGATTTCAGATTTGAATTCAGCATGAAAAAGTAAACAAAAAATCATATTATGAAAACTTTGTGTCCATTAAGATAAAAAAGTTATGTGGGTTTAAAGTTTCTCCTGACAATATTACCATGTACATTTTCAATTGGTTACACTGTTAATACACTTCATTAATCACGTTATCTGCTTTGGGTCAATCCATATCAAGTGAACCAAAGGATATTATCTCATTATTTTACATAAATTTAAGACTTTACTCTCTTTTGTGCTAAAGATTTTTTTATGCCTTTATTTATTTACAACTTTTTAAGTCGTGTAAAAACGTTAAATTTGGGCAAAAACGGTTTTATGTTTGTAGGGATATCTCAGCTAGGATAAAGCTAGGCAAGTGAAACAACACCATTGTCTTTGGAATCTTACATGATTTAATTTGATATATTACAAGGGTGTGTTTGAAACATTAATATTTTTCAGCTACAAACTCAAAATTTTTAAAATCGATTCGAAAAGAACAATGTGAATAAAAATTTTCAACAAATCCTTAATTATTTCTTAAGCGTTTATAAACTTACAAAAATTCAAGTTAGGATCTCAATGGGGTCCTAGTAAAAAAATTATTTTTATCAGATAGACATTAAGATTGGTTAGTTCGTTACTTTGCTAAAATCTTTACTATTAATTAGCTTACTATTCCATCAGATGTGTTCATGCAAAAGTTTACAACAAAATCTCTACTGTGAAAATTTAAGTCTTGTATGCAGACTCTTTGTAACAGCAACCATTTGTTTTTGTGGTAAGGTGTAGATCCGCCCAGCTATAGTTGTTGGGTCAACTTTAGTTAGTATTTCATTCCTGTGCACTGTCAAAATGTTTGGGTTTCTTGGGAAACGATGGAGCTGGACCTGAAGGATGCAAAAAGTTACTTCCACCTCTTCATTTTCGTGTCCTTTGACAATACATTTGCAAGCTACTGATACCGATCATATTAACACATCACATAATTATTGATATCTTCCATTGTTAATGTTCTACCACGTTCAGTTACTTCATGAACAGAGCCAAACTACTGGTTCCCAATAAAGTATAAACTGACAACAACTTCATTTCATTTTGTTTTGTTTGAGGTTATTGTAGTCTTTTGATTGATGATGGGCTATGAGTAAGTGTTTTTAATTAAAATGAGCTGTCTGCAAAAGCATTTCACAAAGTCTTCAACACTTTTTTGTAACAATCTCAAAATTGCACCTGTCGATCGAAATCCACTGTTATATGTAATATTTTCTATAATAGTTTCTTCAAAGTGCCTCAGAATTTTTTCTTTTAAAATATTTACTCCAGTGCAGTTTTCACAAACATTAAGGAAACAGTTTCGAGTTTTGATCGAGCACATTATCTGTAACAAACCTACCTCATTCAGCTTTCTTCCTACATCCATAAGTTTTACATTCTGGTGTGTAGTACATACACAAACTGAGTGGATTCCACTAATACCTACTATAATACACAGTTTTTGGCCACAGCTCAGCAAATTTAGAAAACCCCATTGTGTCTGATAAATATTCTTTCTTAAAAAGTTCATATGTTTCTTTCAAATTCATTAAAACTACTGTCTTTTGAACATGAGTTCTCTTACCATTGAGTTTCATTGACAAAATATTTTTGAACAGGCATGATTCGGGCTTACATCATCACTGTTAATTGTTTACTCTTGTAAAACTAAACATTCTAACTAAGGTATTAATTTTCCTGGCCATTCTATTGCATACATTGAACTCATCTTGTATCTTTGAAATGTATTTTTGATTTTATTTAAAGGTTAGAGGAGTTGACACATATAGGGATACTAGAAACAAAATCACCCCACGCTTGTGTGCCAGTAAAATAGATTTTTATTTTAGTTTTTTGTTAACCCCACACGTAAGGTACAAGCGAAATTAAATTTGTTTAACAAAGATGGAGGAAGCATGGCTGTGGCATAGCTCGGGCCTATAAGAGTGGTCGTAGATTTGTTGTCAACACTGTTAAAAAACATACAAAAAGGAAGGGGAAAGGCACCACTACATCTAATAAATCAATATCTAGATGGAACTGTGCACAAGGGAAGATGCAGAAAGCCTAGTGCAATACTTATCACAAACGTACTTGAAACTCATGACTACTGTTCACAAATGGAAAGACCACACCTGGAAGAGAAATTAAAGTTAATACATGTACAGAGATCACTATTTGTGATCCAAAGATAATAAAATAATTTCAATAAGATGATTCTATTATTCAGAATAAGTAGGTTTCTTTTTAAACAAATATTTTCTCATAAGCATTTACAAAAATGCATCATGGCATTCAGCTATAATCGTAAAGAATTAACTTCATATCGTAAAAATTTTCTTAAGCCCATTATTTTTACAGTTTGATCTGTTTACACTTTGAATCTGGTAGCCTTACAAACATACGAGGTTTTCTTAAAACAGGATTAATTTCTTATAATTTCAAAACGAGTGAGTACTTTGATCTATGTAAAAGATAAAATAGTTATTTTTACTTTTAAATTAACCTTTGACCATTTTAAAGACAAAGTTTGAACATGTGGCGACATTATTTCATACAAAAACATCAAGTTTATATAGTTCATTCGCTTTAACTTTAGGATGACGTCAAATGTAGGAATGACGTGTTGGTAACTGTATGCAAATGAATACCTAGAATTGCGCTTAAAGAATACTGTCATTTAACACAATAAAGGTTGGTGGTTCTGTATGATGTTGACACCAATTCCTCTTGCCAATGGGAATATTTGGAACGCTTTCATTAAATATATTGGAATTTAACTAACCTTGGCAATGCTCATTTTATCCAGTTGTGACGTCATCCTAAAGTTAAAGCGAATGAACTATATTACATTAAACCGAGTAACGATTTTACAATTAAAAAAGTGTACTTCAAATCATAAATATGATTTCTCAAAAGAAATGATTAAACTTCACCATTTTAATTGATGCAGCTTGGTTAATTTTTCATTCTGAAGACTTGTTAAATATTACAGATGCTCTTTTTATAAACGGTGTAATTCCAAAAAATAACCAACGAAGTTTGTCCAAATGAAATTAAATAAAGGTATCCTTACCTTACGTATCATCATTTTGTTTTCGACCTTACTTAAGGTCGGTTTTCTATTCTGTGCTAATCTAAAAAGTTCTACATACCCTTCACAACCTAAATTTCTAATAATTTGACTAATATAGCTTGGTCTAGGTCTTCCTATACGCTTCTATATTTTTCTTATCTACCTGGCTCTACATAGATACTAACAACCTGATGGTTGTTAAAGAACTCCAGCAATGTTACATGATTCTCATTTATAAGGAAATGAAATATTACCTGGTTATTTCCTCCAAAAAAGGAAAAGTATTAAATTATATGTTATGATAAGGCTTAAGCAACGAATCGCTGCCAACATGCCAGACCGCTAACTAATTGTGTTATGTCATTGAGACGTTAATTAAGTTATATGTTATGGTAAGGCTTAGGCAGCGAATTGCTGCCAACATGCCAGACCGCTAACTAATTGTGAATTATGTCATGGTGACATTTAGTTAACTGATTTTTATTTATTTATATTTTTTTTGTTTTGTTTTCGAACTTAAGGTCGGTTTGACGCAGCTCTAAATACTTTTCTATTCTGAGCTGGTCTAAAAAGATCTACATACCCTTCACAACCTAAATCTCTAAAAATTTGACTAATATAGCTTTATTTAGGTCTTCCTACTCTATTCTTATTTGGTAGTCTATAATCTAAGACCTTACTAAATAGTCCCTCATGTCTTAACTGTGCCCTATAATTTTATCGCTCCTGACCCTTAATTGTTTCCACATACAGGATTCCTCACTTATCCTTCTATAAACTTCCTCATTTGTTACTCTATCTGTCCAACTAATCTTTAACATTCTCCTATAACACCAAGTTTCAAAGGCTTCTATCTTTTTCTTATCTAGCTTTTTAATTGTCCAAGCCTCACTACTGTATAATAGAATGCTCCATACATACGACTTTAAGAAACTTTTTCTATTATCTAAACTAATATTTTTAGCTATTGGTAAGTTTTTTTTTAAAAACGTTTTTCTAGCTTGAGCTATTCTAGCTACTATATCCCTTCTGCTACGCGCGTCATTTGTAATTATACCACCTAAACAGCAGAATTGATCTACCTCCTCTAACTCGGTATTACCTATTTTTAATTTTGGTTTAGAACTAGACTGTAACTCACTTGTCATTATCTTGTCTTTCTTGAGTTAATTCTCATACTAAAGTTACTCTGTAGTATATCATCTAAAATATTTAAAAACTCTCCTAACTCTTTTTTATGTCTATTTTCTGTCCCTGTATCTTAATGCCCACCTCTTTTCTCTGTAGCTAAGTTTAAAGCTTACTCAATATAAACATTAAAAATCAAGGTAGATAGTATACAGTCCTGTCTAACACCATTTCTAATCTTAGCTTCCTTTTCTATTTCATCATATCTAATTGCTACACTTTGGTTTTTATATAGACTGTAAATAATTTTTCTATCCCTATGAGAGATTCCTATTTTTTTTGCAAAACTCTGAACATAACAATCCAATTGACCCTATCAAATGCTTTTTCTAAATCTACAAACGCAAAATGAATCTTTTTATTTTTTTGTAACCTTTTTTCGATAATTACTCTAATCATTAGTATCGGTTCTCTAGTCCGTCCGTCTGTCTTTACGGAAAACCATATTAGTCTTTGCCTAAAAAATTCTGTCAAAGCTTCTACCCTATTTTTACTTATTATTGTCAGTATTTGGGAAGTGTGAGAAGTTAAATTAACCATTCTAAAATTCTCACACCTATCAGCTTCTGACTTTTTTGGCATTGGAATAATATTTTTTTCGAAATCTATTGGGACCTCACCTGTATCATATATTACTTTTACTAGTTCATATAATACCTTACTTATTAAATACACTTTAAATTATATTACCACACTAAAGCAGAACTGCTACTATCCTCCATTGAACTAAGCATTCATATGAGCATTTTCTAATCAATAAAGGACACTATTATTAAAACATGCTTGTTGTTCCACACCAATGAAACTTGATTCCTATACTTAACTTATTTATTTATTTAGCACATTGTGAAGTCTTAGAGAAGCTATACGAACTATAACTAACCCATCACCAGGTAATAAATAGGTTTCGAACCCGACAAGTGCCTAGTTGCCTGATAGAGTCTTGTATTGATGCATGGTCTTAAGAAACGCATACAAACAACAATTAGAACAACACAGCAAACGAATATATGCAATTATCTGCCTGACTATGTGGTAATCAATAATACATACAAACATGGCTTGAATCTCTTTATTGATATATCGGAACATTTGAACCTTGATATCTTGATGCAATTAATTAATGAATTTTTAATTTTAACTATGCTAAATATATTCTTACATTTTTAAATGTTGCACCTTTTACACATACAAGGAAATGCAGTTAAAATAATGAACTCATTCCTACTTTCTGTGTTTAAAATTTTCTTTCAGTTGCTCAAGAAGTTTTTAATCTGGAGCATTTCTCTTTTCAGTTTCAACTTCTGCACCTACCAATTCCTGAGTTAGTTTTTTTAGTTATATTCTATAGTTTTCTTTAGCAATAGCCTAGAAGGTGACTATGGCGTTATGTTTGAAATCTTTTGGTATCTTGCCTCTCTCATACAGATAGCTTACAAGTTGGAAGAGACGTTAGGTCACTGCTTGTCCAGTGGCTTATAGAGTTTCTGCTTGCACCTCTACATTTTCTATAATGTTTCCTCCCACATTTCTTATATTTTTGCTATACGATATTATATCCCTAAAATTCATTCTAATTAGTTTGTATGCTTCGTCTGTTTTTCCAATTTCCATCTTTGTTTGTATCTCTTTGCACTTTTCATCAATCCATTGCTCTTTAGCTTTCCTGCATTTGCAAATAATTTTCTATTTTATGGCCTTGTATCTGTTTCCTGTTTCGTCTGGTTTGTTTTTGTATTTTCACCTTTAGACTATAAAATTCAGAATATTCTTCGTCACCTATGGTTTCTTATTTTCTTATTCTTTATATCCCAAAATACCTCTGGCCGCCATGCCTAAGCTGGATATAATGTTATTCTATTCTGTTTGAACTTCCATAGTATCAGAAATTTTCCCGATGTCATTTAGCAATTCGTTTGACTTATTTTCAAATTTTTTGTGGGTATCTTTATCTTTTAGTTTCTCAAAGTCAAAATGCTTTTTCAGTTTTTTTTTAATATTTAAATTTAAGTGCGGCTTTCATAATTACTATGTTGTGGTCAATGTCTATATCTGCTTCCAGGTAGTGTCTACAGTCTATTGCTTGATTTATAAACCATTGTCGAACAAGCGTGTAATCTATTTGATATCTCTCTATATCTCCTAGTCGCTTCCACATGTATTGTCATCTAGCATGATGAAAAAAATGTGTTTATGATGATTAAATTGTTTTTACTGCAAAATGCTGCTAGTCTATTTCTTCTGTCGTTTCTCATGCCTAAACCAAAAAAAGAGATGCGGATAGATGTGAAAATTTTCAAACAATAAGTTTGATAGCATCAAGAATATTAACTAAAATTGTACACGACGGATGGAAAAACAGGTTGAAGAAATACTAGCAAAAGATCAATTTAGGGTTAGGCGAAGCAACATGGGAGGTCATTTTTAGCTTTAAGGGTGATAATGAAGAAAACAATAGAAAACGGAGAAAGTGTACATAGAGTATTTGTAGACCTGGAAAAAGTATTCGACAGTGTAAAATGGGAAAAAATGTACGAAATACTAAAAAAAATTGGAATGAGTTATAGGAATAGATGGATAGTACATAGCTTAGAGCAAACAGCTGTAATAGAATTTGAGCAGGAATGTAGAGAAGTAAATATTAGGAAAGGGGTGAGATAGGGATATGCCCTATTCCCGTTCATTTTTAACGTGTATACCGAAGAGGCAATAAATAGTGTTAAATGCAGGAAGACATTTGGAATTGTTGTGCAGGGACAAATAATTGATATGCTTAAATTTGCAAATGATATAGCAGTATTCGTATCTAGCAAGGAAGCAGCTCTTAAGGAAATAGGAACAGTGCTAAAAGAGAGATACAGTATGAAAATTAACAAAATAGAGCTAAAGTAGTAGTATGTAAAGGAGGGTTAATTAAGTCAAAAACTAGGATACAAATAGGAAACGTGAAGTTACAAGAGATTAAGGATTTTTACTACTAGGAAGTAAAATAATGCAAAATCGGAAAAGTGCAAAAGATATAAAATAAAGATTAGCACAAGGTTGTGCTGCATTTAACAAGAAAAAGCAACTCTATGTTCAAAGACAACAAACAGAAACAAGTAAACGATTGTTGAAAGTATATGCATGGAGCACATCACTGTATGGATGTGAAATGTGGACAGTAGGAGAAGTGGACAGGAAAAGATAGAAGCCTTTGAAATGTGGTCTGCAGGCGTATGATAAAGATATCATGGCCCGACAAAGTTAAGAGCAAATAGGTAAATGGATAAGCTGTGCGGGTTTCACAACACTGCGGGTCCAAAGGCTACACCACTTCCAAAATGCACTTCCACATCTAGGTACTTATTTCCAGTTTCAGGTGTCTACTTCTCGTTTTTCACCAAGATCAAAAATGATATGCTGATTCTGAATTTTGTTTAAGCCTTACTTCCAGTTTCAGGTCTCTACTTCTGGTTTTTCACCTAGGTCAAATATGTTATGCTGATTCTGGACCAAAACTTTAAGCTCAAACCACCTTCTAGCTTTGGAATTTGTAATTAATTGCAAGGTAATCTATTTTAAACTACATAAGACACAAAGGATAATTTTAGCAATTTTATGTGCTCAGGTTTATGGTTGGTAGGTGGTAGAAATTATGCAACACATCAAGGCACTCTATTATTAGATTGATGAGTCAGACACAATGAAAATACATCAAGATAATTATCTATTTTCTAGGAAACCTATTTATCATGCCATCAATGCCCTCTTGAAAATGATATGCAGGTTTCAACCTGCAGATATCAATCTATCTTTAGGATATTTTTAATCCAGCACACACAGCCAATTCTGTATATTAAGATAATCTATTTTTAGATTGATGAGTCGGAAATAAGGCAAACACTTCAATGAATTTCAAGGTAGTATATGGCTTGGTTAATGATTGTTCATTCGAGTTAGAGTTGAAAATTTAACTGAAAGTAGATCTGGGGACCCCAAAAAATCTAGGTGCACAATTGCAGCTTAACAATTTTGGAGTTTTGACGGCATTGGTTAGAATGCGATCTAACTTAGATGAATGTGATGTTCTTGAAGCACTAGCGCCAAATTGCTATGAGCTAATATAGATTTCATCTTAACGCATTCTGATAATTATCGGACGTAACTGTCTCATGCTGAAAGTGCTTACCATGTTTTCTTACATTGTCTTCATATAGTGTACAATCGCTGTTAAATGCTTTTATTTGAAGAAATGGCCGACTTACATGCAAGGCAGTTCCTTGCTGTAGTTGGTATGCAGGTGACTACTATGCCGAAGGTCCCGCGTTCAAATCCCGACACGGTCCGTTTGAAAAATGTTAGGCGATCATTTTTCATAAAAATACGCCCTCGTTTGAATGAGAGGTAAAATGGGAGGTCCTGTGTGTGTGTGTTGTCACGCACGTTAAAGATCCCTACCTTGCTTGCAACAGAAAGGGTTCGGTAAAATTCAAAAATTTCCAGGTAAAAAAAACTCGATTCCTGGCCAATGTAGTATCTTCGGGTGGAGCATTAGAAAATCAAATGTAGTGCCCTACATGCACTTATCACTTCAATGGAGGATATTTTTAATCTAGCACATGCAGCAAATTCTGTATCCGATGAATGCTTTGAAGGTAGAATGGTGCAATATAGAAATCATCTTTTTTCTTGGTTTTTAACATCAATCAAGTGTATACAGTTCAAGCTACAAACTAATAAATTATATTCTATAATGCAATATTAAAGAAATAAAACAAGGTTTTAAAGCATCTTTTTTTCTCTTTTATTTTTATTTAATAAATGTGTACAGCTGAAACTATAAATTAAAAATATTTTACAAGTATTATTAATTTAAAAACACTTTTTATTCCTATGGCCCTATAATAATAATCATCACCTTAATGTATGAACTAATCGACAAATTCAGTATTAACTGTAATGCTTGAAATTCGTTTATACGCCACATATACGTTCTCGTTCGGCCCTAAAAATCATTGTTTTTTTTTCACCTTATAAATACTCAAAATAGCATAAAGGCAATATGCATTTAAATCGGTCTTCACCAGTGCACAATTTCCAAACTTTGTTTTTAACATGTTGACCTTTAGCAATTTGTATTTATGGTCTACAATTAGCTCTTTGGACTTAAGGAATGGTTTGCGATATGTCGTCTTATTAAAATGTGCAAAATCCATTGCTGCTTGGATATAAGGTTTAATGTTAATCTATTTTTAGATCATGCCCTCTTGAAAATCCTATGCAGGTATCAACTTGAAGAAATAAAATTACAAAGTTTAAAACATCAAAGGTAATCTATTTTTAGATTCATGATTCAGAACTAATTCAAATAAATTATGATTATTTATTTTCTAGTGGAAGGATGCGAAGTTATTTTCAGGGTAAAATAGCAAAGACTAATCAACCTGTGTACATTTCAAATTACAAACTAATAAAATATATTCCTGCATTATTAATTTAAACAGATATTTTAACACTTTAACACTTCCTATTAGTTATAACACTTAGGCAGTCATGGCATCCAGCTTGTGGTGGAGCGGGTCCATCAATATGGGTTCTTTGATTATTTTTATTATAGTGAATAAAACAAGGCAATTAGGGAGAATCTTAAAATTTTTGGTGTGTTCAATGAGCATTTTGTACTAGATTTGTAGTAAATTGTAAGACGATAGATTATTTATGAGGCACTTCACTGGAACTACTTTTAACTCTTCCATTGTTAATTGCGACCAATCGCCTAAAAGGATTTTCAGTATACATTTTAATGTTTGTAAGCATAGTTCAGCAGTTTCAACTATTGATGGGTCACAAATTCCCAGTGTAGTTTTACAGTAAACTAATAAACTCGATGATTGAAAAAAAAAGCTCATAAACAATTCAAAGTAGGTAATTGTATTGAAGATCATTGTTTGTTATTTAATGAACGTTCCTAACACTAAACAAGATCACAGAAACGCACACCCTGCATAATATTTTTTTGCAAATCTGCATTGTACAATAACAACGTTAATGTTACTATTATTTGTTCCAATTAGATTGTAGAATAATTTAAAATGAAATGACATTTTAATATTTTTAACAATTCGAAGTTTTTTCCGGAATTAATTATTTTATTAAACTAATCTCATATTTCTAATTAATAAAAAACTCATTTTAGTTACAATGTTTATTTTTCAGCAATAAGAAACGTGAGTTGGGAAACTGGTGGTATGGGCGAGAAGAAAATCAAATCGCGATACGATGTTACCGCAGAGCTTTGGATTACTTAGATGAAGTCGAAGGTGGTATTACAAAGCCAACAGAAGATGGAGAGCCAGAAGTCACTGATGCTGCATTACAACAACTGTTGGAGGATCGAATAAATGTTTCAAATAATATGGCAGCAGCCCAATTAAAATTGGAATTATATGATGCTGCTTTGCAGTCATTACAAACAGTACTACGTTGCCAACCAGATAATGTAAAAGCATTATTTAGAAAAGCGAAGGTTCACAGAGCTAAAAATGATATATCGTCTGCCTTAAAAAGTTTAAGAAAAGCTTTGAAGGTTGCGCCAGACAATACAGATCTAATAAAAGAAATAACAGGTTTGCAAAAGTTACAGGATAAACAAAAAAATTCTGAAAGAGAATTAGCACGCAGAATGTTTAATGGTCTTCAGAATGATTCAAAAAATAAAACGCAGAAATCGAGTTTTAAAGTATAATTTTCTTATATTGTAATCGGAATTGTTAATTTTATTTTTAGTTGTTCTTATGGTCCACAATGGGTGCTAGTGTTGTTGTAGGGTTACTTGGATTAGCAGCATATCGATTTAAATTTGCCTAATATTGCATTCCTGGTTTTCATCAACCGCATGTTCTTCGTTTATAATTTATATATAAATAGTTACCTCTTTTATTAAAACTATTTTCATGTTATCTTGGGCTCAAGGGTAGTTTGGTTAACTGTTGTTAATTATTGAGATAATAAAAGAAATGTTCTTGTAAAAGTTTTTACACTAATGAAAGTGAATACAGTGTTTATTTATTTAATATTGAACAGGAAACTCCAATATAAGTAAGAGTACACAAAAAAACATGTTAACACATAAGAATATAATTGGTAATTTACGAGATAACATAATCGATTTGTTGTAGAGTGAACCAGTGATAAAAAAAGTTTCAATTGCACAGCATGAATAGTTAAGTCAAAGGAAGAGTAGTAACAACCGATCTTAGTTTCCTAATGGCGATTCCTATAATTGTTTGATGACTGTCGCCGAGTAAACGTGTACTTTGTAACAGCTCACAAACAATCGCCGATGTTAAAATAGTGCAAACCCGATTTGTGAAGATCGGAGCGGATGTAACCCTAGTATCTATCATTTCACTACTATATTGTTTTATGATCTATAGTTGTTGAATTTTACACTGTCGATCGTATCCCAACGATTATCTACTATTTTGGTATAGATTATTTGGTCTCAAATGTTTAATTTTGGGTTAAGATTGTTAAGAAGTATGAAAGTCGTTTGTTTTGCTGGTTTAAGAATTGTAAAAACTTGTTATCGAACATCTGTAATCATCAAGCGCAGCGATAAGAAGAAAAGTGTAATTTTGGCTCTCTTCTGCTACAACATTCAACGAGTTCAGACAATGTTGAAGTGGGTCCTGTTCAATTTCAGCATCCTTTTTGTGGATTTTAGCATATTTTTCATATATACTGCAGTGGTTAACTCTATAAACCAATCGTGCCCCACGCTTGGGCTAACATAGAAGTTGCTGTGGAAGTCTATAAAAACAATCGGGATCGCCTTCAAGTTCCAGCGTTATTGGGCCGTCATAAAATTTTCGGAAAAATAAAACAAAAATTTCTTCCAATTTCTCTGGAACGCCTCCTTATTTCTGCACACCCAGGCTAGCTCTAAAACCTGCTTCTTCTTAGATACCTACCATCCTAAGTCCATTTTTCTCAAATATACAGTCAAATAAAATTACCACTCAAATAATGCAACGAGACATACAACCTTTTTATTTATACATATTAAAAAGTTTCCATTACCAAGAAAATATTTACACATTTGTATATACAGTTTCATAAAGTTACAATCTCAATTCTTTAACCTTTTAAAATTTCATGATTTCTATTTATTTCTACAAGTTTTATTTTATACAAGTAGATGGGCCCGTCGTGAAACCCTAAATTGGTTTTTAATCTGGTCTATGGTGAGCTCAGTATAGACCCAGTTACTCTAAACGCATCTTTGTTTAAAACAAACTTAAAGACTTATATATAGGACAAACGTCCCAAACTTTAAAGCAACGAATCACTCAACATAAGAGTGACATCAAAATTAAACCAAATTCTTGTGCATTATCAAATCATTCATTTACTTTAAATCACAAAATAGATCTTCAGAATCCAAAAATTTTAGAAATGGAAACAAATAAACAAAAAAGGTTATTTTTAGAGATGTATTACATATACAAAAATAACAACACTATGAACAAAAAAACAGACATTAGTGGCTTGAGTTCAATTTATACTTACCTACTTAACTTTAAAACTTAAATTATATATTAGATAAATTGTTTTTATATTGTGCGTATATGTGTATGTATATACATTGTATGTGTATATATGTGTATATGTATTTATGTGTATGTATGTGCATGTGTGTATGTATGTATGTGTATGTATGTATGTATATATGTATGTATGTATGTGTGTGTATATATGTATATGTATGTGTGTGTATGTTTATATGTGTGTATGTATGTGTATATGTGTATGTATATGTGTATTTATGTATGTATGTATAGATATATAGATGTATATTTATGTGTGAATGTGTATACGTATTTTTTTTTTTTTTTGTATATTTATGTGCGATTGTATGTATGTATTTGTATATGTTTATGTGTATTTATATATGTATATATGTGTATACACGTAAAATTTTGTTGTGTATAAATATGCGTTTTATGGGTATTTATACAAATAAAATTTAAACACTACCTCCATATTCATGCCAAAAATCGTTCACACACATACGCTTCCATGCATTCATACACTTGCTCATACAGATAAATAAACAAATTGTGACATACTGTTTTTATAAAAACTTCAAAAAAGACATTTTAAATACTTCAATAGAATATACAAATTTTTAATTTTACACCTTAGCCAAATGCAAACTACTTTTACGACTACATTTTAATTTAGATGCAATCATTTTATTAATCTCAATTTTGTAAGTTTATGCAGATTCTATGTGTAGTTTAGCCCATTCATTTTTATGTAATTATAGAAAGCCTGTGATCAAGGATTCAAAAATAAATCCGAAAATTTAGGCAGTTAAAGAAAGAGTTTATATACCTACTTACCAGCAGACCTAAAGCCCGCAATAAAAACAATTCATATATATATATATATATATATATATATATATATATATATATATTTCATTACTAGCATCTAGTTAATTGTGGGTTTAGTAAATGAAAGCGCCTTGGCAGAGTGTTTTAACTGTTTTGTCTTAAAACTCGCTCTTGAGAAACATATGTGGATTGAAAGTGTTATAACCAGATGAACTTATTTAAATTTATTGGTCTCCCTCATTAGTTGGTAAGTGTAATATTTTAAATAACCCCTTATGTAGATGTGTTATTTTGTATTGTATTTTAGAGAATAACTTAGTACCCCAGATTTTTGGTAAGGTTATTGCCTGCAAGTTCGCTACTTTAAAGTAATTTTATCTATCTGTACATGCATACTTATTCTACAATCCTGCAGTGAAGCCAGTTCTTTTAAAATTTGTGGCGATTGAATAGTTCCAGTCCATCTGAAGAGTGACATCACCTCTGTATATGGTGGTTCTGTTGGAAATCAAAAATCTAAACGCCTACGTCTTCAAATTAAAAACTAGAATACCGTGATATCTGAAGTGTCGTTTTTTGACAAAAGTGTTATGTTCCCTTTAAAAGTTATTATTTATATTCAAGTTAAATAAATAGTTTACTTCACGAATTTACAATTGTGAATCAATTACAAGGTACAACATCTGCAAGCTTGAGTTGTAAATATCTAATAGGTTATGGGCCCAACTGCATGTGTTCTACCGCACATCTCAAAGTCCACCTAAAAGTGATTCTACTCGACTACAGTTTGTTCGACAAAGTAAATCTCCACTGGCTGTATCGAAGTTCGCAGTTGAGAAGTAGTTTATTCGCTGTTTAAAGCACACGTTTTTTAATCTCGGCGGTGACTAGTAACACTATGCAAGCTCTCGAAACTAATTTATGACTGGTGATTGTTTTACGTACCATGGATATGGACAAATTAAGAATACCTGCTTTGCAAGGCAAAGAAAGTTGGATCGAATGGAAAACATAGGGTACTGTTATTAAAATGCAAACGTCTCCATAATACCGCTCAAGTTACCTACAAAAGTAAGGTTCCTGTTCTCGCAGAAGGTGGTAACGAAGTGGTTTTTCAAAAGTTAAAAGATGAGTATGGGGAAAATAATTTTACTGCTCAATTAGTGATTTGAACGTCAGTAAATTCAGATCTAAAAACCATGCTATCTACTTGTGAATCGGCTTACCGAATGTGGGACAAACTTAATTCCATGTGTGAACAAACGAGTGGTGAACGTCTCGATGTGCTGTACACGAAAATTTTTCAGTTACTCGAGAAACCCCTGATGACGATATTATTGCCGCTCACATCCACCATCTTGAAGATATCGGTAAGGAAATCGAAGACGAGGTCGAACAAATGTCAACGAAGGAGGTTATTCAAACGCTCGTTATCAATCGTATGCTGAACTGTGGGCATCTACCCCGAAAGAAGAACAACATGTCCAAAGGCTGAAAGAAGGTTTCTGTCTAAGGGAAATTGCTCTCCAAAATCGGACTGGAAGCAGTGCTGAAACTCACGATGCCCTAATTGCCAAATCATTAAATGGCAACACAAATAAAAAGTATGAAAATAAGCTTCAACAAAAGGTTAACTCGAGGCAAAAGTTCAACCCGCTTGCATGAGCATTAAGTTCCCATTCAAGTTCAATCATTCAATGTCATGGATGTAATCATTTTGGTCACATTTTAAGAGACTGCAAAGACCCAAAAGGCAAGAAAAAGTTTGCAGAATACTTATATAAGAAAAACGGTGAAAGTAATGAAAGTTTTTCTTATGCAGAAGACTGTGACAATAATTTATCTCTATTTACGGCTGAATGTAGGTTAACCGACTCTACATTATGTCAAGTGACACTGACACGTTCAAACAAATCTGAAACCAAACTACCGCAAAACATTACAACTTGAACCCTTACTTGTTTCTGGCTGCTTTGGACTTGGACGAGTCAAGAATTATTTACGTATTTGCCAAAGGTTACATTAATATTAGCTGCAAAGTAGCAAACAAAACATGCAAACACGATCACCGATGCATGGTACGTTCCAGATATTACCAGAAATATTTCATCTGGTAGTGCAGTAACTCGCAGAGATCACGAAATTAGCCTTAAACAATTCTGTGCATTCAAAACGAACGACAAAATGTATGATTGGCAAGATTAGAAACGGTATCTACGAATCTTGAAACCATCAGGTAATTCGAAAAATAAACCCAAATATGAAAGCCTACTGCTGACAGAAGGCCAGCAACTTCAATTATGGCACAAACGACTTGCACACCAAAGCAAGAAACAGGTAAAGAGGTTTCTAAATCTCGAAAGCATCAAAGTTGAAGATGATCATGAATTCTGTGAAGGCTGCATTTACGGATAACATCGTGAAAGTTACAAAACTCGATCAGTATGCACTATCAAGGTTGATGAAATTATTAGTACTGATATTTGTGGGCCAATGCCCGAGCCATCTATGAATGGGTCACGATACTACATCGAATTTAAAGATGACCACTTAAAATTTCGCACTCTATACATCATCAAGCATAAATCGGAAGTTGTTGAGAAAACCCGAATCTTTATTCAGTCGCCAAAACTAGTGGTAACGTAATTAAGACTATGATGTCCGATGGTGGTACGGAATACATGGAACAGAATAAGAAGCTTCAATTTCGAATGATTGCAAGCTACACCCCGCAACAAAATGGATTCGCCGAACGTGAAAATCGAACCATATGTGAAGCTGCCCACTCGATGCTACAAGCTAAAGATATGCCTGAACAATTCTGGGCTGAAGCGTGTAATACAGCTATCTACGTATTAAACCGTACAAGTCCAACACAAGTAAAGGACAAAACCCTGCTTGAACTTTGGTTTAATCGTAAAGCGCCGTTCAAACCTCTCAAAGTTTTCGGAACTGAATGCTACATTCACATTCCCGATCAACTATGCAAGAAATGGGATCCAAAAGAGATAATGTCTTTCGTTTTTATCAAGCAAATAGTGGAGGTGGGGTAATTTTGGGTATCGATAAAAAAATTTTGGCATCTCAACTTTTAAGTAGGACAAATTATGTTAACACAAGTGTAGATTTAGTAGAAGTAAATACAGAGGGTGACAACAATCATCTACCTATGTTCTATGGGTGACTTAGTTATTGTAATAGTTGGCAAATAAGTTAAATGGAGACTATTGGATAATCTAAGACACACTACCGTGATGTGGAAGGCAATGGAAAACCACCACGTTACCTTCCAAGTACACAGCGTACTTAAATTGTAATAAACGTGATGGCATTCGCTGGGGTAAAAGATTGCGGAGTTAAAATAGTCCCCCATTCGGATCTCTGGGAGGGGACTACCTTGGAGGATGCGATCGGAAAGTTCAGAATAAGAGGCGGGAACATTTTACGAATCAGAGTGTGGAAAGTTAGAAGTATGAAGCATGTAAGTTAGCTAGAGAACCTGAAACTTGAAATGAATAGGTTAGCACTAGACATAGTAGGGATCAGCAAAGTTCGGTGGCCAGAGGCAAAGGATTTTTGGAGCGGAGACTTCAGGGAAATTCATACAGGAGCAGAGGAAGTAAATTCGGGTGTGGGGATAGTTAAGCAAAAAAAGTTGGGACATTGTGTAGAAAATTACTTACAAAAAGAACGAAAGAGTACTCGTGGTTAGATTAGGATCTAAACTGGTAAACACAGTAATAATACAAGTATACATACCCACTTCTAGTTATAGTGACCAAGAGGTAAAGCGATCTACAAAGATATCAAAGACATACTAAGATATGTAAAAGGACATGAAAATTTAATAATTACGGGGGATTTTAATGCAGTGGTAGGTGAGGGTAGGGAAGGAGCGGTAGTAGGCTTATTTGGTTTAGGAACGAGAAACAACAGGGGAAATAGGCTGGTAGAATTTTACAACAAGAACAATTTAATCATCACAAACACATTATTTCAACATCATGCTAGAAGACGATATAGGTGGAAGATGCCAGGAGATATAGGAAGATATCAAATACATTACATTCTTGTTAGGAATCAAGTAAAAGTCTGTAGAAGTTACCCAGAAGCAGATATAGACACTGACCACAACTTCGTAATCATGAAGGCCGCACTTAAATTTAAAATAAAGAAATGGAAAAAGGCACTTTGACTTTGAGAAACTAAAAGATAAAGATATTCAAGAAAGATTAAAAAAATATCAAATGAAGTGTTGAAAGAATCGGGAAAATATCTGATACTAAGGAAGTAGAAACAGATTGGAATAACATGCTACTGAGTCAAGATGGTTACTGCATCACAAGTTTGTGTTGATGTTCCTAGTAAATTTTACAAATGTTGTGTTAATAAAGAAACAAATGCTGTTGTGTGTATCAAGTGTTGTGCAGTATTTCATGCTAGTTGTGCAAAAAGAAAAAGCAGTCATAAAATAATAAGTGATAACAGAATAATATGCTGTGAAAATGAGATAACCTCAAATTCTCTTGTATTAAATTATTTTCAACAACAAATGGATTTAATTAAGGAGGCTAATCTACAAAAAGATGTTCTAATAAATGATAAAGATGTTATTATTAAATTACTACAGTCAAAGATAAGTCAGTTGGAAGATAAGCTGGCAAATCTTACAAATCAGGAATTAAGGTCAGTAACACCACAAAGCTATTCTTCTGTAGTAGCAAACAGCAGCAGTGTTGTTATTGTAAAACCTGTAGGTAGAGGAGGAAACAGTGCTAAAACAAGGGATACCATCAAACAAAGCATTGATCCAGTAGAAATAGGGTTCATATTTCGAGTATTAAAATGCAAAGGATGGTGGAATATTGATACAGTGCAAGGACAGAGTACATGCTGATAAAATTAAGGAATCCATTAATACTAAAGTAGGTAGTGAATATACTACCCAGATTCCAGACAAACGAAATCCGTGTATAAAAGTTATTGGTATTGATGATGGTTTCACTGACAACACATTGAAAGTAGCACTAATGAAACAAAACAATGCTGTTTTCAATGATGACAGTTTAATACAAGTTAAGGTACTAAAGAAAATGCGTACTAGATATTTTGCAATAATTGAATTAGATCCGGTAACTTTTCAGAATTATGGGTCATAATATTAAATTGGCTATTGGATACAATTTATGTTCTGTATATGAATATATTCATGTTATACGATGTTTTACATGTTTTCAGTTTGGTCACATGGCGGAGTCATGTAAAAATAAGCAAATTTGTGGTAAATGTGCTGCTAGTGATACTAAAACTGTAGAGTGCAATAATAATAGCATTAAATGTGGTAACTGTATTATAGCTAAAAGTGAGCCTGAGTTGCAAACCAATATTCAACATGAAGAATTTTACTTAAAATGTCCAATATATTTAAAGCATGTTAATCTGGTCAAGTGTCGGATAAATTATGTAAATACTGTTTTAAGTAAATAGCCATTACCGCATTTAAATTTGTTTATGCTAGCACCAGGAACAAACCTGAAACCAGAGACTGAATTTGATTGTAAGCTCAAATTGGCCTACCAGAATACTAGAGGTCTGAATACAAAACTTTATGATTTCTACAACTCTGTTTGTTCCACAATTAGTGAGTATGATGCTATTGCCATCACTGAGACATGGCTACCTAATTCTGTGTTAGATAGTGAAATTGTTCCTAATGATTTGATCGTGTATAGAAGTAGAAATAGGGATATATTAAAGGGGGCGGTGTGTTGCTTGCGGTAAAAAATGAATATGATAGTAGTCTTGTTGATGTTAAGTATGAAGATTCCAATATAGATGTATTGTGTGTTAATATTAATACAACTGCTGTAGCAAATTTGTATATCATAATCGTGTATATTTCACCTGATTGCACCTTATCATCCAGAGAGAATTTTATAATTTCTTAGAAAACTAGGAGTTTTATATGAAAACAATTTTATAATTATTGGCGATTTTAATATAGCAGGATTGAATGAATATTATCTTAACAATACTATCAGAGATGATTATTTAGAGCTATTTCTTAACTTTATGAGTTTTCATGATACACACCAGTATAATCGCGTAACTAATGCAAATAACCGCTTATTAGATTTGGTGATTTCCAAGCTTAAATGTAAAGTTGTTCCCTTTGGATCTTGCTTTGTAAAAGAAGATTTACATCATCCAGTATTGTTTATTGAGGTTCCATTAAAAAATAGGAAAATTAAACAGTTACCGACAGATGGATGCATTCAGTATAACTTTAAAAAAGCTGATTTTTATTTAATGTATCGTTTATTTGAAGGAACTAATTGGGATTTTTTAGAATCATATACCAATGTGAATGATGCTGTAGAAAGCTTTTACAATACACTATATAAAATGTTTGATATGTGCGTTCCAAAAAGTAGAAAGTCTACAAAGTATCCTGCCTGGTTCAATAGCCAAATAATAAGAGATCTGAAACGGAAAGAAAAGTTCCGCCAACTTTTAAAAAGAGATAATGTTACTACTAGGGCTGAATTTGTGAAATTGAAAAAACAAGATTAAAATGAACATTGAAAGAGCACATGCACAATACTTAATACAAATACAAGATAACATCAGTAACGACTCCAAGTTATTTTGGAACTACATACACAATAAAAGCGGCTCCACCAGTATTCCTAATAAGATGTCCTTGAACGGGATTGAGTATTCGAATGGTCGTGATATTGTTAACGCATTTGCTTCACATTTTGAATCTGTATACAGTAAAACTGATGATTACTGTGATCCTGACGTACTAGCTTCCGTAAATAATTTAGAATCAATAAATTTAACACCCATTGAAACTCATGATATAACACAAGCCGTAAAACGGCTGAGATCAAATAAGACTGTTGGTCCTGATAATGTGCCACCATATATATTGAAGGGCCTAATTGATTTAATTGTGCATCCGCTTAAATTATTATACAATTTATGTCTATCAACTAATACTTTTCCCGACTATTGGAAATTGGTAAAAATTAGCCCGGTTTTTAAAAAGGGCGCCAAAATGATATAAAAAATTATCGACCAATTGCAGTGCTTTCTGGACCAGCCAAAATATTTGAATCGATTCTTTTTCAGTAGATATATTCTTCAGTTTCCCAAAGATTATCAGTGTATCAACATGGTTTTGTCAAAAAGCGATCCACAGTAAGCAATTTAATAAACTTGACACAATATATTGCAGAGACATTGGATAATCTTGGCCAAATAGACGTTATTTACACAGATTTTGCGAAGGCCTTTGATAGTGTTGATCATATTAAGTTATTAGAAACATTACATAATCAGTTTGGATTTCATAAAATTTATTATTGTTTATGAAGTCATATCTGCATGATCGTAAGCAGATGGTTGTTGTTAGGGATTCATATCCAATACATTCATTGCATCATCGGAGTACCTCAAGGATCAAACCTTGGCCCATTACTCTTTTATTATTTATTAACAACATACCTTCTGTAATACAGTTCTCTTCTATATTACTGTTTGCCGATGACTTAAAGTTATATGCATCAATTAAAGATGTTCGAGATTGTGAGAGGTTACAAGCTGATTTAAATAATATCAGTGAGTGGTGCAAAGATCACAGGCTGTACTTTAATATAACCAAATGTAACGTAGTTTCATTTGCCAGAAAATATAATCCACTAAAATATGAATATAACATTAATGGCGTGATAATACATCATTAATCTGAGATAAGGGATTTAGGGGTTGTATTCGATAGCCGCTTGACATTCAAGGCTCATATTGCTGAATTATCTAACAGTGCTTCTAGAATGTATGGTTTCTTAGTGTGTAACATGATACACTTCAATAGTATTATATGTATCAGACTACTCTTTATAACTTTTGTTAGAACTATATTAGAGTATGCATCAGTTGTATGGAGTCCCCAATATGAATGTCATAAATACAATATTGAAAGAATACAAAACAAATTCTTAAGGTATTTGCACTACAAAGAGACTGGGCAGTATGAGTTTAATACTCCAAAAGCTGACTTAAGGGTACTATATAATTTACATTCCCTAAAAATTAGAAGAAATGTAGCATATATCTTGTACTTACATAAATTATTGAATAATGGGGTCGATGATGCACAATCATTATCTTTAATAAGTTTTAATGTACCATCTTATTATACAAGGAACAACCTAACTTTTCGTGTTAATTGTGCTCGAACTAATATTTGCAATAATACTCCATTGAATGTAATGTGTAATTTATATAATGCAATACAAAATGACTGTGATATTTTTAATATTGTATACAGCAATTTGCAGAATTTTTATTTAAGTTAATGTAGAAATAAGTATTATCAAATTGTATGAACTTAATTACTACCCTATAATTGGGTCTTGTACCTGTTGGGTTTATATTATATTAAAACATTAAATCCAGCTTAGACATGGTGGTCAGAGATATTCCGGAGTATACACAAAAAGAAAATACGAAACCATGGATAACAAAAGATATCCTGAATTTAATAGAAGAAATACGAAAATACAAAAATAAATCAGACGAAACAGGAAAACAAGCGTACAAAGCCATAAAATGGAAAATTATTCACAAATGCAAGAAAGCTAAAGAACAATGTATTGATAAAAAGTGCAAAGAGGTACAAACTAAGATGGAAATAGGAAAGACAGACGAAGCGTACAAATTAATTAGAATGAATTTTAGAGATATAAAACCATATAGCAAAAATATAAAGGACGTGGGAGGAAACATCATTATAGAAAATGTAGAGAAAGTGGTTAGATGCCAAGAATATATAATGGAATTTATATGCAGCAGAGGAACTAACAGCATTAGAACAGGAATCAGACATTGAAAATGATGACTTGGGATATCCTATACTTAGAGATGAGTTTGAATTAGCATTAAAGGGTCTGAAAATGGTAATGCACCAAGATAAAGTGCAAGCAGAAACTCTGGACAAGCAGTAGCAGAACGTCTTTTCCAACTTATAAGCTATATGTATGAGAAAGGCGAGATATCCAAAAATTTCAAACGTAACATAGTAACTACAGCAATAAAGAAAGGCGCGAATAGATGCAAAAATTTTCGAACAATAAGTTTGACAGCACACGTGTCAAAAATATTAACTAGAATTGTACAAAGACGAATAGAAAAACGAGCTGAAGAAATACTAGATCAATTTGGGTTTAGGCGAAACAGGGGAACACATGAGGCTATTTTAGCTCTGAGGGTGATAATTGAGAAAACAATAGAAAAAGGGGAAAGCGTGTATATAGGGGTTGTAGATGGGAAAAGCGCAAAGGATATAAAACAAAGATTAGCACAAGGTCGTGCTACATTTAACAAGAAAAAGCAACTACTGTGTTCAAAGACAACAAACAGAAACAAGGAAAAGATTGCTTAAAACATATGTGTGGAGCACAGCACTGTATGGCTATGAAGCCTGGACAGTAGGAGAAGAGGACAAGAAAAAGGTAGATGCCTCTGAAACGTGGTGCTACAAATGTATGATGAAGATATCATGTACAGACAAAGTTAAGAACAAAGAGGTACTAAAAATGGTAGGGGAAGAAAGAAATATGTGGAAAACAGTAAAAAATAGGAGAGATAGGATGATAGGCCACATACTACCGCATGAGAGAATAGTGCAGAATATATTAGAAACAGAGATAGAGGTAGACCTAGGTTGGACTACTGCACACAGATAGTGAAAGATGTAGGCTGTAGGAATTTCAGGGAAATGTGTAGGCTAACTTAGAATAGAAATCGATGGAGGTATGCATCCAACCAGTTCAAGATGTATAAACTAATGTACCATTTAACCTCTCATCCGAACGAGGGCGTAATTTTTGTGAAAAATGCTTACTTGTCATTTTTCAAGCAGTAGGCCGTGTCGGGATTTGAACCCATAACCTTGGGATCCGTAGTCTTACGCTTACTACATTGATCCATGGCGACGCCTCCCCCTTCACAACCACTAAATGTCTGAGAAATAGGGTGTATAGTTGTAAAACAGTAGAAGGGGACCGAACTGCATCTAACAAGAAAGAGCAGCGCCTATGATCAAAGACAACAAACATAGAAACAAGAAGAAAATTGTTGAAAGCATATGTGTGGAGTACAGCACAATATGCCTATGAAATATGTGCAGTAGGAATAGCAGACAGTAGTAGGCTTTTGGAATGTTCTGCTTCAGATGTATGAGGATGAAGCATGGACAGACAAAGTTAATAACAAATAGGTCATAGTGTGGATAAAATACCTACATTTTCAAGTTTCCCGCTAGGAAACAAAAGCTAGTGTTTTTCTATTTTAAGGTTGGTACTATGTATGGTAATCGTGGGTTGTTGTTGCTTCGAAGATGCCAGGAAAGGCGTTTTTTTTTTAGTTTAACGTTTCTGCTTATTATGTTATTGTTAAGTATGGAAATTAAAGATTGTATGAAAAACTATTGTGTCTATGAACCCCTAGCGCACTTAAAATAGAAATAGTAGGGGAATAAAGATATCTGTTGAAAAAAATGGGAGAAATAGAAGGGCAGAATACTTCTAAGGCATTTTTGGGGAATAGTATGGGATATGAAAAAGGAGGTAGATATAGACCTAGATCAGATAGTGATAGATGCAGACTGCAAATTTCAGGGAAATGTGTAGGTTAGTTCAGAGTAGGAAACAATGAGGGTACGGTTCTAACCAGTTCCAGCACTGAAGACCTAATGATGATGATGGTAAAAAACTGTTTTAGCAAATGTTTATCAATTGACCTCACAATAATTCCCTGTTGACATACTCTAGGTACAACACATTCACTACACAATAACGTTTCTATATTGTATAAGCAGCCTAATACATTTCAATATTAATTTTCTGGAGTTTCAACCATTTCATTTACTTAATAGTTAAAAACAAACGTAGAATACATGTTGCAATTCACTGCAGCACCAAAGGAGAAATGATAGGTTCATTTATGCTGTTAAAGAAGTTGCTTTCAAAACAGGCTAGATAGACATTACAGGGTAATGCATGTTAGATCAATAGACAATATACTTTTTACGCATATTATACCTGAATATACAAACAAACAGAAGGACTGGCATGCGCAAGTACAATACTGTTTCGTCTTCACCCAGTCAGTGCCAGACATTAAAAGAAAAATTAATATGAAACAAACTTTCATATAAGATAATTCTTTAATTACAAAAGCATACAGCGATACATACAATATTCCTTTTACTATTGAATAACCCTATAACATAATAAAGAAACATACCATTATGACTACATAATCGAATTAGTTGTAAGAATTAATAATGATTTTAAACATTAAATTTTAAAAATACATAAACTTGACTGAATTGTAGCTTACAGAGCAGGCAATTTGTAACAAGTTGCCCGTTTCGTAATTAAAAGTATTCTGTAATAAGAGCTTCATCAACATATTGCTCATAATTAGAATTTATAAATATAAAAGAGAGAAAGACTGTTAAATTAGAAGTTAAAAAATGTGCGTTAACCAATGGCATATACATAAATTTTGACACACACACACTATGATCCATAGAAAATTTCTTTTACTTGAATAGTTTTATCATTTAATAAACAATTATAGTTACATAATTTCACTAAATTAGAGTAGCAAGAGTTAAAAATAACTTTAAACATTACAATTTCAAAAAAATAAAATATTACAAGATTAAATTGTAACATATGAATAGGCAATATACGACAAATTGACATTGGTCGATGTACTATAGGTTTTAAACCATCGGCTTATATCAATTAAAAATATACTGTAATATGGGCTGCATCAACTTGTTCCTAATAATTAGAATTTCATAAATAATAATAGATATAATGACTGTTAAATTACAACAATTCATAAATATGCCCCAACTAATAGCATAAACATCAATTTAAGCACATATATACACATGAAGATACATAGAATATTTCTTTTAATCGAATAAGTCTATCATCTAATAAAAAATATGTATATTTGTGGTTACATAATTTTAACCAATTAAAGTTGCAAGAATTGAAAAATGATTTTAAATATTACAACTTCAAATATACAAAGTGTACAGGATTATATCGTAACAGATGGAACATGCTATATGTGATAAAATGACATTGGTCGATGTATTATAGGTTTCTAACCATTATCTTATTATCAATTAAAAATTTATTGTAATAAGGGCTGCATTAACTGGTTGCTCATAATTAAAATTTTATGAATGATAAAAGATAAAGCGACTGTTAAATTAGAACAGTCGATAAATATGTGACAACTAACGGCATAGATATAAATTTGATCATATATACACACCATGACACAAAGAATATTTTTTTTTACTTGAATCACCTATCACCTAATAAAAAATATGTACAATTATGGCTACATAATTTTATCAAATTAGAGTTGCAAAAATTAAAAAATTATTTTTAATACTATTCAAAAATACAAGATGTACAGGAGCATGCAAGACGTTGCAAATTGACATTGGACGATGTACAAAGTTTTCAGCCATTGCCTTATTGTCAATTAAAAATGTACTGTAATAAGGGCTGTGATTGTTCATAATTAGAATTACATAAATGATATAAAGACTGTTAATTCAGAACAGTCGATAAATATGCCCCAACTAATAGCATAAATATAAATTTAAGTACATATACACACACCAAGATACTTATAATATTACTTTTATATGAACAACCCTATCATCTAATAAAAAATATGCACAATTATGGCTACATAATTTTATCAAATTAGAGTTGCAAGAATTAAAAATGATTTTAAATATTACAATTCAAAAATTGACGTTGGTCGATGTACTATAGGATTTAAACAATTGCATTATTGTCAATTAAAAATTTCTGTAGTAAATGCTTCATCAACTTGTTGCTCATAATTTGAATACCATAAGTAATAAAAACATAACGACTGTTAAATAAGAACAGTCGATAAATATGTGCCAACTAATGGCATAAATATAATTTTAAACATATATACACAAATCAAGATACACGGAATATTTCTTTTACTCGAACAACCCTGTATTATAATAAAAATCGATGTACTATTGGTTTTCAACCATTGCATTATCGTCAATTAAAATCCTGTAGTAAGCGCTTCATCACCTCGCTCATAATTTGAATATCATAAATGATAAAAGATAAATGACTATTAAATTAGAAGAGTCGATAAATATGTGGCAACTAATGGCATAAATATCAAATTAAGCACATACACATGATCAAGATACCTGGAATATTTCTTTTACTCAAATAACCCTATCATGTAATAAAAAATATGTACAATTATGGTTACATAATTTCATCAAATTATAGTTGCACTAATTGGAAAATGATTTTAAATATTACAATTTCAAAAATACAAAATGTACATGATTAAATCGTAACATATGGAGCATGCGATATGTCACAAAATAAGATGGGGTTGAGGTACTATATGTTTTCAACCATTCCCTATTGTCCATTAAAAATATACTGTTATAAGGGTCACATCAACTTGTTATTTATAATTAGAATTTTATGAATGATAAAAGATAGAGTGAGTGTTAAATTATAACAGTCGATAAATATATGCCAACTAATGGTATAAATATAAATTTAAGCACATATACACACATCAAAATACGTCATCTAATAAGAAATATATACAATTATGGCTACATAATTTTATCAAATTATAGTTGCAAGAATTAAAAATTAATTTAATTATTACAATTCAAAAATACAAGATTGAATTGTAACATATGGAGCATGCAATACGTGACAAATTGACATTGGTCGATGTGCTATAGGTTTTCAACCATTGCCTTATTGTCAATTAAAAATATACTGTTATAAGGGCTGCATCAACTTGTTGCTCATAATTAGAATTTCACAAATTATAAAAGACATAATGACTGTAAAATTAGAGAAGTTTGATAAATATGCACCATCTAATGGCATAAACGTATGTTTAATCACATATACACATATCAAAATACATAGAAAGAATAGTTCTTTGATTCGAATATCCCTATCATTTAATAATAAATATGTACAATTATGACTACATGATTTTATCAAATTAGAGCTGCAAGAATTGAAATATGAATTTAAAAATACAAGATGTACAAGATCGAATTGTAACATATGGAGCGTACAATGTGTGACAAATTGACCTTGGGCAATGTATTCTAAGTTTTAAACCATTGCTTTAGTGTCAATTAAAAATATACTGCAATGAAGCCTGAATCAACATCCTGCTTATAATTAGAATATCATAAATGATAAAAGATATAACCACTGTTAAATTAGAATAGCCGATAAATATGTGGTCAGCTAATGATATAAATATAAATTTAAGCATTTATACATGCACACATCAAAATACAGAGAATAATTCTTTTACTGGAAAACCCTATCATCTAATAAAAATATGCATAATTATGGGTACATGACTCAAATTCGGGAGGCAAGTATTAAAAATAACTTTATATTTCACCTTGTAATTTAGTCCTAACACTTAGAATACGAGATATATAAACATATCCATAACACTCGGGGTGTAATGGTTTCTTAACACCCACTCATTATGCCCTCAGAAACAAGTCAATTTTTTAGCTACTTATACACTAAGTGTGTTATTAAGCTTTCGCATAGCTCTGTTTGGATTTAGTGGGTAGCAAACTTTTAGTTGCTTTTAGAGCTTCTTTTGCAATTATTGCTGGCAAATCTTGATCAGCCATTTTGCACTATTAATATTAAATAAATGTGACAAATGTCCAAAACATAGAAATGTCAAACTGTTTATTGTCATCATGGAAAGCATGATGTAGGTGTGTTTAATAGTTATATAGTAAAATCCTAGGTAAATTCTAAAATAGAAAACTTACCTATCATCTATTTTTTATTTTATATATGAGGCGAAATGTAAAATTTTGTATGCACCATTTGTGTTACTAGATCGGGCGACTCAATCCATTCATTGGGCCATAGGCCCCTTGGTTGGATGAGTCGCCCTCTGGGAGTTATCTTAATAACACATTTGGTGCATAAATAGCTATTAAATATTAGAATTTCAAAAATATAAAATGTTACAAGGTTAAATTGTACAATATGTGAGAAATTAACATTGGTTGATGTATTACGAGTTTTCAACCATTACCTTATTGTCAATTAAAAATATACTGTAATAAGGGCTGCATCAACTTTTAGAATTTCATAAATGATAAAAGATATAACGACTGTTAAATTACAAGTTCATAAATATGCCCCACCTAATGGCATAAATATAAATTTAAGCACATATACACACATCATGATAAATGGAATATGTCTTTTACTCGAATAACCCTATCATCTAATAAAAAATATGTACAAGTATGGCTATATAATTTTTCAAATTAAGAGTTTCAAGAATTAAAAAATTACCAAATATTACAATTCAAAAAATACAAGATTGAATTGTAACATATGAAGTATGCAACACATGACAAATTGACATTGGTCGATGTACTATTGGTTTCCAACCATTGCATTATTGTCAATTAAAATCCCGTAATAAGTGCTTCATCATCTTGTTGCTCATAATTTGAATATCATAAATGATAAAAGATATAACGACTATTAACTTAGAACAGTCGATAAATATGTGCCAACCAATGGCATAAATATAAAATTAAATACATATACACACATCAAGATACATGGAATATTTCTTTTACTCGAATAACCCTATCATATAATACAAAATATGTACAATTATGGTTACATAATTTCATCAAATTATAGTTGCACAAATTGTAACATGGAGCATGCATAACGTGACAAATTGATATTGGTTGGTGGCCTATAGGTTTTAAATCATTGCATGCTTATTAATGAAAAATATACTGCAGGGATTATAATTAGAATTTCATAAACGATAAAAGTTATGAGGGACTTAAATTATAACAGTCGATAATGTGCTAAATAACGGCATAAATATAAATTTAATCTCCGACAATAGGGTACAATTATGTCTACATAATTATATCAACTTGGTTGTAAGAATTAAAAAATGGTTTTAAAAATTACAATTTCAAAAACACAAGATGTATAGGGGCGAATTGTAACATATGGAGCATGCAGTATACGACAAATTGTTATTGGTCAATGTATTATAGGTTTTGAACCATTTCTTGCATGTTTATTAAAAATGTACTCTACTGTAAGGATTCTATCAACTTGGATTTCATAAATATGTTTAAAAAGAACAAGATTTATGTATTAGTATTCGAGTTACTACAAAAAACAAAATCAATCTAATATAACGTCTTCAAGTATTTTCATTATTACTTCCTGCAATAAAAAATAAATTGTTGTAGCTTTGTTTTACGCTTTATTCACTTGTGCTATGGACTTTTCATATTGTTTTAGCATTTCATAAATACAACCATGTTAAAAATTCTAAATATGGACATGTATTTTATATATTTTCAAAAGCACTTTATTACCCAACATTTGCAAGGTGTTGCACTTTCAAATTTTTTAAAGTATTATCACAATGAAATTATTGTAATAAATAGACTACGGATAATCTGTTGGCGAAACTCTGTACTTTCTGATAAACATCAATAACTAAAATATTCTTTTATACTTTGTTCCATTTAACATTGCAGATTGCTCGTAATTTGTGTGATCTTCGACAAGTTGTTTAAACATTTATTTAATATGTCACAAATGAATAAAACCATGTAAAATGCCAAAACAGCTACTAACTAACTATTGATTATCTAACAATTTTCTGTTGCATAAATCACTTTTTTTGTGCGAGAAGTTATTTTCTTAGTTTTGAAATATTAAAACTATTGTCACACTATGTTAGGACATATGTTGCGACAGTAGGTATGAATGATATGCTTTCAGTGTTTTTTAATTACTGACAAAAATTTTAATACCCGCACTTTGCAGCTTTGTTGAGTTTGGCACCAGACGAGAGTGTTACTGCACGTCTGTTAGAATATAAGTGTACATTCACCAACAGTTTTTTTAGAATGTTGAATAAATGTTAGTGTAAATTATTTTATGGCTAAGTAGCATACAAATTAAAAGCAACTGTTTCGATATATGCAATAAAGAGTTCATCATCATTTTGTTTTCGACCTTACTTAAGGTCGGTTTGACGCAGCTCTAACTTCTTTTCTATTCTGTGCTAATCTAAAAAGCTCTACATACCTTTCACAACCTAAATTTCTAATAATTTGACTAATATAGTTTGGTCTAGGTCTTCCTATATCCTTCTATCTTTTTCCTATCCACCTGGCTCTACATAGATATTAGCAACCTGATGTTTGTTAAAGAACTCTAACATGGTTTAAATGATTACCATTTATAAGGAAATGAAATATAACCTGGTTATCCTCTTCAAAAAGGAAAAGTGTTAAATTATATGTTATGGCAAGGCTTAAGCAACGAAACGCTACCAACATGCCAGACCGCTAACTAATTGTGAGTTATGTCATGGTGACATTTAGTTATCTGATTTTTATTTTTTTTTGTTTTGTTTTCGAACTTACTTAAAGTCGGTTTGATGCAGCTCTAAATTCTTGTCTATTCTGAGCTAGTCTAAAAAGGTCTGCATACCCTTCACAACCTAGATCTCTAATAATTTGACTAATATAGCTTTGTCTAGGCCTTCCTACTCTATTTTTATTTGGTAGTCTATAATCTAAGACTTTACTAAATAGTCCCTCATGTCTTAACTGGTGCCCTATCATTCTATCTCTCCTGAACTTCAATTGTATCCACATACAGGGTTCCTCACCTATCCTTCTATAAACTTCCTCGTTTGTTACTCTATCTGTCCAACTAATCTTTAACATTCTCCTATAACACCAAGTTTCAAAAGCTTCTATCTTTTTCTTATCTACTTCTTTAATTGTCCAAGTCTCACTACCGTATAGTAGAACGCTCCATACGATGCGACTTTAAGAAACTTTTCTATTATCTAAACTAATACTATTAGCTATTAGTAAGTTTTTCTTTTTTAAAAACATTTTTCTAGCTTGAGCTATTCTAGCTACTATATCCCTTCTGCTACGTCCATCCTTTGTAATTATACTACCTAAATAGCAAAATTCATCTACCTCCTCTAACTCGATATTACCTATTTTTAATTTTGGTTTAGAACTAGGCTGTAACTCACTTGTCATTATCTTTGTCTTTACTGAGTTAATTCTCATACTATAGTTACTCTGTAGTATCTCATCTAAAATATTTAAAAACTCTTCTAACTCTTTTCTAGACTCTGCTATAATGGCTATATCATCTGCAAAACATGTCTACTTTCTGTCCCTGTACACTAATACCTATCTCTTTCTCTCTCTAGCTAAGTTTAAAGCTTCCTCAATATAAACATTAAAAATCAAGGGAGACAGTATACAACCCTTTCTAACACCATTTCTAATCTTAGCTTCCTTTTCTATTTCATCAAATCTAATTACTACGCTTTGGTTTTTATATAGACTGTAAATAATTTTTCTATCCCTATGAGAGATTCCTATTTTTTGCAAAACCCTGAACATAACAATCCAATTAACCCTATCAAATGCTTCAATAAAGAGTTACACAATGTTTTTAGTATTGGATGTTTTTAAAAACATCACCAAGAGGATTTGTACTAAGAATCTAATGATCATTTTATGTGAATAAAACATCGGAGGCGTACTGTATGATTTTTATGATTTCCAGAAATGCGATAGCACAAGTGTATAGAGCATAAAAATGCTATATGACAAGATTTACGTTTTATTAAGCCAGGTAATAATAAAAATATTTTGAAAAACTAATGATAAACCGGTTCTTAATAATACCACAGAATATCCTCCTCTTATAGATGCGAAGGCTAGCATTTTCTGCTTAATTGTTTTTCTATGCACATGTTCCAAATAAGCGGTTTTCTAATCACCCTAAAATTGTCTGTTGGTTAATCTAACTTTTTTACTTCGATCCGTATTGTATTTTTTAGCGTTTAACAACGAATATGGACGGAAAAATTAAAAAGGTGGCACATTTTGTTCTTTTAGAGGGTGTTCCACAAAATCTTCAAACAATATCTCTATGTTTCGATTCCCAATAATTAATCGAGCAAGGCGAGTTCCTACACTGATTTACCATTAATATAGGATAATCTGTGTTTTTAGTTGTTCATTGCAATATTTCTACTTCCACAGAGAGGAATGGTTAGCAGCATGTAAACGGAAAGATTCACTGGCAATGGAACCAGACAAGCTGTATAAAAATTATAAACTATGAGAAACATTTTCTAGAAAAATATTTTTCGAAAACCTCAAAAGTTTGCAAAAGACTATTAGATAAGGCAGTTCTTACTATTTTTGATAAAAAAGTAACGGATCAGTTTGAACATGAACCACCAAAAAAAAAAAAGTAATTCTATCTGGTAACAACTAACGTGTTCCTTATTTTTGCATACTGCTTATTATATTAAATTTCAGATACTACAATTAATCCTAAAGAAGGTTCCAAAATGATATTTCCAAAGGAAGTTAGTCCCTCTTATGCAGATGTATCTGTACCATCAACATCAAGTAATACGATTTTAATGATAGTGCTATTTTTTCCATAATTCTTTACAATATACATACATTACAAATTTTTGAAGTCCCAGAAAATTTCAACCTAATTGGATTAATAACAGAAAAAGTTAAGGCAATTAAAAAATGTCAATTTTGCCTTCTATTAGTAATTTTTTAAAATTACAACCTACAATTTATGGCGCCTTTAACTTGCGATAATTTTGTTATTATTAATCAGATTAGGTTGAAATCTTTTGGGTATACAGATCTTTATGCTTCTTCCATTAAGGAAATCATTTGCTTCGTATCACACTAGTTAAATGGTTGAAAATTAACCCTTTTTATCCATATGAGATATTCACAACTACAATTTCTTATTTTCAGACAATATACTCTGTAGAGTTCCATCTTCTATTGGATCACAAACATCAGCAACATTATCATCGGATACACCAAGAAAACCAAAAATGAGGGCAGAAATAAACAACCTAGAACAAAATGTCGATCGAGCCTATTGAACAACAGCAGGTTTATTTATAAATGTTTGATCGTATGTGCGATTATTTTTGCTACTAAATTTTTCCGATATTGTCAATGCCCAAGCTCGAATGTTTGGGAAGGGAAAACATGCTCGAAGATATGTCCTGAACTAAAATAAATAGCTTTGTCCATATTCTTTTGTAGGGCCTCGAGTAAAATGATTTCTTTGCCAACAAAAAGAACTCTCCGCTTCAGATGTATGATCATGATAGCATGGACAGACAAAGTTAATAACAAAGAGGTTCTACAAATAGTTGAGGAAAAGAGATATCTGTGGAAAATAAAAAAAAAGTAGGAGAAATAGAAGAACAGGATGCGTTCTAGGGTAATTGGGGAATAGTGCGAGATATATTACAAGCAGAGATAGGAAAAGAGAGAGTTAAAGTTAGACCTAGATCAGACTATTGCATGCAGATAGGAAAAGATGTAGGCTGGGGTAGGTTAGCTCAGAAACAACGGAGGTACGCGTCTAACCAGTTCCAAGACTGAAGACTTAACGATGATGACGATACATAGATATCGATCTTAGAAAATTTGATTTCAGATTTAAAAGTATAAAAAGTAAACAAAATAATATCAGGAAGAGTTTGACCTATAATGATGTAAAAAATAGAGGGGGGGGGGAGACATGCGAAACTAGTGTTGAGATTAGGTTACTGTTAAAAACATTATAGTAGATTTTATTATCCACATTAAAATTTCACACAAAAAAAACCTATTATGTAATGGCAGATTGCATTCAAGGTTATAGAATTTTGCCCTACAAACTTCAAACGATTCGACAAAGTCTTCACATCTGTAAGAGGTGGATAATCTGCGATAATATCCAAATGGAATTGGCCTCTGTAATGTATTGTTAAGCAGTGAATTGGTTAAATTTACCCTAATTTAACTATCCAGGCATCTTTCACAGTATATGAGATCTTAATGCCGAGTGTCAAATTTGAAAGAGCCTGTAAATTAGATTTCACATTGTTCGACTGTCATTAAAAATTTTCTTAGCAATTCCATATGAATGCATCCCATTACTATAATACTATTTGTGAAACACTATCAGTGTATTCAATTTAGTTGTTATATATATATAAAAAACAAGATAAACCATGTTTTAAGCTTCAATATAGAATTCTTATATCAATATATAATACAATTTAATATTAATGAATACTTTAGTGATCTTCAATTTACAACTACATGTCTAATCAAAATAATACTAAAATGATTAAATTTATATACTTAATGATTAAGTAGTGTCGCTCAGTGATTCCAAAGGCAACTCTAAATGTAGTGTGGTTGTATCGATACCTAGAATAATACTATGATTTGATTGAATAGGCCCTTCAGCATTTGGCGATAAAATTAATGAATTAACTAAGAGATTATCCATGTTACAAGTTTGTAAATCATCAAGTCCTGATAGGTTTTCCAAAGCATTATCATACCAAAATACTTTATCACTTAACGTAAAAGTAACTTCTGCAGGTATAGTAATAATAGGTTCCACAGGATTATGAATAAGCGTAAGTAATGGATCAACAGTAACAGCTGCCTCTTGAGATTTTTCTTTCGATGTAGTCACTTTTTCAAGAGGAGGTATGGGTAGTACAGCTCCTGTACTATCTGTTTTCAAACGCTGTACTCTGTTGGTTTTATTAACGATTGAGTGAACTTTTGTTTCATGACGATGTAAATGATTCAGACGTTTAAATGCACGCTCACATAATTTACAAACATGTGGACGTATATTGGAATGAGTAGCTTTATGTCGAACTAATTCATTTTTTCGTTTAAAACTATAGTTGCATTCATCACACTTGAACGTCTTCTCCTGAAAATTTAATGTATAAGTCGATACAATTTGCAAGATTTTTTATTATTTCGACAAACATATGATTAAACTCTAAACACAACTGCCAATTTCGGTTATGCATTTTGTAATTCCTCTGATATTACAAATCACACAATGATTTTTAGCAACCATAGTGACTAGTAATTAAGACATAAACTACTGAATTTTATTGTCAAATTTTAATAAATCACAAAATAATTAGTTTTATATAGATGAGCTTTGTGATTGAAAACAGTACTCAATCTAAAAAAATTAATTTTTTGTCTTAATAAAATTTTTTTCCTTCTAAATACAGGTGGAGGGATTAAGTAATATTTAGTAGAAATGATCTTGTACTATGTATCAATAAACCTTTCATTTGTTTGAACCCCGATAAATATACAATTGTACTATAGTCAGAAACAAATCCACCCACAAATTCAATTTCCCAATAAACTTTTTAGGACCCTGTTACAGTATTCTATACAGACAAGAAAGAGAAGTAGAGTAAGGAAAGACAAAAATGCCGTAGAGTGGGGTAGGTCACAGACAGAAAAATTGGAAACCTCAGGAAGTAGTGTTATTACAAACCATTAGTTAACAAACATGGTATCAAAAGAAATACTTACAAAAACCAAAACAATTATTTACGTAATGTCCTGTTGAAACATGATACGAACGAAAACGTAACTCACATATAACACAACATAACAAAATATACATAAAATTTAAACAAATATCAATTAGGGATTATTTCTCACTCACATCATTAATTAAAATATAAATAACAAATACAAATATACTTACATCTTTCCAGCCCTAAATAAATACAAGTAGAAAATTAGACATAATGCATACAGTAATACAAAGTCATTCACCTGCTACTTACTGAAATGCATTTCTTAAAAGTAATAGGGTAACCCTAACCTGAAGGTAAGTTTTATAGACAAGCAAGTGTTAAACTTATTCTAGCTTATAATTAGTAAACAATTTGTTGACATTAGCATTTCCTAAATCTTAACCACGAGTAAGAAAAATACTAAAGCACTGGTGTCGTTATCAACAGCTTAAGATGGCGGGTGTAAACAAGGTTGATGTAAGTGCTCTAACAAATTGTCATTATTGTAATAAAAAAGTGGTAAATTCAGTGGCATGTAGTTTATGTAGTAATAAGTATCATCCCAGTTGTGCAAATCAAGCCAAATGTTTATTTGTTATGGAAGATAGAAAGCTTGTAAAATGTGCTTGCAAAAAAATAAGCTTAATGTGTCAAATACAGAGAAGTTAGCTATTATTAGAGGATAGAAAAATCTGCACATCTAAACAGATAGAAATCAGTGATATTACACAGTTATTGATTCCAGAAAATCCAACCATAAAGGACTTAATGGGATTAATTATTCAACTTCAACAATCCGTTGTTTACATATCTGATAAATTTGACCAGCTTCTAAAAGAAAATGGAGAACTAAAAAATATCCGACAGCAATAGAAATACAAGGTATTCCAATAATGAAGGATGAGGATCCTAAACAAATATTTCTAAGTGTAAGCGAAGCCATAAAAGCAGAAGTATTAGTGGAAGATATTGACGTGTGTCACAGGCTCCCCAAAGCTCAAAATTCACAACATGCAGGTTTAATCGTCAAATTTAATCATCTTAACAGTAGAAATAAGTTTAAGGAGGCTCGTAAGAAGATCCAAATATGTGCAAGTAATTTAAATCTGCCATACAAATTAGCACCAAGTCGAATATTTATAAACGAAAATATAACAATGCAAAATCGTTCAATCTTTAATCTAGCACGAAAAGCTAGACAGGATGAGGGCTATAAGTTTATTTGGACAGGAGAAGGTACTACATATGTTAGAAAAGCAGAAGCCACAAAATCTATAGCAATCAGGTGTGAAGATGATATTAGTAAAATAGTTTAAATATATCTTAGTAAGTAGTTCCAAGCTACAGAAAACCCTAGCCCATAAATGGTTTATAAAATAATAAATAATTTAGATAATACAGCAATTAATACACATGTATTATCAGATAATAATGAACATGCTAATTTATTACAAGTAAAACAAATATCATTCTCCATATTTCATACTAATATCAGAAGCATTTTAAAAAACTTTACTCAATTAGAAGCCTTGATTTCAATATATAAAAACTTTTTTGGTGTTATAGTCCTGACTGAAACATTTCAAAGCCCATAACCACAAATATTCTCTTTAGAAGGTTATATGCATTACTATAACGAAGGTTCACTTAATGAAAATGATGGTGTTATTCTATATATTAGAAATACCCACAAAGATAATGTAAATATTATTTGTACAAATAGTCTGAATATTATAAGTATTACTCTAAAGCAAATGGTGATGTTGCTATTAACGCAATGTATAAACCTTCAAGTTATGAAACAAATAAATTTATGAATGTATTAGCTGAATACTTGGAGGAATTGTGTATAGAATCTACTGAAATATTAATAGGGGACTTCAATATTGACATTAAATCGGATAATATACATTCACAGAAATATTTAAATCTTATCACTTAATTTGGATACAAACCATATATAAATAACTATACTAGAGAAGAAAATCAACAGCAACACATGTTTGGATCATATCATGGTTAAAACAAAAATTCCTAATGAAAGGTTTACATCAATGATTCTACAGTCAAGAATATCGGATCATTATCCTGTTATTCTGGGTTTTAATGGGGTTAGTAACAAAGGCCAAAACAACAATAAAATAAAAAAAAATTATACTCTATACCCAACTAAAACTAAATATGGAGAAGGAGAGCTAGAAAGTTCAAGAAGGGACAATTGATGCATGCCAGTTTATCATAAATAAAATATTTACCAATATTGAATGCAACACCATTATATTAAAACCTAAAAATTTGCAGCGGAAAATATGGCTGAAAATGGCATTATCACTTCAATAAATGTGCGTGACTCTATATAAACAATTGCAAAGAGATCCATCTAATGTCAACCTAAAAATATAATATAAAACTTGGAATAGAATAGTCTCGTTAATAAGAAAAGTTAAACATCAATATTATGGTAAGAAAATAAAAAGGTAATTTTAGCTCTACAGTAATATGGGAAACTACCAATAGCATTTTACATCGAAATAAACAAAAAATACAGATAAATAGTATTAAAGCTGAAAATGGAAAAGATGGAATTATAAATAGCGCACAAATTGCTACTCAGTTGTAACAGTTTTTTTGCTACAGTAGGTGAAAACTTAGCCAAAAAAATACACACCCCTTTGTCCAGACAAAACTATAATCTTAAATCAAATAGAAATAGCAAAACAACGTTTTTAGAGCTAGTTACACATACTGAAATTAAAGAAGTTATAGATCAACTCGAGAATAACAAATCACCCGAGGAAGACAATATAGGCTCAAATATAATCAAAATTATAGGTAACACTATTTCACATCCCCTAAATGTATTAATAAATAGGATCTTTCAGGAAGGCGAATGCCCTAAACAGTTTAAAACTGCCATTATCAAACCCATACATAAACAAGGTGCTAAAGATTTAATTAATAACTATAGACCAATATCTTTAATATCAAATTTATCTAAATTTTTCGAAAAAGCTTTGCGATTAAGGATAATGAAATTTGTAGACAAAAACAAACTTCTGTCAGAAAACCAATTTGGATTTAGAACAAATCTAGGAACTAATAATGCATTGGCTGCGGTAACCGGTGCCATCTATAATGCTGTTGATAAATCTAAACCTGTTATTGGTATTTTCTTGCACCTCCAAAAAGCCTTTGATACAGTATCACATGATATTCTGCTGGCTAAATTAGAAAAAATAGGTCTGCGTGGGGTTGTCCTCAAGATACTGACAAACTATCGGAGAGGCAGAAAGCAGCGTGTCAAGATTGGAAATGAATTCAGTGATTATCTACCTGTAAAGTGTGGAATACCCCAGGGACAGTGCTAGGTCCAATGCTCTTTTTGATTTATATTACTGACTTTCTTAATGTTTTGCAGAACGAAGAACGGCATATGTTTTCGTTTGTGGACGATACAGTCATCATAGTGCAGGGAGAAATATGGTCGGAAATGACCACTAAAAGTGGCATATGCCTAAAAAAGATCATTCTTTGGTTAAATGAGAATAAATTGACACTAAACCCTGAAAAAACTAAATACATTCCCTTCACATCATTACCAGTATTGCCAGATATAATTCTACATGCATATACTCTCGATCAAAAATCTTAAAATAGGATACAATGGCCTTATCCTTTCAATCATTAGTTATGGAATTTTAGCCTGGGGAGGATGTTATAAAACCATTATGAATAAACTTTTAGTAATTCAAAAGTCTTTTATAAAAATAATGTATAGAAAACCAAGAATCTATAATTCAAATCTTTTATATATAGAAGCTGATGTGTTGGATGTAAGGCAAATCGTCATATTAAAAGTACTATTGTACTATAAGAAGTACTGCAGTACAAATCTAATCGATCATCTACATAATACTAGACAAAAACTAAACTTAAATGAAAAACCAATAAGGTTTCTAAACAATTAACTAAAACTTCAACCTCATACTCTGCTACTCGATTATTTAATACTCTACCGAGAACTATAAAAAAACTAAATAATAAACACTTTAAATGCTATCTCTATAAATGGATATTATCTAAACTTCACGAGTTTTATTATGATTTACTGAATAATCTATAGCAAACTCACATAAAAATAAATGTAGCCAAATATAAATCTATGAAACTTATAATATAGACTACAGATTTCAGATAAACATTAATGTGATTGTAGATCATTTCAAAGATCGAACCTCGTGCCAAACTACAGAATGTCGCATGCATGTTGCTCTACAACTTTTAGCGACAACTACATTGCTTGGTAGCGACACCACTGTTACTGTTATTCTGAATGTAAGAATATTAATCAATTTAATGTAAATTAATTTAGTTTTATAGCGATGTAAGGAACTACTAAGCATAAATAAAAAAAAAATAATAACAAAAATAATTAACTGGGTTTCATAGAAAGCATAAAAAAAGCAGAGTATTTGTACTTTAAGTCCAGTTGTGTGCCAAAGAGGAGTGCTGCCTTCCGAGGGAACTATTCGCTCCGTATGTACTCTATCGTACATTGCCAGCCTGCTTTTGGTACCATCGTAGCAGATCTGAAAGTGTGTACTTACAATTGTCGACGGATCGGATACTTCTATGAAACAATTTTACTAGTTACAGAACTTGGCTAAGCTTGACTAATAAAATTGAAGCAAAGCAATGCCTCTTAATAGAAAGCATCTTAAGTAACACCACGACTTGTCAAAATCTCTTAACGTGAAAGGACGCTGCATAGAATAGAATTTCTTCCGAAGCTCAGCATGTATATATAGGGGGAGAGAAGGCAATGGGTTCTAACGTGTTTTCTTTTCAAAAAATTTCCCATTAACAAAATACCACCTGCAAAGTATTCTCAGAACACCATCTGCAAATAAGCGCAATTCAGAAAGCAAATGGCCTCAATACAACATAACGACTTCCACGACGTATGCCAGTGTGAGAAACCCAAACAACGTATGTTCAAATTGTTAAATACAGTATTGCCCGAAATAAACAGTACTGAAACTAAGTTGGCGGTGTTTTTATGCGTGCGCTGTCACACTCAAGTTAGCTAGTATAGACCTGTCAAGTAAACCTCAAACAAGTAATTAGTAGGGCCTAATTGTTAAAAATGGTGTTAAGTACAGAGGAGAAAGTGTTTCTGGTAGAGCATTATTTTTGTTCATACGGAATCGGCCGACGTAATGGTGCAAGTTTGCTATACGTGTCTGATCAATTCACACAAAGGTTTAATAAACGTTCTCCAAGTAATGCTGTAATTTTGAAGGTTATTGAAAAGTTTAGAAATACAGGTAGTGTATTGTGCCAACGAAAAGGAAACTCGGGCGTCCCAGGACAGTTAACAACAACAATAACCATGAACGTGTTTTTGAGCAAATCTTAGAAAATCCGAAAGTCAGCCAGGCAAGGACAGCGTTACAACTTGATTTAAAAGAACTTCCTTTCAAAGAATCCTGAAGGAGCTGGGTACATTTTCGTATGTGATTCAGGTACATCAACAACTACATCCTCGGGATTATCGCAGTAGAGTGGAATATTGCGCCAGAATTCTCGCGTTACAGTATGAAAATCCTGAATTTTTGAAAAATGTTTGGTTTTCAGACGAAGCACATTTTCACTTGTCAGGCTATGTGAATCGTCGCACAAATCGATTTCTGGGCTTTGCCAGACCCGATGAGGTTCAAGAGGTTCCTTTACATAGTGAAAAGTGAGTGTCTGGTGTGCTGTTTCCGGACACGGAATCATTGGTCCGTACTTTATCGAAGAGAATGGTAGGCAAGTCACACTTAATCAACAGAGGTACAGACAAATTTTAACACGATTTATCCCTGATCTACGTCAATTCTGTCGTGCACGTAACGGCATTTCGAAACCAATTTTTTCAGCAGGACGGGCAACTTGCCATACTGCTGCCGCAATGTCAATTTCTTCAAGAACATTTTCCAAGCAAATTCATATCACGATTTACTGACTTCCCTTATCCTTCACATTCTCCAGACCTCACACCTCCAGACGCATACATTTGGGGCATGGCTAAAAATGCCGTTTTCAAACGGGCACCACAAACCATCGATGAATTAAAGGATGCCGTTAGAGTCTTCTTCGCAGCCCTGAGACAACCCTTATTCAATAACATGACCAGAAACTTAGAACATCGTTATGAAGTCTGTCTCGAACGAGGAGGTGCACATTTAGAACATATAATAAAGTGTCAATAATATGTATTTTTTAAATATACAAAACAATTACAATTTCAGTACTGTTTATTTCGGGCAATACTGTATATCTACAACCTACATTGCAGCATTGTATAGTTAAGCATATGACAGGTGGCCTACCTCCTGTATTACAACCATAGAGATTTACTATTTCGAATAATACTACCAAGAAAAGATAAGGTGGACAATTTTTATTGTTCACAATCTCAGTCCATAAATACCTGTGTGATAATGAAATACTGTGTTAAAAGTATTTCCTAGTAACAGTATTTATAACCAACATTTCCCCACTTTAAAGCAAACACATTAAACATATTTATATAAGAGATGCAGGTGTATAAGATTATTTCAGAGAACCTATAGTGCAAGAATCTTTAACCTATCCAAACCAAAGCAAATTAACATAGAATAGATTCCAAATATTTAATTTTTCATAATCTTCTTTGGGAATTAAACCACTCATAGTTGTTAAAATCATCTTTATTTACGTTTCGATCCATGACCTAGGATCGTCAAAATAATAAAAGTTTCAAGTTTGACATTTATGACATAAATAGAAGGCGACTTCGATTTATTAATGCTAGATATTTTGTTTTTAAAAACATTAACTAAAAATTTCAAAGTTTAGAAGAATGAGCGCCTCAATTTGTGTTGTGCCCTGGAAGCGACTTTGAGATAGCCAGTATGCTTAACGTAAAATCAGCTGATTAATTTTTATATAGTTAAATTTAATATAAATTCAATAACTTGAGGATTGGAAACATTTTTTAACATGTTTCTATTTATACAATTGAGAGAATGCTTATTAAAGAAGCGTGCAAATACGTTACCGCAAGGCTTAAGCAGCAATTTTTTATATTTATATTGAGGAGGAAAACTCATTATGATTTAGGCCATCTCTTTGGGAGATTTTTACATGGTTCTGATGCGACCCTATAGCAGATTGACAATTGTCAGATACCAATGTTGTTATACAAATATTTCATATGGTTCTGAGGCGACCCTAGGGCGGGTCGACACTTGTCAGATACCAATGCGGTTATTAACAACAGATTGCATATGGTTTGGTAACCCTATAGCAGATTTACATTTGTCAGATATCAATGCTATTGTACGGGGGTTGCTATGCCTATTGTTATTTAATTAGTTATTGTACGTATAAATAGAAATCATGTATGTAAGCTGTATTTCATATATCATCAAAAGAAGAAAATTTAAAAAAAGAGAAAGACGTAATCAGATTACACTAATAAAAAATAAGGATACTAAAAGAATAATAGAGAAAGAAACGAATCAATTTCCAAAAAATAAAGAAGAAAACAAAAACAATGATATGTACCGAAAAATGCTCTCAAGACCATATATAAAAGATTCTCCGAAAAAATTCAAAGAATAGGAAACAAATTCAGAATCAAAACATCATTTAGAACCAACAATACACTAGGAGCGAAAAATTCAAAGAATAGGAAACAAATTCAGAATCAAAACACCATTTAGAACCAACAATACACTAAGAGCACAATTAACAAAAATTAAATCCAAAAATACAACACAAAGTTCAAAAAACTGCATTTACAAAACACCGTGCAAATGTAACAAGTTTTATATAGGGGAAAGTTTCAGACCATTTAAAGTTCGATTAAAAGACAATAAATCATATATATAAAAATAGAAAATTTGAAAAATCCATGATTTGCCAACCTGCATAGGACTCCAGTCGTAAAATAAAATTGGAGGATGCAAAAATTATTGACAAAGAGGAAAATCACCAAAAACACAAAATAAAAGAAAGCTGCTTATACAACCCTACATAAAACTAACTGCATAGCAAACGAATCCGTGAGTTTCAGTAAACAATGGATTCAATTACTAAAAGAAATAACAAATGAAAATCAAATGCCCCCAATATCTAGGTAGCATTGCAAGTTTTTCCTGGGCTTTCCTTGCGATGTTAACAGCCTACATACATGATTTGTATTTATGCATACAATAACTAATTATATAACAATAGGCATATTAGCACCCCCCATAAAATAGCATTGGTATCAGACTAGTGTAAATCCATCATAGGGTCGCCTCATATTCATATACAATCTTCGTTGAACAGTATTGGTATCTGACAAGTGTAAACCCGCCTTAGAGTCACCTCAGAACCATGTTAAAATCTACTAATGAGGTAGCCTAAATCATAATGAGTATTTCTCCTCAAGATAAATATAAAAAACGGCTACTTAAACCTTACCGTAACGTATTCGCACACTACTTGAATAACCATCCTCTCAATTGTATAAGAGACATTTAAAAAAAAAGTTTTCCAATCCTCAAAAGTTATTGAATTTATATGACATTTAACTATATAAAAATTAATCAGTTGATTTCACGTTAAGTGTATTGGCTATCTCAAAGACACTCCCAGGGCGCAACACATATTGAAGGCACTCATTCCTCTAAACTTCAAACTTTTCAGCTAATGTATTCAAACCAAATATATCAAACATTAATAAATCAAAGTCACCTTCAATTTGTCATAAATGTCAAACTTGAAATTTTTATTACTTTTGACAATGATCCTAGGTCATGGATCTAAACGTAAATAAAGATGATTTTAACAACTATGAGTGGTTTAATTTCCAAAGAAGATTAAGAAAAATGCCAAACAAACCACAACAAACATACAGGGAGTATTTACAAATATTTAATGTTCAAATTTAAACACTTAATGAGATTTTATAGAATGCTTGAATAAGTAATCATTTCAATTTGAAAGATAATTGATATTTGTTAATGAAAATTTGTATGCTCGTGAATACAATAAGAAATGCGAGATTTAACCAGGAAATGTACGCTGCAGAAACTGTACGTAACAACTTGTGCATGATGTCCTGATATACAAATGTACAAACATGGCTTTGTCGGCATGTTTTTGACTCACGAACATCATCAGTTGCACTCAGGTCTGTGTGCTGCAAACATTGTGCTCCTATTGTTCTTGATATTTCTTTTTGCACTAAATTAACCCTGATTATAATCCCCAAAAAAAGAAAATGTTAGTGATAGTTGTTAGGGAAGTTTAAGTGCAATACATGAGAAACGAAGATAAAGTCATATGGTATTTATATTTAATATTTTTCCCATAAAAAATTCATAAAAAAAATATAAAAAAAATCAATGTTTCTAGAGTAGGAAACGAATTGATTTGCATTAATTTTAGGGCAAAAACTGTTTCACAAACAAAGTCAAAGAACAAATTAATTACCTGAGTTATTGTATTATATTATGAGTCAAAAACAAAAAAATAAAGATCTATCAAAGTTCATTATTAAAAAATATGCTCGAATTTGATTATTTTTATAGGATTATCAGGTGGGTTTCACAACTTAAGCAGTTGATGTTCATATGGGCTCAGTATTCTGTTGATTCTGCTTTCACATACTGACAATTTTCTTCTGTTTTTTATTGCTGTAAAACACTACAAACTTATAAAACGACAGTGTCAAAGGGATTCATCAATGCCAGAAGACCCACAAGGTGAATTAGAAATAAGGATTATATAACTTCAAATAAAGTGAAATATTCACTATATCACATAATTTGAAACCACCAGCATTTTTCTCTTTTGAAAATACCAAATTATGTGCCTCAGGCAATCCACATTTTTTCATAATACGGATTAGCACAATAATTTAGATATTTTTGAAATGAATAAAACCTTAAACACCCGTATCTTGTATTCAGTAACTTCAAACCATCCATAGAATATAGTAATTTAGTTTATAGTCTTGATGTAATGGCTATTTTTTTAAATTATTACTATATTGATCATAAGATCTATACAATGAGCTATAGATTACTCTACTAAGATATAAAAGGAGAGTGAGTAAAGTCATTGATCTTGAAATTACTAAAAATAATTCAAAACAAACAATTGTATAGTATTATAAATTTGATTTCAATGTCATTGCAGCCTTAATCCTTATTTATACAGGACTATTTTCTTCAGTTTAATTTTGAAGCATGTCTGATTTTCCTGTTTATTAGAGTGGGTAATTTATTGTATATATGAGCACCACCCTGTTGTGCATTTTATATAAGGTTTCACATTTTATTTTACTATTTTAGAAGGATTTTTAAACCCAGCATGGCAAGTTTTCCTTTCACATCCTTAAATTAAGCTTATACAAGGAAGTTCCACGATTATTAGTTTCTCATGCATTTCAAGACATTAACTTATGCGTTGTGATGTGTAAACCGGAATTGTCATGTTACCAGGCTATAAGAATATAGTCGTGATTAGCAGTTTTGGATGTGGTAGCATGAAAAAATTGTGGGGCGCTACAGCCTGTGAGAATTAAGCTTCTCAAAGGAGAGGATTTTACTATTGACATTTGACGTGGACGGATGTGCGTGAACTTCCAGATCAGCAAAGCGGTTCCTTTTCCTGTCTGTACCTTTTCATTTATATCTATCTATAAATTATCTTGTGCTTTGTAGATGAGAACAGTTGAACCGCATCGAAAAAACACCAGCCAAAGAACTACCCCCGAGATCCAGGTAGCAGCCGTGGTATTTAGTAATAAATCCAATAAGTTCCTAGCTCGTGGTATTTTATGGTGTACTCTAACCAGAGCCCCATTCGTGCAACCCAATTTGAAGGCGTATTATTTTACGTCAGGGTCATGCATGTTTGGCGATACAGGGAAGTTCAATTTTGTTTAATTTATACTGAAAGTACCATGAACATAATAACCCTTGAATTATATTTAAGTTGTTGCTATAGATTGGAAGGTTGTAACAACTGCATTTTTAATTGATGTGATTTTATTCATTTTTTAAAAAATTTTTAATAAAGGGGTATAAAAATAATTTTAGGCATCTATCTATCTATAGAAAGTTTCAGCCAAGTAAGTTTGTTGGTATTTATTATTGAAGGAAAAATTTCATTAGCAAATGCGTATGCTTCCAAAAAAGAAGAAAAATCAAATAACGTGTTCTCTGATTGGTTATAACTTGGCAGTGACTTGTCGTTTCTGTCAAATGTTAAACGAAGCAACGAAGGACAAAAACAAGTTCTCTTTTGCTTTATAGTTGTTCAGCAATAGTGTAGTTTTGAGAAAAAAAATTATAGCGAATGCAGGTGACTGAACTTTAATTCGCCTGAATTCCTAGTTTAAAAAATAAAGTATAAAATTAACAAGATTTTAATATTTGTTCGGTGACAATATTGAGTTTTTTAAGCTGGTCAAAAGTGTTGATTGCTGATGAAAATTAATTCACCGGAAGTCTTAGTCTTACATTTGATTTTCTAGTGCTCCACTCGAAGGTACTACATTGGCCAGGAAGCAATTTTTTTTTATCTGAAAAATTTTGAATTTTGCCGAACCCTTGCTGTTCCAAGCAAGGTAGGGCTCTTTAACGTGCATGACAACACTCACTCACGGGACCACCATTTCATCTCTCATCCGAACGAGGGCGTATTTTTGTGAAAAATGCTCGCCTAACATTTTTCAAACAGAACGTGCCGGGATTTGAACCCGGGACCTTGGGCATAGTAGTCACACGCATACCAACTAACTATGCCACAGAAGTCTTAGTCTAAAAAAGAAAGAAAAGTATAAAGGGTAAACGTGCAAGGGTGTACATGTAAGATATCATTTATTTCCAATAATATAATGGAGGTGTGTCAAACTATTTCTGGGACAGAGGACAATGATGATGTGATTTTTATGTCAATATGATATGATGTCGCACTGTATTACTGAATATATGCCACTAGTGTAAAACTTTAAGCCTTTTGATAGTGTATAAATGTTTGGGCATATGAATGTGTAATTCCAGTACAGGAGAATATCAGCTATGAGAGTGTCTTTCAAACGTAAAACACGGGTATATTATAAATTTTGCATTGTTGCCAAATTTTTATGAATTTAAATCTTGGCTATATTTCTAAAAGTTGTGCATTACCCCATCAGGATTAGGATTGTCCATGTTCTAGCATACTAACTGTGGTGCCATCAATTTAAATTACTGGTCTAGAGACCATGCCATAAATTTCATAAGTGCTCGTTTACATATTAAAGCTTTACGTTAAAATTTTTTGTTCACTAATCGTGCAGGAAATAGGTAAATGGATCCACAAATGAAGAGAATTGTTTAGAGTGTTGGTTACCAATAACTAAGCAAGAAGCAAACGTTAAAAGGTAAAGTCTATAAAGAAATAATGCTGTTATATCTGTGGTGAATATTTATTCAAGTTAGAAAGACGTTTGTATGCCCATCGTTGTGAATGGCGTTATGTAGATGCAGATTTGCTGTTTATACAGATTTACCACTGATCGATCACATTATTACACTATTATTTAAAATAATGGCCACACAGTCACTAGAGCCGCCTAGACAGCCTCTCGTTGCTAAGTGCTAATTCATTCTGATCAGCTCTATAATTTTGAAAGACCCAAAACATTGACGAAGAATCAACCTCCATAACCAAAAAAGGCATTTTGCAAACAACATAAGCTCAAAAATACGCCATGCCATGAAATAACAAACAAGGCAAGAACTTTTAAAACCAGGAAAATGAAGAAATTTAAGTCGTTACACCAGAATAATTCAAGGATTTGTTATTTTCGAAAATTTTAAACCAACAACAGGTGGTAGGAAAATAAGTAAATAAACTCGAAAATAAAATGTACAAACTTTTCTAGAAGTATCTAATTGTAACATTTCACATGTTCAAATTTAGAAATTGTGAAAATAAACACCACTTTGAAAAATTCCTAGTAAAGTTTTATAAGAAGGGATACCAGCAGATTTTATTCATACAATTTTGAAAAATCAATTAATTAAAATGCACATGTTCAAAGCAATTAAAATAGTAAAGTTCACACCATTTAACTATTGGTAGCCTTCTATTTACAAATTTGGTAATATTAACAGTTGTCTGCGTTTGGGAGATAATACATAACTAGTCTAAATTAAATTGGTCTTAAGGGTTCATATACAATATATACACTTTAATTTGATAATTTTTAGTATGGCATGCAATAGTTGTTTAAAGCCATTCCTACTATATTTGTCATATAGTTAATTATTGTCCTAAAATGTTACTTCAGGAGTTCACAAAGCATTGTTAATACTTGGTAAATTGTAGCAACCGCATCGAGTAACGAATTCACGATATAATAAGCCAATATATAAAAGTACAAGTATTAGTAACACCTTAAGTCCCAACAATTTTCTGATTGTACCTCTTATACAGAAATAAAATATTACCTGCACATGGTTATATTTAATATGGTCGGTTAATACTTCTAATGTAGAGAAAGTCTTGCCACAATAATCACACATAAAAACATCTTGATTAAAATGTAAATTATGATGCCTTTCAAAATTAGCTTTAAACTTTGTTTCAAATTTACAATATGAACAAGAAAAAGTTTGTGATGTTACTTCATGATAATAACGTAAATGATTATTCAATTTGTATTTCTCTGTAAATAACTTGCCACAATATGCACATATACACTCTATAATTTCACGATCTTTCTTGTTATGATCTGCCGTTCTGCAATGTCTGAAATACTGTTGTTTGGTATTAAAAACTTTATTACAGAATTTGCATGCATTGATATTCTTATCTGTAAATAGAAAACTCAATTAAAACATAAACAAGCAAATATTTACAGAGTAAATTACAAAGAGTAGTATTAGAGGTAAAAGCTAACAATTCCGTTTAAAATGAACTATATAAACATGGATCTGATTTGTTTTTAAGAATGCATACTGGTAAACAAGATAATTAATTTAGTAATAACATTGTTATTTTTAAGCAATTAGTTTTGTATTTTATACATTTGTAAATATAGAGACCTCTGTAAAATTTACGATAGATGCGGTAGAAACTCAACATAGATTATTTAAAACAAGGAGGTGCAGCTCCCACTTTTTTATTAGCAAATTAATGGATGACCTTTTCATAAAAATACTTCTGAATCAATATTCTTTTTATGCAGCCGATGTAGAAAACACGTGTTTCCGATCATTTTTCAGCTCGAAAAGTATGTTATTGTTGAGCTAAATAGGTAAAGTGACATAAGAGATTGGAATAGTGACACAAGAGCTCAGAAAAACGTTTGCCGAGCTCATATGTAAACAATTACACTAAAAACAAGTAGGCATGTTACGTCAGTACCGTTTTTATCTGTCAGTAAGTTCTTGTGAATTAATTGTTACAAGTTTGTAAATTATTTAAAAACTTAAATATTGTTGTAATTCTATCATTGTCAAATTGTTTGTGGCTGCACAAAAATTTTTGTATGTGCCACACTCAAAAAGTGTCTTTACAGGACTAACATCTTTTCAGTTGATTCAGGGGTTGATTCAGGTCGTACTTCTTGAGAGATTTATAAATACCACTAACATTATCTTTATTTAAGCATTCTGATGTGCTGCAATTCACTTGAAGTTCAAACTGCAATGCAACTAAATTGAAATGTATCGAATAACTGTTTTTGAGAGATTCAAAAGCACTTTCTGGAATATTAGATTGTACCTTGCATAAAAAACCCCTAACAAGCATTCATTAATATTACTTTTTATCCAGTCATGCAAATTACAAATAATGAAAGCTGACTGATATTTGCAGCATCAGTGGTTTCAACAAGTGTGGTGTATGTGTGCACGTGGACGCACACGTGCATGGGTGGATGTGCATGCAATTAACTTGCAGAAAGGTTGACTAAAATCATAAACCTGGCTTTTTATTTATTTAAGTCAAACAAATCTGCCTGTGAACGTCTTCATACACAGACAATGAGGTCATAAGTGCGAGTGGTATACATTATTAATCAAAACAAAAGAATCATGAATATGCAAAGTAGCCATGGTATCGTTTCTAACCTTTTAAAACTGCCATAATGAATTTGACAACCTTTGAGTATGAACAATATAAGATACAAAAGTAATTCTACCTTAGATAAAAAAAAATGCAAGTAACTAACAATTATATTTCTTAAAAGAAATAACCTAATCCTAATTATGAGATTTGCCAATACAGAAACTATTAAGATGAAGTATGATTATAAACATTTCAAAAGAAGGTCACAAGATCTTTCCGTATATTTGAAGTGCCTTTAAGTACGATGGAGTTCTCTACATTAAGTTTTAATATATTGTTGTACCTTGCCATTAAGTTAAATAAATTTAAATTTGTTTGTAAAATTTTCTGATTCAACATGCCTCCTAGAAAATCCATCAATAAACATACAGTATCTATAAGTCTTTTAAGAATTTTACGATATTTTTTACTAGCTAATAAGTTGTATAATAGGAATTCTTGGTTGATTATCTAAAAACATGTTCTATTTTTACTTTGTTAAAGGTTTTCTATACTTTTCAGGAGTGACATCTCTTTATCAACATATAGAAATTATATATAGCTATTATTGTAACGAGATTATTTTGCGATTCATAATAATTGAGGAAGTCGTCGGGACCATGATGTCAGCCGAGTCGCCTGTCGATGTCCGGAATGAATTTAAATCGCTAACAATCAAGTTGCATTCAAAGCTTTATCCTATCATTGACAGTGATGTAAACAATAAAAGCATCTATTTTGTTTGTCATTTCGTTTTGTCATAAAAGTAAAAAAAAAAGGTTTATTCTCTGGTATACATCACAGTTTCATAAAATCATGGAAGATTTTGATATTTCCAAAAATATAATAGCAGCAGCCGACACGGTAAGATTCGATTTGCTTTCAGATAAATCAAAAATCCATTACAAAAAAGAATACAGACGTTTTGTGAATGGCGACACATGGAAAAGGGTTAAAGTGCTGAAGAAATGACCTTGCTTGTTTATTTTGTGAAACTATCAAATGAATACTCCCCTTCATCTTTGTGGACAAAATATTCTGTCATATGCTATTTGGAAATGAAGGAAAGAGTGGAAATCGACAAATATGGCACTTAATTCGATTTATCAAGAAAGGAAATATGGGATATAGTGTTAAAAAGTCGAAAGTTTTCACGAGAGAACAAGTTATTGAATTTGTGTGTACTGCCTAAGGCGAGACATTTTTAATGATGAAAGTAGCTTTTTTGTTGCCGCATACAGTAAGACGTTTGAATTTTTGTAAGCATCTTTTTCCAAAAAATTGGTATTACATAAGTGAAGAACTATCTTTGTAGTCTGATTTATTATAAGGACCAACCTATTAGGAAGATAAAAAGGGGATTATAAAATTTATCATCAGTTGCGCTACTGATTATTTTTGATAAAGTTTTGCATATGATGGTTGGCTAAATATCGTTTGTTTGTTAGGTTAAGTCATACCATAAACTATGGCATCATATGATAATAATGAGATAATAAAGGTATGTTTTGTAATCTAACTTACTGTATAAAAACAGCTGTGTTGTGAGCTATTTAAAGCCACATATTAATTTCTATCCTCTAATATCTTAAGCTAAAGCCCTGTAGTGGTTCTAAAGTTATATACAGTATTTAAAAGTGAATAATGTGATGCGTAACCAGATATTGAATAGCTGGGGTTGTTGTCGTATGACGTAAAACGCCGATCGCACGAGGGAGGTGCTCGTAATAAGAGAAAACGCACAGACCACGGAAACGGCGAGAGAGAGTCGGTTCTCGCTGGTTACAATGAGAAGAACAATAATTATTATTATAACTATGAGGAGCATCACATGGTTGAATTTCAGTACGATCATCACCTAATCAATCGGCAATCATACTACAGTTGTATGGATTCAACAATGCACAACAAAGAAAAAGGTTTTATTTTTAGGGTGGCGTCACCAATTATTCCGTTTAGAGTCTAAGTAGATTAAGATTTAAGATGAAATATATCATCCAATTAGTGGTAAGTTTTGTTAGGTAAGTGACAAATTTGTATGTTTCTAATAAAATTATTTATGACGCAGTATACTTGATTTACCTTCGAATTTTATGTAGAAACCCCCCCCCAAAAGTTAATAAAAACACTACATTAAATGGCGCCCAACGTGGGGCATGAAATTCGAAGGAAAATCTTTGTATTAATAATTTTGGTATTAATTAAAATATAGACGAATTAATGTACATTTAAAAAAAAAAGTCAAGGATGTTCAGATGGTATGTATAATATGTTACTGCTATGTTATGCATCAAAGATAGTGGAAAATTTTTATGTACAGTTCAGGATATTTTACCTGTTTCTTTCTAGCTGAGAAATGCGTTGAAGTGTAATAAATAAGTGGTTTGAATAAGCAAGGCAAAAACAAGTTTATTCAACGGCGGGTGCACTAAAGTTCTGATAAATTCCTGGGAAGAAAGTAATTTTGAGGATATATGAATAAGGCCATTAGCAGAAGTAAATAGGTTTGATATTCGATCTTGAGGTAGTGGTTACATTTTATTTCTATAATGAGGATGAAAACACAATAAATAATGATGTATTTTTAAATTCTACTTTGAATGTTAGTGGGGTTGAAAATTTTGGTAGTAGTGGCAATGCAGAGTTACAAAATGACTATTATAATCAAGTAATGAATGGGAAAACTGAAACAGTGGGGGAGCAAGGAAATAACTTAGATAAAATTCTTTTGATGTTAGCACAAAATATAAGTGAAATTAGGAAAGAACAATCAAACAATTTTAAGTTTATTCAGCAGCAGGTTCAATTGCAAATCCAACAAATCGAATTATAATCAAGACAACAAATTCAAATGCAAAATGCTTTATTGAAAATGTTTGATAAATCAGATACTGAAAGAGATATTAATGTAAGAAAACTAGAACCTGAATTTTGTAAAGAAGATGGGCCCCGTTAAAGCAGGTACAATAATCGGTTACTCAAAGTACAACTTCTGAAACTAATACAAATTTTCAGTATTTTACTAGTTGGCAGAATTCTTTGGGACCTACAATTAAATTTAATCCTGCTGGAAATTTGCATCCCGTGGCATTTATCAGAAAAATAAAAAAATATTTAGGAGAGGCTGAAGTACCAGTAAATAAATGGGTTAGTTTTGCTGTGAGGGCTTTGTTAGGTAGAGCTTCAAATTGGGCAGAGTTAAATGAAGATAAATTTAGGATTTTGAAAACTTCTAATTATTTTTAATAAATATTGGAATAGTGACATTGAAAGAGAAGCATTTAGGGAATTTAAATTAGGGCAATATCGATTTGGTTCTAAGGCAGAGTATTTCCAGAAATTAATAAGTGAGGCTTCATATTTTTCACCACCCTTAAGTGATGTTCAAATACTTCAAATGGTTGCGGAACATTTCCAACCGGAAATTAAAATGGGTTTAGCGATTTGTAGGTCATGTGACAAGGCTGTTGAATATCTAAACAAAGTTGATAGTTATGCGGGAATAAACAATACAAGATTGCCTTATAGATATAATTCTAATAATACAGGCGAAGGTAGGTACAGTCACCAAAATGGTAATACGAGAAGTAATGATATATCGCCTGGGTACAATTACAACCGAAATCAAGAACATCGACATGTACAGTCAAATATTAATAATAATGATAATAACCCTTATCGTCGTAGTCAATATAATCGAAATCTTAATAAAAATGAGAATCATGAGGCAAATGCTAGTGCGGGCAATAGATCACATGAAAATCAAATACGGGAGCAATCTTCATATCAATTGCAATCAGATGGGCCATCAGCCAATTGTATTGAGTTTAATAATAATGGTGTTAATTCAGGGAAGAAGAACAAGTAATATTGCCTGGAAATGAAATTGTTAAAGTGAGCGAGATGGGTTCAACTATGGTTATTTGTAAAAAGGATGAAAATTATTTGCCTGAGTGTAACCTAAGAAAGGAAGACGAGAGTAGCGAGGGTGGCAAAGAGCAAGGCAGGTGTTATATGCCTATTTTAAAAGGAAGAATCGAGGATGTTTATTCTGATATATTAATTGATAGTGGAAGTACTGTTAGTTGTGTGTCACAAAGGTTTTTCCAAGAACTTAAAAATCTGATAAACTGATGCGGTAGTTCCGTCAACAATATTTCGTTGTCAGGGGCATTTCAATCAAATGCTTGTAAGGTCAACTTACAGGTTGGTTTAAAAATATTATTACAAAATACTATTTTTGAATTTGTGTGTTTAGTTATTCCTACGCTTTGTCGTAATATTATACTGGGGTGCGATTGGTTGGAAGAATATAAAATAAATATCGATTTTGAAAGGAGAATTATTACGAGGAAAATACAAAATGATAATGGGCAAGTTTTCAGATTAAATTTTAATTCAAACGAAGTAGCGAGGAAATAAATGAAATATTTACTAATAATGGGCACCCTAACATAGTTTTTGAAAATGATTATGAAGCTAGTTATATCGATAGAAACAATCGGGAAGATAACCAGAAAAGCAATGGTTGCGTAACAATGAGTCAGAATGGGAACAGGGATGACAATTGTGATTTTAATTTCTACAAGAATGTAACGGATTTTATTAAACCGGGGGAGCTTGATAAAACAAACGGGAGTAATAGCAATAATGGGAAAAGTGCCGACACAGATATTGATCAAATATGTGTAGAGAGTGAAATATTGAATGATAGCCAACGAATTATGTTGAATAATTTATTGAATAAATATAAAGATATTTTTTCAGAATTGCCCAGTAAGATTAATTGCTATAAACACCCAATTAATGTTAAGGATGATACTCCTTTTTATATAAAGCCTTACCCGATTCCATTTATTTATTTTGATGAAGTAAACAGGCAAATCAATGAAATGATTCAATTAGGAATTATAGAAAAACGTCAGACTGAATATGTGTCGCCCTTGGTCGTGGTAAAGAAAAAAGATGGTTCTCCCAGAATTTGTATTGACTGCAGGTATTTAAATAAAAGGATCGAGAAGGATCACGTGATTCCAATAAATCCAACGGAAGTATTTTACCGATTTAAACCAGGTCAGGTTTCATCTACGTTAGACATGGTTCAGGCCTATTGGCAGGTCGAGGTAGTAAAGCAACATCAAAAGTATTTGGGGTTTTCCTTTAACAATCAAACCAATATTTTTAAAAGAGTACCATTTGGATTAGTCACTAGTGTAGCAGGGTTTCTCCGTGCACTACATATTGCTTTGGGCGAAGATTGTATGAGTTTTGTAATGCCATACGTAGACGATATTTTAATAACATCTCCCAATGTTGACACTCACTTGAAACATTTAAAGATAGTTTTCGAAAAATTTAGACAGTCCAATATTACTATCAAACTGAGAAAATGTGTTTTTGTGAACCAAAAATTACCATTTGTGGGTCATTATATAACGCCATATAAATTTGAAATGGATCCAGCCAAAATAAAGATAATTCAAGAGTTTAAATCCCCTATTAATATCAAGACTTTAAGAGCCTTTTGTGGTTTAGTGCAATATGATAGCAGATTTATTAAAGATTTTTCTCAGTACATGATTCCGTTGAATAGATTATTAAGTAAAAACGTTAAATGGCAGTGGGGAGCTGAATAGCAATATGCTTTTGAATTAGTAAAGAAAAAATTTGTAAGTGTTAATTCATTAAATCACCCGGATGTGTCCCGAGATTTTTTAATTAATACCGATGCAAGCGGATATGCCATTGGGGCATGTTTATTCCAGATAAATGAAAATAAGGAGATTGTAGTCATTTCTTACTATAGCAGAGTGTTGCAATGCAGAAATTCGGTATTCGGTATGCGAAAAGAATTTTAGCAGTCATTTCTGCTTTGAATCATTGGCGGATATTGATTTTGGGTCAAAGAATTATCTTGAAATCAGATCAAAGGGCGTTGAGTTTCTTGGATAGATGTCGTTTTGTCAATAATCGCATGAGGAGATGGATGCTGTCGATCCAAGAGTTTGATATTAAATTTGAGTATTGTCCTGGGAGAGATAATAAGATCGCTGATATTTTGTCGCGATATCCTAATGGTGAGGAGTTTCTTGCAGCCAAACGGTCTGATGAGAAATTAGAAGTAAATGCGATAAAATTAACCATGTTCAAAAATAAAAATTTTGTTTGTCAAACACAAGACGGCGATGAATTTTGTTCTAAAATTAAATCTCTACTGCAGAATACAGATAAGAGTTCGAAAAATAAAGTGGTTTGTGTTACACGAAGGTTTGTTATTTAAAAAAGGTTCTGATACTGAGCCTGGTTATAAATTAGTTGTACCTAGAAATCAAATTAAAGAATTAATAGAATTCATTCATAATGAAAATGGGCATTTTGGTGCAAATAAATGCTACCTCACGTTCTGCAAAGATTTTTACTATCCTAAAGTTAAAGCATTATTTCGGAAAATCACTTCACACTGTGAATTGTGCCAGAAATCAAAAGTGAGTAAACGTAATCATGGAGAGATGCAAAGTGTTCTAGTAAGTCAGCCTAATCAAACTCTCAGTATTGACTTTATTGGGCCATTACCTGTTTCACGAGGGGGTACGACCCAATTATTTGTTATAATTGATGTCTTTAGCAAATATGTTGAACTTTTTCCTTTAAAAAGAGCAACGGCTAGTAGCCTTTTGCGTTGTTTAAATAGGTGGTTTAATTGTTTTGGTACACCTCGTGCTATTTTGAGCGATAACGGTAGCCAGTTTTGGAGTAAGGTGTACATAAATACTTTAAAAGAGAAAAATATAAAAATTTTACATACTTCAACTTATTTTCCAGCAGGAAACATGGTAGAAAGAATGAACATGTAATACGAAAATTCTTTCTTTTATATAAAGGACCAGCCACAGTTGTTAAGATCATCTCACCCAATTCTTATGAAGTGGTTGATGATGTCTCAGGCGGGTCATGTATTCAAAATATTGTTAATATTAAATTGTATAAAAATCCCAAAGATTTTGTTTGTAATATTACTATATAAATGTTTCTGAATATTACCAATTGTATAATTAGTTAGTAAGAATTAAAGGATAGTGTTTTTTTTCCTCATTGTGCGAGAAAAGTTTCAACTGTTAGCTAACAGGTATCTTCAAGTGTGAAACTTTTGGGGAGCTATGTAGTGGTTCTAAAGTTATATACAGTATTTAAAAGTGAATAATGTGATGCGTAACCGGATATTGAATAGCTGGGGTTGTTGTCGTATGACGTAAAACGCCGATCGCACGAGGGAGGTGCTCGTAATAAGAGAAAACGCACGGACCACAGGGACGGCGAGAGAGAGTCGGTTCTCGCTAGATACAACGAGAAGAACAATAATTATTATTATAACTATGAGGAGCATCACATGGTTGAATTTAAGTACGATCATCACCTAATCAATCGGCAATCATACTACAGTTGTATGGATTCAACAATGCACAACAAAGAAAAGGGTTTTATTTTTAGGGTGGCGTCACCAATTATTCCGTTTAGAGTCTAAGTAGATTAAGATTTAAGATGAAATATATCATCCAATTAGTGGTAAGTTTTGTTAGGTAAGTGACAAATTTGTATGTTTCTAATAAAATTATTTATGACGCAGTATACTTGATTTACCTTCGAATTTTATGTAGAAACCCCCCCAAAAGTTAATAAAAACACTACAGCCCTCATATGCAGAAATAATTTGTTCACAATTCCTTTTATCTTAAACACGGGCGCTCCGTAATTAAATTTTCTTTCCTGCAATAATGCATTTCTAAGCAGTTCACAATAAGATTTACATAACAACTAACATGCATTTTCTCATGCTAGATAAGTATGTTGACATCCACTATCTTAGGATATGAGATTATATTTCTATTTGAACCGCAAATGTATTTTAACAATTTCAAAACTAGAGCAAATTATTTGTAGTAAAAATGGAGCTAAAAAATAACGTGCAGTTTTAGTAAAATGTAGAAAAATATACAGGTATGGAAAAATATTATTGCACGTTTTGTCTTATAATACGTAGAACAAAGACTGCAATAAATTCACTAGTGCCAAGTGATATAGAATATACACAACAAACCGAAAGTGCTGATGCCATGCTTGTGTCTTTTGAGTAGTCTGGTATCAATGACACATTAAATTGCTGCTGTCTAGGTATAAGAATCTAAAATTGGTATTTTGAGCAAATTGGAAATAATGCTAGTGTATTCCACAGGAGTGCAATTAAGTGGTATTATTCACGCAGTACTGCACATGAGATAATGGGTAGCGTTGGCTTTTTCCTTTAAAAGCAGGCCAATTGCATCATCAAGTACAATTATGCATTCTGCTTGTAAATTTGAAAAATGTGTATGCTCAAATAATGGTAGAACATTATGAGCTTTCATGTCTACATTTGATGATACTGTATATGTGAATTTTAAATATAAATTGGTTGGAATTCAAGTACTAGGACATGAAGCAAACATGAAAGTTTACTTAATTTGTTGAACAAAAATTCGTGACCAAATTAGTGTTGGTTAAATTTAAGCAAGATATTATCATGTAAGGAAGTCGTAATAGTTTGAAACATTTTAAAATATTAAGAAATATGAACGTATGTGAATTTAAATTTAACTTGTATTGATAAAATTTAGTGTCAGGTAAAGAAATAAAATGAGCATTTTGGAATGGACAACGAAATGATTAATGAAGTTGGTGTTTAACCATTTTCTATGTATTTTCTGGCATTGAGATTTATAAATGTTATGTAATTTAATATGGGAAACGGAAAAATTTGGGGATAGTATTATGGACAGTTTAGATGTAAGATCTTTTTAGGATTTTTTTTTAGCAATATCTGGCTAGAGTGGGATTAAGAAATTTAGGTTTTTCATATAAGGAAAGTATATTTGTATTTATATAAAAACTAGGTAAACTAGGTAAACAGACACATTTTTAAAGGATATCCAGCTACTACAGTGTTGGAATCTTATTTGGAAGAGACCTTTTATTTTTTCAATTTTATTTAGTTTGGCCAAAAATTTAATAAGTGTTTAGTGATATTTTAGAGAACGGTAAAGTATAATGAGAAAGGTTAAGGACAGGAGCAAGGGAGGCCTATGAAAAATAACCATCTTCCGTGTAGGAATAATATCAAAAGGGATTGCCGTGACAGATGGTTAGGCATCTCTCAAATATGACAAAAGAAAAATCCTTTCAGGGTAAGTGATTAAAGTAACACAGTTTATTTTCATTCTAGCTACTTTATTTTTATTTCGAATTTTTCTATTTTCAGTTATAATTTTTCCATAGAAACCCACTTCTGCACCACTACAGTTAGCCACCGCATCCTTGTATTGTTGCGAAGCCCCCCCTCCGGACAAATCTAAATTATTAACGTAACCCTCTTTTTGCCCGTAACAAGTTTTCTTTTAATTTACATGGCTATCACAATTCGTCTGCCACTGTTGTTAATTCTCAAGAAAATAAACACACCAACATTCCTGCTGAGAAAAACTTGTCGTTAAGTACTGAATGGCAAGTGTTATAACTTTAAAAAGCAAATGTAAACTTTTGCATTTACCCCGACTTACTATTTAGTAAGGGGTATGTAATAGTTGGCACCCACACCTAAGACGTAATAATTCAGTCCTACAGCTGGGACGCACTAGGATGTTGAAGGTTAAAAAAAAAGGATGTTCAAAGTGAAGCTTTATTTAGAAAATAAGCCATAATGTTAATATGTTGCTATCTTATAAACAGGCTGTACAAAAATAATGCAAATAATGACGTGTTACTTTAGTCATGAGATGAAATTGTTTCTGTCAGACTTAAATCAGTAAATGTTTAAAAATTGTTGCATTTATCTTTATTGAGATGTCACGGAATAATCAATTTACTAACAATGAATTAAGAAGCATGTTCTGTGTCTATACTCCAGAAAATTATAACAATCGGTTGGCTGCTGGAAGATATTTAAGGTAACGCTGGAACATACCTCAATCAGATAGAAAAATATTTCAACACATTTACACTAATTTAGGCGAGAGGTTGCTTTTATAGCAAAACCCTGATGCAGACCAAGAAGAAGAGGAGACGTTTATTCGTTTTTAAGTGCCAGATGTCTGAGAACTGCTACTACGATAAGTAAATCGACTGTGTTGCGGATTCTCAATACAGAAAAATTGCACCCTTATCATTTAATGCCTATGCAAAATTTATTAGACACTATTTGCAATCTAGAGTCGAATTGTGTTAGTTTTGCCAAATTAAAGAAATAAAAGTCAGAGGTTTCTAACAAACATATTATTTAAAGATGACATGATCTAATCCGGATGTGGAATCTTCAACTGGAAGAATACTTATTACTGTGCTATTGAAGATCTACGCTTGTTGAGAAAAAGATATTGTCAATCACATTTTTGATCCAATATTTGGGCACGCTATCACCGACAATCCCTCGAAAGGCTGTTTATTTAGATTTGTTGGAAAATTATTTATTTTCGTTAGATATCTTTAAACATACGGCAAAATATGTGGTTCATGCAAGACAGTACCTTATCTTGCTTCCTACTTCTAGTTAGAAATTATCTTAAGCAAAGTTTTCACACTGGCGACTCAGTCGTGATAGCAAGTTTCTTTGGCCCAGATATTAACCTGCTAGATTTTTTATCTGTGGAGCCACATGAAATCAGTGGTTTATAAAAATGAAATTAATATGTGTAATAAAATCTTACAAATAATATGTGACGCCACTAACGCGATTAAAAATAATTACCAAATACCCAAAAGTAAGATATTACTTAGTTAAAAGTTTAAATAAATTTATTAAAGTGATTTTGTTGTTTTTAATTTATTGCATTGTGCTCATCAAAATAATAATTATATTACTTTGAACGACCTGCATCTTTTTAACCAGTGACATCTTGAAAAACATACAAAAAAAGCAACTTACTTTGGGGTCTACTATCTCCGGTTTCCGCCCTATGGCCATTAGTTATGGGGTACTCTGCATAACAATACATGAATTAATTTACAAAATGCTAAATTATTTAAAGCAACGCAAGTGAATCAGTTTCAAACAGTAAATTACAGAATTCCAAGTTCAATATTTTGAAGTTTTTATTTCAGTTGTAGTATGTTTTAAAATAAACGTCCAATATTTAAGCTTTTATTTGCATATATTAAATTTTTATACATTGAACCACATACTTTTTGAAAATTTACACTTCCTAATAAAGACGAATCAGATCCCTGTTTAAATTATAACCAAATTATTAAATATTTAATAGAATAATAGTAATGTACCTGTATGAATAGAAAGATGCTTCTGCAACAATAAAGATCTATAGAAAGCTGCAGGACAATGCTGACAATAAAATGTTGGTTCCAAGCCATGAACAGAATGCCCATGCTTCTTGTGTTCAGTAGCTGCTTTTCTAGTTGCGAACGTTCTATCACAAGTAAGGCATTTATAACGGCCATGATTCTGCAAAACAATACAACTAAAATAATAATAATAATAAATGCGACTTTTATTCAAATAAATACTATTCGAATTACAAGGCGAGGTTTAGCATCATGCTGTTCTTACACCTAACTCCTGGACAACTATTGAATTATGTCTGGCACAACTACTAAATTAATACATACTATAAATACATTAATTAGAGAGACTAAAGATCAGAAAAAAAGAAAAAAAGACCCCCCACACACACGCACGCACACACGCACGCACACTCGCATGCATGCACGCACGCATGCACGCACACACACTCACACACACAACCAGCTTCATGTCAATAATTATATGCAGCAAGGGATAATGTTAACTGTTTTGAAGAGGAAACAAATATTTTTTGTATTTAAGTTTAAAGGATGAACGACTTTTGCATATGAATTCAGGTCCAATGTTATTAATTACATTTGCAATTTGATAAGAAAATGATGATTTAAACTTTTTTGTTGTATGTTTGGGTATGGATATCGGACAAAGAGTGCGAAAGCAAACGCTATGAATATCGCACCTAAACTTAATTTTCCTATACAAATAAAGTGGGGAGTTCATTAAAATATTAACATACATTTGACTTGAGTGCAGTAAATGCCTATTGTAAGTTGTTAACCACTCTGTCTCTTTAAACCTGTAGAAGACCCTTTCATATTTTCTTAAAACGTAGACATGTCGCTAACATGAACATTGTATATATTGTAATCTGATCTTGTCCCTAGCACTCAGACAAGGGACATAAGCCACATCCCAATAGTTCACATGAGATAAAACAAGTGCTTCGCACAGCTTTATCTTTACTTTTACAGAAACGTAATGCATATAAGGAAATATGACCTTCAGGGAGACCTTCAGAAAATTTCAAACAATCATCAATGATCAGTCCTAGATTTTTAATGGTTTTAGAAAGTTTTACTGGCTGTTTATTTACAAGAATGGAAATTTATGGTGTAACTAAATCTTAAATCTTTACTGATCCAAATAATATGGCGTTGGTTTTGGATGCATTCTTGATCAATGTGTGACTTTTTGAAAATGTCACCACGCTTTTTGGATCTTTATTAATTTGAAAACATGCCAACTTAACATCCTTAGGATAAAACGATAAGTAAATCTGTGTATCATCAGCATACTGGTGCGAACGACAATATTTAAGCTGCCGAGTCACATTTATGGTATATATAGCAAACAACAATGTATGCCCGAAATCAATGATTGAACACTAGAAGTATTATTATCTATTTTAACAACTTGTTTCCTATTATTTAAATAGATCTAAAACCAAATTGTGTCTCCGGCAAAATGTTATATTGATCTAGGTATGATCAGATCTTTGACTCAATTACTTTTTCCAGAATTTTCAAAAATACTGGCAAAATACTAACCGAACGAAAATCTTTAATTCTGTGGGTTTATTGTTTTTGCTACAGGCATTACCACAGCCAATTTCCAATTAGTAGGGTAAACCCCACCTTTTAAGCAATAGTTAATTAAATGATTTAAACATGGAATAATAAGCGATATGCATAATTTAAGCATACTAATGGTTAAGCCATTCACACCAGCTGCGTCTGTTTTGATTTTCGCAATAGCATTAGCAATAATATCATCATTTACTTCACTAAAATTAAATGAAACAGAATCATCTAACAATATGTTGCTATTATAGAAAGAATAGGGTTTATATCATCAACTAACTTAGGCACAGAGCCAATAAAAAAACATTCATTTGATTAGCATCCCTTAGAGATTGTGGTATATCTGGTGCTGATTTAGAATATATATTGTATTTAGCTTTTTCAAAGGGTTTTACTATTAGAGGTTTGAAGTTCAAACTCAAAAAAAGCTTTCTTATCGCTTGTGTTGTATAATTTCCCAATTGTTTGTAATAATCCCAGTGCGACTGCTTTTTAGAAGCTTTAAATCTTTTTAATACGTTGTCCTTAATATTCATCATTAGCCTGATATTATCTGTAAGCCAAGGAGTCGCTGATTTAGTAAACCTAAAATAAGTATGAGGTGTATGACTGTCAAAAAGATTAATTAGCTGTTCTGTTATGAAATCAGTTTTGTCATCAATACTATTCATACAAAAAATTTGTTCCAAAGGCAGTGATCTAAAATCTATCAAAAAACGAGCTATATCAAAATTCTTAAATGATTTAAAGTTGTAACGTTTTATTTTAAAGCTCTTAGGAATTAGAATTATTAATTAAAGAGTTAGAGACTTTACCATGAGAAGAGTTCATCTTCCCATGAACACAAGCAGAAGTGCGTCAACCCTGCTGGTCGAAGAAGACATAAAAAGCGAGGACCACCGATTATTCGAAAAGACTCTTATCGTACTGCCGTATCTACCGCATCGATAACTTATCGTACCAGGCAGTGTTGATGCGATAGTTGTTGTTCCCACCCTTTTTTACCTTCCTTATCAGAGAAGCCCTACTGGTAGCAACTGCAACTCTAACAACAGGACCAAGCAGAATGAACCGCAATCCCTGAGAAGAAACACTTGACAATATACACAGGGTAAGTGCTTTAATAGCTTTAATTCGTTTGCCGGGGATTTATTGTTAGGGTTGAGCATTATAATTTAATTAATTTGAGCTTATAATGTGAATGTTATAAAGTGCAATATACAAGTTGGTGGTCAGTAGAACCAATGTCAAAGGCACCCACGCCACTTACTTTCTGATCATTAGGAATTATAATTAAATCTAAAAGTGTTTAAGTATTTGTTGTAATTCTAGTCGGCATAGTAATGACTTGTTTCAAATTATAACTTTCATTCAAAGAGAACATTTTGGTGGTAACCCTGTTAGATCAAGCATATTAACATTAAAATCCCCCATACAGAATAAGTCATTGCAATCCCCACCTAAATTGGCTAGGGTGTTATCAAATAGCTCTAAAAACTGATTAAATATCATATCAGGTGGCATGTACACAACACCAAAAATGTATTGCTTTGAATTAACCTTAAGCCTAATCCATAATTGTTCCATTGTAGTAGAAGTCGTTAATGTATTAAAACCTAACGATTTGGAAACAAAAAGCTACTCTTCCTCAACTTCGATCAATACGATCATTACGCATTAAACTATAACCTGGCAGTTTCAAAATTTTATCCAGTATATCATCCCTCAACCACATTTCACAAATTCCTAAAATATCATTTTGATTAATGCCTATGCGGTCTCTCAATTCATCTAAATTATGAACCAAAGAACGAATATGTATGTGTGCTATTTTGAATCCTTTCACCATTTTTACAGATTAAATTATATTATATACACATAAGAATTATTCAAAGGCAAAAAATTAGAAACAAAACTCAATGACCTCTAGTGATAACAGTATAGGAAAAATGCACGTGGCAAATTTGTTATGTGGTGCATCTATATAAACTGTGCTGATCAAACAAGATAATAAATAAACAATAATAATAGAATAAAGCAATATTACACTAATTATCCTATCAAACCCACACAATCAACTGAAGAAGAAATCTTTTTTGTCAAGTGACGTGTCTATGATATTTTGTATTATAGCATGGGCACGACCTCTCGTGCATTTTAAAACTAATATCATAGGTTGTAAGGATATTTGAGATTATTCTATTATTTCAAAGTAAATTGGTGTTGAAATTTTATAAAATACGTTTAACCCAAAATCGAGTTTGTAGGATTTCTATCTAAATTTAACAAGCATAATTTGAATCTATTTGCAAGGAAAAGACTAATCATTCTCTACAAAAAAATTTGACAGATTAAGTTCAAAACAAAATTAACTTTGTTGAATTTTGAGTTGTATTTATCTAGTAATACTTACAATTATTTACGAGGAAAAATAAATCATTCACTACAAAAATATTTTGATAAGTTACCATACGAGCAGATTCTTTCAACCATTGAAATATTAAAATCTGTAGATGTCAAAGCGGAATTCAATTAAATGTCAAAAATGCATGAATTCCGTTGGCACATATTGTATGTGGTCAAACAATTAGTAAAATATTGTCATTTAAATAACTTTTGCACTTTTTTTAAAAAGCCTTCTTCTTTGTCAACACTGTCGCTGATTTTAATACATTCAAAAGAATTTAGAAAAAGATATATCAAGATGGTTTTCAATTAAGGAATTTCTGTAAAATTACACTAACTCTGTGAAGGTTTCCTACTGTTATCTATGACTAATTTTTTTAATAAATGCTAATTCTATAACAAATCTGTTCGCTCAATATCTCCACAAGACAGATCACATTCATTGAAATAAGATTCTCGTAATACCTTAGTTTAAGAATACATACCTTCATATGACGAAGATAGTGTTGCTTTCGGCAGAATCTATCATTACAATATGTGCATTTCCATTGCTTTCTATCATTGTGTATTCGTGAATGTTCAATAAAATCGGTCTTGTTGTTATTTATATAACCACATTCACCACATACAATTTTCAATGGGTAGTGTAGTTGCAAATGATAAAATAAAGTCTCGCGTTTTATAAAACTAAAAATATAAAATTAGTATTACAATTTTGTTCTTGAATAGCTTACCGTTTTTCACAATGTGGACAATTGAAGGTCTTTCTATGTAATTTTAATCTATGAGCAACCAGCATATGCTCCACCAAATGTGTACGTTTGGTAAGGGGAAAATTGCAAATAATGCAATTATTTCGCTTGTGTGCCTTCATATGAATATTATAAGTTCTCATGGAAGTAAAGATCTAAAATGTTTATGTATTGAGTAGCACAAAATATAATACACACACACACGCATGCACGCACACACACACACATGCACGCACGCACGCATACATACACATAGATGTAATTTGTTTTGACAAGTGAATTGCAGAAGAGTATGCAGCTAAATGGCAAATTTTATTGAATTTACAACCACATATATTGAAAGGAGTTTTTACACATGTTTTTATAAAGTTGTTTAAATTGACCATAATCTTTAAGACCACCCCAACAAACAGAAATAGGATCTGTTCTTAAAATGGTTACCGACTTTGAACTCTACTACACTTTAAATGCTTGCAATATAGACTTGATAATCCCCTAATCCAAACTGTCAAATTTCATTCAATATCAGAATATTGTAAGCACAAAGTTTTTAATTAAGAAGTCAACATGGAATGGAGAAGCAAAGACGTATAACTGATATTAAACTCCTAAAGCTGAAATAAAACCTAATTGTAGTTTTAATACATTGAAACAGTTTGGAATAAATTGCATGATTGCATAAATTATACAACGCTTTTATGATACTCAGAAGTTATTGAAGCATTTCTAAACACTAACACTTTAAAATTGTTTACCTTCCGCATATCTGCCTCTTGTCATTGGTCATATACAGCACTTGGTGGATCATTAAACAATATCGAGTAGTATAGTGGAAAACCTTAGTCAAGCCTGTAGAACAGTGCAAAATTATTCACAAAAATTCGATACTGCAGGTAGTGTTCAAGATATCAAGAAATCAAAAGGCAATTAAACGATGACGATGCTGTTGCTCTTTTAGTGCTTGATTCGGTAAACGAATATCCGAGATTGTCCTTAACCCTTTAACTGCTACGTCCGTAAATATATGTTTTCAAAATGCATACTTAAAGTGCTACGCCCGTAAATCTACATTTTATAATTTCAAAAATCTGTGCGTTGTCGGTAAATATACGTACGAGAAGCTCGCCTACTCTATTCTATAGTTGCATATATGTACTTCGTAAATCACAAGTATTTGCAGTTTTATTAGATTTAGTCGTGTTCAGATTTTCAATCGTGTCGCAGGAGCTTTTGCTGCTAAATAGTGCATAGGTATAAATTCTTGTATAATGGGAGGATATGTCGATTTGACTGATAAGGAAGCTTAGCAATTACCAAAAAAGAAGAAAGGACAGTGGATATTGTTGTCCCAACTGCGACGTCGGACTTTGTGCAGTATCCACACATTGAAAAGTTTTAAAATATTTTGCACAACTGATTTTTATTTACATAATAAAAAGTGTAGTATTTATTGGCATTTTTTCAATATCTTAGTTTGACATGTATGCTATGAACGTATGAACGCACCACAAATTATATAATATATATGCTATGTCAGTAATTATATGTTCTATGTAATTCTGAATGCTGCATCCGTATATATACGTTTTTAGATTTTCTTAATTCAGCACACAAGTAGTGCAGTTTCAGCGAAAGGGTTAAGAAAAAGGTCAATGATGATATGCAACAACTTTCATGCATTTAAATCAAAATTTATTCATAAACTTCAAAATGGAGATGGTGCTCATCGTTTAGAATTTTGTTTAATTAATGGGCGAAAAAATTCTTTAAGATACTTATTATCGAAGCATTTTGTTTTCAGACGAGACAACTTTTATGACTAATGGGATAGTTTCTTTGCAAAAATTGCCGATTCTTCGATCAGGAATCCAACTTTTTGGATCACAACTAGTAGTCAAAAATTTAAAAAAGTAAATATTTGATGTGGCATACTAATAAAAAATAGAATAAATTGTCCCTTTGTAACATTATTTTGTAATGTTAACGAATAAACAGATCAATTAATTAATTCAGTAACTTGCATAAAGCATAGACAAAAAATTCCACAATAAATTATTTCATATTTAGCTAGGCTCCCTTATAATAAAAAACCAGCTTTACAGATAGCTTCAGGCTACTAAATTCCAGCGGTAGGTCATCATTTAAAGCTCTAGACCCTTGTAAATCAAATACAATAAACCTCTTAAAGTTTAGGTCGGTTACAGATTGACGAATCTGATAAAATTAAAATGGAATAGTACCTTTTAGCGTAAATAAAGGAAAGCAATTTTTAGTTGAAAAGCTTAACCTTCTTAATACTTTCGTTGATTGACAGCGGGCTATAGAAAACGAAACATTATAAATAGCGAAAACTATTTCCAATTTGATTTGTTCAAATATTACAAGTAATTTTAAGTAGTCTGGAGACATCCATTGTATTTAAAATCCATTTCGACTCAAGTAGGTTAGCCGGTCTTTGTTAATGGCAGACTACTGTCCACATTTCAACAATTAAGAAATTCGTAGAAGGTACAATATAGTTTAAACCCTTGGGAAAATAATTGCTTCCGTGACTCTCATCTAAAAAGGGGTTGGATTTGGTTTCTGAAATCTTGTTTTGTGGGAGGTTCTGTTCAGTCATTGGATAACAGAAAATGACGTACATAATTATTAGGGTAGGAATTAGTCTATATAACTTAAGGCTTTAGCCAAAAGAGGGAGTTTTTCCAATGGGGCCGTCCGTGGTCAAGAAGTAGAAAGAAACGTAGTTCGCGGGTAGCGTTCTTCGGCATCACAGATATAATATTTCACTTCGTATCACGATATTTAAAAATTGGAAAGAAGTGATTACTTTTCCAATTCGCGAGGGTTATGCACATATGTTCGCGGATTTATAGTGATACAAGATAAATATTTAAAAAGCTTGTAGGCGTGTGACGCACAAGTAAGTGATATTGTCAAGATTCTGCCAGGTTCGTGTGCCAGTCAATTCTTTAAAAATTATAAACAGAAGCAATAAGCGAGATTCTCTCCCAAAATTTAAGAACTGTTCTACGTTGGAAAACAAACCCTCAAACAATGGACAATTTTTAGTAAGTAAGTTTTTATAGTTTAGTAGCATGACCAATTTTTAGTTAGTTTGTTTGTTAGGACGTTTTGGCCATAAACCGTAGGATTAATTTAGTGTACGATTTATAATATAAGTTTTCTTTCATATACAAGTGTTTGAGAACTACTTATGTACTCAAAATTTTCATAAATTCCATAGTCACCTATTCACTTAAATTTCTAACTTAAAATCAATGAATGTAAGAGGTTCACGTTTATTGCTCTGTGAATTAAATAGTTTTGTTTGCCGTTGATTAAGTCAATAGTTTTCTTATTTTTTTTTTATATAAGTAGTAAAAAGTGAGGAATTGATTAAAAGAAACAATTGTCCTGCTCGGGATGACAAGTCTCTCAAGGTTTTGTACGAACATTTGGACATTCTCGACTTGTCTGGCGCCCTTGGCAATTGTCATTAAGCCACAATATTTTATGAAAGGTAAGTGCCAAATCTTTTGTAGTATCTTATAAATTAATTTAACCCTTTTTTTTCAAAATTTTAACCCTCTACATGATCCACGACCTTCCGCTAGCTAGTGCCGGTGACCCCCTTTAATTTTTGTTTTACAGGCCGCCCCCATTTTATAATTTGACTGGAAAAGATACACTTAGTAGCTTTTCCGCCTGTAACACCTTTTTGGCTGGAAACCTCAATACATTCTTATAAAGAAATTTAAAATTTTATTTTGAGTGATGAAAATTTAGGAGTATAGATAAAAATTAATGTTTCAACAGGATGTATGTCCTGCACATTCTACGTTGCAAGTTAAGAGAGTTATTAGGTCTTCATTTTCCCAACAAGTAGATTGGTTATTATGGACCAATATAATGGCTTGCGCAGTCACCTAATCTAAACTCATTAGATTTTTTATGGGGATATCTAAAAGTATTAGTTTATAACAATGACCTTGAGGATGACGCCAAGTTATTAAAACACAAATTATGAAGGTATTCCATAATTATTGAAGACAGTCTCCAAAGGTGTTTTAAGGAGGTTTTAGACAAAGGTTAAAGAAATTTGTGCTTGAGGGAGGTCTTCATGTAGAATAAGTAGTTTTTGCCAAATTTTTTTGTAAAAATTAAAAATAAAAGTACTTACCATAACGTTACTTGTACATTGCTATTTTTATAACATGCTATACAGTGTGCCCACTTTTTGAACATTGCTTGTGACTTCTTCAGCAAGCAAAAGTTTTAATATAAAATAAAAGTAACAAACGTAATAAAAGTATTAGTTTATAATCTGCAGCTATATTCAGTAGAAATGTTACACACTTTTTCTCAAAAGATATATAGTGTGTCTACTCTACCTTATAGGCGGCAGAGCCTCAATAAATCATGAGGGGTTCCTGTTTAAAGTCTAAGCCCAGGGTAAAGAGGATGGTAAATGGCTTTGAGTAAAAAAAGTACCCTCTAAAGAGATCTTCCAGCCAGCTAAGCTTCTTCAACTTAGGGCAGAGCTATGAGCTATGGTCGTAGGATGGTATACAATAATAAAAGAATTTTTAATGGGCACCACCGTATCTTAATAATTGTTATAATAAGAGTCAATTCGAAGATCAGATACGGAAATCTTCGAAAAGAAAAAAAATATCCTTGACGAGTAACACATAGAAAAATGATACTTACTTATGACTGCAAACTGGAGTGGGAACGACGATCTTGTACTACCTGAAAATTTAATCACTTCTAAACATTTTTAAACTAGGGCTACATTAGAGCCTAGCCACTTTATCACAAAGAAAAAAATTATAAAAAGATCAACTAGTCAAAATTATGCTTCAAAAAAAATTTTTAAACTCAACACCAAAAATATATCTTTCCTCACTACAAAAATTTCATGTGTGCTTGCTAGCTTCTATATAAAAATTATTGATGACTTCAATGAAAGAAAGCTTTAAACAACTTATTATTCTTTCTATTAATTTACATATATATATACATATATATATATATATATATATATATATATATATATATATATATATATATATATATATAAATATTTTAGATAGTTAATTACACAAGGTAAGTATTACAGGTGAATAATATGAAATAATAACTTAGACTTTTATGCAAAGCCCAAATGATCATTTCAAATTGAGCTAGTAATTGAAAGATGGAAAATATAAGGTCTTGGACAGGATTTGAACCTGTATCCTGGTTTCGCCGAACCATGCGTAATTTTGAGCATAGCTTCCTGTCTATAACTGACATAAGTCAAAACTTGACAATGTCAGATATGATTGACAAAAATGCCAAACGTAATTGAAAGTTAGGTTTATGTATAGTTGTTGTACACGATTTAAATTTGTAAATTTCCCAATTGTGTCATCAGTCTCGGTGGCGTAATTGGTAAACGCATGGTTCCGGCAAAACCAGGATACAGGTTCAAGTCCTGTCCAAGACCTTATATTTTCCATCTTTCAATTACTAGCTCAATTTGAAATGATCACTTGGGCTTTGCATAAAAGTCTAAGTTATTATTTCATATTATTCACATGTAATATTTATATATACACACATCGTTTGTACAAAGTTATACGTACTGAAACTTTCGAGATAATTATTTTTATTATGGTCTAGTATTAGTGTCAGAATATTTATATGAATTTTATAATTAAAAATTTATTTATAGTGTTTTCATTATTATACTACAAATTATATATGATACCTGAATAGGATCCTTTTCGGGTTTACAATCAGAAAATTAAATGCTCTGACTTTCGGTAGATTACAGAACTACATTTGTAATTAGTTTAATTGAAGGAATCAGAGGTCAAGAAGACTTATTGTTTAAATTGAACTATACATCAGGTGTACGGCAAAAATTATATTTTATAGTGTGACAAACAAATATCAACGTGTCACGTGTTTAGTTACGAATACATTTTTGTGTAACCTTGTAAATTCAAAAATTATCATTTAGAAATTGCTTTGTGTTTTTAAGAACATTTATGAGATATGCAACTGTTAAATCTGAATAAAATATTACGTGCCTAATTTAACTAACCATAAAATTTTTACAAAAATTGCGTGTAGCAACTTAAATGAACATATAGAAATTACAACAATTTTTTTTACATTTTAGTAACGATTCTATGAAATGAAAATTGATCTAAAATTGGGGATGACTCACCACAAACAATCTGTTAGGCTTCCAAGTTCGTCAAACATCTGGAGTATTTACATAAGCAGATGCGTGCGGCTGGCACATCACGGCTTGACTTCTATACAAAACAACATCTGCAGAAACTTCTACCATCTCGCAGAGCAACACCTAAGACTTAATACTTTTAATACAACCAACAACCAAATGTGCTTCTGTGTTCCATAATAATTATATACGAAAGTTTTATCGCTCCACAATTTGATAAATTACGTGATTATATAAAATTGCATTCTAAAACTATAAAATTTGTGTTTCAAAATTGGACTCTCTAAACTTGTTTCGATATTATTTGTTAAATTTTTCGTGTGTTTCAATACTGTATAAACATTTTTACTTGCTAATTGATACTTGTTACTTGAAACATGCTACTTGATACTTGATTCAAAATTGGACCTAAAGGTTTTTACTTTTTACTTACGCTGAAAAGAAACGAGGAAAATGACTTGAAGGTAAACTAGAAAATTATTCACCTACCGTAGATATGTATATTTCCTTTTCACTCTAGGTCGATACAACAACTAAAAAGAGGCCATGGTATCAGTCGACACCACTGCACTTCTCTTTGGGACAGCATGTTTTTTAAAACCTGCTAGCCCACGTTTCAACACTTGCTTCGCTGATTACATTCCAATGGAAAATTGATGAACCTTGTCCACGAGCTCTATGTCTGAATTGGGAATATATTGTTACAATCGAAATTTAATATTTTCTGTTTAATAATGATATTTGTTAAATAGATATTTAGAACAAAAACGTATATTTATGAAGCAGATAATTGTATTCGTTACAACACATTAAAATCAGTCTTCAAAGATGACCGCAAATGAGTATTAGTATGGCTACTGGAGTTCCTGTGGTGGCAGATACCTTATTTAAATTTGGCGATGATGATATTATTAAAACTTTGCGCAAAGTGACTCCAGGAGCATGTGGTCCTGATGGAGTTACTGGCCAGTTAACTAGTATCTGTGGTAAAGCAATCCTACCGTACTTAAGCATGCTATTCAATATGTGTATTAATAATTGTGGTATCCCAGATGATTGGTGCAAAGCGTACATAGTACCTGTGTATAATAAGAGATTAAAATCCAAACCAGAAAATTATATATTCAAGATATCGCTGAAAATCGGGACAAAGGGATACATGTCGACGCCATATTCATTGACATGGCAAAGGCGTTTGACGGTGTACCCCACAAACTACTTGTAGAGTGTTGGGGCAAAGTCGGTCTTGACCATCGACTACCGTCCTGGCTAAAGATTTTTGTATCAGGTTGCATGCAGCAGGTCAGGATTGGAGATTCTTTATCTGAATTAGTGGAGATTACTTCAGGAGTGCCGCAAGCATCGGTACTTGGTCCAACATTGTTGCTAATCTTCATAAACAGCATCGTTAGCAACATATCAGTCACTGTTAGACTTTTTGCTGATGACATTGTCTTCTATAGAGCAATCAAGTTTAGAGATGATATTAATATTTTGCAAAAAGACTTGACTCACCTGTGGCATGGACAGAAGCAAATAGAATGATCATTAACGACACCAAGACAGTCTGGGTAGCATTTGGTACAACTCTACCTGTCTATTCCTACAAACTGGGACAAACTACCCTTGCTTTAACAGACAGCAGTAAATGTCTAGGTGTTATCATCAGTCGTAACCTAAAGTGAAATGAGCATGTCCTCTATGTAACCTCTAAAGCCAATAAGCAACTAAACTTTCTTAAGTACTGCCTCCATAGTGCTTCCTATGAGATGAAGCAGCATGCTTATGTTTGTCTTGTATGCCCTACTTTAGAGTACTGAGCAGCAGTTTGGAGTCCATCAGTTAAGTATCTTGCTTCGTCCCTCAAGACAGTTCAACGTAGAGCGACAGGTATTGAGTATTTACAATAATTCAGTTAGTTGCACAACACTTTTACGATACTTAGAGTGGGAGCCACTGGCTTTACGGCGGGACCATAGGTTACTAATTATAATGTATGAAACCATAACAAAATTACCCTCCTCAAGAGAGATTGATAACCGCCTATGCGTGGCAAACTACATCTCCCGAAGTGACCATTTGTTCAAGATTCAGCGTGCAAAGTACACAAGCTCCTTTGGTTCCAACTCTCCTATTGGCAGGAGTGTTGTATTGTGGAATGCATTGTCTTTTGATGTCTTCGACCCTTTCCCTGCAACTAAGGTTCAGTTGCTAGTTTAGTAAATTAAATTTTTGTAATAAATGTCTAGTTGTAAATATATTGCTCCCACCGCTGGCAACAGCATTGTACTGCTAATAAATAATAATAACAATAATAATAGAATTGTCTACCCTTTGTATTAACCAATTAAAAAGGTGTGCATTCCCAAAGATCCTGTTTTTGTACTGCGAAAGTCCGGTTAGCTTTTCATTAAAAGTGTTCAATAAATTTCGCAATGATTGAACTGAATCATTGTTGCATTTTGGTGCGTTAAAAATTGATTGCCAATACATGGTTGCTAAGACACGTTCATTCTGATATCTGGACAAGAGAGTCATGTGATAAAATAATTATCGGAAGTCAAAAGCAAATGCTTCCTTAGACAAGGAACTAATTAATATTTAAATTTAGCCACGGGCAATGAACTTTCATTACTGTCTATAACTGTGTTGAATAAATCTATATAGGGAGGCCACTCGCTATCCACACCTGAAAAATGAACCAATTCAATTTTAGGCAGTTTTACATTATTACTAGGAGTTGGCACATCTAAAGCCACTGATTCAACGGAACTAAAACGCAAAACTGTCATTCGTGCTTCTGTCACTTGAGTTTGAACTGAATTCTGTAAACCCTGTTTCCGCAGACCATCACTTATGGTCATATAAACTGCTTTCAATTGACAAAACAATAAATCAATTTCAAATATATAATTGCAGAAGTCAGTCCAAACATAAGATGATTAATCGATTAGCGTACTTTTTATTTATGCATACATTTCCAACAGGTAAAATAATACCCAATTATAGGAAACAGAAACAAAATAATTAGTATTCTTAACTAATCATACTTTAGCATTTTAAACATGTCTAAAATATAATGTAGTAAATTGATATTAATGTTACAATGATGAGTGATATAATTATAATTCGAGCACATTATATAAAAAGGCAATTTAATAAGCAAGTTTGATCTGGCTGTTGGTACATAGCATAAGCAGGTTTGTCTTGATCTAGTTCAAGATACAAGAAATATGATAAAAGAGACAACTAAGAAGATTAATATACTGAAAATAAGCGTACAATTTCGTTGCGATTTCAAAGACAGCTGTACAATTGAGTCGATTTTGCATATGTTCAATATTGTTTGATAATGCTTCAAGAGTTTTTAAATGCGCGATGGTTTGTTTTTTAACCACCACTGATTTTTGTGTAGCTCATTATTACGTTCCAATAACAATGTTATGAAATTGAAACAATACTGCGGGTCACAGGTAAAAAAGCTTAACAAAAACGAATCAAAACAAAACGCGTGTGTTGAAGCGATATGAACAAAATTCACCCCTGCACATTTATAAAATTCCGACTCAGACATAAACTTCGAATAAGTTCTAAGTAATTGAACAAAGCTAACAAATGATGCGAGAAGGCTTGAAAGTAGCAAATTCGGTTTACTAACTGCAAATTCCCAGAAAGGGTTTACAAAATACTTGCTATCTAACTGTAAATAACAGGTGCAAGGATATGCGAATATTTCATAACACACACTTGAAAATGGCTGAACTAGCATTGGAAACAAGTTATTTTACTAAAATACGAATGCATAATTTTTAAATATACACGTTTCAATCTAAACAAGCTCAAATTCCGTGTTTTTAATTAATTAATCAATGAACTCTAATTAAAACTTAGGGCTAATCCAGATCAAAGGACAAAGAAATACGTGTGGATTAATTAAGGTGTGAATACTATGCCCAAGGTCCCGGTTCGGATCCAGACACGGTCCGCTTGAAACATGTAAGGCGAGCATTTTTCACAAAAATACACCCTCGTTCGGATGAAAGGTAAAATGGAGGTCCCGTGTATGAGTGTTGTCACGCACGTTAAAGATCCCTACCTTGCTTGGAACAGTAAGGGTTCGGCAAAATTCAAAATTTTCCAGGTAAAAAAAACTCGCTTCCTGGCCAATGTAGTATCTTCGAGTGGAGCATTGGAAAATCACATGTAGGGATTAATTAAGGAAGCATCTGCAGATTAATATTAATGAATATTTGATAATATTCAAAATGAATGTTTGACTGGAAAGGTCCACCCAATATGACTTGGGATGCAAATGATTGTAACAATATTGCATGCACACCAGTAGGTATTTTCTGACAGCATGTTCTACGACGAACCACACTGCGGCCAAATGAAAACGTGTGATTTATTCAAAGGCGCACTGGTGTGTTTACTCTGCGATGACCGAACTAGAAGTCCCACATGTTTTATAAAGAACGATGCATGTAAACGAGCTACCATTCCACACTCACTCTAATACCTCATTGTTTGAGGAAAACGGTAACAGTGTAAAGGTTTAGGGACGAAACACAGTGTTAAATACCTTGGGTTACATTTTGATAATACTTTTAACTGGGAGACCCATTGTAATTTTCTTGCCAAAAAAATTGTCAGTCTATATTCTTCATTAAATCCTTAAAATTGTAGTTTCATAGATGTACTGAAAACAGTCTACTTCGCCTTTTTTCACTTAAGTGTGGCTTATGCGATCATTGCCTGCGGCTATTCACCAGCAAGCAATCTTACCATGAGAATAGTCGCTCTTATTTTACAAAATACACTATTTTAACTGTACCTTGTATCTTTATATTGGAATGTTTACCTTTATATTTAAAAAAATTAAGTTCATTATACTCGACATGATGACTCATTCGATACTCGTAGTAAAATTAATCTAGTGGTGCATGCCATACCAGTGGATTGCAAGAAGTGGATCGAGAACTAATTACTTTGGGTGTAGGTTATTTAACACTTTAAGTGTAAGTACAAGAAATCTTCCAATATCAAAATTAAAAAAAATAATAAATAAAAAGTTTGCTCTTACAATATGTGTTCTACAGCATTGAAGAGTTTCTTAATCGCATTAAATTTTTAAAAGCTACCATTGATTCCTGAAACATAAATTTTGGCTTATATCTACAGCTCTAAATGGTTTTTTAATCATAAATTTTCTTAGTTACAATAATTTTATTTTATTAACAATATGCGATTCACTACAGTGACCCATGTATGTACATTAATAATAATAATAATAATAGAATGTAAAAATTTAGAAAGGTGAGGGATTAAAGAAAGTTGAACGGAATGCAGCTTCAAGGAAAAATACCAATGGATGTTCCTGCTAGGGACAGAAACACGGCATATGATAAAACTTTGAATTTGTTTGCATGGATAAGGTATTTTCAATGCACCTGATGTAGAATTATTATCGTTTAGCATTGGAATAGTTCATCCCACCAATAAGTTGGAATTATGGGTTGTGATGTGTCAAGGTACTTGTAGTTTGAAGGCCGAAAAATATAATATTTTAAATATTGAAACACTGGAGGTCTCTGGACAACCTGAAAGTTTTGAAAACTGTGAGTAGAATGAGCTTTTATGTTTATATTGTTTATTTTATGTATATGCGAGTTTGAATTTAAATGGATTGGTATTTATAATATAGAAAATTAGTCGAACACGAAAAGAATTATTTGATTGGACTAATTGCTCAGCCCGATTTAGCAATCGTTCTGTACATGGTTTTGTAAATATATTTCATGTTTAATAACTGTACAATAGGGTGATGGTAATTATTTGGTTATTTAAAAAAAGGTATAATTTACAATAAATTTCCAAAGTAGTTTCTGTAGGCTATACGAATAGTTTAAATTAAATTTCAGTTACAATTCATGTTTACAATTTTGTAGGGTTAAGTCTGTTTAGATACATCAATGCTATTGTGTTTTAAATTTGTAGTTGAAGTAATTGCGCAATAGATAGAATCGGTAATAATGTAGATATATTAGCTTTTAACAATCAACAGTGGCAGCTGTGAAATAATTTAATTAAATTCAATTTTCGTTTATCTGTAAGAAATTATATTCAGTCTTGTTTAAGGAGTATTGAGTTTAGTAATAGTTTTTCGATAGGGTACAAGTTTGTTCCATATTTTTATTCAGTATACAACAATAGTTATAGCAATTTGAATTCTTCTTAAAATTAAAAACGCCTATGTGACAGGCGTGGTTTCCAATTCGAATCGTGTTATTGCTTGTATTCGACAAGTGAATGCTCTCTTTAATTTTACACCTTAACAGAGTAAGCACGAATGGTTTAGAGCTCTTCCTAATTATTATTCAAATTTATTATTTGAAAATTAAGTCATCCGTATTATTTATTACAGGATTATATTAGTGGAGTTCTTAGTGTACAGTAATAATTATTTATTGTGTTTAATGGGATTGTTCCCGATTTGTAAAATAACCAATTTTGTGCTAGAAGAGCATGCTGGTAAGTATGGCGGCACGCCATGTGCATTTCCTAATTTGATTTATTTTAGGTACCCTTTATATATTTCATGTATTTGGCATTTTTAACGTTTTTGTTCTTGTTAATATTTTAACCGTAATTCTGGTTGATGTATTAACTACATTTACCTTCCGTTACTAGAAAAGTATTGAAGTTATTAATTGCCTTACTAGGCGTGTTGAAATTAATTGTTTAAAGTTGGAGTTTGGTGTTAAGAATTTATTGGGTCATCGTTGGTTCGATATTTTAGTTCGTTTTTGGGAGTTATGTTTAGAAGCTAGTTATGAAGTTATCTTCTGGAAAAAGTGAGAGATCCCAATTATCCTCATTCCTATCACCAGGAGCAGAAGAAGTACATGACACCAGTCTTGAGGTTCGTAGAATTTCGTACCTTATCTGCTAAGTTGATCCTGAGCCGGGGATTATGTACTTGCATCAAGGTGTTTCACCAATTTAAATCAAGTTTAGTATCGTAAAATATATATTAGATTAATGTTCCCCAAATGCATGCACTTGGCCATTGATATTTTATTTATGAAATTTATAAGTTAAATGTTTATAATGATTATTGGAAAAGAGTAAAAGATACCACAGGCCAATCCAAATCTTTATTTACTTTATATTTTTGGTGTACTTTTATAGGGCAGATGGATCAGCTGAGGTATATGGGACTTAGGCTCAGAGTAAAGTTAGCCGGTAATTTAACAATATATTAAAGCAGTAGGTAGTGAACAAGATTATTCATCGTGATGGTGAGTAGAGGTATTTATTCTGCTTCAACTTGAGTAAGCAAGAGGTGGTAATATTAGAACTTGTAATCATACTATTGATCTGAGTACTTAAGATATTTAAAGTGTTTTATATTACTTGTCCTAAGGTCGTAACAGTCCTAATTTTGAAAATATACTAACACCCCTCCCAGGGTGGTAGCATAATTAGTGATGGAAAGAATGTATAGTGATTTTAAATACCAGATTTATTAGTGAAATTTAGGTTACTTGAAGCATAAACATTCAGAATATTGGAATGGACAATGAAAGAATAGAACAAGAAGATTGTTTTCTGTGTTATTAAGTGCATTTAAACCAAATTGGGATTTATAATGTCACGTAATTCCGTGGGAAATGGAAAAAGTTGGAATGAATTATTATAGTTGGACTTGGTTAGTGATACGGCTTAATTTAATGTTTTTCTTTGAGTTATTTTAGCCCTACTTGACCAGGTTTGAGGTTAAGAATTTGTTTTTAGGAAAGTATATTTGTAACTTTATATTGAAATTATTTTATATTAATAAAGCTGAAGTTTAGGTTGATTTTATTTAGGAACTAGGTAAAGTCAGCTAAATGTAAAGGATATTCAGCTATCACAGTGAGGGAATCTTATTTGGAAGAAGCATTTTATATTGAGAAATTTCTTTAATTATGACCAAATTTAGGATACGAAAGCAAAAGAGATTTATGCAAGATAACCATCTTCCGTATAGATATAATATCCAAAAGGTATTGCTGTGACAGACGGTTTGGCGCCCTTCGATTTTGACAGAGGAAAAACCTTTCAGGTTAAGTGTTAATGTAACGTAGTTTTTCGTATTTCAATTATTTTATTCCTTTAATACTTTTATTTCGAATTTCCATTTTCTTTTATAATTCTTCCTAAGAACCCACTCATGCACCACTGCAGTTAGTCGACACACCTATATATTGTTTCGGGGTCCCTGCTCCTTACGGGCAAATCAAAATTTATTTCATCTAATGCTCATTTTTACGCTTAACACGTTTTATGTACCAATTATCAGAACAAACTTTGTAAATCGCCCTTTTTGTGATGTGCTAATATCGGTCAACACTGTGAGATACATATAAACTCATTAAGAAGCATGTTCATTATGCAAAATAGGATTAGAGTTTTGTATAATTTCTTTTTGTAATATTTCCTGTAAATGGGTTTTTACCTGTAGGAAATGTTTATAAATAAATAAATATAAATAACTGTATTTCTAAAAAATCCTTAAGACATTTTATATTTGGGTATTTATACCAACGATTTGTCACTTTCTAGAAATATTTTCTTCTTTGTACATATTTAAACTTTGTATTCAGTTTTCTATTCTCTAGTAGACATAGTAAGAATTCTATTTTTATATATTATAAATAGCATACTTTGTTGCATCTATATAGAGCACCAGTTCATTTTGACTTCTGTAGTAGTACCTCAATGTTTATAAACTGTAAAAGATGGAAACTAAAAATGTACTATACAAAACTAATTACAATAAATTTCTAAATAAAAAAACTGATACTACCTGCAAATATTCCAATGCAGCATTTAAAAAAAAATCAGACAAGCTTAATATTCTGCAATTCACTTTAACTAAAATTGTATACACTTTCGTTGTAAGTAGTACATACCTTTGCACATTGAGAGCACTCGAATGTCCTATTGGCAGGCTGACAGTCGATTATACAAAAGTTGAGAACATGCCACGTATAACCAGCTCTACCGTTAAACGTGGTTTGACAATTTAAGCAAGTAATAGGAGTTCCAATATGAGAAATATCCATATGAGTTAACAATTCAAGTTTGTCCCCTTTTACTACATCACAACTAGTACATTTGTACTCATATACTTTTTGATTCTGATTACTTTCATATTGTCGAGTGGGCGTGTAAGTAGTACATGCCTTTACACATTGAGAGCTCTCGAATGTCTCATTGGCAGACTGACACTCGTTTATACATAAATTGAGAGCATGCCAACTATAAGCAGCACTACTGTTCAGCGTGCGTCGACATTTTATGCAAGTAATAGGAGTTCCAATATGAGAAATTTCCATGTGATTTAACAAATCAAGTTTGCTTTCTTTTACTTCGTCACAACTAGTACATTTGTACTCGCATACCTTTTCATTCTGGTTACTTTCATATTGTTGAGTAAGTGTGCATGCTTCTGTTTCTGTAGTCGGTGCAATACTGTCATATTGGGAAGGTGTGCACGTTTCACTTTCTGTAGCTGGTTTAATACTACCATCAATATTTTCAGTAATTGTCGGTTGACAAGTTTTTGGCGGAGCCTCAAAAAGGGTACGAACATAGTCGAATGCTTCATTTTTTTCATATTCATTCAATTCATTAATGTTTTTTAACATATCAGCTAGCTAAAATCATTGATTTATATCCGTTATAAAATTATTAGTGGATACAAGTATTAAAAACTAAACATTCTTAGAAATTTCAATTTCATACAGTATTCAGTACAGCTTACTGCTAATTGTGAGAAACAACATTATGTGTAGAGTAAATTATTATTCTGTAATAAAATAATAAAGAAATGCTGATTAATTAGTGTTTTCCCTCAAGTTGAACTAAGACTATGGTATGTTATTTATAGGAGCGAAAATTCTGGGCTCATTAAGAAACCATATAATAATGTAAGAATGTGCTAAGAAGTCAACCCTTACAGTCGTAGCATCTTTGTACACAAACAATGATTGGCAGCTACTATGAAGTGAATTCACACAAAAACGATTGACAGTTTACAAGAAGGTACATTTAAAAACATGAGCTGACAAAAGGAACCATCTGTATGCTAATTTGAATATATCTGGTTTGTTCTAAGTGTAGTTCGAACGTTCGCAAACAATTGAATTAAATATATAAAGCTAGTGCTTGGCCACTTCGAATTTAAGCTTTAATCAGTACACTAGTTACGAAATGAATTCGATCAAGTGTTAAAATACATACATCTATATGATATAAATTATTGTAGCGATTGAGTAACAGTTAGTAGTAAATAATAGTGCTTCAATAGCTAATTATAAGTGTACTGCGTATTAATTTAGAAGATAGTATTGTCGCTTTAAGGAAATTAGTAGTTAGTGATTCGATGGAAAAATTGTTCTTAGTACATTAAAATTTCACTGTAGCTACGAGTAATAAGGTTTGTGTAATCAGTTAATAATAAAGAACTGTTGTCGCAGAAAAAGTTTTCGTTACCAAAATTATTACCCAAAGGTTGTTTTACAAATCAAATAATTTATCCATATCAGTGTAGTTCTAATTTTAAAACTCAACACAAAAATTTGTCACAAATTTTGACTTATCATGAATCTAGTGGCTTTGTTCTAAAGGAAACGGAGCACCTGACATAGTGGCCCAACCAAAATTTTGATCAATAAAATCATGGGAAATACAAGAAAATATCTGACATGAAATAAATCAAATTTCTTAGCTTATTTAGTAGATACTCAATACTTAGGTCATAAATTCGCTGAGGTGGAAGTTGATAGAGCATTGTTATATATCGCAGTCCCATCCATGACGTCACAAAATAGATATTTATAGAAAATCAGATAATACCAAACTATTATCTGCATAAAAAGTAAATGTGAATATGGATAGTTTTTATTTATCATTTTCTAACCTACCAAAATAGGTAGAATGCTTAAATTCCGAATTTTATAACCCTCACCAAACTGAACTGGTTTCCATATTTCCATAATTTTGATATTATATTTAAATTATTCCATAGATAAAATAAAAACTGTTTCAAACAAAATTTATTATTACATAACCGAAGCATCATTCTCAATTTTAAGTACGCAACAGCCGAGATTGATATTTTGTGACGTCATGGACGGTACTGCAGTGAACGTCTCCTAAATATAAGCTGCAAGTGCCGTTATATTTATATGTTAACGCGATATATTTAGTATAGTAGGTGTTGGTTTACAAAGACGGCAATGAAAAAAAGACAATTAAAAAATGTCACAAATTTCACAAAAAAAAAATCAAACCATAACTCGTATTTGCTTATTCATTTCCGCTGTAATACATATTACTAATCTACTTGTTAATATAGGTATAAACCACCACGATTCGACGGGTTCTGAGTATTTATTTATATCCTAATTTTTGGTGTAATTCTTTCATGGTAGCAGAGCGTGGTTTATAGGTATGCGTGATAAAAGAACAAAATTTGGCTTGTTCGATATTTGTGACGTGTGATATTAAAAAAAAATTCTGTGATTCGCACGTGTATTGTAAAGAAGTACTTTTTTTCCTGAGATTATATTGGTTATCATTGCTTGGATTCTTTCAACAATGGCGGAGAAAGATGTGGCTAATTTTCAGATTCGATAGAATGAATTTTGAAATGTGGAAGTTTGGTGTTTCATTTTTACTGGATTCAGAGGATCTGGAACAGTTTGTGAATGAAGAAATGCCAGAATCGGATAAGCAGGATATCAGAAATGGTCTCAATGGAAAACAAACAAGGCTACGACAGCAGTAATTTTACTAAAATCAGTTGATCAGGTACTACATGTTCATTTGTGTAGTTGTAATTCGCCAAAACAAATTTGGGATCGTATAATTTCTTTGTATGGTTCCGCTGTGGAAGATCAAAAACAAGAAATTTAGCAACAGTTTTGAGAATTTATATTTACTGATAAAACACCATTTGCTCATCAGGTGATGCAGCTGGAGTTCATCATAAATAATTTAAAATCTTTAAACAAAATAGTGTCGAACACTATGATCATAAATAAAATATTAAATATCGTGCCACAAAAATTTTCTAATTTCCGAATGGCTTGGGAATGTACACCACAAGTGGACCGCAAAATGGGAAATCTAGTATCTAGATTAATCAGAGAGGATAAACGCTTGTCGCAAACAACGAGTGAAGACTACTCGTCTTTGGCACTTCAAGTGGAATCTTTGAAATTAGAATTAAATAAGGCCAGGCAAGGGATGTCTTCAAAAAATAAATCTAAAAAGGGTTTGGATGAACGCATAAAAACTACAAACTGCAATTACTGTGGTGCTAAAAGGCACTGGTCCAAAGAATGCAAGAAACGGCTCGATGATATTAAAAAAGGATGTGTCAAAAATCAAAAATGTGGATTTTCCTACGAAGGCGAAGACTCGGCATATATGGTGGATATATGTGTTATATTCGGAAACTCGGAATGGAGATGAGGTCATTTGGATTCTGCACTCGGGGAGGGGGGAGGAGGAGGGCGAGTATGCATATGACATTTCAAAAGGAATTATTTCGTGAAATTAGGCCTATAGAAAGCATAAAAGAGGTTAAAGTCGCAAGTGATAAAGTGTTGCTTGTTGCAGGCCAGAGTACAATTGATATTCAGGCGAAGTCAATGGTGAATGGCACAATCGTCAACTGACAAAAGTGCTATATGTTTCCGATCTAAGAAGAAATTTATTTTCTACCATTGCTGTGAATTTTATCTAAATTCCATGGCTAAGGTTAAATAAAATCGTCGATTCATAATTAAAAAAGAAATATGCTGGCTAATAATTTTCAACTAAAATCCACTTTGCTTCTAAAACGAAACTTTATTTGATAAATTAAATATCCTGTATATTTTACGTGGTAAATACTTCCGCTAATTAATAATAAATTCTACTTCCCAGAATTCCGTAACGTAAAGTTTACGTTATACTCAGACAGTCGATAACGTGTTCCAAGTATCCGATAATTGCTTCTTATGTGTTTTCCGTCGGAAGAATTCGCCGAATTAAAGCTGCGTATTATCCCAATATAAACTGTGTTTTTGCAGGTTCTGTTTTTCTGATTAGAAATATTACTTTGAACTCTGGTTACTGGCTGAACGAAATTGATTTCATTTGGTTTCCAATCTACACAATGGAGATACGTGTAGAAATGTTTGGTTGTTCAGTTTATCGCGCACGCAATACGGCGTGGTAAGTATTTAGGGTTTTTAGAAAATTTTATTTTTCGTCGAAATTAAATTAATTTTTACTGGTAATTGCTCTAGCTTCTTCCAGTGGCCTTAAAGCCACGATGAATGGTCGTCTCTTGCTGTAATGGGAGGCCAAGTATGTGCTTTCTGGGTGTAATCCCACCCACTCGTTGCCGTGGACCAGCTAGTGACTCAACCCCGACGTCAGCAACTTCAAGGGTGAGTGTTTTCTTTCTCCATCATTTACGATTGCGACCATATTGGTTAGGATTTTCGGTTTAAGCTCCTGCATTCCTAAATTTAATCCTTTTAGACGACAATTAGTGAATTAGTTTGAGATTTATTGACAATATATGAATGCATTACTATTTGGTTTAAATAACTAAGAGTGTATAACGTACTAAAGCGAAAATAATTTGAAGGCTTGCTGGCACGTTTGAAAATGTTGTTGCCATTAGATGTATATACTTAGTTTTAGATTTACCATGCTGATTTCAAGCTGCTGGTTTTAGAGGGGTAATTTCGCTTAATTTCTTTTTTTATTGAAACTCAATCTAGGGAGTAACCTAAAACCAGCAGCTCACCATTAAAAAAAAATTATTTGTTCTTTTGGTTGTTTTTGTTTAGATTTAGTGTGTAATTATTTATTGCGTGTACATATTGTGTATAATTATAGGTATCTTTTGTTGATATGCTGTGTTTTGAGTATGAACGAGTGTGTGTAATTTCTCTTTCTTTATTTCATACATCCTTTAATTTTTCTTGTAGATACAATACCCCGCCCACTCAGCCGATTGAGCCCGGTCCATTTTCTTTTTTTTTTGTTTTTTCTAGGCTACGTCAATGTGCATAGCAAGGTCTTATCTGCCGCAGATGTGAAATATGACAATTTATGTCACTGTTATTTCGCAAACACATACCGCTGGCATGCACAGTTCAACTAAAGGAATTCTTACAACTGTGGCATGAAAGGTTGGAACATATAAATACAAAGTATGTCAAGAATACTTTAAAACAATTTATTGCTACTATACCAAAAGATGAATTTTTCTGTGAAGCTTGTCAATTTGGCAAACAAAGTAGTAAACCACATCAAGTTAGTATTCAATTAAAAAATTTTAAATCTGGCGAAATGGTGCATAGTGATGTTTGTGGACCAATAAATATTACATCACCAAGTGGGAGCAGATATTTTATACTTTTTAAGGATGAATATTCAGAAGTGTTTATTTTCTGCAAAATAAATCACAAAAATTCAAGGAACACTGGGCGTATTCTGAAAAAGCATACGTGTACTTCATTTCAAATTCTTCGTTCGGATAATGACACTGAATTCACATCATTTGAATTTTCCACGTATTTTAAAGACAAAGGCATATCGTCGCCGTATCTTCATGAACAAAATGGTCATTCAGAACGTGAACTGAGAACAATTGTGGAATCTGCTAGGACGATGTTGTATAATAACAATATTTCAAAAGCACTTTGTTTGGAGGCCGTGGTGTGTGCGGTATATCTTCTGAATAGATCAGTTTCAAAACAGTCTAATCGTATGACACCTTCTGAAGGATGGTTTTATAAACCGGATATACAACATAATCGAATTCTTGGGTGTGATGCTTACCCAAACATACCTAAAGAAAGTTTGATCCTAAATCAATGAAATTAATCATGGTTGGTTACGAAAAAGAAACGTTTCTTTATTGTCTACAGGATCCTTACACGAAGAAAATTTTTAAAAGCACTAATGTTGTGTTTGATGAAAATTTTTCTGCGGTTGATTCTAGGAAACTGTCAGGAGTGTATGACATTGATCTTGTGTTTGAGAACTCTGTTTTTGACATTTTAGAGCCTGATTCTGTCGAACAAGTTTCTGTAAAAGGAATGATGATGTAATAGGAAGATTACACGATCGCAGCAAGATCAAACCACCTATTCGTTTTGAACAATATGAACTTTCGGCATTTACTGCGGACAGTAAACCATTAACGAACTAAGAAGCAATATCTGGCAAAGATGCTTTGTCCTGGTCACGGGCTATGCTTGAAAATTCGACTTGGGCAGTTAAACTTGGTAATAAAGAAAAAAATTCTATGGCCAGGATGGGTCTTTAAAAAGAAGCATGAACCTAACGGCAGTATTCGGTTTAAAGCACGTTTAGAGGCTCAAGATATGCTCAACGGAAAGCTATATAGATTACAGATACTTTCGCACCAGTAGTACGTTATGATTCTGTGAGCATTCTATTGGCAATCGCTGCTGAAAAAGACTATCACATCAAACAATTCGACGTAAAAATGATATTTTTATATGGCGAATTAAAGGAGGTTATTTACATGCAACTACCTCCTAGTTTTGAAAAGGACTTGGATTCAGTATGTCTCCTACAAAAGAGTCTATAAGAACTTAAACAGGCACTTCGGTGTTAGAATACAAAATTTGCTATATTTTTGGAAAAATTCCACTTTAAAGCAACAAATGCAGACAGCTGCATTTTTGTTAAGAAGATGAAGAAAACATAGTTCTTCTGGCCTTGTATGTTGATGATGGATTGCTAATTTCCGGTTGTTCTGAGACAATTTCTGCTATATTGACGCAAATGAAACAAAGATTTCAAATCACAGTTTCAAATTGCTTACATGGGCATGGAAATGTCACAATTGAAATGAACTGTATTTAGGTGTTTGTCAGGAAAATTATATTAAAAAGATGCTTACAGAATTCGGTTTGGATACATGTAAACCGTCAAAGGTTCTGGCAGAACCTGGTCTGCAATTGAGTTCATTGAAAATATCCAAAGTAGAAAATACTAACAAAATATCATACAGGGAGGCAATTGGTGCGGTTCTTTTTCTGGCCAGGGTCAGCCGACAAGACATTGAATATGCTGTAAATCAGGTTAGTCAATATTCTACATGCTTTGGTATTTAACATTGGACAGCTGTAAATAAGATTATCCGGTATCTTCAGTCTACCCAAAATTATGGTATTATTTATGGAGGTAGGAGCGGTAACAATGCATTAGCTGGTTATACTGATACAGATTATGCCACCGATATAAACTCCAGAAAATCTACAAGTGGCTGTATATTTGTACTAAAGGGTGGTCCGGTGTTATGGTCGAGTAGAAAATAACGGGTCGTTGCTCTAGCGACAACAGAAGCAGAATATATAGTTCTAAGTGATGGTACAAAGGAAACTATTGGGTTGCAACGCTTTCTTCAGGATTTAAAAATCCAACAAAATCGTGTTACAGTAATGGTTGATAACCAATCGGCTATAAAGTTATCAAAAAATCCAGAATTTCACAATTGGAGCACATTGGCGTGCGTTATCATTTTATTAGAGAACTATATCCTTGGGGTGATATAGACGTTTTTGTGGAATCTAAAGAACAGTTGGCCGATATATTTACCAAACCTCTAGGTTCTCGAGTATTTTGGTCTTCACGAAAAATTAAATATTATGGATTTGGTGCAGTTTAAGTGGGAGTGTTAAAAATATAAGCTGCAAGTGCCGTATTTATATGTTAACACGATATATTTAGTATAGTAGGTTTTTGATTAAAAAGAAGGCGGTGAAAAACCGACAATTAAAAAATATCACAAATTTCAAAAAAAAAAAACCGTAACTCGTATTTGCTAATTCATTTCTGCTGTAATACACATTATTATCTACTTGTTAATATAGGTGTAAACCACCACGATTCGACGTGTTCCGAGCATTTATTTAAATCCTAATTTGTGGTGTAATTATTTCAATTTCTGATTTTCATCCAAATGTAATGCGCGAAGTACTATCATTCCGTGCCTTAGCACCACCGTTCAATAAGAAATACTTGTTTGTAAAAAGTACTATAGACAATATAAGTGGTGGCTGTAGCATCCAATGCCGGAGTGAAGAAATTGTTTTCCTGATATGGCCTAGTCCACTCGAAATTAAGGAACAGGTTATGGAGTTACAAAGCTGCTAAGTTAATGACAAGATTTATAGGGGCTCTCTCAAAGTTTATTATTAAATAACTTACGTTTAAGTTAATTTGATTTCTCACTTCTTTGTATGTTTGTAGTTAGTAAGAGTAACTTCAATAGTTAATATTTTATGATACTGCACTGTACACAGTGGGCTTAACGCTATCTTCTGTTTAAACATAATACAGTTTTTAATTATACACTCCAAATCCCTGGTAGTCCAAACCCCACAGTAGTCCGAATGGCCTGCACCAACGGCATACGAACGTGCACCAACAGGAATATTCCTGATGTGTTTGTGAGTAGGCAGTACATATGTAATAATTTTCTTATCATTGCGATTCAGTTAAGTTTTTATAGTGCTGTTGGGCGAAAGTACTAAAAACTGCAACCGTATTGTTCTTCATGCATCACTCATGCTTACGTCGTTTACAATGTCGTCAAAAAGGAAGCATGTAACCCATTGTTGGAGGATAAGTGTAAAATAATTAGACGATTAGATAGCGGTGAAACACTGTCAAAACTTGCTTCAGAGTATGGTGTCGGAAGGTCAACCATGACATTAAAACAAAAAAAGATAAAATTCTCTCCTACTGTTTGCGAATGGAAAGTGGTTCTGTCAAGCGGAAAATATTAAGAACAGTAGAAAACCTTGATGTTGAATGTGCTTTGTACTGTTGGATTGTGCAACAAAGAGCTAAGAACAATATTTTAACTGGTGACATTATAACTGAAAAGGCTAAATTTTTTATCGCGAAATGATGAACAACGATGATTTCCGAGTAAGGGATGGGTAGATAATTTTAAAAAAAGATTTGGAATTAGGGTTCTTAGTGTAACTGGTGAAACAGTTTCGTGCAACGTTGATGCTTTCGAGAATTTTAAAAGCGTATTTAAAAATGAGATTGAAGATAAGTGACTTAACCGTGAACAAGTTTACAATGTAGATGAATCCGGCTTGAACTGGAAATTACTTCCAAGGAAAACCCTTGTCTTAGTAGGAGAAAAAGATGTGCCAGGGCGGAAGATCAGTAAGGAGCGTATAACATTATTCCTTGCAGTAATGCTGCTGGAACTCACAAATTGCGGTTGTCGGTAATCGGCAAAAGTAAAAATCCTAGAACAATCAAAAACTTTATTCCTACAGTGAAATATTACAGCCAGAACAGTGCATGGATAAACAGGGAAATTTTTATTTATTCGTTTCACAATGAGTTTGTCCCTTGTCGAACACTCAGCGAATGAAAATGTGTCTGTTGACGTTGTAATCCCTGAAATCATTGATGTTCTTCAGTCCAATCATTTGCAGTCTGAAGAACAAATCATAAATGCTGATGTGACCCAGTGGCTTTACGAAGAAGAAAGGGAAACATGTCACGAAATTTTGATGAATGAGGAGATTATTCAACGTGTACGAGAAGACGCAGAAAGTAATGACGAAGAAGATGCCGCAGCAGTATCTGTTAAAACTGTTAAACACTCAATGGCTTTGCAAGCATTCAATACATGTTTGGCGTGGATGGATGAAAATAATGTTCCTTTGCAACAACAGCTCATCCTTCGACAAATGTGAGATGATGCTTTTCACAAGAGCTTAACACAATCAGACAAAAATAAAATTTTTTCAAATGATTTTTACATATATATTTACTAAGTATGTACATACATACCTGCTACACATATTTTTCATTGTTTTTACAATCCCTCTATAATTCGAACAAATTGATAATCCGAAATGCTCGTGCAAATAAATATTCGGAGTAACGCGACCGCAACTGTAGTTGCCTTGAAATTCATTTATCCTTGCATCTATTTAATGTGTAATACAATTTTTTAAATTAACCAAAAATTTTTTTTTTTCGAGTCGAGTGCACGCAGCTATCGCGAGAGGTTGTTAATAGTGCTCTACTAATAATATCTACTGCCGTGCTAAAGTGTTTGTTCCAACAAGGCCATCCGCGGTCCTTGTTGGAATATTATCCAGATATTAATTATGGACATGAATCTCACTGCTGTTGCTGTGAAAACGAACCAAAACAAACGCAAAGCATCTGCTTTATCTCATACAGACAACACAATCAGAGAAACTCAAAAACGCTATCAATGGAACTTTGATACACATTTACAAAACAATAGATGCTACCTACCAGACCACATTGTTGATGATATTAATGGTGATAACGATAACCACGATGCCCAAACAGAAGCTCAAACATCGACACAAACATCTAAACCAATATGCAATAAAGTGTCACCCATATAGTTACATAATTCAATAAACTACAAGGAAGTCATCGTTGATATTAATAAAATCGTTACAGATGTTAATTACAGCACGATAACAAACTACAAATATTTACGAATCAATTTAAATAATGTAGACGATTATCGAAGCCTTACAAAATATTATGTAGATAATAATATCGAATTTCACACATACCAAAATCCCAAAGATAGACCTTTACAAGTAATAATTCGAAATGTTCCAATATCGTTATCACCAGAAGACATACAAGAAGATCTCGTCAATTACAACTTATCAATTATAAACATAAGTCGCTTATATAACAGAGAAAAGCAACCTATACCACTATGTGCTGTAAACCTGATCAATAATGATGGCGCTAAAAAAATTTATGAATTGGAAAAGCTAAAATTAAAAAACGCCAATACCATCGTAAGTGTTGAAGCAAGAAGGAAATCCAAAAATATACCTCAATGCTATAGATGCCAAAGGTATGGCCACACCAAAAATTATTGTAATTTGAGCCGACGCTGTGTTAAATGTGCAGGTAATCATCTGTACACAAGCTGCAATAAGCAAAGAGATGAAAAACCAATTTGCGCTAACTGCGGTGAACAACATCCAGCGAATTAAAGAGGGTGCCAACATCACAAATATCTGCAACACAACAATAGTCCAAGCCGCAGCTATCAGAACAGGAATTTAAAATCAACGATCGTTAACCCACAAGTATCGTATGCTAATATCACCAAGAACACACAAGATAACAGGCCCATTGAAAACAACAATAATCCTACAGTAAATGCTTTTATAGAAAATGTGACCAAAATTATTAAAGATTTAATAACGCAATTCTTACCACAGATTAAAACTTTTTTCATCAATAATATCATTCCTAATATATTTAATGGACCTTAAATCAACACACATAAATAATTTAACAATCCTTAACTGGAATGCCAATGGAATAAAAAGAAGCAGATCACTATTCATTGCATTTTTAGCAAGGTACAAAATAGACATTGTCTGCATCACAGAAACCCATCTTGCAAATAACGAACGTTTCAAAATCCCAGGTTACCACATTTACCGCAATGACAGAAATGCAATTGTCGCATCTGGTGGAGTTGCAATAATTGTTAAACGCGCTCTAACATGCTATAAGGTAGAACAAATATATATCAACCTAGAAGTCATAGGAATCAAACTGAATATTAAGGACAATCAATTCGTACACATTAATTGCGTATATAGGCAGCCAAACAAAACATTATTGGAAGAAGATATAGCAAAACTTTTTGATAAAAATATAATGCAAATGGCTATTGGAGACTTCAACTGCAAACACACAATATGGGGATGCAGAACTAGCAACGCTAGCGGGATTAAACTTAATAACTATTCCACTACATAACTATACCAAGTAGTAGCACCAGAAGAACACACATCAACCTTATCGCTTAAATCACAAATCAGATATCTTAGACATAGTATTAATTAAAAATTACTATCAACAGATCAAACAAACGGTAATAGCTGAACTTGACTCTGATCACCTGCCAGTATTAATAACCTCCGATGCAACTCCTGAATTTAATCAACCTCTATCTAAACTGATAAAAGGAAAGGTTAATTGAGAAAAATTCCAGGATTACCATAACGGAAATTTGAATAACAACACGAAAATGACAAAACCAACAGACATCGATATGGCAATTTTGCACTTCAATGACACTACAAAAAACACTATAGAATCTGCTACTACAACGACCACAATCCACCACAGTAAACTAAATTACAAAATACCCCCCAAACATATACTAGACCTCATTAAAGAAAAGTCCATATACAGAAGAGAATGGCAGCGCACTCATAACAAAACACAAAGGTCAAGTAAATAGATTATCACATAGAATAAAATGGGAAATGGATAACTACTACTTTCAGTCTTATAACAACATTATTGCACAATTACAACCTAATGAACCCGGACTGTGGAGGACTACAAAACGACTACTTCAACAACCTGAAACCCTAAGTAGCATTACTGAAGATAACACCATATACGAAACAGACGAAGAAAAAGTGCAGATATTTGCTAAATATTTCGAAAATACATTTACCCCCACAATCTGTGAATACAATAGAGGGTTTGTTACTGACATAAATACATACGTTGAAATACATAAACCAATAATTACTGAACGACACAAACCAGTTACAACTAAGGATATAATTAAGGTAATTAAAACTCTTTCAAACAATAAAGCTCCTGGCCACGATTTAATAACAAATCAAATCATTAAAAATCTCACAGAAAAAGCAATAGCATTTCACACACGTCTCTTTAATGCACGCTTGCGTACTGTATATTTCCCAAAAATATGGAAATTTGCACACATAATAGTATTCCATAAGCCTGGGAAACTAAAAAATAAATTGGAAAGCTACAGGCCTATAAGTCTACTTTCGGGTATAGGTAAAATCTTAGAAAAAATCATTCAAGAGAGACTCAATGAAAAAATTGAGGAGCTTTTACTTATCCCACCCATACAATGTGGATTCAAGAAAGGTCACTCTACCACACATCAACTACTAAGGATAACAGAGATCAGCGAAAAAAGATATGAAGAGAAAAAATACACAACGGCTTTATTTTTAGACATAGTAAAGGCGTTTGATAAAGTGTGGATAAATGGGTTAAAATACAAGCTTCTTAAACACGAATTACCACCATATTTAGTTGCGATATTACACTCATTTCTTGATGACAGAACCTTTGCTGTAAGAATTAACAATAAAACATCCAGCATACGATCAATAAACTCTGGCGTTCCACAAGGGAGTATTCTTGGACCGACCCTATATAATATATTTATAATATATATAATATATTTACTACCAACAGCTGAAATTGCAATGTACGCTGACGACACAGTTATATTGACCCAAGACAGTGATCTAAACACGTCAGTGGCTAAACTACAAACAGCTATTAATAACATAAATGAGTGGTTTAAAAAGTGGGGCATTACTATAAACCCCAATAAGATCGAAGCTAAAGTATTTTCCCTTAAACACAACCTAATTACAAAAAATGTAATAATTGTCAACGAAGAAACTATTGCCTGGAATGCCACCGATAAAGCTGTAAAATATTTAGGATTATACTTGGATACACGACTTAGCTGGAAATATCACATCTACCAAAAACTTAATAAAGGCTTGTCACGGAAAATTTAAGTCAAGTTGACGGCCGCTAGAAAAGTGCTTAGGTAGCGGCTTTTGGGTTGGGGGTGGTGACAACTTTTGCTCCGGCTTAGTCAGGGTGAGACTCTAATTCAGGGTAGATCAGAAAATGTACTGCACAGATTATATTAATAAGGGTTAGTATTGAATCAGAGCCTGGACAGGGAATGCCAAGGCGCCAGGAACTGATAACAATTAAGGAGCGTATGACACCTAAAGTCCTAGTTCCAACAGACTTCGAAGGAACCCCCTTCCAGATCATAAATATAAAACACGCAACTTCACAAAATAACTATCTTTAATATCGCATCGAACACAAAACAATTAATAACAAAATTCCAAATACCAGTTGAATTTCAATATTACATCAATTATGATTAACTCAAGAATAGAAAATACAAAATTAGTAAATATTACCGTAGGGAACCCCGCACGAGTGCATATCAGGGAAGAAGAACTTTTAATTTCTCACTCACTTTAAAGTTATTTATTACTCACGTACTCATATACCCTTGGCCAAGAAAGCATGTAGTAGTACGTAAAATGCACCATAAATTAAGTGCTAGGTGTTCTAACCTCAATTTCAAATAAGCACCTCGTGGGAGCAATCTCTAACAATAGTGTAAATATTAGATACCTTAACGTACTGTTGAAATATTTCATTAATAATCTTAATAAATCACCCTAGGCCGTAAAGAGGGTGCCTAGAAATATACTAAAAACTTGTTTTAAATATTAAATTTTGTACATCAGTATTACTAAAGTTTGAATGAAGTAGAGGTACTTCCTATGAACAGCGATACCTCAAATTATTAATATTAAGTACTAATACGGAAAAATAATAAAACCAAAATGGCACAAAATAAGCACAAACATTAACAAATAATAATACATGGAATAATCTTACTCAATGATTAGCTTCTGTACGTAGTTATCTCACATCAACGGTCGTCGAAGTCCTAGGTTGCTGGAATGGTAACCCAGAGCAACGACAGCTGGTCGCCAACGCCAATAAATGATAAATAATAAAGTTGATAGTGCGACAACGTTCTTGAGATAACAGAGACAGGAGCATAAACAGAATGAAGAGCATACGTATAACGCACAATGAGAAGGCGTAGGGAGGAAAAAGAAGAAGAAAACGAAGGACGAGGACCCTAAAATTTAATATTAGAAATGAAGTTGCAAACAAAAATTGAGATATTAATTACCACGTAAGTGGGTCAATTAAATGTGCACTAACTAATTTAGAGATAACAGGACGTTACAATATTTAGATTTCAATAACGAACATCTGCACCTAGAAAAATTAAAATAATAAAATCTAATCTATTTTAATTCATACCAATTATGAACGGTGATGATGAATTTAAATCCACTACAAGTGAAAATCGAAGCTTGCAAAAGGTATTCTAAAACCATAAAACCAAAATTGCCAAACTCCAATAATTATTTGTCGGTACTACCTAAATCCGTAATCAATACGTTTATATCGGCAGAATCCAACTTTCACCAACAACGATCGAAATAAGAATGCCTCTTATCCACAAGGACAAAAGCAAAGTACAGCTTATTATCATATTTGTAATTTCCAATGCAGATAAGTACCGTAAATTTGAGTATAGGGCAATAACTTGTAATTATGAAGGTTAACACAAATGAAGCGCAAAGGTAACAACGATATAGATAGCAGGACAATGCTATCAGCAGACAATTGAATTTAGAAATATTATATAAATAGAATGCTAACACAGAAGTGTTGGCCGGAAGGTTACAGGCTATACAAGATTGTTACAACTTTATCCAATAATTAACCGTAAATCATCATTACGCTTACCATGTTCAAGTTAAATCTACAAATCCGTCATACGTCCACTATTAACCTACGGTTGCCCAGTATGGCTGGCAACAACCAAAACAAATTATAAAAAGTTACAAACATTTCAGAACAAAGTACTTCAAATAATACTAAACGCTGAGTGGTTTGTTAGAAATACGCAAATACACGAAGAACTAAAAGTACTGCCAATTAAGGCATATGTGTTCAATATTGCAAAAAAAATTTTCTGAACCACATTAGAAAGCAAAAATGCAAAATACTTTAAACTTGGCGAAAAAAACATGCACACCCGGTTAAAAAGAAAACTACCACAGGATATACTAAAAATAGGTAACTAAAAAGAATAATATTTTGTGCACTCACGAAGAAGGAAAAATTGCGGATCCGACTTCAGAAAAGATTGTTTCTATGTTAAAGTAATATTAATTAAATCTACTATGTAAAACATTTATTTGTTGATCTAGTAAACTATCTAAATAAAAAAAATAAAAATTTTTAAACAATATTGTTTAAATAAAACAGTAAAATGAAAAAAACGGTTTAAAATGTTTTAAAATAGTGTTTTAAAATATCTAGGTTTTTTTATCATTTTAAAACATGTTTTAAAGCACCGTTTTAGAAATTTTGTTTTAAAATAACCCAACCCTGCAGTGTGCACACCAAAAGCAATAACGAATAAACAGGTACTGGGAAGATGGATGCACCGTTTCCACAGAAACAAGTTAGGAGGAACACAAAAATCACAGTCTTTTGACAGACCTGTGACCAGTCTCGGATTAATAAATCAATGATTAAAATATGGAATTCCATGACCCAAGGTCACACATAGATTATATTTACATGGTCAGTCAGAACAACCACTGTGGGCGTAATAACTATCGCTAATGCTTACATGATAGTAGTACTAAATTCCATCCCAATAAAGGTGGATTATTAACTTTTGACTGAAGTATACTCATAGTCAACTGCCAACCAGAACTTTAAAAATTCCCTAAACAAATGTGGATATTTTCAGTTATTATGTCTGGTTGGGTTTTTGTCAATCAGTTTGAACAAGAAGTTGTGCCTGTTTGTAAAAAGAAATGTGTTTCCTCAACGTCCCAAGAAATTTGCGTTTGTGACAATTTCAATTGTAAACCGTTCTACAAAAAACAGTAATATATTAGGTTACATCAGTCATTTGGAAGAGTTTTTAAAACATTATTGGTGTTAGCGACCATGTCATTTGTCACTAAAAGGTATATACACGAGTTTTTAAATCCGGAGTTATGTCAAGTGCTGTAGGTCAAGAGTACAGAGTTAATATTGGTAGTTAGAGCCATTTACACAGCACTTAATGTCCGGATTTATAACTACGGTAGTTAATACACTGTAAACGTAGTCTGACTAAAACTTAAAAAGTGACAAAATACAATCCTTGTGTAGCATTACCAATAGCTTTATTTAAAGAAAATAAACCGTAACATTGGTGATTCATAAAAGCACTATGGCTCTTAACTCGAATAGTATACAGTTTCTAAGAAAACTGCCATTCTCAGTAAGTACTTTTAGTTAGCATACCACATAGTGGAAGTACTTAAAAGTACCTTAACACCTTGGCTGCTGAAGACGCGGATCCGCTTCAAGTCGGTATACTCTGCAGTGCTGCCAACACGGATCTGCGTCTACTGCAATTCTGATTATACAGAGTTAGGATTCTGTCCGCGCTCGTACGATTTGTTAGTGTGGGTGCTAGCACACGTGGAAAGGATATAATTTTCTATATTTTTCGCAGTTTTTGTTTTTTTGTCAGCATGAGGAGCTTGTAAAATGGCAAGTCTATCAAGATCTAAACGACCTAAAATGACAGTTAGTGATAACAGTCGGCTTACCAGTGATGAAATGGAATATTACTTATACAATTCATTTACGGATGAAGAAGAAGGAACCTCAGTGACGAATTTGTGTCGCACAATGATTCCTCGCCTTCTGAAGATGCCGCTGACAGTGACGAAGATACAGGTCAATCCATAATGTGAGAAATGAATTATTACTCTATATGGGGTTCTTATATGATGAAATAAATGAATAGAATGACTCAAAATCTCTCCATGTGTCAATTTAATAAAATAAAATAAAAATTAGTATGGTACAAAAAGTTTCGCTACATGTTTCAGGCTTATAATTCTTAGCTCATCTTCAGGTGCTTGAAAGTACCAAAGACATATTTTTTATATATGAAGTACAAATAACGATTAGGTTTATAAATCGAACATGAGGATAGTTTTAATTTTAATTTTGAGTCATTCTATTCATTTATTTCATGATACAGGTCAAGATAATAATTTAGAAGGTAATTGTTTACAAATGTAAAATATTTGAAATAATGCGTATATTTACAGATCTTGATGTAAATGCATCCATTTCTCAATCCACGATTGGAAATTGTTCAAGCTGGGAGAACGACGGTCAAATGAGGCCCATTCTATTAAAAAAACAACAGGGATTACTGACAGATGTTTCGGCCAATAAACCTATCGATTTTGTCCACTTTTTAGTTGATGAACATTTTTTATGAACATGTAGTACTTGAATCAAATATATACTTGGAGCAAATGTTTTTACAAGGCGTTACAGAAAAATCAAGATTAACGAATTGGAAACCGCTAACAGTATCAGACTTGCAAGTGTTATTTGGTCTGTTCTTGCATATGGGCGCATGGAAAACTAACCGTATGTCTGATTATTTGAAAACTGATCCATTGTTCAGTTTACCATGCTTTGAAAAACACATGTCCCGGAATCGTTTTTTATTGATACCTTGCTGCTTACATTTTGTGACTAATCTGGAAACTCATGAAGAGCAAATGACAGACTTTATAAAGTTAGGACGGTAGTAGAATATTTTAACAATAAAATGCATTAAGTCTATCAACCTGGAAGATATCTATCACCCGATGAATCGACGATTTTGTGGCATGGACGAATATTTAGCCAATATGTAAAAAATAAACGCCACAATATAAAATAAAACTTCATGAACCTGCAGAGAGTGATGGTTTAGTTATAAATACAAGTGTTTATAGTAGTTGAATAGATAAACAAAGTGGTAAAGGACATACCTGTAGAGTAGTATTGGATTTGCTACTAAATCATCTGAATTCGGGGCACTCTATTATGGATAATTTTTACAACAGCGCTGAATTGGCTAAACAACTTTGGGACACACATTGTACAGTAACGTTGCGGATGAAAAGAAAAGGAAATCCCACGGAAGTTGAAAAAGCAAAACATGATTGAAGTTCACAACCATAGAGGTGTTGAAAAATTGAAGCATCTTCCTATTGCTAAGTATAACGAAAGCATGAGTGGCATCGATAGGAAACACTAGATATTGTCTTTATTATCCTTGCGAGTGGAAGACCATAAGAAGATATAAAAAGCTAGGGTTACACTTTCTTTAACAGGTGCTTTTGAATACCCACATATTTTATAACAGATATTCTGATAAAATTCAACTTTTATGATTTTCGACTACAGGTGATTAGAGCCCTGCTAAATACTGTACCACTCGAACAAAAACAAAAATCTCAAAAATTAAAATCCAATCACACACCAACAAAGATAATGGAAAAAATTTGAAAAATGAAACAAAAAGGAGAATGTGCAAAATGTGTAGCAAAAATAAGATTAGGAAAGATACTGTTTACGAATGCATGAGCTGTCCATCAAGGCCTGGTTTATGTTTAGAATGCTTTTACATGTATCGTGAAAAGAAAAACTTATGTTAAGAATTTCCAGTTTGGTAGAGCCTTTGTCAATACGTTTTGTTAGTGTTTGGTTTATGTTTAGAGCTTGGAATAAGTATATTTTTAGTTCTTAGTTTATTCTTAGTACTCTAACTAGTATGTATGTGTTTAGTTTATGTTTGAAGTAACTATTCTGTGTTTTATTAGATTCACTGAAATCCATATTTGTTTCAATGTTTTTTTCAAATTTACGTTTTACCTAAATAAAATAAGTTCAAAAGTGAGTAATCAAATTTTGGGTAAATTATACACTGCGCGTTTCAGTGGCTTCCAGCATCTAACCTGTGGATAAAATTACTTCATTTTTAAGTTTCCCGCCAGGAAACAAAAGCTAGTGTTTTTTTAATGTTAAGGTTGGTACTATGTATAATATACGTGGTTGTTGTTGCTTCTGAGATGCCAGGAATGGCGGGTTTTTTTAGTTTGACGTTTTTGATTATTATGTTAGGTAGGTAGGTAGATTTATTGCATAACTCAATATAGGTTAATAAAGTATAAAACAAAAATATTATACTATAAAGCAAATTATTAAAATACAGTTAATAATATAATTAGTTTTCATTTCTACAACTTAAAATATATTCTTTTAAATTGTGCTACTGAGGTTACGTTGCAGGATATATCGATTTTAATCCCAAAGTTTTCGGCAAACCACGGAGAGGACGTCAATTTATGGATCCAAACTATAGATCAGGTAAATGACGCCTTTGCCATTGCTGAAAATGTTCTTTTTTTAGCTGCTGTTAAAAAACTAGAAGGCAAAGCTCTACAGTGGTTTCATTCAAGACCCGAAAATATATCATTAAGTTATCCAGATTTTAAGGCGAAGATTAAATCTATGTTTTCTTGTGTGGAAGATACAGTTACCTTGTTAAAACGTTTTGAAGCACGTAAACTTGGAAAAAGCGAAAAATTTATAGACTATTTTTCTGATAAGGTTATGTTGGGCAATAAACTAAATTTACGTGAAGAGGAGATCATTTCGTATATGATGGAAGGTTTTAATAATGTATCGTTGCAGGTACAGGCGAAGATGAAGGAGTTTATAACACTTGAGGATTTATTACGGGTTATGAATTCATTGACCGAATTAGAAAGAAATCAAAATTTTCAGGGAATGCCTTCTACTTCCCGTTACAATAAATTTGAGGATAGAAAGTCAACTGCTGTTGTGCCATTTGGTACACCTAAATGTTTTAATTGTAGTCTTAACTGGACACAACAGTCGAAATTGCCCTAAACCTAGACGAGAACGAGGTAGTTGCTTCGAGTGTGGTTCACGGGACCACATAATCCGAAATTGCCCATCTAAGAAGATCTCCACATCTAACGATCGCCAACAGATGTTAATTGAAGAGATTTCGTCACCACTAAAACCAGCTTTTAGGATTAATATGAAGCTTTGCAGTTTGGGGTCAACGGTAGAAACTATTTTGGATTCGGGGAGCCCTATCTCGCTGATTAAAGAAAAGTTTGTAACACAATCACTTATTAGGCCAGGTATGACAGATAATCATTTTTTGGGTATCAATAATTCAGTTGTAAATATTAAGGGTATGTATGCAGATAGAGTACTTATTAATAATACGAATTATGACTTGCAATTTTATGTAGTTGAGGATAAGACAATGGGTAGTGATTGTTTATTAGGTAGGGATTTTATTAGTAACCCGAAAAATGACAGAGTTGTATTCGAAGGAAGTGAAGTACAAATTATCCCAAAAATCTCACATGAGGAATTTCTAACAAATGAAATTCTTTTAATCGAGTCTGGGACACCTGTTGCACCTACTTTGAATATTGACAGTAGTTTAGACCCAGCCAATTGGAATAGGGTTAAAAATGTTTTAGAGGAAAGTTATTTTTTCCAGTAAGGCCAGAACAACCTGAAACTAATTATAAAATGTATATTAAATTAAAAAGCGATGAACCAATTTTCTATAGACCTAGGCGATTGTCGTTCACCGAAAAGAATGCTTTGGAAGCGATTATAAATGATCTCTTAGCTCGTGGGGTTATACGCGAAAGCGATTCACCTTTTTGTTCTCCCGTAGTAATGGTAAAAAAGAAAAGTGGTGAATTTAGAATGTGTGTGGATTACCGTACTTTGAATAAACAGATTATTAGAGATCAATATCCAACACCTTTAATTGATGATCATTTAGATCAGTTAAAAAACAAAAAATTCTTCACCAAACTTGATTTAAAAAAATGCCTTTTATCACATGCCGATTGAATTAGATTGTGTTAAATATACAGCGTTTACTACACATATTGGTCAATTTGAATTTTTAAGGGCCCCATTTAGTTTGAGCACCAGCCCAAATAGCTTTTGTAGATTTATCAATAAAATTTTTAAGGATTTGGTGAATCAGAAAAAACTTTTAATCTTTTTTGACGATTTATTGATTGCCACTGACAGTTTAGATGAAAATCTCGATAATTTGAGTGAAGTATTGGGCTTTATGGTCCGTAATTCCCTAGAACTACGTTTAGATAAATGTTATTTCATGCATTCAGAAATAGACTTCTTAGGTTATCATATTGACCAACAAGGTATACGGCCCAATAAAGATAATATACAAAGCATTAATGATTTTCCCATTTGTACAAATATAATACAAGTACATTCGTTCTTAGGTTTAGCCAGTTATTTTAGACGGTTTATACAGGGTTTTTCGATAATTGCCAAACCTTTATATGACCTATTGAAAAAAAAATGTTTCGTTTATGTGGGGTCCCGAGCAACTTCTTGCTTTCGATACTTTAAAGTCTAAACTAATTTCTCAACCGGTATTGGCCATTTATTCGCCTCACTGTGAAACTGAATTGCATTGTGATGCAAGTGCCTTGGGCTACGGAGCTTTTTTTTTACAAAAACAAGAAGATGGGAAATTCCATCCTGTTTTTTACTTTAGCAAAAGAACGACTGATCAAGAAAATAAGTACCACAGCTATGAATTGGAAACATTAGCAGTGGTGTACGCTATCAAACGTTTTCACCCTTATTTACAAGGAATCCATTTTCGGATTGTCACTGATTGTGATAGTTTTCGGTTAACTTTGTCGAAAAAGGAGGTGGTTCCTCGCATTATGAGATGGTGTTTACTGCTGCAGAATTATAGTTATGATATTGAACATCGACCCAATCCGAAAATGCAACATGTAGATTGTCTGAGTCGAATCCACAATATATTAGTTTTAGAGGGAAACACTTTTGAACAAACGCTAGCAATAAAACAGTCGACGGACTCAGAAATCCAATCAATTAAAAGTTTATTAGAAAAATCCGAACATCCGTTTTTTGAACTATTAAATGGCCTCGTTTATAGAAAGAGAAACGATAAATTGCTATTTTATATTCCTTCAGACATGATTTACAGCGTTTACATACTTATCACAACCAAATGGGTCATGTGGGAGTTGAGAAGGTATTTGAACTAATAACAAAAACATACTGGTTTCCAAATTTAAAAAGTAAAGTAAAAACTCACATAGCCAATTGTTTAAAATGTATTGAATTTAACCCTAAATCGGGTAAAAAGGAAAGTATGCTACATAATATTCCTAAGGGGGATTTGCCTTTTCAATGTTTACACCTCGATCATTACGGTCCTTTAGAGGTTGTTGGGAAATTAAAATTTAAATATATTTTGGGAATAGTCGATGGTTTTACTAAATTTATAAGATTCTATCCCTGCAAAACCACTTCTACGGAAGAAGTAAATAAACATTTAAAATGTTATTTTCAAGCTTACAGTTGTCCCAACCAAATCATTACAGATCGTGGTTCTCGTTTCACGTCTAACCAATTCCAACAATTTATAGAACAATTTAATATTCAACACATTGCGGTAGCAACTGCTGCCCCGAGGGCCAACGGGCAAATGGAAATTATGAATAAAACTTTAACTCCCATGTTGGCGAAGTTGGCAGATGAACGTCAAGATACTTGGGATAAACTTCTACCTGACGTTGAGTTTTATTTTAACAATACCAAAAATAGGTCTACAGGTGCTTCGCCGGCTAAATTATTGTTCGGCAGAGAGCAAGTTGGTAAGGTAGAAGATAAATTACATTTAATTCTTGATGAGTTGTTGGATCAAGATAAGGAAAGTATTACTGACCTTAGGTTTAATGCTGCGAAACAAATTGAGAAAACTCAACAACAAAATAAGGAGTATTATGACAAAAAACATAAATTACCCCAGAAATATAAAGAGGGAGATTATGTTATGGTAGCGAATGTCGATACCATAGTTGGAATAAATAAGAAACTGATTCCGAAATACCGTGGTCCCTATGTTATAAAAAAAATTTTACCAAACGACCGTTATGTAGTGGTCGATATTATCGGCTTCCAGAATACAACTATGCCATATGACGGAGTCCTAGAGGCTTCTAGATTAAAAGCTTATTCAAATTAATTAGTTTTAAGTCCTAGCTTGATCACTTGAAACTCGATGTTTGGTATATGTACGATTGATTTGTTTATAGCTTATGATGATTTTGCTTATGTTCTATGTGTTTGATTTAACTATTGTGCTTATTGTTTATGTAAAATTGCTTATGATGGTTTATGTAAAATTTATGTATGATTTTGTAGAGAGCTTACGTATTGTTTAGTTTGTACCTTGATCGGGGCGACCAAGTGTCAGGATGGCCGAGCTGTGGATAAAATTACTTCATTTTTAAGTTTCCCGCCAGGAAACAAAAGCTAGTGTTTTTTTAATGTTAAGGTTGGTACTATGTATAATATACGTGGTTGTTGTTGCTTCTGAGATGCCAGGAATGGCGGGTTTTTTTAGTTTGACGTTTTTGATTATTATGTTATTGTTAAGTATGGAAATTAAAGATTGTATAAGAAACTATTGTTGTGTCTATGAACCCCTAACGCTCCTACAAACCCAAAATTTTAATTCTCAGTGCTGATGATGCGAATCCGTGTCTTTAGGACAAACGTGACCTTGACTATACTACTAACTTCAAAGTAAGCATTTCCGACATTTTCCTTATCAAATTGAACCAAAAACTCTCTCAGCATGCAGTTAACCTCTCATATATATTCTTCAGCAGTCAAAGTGTTAAGTTAATGATGTTTACTTCATATTCATATTGTAAGAACACTAACTTTAGACACAAGCAAGAATAGCAGAAAAAAAATTCCGTGAATCCAAATCAGTTTTCAAGGGTCAGTTACATTTGCTTGTTTGATAAATAATAAATGATACAGGCTAACAAAATGCAATATTTTTACTGGAGACTTAGTTTTATCTAAGAGCTTGTTTCAATAGTTAGGCTTAAACAGGACCAATAATCACTATTCAATATGGTAATTTTGCCATACAAATGTAAGCAAACGACAATATAAAAACCTTCAAAACGCAATTGCAAAATTCTACATTAAACACTAACTCTATTTAAATTTTTTAAAACTCGTTAATATATATTTTAAAAGTTATTAGACTATGTGAGAAATACACAATTTTCAAATAGTAAAAAATTGTATTTGAAGATTGTGCTAGTCCTAGTGAGTACATTCTAGTTGAATTCTGTGTTTATTAAATTTATAACCTGTTCCTTAAACACCGATAATTTGGAGACGTGATTGGTAATCTCTTCATGACTCATGGTATTAATTTACTTTAATACAAATGATATCACTATTCGTTCACTACGTTTGAAACGTCAGCACTCAAAGCATACTGCATAATTTGAAATCAATATTGTTAAGGTCACCTTCAATCCTACGTTCGGATCCGGTCTAGTATTAGGCAGCTGGCGGCCTCCAACGGCATAGTATCCACTTACTCTAAAAATAGTAATTTATTTAAAGATATCTATATTCTACGAATAGTATCGTTTAATTATTTATTGTTAGGTTGCGCCGCACAGCTATGTAATGGCACCAGAGACATGATATAACTAGACTTAGCATTTCTGTCCAAAATGATGCCAATACAGTAGGCAACCCCCAATGCAAGTTGTGGGCAAAAACAGGGAAGCGAATCCGCTTCGTTATAAACTTGTAAAAAGTTGTTAAAAGTTGTTTTGTTAACACGTTTATGATGTATGTAATGAAATAGAGAACCTCTTTTAAGGTTTTAATAAACAGTTAATTAGATTAAACATTCAACACATTAAAGCTAATGACAGATAGGAAAGTAAATGTCTATAACAACATCAAGCAACTAGATCATAATTATATCACATTCACCCCTGCCTATAAATTATAACACGTATTCTTCGAAGTGAGAAGGTAGTCTTCTTGTTCTACAACTTCTACGTACACTAGGTTGAACGTTTCGAGAATTATTTAATTCGACTTGTGATTCGGGAGTGTCGATTGCATTTCGTTAGTTTCGGGAGTTAAAACTTATTTTTCGGAGTCTCTAATGTGGACATTAGGAACTGGAGCTAGATCTCGTGCAGATACAAAGTTCATTCTTTCTTCAGAATCTCCAATCTGAGTATATTCAGCATTACCAACTGGAGCCAAATCGCGTGTAGACACAGAGGTAATTCTTCTTTCAGAATCTCTAATATGAGCATATTCGGCATTACTGTCGAGTAGTGTAACTTCTTTGACTATGGGATCACATTTGGAATTACGAACAAGTTGTCGTAAATAAACAGGACCTGGACTTAAAAGCCACGTTGGAATCGTTTCTCCATTACCACTTCGCCTTTGATGCCTGAACAATCGTTCATGCGGAGTTTCATTTGTAGAGGTACAGAGTAAGCTTCTTATTGAATGTAGTACTTCTAGAAGTACACTTTTCCATTGACTTATATTTTTATTTTTGGTTTTAGAGCTATTTGAATTGTACGCCAGATGATACCATTGTACTTTTCAACTTGGCCATTACCGCGAGGGTTATAAGGCGTAGTTCTGCTAGAAGCGATTCCATTAGAGTTCAAAAACATTTTTAATTCATTAGACATAAATGAGCTCTCTCTGTCAGAGTGAATATAAGAGGGAGTTCCAAAGAGATAAAAGATATTTTTGAGAGCAGCAACGATAGTTGAAGAAGTCATATCTGGACAGGCGATGGCAAAAGGATATCGATGAGTATTCGTCAATGATTGTGAGAATATAACGATTATTAGTACATGATGGAAGAGGGCCTTTAAAATCCACATTTAAACGTTCGAAGGCGGAAGTAGCTTTTATGATCTTTCCCTTTGTTACGTACATTGACGTAATCTATAAAAAACCAAGAAAGAGAAAGAAAGGATAACCGGGCTTAATCGGTGAGTGGGCGGGGTTTTATACCTATAGATAAATTAAAAAGAAACCTGAAATAAATAAACAGAAAATTTATATACACCTACTCATTCACACTCAGAACAAAACATACAAAGGAAAAAAGAACTTATAATTAAACAAAATATTTACAAAACAAAGTATTCCCAAACCCAACCCAAAAAAGTCAATGTCCCCAATTTATATATACATTATGAGAAACCCCCAAACATTCAAAGAAATTTACTCCTTAAAATGGCGAGCTGTAGTTTTTAGGTAATTACCCTTGACATTATTTATTTAAAAAGAACCAAACGCAAACCTAAAAACCACAGCTCTATAGTGCGTTTAACGAACAGATTCAGTAATTAAAATAATAGGATAGGCTTAGTTGCGCAGTACAAACTGAGCATAAGCTTGATTTACAGCGATCAAATTGTAAATAACCTACACAAATGTAATAAGTATTGAAAAATACTGTTTTTTGAGAAAAAAGTACAAGAGCAAAAACTACGAAAGACGAGTGAACAAAAAATAAAGCAAAGACAAACACGAAAAACTAATTGACATTTGTAGGTTAATGTTACAAATTGAAATGTGTGGTTGTGCGAATCCGGCCAACCAATACAAAATCTTTATTTAAACTTGGCGCTGATTTATGAGCGGAGCATTTACTGAATCTGTTCGTTAAACGCACTATAGATCATCGTAAATATAAACTTAACCTATATTTACAAACATAATGGCAACAACATTTTCAAATTTGCCAGCAGGTCTTTAAACCGTTTTTACATTAATAAGTAATATATTTTTAGTTATTTATAAACAAATAGTAAAGCATTAATAAAAGAGCAGTAAATACTAAAATAGTTCAATAATTTTCGTATATAAGAATTAAATTTAGAAATGCCATATTTGAACGGTAAAATCCCAGGCGTTCTGGTTCCAAAGTAAGAAGTGAATACAAAGAAAAACTCACCCTCGAGTTGCTGACGTCGAGGTTGAGTAAGTGGCTGGTCCAAGTCAGCGAGTAGATAGGCCTACGCCCAGGAAGAACGCGTTTTTCCTCCCATTACCAGAAGAAACGACAGCTCATGGGATTAACGTGTCCCCCGCAGGAAGCTAAAATAATGACGAACAATAGATTAATTGATTAAAACCGAAAAGTCGCGTTTTATAAACCCTAAATACGCGCCACGCTATAATGCGTGCCAGCAATTCGCATAAAGAAAAACGGAACGAAGCAAAACAGAACGGATGTTTTCTTGTTGCTATTCGAACAGAGAGTGAATATTAAATTTGTTTAGCTAAAGCACTAAAGCTCACAGTAATCTTGTTAAGGAAATAAAACAGGAAAACCCGAATTTATTGAAATAATTTTGCCGAAATCTTTCAAAAGGGAAAACACACCAGCATTAATTGTTGAATACTTGGAAAGACGCTTATCTAATTATGGTGTAAATTCCACGTTAAGGAATTCTTAGAAAGAATATTTATTTTTAATGAGCAGAAAGATTTATCAAGTAAAATATATAGGATATTTATTACTAATTGAAATACAATTTTAAACACGTGAAAGGGTTATTTTAATTTACGAAATTAATTTTCGTGTTTAACGCGAAAGGAATTTAAGTTAAAAATTATTGCATATAAACTAATCAATTATTTACGAAAATGAATGTAACACCTTAAATATAAAAAATCTAGGCTTAATTTCACAACATACTGGACAAGAAGAAGTCATTTTCTTTACATCTTCCATAGAATAAGGTAAATTTTTATTCGAATCCAATGATACATTCGAGTAATTCCAGGGTGACATAAAGTATTGTGTAAATCCATAAGTCGAGCTTTGCTAGCAGTTGTTGCAGAACATATACGAGAAAGTGCATCCGCAGCAGTATTCTGAGGTCCAGGTCTATAAATAATATCGTAACTAAAACACGATAATTCTAATCTCCACGGTAGAATTTTTCGTTCTTTATTTTGCTTTTGGATTTTAGATCAAACATAAATGTATCAGAGCGTTGATCGGTGATTAGCTTAAAATATCTTCCCATTAGGAAATGCCGCCACTTCCTAGTTGCTTTAACGATCGCATATGCTTCTTTTTCTACAGACGAGTGTCTACATTCTGATTGAGAAAGAGTCCTTGAAAAAAAGGCAACAGGACGCCCAGATTGTGAAAGAGTTGCTCCTATCGCTTCATTTAAAGCATTAGTTTCTACTGTAAACATATCCTCACTATGTATAGGTGCGAACGAGGCATTTTCTATCTCTTTTTTATACTATAGAAGACTTTTAGAGCTTCAGGAGAAAGTGGGAATTTGCTATGAGAAAGGATACTTATTTTGTGTGAAAAACGAGGAATATAATTTGAAAACTGTGCAAACATTCCAACGACTCTTTTTAGTGAAGTTCTGTTATTTGGAGGTGGAATTTCATGCAACGCTCTGAGTCTATCAAGATCAGGCCTAATAGAATCGTAGGATATCAAATATCCTAAGAGATGAATCGAACGAAAAGAGAATTTGCTTTTCTCATTATTTATGGTTAGGTTGAATTTCTGAATAGCTTCTATAAAACGTCGAAGATTCTCATCTTGTTCCTTCTGATCTCTACCACAAACAGTGAGATCATCCAGGTAAGTATATGTATCTGATAATTTTTCATTGCGAATAATGTAGTCTATGCCTCTTTGAAATGCAGCTACTCCATTCGTTACCCCAAAGGGGATCCGCTTAAACTGTAAAAGTATACCGTTCATTTATATTTCCAATGCTCCACCAGAAGGTACTACATTGGCCAGAAGGCGAGTTTTTTATTGCCTGGAAATTTAGAATTTTGCCGAACCCTTGCCGTTCCAGGCAAGGTAGGGATCTTTAACGTGCGTGACAACACTCACACACGGGACCTCCATTTAACCTCTCATCCGAACGAGGGCGTAATTTTTGTGAAAAATGCTCACCTGTCATTTTTCAAGCAGTCGGTCGTATCGGGATTTGAACCCAGGACCTTGGGATCCGTAGTCTTACGCTTACTACATTGATCCACGGCGACGCCGTTGTAAAAGTATACCGCAAGCCTCGAATTCAGTATATGGTTGGTCTTCCTTTTTGATGGGAAATTGGTGATATACACTTTTCATGTCAATTTTGCTGAAGACTTGATATTTAGACACACTATTTACAATATCTTCAATACGCGGAAAAGGATATGCGTCTAACTGAGTGAATCTATTAATTGTCTGAGAATAATCGATTACCATACGTTTGCGGTGATTTTCTAAAGATGTAACTAGCACTTGCGCTCGCTACGGTGATTTACTTTCTTCAATTATATCCTCAGACAGTAAGCGTTTAATTTCAGCTTCTATGAATTTGGAATTACTTTCAGTTTGTCTGCGAGATTTTAAAGCAATTGGCCTACATTCAGGTGTTAAATTTTCAAAGAGAGTTACAGGTTCAATACTAGCTGTAGCTAAAGCAAAAACTTTCAACGAAGGTTTTAAGCCACCAAATTCAACTTCCACTTTAGAGTGTTGTTTCATAAGATCGTGGCCAATTATTATATCTGAACAATGATTAGGGAGAATAGACAGACGAACATTAAAATAGAAGTGATCTTTGGTACGAAGATTAATAATACACTGTCCAGATGTTCTAGAGTTGAAGGATGTTGATGCTATTGTAACAGACTCTTGTGAAGACATTATAGGTAATTTAAGTTTTTTTACAGCTTGGTCACTAATAAAACTACAGGAACTACCAGTATCTATTAGTGCATAGAGAGAGGAATTATTAACTTCTACATGAATCACAGCTTTTGCCAAACATTCAGGTATGGATTTGGTATTGATAGAGCTAATCATAGAGGCAGAGTGATTTGAGTTAGACCCATTCTTTTGTGATTTACATACCTTAGAGTAGCGACCTTTTATTTGGCATATTGTAACATATTAAATTCCTCAAAAGGAAAATAATATGTTTGCTCTACCATACAGGCAGCAGAGCCTCGATAGATTACGAGGAGTTCTTGTTTGACGGTCAAGCCCAGGGTAAAAAGGATGTTGAATGGCTTTGAGAGAAAAAGGGTCCCTCTAAAGATATATTCCAGCCAGCTAAGCATCTTCAACTTAGGGCAGAGCTATAAGCTAGGGTCGTAGGATGGTATACGATAAAACAAAAGAAATTTTATTGGACGTCACCGTATCTTAATGAGTGTTTGATAAGAAACTATCCGAAGATCAGATACGGAAATCTTCAAAAGAAAAAAATTTAACACGAGCAACATAAACAAAAATACTTACTTTGGTCTCTGCAATCTGGAATGGGAACGACGATCTCGTGCTATCTGAAAATTTAACCACACCTAAACATGTTCAAACTAGGGCTTCGTTAGAGTCTAGTTACTTTATCACAAAAAATTATAAGTAAATCCACAAGTCAAAATAATACTTTTAAAAAAAGCTTTTAACTTTAACACCAATGATACCTTCCTTTAATACTAAGATTTCATATTTGTAAACTGTTTGCTTCTGTAGGACAATTACTGTTGACTTCAAAGAAAGAAAATTTTGAGACAACTTAATATTTTTTCTATTGAATTTTAAAAAAAATATGTATATATACATCGTTTATGCAAACTTATCTATAGGGGGACTTTAGAAACAGTTCCGTTATTACTATTTAATATTAATCTCTAAGCATTCTTGGAATATTTTTTCTTTATTGCATAAATTACTTCAAATCTCTTTAAGAAATATATGACTTTCATTTTATGTTACAGTGACTTCATGCTACTTGAATAGGATCCTGTTCAGTGTACAAGAAACAAATTACATATTCAAAAAAATTTCGCTGGTTATGGCTCTATATTTTAATAGCTATTTTTAATAAAATCAAAGGTCAAAGAAAAATACTTACTGTCGATATTGAACTATGCTTCAGGTGAATTATCACAATGTGTTATACACAATAAGTCGGCAAACAATTCTTATCATATCACATGTTTAGTAAAGCAAACCTCTTAATACAACTTTGTAACTTCAAACATAGTCTTACACAAATATCTTGAAAATATTAAGGTCAAATATGCCTTATCCAAATACTAAATTTTCAAACTAAATTTTACGTGAAACAAATTAATTGATCTATGAACCTTAGCAAAATTTCGAGAATTAATTTTAAACAAACTTATGTATAGCTTCTTCGAAAATTATTTGAGCATTTTAAATGAAAGTTGCTTGAAAAGAATAAAAGTATAAAAATGGAGGATGACTCACCGCTGGATATCTGTTTGGCGGCCGGTTTTTCTTCTTTAAAAAAATTTTTTTTAAACATCAGCGTTCTTACTCTTATAGTTGAGCGTGGCTGACGCAGGGGTCCGGATTTGACCTTCATACAAACCAATCACATGTGGGGGTTTCCACATTCCTGCCTGGCAAAAATTAAAGCTGACTCTCAGTCTCGTGCTTGCCTCATGGTTAACGATTGTTTTTTTTGTAATACTTAATTTCCATTGCTTCATTACGTGTGACTTGAATTTAATATTTTAAAACTAGAAATTAAAATTATCTTCATATACAATAATTGGTAGTTTAATCTTTAAAACTCTAAACTAAAAAAAAGAACTTGAGCTGAAATCAAACGAGAGAATAGAATTTTGGGGTAAGCTTGCGAAATATTTCCTTACCGTAAAAATATATTTATAACCCTTTTTAGGTCGATGCTGCCATCAAAACTAAACTTATGGTACACGTTGACTCCACTTAACTAATTGTTGGGACGGCATGTTTAATTAAAAACCTGCAGGCCCTGGATAATACTGGTATTCGGATTACATCTGATATCAAAATGGCTTATTCCACGAGGCAATCTTAGCTATACAAGCATGCGCCGGGAAGGAAGATATTGAATCAAGATACAAACAACTAGACGTTCCTTAAAGTTTACTTTTGCTATTCTAATGTAGATGGCGTACTATGTATGAATTCAGAATAAAAGGTTTCAATAGAAATTTAATATTTATTGACTAGGTGTATTGAATAAAGTTGTATATTTCAATAACAGAAAATCGTAATTGTTACGATATATTACAAAGACTATTTCGAGCTGGACATTTGGATCGAATATGCCATTTAAATCCACAGTAGAAACACTTTCTATAAGTAGCCGCTAATGTTTCTTTAGTTTTACTATATGGAACGTTTTCATTTTGAACTGCTTGCTTCAAAGGAACCGCATGATTAACCGGATTGTGAGTTTGTATAGAGTTTACATTCTGAGATTAATTGTATAGCATCGATTGTTGTAGAGCCATTTCTAATAATCGAGCTTTTTCATATGCCTCGCTTAGGGTCAATAGAGGATTTTCCAAAAGTCTCTGCCTAATACTGGTATCAGATAAACCACGGATAAAGGTATCCCGAGTGAAATCTTCTCGATACTTTTCAGCGGTAACAGCTTTAAATTTACAATCTTTAGCTAGAAGATTTAAAGCTTGTAAAAATTGGTCAAAATTTTCTTTAGATAGTTGACTTCGAGTGGCTAACTTATGCCGATTATAGACTTCATTAACTGGCTTCACATATATATCGTTGAGGATTGAAATAGCATCTTTACTTGCGCCAGCAGCACTAATATACTGGTAGACTTTGGCAGAGATGTAATTATAAAAGATTTTCAATTTATCAGGATCTTCTTTTCCAGATGAGAAATTAAGAAATTTTGTATACCAGTGTTCCCATTCCAGAGTCGCATTTATAAAGTTCGGGTCGATGTCGAATCGTTCCGGAGCCAGAAAACGATACATTTATATTAATTAACTGTTTATTAAATTGTAATGGAATGGAGAACCTCTTTTAAGGTTTTAATAAACAGTTAATTAGATTAAACATTAAACATATTAAAGCTAATGACAGATAGGAAAGTAAATGTCTATAAACAACATCAGGCAACTATATCATAATTATATCACAATGTACATCAATTTTTAGGTTATTTTATTACTTGTGGTTTAACATTAAATAACGAAATTAGATAAATTCCTGCACAAAGTAATTTACGCCAGAACAATACCATTTAGAATTGGGCGAAATTTTGTAGACATCAGACACAAAATTATGTTTCAGAGAAATATTTTGGTAGGTTGATTGCAGATAGTTATCATGTCTCCGTTTGATTGATATATAGAAAAGGAGATTACTGTGCTGTATCTGCAGTCTGCAGTTACTTTTGAACCGCACAAGAGTTAAATTGTATGTATTTTTACGAAATAAATTCTTGAGCTTAGTTTATTAGTGTTAGTATTTTAATATTATTCGCAAAGATGGTACGATCGTGTTGTGCTTATGGTTGTACAGAACGGGCATCCAAAAAATCGTCAGTTTCTTTCCTTCAGTAAGTATAATAATACATTACTATTGTCATGTCTATGATACACGGCGTTGCCTGTAAATTTAAGGTTCCCTATTGATACGGAACTCAGAAAACTATGGATATTAGCAACGAAACGGCAAAATTTTATACCTTCGAGACAAACCGTCATATGTAGCAAGCATTTTCTGCAAAGCGATTTCTTAATATTTGTTGGGAAAAGAAGATTGCACAAAAAAGCCATTCCCAACATTTTTGATTTTCCCAAGCATTTGGAAAAAAGGAAAGTGCCACGAACTACTAATCGAAGTGCTCTCTCAAAAATGGAATTTATACACAACATGGCACCGTAAGTGATAGGTCTTGTTTTTTTAATGGTACTGTTAAAATATCAATGTATATATTTTTGCAGAGGTACATCTGAAGATATAGGATTGCCAGCAGCTTTCCAAGTAACTTCTAAAAGGTTAGTAGTAATCTCAGGGATCATTAGACATTGATTGTGATAAAAATCAATAATAAATATTATATAATGCAAATCTGACATAAAGATATTTGTGTCTCTGACATCATGTCTTAATTCAATCTTTACACCCAATTTTAATATGATTATACCTATGAATTCACTTTCGTTTGTTTTGCAGAAAAATTAGTTTTGGAGATTTTAAAGAGAAAGATTTGTCGAGTCCTAAGAAAGCTAATTTGATGTGGCGGGCTGGCAGCGAGACAATTAAACTGAAAAATAAGAAAATTAAATATCTGCTTCATAAAACAAGACGACTGCAAAAAAAGTACTTACATTGAAACATTTGTTGACTTATTTCAAACAAACACAGAAAATTTTTAATGACTGCTTAGAATTGTTAGAGGTAAATTCGTTACACTTTATAACAATATGTAATTGTGATTAATTTTTCACAGGAAAGCATCTCAAAGCCCCAAAAAGAAATTATGTTGAGACAACTGAAAATGACACAGACAAAAACCTTTCCGATTGAGCTTCGATGTTTTGCGTTGACTTTGAATGTTTATTCTAATGCTGCGTACAATTACGTAAGAAATGCTTTTGGTAAATGCTTACCTCACTCTAGTTCTCTTAGAAGATGATTAGCTTCGGTAGATGGTGCACCCGGTTTTACTGGTAAACCCCTTCGTGCGATTAAGCGTAAAGTAGTTGAGTTAAAAGCTCAAAACAAAATGCTGGTTTTAGGTTTGCTAATAGATGAAATGAGTATTGTTATAACCCCGGCCGTGTGTTCAGAGCCACTTCCACAGTTGGTAACACTGGTACTAACCACGTTCACATTATTGCACAACAAAGATATTACTACATAATTTCGTGTCAAATTGTATCACATGCCAAATATGTTTACAATGATACAAGTTGCACTTTAAAAAGATAAAAGGTACTCACTTAAAAATGTGGAACGCTTTACGATTTTGCGGTCACCCTTGCGCCGGGGCCATGCTGATTTCCGGGTATCTTGTTTGGGCGTGGGTTACGTTATGCCATCGTTGAAACTTGATTTACCGTCTTCCCTCTTCTTCTTTCGTAGGCAGGGCGAAGGAATAAAGGTGAAGGCAACGATAGATGGTAGAGATGAAAGGAAACCTACACCCTAAAAGAGAAAAAACAACAAAAGACACAGGCAAACGTCACTGTTCGACGTTTCGTTGGCTAATCATGTCGTGGTACACACCGCGCACTTACTCATCACTCCGCGTCTGCGCATTCCTTTTGCGCCGACGCAATTGTCCGAAATGACGGAAATGCACAAGTCTATTTTAAAAATAATGGCGGGAATTTAGTCACATATTTAAAACTGTAAAATGCCAATTTTGGCATGCAACAATCGCGACAAAGCCATAAAAGAAAAAAATCTTAAAAAAAGAAAATGACTGTTAGCACGGTAAAAGCTTAAAATCTAAATCCTAACTAACCTACATATACCCTAACTTAAATTCTATAAAATGTTTATTTTAGGCGCCACCTGGTTTTTTCAACCGATAACACGTCTTACGATTAACCAGAAAACGGAATGTGTAGCCCCATTGTTTATGAACTACATTTATAAATGCACACACGAGTCTTTGATGTGGAGCAGTTATAATCGACAGCACAAATTTGTCAGAGAACACGAAACACTACTAAAACTAAAACAAATGCGACCTGTCGCCTAACATATATACTATAACTAAAGCTAACATTACAGTTTTTTAAGTGCACACGCACATAAGCATTACATTTAAACTGTTTTTTCTTTGGCAAGAAAATGCCCAAATTTCAAAATGTCCAAAAGAGCAAGTTACTCTGCACTTTAGCAAATTTTTAAGTACTGGTACTCTGGTTTAATAAACAATACACATCAAAACTTGTTCATGACATGGTTGTGAATCAACAAATTTACCAACAGTACCATTTTACTAATTTCTTACATTACTAACCCAACAAATTACATTGTTACCATCAGGTTAGTTTCCTCACTCAATATTCAAAAAATAATTCCTACATCTGATCATAAATACCAAACGTTAGGAAGACAAAAAAAGATAAGGCAAAATTTCAAGTTATTATCAAAGATAATAGGTATGATAAAGATATTAAGCTCAAGTTATTATCAAAGATAACAGGTAAGATAAAGATATTAAGATAAAACTAGATAACAGTAGGTGGATATCCGAAACGTACCAGCACGCTAGGGCACGCTACGACTACATACATTAAAGATATAACGTAGAATTCCCCAGCTCACCAAGCCGTTTTGTTATCCATTCCAAAGATACAAGATAAAGTGGCTCCTTGAAGCCGTTATATAGGTATGATACTCATACCCCCCTAAAAAAGAGCGACCTGTGAGGCAGGCCCGTTTATATTAAATAGAATTATTAAAACTTAAGTTAGATGCAACAATGTATAATTGAAAGACATACTACAAAAGGTTAATGGAAGTTCATAAACTTGACATGAGAACGAATGTGAATACATTGTATTCCAGACGTAACATGGCACATCAAGTGCAGGTCACAATAGATTGTAAGAAACTTATTGTTAGAATTAAGATTGTTACTTTGTATTGTACAAAGGAATAAAAAAATAGCAGACATGAGCTATGCAGTTCCCTCAAGCAATGTGAGGGGCAGGGACAGCATAAATACCCTGAGGAGCCTCGAGCTTCACAACTTTAACATTGTTGGTTGTTCAAGCTACTCAAAATTAGTTTAAATAAATTTAATTAGGTAAAGTAATTAAAAAATAATTTTTGATTGTTAAAAGCGTTAATGAATATAACGCAGTCATTTGTTAATTTCTACTTGTAATTTCTGTTTTAAATAAATTAGTTAGAAGAGTTTTTGGAAGAAACTTTTTAAAAAGTCGCTACAAGAGGCCCAAAATCTAACTGGCGCAGTCGGATCGGATACCAGAAGGGCACTAGTAAATCCAAAATTGAGGAACTGGTGGTTGTGAATCTTAATTCTTTATCTGGAAGAACAAACAAAAATTGGACAAGGTACAAAATCGACCAAGCCCAAAGAAAGGAAACTGATGGAACTGGCAATGAAAATTATGTAAGTACATTTATCTTAACCATTTTCAATTATTGATATTAGCTAGAAGCAACAAAGAATTATACACGCATTTATGCACAATTTATTATTACATTTTATCGCAATTATTAACGAGAGCAAACTCAATTTTTTATATATACGGTTTTATGTACGAGTACTACAATTTATAGAAAAACAAATTCAGCGAAGTCTTAAGCCTAAAGTATAATTAGAACAAAAATTATGTACAGTTTATTACAGCAATTATTAGAGCAACAAATTACTCAAAACTTAACTCTTATAACATTTTATAATTAAACACTTCAGTGCAACAATTAACAGAGGTGTATAGTTATAGAAACATTTTTGTACTTTATCATTGAAACGAATTATTCAGCAAGTTTGAAGCTTAAGGTATAAATAGAACGCAGTTGTCTGTACCATTTTTGCAGCGAGTATTACTGAAAAAATTTATTCAGAAAACTTGAAACTTTATAATTAAACATTTCAAGGCAACAAATTAACTGAAGTGTATAATTATAAAAAGCATTCATGCATTTATTAATGCAACATTTAACGCAACTTTATCATTAAAACACTTAATTAATCAGCACAAAATTGAAATAAAAACATAATTATAACGCAGTTATTGCAGGAAATTATTACTCACAAAAAACCTGAAACTCAATTCGCAACAATCGTTGCAAGTTATAAATACACTTCAACGCGACAGTAATTGATGAAACAATTACCAAGCAAAAATTCTCAATGTAATTATAGCACTTGATAATTACATATAAAAATATACGTTAAACGATTCTTTAAATAACTTTATTAAACCAAACTGAAAACTAACAATACAAACTGAAAAGTAACTCTCAATTTATACAAAAACAATACCAACTGAACTGAAAGCAACCATTAATTATTATTAACAATCATGAATTCCGATATGAAGCTTTATCTTGAAAGCAACCCCCAATACGACGGAGGTCTGCACTATAGGGATCTTTATAACCGCGTGCGAGATATTTTTAAAATCCTTTTACAAACCAGGAGATAGCGAACGCAAAGTGTTACTTCTGCGCATAATAATCAGTAAGCTGACCGGCAGAGCATTAACCCTGATTGCCAGTCGGAAAGATCTGATTGAATGGGAGGAATTCAAACGTATTCTGATTGCATATTACGGCGACCAACGGAACATCAAATATCTGGCCCGCGATTTAATAAACCTAAAAATGAAAAATAACCAATCACCTTACCAATTCGGTATGAAATGTCAAGACGTACAAAGTTTAATTTTGACAATGTTAAAAATTAAAGAACCCGACCAAAATATCTGATTATTGAAGACGAAAATGTACGACGAAATGGCCTTAGACACATACATCAACGCTTTACCTGAACGCCTATTGGACAAAATAAGATTTCAACATCCCCAAAATTTAGAAGAGGCAATGAACATGACTGTTGAGAAAGAAAACGTTATGTACTACAGAAATAGACTATATAACCCTAACGCGAACAAAAGTTATTCACCGATGAAAACAATACAAGCCGCGAGAAAACTATCCACACAACCGAAATTCACACCATTTAACGCACAAACGAATCAACCGCGACTTAACAACCCAAACTTTAGCACAAATTTCCACAACCAATTTAGACAATTTCCAAGACCAAATTCAAAATTTTACAAAACCCGCATTTACACCAAGATTTAATCAAAACGTGAATCAACCAAGGCAAACATTCAGCGCAAACCCCAACAGAAACACACCGATGTCGAATAACAACCTCAACAGTTACTACCAACCAACCCCTATGGACACTTCATCTGGCAACACTAGACAAAATACAAAAATATCACAAATCAGACCAAACTACAACCAAAAACGAAACTTCGCTTCCGAAGAACTACTTCACCAAAAAATAGAAGATTTTGACAAGCCAGATGCGACTTCGAGTAGAGACGATGAAACAAATTACGAATGTCACAACCCCTAGGAAAACTACGGAAAGGACGAAGAAGAAAATACGTGCTCAAATTTTCAGCTAGACCGATTCAAATACGACAAAACGTAATTAATTTAAATAACATCAACCAACATATTTTACCCTACATAGAAATACCTCACGCAGAACTCAAATTACTAATCGATACCGGATCTTCAAAACCTACCAAAAACCTTTAACGTTAAAATGAAACACAAATTTTGCATCTTTGAATTTAACGACAAATACGACGGATTAATAAGAATGGATCTTCTAAGAAAATTAGAAGCGAACATTGATGTATAAAAGCGATTACTGAGAACAAAACACGGACAAATCCCAATTAAATTCCAAAAGAGTTATAGTTAAACCGATCAAAAATACACAATTGAACCCAGGACGGAAAAAAATAAAAGTTTTAGTAAACTCAAAAAACGACATAGGCATCATAAATCACATGATATTTCAACAAGGAGTAGAAACACTTACCGCGTTAGTACAAATAAAAGACAGTTACGCCAACACCAAAATTTTTAACTCAAACGATTACCCCATAGAAATATCATTGACAACCCCAATAAACGTAGAAGAAGTAAATTTCAGCGAGATGGAAATAGACGAGGAATATGAAAGCGATTTCAACCCTACAAGACACGATAGAATGTTGAAAGAAAATTTAATTAACATTCGGTTTAACGAAGATATTAATAACGAGGAGGAGAGAGGAGCAATTAAAGACTTATGTTTCGAATACCGAGATATATTCCATTGTGAAGGAATACCATTAACTTTAACACCGTGAAACATAACATAGAATTAACAGACGATAAACCGATATTCCCCAAAGCATACAAACCACGTCAAGTAAGTCAAGAAGAAACAGATAGACAGGTAGCAGATCTATTGAAGCAAGATATTATCCAACATTCAAACTTACCATGGGGCAGCCCGTATTAATAGTACCGAAGAAATTAGATGCCTCAGGCAAACGCAAGTATAGAATGGTTATCGATTACAGAAAACTAAATGAGAAAACTGTAGACGACAAATACCCATTACCCAATATCACAGAGAATTTAGACAAATTAGGAAAGTGTCAATATTTTTCTACATAAGACTTCGCCTCCGGATATCACCAAGTAGAGATAGACGAGAAGGACACAACCAAAACAGCTTTTAGTACACCTAGAGGACATTATGAATACAAACGCATGCCGTTTGGATTAAAGAACGCACCCGCTACTTTTCAAAAAGTAATGGACAACATTTTAAGAGGGATACACGTAATAACTCCACAAGGAGTTATGCCAAATCCAGACAAAACGAACGCAGTACCAAATTATTCCCTACCCAAAACTAATAAAGAAATCAAAGGATTTTTAGGACTCAGTGGTTATTACCGAAAGTTCATAAACACAAATAACCAAGCCATTGACGAATTGCTTAAAGAAAAGTAATAATATCGAACACACCCCGGAATTTATTAAATCAGGAGAGAAGATTAAATGCATCTTTTCGATTCACCCTGTATTATTATATCCAGATTTTTCAAAACCACTTATATTGACAACCGACGCATCGAACGTAGCTTTAGGCACAGTATTGAGCCAAGGAAAAGTAGGTAGCGATAAACCAATCAGCTACGCATCACGGACACTAAATGAAACAGAACAAAAATATAGCACAATTGAGAAAGAATTGTCAGCAATAATGTGGGCAACAAAATATTTTAGACCATATCTTTATGGAAGAAAATTCTACATATACACCGACCATAGACTATTAGTATGGTTATGTAAACTCAAAGAACCAAATTCAAAATTACAAAGATGGAAGATTAGACTAGAAGAGTGTGACTATAAAATTATATACAAAAAGGGAATTTACAACAATAATGCAGACGCACTAAACAGAATACAAATCAACGCAATGGAGACAGAGTCAGTTAGAGGCAATGTAGACGAAACAAAGATAAGGGAAGACCCAGAAGAAATAGAAACCATACACCTAACGCAAAATGACGAACCAAAAATTGCAATGAAAATTTTAAATGAAGCGATAGACATGAAACCAAATCAATTCATAGTTACGAAGTATTAACCAATCCCAATCCAGGAAAATATACAAAAAACGGATAATAGAAAAATATACCAAATTCAAATAACGAAAGACGACAACGAAGAGCAGATAATTAAAATTCTAAAAGAATATACCCCAGATAAAAAACGTTTTTACTTTTATTTCACCACCGAACATTTATACAAGAGATTTTCAGAATTATATATTAGATTATTCAATAACTCAGGACCCGAGATTATCAGATGTGCACGGAAATTAATAACTGTAGATGACCCTGACGAAATAAACGAGGTAGTTCGAAATCAACACGAAGGAAAAACCAACCATCGTGGAATCAACGAAACATTAAAACAACTCATTAGAAAATAGTATTTTAAAGACAAGAAAGAATTCACCACGGATTTTATCAACTAATGCGAATTATGTGATAAGGCAAAATACGACAGGTCACCCCCAAAAATACCCTTAATGTTAACTAAAACACCCAATAAACCTTTTCAAAAACTACATGCAGACACTTTGGCAGTAGAAGCGCAAAACTTTTTAACAATCGTAGACGCATTCACGAAAGTAGACCAAGCGATACTATTATTTCAAAAAATAGTATCGATGTAACTCAAGGATCTTACAGTACTTTACATTTTATGGCACACCCGAATCAGTAACTTTAGACAATGGAAGCAAATTCAGAAACCAAACAATACAAAATACCCTCGAACTTCACAAAATAATAATTCATTTTATAGCGGAAAATTACCCCGAGTCAAATGGGCTAATTTAAAGATTACACCTAACCTTATTAGAACAAATCAGACTATTAAGATTAACCTATAAGAAAGAGCATATCACTAATTTAATATCATACGCTCTAATTGCTTACAACACAATCCACTCATCAACTAACTTTATACCATTCGAATTAACATTAGAACACTCAGATCCCGCAACCCTTACTATATACACTGTAACAAAGAAGTATTACCAACAGTATGCAAAAGATCACAAAGAGAAATTAAAAATAATTTATGATACTGTAAAAAATAAATTAGATAACAATAAAGAACGTATTACAAAAACCCGCAACGAAAACACTAATATAAATAAATTTTCAGTAGGACAAACCGTGTATGAGAAAAATTTCAAACTTAAAAAACACAAAACACTTTATAGAAATTTAGACCCGTTTAAAATCAAAAAGATCTCAGATAAGAATGTAGCCGTAGTAGATAACGGAAAAATTGTAAAATACATTCACTTAAAGAATCTAAGACACCCTGTAATTTCAGATGGACGGCCATCACCCTTGCCGTTAACCTCCACCCAGGTAGAACGGACGACAATGACATAATAGTGGAAGACATTAAAAACAACCCCGGTATACTATCAGTAAAATTGAAAAGTATGCAAAATACAATAGATTACTGGACATTCGCACAGAAATTTGATTTAACAGAATTAAAACAAGAATTTCATATAATTAGAGATAATTACTACAGACTGAAACAATCAATGGACACAGCTAAATTCGAAAAAGAATACGTGATAGAAATGCTTAACTACAAAAATATAATGGAGAACATCTTAAAGAACACAAACGACAAATTCACTCGATTAATACCAACAGACCAAATCACAAGACAGAAAAGAGGATTTATTAACGGACTAGGAAATATTATAAAAGCGATCACTGGTAATTTAGACAACCAAGATGCAGAACGATATGACAATGCAATACAACAACTAATTGAAAACCAGAATGACATAAAAACTATTGTTAGAAATCAAATATCCTTAACTCAGTCAACCATAATAAAATTCAATGATACATTAAGTAAATTAGTAAAAAACCAGGACAGTATAACTAACAGAATACTAACCCTTAAAAGTAACATGCGAACTACAATACTAGGAATGCGAAACTTAATAAGATTCAACACGATATTCAATTAGATGATATCACCCATTACCATAATTCAACAAATTTTAGCCATGTTAGAGAACGCTGTAACATTTGCTAAATTAAACACATTACGTGCTAGTATAATAGAACCAATTGATTTATTAAATGAATTATTAGGAATTAGATCACTCATAACTAACAGTATACTACTATTTGAAGCAACGTAAACCAACAAACTTTTATTTGAAAAGATAGCCATAGTAAAGGGTTATGTAAAGAATAATCAAATTACGTTTTTAATAGAAATCCCCACGGTAGAAATTAATCCTTACAATTATTATCATTTATTTGCTTTCCCCGTGAAAGTTGCTAGCCAGTATCCAGTTATTATTTCTAAAACCAAGTTCCTTTCCCTAAATGAACTTAGGTATGGCTTCACAAATGAAAAGTGTAAAGAAGTGGCACCCAGCCAATATTTATGTCAATCATTAACGACGACAGCTATTCAAACGGATAGCCCTTGTGAAGTACAACTATTAAGATCCTCTAATCACTACGAAAATTGCGAGTCAAAATTAGTACAAATGACAAACATGAAAATTTAAAGAGTCCCAAACAACAAATGGATTGCTGTATTTCCACAAGAAGTAATAGCAACTACCCATTGCAACCACGACGAAAACGTCTAGCTTTAATTGGAAGCAAGGTAATCACAATAAAAGAAGATTGTTATTTAAAATTAAAAGCGAAATTATTGGAGTATACCAAAACCCAGCAATAAAGAAGAAATTCGCAAATCTACTCGAACTACAGTTCAGGATTACACAACCCAAAGATGACGAAATCAGTAAGAAACCAATGCAACTAGAACATCTAGACCTAGACGATCTCAACCAAGCCGTAAAGTTAATGAACAGTTATAAAGAACATTTAAACGAAGTGAAAGTGCCAAAACTACACTACGATAATATCAGTGTTTGGACAATTTTATTGATCATTGTAATAATTTTATTAACTATGTATTTATTTATTGTACAAAATGTATCTTAGATATAGAAACAAAGAAACGAAGTTTAATAAAGAAACAAAGGTACATAAAAAAATCATAAAAGATCTCTTAGAAACAATAAGTTTTAAAAATTAAGCAAAACCCTTAATTTTCATCTACGACGGGAGGAGTTACATATCCCGCAAATCAATATATATGTATAATTAAATAATTATTAAAACTTAAGTTAGATGCAACAATGTATAATTGAAGGACATATTATAAAAGGTTAATGAAAGTTTATAAACCAGACATGAGAACGGATGTGAATGTATTGTATTCTAGACGTAGCATGACACAGCAGGTGCAGGTCACAATAGATTGTATGAAACTTATTGTTAGAATTAAGATTACTAAGAAGTAAAACTTTGTATTGTATAAAGAAAATAGCATACATGAGCTCTGCAGTTCACACAAGCAATGTGAGGAGCAGGGATAGCATAAATACCCTCAGGAACCCAAGATGGCCAGTCAGTCTAAAGATTCACAACTTTAATATTGTTGGTAGTTCAAGCTACTCAATTTAGTTTAATTAATTTAATTAGTGAAAAGTAACTTTGATTGTTATACGTTAATGAATATAACGCAACCACTTGTTAATTTTCATTGTAATTTCTGTTTTAATAAAATTGTTAGAAGAGTTTTTGGGAGAAGTCTTTTTAAAAAGCCGTTCCAAGAGGCCCAAAATCTAACTGGCGCAGACGAAACGGATTCCAAAAGGGCTCCAGCGAATCCAAAATTGAGGATGCTGGTGCTCTTGAATCTTTATTCTTCATCTGGAATAACAAACAAAAATTTGGACAAGGTACAAAATCAAACAAGCCTAAGGAAAGGTAACTGATCGAACTAGCAATGAAAATTATGTAAGTTCATTTATCCTAACCATTTTCAATTATTGATATTAGTTAGTAAAGCAACGAAAGGATTTATATACGCATTTTTGCACAATTTATTATTGCATTTTATTGCAATTTATTTACGAAAGAAATTACTCAGCAAACTCATTTTTAACAAAGGAATTTATATTTACGCATTTATGCACAAGTATTACCATTTATTACGATTTATAAAGCAAACAATTTCAGCAAAGTTTTAGCTTTAGAGAATAATTAGAACAAAAGTTTATGTATAGTTTATTACAGCAATTATTACAGAAACGATTTAGTCAAAACTTGATTCTCATCACATTTTATAATTAAACACTTTCAGTTAGACAATCAACGAAGGTGTATAATTATAGAAGCATTTTATGTACGTATTATTGAAACGATTTACTCAGCGAAAGTCTGAAACAAAGGCGTGTAATTTAACATAGTTCTTATACAATTTATTGCAGGAAACTATTACTGAAATAAAATTATTTTGCATCAATTTGCAAGCTCTATAAAAACAATCAATCAGCAGAACTTTTCAATGTAGTTATAGTACTTGATACTTACACATCAAATATACGTAAAATATATGTGATTCTTTAAATAACTAAATACCAACTTTAATACAATTTTAACACAATACTAACTCAACTGAAAAATAATTATAGAATTAATTTATATAAAAAGACCAAGCAATATCAGGCATCTTTATTACCGCGTGTGAAACATTTTTAAAATCCTTTTACAAAGAGGGCGACATTGACTGCAACGTCATGTTTTTACGCCTGCTTCTCAGTTAACTATCCGGAAGAGCATTAACACTAATTGCAAGCCGCGATGACCTTGAACAATGGGAAGATTTCAGACGGTTGTTGATAGCGTATTTCGGCGACCAGGAAAATATCAAATGTCTGGTGAGAGACTTAATAAACCTCCGGATGAACTTAATCAATCACTCTACCAATTTGGTATGAGATGCCAAGATGTGAACAGCTAAATCTTAACCAAACTGAAAATCGAAGAACCCGACAAAAATATACGATTATTAAAGACGAAAATGTACGACGAAATGGCTTTAGACACATACATTAATGCATTACCTGAACAACTATCGGACAAAATAAGATTTCAACATCCCAAAAATTTAGAGGAAGCAATGAACATGATAGTGGAGGAGGAAAACGTGATGTATTACAGAAATAGGATATATAACCCTAATGCAAATAAAAATTACTCACCGATGAAAACAATACAAACCGCGAGACAATTACCAACACAACAAAAATTTTCATCCCTTAACGCACCAACGAATCAATTCAAATTTTAATAACATAAATTTCCACAACCAATTTAGACAATTTCCAAGACTCACATTTAACTAAACTTTACAAAACCAGTATTTATTCCACGGTTTAATTAAAACATAAACCAACCAAGACAAACATTTGGCACAAATCCCAATAGAAACACACCTATGATAAATAACAATAACAACCCCAACGGTGATTACAAACCAACCAATATGGACACTTCATTTGGTAACACTAGACAAAACACAAAAATATCGCAAATCAGACTAAACTATAACCAAAAACGAAACTTCACTTCCGAAGAACTATTCAAGCAAGAAGTAGAAGATTTTGACAACCCGGTCGCGGATAATGACGCAACTCCGAGTAGAGACGATGAAAAAAATTACGAATGCCACAACCCCTATGAAAATGACAGAGAAGACGAAGAAGAAAATGCATGCTCAAATTTTCAGTTAGACCGATTCAAATACGACCAAACGTAATTAATTTAAATAACATCCATCAACACATTTTACCCTACATAGAAATACCTCAAGCAGAACTGACATTACTAATCGATACTGGATCTTCAAAAACTTTAATTAGTCCCAGAACCGTACAAAAATATTATTTAGAATTTGTAGAAAGAGAACCTTTCAAAATCAAGACAGCCCACAAAACGACAAAACACCAATTTATAGCAAACATACCCCTACCAAAAAATTTTAACGTAAAAATGAAACACAAATTTTACATCTTTGAATTTAACAACAAATACGACGGATTAATAAGCATGGATCTTCTAAGAAAATTAAGAGCAAACATTGACATAAAAAACCGATTACTGAGAACAAAATACGGACAAATTCCCATTAAATTCGAAAACAGTAATATTCAAACCGATCAAAAATACACAATTGAACCCAGGACAGAAAAACAAATAAAAGTTTTAGTAAACTCAAAAAACAGCATAGGCATCATAAATCACATGATATTTCAACAAGGAATAGAAACACCCACCGTGTTAGTACAAATAAAAGACAGTTACGCCAACACAACAATTTTAAACTCAAACGAGATTGCCCCATAGAAATATCATTGACAAATCCAATAGACGTAGAAGAAGAAATTCAGCGAGATGGAAATCGATGAGGAATATGAAAGCGATTCCAACCCTACAAGACACGATAGGATGTTTAAAGAAAATTTAATTAACATTCGTTTTAATGAAGACATTAATAACGAAGAAGCGAGAGCAATCAAGGATTTATGGTTCGAATACCGAGATATATTCCATCGTGAAGGAACACCTTTAACTTTTACCAACACCGTCAAACATAAAATAGAATTAATAGACGATAAGCCAATCTTCACCAAAGCATAAAACTATCTCAAGCAAGTCAAGAAGAAGCAGATAGACAGGTAGCAGATGTATTGAAGCAAGATATCATCCAACATTCAAACTCACCAAAGAACAACCTCGTATTAATAGTACCAAAGAAGTTAGATGCCTCAGGCAAACGTAAGTATAGAATAGTTATCGATTACAGAAAACTAAATGAGAAAACTGTAGACGATAAATACCCGCTAACCAATATTACGGAAATCTTGGATAAATTAGGAAAGTGTCAATATTTTTCGACATTAGACCTCGCCTCCGGATATCACCAAGTAGAGATGGACGAGAAGGACACAACCAAAACAGCTTTTAGTACACCTAGAGAACATTATGAATACAGACGCATGCCGTTTGAATTAAAGACCGCACCCGCTATTTTTCAAAGAGTAATGGACAACATTTTAAGAGGGATACACAATGAAAAATGTCTTGTATACTTAGACGACATTATCGTATATTCAATATCACTGACTGAACACATTGAAAGATTACGAGAAGTTTTGGAACGATTACAAAAAGCTCATTTTAAAGTTCAATTAAATAAAAGTGAATTTTTTTTAGGACACATAATAACACCTTGTGGAGGTATGTCAAACCCAGAGAAAACGAACGCAATATTAAATTACCCCTTACCCAAAACCAATAAGGAAATTAAAGGATTTTTAGGACTCAGTGGTTATTACTGAAAATCATCAAAGGTTACGCACAAATAACCAAGCCATTAACAAATTGCCTAAAGAAAGGTAGTAAGATCAAACACCCTAGAATTTATTAAATCAGTAGAGAAGATTAAATGCATCCTTACGAATCACCCTGTATTAGAATATCCAGATTTTTCGAAACCATTTATATTGACAACCGACGCATCGAACGTAGCTTTAGGCGCAGTATTGAGCCAAGGAAAAGTAGGTAGCGATAAACCAATCAGCTACGCATCAGGGACACTAAATGAAACAAAACAAAAATACAGCACAATTGAGAAAGAATTATTAGCAATAATATGGGCAACAAAATATTTTAGACCATATCTTTATGGAAGGAAATTCTACATATACACCGACCATAGACCATTAATATGGTTATCCAAACTCAAAGAACCGAATTCAAAATTACAGAGATAAAGGATTAGACTAGAAGAATATGACTATGAAATTATATACAAAAAGAGAATTTACAACAATAATGCAGACGCACTAAGCAGAATACAAATCAACGCAATGGAGACAGAGTCAGTTAATGTAGACGAAACAGAGATAAGGGAAAACTCAGAAAAAATAGAAACCATACACCTAACGCAAAATGACGAACCAAAAATTGCAATCAAAATTTTAAATGAAGCGATAGACACGAAACCAAATCAATGCATAGTTACCGAAGTATTAACCAACCCCAATCCAGTAAAATATACAAAAACGGAAAATTATACCAAATTTAAATAACGAAAGACGACAACGAAGAGCAGATACTTAAAACTCTAAAAGAATAAACTCTAGATAGAAAACGATTTTATTTTTATTTCACCACCGAACATTTATACAAGAGATTTTCAGAATTATATATTAGATTATTTAATAACTCAGGACCCGAGATTATCAGATGTACACGGAAATTAATAACAGTAGATGACCCTGACGAAATAAACGAGGTAGTTCGAAATCAACACGAAGGAAAAACCAACCATCGTGGAATCAACGAAACATTAAAACAACTCATTAGAAAATATTATTTTAAAGACAAGAAAAAATTCACCACGGATTTTATCAACTAATGCGAGTTATGTGATAAGGCAAAATACGACAGGTCACCCCCAAAAATACCCTTAATGTTAACTAAAGCACCCAATAAACCTTTTCAAAAACTACATGCAGACACTTTGGCAGTAGAAGCGCAAAACTTTTTAACAATGGTAGACGCATTCACGAAAGTAGACCAAGCGATACCCATTATTTCAAAAAATAGTATCGATGTAACTCAAGGATCTTACAGTACTTTACATTTTATGGCACATCCGAATCAATAACTTTAGACAATGGAAGCAAATTCAGAAACGAAACAATACAAAATACCCTCAAACTTCACAAAATAATAATTCATTTTATAGCAGAAAATTACCCCGAGTCAAATAGGTTAATTGAAAGATTACACCTAACCTTATTAGAACAAATCAGACTATTAAGATTAACCTATAAGAAAGAGCATATCACTAATTTAATATCATACGCTCTAATTGCTTACAACAACACAATCCACTCATCAACTAACTTTATACCCTTCGAATTAACATTAGGACACTCAGATCCCGCAACCCTTACGATATACACTGTAACAAAGAAGTATTACCAACAGTATGCAAAAGATCACAAAGAGAAATTAAAAATAACTTATGATACTGTAAAAAATAAATTAGATAACGATAAAGAACGTATTACAAAAACCCGCAACGAAAACACTAATATAAATAAATTTTCAGTAGGACAAACCGTGTATGAGAAAAATTTCAAACGTAAAAGACACAAAACGGCCTCCAGAAATTTAGACCCGTTTAAAATCAAAAAGATCTCAGAGAAGAATGTAGCCGTAGTAGATAACGGAAAAATTGTAAAATACATTCATTTAAAGAATCTAAGACACCCTGTAATTTCAGATGGACAGCCATCACCTTTGCCGTCAACCTCCATCCAGGTAAAACGGACGACAATGACATAATAGTGGAAGACATTAAAAACAACCCCGGTATACTACCAGTAAAATTGAGAAGTATGCAAAATACAATAGATTACTGGACATTCGCACAGAAATTTGATTTATCAGAATTAAAACAAGAATTTTATATAATTAGAGATAATTACTACAGACTGAAACAATCAATGGACACAGCCAAATTCGGAAAAGAATACGCGGTAGAAATGCTTAACTACAAAAATATAATGTAGAACATCTTAAAGAACACAAACGACAAATTCACTCGATTAATACCGACAGACCAAATCACAAGACAGAAAAGAGGATTTATTAACGGACTAGGAAATATTATAAAAGAGATCACTGGTAATTTAGACAACCAAGATGCTGAACGATATGACAATGCAATACAACAACTAATTGAAAACCAGAATGACATAAAAACTATTGTTAGAAATCAAATATTCTTAACTCGGTCAACCATAATAAAATTCAATGATACATTAAGTAAATTAGTAAAAAACCAGGACAGTATAACTAACAGAATACTATCCCTTGAAAGTAACATGCAAACCACAATACTAGGAATGCCAGACTTAATAAGATTCAACACGATATTCAATTAGATGATATCAACCATTACCATAATTCAACAAATTTTAGCCATGTTAGAGAACGCTGTAACATTTGCTAAATTAAACACATTACGTGCTAGTATAATAGAACCAATTGATTTATTAAATGAATTATTAAGAATTAGATCACTCATAACTAACAGTATACTACCCTTTGAAGCAACGTAAACCAACAAACTTTTATTTGAAAAGATAGCCATAGTAAAGGGTTATGTAAAGAATAATCAAATTACGTTTTTAATAAAAATCCCCATGGTAGAAATTAATCCTTATAATTATTATCATTTATTTGCTTTCCCGTGAAAGTTGCTAGCCAGTATCAACTTATTATTCCTAAAACCAAGTTCCTTTCCCTAAATGAACTTAGGTATGGCTTCACGAATGAAAAGTGCAAAGAAGTGGCACCCAGCCAATATTTATGTCAATCATTAACGACGACAGCTATTCAAACGGATAGCTCTTGTGAAGTACAACTATTAAGATCCTTTAAGCACTAGGAAAATTGCGAGTCAAAACTAGTACAAAAGACAAACATAAAAATTTAAAAAGTCACAAGCAACAAATGGATTGCTGTATTTCCACAAGAAGTAATAGCAACTACCCATTGCAACCACGAAGAAAACAGTCTAGCTTTAATTGGAAGCAAGGTAATCACAATAAAAGAAGATTGTTATTTAAAATTAAAAAGCGAAATTATTCGAGTATACCAAAATCCAGCAATAAAGAAGAAATTCGCAAATCTACCCGAACTACCGTTCAGGATTACACAACCCAAAGATGACGAAATCAGCAAGAAACCAATTCAACTAGAACATCTAGACCTAGACGATCTCAACCAAGCCGTAAAGTTAATGAACAGTTATAAAGAACATTTAAACGAAGTGAAAGTGCCAAAACTACACTACGATAATATCAGTGTTTGGACAATTTTATTGATCATTGTAATAATTTTATGAACTATGTATTTATTTATTGTACAAAATGTATTTTAGATATAGAAACAAAGAAACGAAGTTTAATAAAGAAACAAAGGTATATAAAAAATTATAAAAGATCCCTTAGGAACAATAAGTTTTAAAAATTAAGCAAAACCCTTAATTTTCATCTACGACGGGAGAAGTTACATATCCCGCAAATCAATATATATGTATATTTAAATAATTATTAAAACTTAAGTTAGATGCAACAATGTATAATTGAAAAACATATTACAAAAGGTTAATGGAAGTTCATAAACCAGACATGAGAACGGATATGAATGCATTGTATTCTAGACGTAGCATGACAGCAGGTGCAGGTCACAATAGATTTTATAAAACTTATTGTTAGAATTAAGATTACTAAGAAGTAAAACTTTGTATTGTATAAAGAAAATAGCAAACATGAGCTCTGCAATTCACACAAGCAATGTGAGGGGCAGGGATAGCATAAAAACCCTCAGGAACCCAAGATGGCCAGTCAGTCTAAAGCTTCACAACTTTAACATTATTGGTAGTTCAAGCTACTCAATTTAGTTTAATTAATTTAATCAGTGAAAAGTAACTTTGATTGTTAAACGTTAATGAATATAACACAACCACTTGTTAATTTTCATTGTAATTTTTGTTTTAATAAAATTGTTAGAAGAGTTTTTAAGGGAATCTTTTTTAAAATGCCGCTCCAAGAAATCCAAAATCTAACTGGCCCCTTTTTAAGATTTATTATTGGCATGTTTTTCCGTATTTTCTTATATAGAGAAGAATTAAATACAGTACTGTTATTAGTCCATATTATCAATTGTTTATCCAAATTGCATATAGACAAACTTAAGAGTTCCTTTTGCTATAGACGGAAGATACGAATGGAATTTAATTGGCAGACCTTTAACTAATAATCTTTAGAAAGCTGTTGTGTACCATGTGTTTTTCGATGAAAACTCATTTCACCTTCAAATTGAATTTTTATTATGCAATTGCAAAGTTAACGGAAAAGGATTGCAAAGCGATTTCTATACAAATTTTAAAACCTACTATGCATTAATTAATGGCAGATATAAGACTTTCTAAAACTTTTCCGTCAATACGACAAACTACTCTTTAGGTTTCATAATCGTGCTTGTCACGCGTGTACGACAAAAGAACTTACACAACAATTCATAATTATAATGAAGGATTAAAGTTGAAAATGGCACGTATCTATCATTCTGTTATTGGCGTGAATGTTCAATGTAAGGAATGCAAGGGTATGACTAGGGTGGTTTACAATTTTCAATTCAATTCAAAGACGCCAACATCTTCAGATATTGCAATATGAAAAGGACTGTTCGGGAATTTCAAGAATTACGCAGACAATAATGGTGTGAATATTTCACATTAACTGTAGTATTCCAATATCGTTAGGTTTAATCAAATACAAAATAAAGGATATTTTTCATATAATCATATGCGTTGGAAGGAAAAATATTTTCTCATTGATGTTTCAATGCTAAAATTCATTAAAGTTACATTTTGTAAATGCGTAATCTAGGTAATGTTGGAAATTCAAGAAAGGAATTGCATTTAAAAAATTATCAATTAACACCAGGAAAATTTTGTATTACTAAAATGCTGCTAAAGGTAAGGTTTTGCCAAAATTTAACTGGCATTTTCTGAAATCACAAGGTCTAACGTAAATACTGCAATACCGTACCAATAGCAGCAAGAAATTCTGATCCACTTAATCTAAGAATTATAAAATTATAATTAAATTTTGTTTAACGTGTAAAAGATTACTGAAAAATAGGAAATGTAAAAATAGAATTACAAGCGATCTTTTTAACTTACATTAATTATTTCATGTAGTGTCAAAATCTTAACGAACCAATACAAGTTCAAAAATGTACTAAGTTAGATTGGTAGGGTAGAATGGGGCAGGTTCGGACATGGGGCAACGTCTAGACAATTTAAATTTCCCATTCCTACACTAATATATGTTACTTTCAAAAGTGGCATCGTACCTTGGCGTTATGAAAAATAAAAACCAAATGCAAAAAGTGGAAATTAATCTAAAACGGACAAAATTATTGTTGATTCACTCTGTAAAATGGATTTTGCAAATAGTTAAGAGTAATTCAACATGAGATTTCAATTCTTTTGGTTTTAGAAAATGTGATTCCATTTATGGCAGTTAGTATAATTAAAGTAATAAAAAATAAATCTTCTTAAAATAAATTGGTATAATTTATCAAAATATTAAGGATAGTGCATGAGTCATTTAGTAGAATACACACTGAGACAATAAAAACTGTTGAAATAAAAGTTCTCATAAATCATACAACGTATTAAATATGTGATGGATGCAGGGTGTCATCGTTAAACTCAAACTACATAATCTGAAAGCTATTTATAATAAAATACATATTAGGACGGGACTCAGATTCATAAATTAATTTAAACGATAAAAGGGTAAACAAAATATTTATTTCAGTCACGATCCACAGCAAAATCATATCATTTAAAAAACCTTAGAATTATGAATTAAATAACCATGAACCGATTAATAGAAATGTTTAATACCATAATTATTTCAAATGTAAAAGAGCTTTTATAAGTTTTAGTTAAATAAATTAAATTCAATGTTAAATAGTTGCAATATAAAGACAACTTTAGACGCACTTTAATGTTAATACAATGTAGAAAAAACTACAACGTTTAGTAGCGAAACGCACTAATATTAAGTTTCTGATAATTAATTATAGCATTAAATACAAAGTGACAAAATTTCAGTGTATCTATAATAGAATAACCACAAACACGTAGCTTTTGCATGATAGTACACTGTTAGCTCACGATTGATTCGCGTGTTAAAAAAGACTAGATATAACCCCTTCCTTGAATGCAAAAACGAGTGGAAAGTAAAGGACAATAATTAGATTCAACGGAAGATAGAATTAATGAGTCGGCCGTTATAAACACACACATATGTACAGGTGAACAGTGAAAAATTCTTCATCAAGTATACACCTTTGATTATGGAATAATAAACGGACGTTAACGTGGTGAGTCACGGATTTTCAATAGAACCAACAACACAAATATATATTGGGAGCAGCAAAGATAATTTGAGAAAAAGCATACGATGACGAGGTAATTTAATGTTCACTCGAATGGACGTCACTTGAAGGCGTAACTGTAAGTCATACTTTATTGGAATTAGATGTATTTTTGGTAGCATATATGTATGATGTTTGTTTTATAAATTATTAATAAATGTAGTGTTAAATCATTAGAGATATAGCATCTGGACATTGCAAGTAAATGGCACATTAGAGGCGTGTTGTAAATTGTTATTCTAGTTAAGGATCAAAGTTATGATTAACTGCAAATGAACTGATTATGAAATTTTACTATTATGTGTATGTATTTGTTTACAGAAATATCCTTTGGTCACCGGCGTTAATCTTAATTAAAGTAAATTTAAAATTGTCATATGCATATCTGTTCACAGGACTGATGAAATAATGTTTGTATAAAATAGATTTAGGTGATGTGAGTTGAGATTTGCTGCTTTATTTGTTCAAACACACAGACGACATTTTATTAAAAAAATCCATTTCACCAAAACGGTTATGTAATAAAAATCCCTCGGATCGCTCATCGTCTTAAGGGATTTTCACTAAACTAGATTAGATGAGTTGGCACCCATAAACTTGACAGAAATTGAAAACCTTTCAACGTATGTGTTATTGGTGACGTTGCATCGAGTAAATTGTTACATTTTATGAATCTCTTTGTTCTATTTTCTTACATGGGTACCCCTCCGTACAACTGTAGTTAGTCGAAGCACCCTTATTTTGTTACGGAAATACCGTTTTTTCTGGGAAGTTCTTAGTTTAAGGATTTAACACTTCATTCGCCCGTAACATGTTATTTGAGAAATTTATGTCGATATTTAGTGTTTTAAGCAAATTATTTTCAAATACATAAAAGTAATTGTCGAAAGTAAGTATTAATGTTTTATTCGTTTACAAGGTTAAACACTTTTTACTACTACACAATTTAATTATTTACGGTGTATATCTAAAACATTGATTATTGTTGCACCACACTACTTAACATTTAAATTCTGGTAAGGTTAGGAATGTGACAGTAAGGTTGCTTGGAACAGATGGGGCAGATTCGGGCACTGATTATTAGGTCAGCTTTGGACTTTGTTTGGACCTGTACCATATAGTATACTTTCATGATTATTGAAACTTTTAAGATAATTAGAACGTATTTAAAAAAGAGAAACATGCCTGCAGTTTCAAAAACAACAATGAAAACAGCTGTATCTAGGTTGAAATTAGATATTGGGACACTTCAACGTTAGCGTTAGTTGACTTGGGTGAATACACAAGGTTATTAGAGGGGGTAGCAGTTGTTCGTTGTACAACGGAGATTGAAAACAAAGTAGGAGAACGGTGACTTTTAGCGTGTATGCAGAAGTGGGATGAAAAAAACAAACGTCAAGATAGACGTAGTTTAAACGGTAACTTTTGTCAGCTGTGAATATACACAACGTGATTGGAATGAGATGTTTGAATACGACGAAACGATTTAGTACGGGAATGCTATTGTGAGCTTGAAACTTGTGTTTTCGAAAATAATCGTGTCAGTTAGAGGATGAAATACATAGAATTGGTATAAGTGAGTTTTGTGTGGGTCAGTTTTTGGAAAACTGTGGCCGTTGGAAGTGAAGTTCGTTTAAGTATTGTGTATTGTGTATTGAAGAAAATTTGAGGAATTGTGGCAGGGGTTGTGGGGTGGAGAAACTAAATATAAACCACCAAACATGGATAGGAGGCTCTCTTAGTTTTCAACCAACTTACAGCTCTTATGTTTTGACAAGAGTACGTCGCTCTTGATTTTTGATAGGCTGACGGCTCCAAGGTTAAAATGCTTTTACGTTTGCATAAAAGTTCAATTAATGTACACCAATTGATGTAAGTAAAAACTGTTTGATTTTAATTTGCACGGAGTGTGCCAAGTATGCAATTTGGAATGGAGTGGATGTCAGTATTTGGTCGGTTTGGTTAATTACCAACAATTTATGGTATTAGTAGAAGAGGTTTGGAGTTTGGATGCCCTATCAAATTGGTAAACTATATGACTTCTTGGTGATATGATTGTAGCTTGCAGTTGCAGTTATAGCAATCCAGATTGGGGTGTTCCTGAATTCACCAGTTCTCGATACAATGGTAGCTGGCGCGTGGGTGAACATGGAATCCAGATAATTGATGGTTTTCGTTGTATATGTGTGTAAATAAGGGCTTAATGACTTGGTCATTGGGGGTATAATTTTATGAACTAAAAGGACAAACAAGGGAAGAGGTACGGATTGAAAATGACATCAATTAGACGTTGAGTTTGAGCGCTGTTACATAAACCAAAGGACATAACCGTGAATTCAAATAGCTCTCCACCGGTAACACTAAACGCAGTCTTCTCACAGGCAGATTCATCTAACCCGATCTGCCAGAAGGCGCTTTTTAAGTCTATTGTGAAAACATACCTGGCGTCCTTAACATGTTTAAAATTCTGTTCGTACGAGGCAATGAGTAAGAATTATGTTTAGTGACTTCATTGAACGCTCGCCCATCGAATCAGAATATATATTCTCCCGGTCCTTTTATTACTAGAAGTACCGGGCTATTTAAAAAACCTTGTGACTCCCGGACCACGCCTAACTCCAGCATTTTATAAACTTCAGAGTTAAGTATATTCAGCATATAAGGAAATAGAGGGTATTGCTTCTTCTTAAAGGGTTTGTTTCCTTCCTATCCTTCTTATCCTCCTTGGAATATCTGAACAGTTTATTGTTGATATCTTTCTTGTAATTGGTTATCATTGAAACATTAAAGGATCTTTCATTTGTAGACGAACAACCTTAGTGTTTCAGGATAGAAACTTCCTTAATTTTTTGACTTTCTCTTTTAGTTGCTAACTTCTAAGATTTCACAAAGGGGCAGACCTTGTTGGTATTCAATAAGTATATTTTTCCTAATATGTTTTACCGTTTAGGTTTTGGGTGGTAGTGAACTTAAACGACCAAAAAGATTTTCTATTCTAGCAATAAAGATAGTGACTTTCGCGACAGATTTTTGTTTATACGATTTAATCTCACTCCATATATCGTCATCGATATCTGGGGATAAAAGTTTTCTTTTAATAATTCCACTAAACAATTCCAACAATTAATCGAATTCTGAACGCTTCTGAACCATTCAAAAGCATTTCCAGAAAAAAGTTCAACTGCGGAATTAAAAAGTTCATCTTCAGAAATTTGCCTGGATTCCGAAATGTTTCCAAGAAAGTATAAAGCTTTCTTGGATCTCCATTAAATTTGATGTTGCAGCTTAACAATATTTTGCCCTTGATTAAGCGACTACAGAAGATTGTCTCATTATTTGTTGTTCGTTCGTCGCAAGTTCTTCTGGAGGCGGTTGTTCAGAATCTAACTTTAAACCGAATTTTTTTTGTTAATTCTACATCAAGCTGCAAGCTCATTGCATAGGCTTCAATTTTCCACGAGAATTAGTCAGACGTAAATGTAAGACCTTAAAGGAATCGTTTTACAAGGGCCGGGACATCATATGCTCAAGATTGCAAACGAAATGGTAAACTTGCCCTAGTTTCAGTAGTGGCGTCTGTTAATAATGTTGAAATAAAAGACAACGTGGCATCAATGGCTTTTTGTTCAAGTTTAATGTCGTACTTTAACCGGGTCATATCAATGAGGCTTCCCAAATTCGTCCCTTCACGCTCCAAAAGCTTACCTAAAATTTTTTTTTCTCATTTTGGTTTTTAGTCGTATAGACTTCCCAAATTTTTAATTCATAATCAATCTCTTCTATCAATAGATGCAAAGACTTAATTTTACCCGACATTTTAAAATATGTTCTTTCTCACTGTCCAGTTTCAACAACTACTAAACATAGATAATATTTATTATCTATATTCTTGCTGAGATATCAACAACTCTTCAAAATTACATTCGCAATGTCAAATATACTTATAAAAAAATAAACAATCTGAAAAATGTTTGCTTTCTAAAATACCAAATAGTCAAAGTATCTAACGAACAATTTGTACAGCCGGATTTTTAATTAGATTTGCAGTTCTATTATTATTAACAATGCAATGTGCAAAGTAAAAGATAAAAAAATCATAATTTTCATGTTAGACCGGGCGCTAGAGGTAAGTGAGTATGCAAAATGTGAGGACCGAATTCCACCAATGGATTTGAGTTAAGAAAAGGTCGAAGATTAATAATGCGGATCTTGCCGGTCAATTTTTTGGTCCATTTTTTGTTTACCCCCTCTACTCTTATTTGTAAAGGAAATGTATTGAGTACATGTTATAAAATCATTTTTATAATTATTTCGGTAATAATTTATAGTTTTTTCTAATGGTTGAAGTGTGGATGGATTGTTGAAAAAAAAACAAAAGTAATAAAATCTTTTTTTATTAATAAAAAAAGTCATATAAAAAAACCAGTGAATTTAAACAAAAATATACTTAAAGTGGGCAAACAATTACTCATTTATATTTAGACAATTGTTATTAATACATTTACATAAAGAAATACAAAATAATTCTGATTTTTGCAACTGCAAGACATTGTGCGACAATTTGCAATACATTTACAAGGTTGAATTAAAGACTCTGGTAAAGACGGCTTAGTCATTTGTCGTGGACGTAAGTCACCATTCAGCTTTTCATAACCATATAAGCAATAATCAATGGGGTGTAATTGTGTTTGATGAGAATTTTTCCAAATAAATGTTTGTACTGTGGCCCTTAATAAATGCAAATGCAAAGCATCTGATGTGCATATCACTTTCATTAAATTAAAACCGAAACCTATGTTTTGAGAAATCAGTTTATATCTGAGTTCATCAGCAAATAATTTTTTTGAAAAAATAAGTGCAAACTATTTCTAACTGTTTCAATTGCTCATTATTTAGGTCAAGGTTTCCCATTGACATAAGAGCTGTTTGTACATAATCTTCAGACGCAGCTTTCAAACATTGCATTTTACTGCCAAATCTGCTAGTAGTTTCGCAACCATTTATAGTATGTGATACTGGCAATATATCGCATATTCTTTCACTCGGGGATTCAGCAGCTAAATGGCATCCTAGAAAATATTTTTTATATGAAAACCGTCGAACCATAGATCAAGACATCCTATATTTGCTAAGTATTCTCAGAAATTAATTGCCAAGACGAATACATCTGTATCAGCGCTAATTACAATAATATGAGCAGATTGAATCCTTACTGCGTGAAATATGTGGCAAAACATTCTTGAATCAGCTTCTAAGTGAACTGATTGTAATTCAAGCACCTCACAAAATAAAGACCCTTGTACCTTGAAACATTTAGTTGGATCGTCGAATCTTCCACAATTGTACATCTCGCAGTCTTCTTTAACTTGTGCATATTTTGGAGCATTGGTGCAAAAAAATCGAACAAGTTGTAATTTATTTTGAATGTTTGCAAGGAAAGCTTTACAATCAGTAGGAATTTTTGTTGAATGACTTGAAATTATGATATTTTTAATAATTCGGCCTTTACTCCGTAAGTTTGACTCCAAAAACTTTATAGAAATGTCGTCATATCTATCGAAAATTACATCTATCCTCTTCACGTCAGGCAACGTAAAAAATTGCATAATTATTTTGAAGAAAGCTTCGGCAAAATCACCAAAAGTATTGAACTTATTCAACTGAATTTTGTGAACAAGTGCCATACCATCAACAATATAAATTTTAAAAGTATTTAAATTTATTATATCTTGCTGAGAGGTTGTACCACAGTTATAGTTTTTGAATTTCAACGACGAGTTGTGATTTTGGTGACTTCCTGTAAAATCCGTCATTGTCAAAGAAATATTTGCAGTAATCCAATACCTCATACGATGCTAATATCTTTGTATCAAATCCACGTTGAGAAGCCACCAAGAATGATTTTTGGAAAATTGTTATGTCTGTTACGTCTTGCAATTTTTTGTTGGAAGTATTTTGTTTGTTTTCGCAGGAATATCTTCAAAGTTGTAAAATTTAGTTTTTTGTATAGGATCCGATAATTTCTTAGTTTTCTTGAACAATCTTTCATTTTCGTATGTATTTAATAGAGTCTCCCCATTTTCTTTAACATTAATTAAGCATCGCGCACTTGATTCTTCAGCAAGTTGACCTGTGAAAATATTGCGAAGCACACAATCCCCACTACTATTAAATGGATTGCAGGCTTTGAAACATTTAATGATATTTTCAACATCCTTTTCGTCCGTATTAATTCTCGATTGTGTCCATTCATTATGACTATTAATGTCACCTGTAGTGTCAGATTGTATTCCAAGGTATGAAGAAAGCATTGAGTGAACGCTATTTTTTAAAGGATACAGAAGCAACCATCTTTGCATTGCTTCTTCATTTTAGTGATACCAATTAAGCCTCCAGTCACTGCAGAAGATCGGTTCTGAGACTGTTCTAGTGCTAAGTCACAGCCAACTGCATTGAATGTTCCTGGAGTTCGCTTGACGGCATGCATTCCTCTCTTCATATCATATATAACGTCTGGAGGTAGTTGTAACATATCTTGTAAGTAAAGTGTCACCCCACGAATATAATTTGTGTGATTCATAGAAAAGAAATAAGGTAAAAATTGTCGAGTAGTTAATAAATGTAATTCATAGTTATTACTTCTGTCAGCCATAATTGAATTCAAAAGAATTTCTATCATTTCACAGTAATTATTTAAATATTTGAATAGTTCGTTTTCAGTGCTCATATTATTTAAAAATTTTGAAAAATTGTAAAAAGAAGTTTCAATTATAGTTTTATGATGGTTATATTTATCACTTAAACTGGTACGATCCTTATCTACTGTTACCTCTCTTATCTCCTGAAGACAGATATTCAATTGCTGTAATTGCTCATTAAAAGTCTCATCTTCAGATAAATTCATGTAATCAACAAATTCTGTAAACTGTATGCTTCTCAATGCTTCATACATAAGTTTATGTGCTCTAATGCCTCTGTTGTACTGAGTACCTTTAAGAATTGATGCCAAAGTATTAACACCATAAACATTGGCTTCGATAAGAATGCTGTCGAGTCCACTTCCTTCTATATATTGGCCCAAACATCGTAAGAAATTTTTTTGTAGATGAAATGTTCCAATTCTTAATATCAATCCTCAAATTCTTGACTACTCTGTTGGATATTTTTGCTATCAGGTAAATAGACATGTCGCATGAAAGAACAGCTATATTTTTATTTAATGATTGACATAAGTTTACAAAATTTCTCATGGCAGTATACACAACATCTTTTGAAGTAGGTGGCTGAGGAATTACCGGGCTAAATCCAATTGTAGATATACGAGAATTCTCACATGATAGTAATTGTTGGAATGGAGTCCATCCTGGTATCGAGTTCTTCAATGGTCGACAAAAGTTGTTCAATAATTGATCATGTTGCAATCTACATAAAACCCAGAGCAAAGTATCAAATTGTGTGTAACTGTGAGTGAAAGTTAATAGACAACTGCTATTAACATAATTAGATATTGAGGGCTCCATACTTGCTGTGAAGTGATGAATTTCTTGAGAATGTAAGGTTTTCAAATCATACTCAAACTGTTCAGCTGTAGGTTTCAATTTAACGAGATTTATTTCGTTCTCGATAGGATTTTTTTCTTGATAAACTACCATTGCTGTTACATGGGTAGAGTCTTTACCGCTTAATGTTTCTTCATTGAAGTCATTGTTGTCAATAGCGCCATGAAGAAATAACGATGAATTTTTCACTATATTCTTAGGAATAAGCAAATTGTTTTCTGCATCTTCACACGCAATTGAAATTATTACTTCTAAATCAAGCTGCTGTAATGCTTTATAGCTGATGCAATGTCCAAACTTATTCAATATACTTATCAACTGTTTTGATCTAGTCAAGTGATGAATTGATTCAGCTAAAGCTATATGTTTTGGTGTCTGTTTCTCAGTAACCGTAAAAAATATGTCATAGAACACAGATAATGCTCTTCTATAATAGTTATTGCTCAATTTTTGGTTTTTTGCATTAAACAAAGCTTGCAGAAAAATCTCCCATGTTTGTGGCAATGTTCCATTTTCTAAGAATTTTGGAGCAAATTTTCATCACGTAAATAGCCACTAGGTATTAGTTCTGTTTTAATAGTTCTTGACGCAATGCTTTTGCACTCTGAATGATGTAGTTTTTGAATTGATGCTACGAACATGTTCTATTATTTCCGCCAATGGTATATTTCCATAAACACTAATGAAGATTGTGATCTATCAGTTGGGTAAGAAAATAAAATGTTTTCACCAAATTTATCAATAAGTAGTGATTTCACTAGACGGTTCTCGATCACAGCATCTTCTATGTTTGTAAGTACAGTGAGTCGCTGAGCTAAGAACTGCACTTCAAAACAATGAGTTGAAAACTTATCTTTAATTTCATCTATGAGTTTGTCAAATGCATCGTGAAGCATTTCTCGAGGATTTGATTTGAAGGTCGGCCTACTGGTTTTGTAGAATTTCTCGGCCTTCTTAAATAATCACGGTAGCAATATTTGTGATACCTCACTTCGATAGCAAATAAATCTTCAGGTCGTTGACAAGTACTAAGTTGGGTAAAACATGGTCTTCTTTACTGCGCGCAGTATTTAAAATTTGTTCCGCTGCTGAAATTTCGGAACACAAATACAGCTGCTTATCTTTGTTCCTCGTTAATTTTCCACAAATTAAGCACTTCGACGGTTTATTTACTTCTGCAGGTGTCCTTGATGACGAACGAGATTTTCGAGAACGTAGCCCTACGCTTGCTTCGGAAGTTGAAGCAGACTCTTCTTTTCCTCTTCTTTACACAACGCAATTTCTCGACGCCGTATTTTCTCTTCACTTAAATAGGTAGCTAAACAGTCTTGGTGCCATGAAAAGTTTTGTCTTGTGGAGTCTGGATTATACAGTTTTGAAAACTTTTCACTAATGTTGTCTTTTCTTCTATCTGCTGCTTTTGTAATATTAAGCAGCGTGCTTGACCTTGGTTCTTTAACTAAATCATTTGGTTTATCACAAAATAAACAAAACTGTTCGTTTCGTCTTTTCTTTTCAAATTAATCACTTCCAGCGACATTTCTAATGTTTTTCAATACAGCACAGTTTAAACAGACACTCAAAAATAACGAAAATCAAATTATTTTATGCGTATACAACTAACACGACTTAATAACAAAACGTTTAAACGCCGATAAATGCAGAAACACACTGAATACCTAAGCGCGCTATGCTTACTGTTGGCGCGAAGAGGGGATGTAAAGGGAGCAGGAAGGGACCATCATAGCTGGTGGCAAGATGTGTTTTGTCATTGTTTGGAGTTTCAGGTATAAGAATCCGACCATAGTTGCCGGTCCTCACATTTTGTATACTCAACTACCTATAGCGCCTGCACTATGTAAAGCTTGCATAAACAAAATTCAAATTTAAGGACAAGTTTCTACAACTATAAAACAAACATTTGTGACATTGATAATAAAATACAACTAATTTTAAACTGTGATACGTACCATATGACTTTACAACAAATATAACGACTATATTATTCAAGAGGTTTTCTTTGCAAAATTACATACACTTAACCATTTGTGTATTTACCAAGTGCAACATATTTAATCTAATTTGAATTGCTATCATTTACAAACAACAAATTAAACAAAATTAATTAGGGAAAACTTAAACCAAACTTAACTTAAACTTAAACCAATAAAACCATTTTCAACTTCTAGGAAGGAATAGCCCTCGTACTAATTACTGACAAACAAATTTTGAGGTTTGAATAGTCTGTTCTTTCTAGGGTATTTGAAACTTGAAACTTTATCATAAACATATATTTATCCACATTAAAACTTAAATATTCGAGTTAATATGCATCTAAAGATTAAACTAGTCTGAAAATAACTTATTATTGTTAACATGATTTTACTTTAAAAGAAGTAATTTGTGTCAAATTCCAATTTAATAGCTCGCCTTGAAAAATAATAATTTCAATAGCAGTTGTTTTCGTACAATTGAGAGGTAAAAGTTTTTAATTATTTCAATTGAAGTGACTGTTAAAAGATACCGCTCTTTCTACAAATATAATTAAAAATACTTAGAAAAATTTTCCTCCAATCGGACTCCAACTTAAGAAATGTGGATTCTAGTATAACAAAGAGTAAACGGGAAGTGTTTGTGCGTAACTATTTAATAAGATATAATTTACTAATTTGAGAAGAATATTCCGATACTATAACGTAACAAATAGATACAAATTAAAAATCGTGCAATTATCTGCTGTACCAAACTGAAAATAATATTACCGACTGAATATAACAAATAAGTTTTAAAAGAAATTATGTGATAGAAGAATATTTCAGATCCCACGAGCCACGATGTTGGGCGTCAATGTCGGAAATAAGTATTAAAAGAATTACCTAATCTAGAAAGAATTCTTCGAGTTTCACGTTGGGCGCCAATGTAGCAGACTTTTATTTTTAATATTTCCATCTCGGCCCCTAGGGAGGAGATAGAACAACTATTTGGAATTTAAGGGGACTATGAGTGTGAGTTGGAACGATAAAAACTCGCTGCTTCTGTTAAAATCAGAAAGTATCTATTGTATAACAAATAACTTTTATCTAATAAAAAATTCAATCAATGCACAGGCGTAATGATATTAAAAAAATATTATTTAAACAACATTTTGTCTCTTAAGACTTAAATGAGCATCAGATTTGATAATCACGTACATACTGTAATTTAAATTATTTTGCAATGGTTATTGCTGAAAATTTCTAGTGTATAAAATTTGGATCGATTGTAACTTTTTAAAAATAGCATACTTTAAGTAAAAAATTTAATTAGTTAGCAAAAGATTATTATGTTTGATAATGTGGTGCCAAGTCTTACAGACTGGAACTTGGCTGCTTGGTACATAGTCATAGTGGAAAAGGGGGCTGCAAAAACAATTAATAGACCCTTTTGGGGTCCAGCAAAGTCGCTCATTCTCAACCACTAGTTGTTGGTGGCTGCCTTTAGGCTGGTTAGGCACAGATTCCGGTTGGAATACCAAGAGTTGTTGGCTCCCAGGCTAACGTAGTACGTGACGGATCTGCTTCAGGATTACGAACATGTTGGTCGGCTAGAGGTTTCTCAAAGACGAACAAATGGCTTCCACCCCTACAACCTAGTGTCTGGCTGTGTCATTATCGTGGTTGTTGACTCTACTGGGAGTTCTGCGCTGTAATAAAAATCGATTAAGGAAATTTAAGTCTTTGGACAACAAATCTCACAATCTCCGACTTTACAACCCGTTTCCTTCGAAGATGTTGTCCAAGTGAGCGGATTTAGAAAATTACTTGCCAGGACAGTTCAAGCGGAGGAAGTCTTATCAGAACAAAATGTTTTAATGTCCACGCGCCGTGTGTGTGGAGCAAGTTGGAAACAATGAGGTATTTCTGAAACACTAAGGTGTTTACATCGGGTTTCGGAAGATTAAATAGCTATTTATGACTTTACAAACCAGCTGGATTATTTTCTGCAAGATTGTGGGTACAAAATGTTTAACTTAGCCTTGTATTTGAACTAAATTGGAAAATAACAACAATACTGTTGTTTTCCATATGGAACAAAGGACTTATTAAAAATTGAAGATCGACCTAATCTTGTAAATAAATGGTGTTGGCAATTTTTTTCAATTTTTCTCTTCGCTTATTATGTGGATTTCTAATTTGTTTCAACTAGAATTTTTTCCTTTCAACAAAAAAATTGTTACACTGCCCTTTAAAAAAAATAGAAAAATTCTGAGTTTCAGAAAGAAGGCAAATAACAATATTAAAGCTGTAGATGTATAAACGAATACATTGATAAACGATTAAATTGATAAACGAGTGTGGGCGTAGCTTCGTGTACAACACGTTCAAAAGGAGATAAAATTGGTATGTCGCAGTCGGTAGAAGTCATAATCGGTGAAAGTCATAATACTCTACAGAATGTTATCAAAATATTACTTAAATGCCGATATTTATCATTAGCATACGCCTATCAACACACCTTTCTAAGGGTTGAATTTCTATCTCACATAAATATGAACTAAAAAAATTTTAGGTACCGATAAAATAGAATACTCAATTCTCTATAAACGACAGAGTAACACTTAAACGAAGCATTGCTCACAGTAATTTGCTACACCATCGATAAAAATTATTTCAATCAATCAAAAACTAAGAAACTTTCTTTCAGGAGAGAACCTTTGAGTATTCTCAACTGGAAATTTCTCAACATTACCAAAATTTAACTACAGGTTCAACTAGTCCTTACAGTTGAGTAATATTATATACCAGAGAAAAATCACACAGAACCAAGAAAAATATTTTTTTTCAACTGGGGTTCTATAACGACTACTTCCATTTGTCGCTGATGCACAAACTTGGTCATCAACCAAAAATCTTAAAATACTAAAGAAGAAATTCTAAAAAACTTATGAACTCACAAATTCTATTCCTGACGTAACCCTACTGAAATATCGGAATTAGAACCAAAGTAGGGTCACCAATCTTTAACATGCCAGTTCCCCCACATCAGTCCCATTTTTACTTCTTAAATTAAAAACTAAACGAGAGATCTTTTTAACGACTGTACATAACACATACTTTGTTTCCAGTTTGGCAGAGAATTGGTCGGCAGCATCAGATAAAACTTTATTTCTGCGCCAAACTTTCTCTCCAATTGGAAACGAAATTTCTCTCTTTCGGAAATTTTATTGGTTGGTATTACGAGTATACGAAGTGTGAAGCCTCTTTTGGACTTCAGAAAAAATAGGGCGTAAAAGCTTTAGGTTTGCGGAATAGGACTGTCTACCGCCTGGTTTAATTTCTAGAACTGCTGTAGACCATACTTTTCTATAATATTTTCCAGACAGTGGGGTGCGACGAAAAAATGCAAAAAAGGAATATAACCTGTAACTTCATGCTTAGCTGTATTCAAAGCTAGACAGCTTAACATCTCAATCTTTATGTTCTTTGATGTAACATCTGATTGCAGTACCTCCTGTCTTATTAGTTCTTTCCACAAAATTGCATTGTGAGGAATAACGGTGGGTGAACCAAATTTTTTGAACTTCATATTTAACACAGAACATTTTCCCTATCATCTGAACGAGGGCGTATTTTTGTGAAAAAACTCGCCTAAAATTTTTCAAGCGGACCGTGTCGGGATTCGAACCAGGCGTCTTGGGCATAGTAGTCACGCATACCAACTATGACACCGAGCCGCCTAAAGTCTTTGTATAGCAAATCTCATCATCAACAACTTTTCAACCCACGTGTCTCGATGATGTTGTGGAAGTGAGCGGATTTAGAAAATTACTTGCCAGGACAGTTCAAGTGGGGGAAGTTCTTGTGAGAACAAATTTTTAATGCCCACGCTCCGTGTGTATGGAACAAGGAAACCATGAGGTATTTCTTGAACACTAAGGTGTTTACACGTGCTTTTGGAAGATTAAATAGCTATCTATGACTTTACAAACTAGGTTTCATAACAGCTGGATTGTTTTCTGCAAGATTGTGGATACGAAATGTTGAACTTAGCCTCGTAATTGAACCAAATTAGAAAATAACAATGAGGCTGTTGTTTTTCATATTGGACCAAGGACTTATTAAAAATTAAGAACCGACCTCATCTTGGTGGATTTTTTCATTTTTTCTTGTCTTCACTCATTTCTGTAGATTTCTAATTTGTTTCAACTAGCATTTTGTTTCTTTAAACAAAAATAAATAAATAGTTAAAACACTAACATTTTTTTTTCAAACAGAACGTAATATAACAGCTTCTTCCATATTAAAAAATAAATCACCTATGAATTCGAATTCCTTTATTGAAAAGTGTCCTTTGAAAATTGTCGTGGTTTTAAATATTGGTTAAAATACTTGTTTCATCTATTTCATGCCTATCATCTTTCGCTAGTCAAGTAAAATACCTTCAGTTTTTCCTATGAATTTAATCGTTAGTATTGACCGCTTTTATTTTCAACATCCCCTGCACATGAATAATTCTTTATTTTCAAATCGATTGATATTTACCTGGATACCAAGTGTTATTCCAAGCTACAGCAACAAAATTACGAATGATTACTCCGTCTGCAGAGATTTCCATAATATTCTTGATTGTTGGTTTGACGAACTAATAGTATAGTATTCAACGAGCGAGTTATAACCATTACTCATTCGAAAGGTTTGCACCACCAGCCCGTTAGGGCGAGCGGCGTAATCCGAATGAGTAATGGCCATAACTCGCGAGTGGAATACTATACTTTTCCTACACTATACAAATCTTCATTATTAGATATTTTCTAAACGTTTAAACTAATATCACAAACACTGACAAGCAAAAATTTATTTGTCAAAGTGTAACAGCCTACTTTGCATGATACGAAAATTATACCTCGTGGATTATGAAAAAGGAAGGTTTGCATTGATTGGTCAGAAGTGTTGGATTATGATAATAATCCACGACCATTCAGCTTTTGAACGTACCAATTAGTTATTTTAAACAATATTCTGATGAGAAGGAATGTCTATGCAATATATTTTTCTTTGCCCAATTCAGTAAGGGGGCGCACTCGAGTTATTTGCCACGGGCACAAAGCACCAAGTTTCAGCCCTGTATTATATTCAATAAATATCAATGTTTACGTTACTAGTGTTTAGTTTTGTGAATTATTATAAGAGCATGAAGAAAAGTCACAGATATGAGCAATTCGCATTCAATTCGTCATTCTCAATGACTGATCCTTAAATGATGTTAAGAAAAGTAACAAAATAAATCAAAAACGAAGTAGTAATTGGATCACTCTTTACTAAACGTACGGATTCTGAAATGTAGGTATTACTTAACTAGAAGTTGAATCGGAGTAGGTAAGTTCATGGAAAGCCTTTTTGATATCGGCGATCAAGTGCGTTATTTGTTTTGTATTTTTAATAACGCGAGTTACGTTTCGGGCCTTGGGCGCTGCCTTTTAAAAGTCTTTTTCCAAAACTTCTCGTAACAATTTATTTATTAAACAGAAATTACAATTGGAATTTTGACAAACTTGATAAAATTATACTAAGTCGAAATTTACTATTAATTGAATTTAAATGAGGGCGAGTAGCCTAAGCAAACAACAATGTAAAAGCTGAAATACTCGAGACTGACTGACTGATCTGGGGCTCCCGGGGTATTTATGTTGTCCCTGCCCATCACATGTCTGCTGGAACTTGCAGAGCTCATATCTGCTTATTTCTTTATTCTATTATAGAATGTAACAATCTTAATTTCTAATAATTGCGGTTTCTTAACCGTCTGGAATACAATGTATTCACATCCGTTCTCACAATTTGCTTGTTAACTTTCAATAACCTTTTCTTATTTATCCTTGAATTTACAATATTGCATCTAACTTAAGTTTCTTAATAATTTCCTAAAAATTTGTATTGATTATACATATATGAATTGGGGGATACGTAACTCGCGTCAAACAAATAAATGTTTTGCAACTCATTTCCATTCGTTACTCATTTAATAAATCCTACTTTTCACACGAAACCCGTACACTGTGTGTATTAGAGCATTTTACTTTAGTATTTCTGAAATTAAGTTAAATGTAGGGGTTGATGTAAAATGTATAACTACTCTGTAGAAGTTTCCATAAAAACATTTTAATTGATCTCATTATTTAAAAAACGCAGCAAACGATGGTGGAGTTCCACAAATCTCTATTTTAACGAGATCTACTGTTTTAATAATGGTTAGCATATAACAAAAATTCAATCCCGAGAAGTGAATTTATTTACACCCCAATACGTGCAGGTTGTGGTTTGCTCAATAACTTCATTTAACTGTACTTAATCGGAGCGCACAGCACTGAAGTGTCGAATGCAGTTTGTGAGCTAAATTATGTATCAGCGACTCTTGGAGTGCATATTAATTTGAGAAATTTTTAATCGCTTCTAGTAGAGCGTTGCCTTTTTCATATACTGAACTGTAATTCAATATTTCACGCGAAAAATACCAACAATATTTTGAAAGCCCAAAGCTACTTTTTGCATGAATCACAAAAGATATTTTAAATGCAACTTAAGAAATTTGATCGATGATTTTTAAAAACTTTAATGACGAAGAAATTGTTAGAAAGTCAAAAGGTAAAAGGTGTGGAGATCCTTTATTAATGACAAAATAGTTCAACTTAAAGTCTAATAATATTAGATTTAAATAGAGTTTTTATTCAAAAATTACAATCTAGTCTAATTTAATTACTGTTCATTATCTATGTAAGTGTTAGTACAAATTTATTTAAATACTTATGTAGTAAGTAATTTACTTTCATTCTACTTTATTTACACGAAATAAAGCACTTTGTATATCACGTACGCGGTTGGTATAAAATATAACTAGATTAAACAGTACCTAATCTTGCAAAATATATAGCATCGATCTTAAATATTCGATACTTTTGAGAAACTTCTAATTTATTCCACAACAACCCGTATCCTAGAAGCACACTGTAAAAACCTTCTCCAAATATATGTTATAGAAACTGTTGTTATTGTTCAAAGGGAGCGGCGTCTTAAAGCAAGTAGGCTGGGTTTGGCTAATTGTTTAATAAACTTAAGCAAAATCATTATAAGTTTCAAATTTACATAATATAATAAGTGAAATTGAATGATTTAGCAGTTAGGATGGCTTCGGATTGCTTCATGGTTGCTGTGGAGCCAGAATTACCCTTGAACACCGATTAAATGTCTGTATGCACCATTTATTGGGGTGTATAAGTCTTCGGAAGTCTTCGGCTTTCTTCGGGAAGCTTCGGAAGTTGCTTAAGAGGCCCAGTGTGAACTTGAACAACGATGATTAGGAGAAATATACAGGTCGGCGAGGTCCAGACATCTTCGGTGGTCTTCGGATCTCTTCGGTAGTCTTCGTGTTTTTTAGTGGTGGGTCAATGTTACGTTAAAAGAAATTATGAAATGAAATTATATGCACTTAAAAACTACTATATACAAAAGAAAAAGGTTCAGAAGGTCTTCGGTTGTTTTCTGACCTCTTCGGCAGACTTCGTCTGGTGAGCTTCTACGGGGATGTCGTCCCTGTAGTAGAGCTTGACACAATCACAATAACGACTGATCGGCGAAGTATGGAACGGAGTTTAACGTTCATACGTGCTTGCTAATTATGGATTGATGAACTACGATGACGGCCTCCAGGTACGGCGGCGGATAGGGTAACGTTTGGGACAGGATGCAGGCTATAATGAGCGTTGCGTTAGGGTTTAGCAGGCTATGGCGGGCACCGCTTGGAAAGGTCCTGCAGGCTATGATGAGCGCCGCTGGAAGAGAGGTGTCCCATGCTATGGCGAGCACTAGGATGTCTTCTGCAGAAATCGAAATTATATTTATATAATTCTGGTCGCTATCCTTCCTGTGTTGAAAAACGTTTATCAGTGCTTTAACCAATGAATTGCGTTGTCGATTTTTGATTTCGAAACAAGATTATTCAAATTTTAATAACACAAAATTTAATTGAAATTTTTCGATGTTCTATTTTCAGCACGTGTACTCTATATATAGTCAAATTTACATTCGAAGTTCGCTCAGTTCTCTGTGTGTAATGCTGGAGTTAACACTGTTAGTATTAAAGCAGTGCACGATAGAAGCGGCGGAGAACAATCTACGTAAGCAATTGCTACTATAAGTTATTAAGTAATGTTTTTTTATAAAAATCTTTTTAATTTTGTAACAAACAACAGTTGTTTATTATTAACTGATTACACAGGCCATTTCAACAACTTGTAGCTACAATGAATCTTTAAAGCAATCTCTATAATTTTCTTCCTGCTAATCACTAACAGTCAAATACTAACTTCTTGAAAGCTACAATGCTATCTTCTTAATTGTTATTTGATGTCTCATAATTAACTATTGAAGCACTAATTGTTAATTTATATTGATCACTGCAGTAAGTTATATCAAATAGAGCTATTTATTTTAACAGTATGTTGCGACTAATTTAGTTCATATTACAACTGTATAGGTCAAGACACGAATAAAACTAGTATTATAGTCAAAGCTTAAATTAGAACTAAAGTAAAACCCATAAACGAATAATTTATATTCTTAATTTTATTGTTCTAGAGCATTCTAACAGCGGATCACACTTATATAAATAATATTTAAAAGGTTTTTATTATAAGTTTTATAAAGTTCTTAAATGCAAACTTTTGTAACCTGTCAATCAAATCCATCTGAAGATGTCACGCCACAAGGCGACTGCCAATCATCTTTTGTGTAAAAACAGTTTAAGTGGGTTGGTAGCACTGCTCATGCTTTTGTAACAGGTGGATGTTTTGTTGGCAGTCAACATAACCTCACTTTCTATCATTATGTGAATGTGCTCAGTACAATTTCTAGTCGTGGTTGTAAAAACGTTGCCAACAGTTTCTGTTATATTTGTGGTGAGCTTGTAATAAAAACAACAAAAAAATATGTGTTCGTGAAGAAAGCATATTTCAAATTTTGGGCTTTGACTCGGTGATCAAGATAAATCTTGGGCGCCGTATAAGGTACATGTGTGGGTTGCAGACTTTAGAAAATAATCAAAAAAAAAAGGAGAAGCAAGCCTTTAAATTTGCTGTTCCAACGGGATAGAGGGAGCCATGGAACTATTCTGATGATTGTTACTTTTGTAGTGTTGATGTTACTGGGTACAACTCAAAAAAATAATAAGGTACCTAACTTTCTGTCTGCCATTTGGTCAAAAGAAGACCATGGTTCCGATTTACCTGTCCCTAATTTGGATAATGTAATCTTAGACATACCTACTAATGCACAATCTGTTTCAGATTCTGATGACGAGTTTCAATGTACAGTAGAAAATAAAGAACCTAAGTTGGGATTTAGGTTTAACAAAAAAAAAGCTGAATTGCTTGGCTCTAGGTTAAGAGAAAATAACTTGCTGGCAGTAGGAGCCAACATTTATACATATAGAAAAAAACAGAAGCAGTTTTCTCGGTTTTTTTAACACGAAAATGATTTAGCGTTACTGCTCAGATATTATAGTTTTAATGAACGAGTTCAGCATTGAATATAACAAGGAAGAATAGAGGTTGTTTATAGATTCATCTAAAACTAGCTTAAAGGCTATTCTGTTACATAATGGTAACACTTATGCATCTTTATCTGTGAGTCACTCTGTGAATATGAAGGAAAACTAGCAAACCTCGAAATAGTTTTAAATAAAATAGACTTTCGCTGGATTGGATAATTTGTGGCGACTTAAAAGTCAAATGTATGCTTCATAGCCAGGAAAGTGGCTATACCAAATTTCCTTGTTTTATCAGTCAATGGTATAGTAGAGCCAGAAATCAACATTGGTGCAAAAAAGACTGTCACTCAAAAAAAGACCTAGTACCTGGTGAGAAGAACGTCCTGCGCAGGAACGTTGTAAATCCAAAAGCGATTCTGCTGCCACCATTACAAGTTGCTGGAAAATAGTTTGAAGTACAGGAATACATGCCAAGCGGAAAGTCAATGACTCGAAATCACTAAACAAGCAACCGATTTAGATTAGAGAAGTCTAATAAGAAGCAGCAGGAGGAGTATCAGATTTTTTAATTCATAGAACGTTACATTTATTATTTTAAATATTTGATGAACTTAAAACTTGCATGTAGTTTATGTATTTGGTGTAAAAGGTCAACAAAAATTTGGTTGTTACATAAAAGTATCAGTTTTTTGAACGTTCAACAAAACCATTCACAGTAAAATACAATTCTTTTTACTGGCTTTAATTGCTATAAAAAGGTCTAAAAAAGGTTATAAATTTCGTAATGAACAAATTTGATAGAAGTGTTTATATTTATTTTGATTTAGAAGTTATTAAATGATAAATGATATTAGAAAGGACGTAGAATTGTAAATTGTAAATTTTTTTCGCTTATTATACGAATTTGGTGAATTTCGCTTGTATTATTCAGGTATATGGAGTGCTAGAAGGGAGTGGGTAAAAATTCTCTGTTATCATTCGTCGTTCACTCTGTACGGAGTATACTAAGCTAGTCGGGGCATAAATTTAATTGTGTTAATTTTAAATTATTTAAGAGACATAGGGAGGTGGAAATTGGTCCTTATACATCTGGCGAGCGGCGATATTGTAGCAAAAAAAAATCGGCGACTCAATGAGTGGCTCGAAAAGCTCAAATTTAGGTGATAATTAGGGGATAGAAAACCAAAGATACAACTAAAGAAATTGAAGTATAGATTAAGAGTTATAGACGTAATTAAAAATTTATCGGCAGTCAGAAAACAAAGTTAGAAATTTAGATTTAAATATAAAAAGTGGTAGAAATGAGAATTTTAGGGTTTATTGTAAATATTTAAATTAAAATGGACAAAAGAATACAAGAAATTAGGAATACCTTGAGGACTTAAGGGGTGGAGATAGGATCTCAGGAAAGTGTGTTCTTAGAAGATACATAGACTGAAACTGCAGAGAGAGTATTAGAAAGGAGTAACAGCGATGAAAAGCAAAATACGCAGCAGTCTAGAATGATGTTGGTTTTGTTAGCGCTTAATGATAAAATGGACAACAATGAAGCCGGTATGAAAGAAATGATTATAAAAATTAATGAAAATGTGCAAGAACTAAGAGCAGGGTTTGGGCAAAATTTGGCTAAGTTGGGGGAAAAATTAGGTTCAGAAATCGAAATCTTAAACGAGGGGTTTAAAACAAACAAATCAAACAATTGAGGAAATGAAGCTAAAAGTGCAGAATAAGGTTGTACATATTATGGAGGACATTGATGATGTAAGGGATGAAATTACAAAAAATAAGTCAGATCAAGAAACATGTGAAAGGGAACCCAACGGAAAAATTAGGAACTTAGGCGTAAAAGTACAAGAAGTCGAGGGAAATTGTGAAATAGGAATTAGGACGGTCAATAGGGAATTAGAAAGTTTAAAAACGGACTTTGAAAATTTTAGTACAAATGCGATACAAAATTCTCGTGAACCCCTTGGAATAAACCAACCAAGTATACCATTAGATCAATATTTGAAATTTCATGGTGATAATAAGTTAAACCGAAAAATATTTTTGAACAATGTTAAAACGCTGATACAGGGATCATCGGATGAACAGTATAAACTAAATTTGGTACGTTCTATGTTAAAGGGTGGAGCAGAAACATGGTTTGGTTTAATAGCAAGCGAGTTGGAAACGTTCTTAGAATTTGAACATAAATTTATAAAACACTTTTGGGGGACAACCAACAATTTAGAGTGAGGGATGACTTAATTATGGGCAAGTACAACCATTCATCGGCGTGAATTTATTAAATTTGAAGTGGAAAATAATTTAAATTTAAACAAAATTTTTTTACCTATAATTAATTTGAATGTGGAAAATAATGTAACTAATGTACTAATTGATACAGGATCGTAGGCGTCGTAAGTTTCAGGAGATTTTGTTAAACGGGAAAAATTAATGGATAAAATGATACCTATAAAAAGGTGTAGCTTGGTAGTGCCAAACAGTAAAAAGTTTGCGAGTATAAACAGCATGGTGATTCTGAAATGTGAATTAGGAAGTGTAAAATTTGAAAATGAATTTATGATTGTACCTGGATTGAAAATGGACGCTATTTTTGGGATGGATATAATAGATAAGTTGAGGTTAAAAATAAATGCTGAAAGCAAGGATATAATATGTAAGGGGGGATATATTAAGTGGGATGAAGTGTTAGAGCAGAAGTCGAAAATGACTGCATGTAAATCAGTTTGAAGGTGAAGTAACGAATGAGGTGAAGGCAAAAGAGGAAATTAAGTGTCTAGGTGAATTGAAGGGTGAAGTATAATCATTGTTAAAGAAATATTCAGAATTAATAGGACCAGAATCTAGAATTGCCACAGGTACCGAGCAAGTTGGAGGTTGTTATTACGGAACCGTTCAATGCAAATTTATATCCCATTCCAGCGGAGTACAGGGATAGAGTAAAAATAGAAATTGATCAAATGTTAAAATAAGGTATCATTGAGAAATCGAGTACACATTTTGTTAATCTGTTAGTAGTTGTCAAGAAAAGTGATGATAGTATCAGGTTGTGTTTGGATGCTAGGAAAATAAATCAGCAAACTAAACAACAATATAATTGTCCACCAGCTATTGATAGTATTTTGGCAATGTTAGGTAATAAGAAATTTTTTAGTAAGATAGATCCTAAAAATTCATTGTGGCTAATTCCACTAGCAAGAGAATCGATGAGATATACGGGTTTTTCCGTAGAAGGGCATATATACTAATTTAAAGTGGTCCTTTTTGGTTTGTATTTAAGCACAGCTCCATTAGTTAAGGCTATGCAGAGTATTTTAGGACCGCATGAAGAAGTTTGCATCTCGTTCGATCCGGAGTAAATTTCAGATAAATTTGATATACTCATATAAGCTAGGGGATTAAAATAGGGGAATAGCTACATCAAAAAAATTAGTTAGGTGTTATATAAATAATATAGGTAATAGATAACTAGAAATTAAAATAAAAGACATAGTTATATCAAATTGATTGTGCATTGTATAAATCATTTAGGTGAGATAGGTATAAGAATAGCTAAGGGGATTAAGACAGGGGAATAGTTACATAAAATTAGTTAGGTATTGTACAAACAATTAAATGGGATTAGTGTAAATAAGGAAATAAAAATACAAAATCTTTAGGGTCAATGTAGAATGTGCCCACGTTGGACGCCAAAATGACATTGACTCAAAATTTTATATTTTAATTTGAGAGAAAAATGCTATGATAATAGGGTTATTTAAGGGTATATAAGGTCACAAGGGAGGAATACTTCATGTGAACCTTATAAAGATCAAGAAAACCAAACATTTAAATCATAAAAAGTAAATAATTCGTTCATTATACAAAAGCATATACAAATCACTCTGTATAAATCACTAACCAGCTACAGTTAATTCAAGGAAGCACATTCTGTAATAACTTAACAACATTCATCCAAACAAATAATGGCGGACGCAACCCAATCCATTTTAAAACATTTCAAACATTCTTATGCTCAAAATAAATACAAATTCGGCATATTTAAAGTAAAATAAAGGTAAAATGAAATTTCTTTCAACTTAGATGCATTTGCGTAAGAAATCTAAGTCAATAAAACGCATATAATTTATACCAGTTTGTATAGGCAAACATTTAAAAGCGGGAATATTTCATAAAGTATAAAGAATTGAGGCGAAGGCGTACGTGTCGTTTGAAATGTGGTAATTGCCACATTTAATAAAACCCAGCTATGCAAACAAAATATGGACACTAAAATTAAGACTACGCGCAGTTGAAAGGTACAAAAATACCAAGTTCCGTAATACAAAGCTCTGAAGTTCTGATGTACGTGTAAAATTAAGCGTCTATAACATGGAATACCAAATAAAACCCAACGGGTTGAAGATAGCACATAAATGCAACGCCTTTCCTATGGTCGAATAACAAGCTAGGGAGCGGTCAACCAATCCGAGCACGTGGAACGAATTTGTCTATAGAACCGATCGTAGCCGATAAGAGGGAGCATTTCATAATCGACGCACTAATTGTAATAGTCGAAACAAAAATATTACGTAAATTTCAATTTTGCGAAGTAAAATTGAAAGTTATAAGCGAAAGTCATATTAATTAAAAATTCCAAGAGGAAAACTAAAAGTGCGCGATTGAAATACGTGTGTATAAACCTCTGCCGTTGGTATAAAACGCAAATCTAGTTTTAATTAATACGAATGAAGTTTACAATTTATTAATTTAGGGCTCTAAATATCGGAAACTATAAATCGACTCTAAGTATAGGAAACTAAAATCAAAACTATAACGACTCTAAGTATGGTAACTATAAATTGACTCTAAGTATGGGAAACTAAAATCGAAACTATGTAGCGACTCTAAGTGTCGGAAATTAAAATCGACTCTAAGTATGGGAAATTTAAATCGAAAATAAATCGACTCTAAGTATGGGGAATTAAAATTGACTCGAAGTATGAGAAATTAAAACCGAGAATTAATCGGCTCTAAGTACGGGAAGCTATATAATGACATTTAACTAAATCGAAACTAAATCGACTCTAAGTAGGGGAAATTAAAATCGGCTCTAAATACGGACACAGTAATCAACTAAATCCTGAGCGTTAAACTAAACAACCAACTAAATAATTAAATAAATAAGACTAAACTACGGCGTTAAAATACTAAAATACTGGGATATAACTCTAAATAAATGACATCATACTTAAAGTACAGAGTTTAGTACTTCAAATCAATGGACAAACGGCTACAAATTGCTGGAAAATAGTTTGAAGTAGAGGAATACATGCCAAGCGACGGGTCAACGACTCGAAACCAGTAAACAATCAAGCGACTTGGATCAGGAAGCTCTAATAAAAAGCAGCAGGAGGAGTATCAAGTCAGAATTATCTCTTCAATTCATAGTATGTTACATTTATAATTTTAAATATTCGATGAACTTAAGACTTGCAGGTAATTTAGATATTTGGCGTAAAAGGTGGATAAAATTTTTGTTGGTACACAAAAGTACGTTTAAAAAGGATTAAAAAAGGTTATAAATTTCGTAACGAACAAATTCGATAAGAGTGTTTATATTTATTTTGATTTAAAAGTTACGTAAATGATTAAAAAGGACGTAAAGTTGTAAATTGTAAATTGCTTATTATACGAATTTGGTGAATTTCGCTTGTATTTTTCAGGCATATGGAGCGCTAGATGGGAGTGAGTAAAAATTCTCTGTTGTCATATCGTCCTTCACTCTGTGCGGGGTATCACTGAGCTAATCGAGGCATAAATTTAATTGTGTTAATTTTAAATTATTTAAGAGGTATAGAGAGATGGCGATCAGCAGGCAATTGGTCGTTATACATCTGACGGAGGGCAATATCGTAGCTCAGTTTAACTCACACAGAGTGGACAACGTTACGATAATCAAATAAATTAACCCCTTTTCCTTAAAACTTTTCCTGTTTAGAATGATAAAACAAAGTTGATCAATATTTGTATAATGAGAAGAAAATAATATATACACTTCACAGTTTTACTATATGAAAAATAAACTCTTGAATCAATTTATAATATTTAGATTATTTATCCCCAAAATTGTATCTCCCTTTCTTTAATTTAAAGCCACCAAAAATGATACTATTACTGGAAAATCTAGAACGTTAAAGACCTTTCCCCTTTTTACGTAAATTTTTACGTATGAAATATTTTTGTTGGCTCCTTACAAAATATAGAAAATATAGTCAATGTTGAAATAAAAAAAATAAAATAATTCCTTATTTTAGGTAGCCCTGACCTGTAGTTTTTACGGTGTGTTCTCCTTTGTTATCCCTTTTGATCTGCTGCTACGTGTTGTGGATCAACATCCTTTGATTACCTTCAATCGAGTAGCTTCTTTTAAAACAATGCTCTGCCTTGTGCTTCCTTCCGTGAATTTGAAACAATAATTTTCATTAATTTGTTACCAAAATTTACTGCGTGCTTTATTTAGATTTGTTTGTCGTAACTTAGAGTTGTAGTAACTTAGACGTAACTTAGAATTTTCATTGTCTTGACGTAGAGATAACTCAGACGTGACTTAGAATTTTCCTTGTCTTGACTTAGAGGTAACTTAGAGCCGTTTTTCAGCAAACGGCGACACCTTTTTCATCTTTTTTCACTATAAATAATTTTAAAATATTGTATAACACCACTTTTCACAAATTTTAATTATTTAATTTAAATATCAATTCAACGCGTAAATTTTTGAGTAACAGTGACGCAGCTTCTACGTGGTTCTAATTGAGACTCACTTTTATTAAACTCTGGGCGTTGTATAGTCTATCCCTATCTAAAATTCATTGGTTTATCTGAACTGTCGTTCAAAGATTGCAGCCAACGACAGGTTGTTTTGAGTATTTTTGTGGATTTTACAAGTTTATTTCTGATGGAACAATTCAGTGATCACGTATTCTCCTAATATTTCTAATATTTGTCGATCTTTGACCGCTTGTTTTGGTATTATTACTGGAAATTTTAATTCACCTTGGCCTTTAATTTAGCTTATGGCTCTTGTTTGTGTAGATTAAGCTTTTTGGGAATCGAACAAATTTCATGAATAAAATCATGTAGCATAAATGACGTACATCAACATATTTTCGTTTATATCTTGTGTTTAAAACTCATTTCTTTTGAAATATGCGTTTCTTTATCAGAGCGCTTTACTATCTTCTTTCATTATCGCATGCTTAATTTTAATAGATATTGCGCGATGATTTACTAGCTTCTACCTTATTCCATGCGTATCTATTTATGAACGCTTCTTGATTTAGAACTATTTTAATTGCGTGTATTATTATTTATCTGCTGAATATGTTTACATTATTAAAGGAAATGCTTACTGGCATCGAATAAAGTTAATTGCGGTCCTTAGACAGGGTGTTAAATGTTTGTTCTTCGCATAATAAGCGAATTACGTGTTTTTCAACCTAATTAAATGCAGTTTTCTAATTCCTAGTACTATTTTCTTGTATTGCGCGACTACCACGACTCAGTATACCTCTAAATAAATCCCTTATCATAGTAATATATATATATATATATATATATATATATATATATATATATATATGGAAGTCGGGACAGTCTCTAGATTTACCATTAAAATTCATGCCCCACCAGGATCTACATAAAATTTTCAAAAATTCAAAAATTAAAAAAAAAAATTCCTTAGCCTTTTATTGAGATCGCCTTCAAATTCCTTCAGCTTCCATAGCTAGCTCAGCTGTGCCTCTTCTCGAATACCTAAATTTATAGACATATCTCTTTCACACTCGCACACCATTCAATAAAACTACCAAATAATACTACAACCATACAACCTTTTATTTACACCTATTAACAGATAAATTATATTCACATGTGTTAAAAACAGTTTGATACAATAATTATAAAGCTCAAATTATGGTATGTTTTAAAGTCCTTGATTTTTCTAATGACTTTTAAACATTTTCAATAAAATATGTGTAGATGGGCCCCATATGTTACCCTAAATTGACTTCACACTGGAGTATGGTGAGCTTATTATAACCCAGTTCAGTTTGTATATGCCTTTTAAACCTTGCATAAATTAAAACAAAATTTTACAGACCCGTTTACCCTTTACAATTCAATTTTTATCCTGAATAAAATTTTGGATGATCTAAATACACCGTTTTTCAATATTCAACATCAATAAATTGTCCAGTATATGTATCTTTTACAATAAGTTTCTACAACCATAAAAATGCCAGCAAAAAAAGTCAACCACACAGCACAAAATTTCACAAATGTTTATAAAACAACAGAAATTTCAAATAAATTACCTAGAGAATTTTTTAGGCATCCTTCCCTTCGAAGATGATTGCCAGAACACCCCTCTTAATGTCTCCATTTACTGTGCTGCTCAGCGGATCCACAGGCTTCTACCATCTGCTACTTCTGCAAGCTATGCGCCTCGTCTCACAGTACCATTCCTTATATCATGCATACAAACTCGATTACTTGTGGTATTTACCCCCATATAACATGCTTCCATTTAATGATTTTTGTGTTGTAGTAGCCGGACCTTTATTAATTTAATACGCACTACTCGTACTTCACGTCAATAATTAAAGACCCACTACTACTGTTTTATACTTGTAATCACTATAGTTACGACAACATAATCACATACATAAAATACTCACAGAAAGCTTTACTGTTATGGTGGTCTGAATCGGCATTCAGCACTTTATCGAAGTAATGGAAAAGAGAAGAGAAGAGAACCTTAATAACCTAGGTTGGGTATTTATATCCTTTTTAAACCCCCCTAGTAGACGCGCTTCCTGCGAAAAGCTTATTTTCAAAACGAATTCCAAAAATTTCGAATATAACCGTATCTAAATTCGTAAAATTTGTTCCGTCCTACGTGCTGTATACCCCTAATTCGCTTTCAACCTTTGCGTGTGCGTACGTTTGGAAAACTGTCTGCTTTCAACCAATGACACAATTCTCTGCCGTCACAAACTCCGCCTAAGTTCTATTTATCTCTGTTCTAAGCATGTTTGATGTCTCGTTCAAAACCCCACTTGAGTTACAGAAAATCGATATTGTTGACATCTTATCTCAACTTCACGTGTATATTGTACGTGCATTTCAATCCCAACGCTTTTATATTTGTCTCTATCTGTTGTATATAACCGATTGTCCATTTCCCTCGCTCCTTAAGATGTTTGTTACCCTAGTTGATTTTACCAAACTGACGGTTGAAAATAATTTCTATGAAATGCTATCTTAACATACGCTCGACTTCTTTGAACGTAACCTTTAAAAAGCAGGTGTTTCTGTTAATTATCGACCGTTTTGAACATAAACAATTCCTAGACTTTCTACTTCTTCCTATCTGATAAAACTGAGGTTGGCTTTTACAACAAATACATTTGCCTTGGAAATTATTGATTTTCTTACACAGCACGTTCCCTTTTGCTTACATGTGTTGAATTAAAATAACTTATGGTTAATTATGCGTATCCCTGAACTTCTATTTGCTTTGAAGCTTTCTTCTTTTATGTGATCCTAACATTTCAATTATTAAATATAAAAATACTCTAATATTCGTCCGTTTTCACTAAATGAATTAAATTAATTTTTCGCGTAAATAATTTGTTCTTTTTATATACAGGGTTACTGAAATTTTATAGTTTTGCACTGATATACATATATATATATATATATATATATATATATATATATATATATATATATATATATATAGCTTTATCATTGTTTTCCCTATTTTACCGTATAAATTTATAGCTCAAGACAAAGTGAAATTGTAAAAAAACTATGGGAGATAGTAAAAAATTAATTGAGGCCAGTATGGATTCAGCACTTAAAATACATGAGCATTAGCTATTAAAGTATAAAAAGTTTGTAAAATCTTTTCTTGTTGGCGTGTGTAATCCTAATACTAAAAAAAATATTAACATAAATTTGAGTAGCAAAGAAAACAATCCTGTTCGGTAAAATATCTCTATTTTCTTGTTTAGGATTGACAAAGAATAAAATAGAGCGTATTCTTAAAAACGACTTTTCATTTTCTAAAAGTACAGAAACACTAAACGTTTATTAGTTCTTACTCTAAACGAAAAGATCCTTTGCCATATCATTTACTCACGCACACGTAAACGAATGTAAACACAATTGTGATTTTGCAGGTTCTGAATCAAGTCTATTTCTACGAGTGTGTATTATGTAGCAACATTTGAAAATATGCGTTCAGAACGAACGGCTGTTGAAGTCACCGAAAATAAATCTCTAACTGCTGCAGGCAGAATTAGATACATTTATTGATGCTTTTTCCATCGCAATAAAATGACTTTATTTGCGTCACAAGGTCCATCTCCTGTCTTCAAGAATAAGATTCCACATCAATCGCGCTAGCCTTTGATTTCTGCTGGAAAAGCACATTAAAGTTTAAAATATGGTCATCCTCATGATAATCTATTTGAGTTTACTTGTTTCAGTTTTCATATTCTGTGGATGATGTTCATGCTCTAAAGTTATGGCAGTGTTTCTTTTTAATAAGCATGAAGTTTACATTCATATCTTTCCAACGGGGCCGGGTGTCTCGCATCCGCAACCCCGTTGAGTCGTCGATTGAAACGTTTCCAATTTATGCCGTGTATCAAGCATTAAAACAGCGCAATACGTCCAGTTTGCTAGCTTTTGATATTTAAGAATTTGTCTGGGGCAGCTTGAAATCCGAATAAAGAGTTTCATCGGTAAGCAAAGAATAAAACTCCATATCTATCTTTCGCTGTAGGTTAGTGTTATAGGTCATGGTAGTAATAATGTGATTATGCAACTCAATCCGTTGGAGTAAATTTACGGTTGTTCTTTCAGGAATATTGCTAACTGGCTGAGTGTGTCACATAACTTTGCTTTTCGTGTGAAGGACAATTAGTAATAAAGTATTATTGTGTTCCGGTAAAAGTACAAATCTGTCCCTCCATTTTAAGTTTTCTGTTACTTTTTTTTAACAATAACAAATACAAAGCCATTGCAAGTTCCTCCAAAATGCAAATATAACTTAAGTATAAAGTATAAAAGATCATAATAATACACCGCTACCCTAAAAAAGTATCACATTCATAGGTAACTATACACTAATATGCCAGTGATACTTGTGACAGCCTCCACAATCATAGGATTAGCTCTCTGGTAAATTACAAAAGACTGACAGCCATCATTGAAGATTTCATAACAATGACAGAAATTCTACACCGCAAGGGCTGTTTCTGTTACAATAAAGTACTAAACTAGTTTCGCTTTGGGCGGTCTTTCTGTCTGTAATTTGGTTTTAATACTCATTTATTACATTATATATAATGCAGTTTATATACACATACTGGTGGGTAATCCCTTACTTAGGAAGAGGGTGAATAATAATACAAAAAAATACCGTATGATATAATTAACTACTACTTTTCGTTATGCAACCTTTGATATACTACATATTCTTACAATTAAATTCTCCTGCAAGTCTAGTCCGTTAAATAAAAATTAGAAAAGCTCTTCCTAAGCTTGGTACGTAACCAACCCAAAATAAAATAAAGCATCTGCTTGATTATTTGAGATAACAATAATTCAAGTGATAAAAATTATATCTTAACGGTTAACCTAGGAAATGATAGTAAAAGCAATTTATTAGTTTGAACGTACCTCTAGTGATATCCAGGATTTATTCGAACCGGGGGGTGCCAGGGGTGCAGAGTACATGGGCAGCAAATCAAGGGGGCGGCGAAAGCTGTCTGGTCAAAAAACTTAAATATTATGCCAGAATTCAAAGTAAAAGCTAATTCATAAGGGAAATATTCAATATAAAAATATTATGTTTATTATACGTACCTATCTAGACGCCTTTCAATCTGGATGCGACAGACTCGACGCTGTCAACTGTGCCTGGTCGAGCAGGCGCAAGGCGCGAGAACAGCTAACCGTTGGGCTACCGCGTAACCCGCCTTTTTGATGAGATATAAGTAAGCATAGATTCCTTGTGTTCCCCCTCGTGGGTTATCACCTGGTAGTGGTAAGGGGGCTCAGTCCTCTTTACGCATGTATGCGTAAAGGGGAAGCTAAGATAACCTACATCACCTACACGCACACAAAAACACACACCAAATAGCGCACACACATACACTATGTACACACTAACTTTCAACACGCATGAGCGCATGCCCTTACATATGAACCACTACACAAGCTGTGCCTTTCAGCATCTTTTTACTTTCTTATAAGGGGGACGCTCTAGTCCTTCGACTTTTGTTTTCTCAGGTCTGTCGCGGCTATTAGGGTATCCGAGGGCAGACAGACCTTTACAAACTAATTTCAAACAAACTTCCAATGCTGATGATAAACTGGCGAAAATATGGCTACGCAACCGGATAATAGGGCGGAACTGGATTTGACGAACGACGACCGGACGAAAATATGGACGTGCGCCGGAGCGAAGACCGGCACGTTTATGGATATGTCGTATATACGAGAAACGTTTACCGTGCAGGGGCTCGGATCCCCAATAACGGTCGGAGTGGAGCGTGAGCGAACGGTCTCTCGCCGACCGTCAGCCAGCAACTGTTCGATGAGGTTGGTGAGAAACCAGGCCGACCCACTAGTAGCTATATCGCTAAAAGCGTCTGGAACTAAAAACACTATGTAGAAAAAAACAAGAGAAGGTAGCGAGGATAGGGACAACAGGCCAATAACCGATCTAACTCAGGATGAACCGGAGAGTTCCCCAGAGATTTTGATTGGAAAAAAGAAGCACAGAAAAAGACATACATGAAGAAAAACTGGAGAACACCAAAAAATTAGCCTATGTAAGAGATCTAATGAAAGCACTAGAAGAAGAGATAACCTCGGCTTTCGCAACAGTCAAAGAAAATCCAAACACAAAAAGAGAATTGAAAGATTCAATAGGCAGACTGAGAAACATGGCGAACAGGTTGAACTCCGGTAAACAACGACACTTTCTCACTCAATTGGTAGATGGAAACAATAGGAGTCTGAGGACTGAAAAAAGAAGTAAAAGGACCACTGAAGAAAGTCCTGAGCAGAGAAAGAAGGATAGGGCCACTATAAGCCAGATGAAAACAGAAAATCAACTACTCAGACAGGAGATGGCACTTACAAAGATTAGGATATCACATCTGGAAAAGGAAGTCGCAAAAAAACGAGGCTAAAGAGCACATATACAAAGACGAAAGGAGTCAGATAGGCTACGACGAGGCAACTGACAAAAGAGGTGAAACGATCATGTTCAAAATCAGAAGAGGTCCCTGGCATTACACTAGGGAACAAATAACCGTCTAGCCAAAAACGATTACGTACGACATATGGGAAAATATTAGTACCAAAGATGGGACCCAAAGGTTTTCACAAACACGGAAATAATTATAGGCAAACCACTTCACACACGGGATGACGTTACAAAAGTGGTGCTTGTGGAACCTTAAGACCCCAACATGACCGCAAGCATCCAAAAGCTATACAGGGAAAGGTACCCAGAAGTAGGGAAAATAAGGCAACGATTTGGAACACACAACAAGGCTAAAATGAAAAGGGACGGAAAGCATGCTGACCAAAAAAATACTTAAAGCAACACACGATGGCACCGAAAGCTACATACTAGAAACTCTCCTTCGAATAGAAGAAGAAACCCAAGATGATAGTTGGGTAGCTCACCACCACATAAACGCCTTAAAAGTGGACACACTGAGAAAAATGACGGAGGGGGTGTTCTATGGGAGTAAAGTAAATCTGATAATTTACACAACAATGAATAAGATACAACCACTTCAACAAAGAAAAAAGGGAAATAGAGGCACATATGCTCTGATAATTGAAAAAGAAGGCATGGATTATAAAGAAACATTACAAAATATCAAAACAAAACTAAAAAGTGAGGAAGTAACCTCTGCGATAAAATTGGCTAGGAGAACTCGAGACGGAAAGCTCCTAATTGCTATAGAAAAAGACGAGGCGGCTCTGGCAAAGATTCAGACCCTAATAGAGGGTACATACGACACCTTGAGAGCCAGAAGACTAGGACAAAAAGTAATGATGGAATCAGTACACATCAGGGTCATGGAAATAGCAACAGAAAGAGAAAAGATACTTGCGGCCATAAAAGAAAGTATAGGCCCTATAAACGAGAAAGGTTTTAGATTGGGAAATATTAGGCCAAACATAAACGGCACGCAAACGGTGTCACTAACACTAAATAAATCTGAGGCTGACAACCTCGTGGGAAGGCAAATGAGAATAGGGTTAGCATTATGCCAGGTGGAAAAAAGAATAGATCTGGTAATATGCTTTAAATGTTGGGCTTACGACCACGTCGCGGCCTAATGCGCAGGAAAGGACAGGAAATGACTGTAAAAGGTGCGGCGAGCAAGACCATATAGAAAAATCCTGCGAACAAGCCAGGACACGCAGCCGGATGGGGCGGGTGCGCTACAGATAAGAAGTCGTTGAACGCGGTAAGAGCAGAAGCCAAAAAACAAAAAATCCCCAATGGCTAATTTAAAATTACAACCATATAATACGACAAAAAAGGAAGGAATAGCGCTAAAATCATCCAAATCAACCTCGATAGACATAGAGCGGCAGACGATTTACTGAGGCAAGTGGTAGCAGAAGAAAAAGTGGGGATATGTATCATTCAAGAACCTAACAAAGCGACATTTAGTAGATACTACACAAATCTTCTCGGCAACTACGGCATCTTCGTGAGCAAAGAAATTGATGTTCAAAACGTACACAAGGGAACCGGTTTCGTTAGTGTTGAATTTAAGGACTGCTGTATAATCTCTACCTATTTTTCCCCAAATAATAATATAGAAAATTTTAACGATTAACTCCAGAGTATAGAACAATACATAAGAAAAAAAAGAAAGAGATCCTCCTTGGAGGTGACCTGAACGCAAAAAATATTATGTTCGGATCTAGTGTGAACAATGCAAGGGGCTGGATTTTGGCAGACTGGGTGGAAGCAAATGACTTAGTGGTTATAAACGAGGGTGACACACCAACATTCAGTAATGCTAAAAGACAATCTGTCATAGACGTCACGTTAGCGTCCCCGGGAATGGCAGGACGAATAACAAACTGGACAGTAGATGACCAGGCTGAAAGTATGAACGGGAATAGGTACATTAAATATAACCTCTGCGACCATCACAACACAAGTAATGTTGCCGGCGAAGTAATTAACCATAATAGAGCCTCAACAATAAGATGGAAAATCACAGCCATCAGCTGCCAAAAATTTGAGGAAAAATACCAAAATGTGAGCATCTCAAAAAAGCATAGTGCAGAGGAAGCAGAAGCTACTATTTGCGAGCATATACAGGTTTAACGTAAAAAAATACTCGCACCCAAAAGGATAACAACTACCCCTCGATCATCGGTATATTGGTGGAATGCAGAAATTTCAGACCTTAGGAAAATATGCATAAAACACCAAAGAATATTAGCTAGGTTCAATCGAACCGCTGGCAATAACGGAAACGAGGAGACCGCTATGATTAACTATAGAGTTGCCAAACGGGCGTTAAAACAACAGATCAACAAGCAAAAAGATAAAATGTGGAAGACATTATGCGATGACCTCAATAACCACGTCTGGGGATTAGGATATATAATCGTCGCTAGAAAATTTAACATACGATCCCGCACTAAACTCTCGAGCCATATATGTTAAAACAAATACGACTACTATTTCCACAACATGATCATATCACACAAGAGCCATTAGAGAACCAAGAAGGCAACATCACTTTGTTCACAACAGATGAACTTAAGAAGGTATGCGGAAATATTAAAAATAATAAAGCCACCGGTCCGGACTTCATACCGCCGGAAATCTTAAAGGTAGTGGTCAGAAAATACCCAGATACTATGCTGCAAGTCATGAATAAGTATTTAACAGAGGGCACTTTTCCGAAAAGATGGAAGGTTGCACGACTTATACTATTCGAAAAACAAAAAAAAATCACTCAATGACAACGCTACATACAGGCCAATTTGTCTCCTGGATACGGCAGGCAAACTAATGGAATCCTTAATCAAGACCCGCTCGGAGCAGGAGTTAGAGGACAAAGGCATTATCCATGAACAACAACATGGGTTTAGAAAATCTAAATCGACTCTAACTGCTTTGGACGCTGTTGCTAAGACCATCGAAAATATAAGAGAAAAAATATACAAAAGGAGGGAGATCTGCGTAATGATGACCCTGGACGTTAAGAATGCTTTTAATTCTGCCCTATGGACAAAGATTATAAAGGCACTGAACATGCATTAAGTAAAATACAAGAAAGAGTAAAAGAAATGGAAATCGAACTAGCTTCACACAAATCAGAAGCCGTGATATTATACGGCAAGAGACGAATGAGGACCATAAGTTTAAATATCGGCGGAGCCAAAATAACTAGCTAAAATGCGATTAAGTATATGAGGGTGCGCCTAGACCATAACCTCCGCATGACAACACACATAAGCAGGACATTCGAGAAAGCAAGTAAAACTATAAGACAGTTAGCCAGGGTAATGCCCAACATCGGAGGCCCTATAGAAAGAAAACGAAGAGTGCTCGCAAACGCAGCTCTCTCCATTTTCATGTACGCTTACCTCATGTGGGAACCTGCGTTAAAATATAAGCACTACGAACAAATGCTAGACAGATTAAACAGAAGACTGGCCATTAAAATAACCTCAGCATACAAAACGGTACCAACGACGGCTATTTTGGTGATCGCAGGAGTGTCTCCAATTAAGTTACAGGCAGAAGTGCGAACCAAGATATACAGGTACGGGCCAGGTTTCAAAAAATAATCCAAAGAAGAAATTTACCGGTCATGGCAATCAGCATGGGTTAACTATGAGGGAAACACAAAAATCTTCATAAAGGACGTTAAGACATGGGTGGAGCGGAAATGGGGAGAAGTTAACCACCACATGACTCAGGCCATCACGGGACACTGAGTCTTCTCCACCTGCCTGGAAGGGATAGGAAAGTAAGATGACGATAAGTGCTGGTACATTAAGCACAGAACAACGCAGTACACACTATTTTAGTATGTCGTAGGTGGAACCCAGAAAGAGAGGAAGCAGAGGCCATTTGTGCCAAGAACATCAACACAACAAATGTAAGCAACATGATGGTAGAACGTGAAGAAAACTGGAATGCGATAAACAACATGATATATAAGATTATAAAGCAAAAACTCCGGCGAGAATTAAATGGAGAAATTTAAACATAAGGCGACCAGAAACAGATACAAAGATCCCGACTTTCCTCGCAAACACTTGGAAGAAATGCCTGACGGCGGTTCCCGAGGGTTTCCCTACTCTAGCGAGAAGACAGGAATGGTTTTAGTTGGTCAGGGTGACTTCCTGTCACGGGGACTAGTCGGGGGTTTATACCCTTGTCTGTTCTGCCGTGGCAGGACTCCACCTATATTCAACACTGCCCGCCGCACGAAAACAACCTCGCAACGGGTGTCTTCCCCATGGTAAAGAGTCTGGAAACCGCAGGTGGAACGGCAAGTTACTATAGGGGCTTAGCAAGATTTCCAACCCTCTATAAATAAAAAAAAGATTCTTTGTGTTACTACACTTAGTGTGCTGGTGATTGATTCCTTAATATTAATTACTGTCCAAACGTTTTCAATATTATCAATTGAAATGCAAGTATTATTTAAAGTAAATAATAAAGATTCCTGCTTTATCGTATGATTATTTGAACTTTATTCAATTGACAGCAACACGAGATCGCTTTGCTAGTACGTCAAATCGGACCGCATTCGCTTTCGGTTTCTGAAGAAGGGGTTGTTTTAAATAGTAGCACAGCGTCCGATATCCGAATCGCCATTTTAGATTGCTTCTTTAGATGCGAAGGTCCCGTGTAAACCCTGCTTTCTATGTTAACTGTAGTCGGGTAAAAGTTTTAGATTCATTGCTCTAATTTAATTTCATTTACAGCGTTCTTTTTACGGAAGGTTTTAAGAAGATTATAGTGCCACGAAGTGAGCTCCTCCTAGACGTATATGGCGCCCTGATTTACGTCGTGTCAGTTTTTCGGTTTGTGGATGATGAGGAATAAATTCAATTAGCAAGTCATCTACAAAGGTCGGTAAAATTTTTGTAAAAAGTTTTCTTGAATTCCAAACATATGGCTTTGTCGTATAACTGTGACTGCGATTAGCTTTATTCATGTTGTCCGACTGCCTATTTGTTTTAAAATTTGATAAGAAAAGAAGTAACACGTTTACACGAGCAACTCAACCTAGTAAGTATTAGTTTATGCATTCATAATTTTCTCTTAAGTTGCCACGTACCTAGACGTAGCCGGAAGAAAAGCAAATACCAGTATAACTACCAAACGCGGCACGACAGAAATTTCTTGAGTTGAACCATTTAAGAAAGCAGGAGCATGAAGAATTTTGACAGCAACAGCAACAGACCTTAAAGATACAGGTACATGAACTTCAACAGGACCTTCGCTGACTAAATTAGAAGTTATCGTCACTTCCGTAACATTTGTGCTTGCGGACGCGATAGGAATTTCTTGGGTAGAATCATTTAAGAAAGCGCGAACAAACTCTTGAGAAGCTAGCTGCAAGTCACGAATTCGAAGTATCGGTTGTGATGGTGGTGTAGGCACAGTTTGGGATGAGAGTGAATAAGTAGGGCGAGCAGAAGGAGAAGTAGAGTAGGATGTAGAACTACAAACGGAAGAAATTCTGTTCGAAGTTAGATTGGCCAAAGAAGGGTATGTTTTAATAGTAGTAGCAGGATGACCTGGATGAGGTACAGAAGAGAATGTAGAGTGAGAAGCAGAAAAAATTAGGCAGCTAGAAGGGAGGACAGAATTTGAAGGATTATTTGCAGACCTATTAGTAGTAGGATGACAGTTTGGACAGTTGCAGCGAGAAACTCCGCAACCATAATAATGAACTACTTTAGGACGAGTACAACGTGTCGAAGCATAACCAGGTTTGTCGCAATTAAAACATTCGACCTGACGAGTAGAAGTAGGAATAGGAAGAAAAACAGTAGAACGTACGGAAGAAGTATCGGATCTACCCGTAGGCATAGGAGAAACCTTAATAAATCGGTCATGTGAAGCAAAAGTATTTTCCTCAGTAGTAGCAAACTTATACGCAAAATCCGAGGGTTCGAAATGATGAATCAGTAAATTAGACAACGACTTCCAGTCAGAAAACCTATGCCGATAGCCATGATAACAAAGTAACGCTTTAGCTTTGAACAAATCCACTGCAGACTCAAATAACTGCAATTCTGACACATGGTAAGCTCGTCGGAGTTTTTCGACTCGCTCCAAAAAATCATGTACGGTAAGAGTGTTTGGGTTACAAGAAAATTTCAAATTCCACTTCCGCACTCGGAGGCTTTGTTGGGAAGTCAAAAAAGAAGTCATTTTGAATACGAACAAAAAAGAAATTGGTAGAAAGTAACTAAATAAAGGTTAACCGTAACTCGATAGAAACCAAAAGTTATTGCGAATACAGGACAATCTAAAACATATCCGACGGATAAACTTCGGAAACACCAATAGGAGCGAAACAACAAAATAGAAATTAAAATAGGGCGGTAGAATAAAAGAAAAATTGGAGGAAAAAATACTAACTCTAGATTTGATGGGGAGAACAAAATATACAGAGAGGGAAGGAAAGAAAAAATATTGGGGGCCAGCGTTTTCAATGGACCAGCATTATTGGCGAAAACACAAGTTCAATAATCTGAAGTTAATTAACCAATAATATTGAGCGAGTAGGAAAGAAAACAAAACTAAAATTTTAGAAGATCGAACCCACACCAGAAATAACGGAAAGAAATAAATACTTGTTCGAGCGTAAGGGAAGAAAACATAAGTAGTATCAGGCCGAGAAGCAAAACAAAAATTGGGGCCGAAATTGAGCGAAACAAAATCGAAGCAAACACTAACCAAAACCAAAGTCGACGCAAAAGTTAAGCCAACGTTTCACAAAACAAAATCGGGGCACAAAAAAATTAACTAAAACAAACTCGCAGCCTCACGCCAGGACGTCAGAAATTATGCTACGTACCTAGACGTAGCCGAAAGTAAAGTAAATACCAGGCTAACTATCAAACACGGAGAGTGAGGGGAGGGCGATTCGCCTACATACCAAAAAGAAACAACAAAAAAACACATCGCCCACGATTATCTATCAACACATAAGAATAAATAAAGGATTCTTTACAAACAAGCAAAAAGAAAATAAATTAAGCGTTATTATTTTACAGCAAACAATTATATTGTATAGAAAATTTAGTACCTTAGATACAAAGTGCGCATCTCGTATTTACACAAAATGAAATTATTCAGCAGTAAATAAACATGTGAGCTTTTGTCAAGCGTTTTTAAAATTTCACCTAATACTTTTTGTAAAATAAACTAGTCAGTAAAGCGAATACACGTGCGCGATCTTTTGATAAACATGTTTAAAAATAATGCATCGCACCTGTAGAGCGATAATATCGAATCGCAGCAACAAACAACAGTCCTACAGTATCAAGTTTTGTTATCGCGTAACTGCACCAAACGTTGATACGGCATATGCCATTGACACACACAAAGAAAACAAATTGCGTACCTGTAGGTGTCCAGATACTTAGCTCGCAAACTGTCGGAGATGAGTCTACACAGGAACGCCATGGTCGTCAGTATACATTAACTCTACCATAATTGCAGCAGCGGTCTACGGACAAAAGTAGTTGGTCTACAGACAAAAGCAGTTGTTCTACATAAAGAAAAAACCCATTTGGCCTCCAGCTAAAAAAGACGCAAGACACCTCCTAGTTGTCGAACAGAAACACGTGCATCGCTTTGGAAATACGGTGACGAATAAATGTAGAAAACACTTCGACGCACAAGCTGCAGAATCAAACTCAACAATGGTTCAAACAACACGGAGTCGAACTGCAAATCCTAGCTTATCCAAGCGCGGTAAAACTGAAAAACCCCTGCTTATATCGGATAGTGCGCGACCTTATTTCAAAAAGTCGTTACATTGGAACAATAGAGAAAACTATTATACGGCGGTCGTAACGTATACCAAGATAGCGGGTACCTAAAAACAGGATACAACTATTTAATTTATCCAATAAATTTTCGTTGTAAAAGAAAAAGGGATTTGAGTTAAGGAGTGTGTTTATTATTAATTATGTTAAGCGGGCTTATACTGAACAGGTACACTATACAGGGAGTTATTGAAGAATTTAAGGATTGAAACGGAGTTTATTCGAACGAGTAATGAATGAACTAGGGAGAAAAATAGGGTAATTAATTTATACGTAAAATAAACGTAACAATGTTCATGACTTGCATAAAGATATCTCCTTTTGTCCAGAACATACGTATCACAAAACTGAAAGACCACCTGTATTATTTGTGATTTTGGCATTAGTTGGCACCTGCGTAGCTAGATTATACAAATCAAATGTGGTTTGAGGCGGAGTATATTTTTTATTTAAAAAGATGTTACACATAATATCTAAATCACCATAATAATGATGTTGGAGTAATAGGTGAGTGAACCTATAAATGAACAATTTAATTGCACAAACCCTAAATACATACTGTAACACTGACGCCATTGAAAGGAATAAAACCATTAAGTGAACGTGGAATGAGTGACATTTGCTAGGGTTAAATATAATATGGAATGGGAAGATTTCTAGAACGTTCTGTGGACTTTTGGTACGGCATGGAAGCTAAATTAATTAATATATAAACCGTACAATCCGACAGTTCGGTATTAATCCATGTGATATAAAATAGATTTGTTAAGAGTTGTTAAAAAATGCGCTTAATGTTTGTATAAATTAGGATATAAAAGTGAGTGCTTGTGTAGTGATAAATTAGTAGTAATAAATTAGTGATAAATCATCGTACGCAGTTGGATTGGTTACAAATATAGTGTAATCGTCGTCTTAAGAAAGATCTTAGTGCAACAACTATTGTTAGTAATTATTGACAGCTATAAACTTCTTTAACAGTTACCAGTAGACATAGAATTCATTGAGAGTAATTTGTAAATAATTAAACTTTATTGGATCTAATAAAGAAGTGTAAATTGAAGTTAGATAAAACATCACAAATTGTCAAAGTGTGAGTTACATGTTCCTACCATTAGTCAGTCGGTTGCCTTTAGATACGGCAGTTATCAGCTAGCACTTATACGAGGGACACTATTTATGTATTGAGAATACAAAGAATAAACAAATGAATTTGATGAAAAATACTTTTATTGCTTTTCAGAATAATGGCCTTTAAGATTTATACACTTTTGCATGCGATTGAACCAACCTTCAAAGCACTTTGTCCAGTCAGAAGATGGTAGCTCTAAAACATGTGTTTTAAAGGCATCAACCGCTTCTTCTGGCGACGAAAATCGTTGCCCACGCAGTTTATCTTTAATTACTGGAAACAAGAAGAAGGCATTGGGTGCCAAGTCGGGGTTGTAAGGCGGATGACCCATCAATTCGATCTTTTGTGTGTCCAAATACTCGTTTGTCACATGCGATGTGTGTGAGCTCGCATTGTCATGATACAAAATGATTTGTCGTTTTGGGTTGGTTTCTCTCAATTTACAAACAAACAAATGGTCGTATATCGTGCTGAATTAACGGTCTTTTGATTTTCGAGAGCCACAGTTGCCACAGGACCGGTTTTCGTAAAGAAAAACGTCACCCTTTGCTTCTTAACGCTTTGAGAACGAACAATTTTTGTTGGCTTTGCTTCACATTGAAACACCCAAACTGCCGACTTGCCTTTTCTTTCTGGCTCATACGCATAAATCCGCGACTTGTCAACCTGTGACGATATTGTGTACCGCTTTGGATGCACCACAGTTGCATTTTGAAATCATTTTACGGCACTAATCGACATGAGCATTTTTTTGAGCAACTGTCAACAAATGTGGAATCCAACGCGCACACATCTCCCGAACACACAAATGTTCGTGCAAAATCTTATGTATGTTGGTCATACTAGTGCTTAAACATATTTCGATTCCTTGATATGTCACATGACGATCTCGTTCAATTTTCTCGTTTTCGCACAGCATCGATATTTTCCGGCACAATGATCGATTTTGGACGACGTTCTTTAACTTCGTCCGTGAGCGAACTACATCCACGTTTGAATTCAGTGTACCAGCGACTTACAGTGCCTGTGGGTGGCGCTTCATCGCCAAAAGTTGAATTCAGTTGATTGATGCATTGTTCTTGAGTTAGACCACGTCGAAAGTCATAATAAATTATAGCTCGAAAATCTTCGTGAGTTAATTCCATATTTTGGCTTAGATGAAATTTTAAACACTGCAAATGTAAGAGAAACAAAAAAAAGAAGAGAGAGGGGATCAAAAATGACTAAAATAGGTTTTTGAATTAATGCGTGTCGCAGTTTATCAAAAGCTGCTTGCTCCAATTAGTCAACGGTTGTGCAATTGTAGCGTAGTCTCTCACAAAATGTCTAAAATAACCGGTAAGTCCAACAAATTGACGAACATTGTGAATTGTTTTGGGATCGGAAATTCTTCTATCGCCATTATTTTTCCTGAGCCCGGCCTAACACTACCATCTGAGAGTTCGAACCCTAAATAAGTGACGGAGACTTCTAAGAAATAGCACTTGGACAAATTACGAGTTAAGTCTTCTTCGCGCATCAACTGCAAAACGGTTTTCAAATTATCCATGGCTTCGTCCACAGCTTCAGCAGTACGTCGTCCAAGTACACCGCCGCCAACCCTCTCGCAAACGTCAGCAACTTATTCATAAATCTTTGGAAGACCCTCGGAGCATTCGTGAGGCCAAATGGGATTTTATTGAAATCGTAATGTCCATCAGGAGTAACGCAGGCTGTATACCGTTTTGATTTTTCTGTGATCGGTATCTGATAATATCCTGAACGCAAGTCGAGACTTATAAAGAATTTGCTACCATGCAACTGGTCTAGTTGGTCAGAAATTAACGACAAGGGATGCTGTTCCTTTATAGTTAATGAATTTAATTTGCGGTAATCTATGCACAGCCGCTCTTTTCCATTTTTCTTTTTAACCAATGAAACAGGCGATGAATAGAGGGAATTGGACTCTGGAATGATTTTACTTTCTAAAAGTTCATTTACCATCGTCTTAACGGTTTCCTGTTGCCCAGGTGACATGCGATAGGGTCGATAAGTAAAAGGAGTATAATCGCTCAACGTGATTTCCATTTCGACGGATTTAGCACTCCCCACGTCAGTAGCAGAATGGGAAAAACAATCCCGATAATTTTGAAGTAATTCCATTAATTCGTCACGCTGCTGTTTAGTCACCGGACCTACATTAATATTTTCGACAGGTAACAACGGGCATTCAGTAATGTCCATTCTCAAAACTTCGTTATTTTCCCCCTCTTTTTCAAATTCGTACTAACTACAAGGAAATGCTCGAACTAAAAATTGATGTTTCGTAATATGTATGTCATTATCGGAAAAATTAATAATAGGTAAAACAGTTTCCCTATCTGGACCTACAGTGAGTATAGTTCGTGGTATACAGTGCTCGTATCCCTCCCTTAATCGAAAACTTGTTTCCACCAACAAATCACCTTGATAGTCCTTGTCTTTAGATTCAACCAGTACATTAATGAAATGGCCTTTAGGTATTATTTTTGTATCTTTTGCTTGTAACACGATTTTTCCTACTTTTGGGAATATATCCCCAATTTTACTAATATTCCCTTCACCAATAAGTAAATTTTGATCGTCTTTGATTATTACAATTCCCGGTAATTCAGTAAAGGGATGTTCTATAAAAATGGGTATATTTTGTTTTGAGTCGGGCACTGCATGGGCTGTCACTTGAGCTTTTATCTTATCTATACTTAATATAAAGTTAGTTTTCCTAAAGATAAACTCGATCCGCCACCATATCCTTTTATGGATATTCTTTTCTCTTTATCATAACATAAGCCTAGTTTTCTATTTGCTCTAATTTAATTGCTATAATTGTGCTTCCTAAATCTAAGTTTGCTTAGACCGGTAGTCCATTAATAAAAAGGTTTTTAAAATATTTATTATTAAAGTTAAAATTTATTTTACCGTCATCTAGTCAGGACATAGTCTTTGTATTATTGGGGTTCCTTCCCTTTTGTTTAAAATAGCATTCATTTTCCAAATGACCAAGATTACGGCAAAAATCACATCTTTTGATTCTACAATCGCGCGCTTGGTGACCGCTTTTCCCACATTTGAAACATTTAGGAAAACTCTTATATTTAAAATGTTCTTCACGCCCACTTTTGTTTGAATTAAAGCGTACGTTATTGGTTCTAGGGATGACGCGCGGAAAAATCATGCAGACTACTTAAATACCGGAACAATTCCTCTGGATTACCATAATTATCAGCTTTAGCAGAAGTTTTCACAACAAAGTCATCGATACTTCCCAGTATACACGAAACCGCATCTGCTCATGTTATTTTTGCATTGGTTCGCTAGCGTCAATTTTTCGTAGTAATATTTAATGTAATTTTCGTCGCCGCGTTTACGCCGCCGCGTCATATCCGCCAACATTTCATAGTAATCACGACTCGCAGGAAAGGCTGCTGCTATCTTCTGTTTCCATTCGTCCCAAGAAAACCTCATTGATTCCAACCCCTTATGCCATGCTTCGGCCAGTTCTTTTAATTTTGTTAACGAATAAAATGTAGCGACTTCCTCAGACCAGCTTTGTTCCCGATCTTCAGGATTGAATCTAGGAACCAAGTATGTACCCTTTGCCGATCCCGCGTTTGCTGCATTAGTAGTATTTTGTAAAATTGTCGTCATGACCTTAGTTAACCGATCTATAGAATCATTGCCACCGACGCTGCTATTACTGCTATTTCCAGGAACAAATTCCTGTATCGCCTCCGAATTCGGAACAATCTGTCTCCTTTTTACACCTCTTCAACTCATCTTACGACCAGCTTAGTTCGCCTCTAAAAAGACCACACACTAACACAACTCTACTACACCAATTAATTTTAATTATTTAATGTAGACATTGTCAGGCCACTCCAGATCAATCCCGATATAAAAATTAATAAATAAAAAAAAGGAAAAAAAAGTATGTACATGTGAGCAAGAGGGCTATCCCACTTCTGAATAAATATAAGAGAAACAAACAAAAGGGGCGAGAGGGCAGGGGGAAATTTACATAGGTATAAAGATAATGTTAAGCGCGAATTGAAAATTTATTGTTAATAGTAAAGTCAATTAATTAATCCCCTGAGTCTTTTTTTTTATTAAACTATAATCTTTTTCTTTTCTTAGTACACCGCCGGGAAAGGATCTGAAGTGGTTCCGAAAATCTCTATCTGAAATCAAGACCCTGAATGAGTGTTTAGAATCCCAAAAGTTCAATCATAATATATTAATCATATCAAAACTATAACTAAAATATGGGCGTATTTGCAAAAGTTATTTCAATACAGAAGAGCACATTTCGGTAAACAAAGAGATACAACACGCAATATTTACTCACTATATTTCTTCAACTTCCCGGTACTGAGTGGTGCAATGGGTCCAAAAGGATACAACGCGCGATGAACCCGCTCCAGCTACCAGGCCCGACGCAGGGGATACCACTCGCAATGCACCGCACCGAATGCATGGAGTTACAACTCGCAGTGCATTCCAAATCCAATCATAATCTAGTACTGAAAATAATAAGGTCAAAGGGATGCAACGCGCATTAAACTCTTCTCCAGATACTAGTGTCTCGTTATAGGGAGTGCAATGGTTACAAAGGGCTAAAACACGCGATGCAACCTACCCTTCTCAAATTTGCCTTTCTGTATAATTTTAAGTGAGAGACAGCATTTGACAATAAACTTAAACATTAAAGTGTTAACAAACTGATAGATAAGACTAGGACATCTTTCCAGTATATAGTAAAAATACGCAACCGAATCCAAAAAAATTTTTCTGTTATTAAATACTGCTTATGAGTTTTCTCATAAAAGTAAAACGAGTGCGGTCCTGAACAACCCCTATATTATTATATTCCCTATTCACCTCCAAGAAGATAAAAATATTCGATTTGAAGCGTGGTATGGTAATAAAACGCAGTCAGACACAAAAATATTGACAATTTGCAACACCCAGTCTAGAAGGGGTTCCTTGTTCTTTATGGATCAAAAGGGTATAAATTAAATTACCCTATTTTTATGCCCTAGTTATAAAACGCTTGGTGGCATTTCATTCTCTTCTCCTTAGCCGTTTTTGTAATACTATACTTAATTTGTTTGGTATACATTTAAATTGTAATAATGCTTCCTATCACATTGTGTCCATTGACGTAAAAGACGTCTCAATAAAGTATTAAATAACATTTAAAATACATGCAGTTCGCCTATTGAAAGTATAATCGTTGCACTATAAGGATATCAACAGTTAAGAAAATATTTATTAGCATGAATAGGATGGGTATAAAGAGAGTGGAAATGTAAAGCATATATATTTCTTATACAAACTATTCAACATTGGGACAGTGGTTTCAATTGAGTTTTATAATTGAGGTTAGATAGATGGTAGATGCTAGATTTTTTTATTCACTACAAAACAATAATTACTACATAAAGTCAATCCATCTACTGCCTCCCCTAGTAAAAAGGCGACACAACATTTTTGGGAAGTATTACGTTTAAGGTTGATATAATTTGGTAAAGCATTTACACAACTGTTTCAAAACTGCGTTAAATAAAAGCGGTAAGAGCGCTTTAATCCTGATTTAAACATAAACATATAAAGCGGGAAGTATAATATTGCAACGTGTTCCCTAGTAAAAAAGCGATAACTACACAAAACTTAGAAAAAAGGCGACGTCTGTATGAAACGCCTGTATATGGGCATTTTTCCTATGTATTTCTCATATGCGTCATTAGATGATTCATCACCGATGCACTTAATTATTGTTATCATCATTAGGTCTTCAGTCCTGGAACTGGTCAGACGCATTCCTCCACTATTTCCTATTTCGTGCTAACCCACACATTTCCTTGAAATTTCTACAGCCTATATCTTTCACCATCTGCGTGTAATAGTCTGACCTAGGTTTACCTCTACCTCTATTTTATCCTATCTCTGCCTATAATATATCCGGCACTATTCCCCAAATGCTCTAAAACGTGCCCTGTTCGTCTATTTCTCCTATTTTCTTTTTGGTTTCCGCAGATATCTCTCTCCCTCAACTTTTTCTAGAACCTCTTTGTTATAAACTTTGCTTGCCCATGCTATCATCGAACATTGAAAGCACAACATTCCAAACGGCTTCCGCCTTTTTCCTGTCTGCTTCTCCTACTGTCCTTATTTCACAGCTACACAGTGCTGTGCTCCACATATCTGCTTTCAACAATTCTTCCTAGTTTCTATGTTTGTTGTCTGCGAACATAGCAGTTGTTCTTTCTTGTTAAATACTGTAAGATGGGGCTACTTTGAACGGCGGGGTAACTTTGAACAAAAAGTTCTAATTTGTTATTTCAATTTTCCTTCCTATCACAGATGTTGCTACTCTATAGAATTAGTACTATTCGATAGGGGAATATATTTTTAACGGTTGGCAAAACGTACGCTTTGACGCAGACGCTAATCCTAAATGTCATATATCAGATCATAACATTCAATTTTTTGTGTTTTTATAAGTGGAATACTTTTGTTATTGCAGCGCAAAGCACAGCTGTAATCCGTGAAACATTTTATTATTAACCCACATAATGTAAGTACCACATTAAAACATTATTTGCTTCAATCCGTTTTGTGGTTTTGTGTAAATATTTTTTATTGTAATAACCTGCTCATTATAGTAAAACTAGGGGTTACTTTGAACATGTTCAAAGTAACCTCAAAACCCTATTTTTCTTTTGATAGTCTTATCCTTATTGTTCTGTTACAGAATCATGACACGGATCTACAAAAGGAAACTGGGTTGTCGGAATTATAAGAACTTTGACAATGAGATACTCGAGAAGGCAATTGATGCAATAAAAACCAAGAAATTGACTCTGAGAGCAGCATCAAAAGAATTTAAAATATCACTAGGAACATTAAGCAATAAGATGAAGTGAAGCATTTACAAAAATTTGGTCATCCGATAGCATTTACTGCTGTAGAAGAATTATATATTGTTAAACACGTACAAGTTATGGCCCCATAGGGCTTTCCACTTGATCTACGTGACATGCGCAACTTTGTTATGTATTATTTGGAAAAAACTGTCAGCATATTTAAAAACAACATGCCTTCATCCGACTGGACGTGCAGCTTTTTGAGCAGGCACAAAAATGAAATTTTGAACATTACGTGACCTGTCAAAAATAATTAAAAATTATTAGAAACCATACAAAAACACGTACATTTTCAAATACTAATGAAAAATTTGCGGGTTTTTCAGTAAATTTGGTTTAATTAAATTCTAAAACCTGGAACTACTTCTAATTGAAATGTCACGCGACCGTAGATCGCGAATGAATATACAAAGCACTCTTGATACTATTATAAGAACAACCTCGCCTTGTATAAGTTTTGACGGTTGGAAAAGCTTTTGACACTATTTGAGACAGAACAATAACATATTCCTTGCAGTATGAAATTGTAATTTAAATATCAATGCGCGTCACAACAACGAAGGCTCTCAAAAATTGATTCATAAACACACATAGAATAGCTATAACCCTTAAACACAGATTGTCAGTTTTCGAACAAATCATTGGCGTAGCATAATTTGTGATTAATGATAATGATAATGGCTGCATTCAGTTCAATCTTTCGTTCTGAAATTGTCCATCTTATTTCGCTATTGATAATACGATTGATGTTTTGCGGGTTATTGATTGGAATCACAGACCGACCACGCCTAAAGTTGAACATTAATACAGCAGACCATAAAATAAAATACTAATTAAAAACAGAGTTTTTGCAGATTTATACATGTATGGTTTCTCGTTTGAATATTTTTTCTTAGTAGTAAATAATTTCAGCTACTAACCTAAGTTGAAACCTCAACAGTATTTTCGCTTCAGCACTATTTATACCTCAACACTATTTCTGCGCATGCACCCGTCCGATTATTTTGTCTTAGTAGTAAAACATTTCGACTACTAACCTAAGTTGAAACCTCAACACTATTTTCGCTTCAGCACTATTTATACCTCAACACTATTACTGCGTATGCACCCGTCCGATTATTTTGTCTTAGTAGTAAAACATTTCGACTACTAACCTAAGTTGAAACGTCAACACTATTTTCGCTTCAGCACTGTTTATACCTCAACAATATTTCTGCGCCCGCACCCGTTTGATTATTTTGTCTTAGTAGTAACACATTTCAACTACTAACCTAAGTTGAAACCTCAACATTATTTTCGCTTCAGCACTTTGTATACCTCAACTCTATTTCTGCGCATGCACCCGTCCTATTATTTTGTCTTAGTGGTAAAACATTTCAACTACTAACCTAAGTTGAAACCTCAACACTATTTTGTCTTAGTAGTAAAACATTTCGACTACTAACCTAAGTTGAAACGTCAACACTATTTTCGCTTCAGCACTGTTTATACCTCAACAATATTTCTGCGCCCGCACCCGTTTGATTATTTTGTCTTAGTAGTAACACATTTCAACTACTAACCTAAGTTGAAACCTCAACACTATTTTCGCTCCAGCACTGTATACACCTCAACACTATTTCCGCTCATATACCCGTTTGATTATTTTGTCTTGGTAGTAAAATATTTCGACTAATAGCCTAAGTTGAAACCTCAACACTATTTTCGCTTCAGCACTATTTATACCTCAACACTATTTCCGCTCATATACCCGTTTGATAATTTTGTCTTGGTAATAAAATATTTCGACTAATAGCCTAAGTTGAAACCTCAACACTATTTTCGCTTCAGCACTATTTATACCTAAACACTATTTCTGCGCCCGCACCCGTTTGATTATTTTTTCTTAGTAGTAAATAATTTCAGCTACTAACCTAAGTTGACACCTCAACACTATTTTCGCTTCAGCACTATTTATACCTCAACACTATTTCTGCGCATGCACCGGTCCGATTATTTTGTCTTACAAGTAAAACATTTCGACTACTAACCTAAGTTGAAACCTCAACATTATTTTCGCTTCAGCACTTTGTATACCTCAACTCTATTTCTGCGCATGCACCCGTCCTATTATTTTGTCTTAGTGGTAAAACATTTCAACTACTAACCTAAGTTGAAACCTCAACACTATTTTGTCTTAGTAGTAAAACATTTCGACTACTAACCTAAGTTGAAACGTCAACACTATTTTCGCTTCAGCACTGTTTATACCTCAACAATATTTCTGCGCCCGCACCCGTTTGATTATTTTGTCTTAGTAGTAACACATTTCAACTACTAACCTAAGTTGAAACCTCAACACTATTTTCGCTTCAGCACTATTTATACCTCAACACTATTTCCGCTCATATACCCGTTTGATTATTTTGTCTTGGTAGTAAAATATTTCGACTAATAGCCTAAGTTGAAACCTCAACACTATTTTCGCTTCAGCACTATTTATACCTCAACACTATTTCCGCTCATATACCCGTTTGATAATTTTGTCTTGGTAATAAAATATTTCGACTAATAGCCTAAGTTGAAACCTCAACACTATTTTCGCTTCAGCACTATTTATACCTAAACACTATTTCTGCGCCCGCACCCGTTTGATTATTTTTTCTTAGTAGTAAATAATTTCAGCTACTAACCTAAGTTGACACCTCAACACTATTTTCGCTTCAGCACTATTTATACCTCAACACTATTTCTGCGCATGCACCCGTCCGATTATTTTGTCTTACAAGTAAAACATTTCGACTACTTAACCTAAGTTGAAACCTCAACATTATTTTCGCTTCAGCACTTTGTATACCTCAACTCTATTTCTGCGCATGCACCCGTCCTATTATTTTGTCTTAGTGGTAAAACATTTCAACTACTAACCTAAGTTGAAACCTCAACACTATTTTGTCTTAGTAGTAAAACATTTCGACTACTAACCTAAGTTGAAACGTCAACACTATTTTCGCTTCAGCACTGTTTATACCTCAACAATATTTCTGCGCCCGCACCCGTTTGATTATTTTGTCTTAGTAGTAACACATTTCAACTACTAACCTAAGTTGAAACCTCAACACTATTTTCGCTTCAGCACTATTTATACCTCAACACTATTTCCGCTCATATACCCGTTCGATTATTTTGTCTTGGTAGTAAAATATTTCGACTAATAACCTAAGTTGAAACTTCAACACTATTTTCGCTTCAGCACTATTTATACCTCAACACTATTTCCCTCATACCTTTATTTTGTCTTGTAATAAAAATTTCGACTAATAGCCTAAGTTGAAACCTCAACACTATTTTCGCTTCAGCACTTTTATACCTAAACAATATTTCTGCGCCCGCACCCGTTTGATTATTTTTCTTAGTAGTAAAAATTTCAGCTACTAACCTAAGTTGAAACCTCAACACTATTTTCGCTTCAGCACTATTTATATCTCAACACTATTTCTGCGCATGCACCCGTCCGATTATTTTGTCTTACAAGTAAAACATTTCGACTACTAACCTAAGTTGAAACCTCAACATTATTTTCGCTTCAGCACTTTGTATACCTCAACTCTATTTCTGCGCATGCACCCGTCCTATTATTTTGTCATAGTGGTAAAACATTTCAACTACTAACCTAAGTTGAAACCTCAACACTATTTTGTCTTAGTAGTAAAACATTTCGACTACTAACCTAAGTTGAAACGTCAACACTATTTTCGCTTCAGCACTGTTTATACCTCAACAATATTTCTGCGCCCGCACCCGTTTGATTATTTTGTCTTAGTAGTAACACATTTCAACTACTAACCTAAGTTGAAACCTCAACACTATTTTCGCTTCAGCACTATTTATACCTCAACACTATTTCTGCGCATGCACCCGTCCGATTATTTTATCTTAGTAGTAAAACATTTCGACTACTAACCTAAGTTGAAACCTCAACACTATTTTCGCTTCAGCACTATTTATACCTCAACACTATTACTGCGTATGCACCCGTCCGATTATTTTGTCTTAGTAGTAAAACATTTCGACTACTAACCTAAGTTGAAACGTCAACACTATTTTCGCTTCAGCACTGTTTATACCTCAACAATATTTCTGCGCCCGCACCCGTTTGATTATTTTGTCTTAGTAGTAACACATTTCAACTACTAACCTAAGTTGAAACCTCAACACTATTTTCGCTTCAGCACTATTTATACCTCAACACTATTTCTGCGCATGCACCCGTCCGATTATTTTATCTTAGTAGTAAAACATTTCGACTACTAACCTAAGTTGAAACCTCAACACTATTTTCGCTTCAGCACTATTTATACCTCAACACTATTACTGCGTATGCACCCGTCCGATTATTTTGTCTTAGTAGTAAAACATTTCGACTACTAACCTAAGTTGAAACGTCAACACTATTTTCGCTTCAGCACTGTTTATACCTCAACAATATTTCTGCGCCCGCACCCGTTTGATTATTTTGTCTTAGTAGTAACACATTTCAACTACTAACCTAAGTTGAAACCTCAACACTATTTTCGCTTCAGCACTATTTATACCTCAACACTATTTCTGCGCATGCACCCGTCCGATTATTTTGTCTTAGTAGTAAAACATTTCGACTACTAACCTAAGTTGAAACCTCAACACTATTTTCGCTTCAGCACTATTTATACCTCAACACTATTACTGCGTATGCACCCGTCCGATTATTTTGTCTTTCTAGTAAAACATTTCGACTACTAACCTAAGTTGAAACGTCAACACTATTTTCGCTTCAGCACTGTTTATACCTCAACAATATTTCTGCGCCCGCACCCGTTTGATTATTTTGTCTTAGTAGTAACACATTTCAACTACTAACCTAAGTTGAAACCTCAACACTATTTTCGCTCCAGCACTGTATACACCTCAACACTATTTTCGCTTCAGCGCTATTTATACCTCAACAATATTTCTGCGCCCGCACACGTTTGATTATTTTTTCTTAGTAGTAAAGCATTTCGACTACTAACCTAAGTTGAAACCTCAACACTATTTCCGCTCAAATACTCGTCCGATTATTTTGTCTTAGTAGTAAAATATTTCGACTACTAACATAAGTTGAAACCTCATCACTATTTTCGTTTCAGCACTGTTTATACCTCAACAATATTTCTGCGCCCGCACCCGTTTGATTATTTTTTTTAGTAGTAAAACATTTCAACTACTAACCTAAGTTGAAACCTAAACATTATTTTCGCCCCAGCACTGTATACACCTCAACACTATTTCCGCTCATATACTCGTCCGATTATTTTGTCTTAGTAGTAAAACATTTCGACTACTAACCTAAGTTGAAACCTCAACACTATTTTCGCCCCAGCACTGTATACACCTCAACACTATTTCCACTCATATACCCCGTCCGATTATTTTGTTTTAGTAGTAAAACATTTCGACTACTAACCTAAGTTGAAACCTCATCACTATTTTCGCTTCAGCACTGTTTATACCTCAACAATATTTCTGCGCCCTCACCCGTTTGATTATTTTTTTTTAGTAGTAAAACATTTCAACTACTAACCTAAGTTGAAACCTCAACATTATTTTCGCCCCAGCACTGTATACACCTCAACACTATTTCCGCTCATATACTTGTCCGATTATTTTGTCTTAGTAGTAAAACATTTTGACTACTAACCTAAGTTGAAACCTCAACACTATTTTCGCCCCAGCACTGTATACACCTCAACACTATTTCCGCTCATATACCCCGTCCGATTATTTTGTTTTAGTAGTAAAACATTTCGACTACTAACCTAAGTTGAAACCTCATCACTATTTTCGCTTCAGCACTGTTTATACCTCAACAATATTTCTGCGCCCTCACCCGTTTGATTATTTTTTTTTAGTAGTAAAACATTTCAACTACTAACCTAAGTTGAAACCTCAACATTATTTTCGCCCCAGCACTGTATACACCTCAACACTATTTCCGCTCATATACTCGTCCGATTATTTTGTCTTAGTAGTAAAACATTTCGACTACTAACCAAAGTTGAAACCTCAACACTATTGTCGCTCCAGCACTGTATACACCTCAACACTATTTTCGCTCCAGCACTGTTTATACCTCAACACTATTTTTGCTCATGCACCCGTTCGATTAATTTGTCTTAGTAGTAAAACATTTCGACTACTAACCTACGTTGAAACCTCAACACTATTTTCGCCTCCGCAGTATTTAGGTCTCAACACGTTTTCCGCTCATGCACCCATTCGATTATTTTGTCTTAGTAGTAAAACATTTCTACTACTAACGTAAGTTGAAACTACAGCACTGTTTTTGCCTCAGCATTATTTATGCCTCAACGCTATATGTTTGATTATTTTGTCTTAGTAATATAACGTTTTGACTACTAACCTATATAAGTTGAAACATTAGCACTATTTCTGTTTATACCTCAACACTATTTCTGCTCTTACACTCGTTCGATTATTGCGTCTTAGTAGTAAAACATTTCGACTACTAATCTAAGCTGAAACCTGAATTCTTGCGTCAGCATTATTTATACTTCAACACTATTTCCACTCATGCACCCATTAGATTATCTCGTATAGTAAAATTTATTTAAGAAGAGCCCGCACGTCATCATGCGCACACGGCTAAAACGGTGTCAGATTAATCCATTGCTTATAAATAGGCGTGTTCGTTCAGTGACATAGATAATTTGCTACTAAATGTCAATTAATATTTGTGACTTTGATATTCTATATTTATTTCTTACGTTTTCAAAGTTTTCTTTGTGTTTTATGCCTTGCTTATTCGCGTATTCGCCATGTAAATTTAAACCACCAACAATATAAAAATTGATTTTAGAGTATTTACTCTATGGAGTTTGATAAAAATTATTAAATCCACTACGCCATTGACTTTCAAGGTTTTCGCATATGTCAAATGACGTTCAGGCTCTTCTTAAATAAATTGTGCTCTATCTGAAGCTCGGATTAATATTAATGCAACTATTAAAAGATAACATAATCTCTTCTAATTATTACAGTACCTCAAGCACCTCAAGTGTGTTTATATTGTTTCTTTGACAGTCAGCATCGAATAATGTTAGTACAACTACTATATCCATAACCGTAATGATAACCTCGCAACAAATAATATTAGTGAAGTAATAATATTCAACAATGTTTTGCCTAATCATTGCACATCCTTGGTATTCTTATGCACTAACATCTCAGAATGGGACAATAATTATGCAATATGCTTTAATCCTTCACAAAATAAAAATAGAATTTAATTCTTATAATAAAAATGGTAATGAGCAATAATAGTAACCGAAAACGTAAGTATTTAATAGTTTAGTGGTGTGTATTTGTGATAAAAGTAAAACAATCAAAATAACTAAGTTATACTCCTAACACATTTTCAGAAAAGGTTAAGCAAAAATTTTTTGGCAAATATTTCAACCTTGTGTGAGTTGTATTCAAAGCAGATTATCAAAAATAACTATCGAAATGTGTTTCGTCCTTTTATTATATCACAATTAATACCCTAAACATAAATAAAGCAAAATTAAAATAACACGTAATCGGGTACATAACCTCAAAATTGGGTACAAAAATCTCGTTTTTTACGCATAAATCGCAAAAACCCGCATTTTTTTCTGTTGATTTGTTGTTTTAGACGTATTTGAAAGTATTTACCGCAAGGTAGAAGTCTCTAGCTGAGGTCACGTAATGTAAACCGTGACCTCTGTTCGGAATACCGGTAGGAATACCTGTCACCCATATTTTTAATTTCGATGAAACAAATTTATCTGACAATCCTGGGACAAAAAAAATGCATCTTTAAACGAGGAGTGAAATATTCAGAATGCATTCAAAACTTTTCTAAAAGTGTAATATCTGTCATGTTTGCTGACAGTGAATCAGATGACATGCTACCAGCCTACGTGGTTTACAAAGTAGAAAACTTGTGAAGTACCTGGTGTGAGAATGGTCCTCCGAAAACAAGATATGGAAGAATGAAGAGTGGTTGGTTTGACTACTATGCATTTTCCGACTGGTTTCCGTCTATTTTTGTGCATGTGGCAAGGAAATTACCTGGTCCAAGGCAATTATAGGAGATAATCTTTAAAGTCATTTTAATGATACAGTCATAAACCTTGTGAAGAAAATGACATTAGATTTATTTGCTTACTCGCAAATGCTACTCATCTGTGTCAACCTCTGGATGTTGGCGCCCTTAAAAAAATACTGGCGACACATTTTAGATGAGTGGATAATTAGTTTGAGAAAAAAAAGCAAAACTCTGTCAAAGGATGAATTTCCTGGGCTTTTAAGTACATTATATAAGAAGCCGTATCCAGACGAAAATGAAACGTCTAACAATATGCTATCTGGATTTGAAAATGTGGTATTTTTCCACATAATCCAGATAAAGTCTTAGAACGTTTACCTGACAACATGACATGCGATAAAAATGAAGTAGAGCAAGCAACTTCCACTGCTGTTATTGAACTATTACAAAAAAGAAAAGGTTAAATGTTGCCGCCGGAAAAAGTATTTCCACAGCTGATTTAGAACCTGAGAATGAAGAAATTTTACATGCGGAAAATAACGATAAAGAAAATTAAATTACAGAAATAGAAACGTTGGTCGCTGATAATAAGTGCAGCAGTTTAAGTAGTAGTAACTCAGAAAGCGAAAATGAGTCCGATAGTGACTCTGAAAATGATAGTGATAATAAGGACATAAATCTAGAAATTTTAAAGTTTTATTTAGCGAAATTTGAAGTCAAGAATATTATTAAACACTTTGTGGGAAAAGTAATTTGGACTGCAGAATTATAAAATGGTGGAACTTTCTTTCTTGCGTCATTCGCGCAAAATAAATTACATTTTTTTCTGGCCACATGTCTCAGACGAAGGCAGTATTCCTGTGCATGAAATTGTGAAAGCGCTGCCAAATCCTATCGCCGATCGAAGAAGAGCTTTGGTTTTTTTTATCAAAAAACTTTAAATTTTTTTAAAGACGTTGAAATAACCTATACCTTATATTTTTTTTCAATTCAATGCTCCTATATTATTCTTTTTTGTTTTTGTATGTAAAATTTTCAATAAATAAAGTATTATGCCATATATATGTATATATATCAGCAAATTTTAATTTCAAAAATCTCAGATTAAAATAATAAATTTATTGAAGTATACGCTCGAGTTTACGTGTTTAAAGTAGGCCTTAGAGTGCCATATTTAAAAACAAAAAATAGAAGCAATTATTTTATCAAACTCAAATTTTCTAGATTGCTTCTCCTACTTGATACCCAAAATTTAGCGTTTAAACGATAAAAAACCTTAAGCAAAAAACAGTTATTACAAAATTAACGAAAAAAATGTTCAAAGAAGCCCCATCTTACGGTACCGCTAGGTTCGTTTCTATTGTTTCTTAAATATGTTACGCTCCCTTCCTGTTAACGTACTGAAAAATACATCGTTCTTTGAGATCGCTGTTTGTATAAAGGAAATACTTCAGAATAATTCAGATTTGTATGCAATTTAACTTGTCGGTATTAATTTAAAAGTAGGTAATTTGAAGATTGATCTTCATTAATAAAAATTGGATTATAAATAAATTGCTTTCCGACTTGTTGGAAGTGATAAACCGCGATAATTAAGTGTTGGATATGATTGCGGCATTTCACGTTTTGTATGTGGCCTTATGTTATTAACGAGTCGAGATAATAAGTCGATAAGCGGTTGTAATAGCGAGGACTTGAGAGAAACATGATGAAGAGTTAGAGTTTGTCCTTTGTTACTAGATGTTAATTACGTTACGTGGTTAGTTTTTCGTGCTTGGTTCTTATATATATTAATTAAAAAAAAGTTTACTGTTTGCTTTTGCTTTGAAGAGAGTGTAGAAATATGCGATGTTGTTTGTTGAAGCCAAGCTCGTTTTTCACTAAATAAACTGTGATAAAATACAAAGAACGGTATATAATTTGTGATTAAGTGCTTAGAATGTGTATTTCAAGTGGTTTTGTGTATGAGTAATATTTACTCGTTCGAGGTACCCGATGTGAAATCTGCGAAATCGCTCCTTTTATTGTGAACCTATCTTCATTTTTACGAGGTCGTTCTAAATGTCTATGTGGTTGGCGCGGAGTTTGAATTGGTAATCATAACCTATTCAATTATATGCCTAGGTGTTTAATCCTTGTATACTGTTGGACGAAGAACAAAATTCCGTGATCACTGTTGCTCCTACAGAGGTAGAAAGAGCTCCCGATCTTATTCGAATTCCGACGCGTGATAATGTCTGTTGCTAACACCAGTGAAGTGCGTCGGTGTGGTTAGTGTAAGTGTACTAAATTCTATCAACCCCATCACAATCAAGGGTGAAGTACTTCGTTACTGCAGGACTTTCTGTAAGTGAACTATTTACTACTTGTTTTCTTTCTTTAAATATGTATCCGGTTGTTTTGTAATATTCTTTGTCGTGTTGATACCTTTTACAATAGAAGTACAGACTATTAAATACTAACTATTGTTATTACTTTAAATATCTATCCGTTGTTTTGCAATATTCTTTGTCGTGTGGATACCTTTTACAATAGAAGTGCAGACTATTGAAAAAAAAGAGAGAAAAAAAACTAATACTACTAGATTACTCATGTCAATTGTGTCTTATCTATTTATCTTTTGTTAAAATTTTTGTCTTGACTTATGTTAATTGGTGTGTGAGGAAACGTTTCTGCTGCTCCCCAATATTACCTCATTTTGTATTAAAAGTTTTTGTACTGCTTTTACCGTTGCTACATTATATAGATTATCCAACCGTTTTTTTTTTCATTCTTTTACATTCTTTTACATTCTTTTTTTTTCAGGTTTACTTAACTATATTTTTTTTCTTTCAGGTTTGCTTAATTATTTTTCTTACAGGTACTGTCACTAACTTCTTACCGCCGTATACATTATATGTCAGTTTGCTTCCTACAACCCCCCCTAATCTCCGATTGAGCCCGGTCATTCCGTGATCTCTTGTTGTTACGCACGGCTACAAGAACAACGTAGCATAAATTTGGCGCCCAGCGTGGCTGCCCAAGAATTGCGTAACAAATACATACCCTATTTCACCGATATTCAGTGATATGTGAAGGGGGTTAAGCAACTTGCGGCTACCAAGATCCGCCAACACTTAGGAATTTGACAAATTAAGAGTTTACCAATAAATTCTTTTGCACAATCAACACCAGTTCAAAATATTGCAAATCCAACACCTGTAGCTACTTATAATACTTATCAGGTTTAAGTACAATTACTTTTTTGTCAATAGGTTTTCCGTTTTGGAACTGGTTGAACGCGTTCCTCCATTGATATCCATTCAAAGCCAGCCTACACATTTTCCTGAAATTCCGACAGCCTAGATACAGTCCGGCTCCCCTTCTATTATTTTCTAAATATATACCCTATCTCACTGATATTCAGTGGTATGTGAAGGGGGTTAAGCAGCCTGTTGCTACCAAGATCCTCTAATACTTTGCCAAATTAATAGTTTTCCAATAAATTCTGTCGCACAATCATCATTAGTTGAGAATATTGCAAAACCAACACCTGTAGTTAATAATCATCAGGTTTAAGTACAATTAGTTTTTTTACGTCTTTAGTTTTTCCGACTTGGAACGGGTTGGACGCGTACCTTCATTGATTTCTTTTCTTGGCTAACGTACACATTTCCCTGAAATTTCCACAGCCTACATCTATGACTATCTGTGTGTAATAGTCTAACCTAGGTCTACCTCTACCTCTCTTTTTTCTATCTCTGCTTCTAATATACCCCGCACTATTCACTCATACCTTAGTATGTGATCTATCATCCATCTCTAGTACTTTTTTCTGTTTTCCACATATTTCTTTCTTCCCCTACCTTTTCTAGAACTTCCTTGTTCTCAATTTTGTCTGCCCATGATACCTTCCTATTCGCTTTTCCTTCTGTCCAAGTTTCACAACCGTACAGTTCTGTGCTCCACACATTTGCTTTCAGAAACCTTTTCCTTGTTTTTATGTTTGTTGTCTTTGAACATAGTAGTTGCTTTTTTTGTTTAGTGTCGCACGGCCTTGTGCTAATTTTTGTTTTATATCTTTTGCATTTTTTCCAACTTGCGTTATTTGGCTTCCTACGTAGAAATCCTTAAGCTTGTGTAAGTTATCGTTTCTTATTTGTATTCTAGTTTTTGATCTATTTTTTTAAAACCTTCCGTGGATGTCTTTAGCTTTTAGTTTTTCAAAGTCAAACTGTCCTTTTCCGTTCAATTTTTAAAAAATTTTAAATTTAGGAGTGCCTTCATAGTTACGATGTTGTGGTCAGTGTTTATATTTGTTTCTGGGTAGCTTCTATAGTCTTTTACTTTTTCCTAAACATTTGTCTAACCAGAATGTAATCTATTTGATATCTCCTTATGTTTCCTGGCATCTTCCATGTAAATCGTTTAGTGTCTAGTGCTAACCTATCCATTTCAATTTTCAAATTCTCTAGCTTACCTACTTGCTTCATACTTCTGACATTCCACGCTCCGACTCGCAATATGTTGCTATGGCTCTTGTTTAAGTTTTCTGATATTGGGGACTATTTTAACTGCGGAATGTTTTACCCCAGAGGATGCCATCATCTTAAATAACAATTTAAGTACGGTCTTTAATTGGGAGATAATGTGGTGGTTTACCGTTGCCTTCCACATCGCAGTAGTGTGTCTTAGAATGACATATCGACCCCTATAGTCTCTGCAACTCTACGTCCCGAAAGATCTGCTGCCCCCTTTCTTGGGACATGTCTTAGTATGGTTCCTCACTAAAGATCCCGCAATTTGGTTACACCAATAGTTCGGCTCTTTAGCTCCCTGAAACACACACGCCATTCTATCTGCTTTAGTAATCTAAAACTTCTTCAAAGTACAGGTACATTCAGAACGGAATTATTGTTAGTTAGTAATTGAAATGCATAGTTGGTGTACAGTTGCAAGGAATTTTATAAACACGTTTATGTATATAAAATATTTTCTTGTATATGACTTATTGGCTATCACAGTTTGTCTTGGGCAAATAACAAATTTCCAATGTGCTATACGAATTAATACATTAGGTCTATGTTATTTTAGTATACAATTTTGCAATCATTGCTGCAAGAAGTCAGCCATTTAGTTACTCTTGCTATAAAACAGCTAAACGAGGCTACTACACCAAGTAATATAACCAATTCAACAAACACTGAAAACATTGGTATAGAAAACAAAGGAATTTATTTATTTACCCGATAAAGAAAACATTATTATCCGTAAGAATAATAATCTGAATATTCTAGCAAACGGTGAGCAACAACAAAATGTACTCTAGTAATGATTCCACGGTACTTCTTTTAGCAGAGAATTCTTTTCATAAAATCAAGCACAAGCCATCTACTAACATCCTTCAAAATGTTGTTTACCACAAACTGCAACTGACAATTTTCTTCATCTTAAAGAACTTATTGTGTCCAATGACAATGTTGGTATTGAATTACTTAAAAAAATGGAAAGGAGAGAGAAGAAAAATCTTTTGATGTGCCAGTTAAAGTTAGGTTGCAATTAAAGACAAAATTAAAAAGACGCATTATGTAAAGCAGTAAATGCCGAAAAAAGTGTAAAGATGTTATATCAGATGACAGAAGAATTGATATTAACAATTTGTTTTGGGAATTCATTTAGTTTGAACAAAGACAACACACCACGACAAAATATAAAAAGAAGAACCACGAATACGTTGTAGAGGTCGAATTCGTACATTTATACTTTTAAAAATCAAAAGGGTACTGCTATTAGTGTCTGCAAAACTTTTTTTGTTACTACTATTTGATTCAAGCCACCAACTGACAAAGTTGTACGGAATATAAGTTTCAAACCAAATTAATTTAAAAGAAAATTTTATTTTTAAATTTGAAAATAGTGTGAACAATAAAAATATTAATTAGATATATAATTAGTATATTAGAAATGCTATAAACCACAAAATTGTTGCCATTTGTTACTTACGGTAAAGGTATTAGTTATTCGCTTACCAGCACAGAAGGCGCAATATATTGCACAAAATTTACAAACTGAAACAATATAATTTACCTATCAAATTAACAATGTAAATTAATTATAACTCTGCTTACTTTCTAAATTACTGCATATTGGCAAACTAGGTATAGAATATGATGTCTTAGGGTTCGACATGGGTGAGGTTGCCGCTTTAGTTTATATTCTTTGTAGTGAAGCTCGCTGGTTATCTACAACAAAAATGGGAACTCAAGATATTAACGGTAAGGACTTAGGTAAGCGAATCAACGAGCAAACACTCCACTACAAGATCTACAATGTATTACTCTACACCAATAGTTAAAAATAGGAAAAAGTGAATTTCATAGGGCGCTTCCAACAATTTGAAAACCATCACTCCTCGTTGTCCACCGTCCTGATTGGTTGAGAAGGCGACATATGTCTATTACAAACCATGGGAACCGTCTTTACTACAAAATTACATGTTCAAAAGAGCTATTCCCCCTAAAACATGATCGGGGAAAACCAAGACCACATTGAGTATGCGTGATACCTTAAGTAATATTAACATACTAATCCCCCAAAATGAATTATTAACTAAAATAATTTGTGGAGTCCTTTAAGGCGTATGGTAAACGCTTTTATTTTAATAGTCTGTCATAGCGCATTATTGAATATCCTCCCTAGTTCATAGCATTTTAGCTCTTAATAATGGAGCGATTGTCTGTTTCTAAAGAAGAAAGATTTGATATGGTGGCATGCTATATTTTGTATCAAGGAAATTGTAATGATGCGGAACAGAAAGAAGACAACTCCATAAAGTAATTTCCCGTAAGTTAGTGACGAACTTTAAAGGACATTGCTCGTTTAAGAAACTTTTACGTACACTAGAGAAAACTAAATTACGAGTATAGGAAAAACTTTGTATTGTAGGTTGTTAAAAAAATTCTTGTACTTTAACAAGAAAAAATAGAACGCGTGACGGACAGCACACTTCGTTTAAAAAACATCGTTTCCGTCCATGTTAATTAAAAACTTGCCAAGGACGTGGCGAGGTGATAAAGACAGAAATGGGATTTTAGTGAGTAGTATACTAGGCATTGTTAATATTAATAAGTAATTTTATCTGGCATAGGGAAAGCAATCCGAGTATAGTGAACGGAAATTAACGAAAATTGTTGGTTATTTTACATAGAGAAAAGCCAATTGCGGGTTTCGTCGTTATTGCAGTTCGTCAGGCTGGCACATTTCTCTTTGCAAAACGAGTAATCTTGAATTATACACAAATCATGATGCATTACTACGTACAAAACATTTCTCATGCGCCCTTTATTCTCGAATGTAAACAACCAACTATCGATAACTTTTCAAGTCTCTGGCATGATAGTATAGATGGCATTGATAAACAAAATTTTAATAACTAGCCAGAAGACAAGATGAAAATGAAAATAAACGAGTGATCGATTACCTACTTAACACTGGTGGACCTTCTAAGAAAGTACTACACGAGTGCTAAATAAGGAAGTTGGTCAACGGAAACTAATGCGTTTCCAGCATTGGGAAAGTAATTACTAAATAGTAATGAATAATTTTGTATGGAATTGGGAAAGTAATTACTTTTCCAATGCCAGACAAAATTATTCATTACTATTTAGCTGAAAGCGTATTAATTTCCGTTGACCAACTTCCTCATTTAGCATTGCGTGTAGTACTTTTTTAGAAGGTCCGCCAGTGTTAAGTAGGTAATCGGTCACTCGCTTATTTTCATTTTCATCTTGTCTTTTGACTAGTTATTACAATTTTGTTTGATAGTGCCATCTATGCTGTCATGCTGGAAACTTGAAAAAGTTACCAATAGTTAGTTGTTCGCATTCGAGTATAGAGGACGCATAAGAAGTATTTTGTACTCATTAATACACAATGATTTGTATATAATTCAAGATTGGCTGTTCTGCAGAGCGAAATGCGCCAGTCTGACGAGCTGCACCAACAGTGAAACCGGCCATTGGCTTTTCTTTTTGCAATATAACCAACAATTTACATTAATTTTCGTTCACCATACTTGAATTTCTTCTTCACTGTTTAGGCCTTGCCTATTATAAATTAAAAAGCATGTTCCTCTTATGTCTCGACTACGATTTGTTATTCGCGCAACGCCAAAGGTGAGTGCTGGTTACAAACTATAAGATAAGACAGTCGACACAGTTCTCTCTTAGAACACAGTCCATTTTTAAATATCACATTCGCGCCGGTTTGTCGGCATTAATTATTTAATTAAATTAACAACGTGAGCACCTCTATTTCCCTTCCTTCACCAACCCTCTCCTGCCTAACCAATTATGTATTTAGTGGTAAGTGTAAAGTGACAATTGAACACCGGGTAAGTTTTTTATGCAACCATATTTTATTACACGTTTAATTTTTGTTATTGTGAACCAGCCGCTCCGCTTAGGCGTGAACATACCTTATTTTTTTGGTCTCTTCGACCGGTATGCGTGATAGAATTGTCGTCGTGGTTGTAGAGGAGCTTGCTTTATGTTAAATTATTACAAGGTTGCTCTTAAAAGTATTTGAAATAAATTCACTCTTATCGAATTGTAATGTTAATCTCGTAATTGAGTTTGACCTACATGTTGATAAACGGTTATCAGCACAGGTGTGTTTGTTTATATTAATTCGATTACATATTTACGTGTAGTTTATGCTATTCTGAAAATGTCTTTCAACAGCATTTCTTTGCAAGCTCAGCAAGAAGCCTTATTTGGTCGCTTGCAAGGCATTTGGGATTATGCCGTTTCCGCAAATGTAAGTAAATTAAACTTATTAGAAGCAAAAATGCAAAGGCTTCCGATTATTGAAAATGCTCTCGAAAAACTACAGGTAGCAATAATAGAATTTAACGCTACTAAACCCTAAAAACCCTAAATTACATGTAAAATTAAATCTAGCGTCTTTCGATGATTTGTTCGACGTAATTCGTTCAAAATATTTAGAATTGAAAGAAAATTCGACAAAATCGGTTCCTGCGGATGCTCTGGCATTTAATGGCCCATCCGTTGAATGTTTAAAACCACTAGAAATTTCTGTTTTTGAAGGTTCTATTGATAAATGGAATAATTTCATTACTACTTATCGCACTGTTGTACACGAAAACAAATCTATTCCAGTCTCATTAAAATATTTATATTTTAGATTGTATCTCGATAAGGAAGCATTCAGTGTCGTCTCTGATCGTGCGTTAGATCCTAATTTGTGTGAGCAAGCATTTAAAAAACTTGTAGATCGCTACGACTCCCCACGTAGAATTGTTAATTTTTATTTAATAAAATTCTTCAATTTAAATCTACTGGTTCTTTATCAAATTTCATAAATACACATTTCAACGCAGTAAGCACTTTGAAATCTGCCCCCGACGTTGAAGATTTATCGGACTTTATTTTATTTTCTCTATGTTATCGTAATTTGGATCCTAAATTACAACATGCATTTGATGCACGCGCGGATTCTAATGTGCCGACTTGTGCTAAGTTGTTCGAATTTTTAACCGCGCAGAAAAAAACCTCAGAAATGCACGAAGATGTTCAAGCTTTAAAACCCGTCAACGTAAATATGCCACCGCGCTCCAAATATAATCCAAATAAGTCTTTTTTTGTAAAAGAATCCACTAACGATGCGCAAGTAAAATGCGATCGTAATTCGTGTCCCTATTGTAATGAAGGGCATACAATTTACGCGTGCAAAAACTTTCAAAAATTAAATGTTTCCGATAGATACACCGCTGTAAAAAGAATGTTGCGTTGTTTCAAATGTTTAGGCAATCATATTAAGGGCTGCAACTCTAAAGGAAGATGCGGGTTATGTAGCTCAAAATATCATCACACCTTTTTGCATAATGCATCTCCTGTCTCTCTCCTGTCTCGACTTTGGGACCGATAACCCCTGTGACCCCTTCCACATCCGATAAGAAAGAAACAGTTTCTACATGCAATGTGTCTAATAATCCTAAAAATTATACAGTGCTTTTAGGAACGATTCAAGCTAAGATTCGGGACATCAATGGCGATTTTCAACCTGTAAGGTGCGTGCTTGATTCAGGGTCCCAAATCAATGCGATCACTTCTGCTTGCGTGCAACGTTTGGGTCTTAAATATGTTCGCAATCACAGTAAGGTGTGTGGACTAACCAATGCCGCTGTTAATTCTAAAGGGCTAGTCGATTGTTTTCTACTTTCCAATTATGCAGATCGACGAATAAATTTTTGTGCCTCTATTCTTCCAAAACTTACAGGTAATATTCCTGGTTGTTCTTTACTACGTGGAATTTATGAACGATTTAAACATTTACCCTTGGCTGACCCTAATTTCCATGTATCCGCTCCGGTAGAAATATTATTAGGAGCGGACATATGTTGTAGAATATTATTTTCGGATAACGCAAATAACCGTCTTGGTAAACCTCTAGCGATTGACACTATTTTTGGATACGTGTTATTGGGACAGGTGCCTTCTCCGCAAGGACCGTCAAACGCTACTTTGCTTTGTATAATGTTGCAACCTCTTGAAAGCGAAGTAAAAAATTTTTGGGCGCTCGAAGAAGTCTCGCAACCTCCTGCTGTGAATATTGACGACAATTATTGTGAAGCACATTTTGTTAGTACCCACTCTCGCGATGAAACTGGTCGTTACATTGTAGCCCTACTCTTCAAGGATAATGCCGAACCTCTAGGGCGCAATCGTGAAATCGCTTATAACAGTTATCTAAATTTAGAACGGCAACTTCGGAATTCAACCGAAAATTAAAAGGTTTATGATTCATATCTCAAGGAATATCTATCTCTAAATCACATGAATGTTGCTCTGCAACCTTCCGATTATATTTTACCACACCACGGCATTCATAAAACCACAAGCAGTACTACTAAACTACGAGTGGTGTTTAACGGATCTGCTAATGATTCGACCGGTAAGTCCCTCAATCAACGTCTTTACGATGGTCCGAAACTGCAATCAGGTTTGCCCGAAATAATATTTTTATTTCGTTCCCACAAAATAGCGCTTTGTGCTGACATACGAATGATGTGCCGCCAAATTTTAGTACGTACGCAAAATAGAATATACCAACATATATTCTGGCGACCCTCCCTCGACAGCGGAGTTCAAGAGTACGAATTGAACACGCTTACTTATGGTCTTACACCATCCTCTTTTATTGCGCAACGCGTGTTAAAACAATTGGTGATCGACGAAGGACAACAATTTCCTATAGCATCTGTGGCCTTGCTGAATCACACGTATATGGACTATGTGATTTCAGGAGTCAAGTCCGTTGCGGCAGCTCAGCAGCTGCAATCTGAATTAATAAAATTGCTGTCACTTGGCCAATTTCAGTTAAGGAAGTGGTCCAGCAATGACAACTCTCTTTTAAATCAATTCCAGGAATCTGAATTAGAACCCTCCGTAGCATTTTCTGATGAAATTTCTGGTATCAAAATATTGGGACTAGTTTGGAACCCGAATTCTGATAATTCCACCTACTATGTTGTTCCTTTCGAAGGGAATATTTCAAAACGTTCCGTTCTTTCATATATGGCTAAAATTTTCGACCCCCTCGGCTGGTTGACTCCGGTGTTCTTAATAAAACATTTTTTACAACAATTATGGGTACAACGTTTAGGTTGGGACGACACGCTGGACACCGACTGGTGTTTGAAGTGGGAGAAAATTAGTTCCCGCCTTACTGAATTATCAAATTTGAAAATTCCTCGCTGTTTGTTTTTAGACTCGGGACAGTACCGTCTGTTAGGGTTTTGCGATGCCAGTGAGAAGGGTTATGCTGCATGTGTTTTTCTACATGGCACGACTTCAGATAACACGAATTGCCATCTACAAGCCAAAGTAAAATTTCACCCTTAAAATTTCTTTCAATGCCCGTATGGATTTATTAGGTGCCGTTTTGTTATCTCGTCTAGTATATTCTATAATCTCTAATAAATTTCCTTATCCCTTAAAGGAAATAAGATTATTCACCGATTCTCAAGTGGTACTAGCGTGGATTAACACTCCTTCTTATTTATTAAAAACATTTGTTGCCAACCGAGTGGAAATTATTTTAGAATACACTGCCATTCAACAGTGGTACCATATTTCTGGTGAAAACAACCCCGCCGATATGGCTTCTCGTAGTCTTATTGCGCACCAGTTGATTGACAACGATATCTGGTGGCATGGCCCATCTAACTGTAGCGATCTAATTACGGCTTCCAGGAATTTGGAAACTCCCCTTTCTCTAGAAATTCTTCCAGAAATAAAATCTCCCCCTAATATATTAGTTACTTCTACACAAAAAAGTTGCACTCCATTTTTAGATAAATTTTCTTCTCTCACCTTGCTTTAGCGTACTGTTGCATATGTAAACCGTTTTATTTACAATTGCAAGAACTCTGATAAAAAATTATCAGGCTCTCTTTCTTCTGATGAATCACATATCTCATTGATAACTATCATAAGAGTTACGCAACAGCAGTTCTACGCCGAAGAAATAAATCAACTAAATTTAAACAAGGATTGTTTTAAACAACTCCAAAAATTGTCCCCTTTTATTGATTCGCTACGTCTTATTAGGGTGGGCGGACGTTTGCGTCACTCCCTGTTGTCTTATGATAACAGACATCCCTTTCTATTACCGAAACAAGCCACTTTATCGCGATTATTGTGTGATAATTATCACCTTTTATCTATGCATTCATGACGCAATCACTTATTCAGCGAAAATTCTGGATTATTGGAATACGTTCCTTAGTTCGTCAGAGGATCCATAAATGCGTTGTTTGTTCGCGCTTCCGTGCGACAACTGCTCAACCGTTCATGGCCGATTTACCCCCTTTCCGTGTTCAACTGTCCAGAACATTTACTCATGTGGGAGTAGATTTCGCCGGCTCATTTATGATCAAGTCTTCTAATCGTCGTAATGCCCCGGTGTCTAAAACTTATTTATGCATATTTATTTGTATGTGCACCAGAGCGGTGCACCACGAGGTAGTGTCAGAGTTATCTACCGAAGCATTTTTAGCTTGTCTGACAAGGTTTACAGCTCGTAGTGGAATTCCTGATATTGTTTACTCAGATCAGGGTAGAAACTTTCTTGGTGCCTCGCGGTCCCTCAAGGAAGCTATCATATTCCTTAAATCCAACAACGATAAAATTTTCGCCGCTTTAGCCTCCCGCCATATCAAGTGGCAATTTAATCCTCCATACGCCCCAAATTTTGGCGGAATTTGGGAGTCTGGAGTGAAATCGGCAAAAGCCTTATTAGTTCGTACTTTAAGTACACGCCCTCAAACTTTTGAGGAACTATGTACAATTTTTTCTAGGGTTGAAGCCATACTCAATAGTCGCCTTCTTTGCCAGTTTTCCGATCCTAATGACGGCACAGATTATCTGTCGCCCGGTCATTTTTTAATAGGCGGTCCCCTTTTATCTCTACCTGAAATTACTATTCCGGAGCAAATAACTTTGCGTTCCCGTTGGCAGCGATTGTGTCAGGTTACTCAATCCATTTGGCGTCGGTGGTCGAACGAGTATCTCCACCAACTCACCCAACGTAACAAATGGCATTGCCCCACCATGTTGCCCAAGGTAAATGATGTGGTCATAATTAAAAATTTAAATACTGCCCCTTTGTGTTGGCCTCTTGGCCGTATTGAAAAGTTATTTTTTGGTCGTGACGGTATACCACGAGTAGCATCTGTAAAAACCGCTGCAGGATTATTTACACGTCCAATAAGTAAGCTTATTATCCTCCCTTTGAATGAATAAATTTTATTTTGGTTTTTTTCTCTCGTATTTATGTTCCGTTTAATTTTGAAAATTTTAAGGTTGTATTAAAATTTTGTTTTAATTTGCCTAGCAACCTTAACATTTCTAGGGTGTATTTTTAATGATTTATTTTGTTTTGGTATAAAACTTTGTTAAGTTTTAGATGGGCGGTTATGTTTAGGCCTTGCCTATTATAAATTAAAAAGCATGTTCCTCATGTCTCGACTACGATTTGTTATTCGCGCATCGCCAAAGGTGAGCGCTGGTTACAAACTATAAGATAAGACAGTCGACACAGCTCTCTCTTAGAAAACAGTCCATTTTTAAATATCACATTCGCGCCGGTTTGTCGGCATTAATTATTTAATTAAATTAACAACGTGAGCACCTCTATTTCCCTTCCTTCACCAACCCTCTCCTGCCTAACCAATTATGTATTTAGTGGTGAGTGTAAAGTGACAATTGAACACGGGGTAAGTTTTTTATGCAACCATATTTTATTACAGGTTTAATTTTTGTTATTGTGAACCAGCCGTTTCGCTTAAGCGTGAACATTCACTTAGCATTGAGTGTAGTACTTTCTTAGAAGGTCCGCCGGTGTTAAGTAGGTAATCGGTCATTCGTTCATTTTTATTGCCAATATGATAAAAATTTTCATAACAGAGTTTCAAAATATGGTCAGATGAAAGCATGGTTACTAGCATCAGCATTCTTTATATTAAAGTTTTGGTATTGCTTGTTACAAGAGAACTAATGTAATCATAGTCTGCCATTTTTAAAAACTTTCATGTTAAATAACAACTACAAAAATAAATTTATCCTTGTAACATCTGAAAATAAAAATATCTTATTCGACAAAAGTATTTAACTTAATTATAACATAAAAATCCAAGGTTCAATACTCTTATTTTAGCAAACAAGTAAACTACATAAAAATGTTCTTAAATTATAAATACTTGGACATAAATTCTAATAATTTTGTTGTAAAGTGGAATGTATCTTGCACATCGTTTGTTTTCAATTTTCATACAAATATAACATTATGAATTTCCTTGTACTATCTTATTTATATATATATTTTTTAACTCGTAACAAATTCATATCAAAATGCCGCACAATTCTCGTCTTCAAAAGTAACCGTTGAACTTCAACATTCAGGGTGTATTGTGATTACAAACTGCGTTATGACTTTTACTATCACATTTTCATACTTGTAGCAATCGCTAAGTTTTAAAACTTACTCGAGCATCATAATCCTTCGATACCTCTTAAAGAGCAAATTAAAACCATAGAGTGAACTCACAAAGAAGAAGAAGAAGAAGAAAAAGAAAAACAACAACAACAACAATAAAAAAGAAAGAAAGACAAAGAGAAAGAGATATCTTCTTTAATTTATATCTTAAAAGGTCATGACGTGACCAAACAAATAAAGTTGTTCTCTAATCAAACTATCAGCTTTTGTTATAACAACTGAAAAACCACAATTTCGTTTCTCTAATACGTGCATGTATGGTTTAAGCACGTCTTTAACACATGTTATAATTAGTTATGTCAGTTTATATAAATAAAAGATTGCTTGTTACTTTATATTAAAACAACATTAAAAAATTGCACACCCGCTTGTCTTTATGTTGATTTTCTATGAATTTTGTTTGACTGCGCGCGTTCACGCCCAATTAAATTGACACGTTGAAGGTTCTTATCTTGATCTATGTGTATGGCAACTGGATAAATTCAAGTAATTCTTTCTTTCTAACTTTTATGTTTTAAACAGAACTTCTGAATATTTTAATTATATGAAGGAATTAATGTATGCAACCAGTTTATTTTGCAATTGAAAATTTTATATATAGTGGTTTTTTGATAATGAAGTAACAGCGTTGATTTTTATGCAAGGCCTAAATGATCATGTTAAATCAAGCTAGCAAATGAAAGATTGAAAATATAAGGTCTCGCATAGGATTCAAACTTGTAACTTTGGTTTTGATTGTCGACGCGTTAACTGATTGAGTCACTTGGTTCGGCAAATAAAGTAGTAAAGATATATAAATATAAATTATCTACGCAATTATAAACCAGCCTAGCTTTCGATTACGTTTGACATTTTTGTCAATTATATCTGACTGTTAAGTTTTTGACTTGTCAGACATAGATAGGAACTCACAACCACGACGTCAGGTGCTTGACCTAAATTCAATAAAATAAAGTCGTTTACCATCTTTTCAAACCACCTGCAACTTACAAATCTCAAAAACCTAACTAGCTTGTATTTTTAAGTTCCTATCTCGTTTAGTATCTAGAAAACCAACAATTTGTATCTAATCAAGACAGTGTCTTTTATTTTACTGTAAATTTATAGGTGGAATGAGTAGAAAACTTTTGTCAGTTAACGCTAAACGTTCGTTGACAACGGGGAAGGCAGATGAAGTAAAGTATAGTTGTTTTAGCGTGTAGGTTAGAATGAGATGAGATAAACACGGGTTGTAAATATACGATAATAGAGTGAGTACAAAGTAAGAGAGAGGTGATTTTAGGGCGTAGGTTGGAGAAAGATAGATACTACACTTGTTGCATTAGGGACGTATTAAATGTTAACTTTGTCAATTGAGCTTTAAATCTACACAATGTGATTCGTGAGAGATGTTTTGAATACGGGGAAACAAGTCGAGTAAGAGTGTGGGTTAAAAGTGTTAGTTGGTTTTTTAAGGAAATGTTTTGAAAAATTGTGACAGTTAGAGAAATTACAAGGAATTTTGAATCTACGTTAGAATATTACTGAAAAACGGCGACCGTTGGAATTTGTTAGTGTGGTGAAATTTTAAGAATTGTGGACGGTTGCAAGTTTTACGTGGAGGTGAATGTTTGTATTGATGAAAGTTTTAAGAATTGACAGGCTTATGTGGGGCGAGAAACACGATACAAACCCCAACAGATTGTTGTGGAACCCTCTTTGTTCTTTTAGTTCTTCTGAGTTTCCGAGTTCCAATAGCGGAAAGCTTCCACTTAGGCTACAACCAGCTGATGGCTTCGAGTAAAATACGTTAACTAGTATAATAAAAGAGTACTTTACCTAAGTAAAGATTTTTTAATTTTAATTTGCACTAAGTGCGCAAAAGCATACAAATGAAGATGGAGTAGATAACAGATTGGTCAATTTGGTTGTGTATCAACATTCAATGGTATTAGTAGCGGAGCTTGGGGAATTTGGATGCATCTTCAATGTGGTAGATGAGTTGACGTCATGGTCAAATGGTTGCTGTTGGGAATTATGGTTATTGCAAGTCAAGATGGTGTTCCAGTATGCCGCAATCTCTAAGGGAATGGTAGCAGGCCGTATGCAAAAATAATATCCAGGTAACTGTTGCTTTAACTGTTACTTTTTGTATTGCCTATGTGTATAAACTGGTGTTCAAAGACTTTTGTGCATTGTGGGTATAATTTACGAACAAAAAGGACAAATTTGGAAAGAGTTACCGATTGAATTTTTTTATATATTGTATTATTTTACTGTATTTTATGTGGGAATTTATATTAAGAGAAAAGGTTTAGGATATTGGTAATATTTGTTTGTACAAAGTAAAAGGGACTTTTTGCTGTTTGATGTGCGAAAAGTAGCACGAGAGGTTATGGTTACTAGGAGTTCTTATTAAACCTAGGTTAGAGTAAATCATATGGTAAAGCCCTGCTACTTTCTTGGATAATTAATGGTAAATAATTAATCTGGGGAATTATTACTCTTGAAATGTATTGTTTTATCAGGGATTGTATATACTGTGTAAATAATGCGTGAACCAGGAATTTAATTGTGATTCGGCGTGTATATTTTATCTATGAGTATGTAATAAATATATGTGATTTTCCGTAGCAGCTATTTTTTTGTGTTAGTTGAATTGCAGAAAGCAGCTAAGCAGTTGTGACATGTATGTCCTTTTAAGCGTTTCAGGCACAGCATATCAACACTTCATCAGCTCCGAAGATCGCGACAATTAATGAGGTCCAAATAGTAGTCGAGCTCGAATTAGCATTAGAGAGTTCGCAGCATTTATGGCCACCCAACCGTGGGGCTCGAGTCAAAGGACTTCGTAGTATTAATGGCGCCCAATTCGCGGGGCCGTAGTAGTAGCATTTTAGGGAGTATTTTTAAGTAATTTTAAGTCTTATCGCAGCATTATATAGGTATATATATATATATATATATATATATCGTTGTAGAGAGTGCCGATAACAAACCAACACAAAAGGTCCGCGTATATATTATTTTATTCCTTTATAAAAGGCTTTACCTAACTGTGGGTTTTAAAAGTCCAGATGCATAACATGTGGTTCCTTAAGGTCAACTAAAGTAAATTTAAAAAAATATTTATTTTATATGTCATTAGTATTTATTACATCGACAAACTCGAAAATGAGTATAGAAGCTTTCTTGGAATAATTTTATTATGACGTTCACATGCTTGAGCTTATGGTTTTTTCGAATTAAGTTCAACAAACACCAAATGTAAAACTCCTATTAAAATCTTAAATAATGGATTTCAAACCTAGAATTTGAAAAAGTAATAATTTTCTTTTGGATTTACACTAATATAGGTATGAATTAATTCGAAAGGAACTTGAATGAGAAATATTTATATCAACGAAAGTGTTAGATAACAAATTAACCATTCTGAGTAAATTTTAAAAAACAAGAAGCAGCGTTTATGTTGCCGATATTTCTATTTATAAGTAGCTTCAAACTCAAAAACTATCTTTCTGATTTCTTTAACCTATTTGTCTTTTTTAGCGACTTGGTTTGCTGATTGTCGAACAAAATTGATGTATAAGCCGTTTAATTATAAACGGGACGTTTTTATATGTTTATATGATATGTAAAAATAAAGATTGTAGAAAATAGAATGTAAATTATGAATTGCCTTTTTAGTATAGATTGAAGGATGAATAAATTTTAATGGTATTAGATATTTTAATAACTAAAAGAAACTACTTAAATTTAGCAAATACTTGCAGAGAAAGAACAGCTGGTACTAGATCAAGGACCTTACAATTGTATTGTTTATAAAACAATATGACATTGGAAAACACGTAATCTGTTGAAGCTCTGAACGTTGTTTGATTATTTTGTACATGAATGAAGGGTATATGTCCTAGGTTTTTATTTAGATAATAGGGCTTTTGTTAGAAGATAAAATAATTTGTTTCAGTAATTACAGTTTAGACGTCACGAGTATGAATAATAAATTGTTTTTTTTCGAAATATTTTATCTAGGTATTGTTCAATTATGTTTCCTTATTACAAAAATTTATCAAATACGTAATGATGTGTTTTAAAAAAGTGTTGACAGGGTGTTATTTGCCCTAAACCATTGTATTTAAATGTTTTGTAAATTTGATGATTACTTAATAATAATCAATAATTGTTCTGATTTTGTAAGTAGTACAAGACTTTAAATTTTAGTTTGTTATTTTTTTATAATGAAAATGTTATGGTTGGATAAGTAAACAAATCTGTTCAAAATTACGCACCATTCTTAAATACAAAAAATTCACTTTCAATTATATATAATGCTATATAATGCTATGATAATAGGGTTATTTAGGGGTATATAGGATCACAAGAGTTGTACACTCCATGTAAAAGACACTAAAGTCTAGAAAATTAAACATATTCAGTATAAAGAGTACGCAATTTGCCAAATATACAAAAAGCAAATATCAAACGCTGTATAAAATTTGCAACCAATTTTAATCAATGAAAAGAAGCTCATTCTTCAAGAATTCAATCATATTTAGTAAAATAAATAACGCAAAACAATTCCTTTTTAAAAATAGCAATGCATTCATAAACTTTAAATATATATGCATCACACATCAAAAGTCAAAACAAACATGTTTTATAAACGCACAAAGTACATAGATGCATTTAATTTACGTCATTATAAAATTTGCCTACGAGATCTTCAATATAAAATCAACACATAAATCCAACAGATTACGAAAACAAAAATAAGGAACTATACGTTTGACTACATGCGATTACAAGTAATAAATTTCTATACAAATAAGATGACGTGACTTGAAAAGGTACAAAGTATCATGGTCAACAAAATACACAATACAAAATCCTAAGTGTAAGGCATATACAATGACGGAATAACAAGATAAATTTGGTAAACCAATTATAACAGGTAGGTTGGCGTACCTTTAAATAGCGTACGAACTGATAAAGGGTCAGTCTTTCTACAACCAGGACATGCTCTGTACGTGTCTGAACCAAGATGACACGCGAAGTTAAATTATCAAATTAAATAATAATATTTAAGCGAAAGTTGGTGATTGGAGATTGCAAATACTAATACAAGTGCAAATATACAATAGAAATTCGTCGTTGACATTTAAAATGGCACTAGGTATTGAACTAGGTATTGAGTTAAGCATTGAACTAAAGAGTAGAACTAAGAAATTCGTCAAGAACTAAACTAAGTATACGATTAAGTGGTAAATTGGGCGTTTAAACAAGCTGTACTACACGATTCAACAAACAACTACCAAACAAAATTAACAAGAAAGTCTAACTGAAACAACGGACTTTCAGTAGTATACAGAGTTATTTTTGCTGGCTTAAACTGATTTAAGGGAGTCATAATTTGGCGACAAACTGATTTATATTGTTACTTTGATTCAGGGGTTTTCTTAAATAGGGAATAATATTATAAAGGTTGTGGAGCTACAAATTGTACATATTTTGGATATTATATAAATTTTGGTTAATTTTGTATACCTTATTCAAGTGTGAAGTATTAGATAAAAAGAGGGGAAAAACTTCTCTGTTATCGTATCGTTGTGCACTCTGTGTGGAGTTGAACTGAGCTAGTCGAGGCATATAAAACAAATTGTGTGAGATCTAAAATTTATCTTAGATTATTTAGAGACAGAGTGGTGGCGAAAAGCAGGCAACTGAACGTTAATCGGAGATATATATATATATATATATATATATATATCTGTAAATACACATTGTATTTACCTATACAAATCGAACTGGTATTTGCATAGCCATTACAAAACAATTACCTGATCATTTTGTAGGGGAAAAAACATCCATTGACCAGGTAACTGCAGATTGCAGAGAAAGTTTTGCTTTTATATATATATATATATATATATATATATATATATATATATATTATAATGTCTAAGGAGCTACTAAGAGTTATACGGGTTGTTTAGTACAAGGTAGTATATGCCAAACAAAAATAATCCACATATTTGATCACATAAACTTAAAAATGTATGTTTGCCGTATTTTATGTATACTAAAATACCATTCAAATATAATAGTTGAAATTAAGTGCCAAAAGGTAATTTTAAAATGACTAAGTGGCGTAGTAAGATGTGCAGTGCTCAAGGGTTTATACCGAGTTTGAATTTTAAAAGGCCTTTGAAAGTACATTTGCCGTCCAAAAGCCGGATGCGTCTGTGAATGTTTACTATCAACATGCATCCAGGGTCAAGTGTAAATTATTTTGGTTTCATTTTATGTAGAATCAACTTTTGGACAATATTTGTAAACTCAAAATTATTAGTTATAACAACGTAAAATGTGATTGGTGGAATGTAAAGATTTAGGACATATATTAGAATTTAATGTGATTATGAAATAGTATAAAGGACACGAACTTTGGTATGTGCGACACGAACTTAGCTATTTGTTATGAACTTTAAGATGTAGTAGGCTAGAAGAGAGTTAACATGGTCACCTTAGAGAGTAAACAAAGGAGATTATTTTTCGAACCAATTTTGTAAAAAGACGTGTTTTCCTAACTGTGCTAATTTGTATCCAGATATTTAAAAAGTAAATAAAAGTAGTTGTTTTAAAAGGAGTTTAATTGAATAAAGTGGTAAAGAAACAAGCATCGAAAGTATAAAGTGAAGAGTAGTGATTGTGCGACGGTAAATTATTGGATTTGGAGAGTGGTTTAAAGGTAGCAGGTCATCGAGAGTGGTTATATAGATTTGAAGTGATATTGGAGAGCGGTTTAAAAGGTAGCAGGACATCGAGAGTGGTTATACATAGAAAAGAAGTTGGATATTGGAGAGTGGTTTAAAGGTAGAAGGACATCGAGAGTGGATATACATAGAAAGAAGTTGGATATTGGAGTGCGGTTTAAAGTTAGAAGGACATCGAGAGTGGTTATACATAGGAAAGAAGTTGGATATTGGAGAGCGGTTTAAAGGTAGCAGGAACATCGAGCAAAAAGATACAGGAACGAGTAGATTGGGATTAGATACGGAGAAGCGGACGGATTTATAGAGAAAACAAGGATTCGAAGCGGAGATTAGCACAGGGGAAGTTGTAGCACTGATTTTTCTAAATTCTAAATTTGGGTTAATCATTTCAGGTATTGGGGAGCAGTTAAAATTCAAGGACACCTGGAGGCGGCACGAAAATTCAAGGACATCAGTGTGAAGACGCATACGGCGATAAGGATTTTGGGCCAGCAGTCAGAGAGGCATCAACGGAGTATAGACCAGGTGAGTGTTGAAATATATCTTAATACGTCAAAAATAGGCATACAATTTTGGTAGTAATTTAATTTGGCACAAAGCAACTTTGATCTTATTAGAAATTTTGGCATATACAAAAGTAGAGTATCAATTGTAGTAGTAAAACAAAAGAGTGCACTTTGGTTGGACTTAGCACATCTACTTATAACGGAACCCACTATAAGTAGTTGAACACCCTGAGATTAAGAGCTTAAATAGTCGAGGCATTGCAATAAATAGTTTATTAAAGAACCAACCAAACGTTGCAAGTACGGGGCGTGCATTAGGTGTGCACATTTTAAAAATTTATAAAATAAAGAGTGAGTAACTGACAAGTAGCGAGATTTAATAATAGTAAAAGGGAAAGTGGACACATAATATAGGTTGACGCCCAAAGTAGGGTAGAATATAGGTGGAACCCAACGTGGGGCGGTAGAATAATATATATATATATATATATATATATATATATATATATATTACTATGCTACTACTGGAATTATCAAGCCATTTCGTTGGACTGTTATATTATTTGCTATGTCCCTCTAAATTATTCGCGCTCCATCATTTGGACGACCATATTATTTTATGCTATGAATAAACAAGATTGTAATTATCTCCGACGTTGGGCTGTCTTATTAATGTTGCTATAAATTCCCTCCAGCAACTTAACTGGATTTTATCTTGAACCAACCTTGTCAACCAATAACAAAATTCGATATGTTACCGCCTTACTTGTTATCAATTTCCTATCCAACTCGTAGCTTCTCCTTGAACTATTTAAATTAACAAATTACTCCCATTGACTTTATCTTATGACCTCGACTAGCATTTATTTGGAATTATAAAATTCAGTTAATTTCGATTTTATATAATGAAACCAATATATTATGTACAGTTTTTGTAAATTATTTGTAATACACTTTTCAATTAGTTAATGTTGTAAATTTCATTTATTAAACATCATATACTATTTACTCAAAACCCAAAGTCACCAAAAAACCTATTATCCTTATCAACGAAGTGTATAACGTTCTAAACCTGTTATCATATTACTCACTTTATACGTATGCAACTTCTTTTGTTGACTTTTTTACATTCATATTATATTAAGCAAAAATAAAAAAATATATAGAAAAATAAAATGTCTTATAACTAAAAAAATCTGACCTGGTCTATTTTCTTCACATCGACGCTTCCATTTGAACAAAAATTATCTTCCCTCAATGTGGGATTATTACATGCCCATTTGAAATATACGCTTGAACTATTGCATTTAAATTATTGCCATCACTCTCTGGACTACCATTAACTTATGCACCCCAATTTATTGTCGTTTCATATTAGACTTATTAATTCTTATCAATCAATTTCCTCAAACTTAGAATAGAATTCTTATTATCATTTCCCTCGGACTTAGAAATCGTAGTCTATTTTCCCCGGACTTAGAAATTGTAGTTTGTTTCTCCCCGTACTTCAAAGCCCTATTATTTTTATGTTTTAGTTTAAAATAAAATTTCCCAAACTTTACTTACGTTTAATCGGCAATTATAGTTTTCATCTTGGCACTTATTTTATCTTTCACTTTTAAAATTATTACGTATCAGTTTATTACATAGTGGCGCACTTCGGCCTTTGTTGAGTTGCAAACTGACCTCGTTATCACTGTACCTGCTAATATATTATTGAATTCCCACTCCGTCAGTGGGTATAGTCTAGAACTCGTCGCTCATTTATAACCAATCAAATAATTACATTTAAAGCAGTTTCTGATGTAATTCTCCACGATTCCCAATAATTGTAACCCGCCTGCAGCTGTCTTCGTTAACAAGGTTCGGTCTAACCAACAGCGACCGCTGCGAATGCGGTGAGGGCGCGGAAAGCGCAGAGCACGTGCTCTTCGACTGCCCGCTTGAGGCGGGAAATCGAGGGTTGGCTGATAGCAAACTAGCTATCCTAGGTCTGGCATGGCCAAAGAGCCTAGAGGAAGTCGGAGAAGTGGTTAACCAGAAGGCGTTCTGGACAGCCTTAAAAGAATTCGCGGGAAGGGTCGCGAGATTAGACAATCAATGACGACCGCGTGTAAAAATTCGGTGGGGTTGGTGGGAGGATTGAAAAATTTTAGATTGACTTGGCGTGAGTAAGGATACGAGCATAACCAAAACCTGATATTAAATAAAAAAAAAAAAAAGATAATTATACCAAAATGTCCAATATGCACGAGAAACCCCCACTCCATTAATACAATCACTGCCTATCTTCATAATTATGTGCGGAAAATCGGGAATAAATAATACCAAATAAACAATAACAAATAAATCATAAACCCTCATTAAATTAAATCAATAAAGTAAACAAGGATAATAAAACAGAGCGCAACCGCGCATCCCCCCAGGACTTGAAAGTGAAGTGATAGTGATAGTGATTGTGATCCCCCCAAGAACATTTAGTGCATACCCACCAGAACTTTAACAGTGCACCCCGTCCCACCTTTAGAAGTAAGTTACAGACGACCAGATCTTCGGATGCTGGAGAATTTTATTATCGAGGTAAGACTTAAATTGTGGCGGCTGTACTCGCACAAGCATTGATTTACATTAATTAGTAGTTTTTGAAATAATTTAAGAAGCACGTTTGGTGTGTAAAGGCGCTAGCCGACATAATGCTTGTGCGAATGCACCTGATAAATAGGGTGATGCTTTCGCTATTTTGTGCACTGCTATATGCTTAACGCTTATTAAACATTTATTTATATATTTACATAATTATATTTATTTATATTTTATATTTACACTTTATATTTATTTATATATAGCATGTATTATGTGGCTTATTTGTTTTGTTTGACGTTCTGTCGCCATTTTGGTTGCAGTATATATTTGGGAAGGACGAGCAGAATTGCGAAGATTGTAATCATAATGTAAATCAGTTAGGGAACGATAGGAAAGCTAGGGATGGATTTAAATTAGTTAGCTAGATTTGGATAGTTTTAAGACGACTCTTCAGGTCGCACTGGTAAGCAGAACCGGCGTCTGCTATCCGGTATTACGGATCCCTCCCTCTCATTTTGCTTGTTGATCGGGTACACTCGAAAGTCAGCGCTAGGGATACCATTATTTACAACCCTGTTTTTAGTTTTTGTTTTGTTTTTGTTCCAGTTTTTGTCAGATTTTTAGGTTTGTTAGATTGTTAGAGTTTGTTAGGTTTGTTAGATTTTTAGGTTTGTTAGATTTTTATTTAGTTTTTATTTAGGGTGAATCAACTATGAAGTAAGAATAAATTAGGAGCACGACTATTTTTCGCGTTTAAACCCAGTGTAGTACCTCCGGGTGGAGCATTGGGGACGTGGCCGCAAGTATAGCGGCCCTAATTCAAATTATAATGTCTTCGTTAACAACATGCTGTGTTTTGATAGATCTAATTGCTTTTCCATAAACAACTGATGCAATTCGACTTTTAATTTTCATATTTATATGTTATTCACGCAATTTTTAATCTCCTTTCTTATCAAAAATGGTTAGCTATCTGCACGCATTTATATGCTTCCTGAAGCTCTATTTCTATCTCCGTATTAATCTAATTGTTTGGAACTCTTTTGAATGCGTGTCTAATTACACTTTATCGTTTACTTATAAATATACGCGTGCTTCCACTGAAATCATTACTTGCTTTACCTAAATTAACTAAAACTTTATCTACAGGGTATTAAATATTTTCTATTCACCTATTGAATGTCTTCCTGGTTTCTACGCTAACTATGCGTCTTCCTATGTTTATTTGCGTCGCCTAAAACTATTTATACTTTATATACAGGGTGTTGACTTCTTACTATTTACAAACTATGTCCATTTCTCAATTCTTTTACTAAATAAGTGCAGTTTTCTGCTGCCTATGGTAATTTCTCATTTCTAAATGACCTTTACTATAAAGTACACCCTTAAACAACCCCTTATCACAGCAATATATATATATATATATATATATATAATTAATAAGATGAAATAATAACTTAGACTTTATAAGTAAAGCCCAAATGATCATTTCAAATCGAGCTAGTAATTGAAAGAAGGAAAATATAAGGCCTTGGACAGGATTTGAACCTGCATCTCAGTTTTGCCGGAACTGTGCGTTTACCAATTACGCTACCGAGGCCGATGGCTATAATTGGGAAATTTACAAATCTAAATCGTGTACAGTACCATATATAAACCTAACTTTCAATTACGTTTAGCATTTTTGTCAATCATATCTGAAATTGTCAGTTTTTCCTTCTTTCAATTGCTAGCTCGATTTGAAATGATCATTTGGGCTTTACTTATAAAGTCTAAGTTATTATTTCATCTTATTAATTGCAATACGTTAGTATTTATCAACTTACCTTGTGTAAAAAACTACTTACTACTTATAATATTTATATATTAATACTTGGCTTATAGCCGTGATTTTGAGCGTTGCTTCCTGTCTATATCTGACATAAGTCAAAAATTGACAATTTCAGATGTGATTGACAGGGATGCTAAACGTAATTGAAAGTTAGGTTTATGTATGGTACTGTACACGATTTAGATTTGTAAATTTCCCAATTATAACCATCGGCCTCGGTAGCGTAATTGGTAAACGCACAGTTCCGGCAAAACTGAGATGCAGGTTCAAATCCTGTCCAAGGCCTTATATTTTCCTTCTTTCAATTACTAGCTCAATTTGAAATGATCATTTGGGCTTTAGTTATAAAGTCTAAGTTATTATTTCATCTTATTAATTGCAATACGTTAGTATTTATCAACTAACCTTGTGTAAAAAACTACTTATAATATATATATATATATATATATATATATATATATATATATATATATATAATTCATAATGCATAACATCCATGCAAGACGTCTAATTGGAGACATAATAGACACAAGAAACAACAGAAAGTTTTCAATTTGGGAATCAATTATTCAGAATCAAAAACAGTTAACTTCTAACCCGAATACCATTTACAATAATCTTATTTTCAATTCCAAACCTTAAAACGAGATGAAAGACAGTCTTAACACAATTTAAAAGTCGTTGACTATCAGTAACATCATTACTGTTGTAGGCAGGGCGCGCATTTCCACGCAGTTAGCATTGAAAGGCGTCGTCCATTCACCGTGAAATGTTCTGTAACTTGAGGCAAATTATTTTCCCGCATCAAAGGTGGCTTGGAAATTGTTTTAACACGCGCCCTTCCGACTCTTTATGGTTGGATGAAGCTTTATTATTAGGGACTTTGTTTCTTGCTCTTTGTTACAACCTTCGTTTACAGATTTTGCTTTTGCTTTTTTTACACTGCTCTACGCTTTAAAAAAGCAACAAATTGTTGTTTGCAAATGTGTTTACTGCATGAAAGCTGTTGTAGTATAAGTACAATTATCTAGCTATACGTAATTTTTTGTAGCACAAAATAACAGCATTTTTATTATGAATAGACGAAAAATTTTACCAACAATTCGTCTAGTTCTATGTAAGATAAGGGCGTAAAAAATATATCATTTGGATTTAAGTAACAACAGTCTGACACATATGTGTAACTTTTTAGTTCGTAGCATTCCTTTAAAAATATTAGAATCAAAACCTAATTTTAATTAGTAACCTCTAAATTGAGGGAATTCCAAGTATTACTGTATTCTTACCTATTTTGTAAAAAATATTTATTGTATCTAAAGTAGGTGAGGTTTTGGCATTATGATCTTACTAAAACATATTTTAAACTTGAAGATTATTAGGTTTCCAGTCCTGGAAGTGATTGGACGTGTACCTCCATTTTTTCTATTCTGAGCTAACCTACACATTTCTCTGAAATTCACACAACCCTACATCTTTCACTGTCTGTGTGAAATATTTTAATCCAGGTCTATATGTATTTTTCTTTTTTCTTTCGCTGCTTCTAAAATACCCCGCACTATTTCTTCACGCCTTAGAACGTGCTCTATCTTCCTGTCTCTCCTACAGATTACTGTTTTCCACATATTTTTACCTTCCCCTAAAGTCTCTTTGTTCTTAACTTTGTCTGTCCCTGATACAATCACCATACACCTGTAGTACTACATTTCAAAAGCATTTTCTTTTTCCTGTTCGCTTTTGCTACTGTCCACATTTCACCCTGTACAATGCTGTGCTCCACACATACGGCTTCGGCAACGTTTGTTGCCTACGAACATCGTAGTTGCGCTTCTTCTTTTTAAGTGCCGCCCGGGTTTGTGCTAATCTCTTTTAACAAAAGTGTAGTGCGTTCCAAAATGAGAAATAACGATCTCGACTTGTCATGCACATCAGCTTGTGCGTCGACAATACGTCCTAATAATATTACACTATGACAACTGTAAAAACAGTAGTTTCGAAAGTACAGGTGAAAATTAAAAATGCACCCTTTCAGTTTATCTTAATTATCTTTAAGACGAATAAACACAATTTAATTTTTAAACCGGATATAAACTTGTCACTAAATTCTGTAAAACTTTCCCGATTTAACTTTTGCTGTAATTATTGTAATAAGCGAGATACCCTTTAGCCCAGTAAACTTGCCGATTTGGAGGAAATAATACTGACCGGGCTAAAACTTGTAAACATATTAAAAACGCATTTTTCGCTAATATCTCGAAAATGGACTCTCGAATCGAGAAATGTTTTAAATAAAAGTTGTAGAGAAATTAAATTACGAACAATTTCGTTTTTAATTCATTTCTGTACAGTCCAAATTCGTTTACATGAACAATAATAAAAATAAAATACTCACATTCTATAACCAATTGCTATTTTATTGCTTCGGACCCTCTCAATCTTTAGTGCCTACGTACAGTACTATCGGTCCTAAAAATATCGGCCTAGTACCAAACAATTCAGAAAGACCCCAAGAATAACTGCTGACACTTCAATAAGTACAAAAAATGGTTAAGGACACGTTTTTTCATCATTTCAGGTGACTCATAGTGATGATCTGCTACATACGTAAACTTACCTGCCTTTTAAAACGCCAGTTTCCCTTCACGATGCATTCAAAATTACATGCCACAAACGCTATTTTATAGGAAATTTTTTCAGCTTTAATTTCGGTCTTAAAGTTTTTTCGTAAAATTAATAGAAACGAAGGTATTTACAAAAACGAATGCTAATGCAATTTTCCCATAATTTATCAAAAATACAGCAATATTCATAAACAAAACTTTTTAAAATATATATACATATATATATATATATATATATATATATATATATATATATATATATATTCTTATGCTCAACCCCCTTCGCGCCTTTTTACTTTAATTTATTTAATTTTATATAATGTGCAAATATTTATTTTATGTTACGTGCTTTATTTTCGTTTGGTTGGTTTATAAATCAAAAACTGTGTTAAATATGCCTCGACTATTTGAAAACTCTTTCTTCCCAGGGTATCCATCTACTTACCGTGGGTTCAGTGGTAAGTAGATGTGCAATGCACCAACCAAACAGCACTACCTTTTGTTTTTGTACTTTTGATAATTTACCCTTGTATATGCCAAATTTCTATATAAGATCCACGTAGCCTTGTGCCAAATTAATTAATATTACAAAATTTCTGACTTTGACGTTATATCACACAGTACTCACCTGTTCTATACTTCGTTGTCGGCCTCTATGAATGCTGGCTCAAAATCCTACTCGCCGTATACGTCTTTACAAGGTTTGCACTATCACTATGAAAATCTGTTGTCTAGCCTCCAGGTTTCTTTAACTTAATTTTGATGCTCCCAAATCTAAAATAAATATGACCCAAATTTGGAATTTTGAATAACCTTTTGTATTTACTTCCCCTGCGCTAATTTTTCCGGTGTTATATCTTCTTTATCTCGTACGAATCCTCTTGCTACTCCAATGCTGTCTTATAATCTTGCTCCTCTCGTTCTAAATCACTGCTTTCTTTATCCGCTCGTTCCAAATCAATTCTTCCTTCTATTTAATCCGCTCGTTCCAAATCAATACTTCCTTCTATTTACCACTCAATGCCCTGCTATACATAAAACCATATCCAATTCAATCCCAATAATACCTTCTTCAATCTTATAAATCCTATTCAATGCCTTCCGCCTATATAAATCTCGTTCCAATATCCACTTATGCTCCGCCGGTTCGCTGTCGCACTAATTCCACTGTTAAACTTGTTACTCGTCGTTGCTATTAATTATTTTATTCACTGTTGCTTATCCTTACTCTTCCTTGATATAAATTAAACTCGTACACTTTCAAACTCATTTATTAAATCTTCAAAAATATTCAAACAATTTAGCGCAGTTTACAAACACGTCTTGTTACCAAAATATTTAAAAATCGACTTCTTGTTTACTTTTCCTAGGTGATAAATACAATTTAAATATGCCTACTCTTTATTACATTGTATACAAAAACCCTCCAATAACGTCGTCTCACCAAGTTCGTGTCACTAATACCTTATACTTTGTCTTTTGCACTTTCCTTTTTCATACATAAATGTTCAATCATTGGTCCTAAATATCGCACAACCCTTCAATCATATTTGACAATGCTAGTACTTATAATTTTGATATTACATGTTTGTCCAAAGGTTGATTCTAATAAAATAAATGCCGAAATGTTACACATATAAACCTGGATCTGCGTGGTGAATAGTGTAGACGCATCCGGTTTCTCGATTGGCAAATGTACGTTCTATGGCTTATTCAACATACAACTCAGTGTAAAACCTTGAATACTGTGTGTTTTATCACGTCATCAAGTCATTGTTTTTACGTCTTGGCACTTATATTTTGACTAATATTTCAAATACTTTAACGTTTGTAAAGTACGGCAAACATAAATTTCTCAGTTACGGGATCTGATATTCGTCTTACTTTATTTGGCATACACTACCTTCAACAAAACAACCCTTAGAACCCTTTTATCCCTTACTAACATTACAATATATATATATATATTTTAAAAAAAAAAGTAGGATTAATGAGTCTTAAATTTATACAAAGTAAAAAAGAATTATTCACCCACGGGGCTGAATTTGAGTTACTTGCCAATAATTCCTTTTTACTTTGTATATATATATATATATATATATATATATATATATATGAAGTAATGAAAACAAGATAAAATAAATTTTTGAAAAATTATTATCCACATGTTTTTGGAGTAAAATGTTAATTTAACAAAAATTGATTTTTCTTCTTAAATATTTCTTAAATATTTAAACGCCGTAACTCGTCAACGTTTCAATGAAAAAAGCTCTACGACGTCTCACTTTAAAGTTAATTAAAATATCTTTAAGAAAAATACATAACATTACTGCCTTTAACCAATCAGAAAAAGTTATTTTTCAAAATGCACTCAAAAATGACATTTTTTCATGTATTTTGCTCTTAACTTCAAGCTATCTTTGCCAAAATGGATTCATACATACATCAACATGTTCAAAATTTTATTCTCTTCTACTTTCATTATAGATACTATATGTGTACGATCTATACTTTCAGAGTTAATATTGATTGTTACATGCAAAACATCCATTATCAACATAAAAAATTGCATTTTAATTAATAACTCGACGAATTTGGGCCTTACAGAATTGAATAAAAACGAAATTGTTTGTAATTAGATTCTCTACAACTCTTATTTAAAACATTTTTCGATTCGAGAGTCTATTTTCGAGAAATTAGTGAAAAATACGCGACACGCGTACGCGTTTTCGTTGCGTCGCAAAACTACCGATGTTTAAAAAATTATATCTCTGCTCCATGTTGGCTTACAGACTTGAATAAAAACGAAACTGTACGGAATTTTGTAAGCTACAATTTAAATATTAATATAAATTTTCGTAAAGTTGATATTTTCCGAGTTATTTACGAAAAACTGATTTTTTGGACGTTTTGGACCCTCTCCTGCTCGCGACATGCGTCTAGACATGGGGACTTTTAATATGTTAAATATTTGATGTACAAAAAAGTTCTGAGCTCTAGATTTCATACAACCGAAACCACAATTTAAAATTCATTAGTTTTCCCGCTCCTTTACGGTTTTACAACGTTGACATTTGGTCTTTGAAAATACCATGCGCTTTGACGTCTAACGCACATAACCTGCAAAATCAGTAGTGTTCACGATGGCAATAACAAAAGAGCATATTCAATTGTCCATCCACTTCGCGTTTCATCTGAAGAAAAATGCTGCTGAAGCCACTGAAATGATTTGTGCTGCATATGGAGAAAAGGCTGTAAGTCATGCTACGTGTAAAAGATGGTATCAAAAATTTCGCCAAGGAGATTTCAGTCTTGAAGATCAACCGCGTGCTGGACGCCCTCAAAAGATTGAAACGAACGACCTGCAAGCATTGTCGGATATAAACTGTGCACAAACTGAAAAGAAACTAGCACAGCAGCTTGACATTACGCAGCAAGCCATTTCCACACGTTTACATGCAATGGGAAAAGTTCAGAAGGAAGGCAGATGGGTTCCGTATGCACTGTCCGAAGACAACAAAAATCGACGGCGTGACACCGTACTCACTTTGCTTTCAAGGTTCCGGAAAAAGGATCTTCTGCACCAAATCATTACAGGCGACGAAAAGTGGATACTTTATATTAACCCGAAGCGTAAAAAATTATGGGTTGACCCTGGTCAACCGTCGATATCGACTCCAAAGTTCGATATTTACGGCAAAAAGTTTTGCTCTGCATATGGAGGGATTGGAAAGGTGTATTCTATTACGAGTTGCTACAGGCGGGTGAAACAATTACGACAGATCGCCATCAGCAACAATTGACCAATTTGAGCGGTGCTTTTAAAGAAAAGAGGCCATTTACTGGCAAAGGACGTCGTAAAATGATACTGCTTCATGACAATGCCCGGCCACATGTTGCGAAAGTGACTCAGAACCATATCTTTGCGTTAGGCTGGGAACTTCCCCCGCATGCGGCGTATAGCCCAGACATGGCGTCTTCCTATTATTACCTATTCCGGTCGCTGCAGCATCACTTGGCTGATACACACTTTGTGGCACTTGAAGAGGTACGAAAATGCATTGATGACTTTATCGCCTCGAAGCCAATGAGCTTCTACCATCAGGGAAATCGCAAGCTGCCCTAAAGATGGAAAAAGGTCATCGATGCAAACTGGAAATATTTCGTTGATTAATATCTTTTTGTTTGTTTTAAAATAAAGATTGAATTTTGCAAGAACTTTTTGTACACCACCCTAAAACAAGCCTGTTTAGAAAGTTTCAGCCCAGTTAGTATTATTTCCTCCAAATTTGTCATTTTACTGGGCTACATGTAGAAAAACGAATCTGGTACACACGGTCTATGCACACACTTGTGTGTATATATTTACACACGTGCTCACACACGCATAGTGTGGGTGCGTGCGCGACTGCGCGCGCGTGCGTGTTCCTCTTTATTACTTACATGTTTGGAATTTCATTTAGAATAAAAAAAGGAAATTCTGTGTAAAGTCAATGTAAGTTAACATTTCAGGAATAATCGCAGTCACATTCAGCATTTCAGGTCGTCTTTTAAAGCGAATATTTTAAACTATTATTAAAGAATAAATTTCTATTTACGAGTTTTATGGTGTTAAATTTTCTCAAGAGAATTTGTACGTCAAATTACTGATTCTATGAGCCACTAGAAAGACAACTATTCTTATAGCCGATTAAGAAGGGAAATTAATTTTAATTAGTCAGTTTTGACAACGCTCAAATTGAATTTATACTGTTCAATGTGTGAATTCTAGATTAGCAATATTAAGTTTCGTAAGTTTTAGTGTAAAAAATTGCAGATAAACACATTAATTTCCATTATTTACCCGCATATGTCTTACAAACGTGTGGCATTGTGGAGTTTCTTTTAAAAAAAGACCGTGTTAACGTCAGAACAGTCCACAAAGCTCATATCATAGAACGCTTTAAGTAAAGTTAACCTCAGACAATACGCTTGGCAACGCTTGTTTCTGCTACCATCTGCGAAAGACGTCTGAAACAAACCGTTTGAAGTTGAGAACTTACAACTAGAGCAATTACAAAGTTTTAAAGAAAAGATCTGCTCGCCACCAAGTTATTACGGAGTATAATATTTCATATTCTTTTGAATACGACTTTTCATTTATATTTTTTTTCTGTAAAAGAACTTCCGGGGTTACGCTCATTATCGACCGAAAAAAATATCATGAAAGATAAAGCAATTTTCTTGCCAACTTAGCTTTATTAATGACGCGTAAAGCTGGTAACGTAATACCTGTAATTATTGTGCAAATACTTCCCACGCATTTAAAAGGAATTATAAAACAGTTTTGAATAGACGAAAAAATTGTATCCCTATATGATGGTTAGCTCAATGTTGTCGACTGCCCGGAGGAATTTGATATCCTTTTCTACCTGAAATGTATTTAAAATCAAAACAAATCCTTGTATATAAATGGTTTTAGACCTTTGAAGCTAAATGTTGTATCAAAGAGGTAAAAAAGGGACATGCTTTAGTTGGCAATTGCTTTAAAATATACCCTTTATTCGATTTCCAATCAATGAAGTTTTTTATTCACGTGTTTTAGAATTCATATGGAATGGGTGTTAAAACCTATTTTTCATAACAAAACAAATTTAGAAAGGCATCAATATTTTTAACAGTATACAAGGCTTTATTACAACAATTGTCTACAGAAAATTTGAAAAGTAGGTTTTGAAATATTAAGATTAAAAATTAATAAAGGTTTCTTGACTGCAAGAAAATATATCACTTAAAAAATTTCAAGAAACTTCAATTACACTAGAACCTTTCATATCCGACCATGACGGGACCGGGCCATGGTCGGAACGGCCAAAAGGTCGGATATCGGGAGGAGCAAAAAACCTCTTTCCTAAGTAGAAAAACAGCTACATAGTACTGTAATACAACTTTATTGTACTTGTAAATCTAAGAATACCCTATTTAAAGAACTCAGTAATGGACTGTTGTCTGATTTTTTAAATCTTGACTTTGCGGAAGTGTCCCTCCAGTTTTTTGCCTACAATACGTCCATTGGGGTTGCATTTGGATGTTGCTCGGTGTATTTCAGCGCAACTTTGAAGGCGTCCTTTGCAGCAGAAAGACTCACTACGTTGTCATTGGTGGTTTCGTCCTAATCCAAGCCAATTTCTTCTTCCATGGCTTTGTTCTGTACAACAGCGATGATTTCGTCGTCGTTGAGATCTTTATTGGCAACTTCCGAAACATTAGCTTCAACAAGCCACTCTTCTGCATCTTTCATCTGGAGATCATGCTGAAACAATACTTTTGTGTCTCCTGTTTCAACTTTTGCTTCTGTCTCAGGTTCTTCTTGTTTCAATGTTGGCCAAATCTCTTTCCAAGTCTTCTGAAAGGTAGTTTGATAATTTCGTCCCAAGCTGCAGAACGGTGTAGATAGCGTCTTTTATGTTGAAACTTTTTATCGCCTCAAAAAGGTTACACTCTTCTGTTTTTTCCAGCAGAGAGCCGACATCTTTTCTTCTGTATCTTTCTTCAACCACTCTATGACGCCCTGATTCATAGGTTGTATTAAAGGTGTAACATGGGATGGAAAAAATAAAGCCTTGATGTTTTCTTTTTTTAATTCACATTCAGAGAGGTGCGTTAGGAGCGTTATCTATCAGCAAAACAGCACAAGCAGGTAAGTTTTTAGACTTTAAATGGTTTTTTACTGCGGGGACAAATTCGTCAAAAAACTACTCCTTAAATAAATCACCATTCATTCAAGCAGATGATTGATTCCGATAGAAAACTGGAAGTGTTGTCATGTTTAGATTTTTAAATACTCTTGGTTTCTTAGATTTTCTTATGACGAACAGCGGCATTTTGTGGCTTCCCGTGGCATTGCTACAAGTTGCGATTGTGAGCCTGTCTTTAGCAAGCTTTGTTCATAACACAGGTTTATTTTTAGCGGTAAGAGTGGTTTTTGGAAGCATTTTGTAATTTAAGCCTGTTTCATCTATATTGTACACTTGTACGGGTACAAGTTTTTGTTCTGTGACCAACTTCTCAAATGTTTCTACAAATTCTTAAGCAGCATTATCATCAGCTGATAGTTTTCCCCCTGCAATTTTAACATGTCGTATGCCATGACGCAACTTCCACTTATGTAGCCACCCTTCGCTAGCGCTAGACTTTTCTAGGTCACCTTCCAGCTTTTCATGCAATTTTATGGCTTTTTCCTTTACGATGGAGCCAGCCAATGGTGTTTATTTGCGCCTTTCCTGACAAAACCAAACCCATAACGCTTCATCGACAAGTTCAAGTTTTGGTTTTTCAACATTTTTCTACTTATTAATGCATCGTCATCTGTCTCAACTGTCGTTCAGTACGCTTCAAGATCTTTACGGTTTTTTTACAGTCTTTTATTGTAGTCACCTCTACACCCAACTCAGAAGCTAACTTAACAACAGACTCACCATGGTCCAATCGTTGTAACACCTCAAGTTTTTATTGTAGAGAAAGACAAACACGTTTACGTTATTGAGTTGCCATTGTCACACACGTAACCTCAATTTATAGCACCTCACAATACGGGCAAAACTCAAACAGTATTGACGTTAACAAACATAAAACAGTACAAGATTATAATCAGAGTACATTCCACATCAACGCTCACAGTTTGTGACACGAAAACAAAACATACGTAGTGTAGTAGATACAGGCTCACCTAGTCGGATATCGGGAGGAGTCGGTTATGGGAAGGTCGGATATGAAAGGTTCTACTGTATTTGAATATGTGTGACAGACTATTTTAGCAAACCTTGAGTAATACCCCCTTTAATTATTCAGATTTTTCCAAAAATCTTGAGTGAATTAAAACAAAGCAGTCTAGATAGTGAAAACCAAGACATAACATCAGCCTAAATATATGAAATACCCTGAAAAATTGTGTGTAGGTAAATGCCTATGTGCTTTTGTGTATGTATCTGTTAAACGTAACCAAGGTGAAATTTTAATTCCGTAGGTGCCACGGAAGGTTGGAGGTCGTGAAGTGCTCTCATCTCTATCTTTGGAAGAAGAGAACATCTATTGCGAGCCTAATCGGACGGGGCAGCTTATACTGCCACGCTCCAGGATAAATTTCAGAAAAAACAAACCTCTCAGAAGTTTCCTTTTTTCTCATTTTTTAGCCTTATCTTGGTAACAGTGTTAATTTTTTAGAAAACGTGTTTTGTGATATTGGCCCTATGGAGAAAATAGAACAAAAATTGGGAACTTAAAGGGACTTGAAATTTTTACGCGTGCGAGTTGGAGGTATAAAAACCTGGTGTGCCGGCGGCTAGCTTGATTATTATCCCATGAGAGGTTATGAAAAGGGCGGGGTTGAAATTTGTAAAACGTAAAACAAAATAGAGCGAAGTTGGACGCCACTGTATCTAGCAAGATGAATTTAAGGTAGAGACAGAAACCCAATCGGAAGAGATAATTAAAAAAATTTTATTTACCCTATTTAGAAAATTGAATATATTAATAACAGAAGGTACCTAAGGTATCTATTATACAATAAACAATTTTTTATCCAATTATAAAAAGAAATAAATAACTTCACATGTGTTAGTGACAAAAAATTATTAGTTAAATAAAATTTCGTTTCTTAGAATCTATATGAGCATCAGATCTGACAATCACGTACAAACATAATCAAAAATCGTTATTCAAATAAGCTTAAAATAGCTATTTGTAAACATTTTAGACATACCAGATTTAGAGCAAATACTACTTTCTATTACCTTAATTTTGTTAAGTTGTTTCGAAAAGCAATTTTTTTACATAGCCAAGAAAATGGTTCCAATCTCTACCTATCCCGAATTATACACACACACACACACATATATAACACACACACACACACATACACACACACACACACACACACATATAAATATATACTTATTGTAAAACCATTAGTTATTTAACCATTGAAGGAAATATTTTTATTCTTCTTAATCTTCTATGGGTATTAAACCACTCATAGTTTTTAAAATTATCTTTATTAACGTTTCGATCCATAACCTAGAATCGTTTTCAAAATAATAAAAACTTCAAGTTTGATATCTATGACATAAATTGAAGGTGACTTTGATTTATTGATGTTTGAAATATTTGGTTTGAGTACACTAAGCAAAAATTTCTAAAATTTAAATGAATAATTGCCTTCAATTTGTGTTACGGCCTGGGACCGACTTTTTTAGGTAGCCAATACGCTTAACGTGAAATCAGCTGATTAATTTTTATTGTAAAAATTCAATAACTTGGGAATTGGAAAACATTTTTTAACATGTTTCTATTTATACAATTTAGAGGATGGTTATTAAAGAAGTGTGTAATTGCATCATTAAAAGGCTTAAGTAGTCGTTTTTTTATATTTATTTTGAAGGGGAAATCATTATGATTTAGGCTACCTCTTTGGTAGATTTTAACATTGTTCTGAAGTAACCTTATGGTGGGTTTACACTTGTCAGACACCAATGTTGTTCTATGAAGGTTGTATATGGATCTGAGGCGACCCTATGGCGGGTTTACACTTGTCAGATACCAATACTGTTTAACGGAGATTGTATATGGTTGTGAGGTAACCTTATTGCGGGTTTACACTTGTCAGATACCAATGCTGTTTTACAGGGGTTGTTAATATGCTTCATCATCATCTTCATTGGATCTTCATCTCAAAACTGGTTGGACACGTACCTGCACTTATTTATATTCTGAGCTAGCTTCCCTTCTATTGTTTTCTAATTTTATGTTTTATTTCACCGAGATTCAGTGAAGGGGGTTAAGCAACCTGTGGCTACCAAGATCCTCCAACACTTAGATATTTGCCGAAATAATGGTTTTCTAGTTAATATGCTTATTGTTATATAATTAGTTATTGTATGTATAAATAGAAATCATGTATGTAGGCTGTATTTCATGTTAATATCGCAAGGAAAACCCAGGAAAACTTGCAATGCTACCTAGATATTGGGGCATTTGATTTTTATTTGTTATTTCTTTTGTTATTTCTTTTAGTAATGGAATCCATTGTTTACTGAAAGTTACGGATTCGTTTGCAACGCAGTTATTTTTATGTAAGGTTATATAAGCAGCTTCTTTGATTTTGCGTTTTGGTGGTTTCTTCTTTGTCGATAATTTTGCGTCCTCCCATTTTATTTTATGACTGGAGTCCCATGCATGTTGGCAAATCATGGATTTTTCAAATTTTCTATTTTTTATATATGATTTATGTTCTTTTAATCGAACTTCAAATGGTCTGGAACTTTCCCCTATATAAAACTTATTACATTCGCACGGTATTTTGTAGATACAATTTTTTGAACTTTATATTGCGTTTTTGGGTTTTGTTTTTGTTAATTGTGCTCTTAGTGTATTGTTGGTTCTAAATTTTTGTTTTTTAAGATCGTAATTGAATTAACCACCACGTTCTTGGGTATACTATTTGTTTGTAATGTGTGATACCACAATGTGGTTTTCAAAAGGTACGTTTTAACCGATGCAATCATAATGAATAATTTTTACCATTTGCTTACTAGAATTAGTATATTTAAATAACATGCATTTATATAAAGATTTAGCGCCTAAATCTGGGCTTGTATTTATAATGTAAAATTTTCATTTGTATTTTCTGCCTACATGTTTTATAATGTTTGCTATTTGTGATGCGTTTGATATTTTTATTTTATGTGTAATTGTTTTATTTCAGCATATTAATCACATTTACAACTGCAGCGCTTATATCTCGGTTTAAACGTAATTATATTGTTGTTGTGTGTTTATCATATTATCTAGCCTATGTTCCTATATAATTAACTAGTATTTAACGTTTGTGATAATTGTTGTGATGTAATTAAATTGAACCTCTGGTATGATCGACCATCTCGTGCTTTTCACATTTGCATTTATCACTATGTTGCAGCTAGTCTATTCAATAATAAGCGCCTTTTTAACTATGCGCAATCATGCGATAAGTTTATTTCAGCAATTCATGTTGTCTTGTGAATGCATTTGCAGTTGTACTCTTGCAAATAATAGGAGGTCGGCTAGCCTTTGTGAAATATTTTGTAACACGGGCTAGAAACTATTAATGTATGTATGTGGGCGCGTGTGATCGAACCTAGTTGAATATTACTAACATTTTATGTCCGTACGGAGAGGAACATTGGTACTCAAAGCAGATTGTATCTTCCTGGCGTTCTCTTCAACTTTAGCTGGGTAGTATTGGCTATCCGACCTCAATACCTACCAGAAAAGACTAGCTGGTTTACACTAAAGTTTCTTCGGTTGTCATGTGTGGTATGCCTGGGTGACAGTTGACATCCGGTTAAATTCAATGTTGGTAATTTGGGTACTTGTACGTTACCCGTCGTTGTAGATATGTGCCAAATGCAGTTGGAAGTGTGAGGGTAGTTTGGGATTTTCTCTGCCGTGCTCTTTCCCCAATCGCCAAAGTTGAGTACGGCACTGTTTGCTTTAAATGTCAATTTTCTATTTCATGCCAATAACCTATTTTGTGGTTATTGTTTTGATTATAAGTTAAGTTAGGTAAATTCTGTAGTTTTATTTCAAACCTTCCCGTCTTAACGCCATATTCCCAGTGTGAATTTTGGTTACATTATAACAACACAACGTAGGAGTCGTCGAGCCACTGCCACTAGATGTTAGATCATGAAGCCCGGTGTACCGTTTATAGAGGGCGTTTCAGTCAGTCTTCACGTCGGTTACACTACAATATATATATATATATATATATATATATATATATATATCAACAAACCCAAACCCAATAAAGCTATTGAGCCCATATGTCCCCAAAATATTAGGAATCATTACAACTTGACCTTGGTCAGAAAGAACTCCTGAAAGAAGAGGAGAAAAATACCTCAAAATCAGTATAAAATGTAGAGAGATGTAGACAAAATTTACATACATCTAATCAACGCCTGTTATAAAAGAATTTTAATCATAAGGAAAAAGTGAATCAGGAAAGGTTGGGTAATCAGCATGATTCCATTTATAATCTTTGTCTTGCCTACGACCCCTATTCGCTCCTATTCCATCTGTTAGTTCATAAACATTAGCGGAAATTAATTTTTAATAAAACATGGCGCTAATTTAAAGTTGAAATATTTTGCTGCGTTTAACAAAACAAAGTTCCTATGCCAAACTTAATCTTCAACTTGAAATAGTACCTATTCTCTACGTAAATCATAATTAATTTTTGATTTTTGGTAAGCATGGTCTAACTACATACCTGGATCTTTATAAAGTTTATCAAATTCAAACACTCTGTCTGTAACGCGTTGCTTTGCAGTAGCTATAAATTAGAAGGAAAAAGAAAATTTAATTTTGAAGGGACTAAATACATGGACGTGTCTTGTATAAAAGATTTCGTAAATAATCATTCTTAATTAATTATGATATTTTAAACTTTGTATCTATAAAAATAATTCAGATAATAAGCTATAATATACGTTCATTTAAATACATTGTAATGATGACTTTATTAACCACAAATGCAAACAGATCGCATTATAACAAAACACTGCTTATGGATTTCCCATGAACAAGATAAATTGCAAAACACGTCGTTCGTCGCGACGACCAAGGACATCAAAATGTTACCAGATTACAACATAATGCACATTACATACAAAGTAACGGAATAATAACGTCATCATTAAACGCAGATTGAAATTACACATTGTATTAACCGGATGCTGACTACAAGTAATATATAATTTTGCAGTGGAGAAAATAAAATTAATTGGACCCGACGGGAAAGAAATTAAATAAGTTATTCGCAAACCAAAAATCTAAAAACATCAAAGATGTAGTTATATGATGTTGTAAAAAGCGTACGGGACGGCAGAATGGAGATCGATATAATGTTAAGTTAAAGGTACACAGCTTCAAGAAAAAAAAATAGATGATAAAATTGATAAGTCAAAATCTTGAAGGATTTTGCATAAGGTGTTCAATTAAAATCAAATGTATATGCCATCCTCATCCAGATATGATAATGATTATTGATTTTTTATATATAATTCATCATCCTGACAATGTATGTACACCCTACTTCACAAAGCAATGGAATTACGTCATGAATGCAAAAGTAGTGCAGCCACTTTAAATGAAATGGTAATCAATCATTTGAGCATTATAAGGAAGATAATTAATGTTGGTGGTAATATAGTGCACTGTTGAAAATTTATAATGCTAAAAAAATTGATATGTAAGTCATTGGGTTGGAGACACACTAACTTCACTCCGACCAATTTGACATTCGACTTGTTGCTATCAGATTGTTTGTCTTTGAGCTTATTAATTTCTTAATTCTTAATCTTGTATTTAACTGAGTATCATGTAAAGAAGAGCTACTGTTTGCCTGCACATAGGCCACTTTAACAACTCATTTTGATCTCCGCCAAGATGCGATTTTGTGTTATCTGGTAATTATAATTTTGCCTAACTGTTGACATACCAATCAACGAGTAAATTGTATTCTTCTGTTTTGAATGCCCTAAAAATTATTTAGGTGCCAATTAAAAATGGACTCGAAACAGGACAGGACAGGACATTAGTACTTCAAATACTCTACTCAGTACCAGTGATCGGCACGTTCAAGGAACACACTTCATTATCAACAACAAGAGTGAAGAAATCGAATATAATACCATAGCAAATAAAATTCAGATTCCAGCACTTAGTGAATTCAAACAGGGTACAAATGACAATTTCTTAAGTTACTGAGCCCATACTAATGATGTTTCAGAAATGAATTTTGATTATTTCGAGGTTGCACTGAAGTAAATCGAGCATTATATCTGAAATATCATCCAAAACAATATTCAATTGGAACATTTAGCAATTGGAACAAGATCTTTTTTATTTATTTGTTTATAAAAATGAAATTTGACTAATTTATTTAAAGAATAACAAGGCTTTATTTCTCTACGTGTGCATGGCGTATGGCAATTGTTGTGATCAGAACCATCTGGCAGCCAACTACGATCTTAAACAATAACGAGTAACATGAAGAGTTGAAGAAAATTCATCAAATTTCATAGAAAACTTTGGCGAGATATTCGCCATATCAATAAGTACTCTAAGTCGCCATGTTAATCAGTTAGGAAAGGTAAAAACTCAATAGGTGGGTTCAATATGAGTTAATGCTTTCAAACAAATTGTGATAATAAAAATGCCACTTTCGTTGCTTAATCCGAACAAAATTGTATGTTTTCCCGACGTATTGTAACCTGCGTGAAAAATAGGAGCTCAACGGTAACCACAAACGTTATGGACAATGGTTGGAGCGTGCTGAAGGTCGAGAGCATCACGCAAGAACAGGACTCTATTCATGAACGGTTCTGGTGGCAGTACATGAGGTTTACAAAGGTATAGTTCATTACTTTTTCTTGCAGACCTCGAGAGACCGTAGTAGCAGAATCTTATTCACGTGGACAGATACTTTTGTATGATACCCTACATTTGATTTTCCAGGAAGCGAGTTTTTTTTACCTGGAAATTTTGAATTTTGCTGAACCCTTGCTGTTGCAAGTAAGGTGGGGATCTTTAACGGGATCTCCATTTTACCTCTCATCCGAACGAGGGCGTATTTTTGTGAAAAATGCTTGCCTAACATTTTTCAAGCAGACCGTGTCGGGATTTGAACCCGGGACCTTGGCATAGTTGTCACACGAATTCCAACTACACCACGGAGCCCACTCTTGCATGATACCACTAGACTACACGTGTAACATTTGACCCTGAGAAAGCTGTCTGAGTAAGGGTACCAAGTTCTTGATCATCCTCCGTATATACCCCGACTTGTCGCCCACCGATAACCATTTTTTTCTAGAACCTGGGAAACCATTTACAGAATCGCTGGTATATTAATCAGAATTCTGTAATTGAGGCATATGAAGAATTTTTGGGTCATAAACATGCAAAAATTTTCTATAAAAGAATTGATGTATTGCCCGGTCATGAGCAAAATACTATCGATGCTAATGGTTATCATTTTAATGAATAAATGATTTTCAATCAATATCTATGGGGTTTCATTTTAATCTAAAAAAATCGGATACCTATTTCAAATGCAAAAAACGATGTAAATAATTTTTATATGGATTTGATGTTAAATGCAGAAATTTAGCGACTGCAAAATGACGTATTTTTCCGAAACCCGATTTCGTCATTGAATCTTTGTAATCATAACTTATCCTTTATTCACTAGAGAATCCTTTTTTTGTAAAGATGCTTTTTCCAGTTAATAGCTAGTTACACTCCAAAAGAATTTTACAAATTCAAGTTTGATCTTTTTACTAAACTTCTTATCAACTTACTTATACTTATTGCAATTGGCAAAGACAGTTACACATAATTTTGATTCCACCCCTGTCTGTGTAGGCATTTAACCACAGAATATAAGAACAGTGACACAAAGCGCAATGGGCGTGTTTCTCACCACTTTTATTTCAAAGGGACAATATAAAATGTAAATATCTGCCTGCGTCGACTTTTTTATTGCCATTTGCACTTTAAGAATGTAATTTGTATTTAAATATTCTTAGCTGAATGCAGTAATTTCGTAATAATTGAGGGACGCTTTAAGAATACTTAGGATTTCTGGCGACCACGACAAAGACGTGTGTACCTTAAAAATGTCTCCAATATTTTACGGTGTACCTAACTTTCATAAGTTTTCAGCTAAGCGACATGGCAAATTCATTGTAGTTAATACTTCAAGCGAAAATATGTCGCAGAAATATGATCGTTTACAAATGCGTTTTTACTTTAAAAGGTCTGCAGGTGTTCCTAAGTACTTACTCAAGTACTGGATCAATTGCAATTATTGTATCGTATATGCCTTTGAGCATTGGTTATATCGACTACGAATGAATGAGCATAACACGCATTACACGTAGTTGGTTTAAAATTTGCACTCGTTATTAGTGTTAGGTCAAATTTTTAAAGTATTATCAAGCATTTATCATTAAATCATTGAGAATGTAAAACCCTAAAACTCCTTTTTTAAATACTCGAGGTATATTTTTGGTTAGTGAAATTGTCTATCTTTCAATTGAAGTTTCAGATGTTTTTATAGGCTCCTTTTCTATACGCAACGCACTCAGCCGTGATTGACTCGTGCTACTAAAAAATGTTTGTATACGTCTTAGTGTTGAAAAACATTGTTCATTTTCAACGGTGGTCATTGAGGTAAATAAGTAATTGTGCATGCCGAATCTTACTAACAGTAGTACATAGTTTCCTAAAATATAATAACTCAGCAAAATCAACCCCCTCCACCAAATTATTGTATTTTCTGTATAGCATCTGATTGCACCAACATTGCACCACATATCACCACAAGTCTACAAGTCTGGTAGCTAGCACCCAAAAACTATGTTACTTATTACAGTTCAAAGGTTCAAAGTTTGGGGGGCTAAGATGTTGCGAGCCCGCTCACTACACTTTTTTTCAAATTTCTCTCTTGCACATTATGGCATTAACATAGCACCACATAGCACTACCATTTTCACGCCAGCACCCAAAAATTGGCGTAGGTATAGCAATTTAAAGTTTAGGGTCCTAGGCTACGTCAGCCCCCCAACTACGTTTTTAAAATTTTTCCTCTTGCACCTGTTAGAACTAACATAGCACTACACAACACCACCAGTCCCATACCTAACACTCAAAAAATTACGTAGATATAGCAGCTTAATGTTTATGCCCTTTGGCGATGTCAGCCCCCACTCCACTTTTTTTAATTTTCTTTCTTGCACCTGCTAGTACTAACATAGCACTGCATAGCACCATCAACTGTATAGCTGACACCCAAAAAATGGCGTAGATATAACACTTTAGAGTTTAATTTTTTTTCTTGCACCTGCTAGTACGTCACCCCCCGCCCCACTTTTTTGAAATTTTTTCTCTTGCAACTGTTAGAAACAACATAGCACTACACAACACCACCAGTCCCATACCTAACACTCAAAAAATTACGTAGATATAGCAGCTTAATGTTTATGCCCTTAGGCGATGTCAGCCCCCACTCCACTTTTTTTAATTTTTTTTCTTGCACCTGCTAGTACTAACATAGCACTGCATAGCACCACCAACTGTATAGCTGACACCCGAAAAATGGCGTAGATATAACACTTTAGAGTTTAATTTTTTTTCTTGCACCTGCTAGTACGTCACTCCCCAACTTTTTTGAAATTTTTCCTCTTGCAACTGTTCGAAATAACATAGCACTACATATCACCACCAGTCCCATAGCTAGCACTCAAAAAATGACGTAGATATAGCAGCTTAAAGTTTATGCTCTTAGGCGAGAGCCCTTCACTTTACATTTTTTTATTTTTTTTCTTGCACCTGCTAGAACTAATATAGCACTGCATAGCACCACAGATCGTATAGCTACCTGTGCTTTAGAAAACATTATATTTAATTCAGGTCTATAAGTGTATTTTTGATATGTCACTGTAACCTTTCTAATTATTTATTTTCTAAAAAAATTATTGAGGTTAAAATTTTTTGCTAAAATAGCCATGAACTGCACTCTTATCTTAAGGCCTGCAGTGGGTTCTTTGAATTGTTATTCCTACTAGTAAAACCATACACTTGATTTAATCCAAGTTCAATAAACAATAACACATTGCCACTATTTTAGCGAGTAAAAAAATATATTATTAATAATTCTGTAACCAATGTTATTTACAACAAAATTTATACAAAAATAAGTGTTTTGTTTTTACAATATTTAGAGGAAAATGTTGCCAATTGAACAATAAAATTAGAAAAAGAATTGCTGAAATGCAAACGGCATAAACAAATTGCTAAATATTTTAGTTTGGAATGAAGTCGTCATGTATTTAAAGCGAACTCGTTTTAATTGTTTGACGTGTACAAACTTGAAGTCCTTAGGTTATTAATAATTCAGCAAAAAATTAGGTTAATGAAATTTCATGTGCTGTTTTAAAAATTTTAAAGTCAATTTTAACTACGCATAAAATTAAAATTTTGCTATTATAAGAAGAATAAAATTGGTAATACTTGTTTGCATGTGTGGTAGGTAGATAAGTGTTGTCACCTGATAAATAAGTTGAATAGCGATGTTATCTAGTGGGCCTCAACCAGAACTCCTATTATTGATCGACCAAGGAGAACACCTGTGCAGATAAAAGCTTCAAAAATACCATTGAACAGAGTGCTCGATTAACGGCTTCCTATAATTTACGATTCCATCACCAAAACGTATTTTTGTGAATTCCAGGCAAAATAACTTATTAAATAGTAGATTTGTTATACTGACAGCTGCTAACAAGAAAATTCAGAAATGATGGCGGCATTGCAGGGTGTGTTCAGAATTGCAACGTAGTGGTTAGAATTCACCATTAGCATATTCTATTAAAAAATACGCATTTCCGGATACTATAGAATTTAAGATAGGATCGAAATTATTTCCACATGCACCCGGGAATAATTTAGTATTGCGTGATTCTCGCCATAATTTAGTATTGCGTACTTCTTGCAATAATTTAGTGTCACACGAATCCGTAACTAAATTCCACTTTCGTGAATCCATAACTAAATTGCTGAAGTGAAAAATTCTAATCAGAATTAACAGAATTAACACATTACAACCACGTGAACAAACTACTTGGAGCACCAAAGTACTTGTTGCTTTTTGAGGCCAAGCTCAACTTCACAAGCTGAAGACCCGTTTACGTGCAGTGCTTCAATCAAAAAGGAAGACAAAATTCGCGTATCTAACAAAATAGATAATATCCCTCTTAAGCACAGATAGTTTCTAAAATGTTGTTTTCAACCAAATACGTTCCTACGAGGTCTGTATGTATGTATGGTGGTCTATCTATCAGAATAAGTAGAATACACTGCTTAACCAACAGTATTGATAACAGAAAAATTTAAACTGTTACATCACATACAAGTTGCATATTTAGTATATGGTCTTTCAATCACTACGTGCCTCTGCCATTATAGAAACACTGAATTGCACAGTAAGAATTAGTTCTGCAAATCTTCCAATAAAGCAGGTATAGAAGTGTTGCGGAAATAATTTTATATAGCGCCACCACTGTTTTCATCAGATTAAGTAATACAACAAATTTTAAGTTGATTTATTGGATGAAACTTTAAAACGGTAATTGTTACTATTTAAAAGATTTAATTAAATGCGAAAGGTGTGGGTTGTAGGCATATCCTAATTGCTGCAAGCTACGAACTATCTACACTCCAGGATTTTACGGGTAGGCAATCTAATTGGAAGAAAACATAAAATAAGATAATATGTTTTGCCATTCACTCAATGGAAAAAATTCTGAAAGATGTTGTTTGGGAGTTGGTAGAACTAGGTCTATCCCACGCAACTTTAAACCGCTGTAGTTTTAACATCTTTCCCAAGCTAGCTACCTATACAATTTTTACTGCTATGCGGAGGCATAATGTAACTAGCAAGGTTCTAGCGTTTGGGGAAGAGTAGTGAGACTGGCATTTTTTTTAACTGTTATATTTCATCTATTTGGTTTGAAGTTAAGCAATCCGTGGTGTTACGCAGTGCTATGTTGGTGTTTGTAGGTGCGCAAAAATATTAAAATAAAGTGCGTAAAGTGGGGGAGGGGTGTAAATCTTATATGGCGTCAAACTTCGAACCGTTATACTTTGGTTGTTAGGTATGTGACTGGTGGTGCTACGCGGTACTATGTTAATATTAGCAAGAGCGAGAAAAATTAAAAAAAAATTTGTCATGAGGCGCACGCTATTTTAGCCCTTCATAAAGTTTGTATCGATATATCTTTGCTATTTTTGGTACTAGCTATGCAAATGTTGGTGCCATGCGGTGCTATATTAGTAGGCGTCGCCGTGGATCAATGTAGTAAGCGTAAGACTACGGATCCCAAGGTCCCGGGTTCAAATCCCGACACGGCCGACTGCTTGAAAAATAACAGGTGAGCATTTTTCACAAAAACTACGCCCTCGTTCGGATGAAAGGTTAAATGGAAGTCCCGTGTGTGTGTTGTCACGCACGTTAAAGATCCCTACTTTGCCTGGAATGGCAAGGGTTCGGCAAAATTCTAAATTTCCAGGCAACAAAAAACTCGCATCCTGGCCAATGTAGTACCTTCTGGTGGAGCATTGGAAATATAAATGCACGGTGCTATATTAGTTGGGCGACTTCCGTGGTATAGTTGGTATGGGTGTGACTACTATGCCCAAGGTCCCGGGTTCAAATCCCGACACGGCTCGCTTGAAAAATGTTAGACGAGTATGTTTCACAAAAATACGCCTTCGTTCGGGTGAGATGTAAAATGGAGGTCCCGCGTGTGAGGGTTGTGACTCACGTTAAAGATCTCTACCTTGCTTGAAACAGCAAGAATTCTGCAAAATTCAAAAATTTCAGGTAAAAAAACCTCGCTTCGTGGCCAATGTAGTACTTTCGGGTGGAGCATTGGAAAAATCAAATATAGGGTGTTATATTAGTTCTAACAGTTGCAAGAGAGAAAATTTCAAAAAAATATGTGTGTGGGGAAGGTTGAGGTACTAGCAGGTGCAAGAAAAAGAATTATACTCTAAACTGTTATATCTGCGCCATTTTTTCGGTTCCAGCTGTTTGATTGGTGGTGGTATGCGGTGCTATGTTAGTACTAGCAGGTGCAAGAAAAAAAATTTAAAAAAAGTGGTGTGTGTGTGGGGAGGGAGCTGACCTTGCCTAAAGGCATAAACTTTAAGCTGCTATATCTACGTAATTTTTTGAGTGCTAGCTATGGGACTGGTGGTGCTATGTTAGTTCTAACAGGTGCAAGAGGAAAAATTTCAAAAGAATGGAGGAGGGAGGGGGCAGACGTAGCCTAGGACCCTAGATTTTAAATTGCTATATTTACGCCAATTTTTGGGTGCTAGCTATGAGAATGATGTTTGTGTCATCAGGTACAAAATAAAAATTTAAAAAAAGTGTAGTGGGGGGCTGGCTTCACCTTAGCCCCCCCCCCAAACTTTGAACCCTTGAACTGTAGTAACTCTCATAGTTTCGGGGTGTTAGCTACCAGTCTTGTGGTGCTATGTGGCGCAATCTTAGTGCAATCAGATGCTATTCAGAAAATAAAATAATTTGGTGTAAGGGAGGCCAAGATGATCTTGCTTTGCCATACAGCGTTGATCTTCTTAGTAATCGTGTGTTATGAATAGACCCCGCTTCCCCACAAAATACATCTATAAACTGTTTTTCATGGTCACACACAGCTTGCAATCAGTATATTATAATAGGATTCGGATTACAGTACACAACAATTTTGATTGGGATTGTTTATATTGATGTATTGACGATCTAGAGCACCAACGACACCATCTAGGCTTTCATTTTTAAACGATTTTCGAATGACAACTTTTCGTTCTTCGTTTGGCTTTTTAATATTCACTGCATATCGATACTAAATACTGGATTGCGAATTTAATTATACGATGTGCTACACTTTTGATAACATGAAATCTATTTGATATTTGTCGAAAAGTTTCTTGATTGCCCTAATGTAATATTGTCATAGAAACTGCTTTTGTAGCACCGACGTTTTTCTCTTTCGTAAGTTGTAACAGTTTAAATTTTTTTGTTACCAGTTTTGTTGGTTAGGCTATGTATTCTACTTATTCTGATAGATAGACAACCGTACATACATACAGACCTTGTAGGAACGTGTTTGGTTGAAACCATCTGTGCTTAGGAGGGATATTATCTACTTTGTAGATACGCGAATTTTGTCTTCCTTTTTGATTTAAGCACTGCACGAAAATGGGTTTTCCGAATGGTGAACTTGAGCTTTGTTGAAAAGCATCAAGTATTTAAGTGCTCATAACTTAGTTTGTTCACTTTGTCATAATGTGCAAAGCCGAAAGTGGGCAAGTTTACTTAGCTTTTATTAATTCAAAATTGTTAAATCTAATGAAGATTTTTCACTTCAGCATTTAGTTACGGATTCGCGTGACACTAAATTATTGAGAGAAACACCCAATACTAAATTATTCTCGGGAGAACGTGGAAATAATTTCGATCCTGGCGTATTCACTGTAGTATCCGAAATACGTATTATTTTAATAAAATTCGCACTTGGTAAATTCTAACCACTAAGTTCGGGACATCTCAAAACACCATTCGTTGCCAGTCTGAACGCACCCTGCAATGCAGCCATCATTTCTGAAAAATATATTTAGCGATTGTCAGTATAACTAATCTACAGTTTAATAAGTTATTTCGCCTGAAATCCACAAAATGCGTTTTGGTGCTGAAATCGTAAATTATGGAAAACCGTTAATCGAGCACGCTGTCCAATTGTGTTTTTGAAGCTGTTATCTTCACAGGTGTTGTCCTTGGTCGGTCAATAATAGAAACTTCTGGTTGAGGCCCCTAGGTAACATCGCTATCGCTACCAACGTCTTAAATCAGGTGACAACAAATATCTACATACCAAACACGCAAACAGGTATTACAAATTTTATTCCTCTTATAATAGCAAAATTTTAAATCTATGAGTAGTTAAAACTGTACTGTAAAATTTTTTAAAGCAGCACATGAAATTTCATTAACCTAAATGTTTTTGCTTGAAATAGTTACTAATCGAGAGACTTCAATTTTGGACAAGTCTGAAAAAATTAAAGCGAGCTCGATTTAAAATACTTGAGGACTTCATTCAATATTAAAATATTTAACAATTTGTTTATGCAGTTTGCACTGCAGAATTTTTTATTTTATTTTTATTGTAAAAACAGTCATTTTTGTATAAATTTGGTTGTACATATCATTGGTTAAAAAAAATTAATAATAATATATTTTTTTACTCACTAAAATAGTGGCAATGTGTTATTGTTTATTGAACTTGGATTAAATCAAGCGTATGGTTTTACTAGTAGGAATAACAATTCAAAGAACCCACTGCAGTCCTTGAGGTAAGAGTGCAGTCCATTTATTTTTTAGCAAGAAAATTTTAACCTTATTAATTTTTTAGAAAGGTAAATAATTATAAAAGGTTCAAGGATGTGTCAGGTAAAACTTTACTGAAAATAAATCAGCAATGAGTTTCCAGCTTATGCGAATAAAATCTTACCATTAAGAAAGTCAGCTGATAATTTTTTTAAACAAGGATGTTCTATAAACTCCTGTCGCATTTCGGAGTAGTTCTTTCGACATATCCTCCTAGTGAGTTCATTTTTTTTTTACAGAATATGTCGACTGAGGAATCAGAGTGCGACTTTTCAATGGAAGAACTTGCTGAAAATTCACTATCGCATTCATAGTTGACGTAATAACTAAAATGATTAAACAATACAAAATCAATATATTAATGTACAACTTAAGTCGTTTTCCATTATCTTGAGTGATGTTTTCCGTGTAGAGAAATCCACAGGCACAACCACACCAAAACAAAATAATTAGCTGTATAGGTTAATTAGGCAAAACGCTAAATTGTGCGTTAGTAGGTAGGGTACCTTCGTTCTTGCACAAAATCGTTCATTTTTACATGTATTTCCCCATATGAAAATCTAAGGTACGTGTTGCAAATTTTGGTACCATTCAAAGTCGTTCATTTTAGAACCACGTAACGTCGTCATGAAGTCTACTACTTTGACTTTTAAATAAAATTTACCCTTATATCACTTCTGCACTATTCGCGCCTTGATAAAAGGGGATGCCAGTCATCGAACAACAGAACACTAGGCAAGAATAATTTGGTGATGATTCGAAAAGTGAAGCTGTATTAAAACAGGACATAGCTCCCGAAAAGGAAGTCGGTCAAACAGTTGCCGAATTATATTGAGACGTACTTAAAAGGTATTCTAACTGTGCGGAAATGTGCTAACGTTAGCAATAATTCTAGTAACGTTGGTGAAGCTAAATTACCTGCGTTACCATTGCCTAATTATTCAGATAATTTCTTTGAATGGAATGGGTTTCGTTCATTGTGTGACCAAAGAAAAGAATTCACTTAAATAAAATAAAAATTCTATCACCTGAAGGGATGTTTTCCAGGACCGCCTCTCAATTTAGTTAAAGGTATACCCCTGTCCGGTACTAGCTACTCTCTTGTTTATAAACAGTTTTGTGACAGGTACGATAATAAACGTGTTCTTGCCACGATACATTGGCACGCTATTTTGAATTTACCCATTAATATTCAATATAACTCAACCTCTCTGTATCACCTTTTAAATAGTATAAATGAAAATTTGGCAATACAAAATTTACTTGGTTTAATCACCAAAGATTGGAATTTCATATTGTTTGATCATGTCCTTAAAACACTACCTAAAAATTTGTGCACTAAATATGAAAATACTCTAAAAGATAGTGCTGCATTACCAAATTTTGAAAAGTTAAAAGGGTTTATTACTAATCACTGCAAAGGTTTGTAATCAGTAGAAGAGATTTCAATTAAAAAAATCCAATAATAATTCAAGTGATTCCGCCACACCAATTAAGGGTTCTTATAAACAAGCATTTGTAGTTGGGAAAACGTCCCCTATCAATAAGCCAAGTTGTCAGATTTGCAAAGCAGACCATGTTTTGACAAAATGTCAAACCTTTTTTTTTTAGAAAAAATGCATATTAGCGAAATGATTTAATCAAGGAATTAAACGTCTGTATTAATTGTTTAAGCAAACGCCATACAGTAAGGCATTGCAATTGTACATATAGTTGTAGGTTATGTAAGCGGAAGCATCATACCAGTTTGCATTTTGATAACCCAGCTACTAATGTAGTAAACGGGACAGTATCTAGCTCCTCCATTATTGAGGTAGCACCGCAACCTCTTGCTTAATGCAGAAAACATTGTTTGTTTTGTTTAAAAAATTTGTCGATATTATTGTCAATGTCGATAGTTTGTGCTCTGAATTCTCGTAAAAATTTTCAGTCCGTTAGGGCGCTGTTAGACACTGGATTTCAAGTGTCTTTAATTTCTCGCAAATGTCTAACTAGATTAGGTTTGCTTCCTAATCCGTTTGGTTCGACAGTGACTAGTATAAACCCAAATTTTTCCATCGTATCTCAAAGAATTGTTGAAGTTATCATAAGGCTTACTCTTCCTGCTGAACCACTTTTGGAAGTATACGTAAATGTTTTGCCGATGTTGATTTGAAAAGTTGCAGCAAATGCAACAAGGGTTTTGGAAGAAATGGAGTGCTGAATTCCTGCACACGTTGCAGCAGAAAGGTAAGAAGTTGAGGAATTCCGCTACCCTACCTATTGATTCGCTTGTCCTCTTATAGGAAGAAAATAACCCCCCTCTACAGTGGCGTTTAGGAAGAGTAGTAGATGTTCATCCTGGTAGGGACGGTATCGTTCGGGTCGCTACAGTCAAGACATCCCAAGGGTTAGTTAAACGTCCTCTGGTGAAACTATGTTTACTGCCAATTACTTAATATTTAATGGTATGTACACATATATTCACTTATATAAGTTTGTCGGTTAGGTTTTTTAGTTAATAGCTCTAATTATTTTTAAATATAAAATAAGTTAGTTCATACTTATTTTGGTGGGCGGGATGTTCGGTCTCTTTGTCGCACGTTCGCGTGGTTAATTTTAAGTTATTTTAAATTTGTAGTTGTAAATTAAATAGTAAAACTGTCATCCCTTGTTCCCTTATATCCTGTCGTAGAAATTCCTTGTGCATGTGTAAATATGTTGAAAAAGAGGTAGTGAAAAAACACTCTCTCGTCGATCTCGGAACCAAACAGTTGTGCGTTCGGTGAGTTAGTCAATAGTGCCGCCGAATTAATTTGATAAACCCTTAAAAAACTCAGTGAAAGTGCCAAGTAACACGTACTATAATCTCGAATACAGTCCACTTAGCTGAAGAGTAAGGAACTACATCTTAGAACAACAAAAAACCGCGGAGGTAAGTCGATATACAAATTTATAAGATTCCCTGCGCTGAACAAGAGGACATTTCACACTTATTATTAAAATTTCGTTTACCAAAGTTTGTAGTAATTGGTGACATCAAAGATATGTTTTTATAAATTTGTATTACTGAAGTTCATCGGAGCTGCCAAAGAATAATTTGGAGATTTAATTCTAATGATCCATTTATTGAATATGCCTTAGCTAGGATTACTTTTCGACTTTTGTCATCAGCTTAACTTGCTATGCATACAATGCGCAACTCATAAAAACCAAGGTTCAAATTTTTCTTTAGCTGCTCAGGTCCTTAGTTCTTCTATATATGTCGATGGTTGCTTGGGGAAGGGGGCACGGGGACACTCTTGAAGAAGCAGTATCTCTGTAGCGTCAATTAGTCGCTTGCTGGTTAAAGGACAATTTACGATGAACAAGTGGACACGCAATAATGGTCACTTGTTGCAAAATCTTTCGTCAGATGAATGCCAATCGATCAAGTTTGATTCTGAGAAAGATATTCTAAAGGTGCTAGGATTTCATTGGATGCCTGGCCCTGGATGTTTTGCCTTTTACAGTACACCATACCCACTAAACGTAATATTTTGTCAAATATCGCCGGAATGTGGGATTGTATAGGGTTCCTTGTGCCAATCACATTCTTTGCCAAACATCTTATTCAATATTTATTGTCTATTGCAGCTCAATGGGACGAAGTCGCACCTCAAAAGGTCATTAATAAATGGGCGCAATTTAAAGATAAACTATAATACCTCAATAATTGCAAAATCGATCGTTTAATAGATATTAACTATGAAGGTATAGAATTGCAACAGATTTTGCGACAACATTGAAAGGAGCTACGCATATTGTGTTTATCTACGTGCGGTACATTCTGATGGTAGTATAGTTGTTTATTCGCTTTGTGGCAAATCGAAATTTGCTACACTAAGAAAAATTACTTTATCACGTCTCGAGTTATTTGGGGTGATTTAATTAAGTAAAACCGTAAAATTTGTTTTAAGACTTTTAAAGCAAAATTTAAATTTAACAAAATTTATGCATGTCCAAACTCGACCATAGCACTCGCGTGGATAAAATCTTCACCACATAGATGAACGACATTTATTGCCAATAGAGTTAGTTTCATACAGAACATTATTAATACTGAAAATTTGACTCACGTTCAGTCGGTTGACAACCCGGCTGATGTAGCTAGTCGTGGTATCCTACCAAATTATGTGCAACGCAATGTATATTACTGTGATATTTGGGGGTTATAAGAGTACAAGTATTCATTTTGCAATTTATTTTGTTATTTAACATGTAAAAACAACAAATTACAATTTAAAAACGCTTTTCAAATCGTTAGTGTAGAAATTAATAATTCTACTGTAATATTTTAGGAAGCTAAAAGTTAAATTTATAATCCTGCAAATGTAAATATTCTCAAGGTATAGCGTATATAAGATAGAATTTCAATTTTGATAGTTATAAACATATTTTAACAGTCGTATTTAAGTATAAGAATATTCTCCAAAAGTTTTTAGAACGCGAAAGGGCAAAAACGAGCATCTAAATTTCTATTATAAACCAATTTAACCTTCATAGTTAAATTATTGCAAAGGTGGAGGTATATTTTCAAAAGCGTTTCTAAGATGTCAAAGCGTTTAGTTTACAAGCAAGGTTGGCCGTTAGATTATTTATGAGAAGTGTGAAAGTGTAGTTACACAAATAACATGCAAATTCTAGGTAGTGTTGGTTATCGCTGTCAATTAAATAGATTTATAGGTGGAATTGGTAAACAGCCGTTGCTAGTTACAAATGCGGCTTGCAAACAAGGAAACAAGGAGAGATTATTAGATGGGATGTGTACAAGTAAGATAGGCGTAGATTGAACGCTTAACGTTCGTTGACAACGGGGAAGGCGGACGAAGTAAAGGATAGTTGCTTTAGCGTGTGTTAGAATGAAATGAAGATAACACGTGTCATGAATATAAGGTAGTAAAGTGAGTACAAAGCAAGAGAGAGGTGATTTTGGGACGTAGGTTGGAGTGAGATAAATACTACACATGTTGAATTAAGGGCGTATTTTAAACGTTTACTTTGTCAGTTGGGATAAATATACAAGAGTGGGATTATTGAAATTCGACGAAAATCGGTTAATTAGGCGTACGTGTTTGTGATGTTCAAATATTTTTAAAGAAGTGAGTTTCGGTTGGAAAGAAAATACAAAGAAAGGCCTATATAAACTTGTTGGTGTGAGAGCAATTTCTAGAATTTCGGTGGCCGTTGAAGTTGTTTATGTACGTTAGTGAGAGTGTTTTAAGAATTGAATGTTTGTTTTGTAGAAAGTTTGAAAAATTCTAACATGCTTAGTAGGGGGAAGAAGAATATATAAACACTAAGAGAAGGTTGTGGGGTGCTCTTAGTTTTCGAGATCGAATAGCGTAAAACTTTCTCTTAGTCTACAACCAACTGATGGCTACAAGAGTAAAATACTTTAACGAGTTGAATAAAAGAGTACTCTACTCTACGTAAGTAAAGATTGTTTTAATTTTAATTTGCACTAAGTGTGCAAAAGTATACAAATGGAAATGGAGTAGGTGTCAGTGGTTGGTCAATTTGGTTGTATATCAATAGTTAATGGTATTAGTAGCAGAGCTTGGGGAATTTGGATGCATGTTCAATATGGTAGATGAGTTGATTTCATGGTCAAATGGTAGCAGATGACAGTTATGGTTATTCCAAGTCAGGTTGATGTGTTCCTGTAAGCCGCAGTCTCTGAGGGAATGATAGCAGGCCGTGTGCAGGGATAGTATCCAGGTAACTGTTGCTTTTTCTTGCCTATGTGTATAAACTGATGTTCAATGACTTTTGTGCATTGTGGGTATAATTTATCAACAAAAAAAGGACAAACTTGGAAAGAGTTACAGATTAAACTTTTTATATTGTATTATTTTACTGTATTTTTATAAGGGAATTTATGGTAAACAAAGGTTTTAGGATATTAGTAATATTTGTTTGTTTTTACAAAGTAAAAGGGACCTTTTGCTGTTTAATGTGCGAAAAGTAGCACGTACGGTTAAGGTTCTACAAGCTCTTATTAAATCAAGGTTAGAGTAAAGGATGTGGTAAAGTCTTGTTACTTTCTCGGATAATCGATTGAAAATAATTAATCTGGGGAATTATTGTTCTCGAAATGTATTATTTTTTTTATAAGGGGATGTATATAAGGTATAAATAATGTGTGAACGAGGAGTTTACTTGTGATTTGGCGTGTTTTTTTCCGAGTATGTAATAAATGTATGTGATTTAGTCTAGCAGCTATTTTTTTTTGTAATTAGTTGAATTGCAGAAAGCAGCTGAGCAGCTGTGGCAAAACTTTATTGTGAAGCAGAAATTTGTGAGCTTTCTAGGTATTTAAGTAGCTCCGAAGGTTGGTAACATTTTGGCGGCCATGAACAAAGGACATCATCAGAACCAGAGTTAGAATCAGAGCAGCTTTCGCAGCATTATTGGCCACCCAATCGTGGGGCTTGAAGTTTGCAGCAATATATTCTTCATAAGGAGCAATATCCTTTATTCTTTCTTGTTAGCCAGTATATTGCCCTCATTGTAGCTGCGCTGTCATAACCTTGTCCTCTACACTTTTCTATATCTACACCATTTTCCGGAGCCCTACGTGCCGGGGCCCGCCCGCCTGGCGGGTCCCGCGAGCGCCTTATCGCCGCCACTGATCTTAGTCTTTCTTAGACATTCATACATAAAACTACAGGAATTTTCAGGAGGAAAAATTTTAAATATTTGAAGTATGCTAAACATGAAAATTTTCAACAGTTGGACAGAATTTTAAAAAATCTTTCACGTAATAAAGTTGTTAAAATAATCAATTCGAAAGCAACTCTAATAAAACTTAAACTCTCATCATTCATTTCAATCTTCAATATCTTGTAGCTCTAATAAGCAATCTTTATTTATGTCAACTTTTTTTAGAGATACGATTTAATTTTGAATCGCTCAGTATAAGTTTACTAAAATGATCAGTATTAATCTCGTTTCAAATTCAGTTTATACTTTTTTAATGTGCCGTTTGTTGACAACTCAAACAAAGTTGAAATGCACAGATGGTCCCTGTATTCACTAATAAACTTTTTGACGTTTTCAAATATATGTGGCGTTTTGATAGAATAAGCGGTTATCAAGTGGGAGGTTATAAAACCAACAATTCATATTTAATATCTCCTTAAATACTTAACCGTAGTTGAATCTTTTGTCTTCCTTTCTGGTTAGACGTATAAAGTTTTGAAAACTGTTTAAAAGAGTCTAGGGATAGGTATTGTTGGATTTTAAGGATTGAATTTAAGAGACCGGAAAATACGAATTCAACGTTAATTTACTGTCGAAGTTCTTTACATAACGAACAAACTAAATTTAGCTACGATATGGTTAAAGAAAAACGATGTTATTGTATTTCTGTAACTCTTTGGGTCACTGACAGAATCGCTACGATTTAAGTCAACACTGTGTGTGAAGATGAATTGCATTTACAATTTTACAAGCTTACAAATTCAGTTTGTAATATGCAGTTGAAGCAATTGATGTATACTATCTCAACCTCCTTACACGAACTTTTTTTAATCTATGCATGCCCAAGTGGTCAATAATTGCTTAAATTAAAAGCTATCACTTTGGGTTGTGTGTAAAATATCAAACTTCAAATTATATTTGCGTTTTACATTAATTTACAATCAAAATAAGGTCGCTTTTCAAAGTATTCAGTTAAAAGCTTTAAAGCACTTCTAATGCAATAAATCGTATAAATGGTAACTTTTATTTACGGTGTACGGGGGTTTCGGAACCCTTATAAAATATTAAAACGATCTATTTTTCAAATTGGCTATAGATATGTCGACCACTTGCAGATGTGCTATCGTAAGTCAACAAAGAAGCATTTGATACATGTTCTAACATGAAGATGTAGTTCATTGAAATATAAAAATTGTTATGAGAGCGCTGACTTGTGTCTGGGCGATAAATGTTCTTATCTATCCTTTCTAGAAGGTAACAAAGAGCGCGATGCCCTTACGTAGTCTAGTCAGCGGGTTAATAGTCTACTAATACAGGTAATAAAAATCTGTCATACTATGCGACTTTATATATTTAGTTATTCTCGTTTGTTTGAATTCTAATAAAATGTTTAAACAATTGCCTTGTAAAATACAGCGTGTCTTCGGATTGAGTTCACAATAGGTATAATGGACAAAAAATTTTCAAATTGATTTTTCATATTTTGGGATTCCACCCTGCTTAGTCTGAAACTTATTTTTAGTATAATTTCGATTTGTTAAAATTAAGTAGGCCTTCACAGTTGAGCAAAAATCCGTTATTTGTCAATTTTGTTTTAGGTAAAGTACTTTATTCGTTCACAGTACGCCAAGGTGTTACTAAGAAAAGTTGTTCAAACTGAAAAGTTATGACGTGCAATGATTGGCCTACTTTGATAATAGAAATAAAAAATAGGAAAAAAATGCTCTTATTATTTACAAATACATTATAAACCGTAGATGAGAAAACAGGGTAATTACTAACTACAATTACTCTATTTGGCTTCCTCCAAGATCTGCACATTTTTCTATCCTAACTCTAAAATTGTCGTATACTTTTGCTATGTTCATTGGGTTAATTTCATCTAGAGCATCACTAATTTTTTGTTTTAAGAAGTCGATGTTATCGAAGATCAAACAATTGCGTCGTAGTAAAGCAAACAATTTACTGCCATTATCTTAGATAAACTTCAACACTATGGACTATTTGTTATAAATTGTTATACATATCTCAGTAATTTGCAAATTACTTGTTCTTCAGTTTTTTTTGTTTTGCTTTTTAGTCTTCTGTAGTATTTGTATTAAAAATGTTGACCCTCGAACAGCGCATTTATCTAATATAATGTTATGAACATCGGGAAGAATGTTATGCTCATGTTATTAATAAGTTTCACGGGCGGTTTCCAATGGTGGCAATTTCTATCGATGGAGTAAAAAAACTTGTGAAAAAGTTTACAGAAACTGGAAGTGTGCAAAATAACTAGTTTTTGTCCAAACATTAATTTCTTTACTAAAAAGTAAACACGGCAAACAAAACAACGAATTTTTGTGGTTACAGCCACACAACCATTTATGTTTTTTGTATATATCGCTATTAAACTTACGATTATAAACACGCTTTTCAGTTTTTGTTCGATTTTCAATTATTAAATCTGGCTGATGTGGACCAAGTTTCTTTATTTCCAATTTTTCTTCATAGGATAACTTTTTATTCAAAATATTCTTAACTGAATTTATTATATAATTCAAACCTTCACTCTTCACCTTTGTTCTAATAAATATTATCAGTAAAAAAGATTAATTGGAAAAGATAGTTACGGAATGATTTAAGTGAATTAATTACACACTAAAAGGTCAAAACGAGCAAACAGAGGCTAATTAAATAGCAGCGACACATACGAAAACAGTAATTCGCGTTCTGTGCGAACCCAAACACGGATAATAAGCTGAAGTTCACGAAATATTTGTGAACCCCCCTTATGTAAAATCGCGTGCTATTTCTCAACCAATCCTATACTTGCAAGGCGACGGTCAGGGTTAAGCATTTGAAACGCGCGTTCGCAGTTCTTGTGTGAACTCAGAATCTACTTGTATTGATCCAGGGTGTAGGCACTGTAAATGGATCGGCTGTTGGTGTGTTTTAGTTTTATCACATCTCTACAGATGGCTCTGTAGGTCTATTTTCATGGGCGACTTTATTATATTGCTTAATATTTGCAAGGTTTTGTTGATTGTCATAAGTTAAATAAAGTTTGATTGTTGCTAACCTAACTTTTTAGCGTTCTTTTAGTTGCATTTTTGCAGATTGCTCTTTAATAACATTTAACGTTTTACTTGTTATCAAATATTGATGAAGAAGTTGGCTGTCCGAGACGTGGTCCTCTAGCTTATAGAAAATAATTTTGCCTGGAATCAAGTAAGTGTTGTAGAAGTACCTATATAGTAGACAAAAATGACCTAATTTGTTTATTGTTCTCTATATAAAACAATGAAAAAATTTATTTTTATCTATTATGCTTGTAGAACGCTTACCTGATACCAGACAGAATTATATTTTATAATTGGAACTTTTAGTTTTATTTAAAATCTTCAGAGTCTGGTTCTCAACCTTTTAAACAGAGAAGTCGCAAACCTTGGTAACAGATTTTTAACGTCGTTTAGTTTTATCACATTTCAATAGTTGGCGCTAACTTGCCAACAGTTGTTATGCAGAAAGTGGCATATCTATTCAAATTTTATTTAACCTATGGTATTGATCGTTATGGTTAGATTGGCGGCAGCGTTTTCCTACTTTTCTAAAGCACGTTCTATTGTAACTAACAAAAATTACATTTTGATAGCAAAGTAGAATAGATGTTTTTAAAATTAAAATTAGGGTGTCCACGTGAACATGTGAACCTATACACCAGCCGCTACTGGTTGTGGCTTCCAAGATTCCCAGCTCCTACATCAGCAGACTTTCTCTTTTTGGCGCATTTAAAAAGTGTAGTTTTTGAAAAAATCCCCATACACTTGAAGAAGTGAAGGCTAAACATTGATTGTGAACTTTCAAACGCTACTAGCAAATATTACGGAAAGTCGCTGGAAGTGTTATGAAACATGTACGAACCTTTATGCGCGCACAACAGCAAATCACCGTACAGTGTAATTTAAATATTTTTATATTTCTTTATATCAATATTTTTGTAGTACCATCAGTGGGGGTTTCTTGGGACAGTCCGGGTAACTCGGGACAAACAATCATTATTTTATATTATATTGTACCACTGCCATCTACGTTGTTATACACGAATTGCAGCTGTCAACTTGAGATGGGAACTAGTTTCCTGTGATATTGACAGAAAACTTTTTCTGAAAAGATTGTTCTTTTACCGGCAAAATCTTAAAGTTACCGTAAATATTTGACGTTTCTTATAACCTCAAAGTGTTTTAGCTGCAAGTCTTGAACTAACAGCGTTTTGCAAAAGTGAAAATCCGCATTCTTGCCCAGTGTATTAGCTACCGAATGCAATTTATGAAGGTAAAATAAGTGAATTTAACAAAAATATACCAATGGTTTTCTACAAATTATGCTACTTGTAAGCTAACTTGGGACATAATGCCGCGTCGGTATAAGAGACAGTTGGGTAGTAGAAAGTATGCGGACTATAATAGTGAGACGTTAGAAGCGGCCCTTGAGGCAATTGTTAATAGAACCTTGATATAAAGACAAGCTGAAGCACGGTACAACATTCATTGACACCAAATAGAAAATATCTTATAGGTCTAAATCCGCACAAATTCGGACGACAGCCTGTTTTAACTGCAATAGAAAAAGCAAATATTGTTGAAGCCCTCACTTTAGCTGCAACTTGGGGCTATCCTTTTCCTGAAATTGAAATTAGATATTTTGTAAAAAGTTATTTAGACCGAAAAAGCGTAAATGAAGTAAGATTTCACGAAAACTTAGCTGGGTATGACTGAATGAAGCTATTTTTAAAGCGCAATAGGGAGTTGTCAAGAAGAGTGTCACAAAATGTAAAACGGACAAGAGCTGATGTAACAAAAGTGTAAATTAATCAGTATTTTGATAATGTAGAACACATCGTGAGTGACGTTTTACCGCAAAATTTAATCAATTACGATGAGACTAACCTTGACGGCAAAAAATTGTAATTGCTCGAGGAGCTACAAAAGGTCTACTTAGAATTATGGATTATCTAAAAAGTTCCACGTCTTTAATGTTTGTTATCACTGCTTCTGGCGTATTACTTCCGTTATATGTGGTATATAAGGCAAAACATTTGTATCCTGAATGGATTGAGGAGGGACCAAATGGAACAGTGTACAACCGATCCGAGTCTGATTGGTTCGATAGTAGAATATTTGAAAACTGGTTTTTTAAAATCACTTTACCATATTTTAAGAAATGTATCATGAAAAAAGTCATTATTGGCGGGTGATAACCTTGCTGCACACTTGTTACCAAAAATCATTCAGGAGTGTCAGAACAATAATATAGAATTCCTCCTAATTCAACCCCTTTATGCCAACCATTAGATATTGCTTATTTTAGGGCCTTTAAAGCAGCATGGCTCAAATAACTTGTTACCTGGAAGCTCAAACACCGTGCTTGTATTCCAAAAGTAGACCATTATTAAGAATCCCAGGACCTAATTTCCTCCAGAATCCCTCATTTCCTGACTCATTTCCTCCTGCATCCCTAGCTCATCTTTAGAGATAAATCTATATTGTTTGGTGTCAATTAATATTAGATTTTTCTCAGCTATCCGAATTTCTAGCAATTTTTCAGATAGTATTATCCCCCAGGGAGCTACCCTCATTTTAAGATTTTTTACCGGCGGCGATTTCAGATCGTCGTTATAACATTTTTTAGTCATGCGATACATCAAATCAGTCTACAACGCAAAATCCGAATCTGCAAACAGATTTTAAATAGGCTTAGCACTTAGCGTTTTACGCACCCTATAGCGAACATATAAAAGATTTTTTTTTGTTTCTTTTAAGATAAATGTACCTTGTTTAGTATCAATTAATATTAGATTTTTTTTACTACCCGAATTTCTAAGAATTTTTTAGATTCCATCATCCCCTGGGGAGCTACCCCAATTTTAAGATTTTTTTACCAATGTTGATTTCTAATCACTTAAAAATATTTTCAAACAGTCATGTTCTGTTTTTAGAATAATGTAAAACATTATAATGTAGTGCGTTTTTAATATATAAATGGGAAGGTTGAGTTTAACGTCATCATCGCCCGAATTACATGTGAAAGCGGTGTATAATTTCTTTTCAATATACCTTCTATTAATTATATCATTGACTGCGTGTTTTTGAGGTATACAAGATATATGTTTCAAGGCCATATAATAATTTATTTTATTCGATTTACAGTTTAATAAACTAATAGAATACAATTTTGACATTGCAAAGTATAACATTATTTTATTTTATTCGTGTAGCCGAATCCGAGCAGCTGAAAGTAACCTGTAACATATGTATATAGTGATTAATTAGAAAACACAAGTCTAAAGACATTTGAGTAGTTTAAAAAGAGAGATAACGTGTTTTCGGTCTATAAGACATATTGTCGTTAATCTAACAATATGTTTTACCGTCCAGCGACACCGCGTGGAGGTAAACACATGTTGCCAGGAGCGAAGGAATTATTAAGGATGGGGGTGGTGGGTATGTCTTATAATTAACTTACATGCTACTATAAACAAAAACTTAAAAAATAACTTAACCTATATCTTTATGCCCCCCATGCGTAGGTTGCTGTACTATTAGGGATGACGTACCTTTTGTCATCCTCGCCCGAAAAACTAATTTTATTAATTAATTGGGTATAAAGTTGGTGTTAATGACTTCGAATACACACCATGCTATGCATAAGGGTACCTGAATTATTATGTACAATGTCCTTAAAACTATTTACATGAATATTCTTAATTACACTTAATTACACTTAATTACACTTAATTACACTCCCTTTAATCTTTTTAATCGTGTCTTTCACGCTTACGATACAGTAGGACTTAGCTCTACTAATTAAATAACTTCTGCGTAATATTTTTGCTATTATAATTTGTTTAGTTTCCAGATGAATCACCGGGCGAAAATTGTATCTCATTTGCAAGCACAGTTAATTAGTGTAAAGGCTAATTTGTTTTAAACACATGACGAGGTCAGTTTTGTAAATTATTTGGAAGTGAATTTTGAATATTCCTAGGAGGCTATTAATTGTATTTACCAGAATTAAAAATTTGTCGTCGGCCTTACTGCTCATTTTGAAAAAATTCCCGTTCAACTTTCCATACTATTAATCACATATTTGGTGACGCTAAAAGGAATGCAGTTATCGGTTACACCACTTTAAACCTACGAATAAAAACAAAATAGTTCAATACGTCTATTAATAATTTTTGCTAATGCTGGCGATACAAATAAGTAAAACAAACTTTATCAAGAAATATTATGGTTTTAATAAAATATATACATGTATTGATAACATCTATAAACCGCCGTGGTAACCAGAGTCTGGCGAATCTGGGATAGTCAAATCTCTAAACATTTGCGCAAGCGATTGCCTCGCAATCGCATCTTCTAAGTATTGGATGGGGTAACATTTAATAATTTTCAACTCTGTCAAGTAATTCAAATTGCTGCAATCATTAGACAGAGAAATACCGGCACGGTTCTCTTCCTCTAATAACGTTTGAACCCTTTCTTCCTCAGTCGTATTTCCACATACATTTTTTATATTTTTCGTAAAACTCTGTAAAGTTTCTACACCTCAACTCAACCATTTTAAAACAGATTAATTCTCGCAAATTTAATAACTTGATGCACTCGTACGCAGGTAGCACAATAACATTCCGATCTTTCGTAATTTCCATTTTATATAAATCCTCTTCTTCAAAATTGTTCAACAGCCATATACTTCTATTAAAAGCCGTGGTCAGTTGCAATTTGAAATCTTGATCCGATTGTATGTCAACAACGTCGTCTACAGTAGTCAAACCGTTTAATCTGACTTGTTTTGAGTCTTGAGCAAATTGGTGATTTTGAAATTCTACTTGAAAGGTACACAATTTCTTCCACTCAAAGTATGAGAATGTTATCGTTGAATCTGCACACATACCGCTACAGCAAATAACTTGGATGACAGGTTAAAGACCACCATATAAATCAAAACCAACTTCTATTATATGGTGGTGAGAATTTGGTGGAAATTCGTCTAATCTATAGGTTGTCTTACCAACTAGTTGGTTGATATTTACAAGTGGTACTCGCACATCACTTGTAACGTCCACACAAGAAAAATTCATCTTTAACTTGTAATTTCGATCAAACTCGACGATACTTTGACGACTAATGCACTGGAACATGGCTCCCTCGCCTTTTATGCCGATGGTCGAGCGTCCGCAGCTCCTTATTATGTTAATTGGCGTTATATGCAAGTCTTGACTGGAAAAGCGACGCTTATAATTGTTTTATAGTGGGTTTTACCTGTTTGTATTTAACCACCAACACCATCTTTAGAATTTTTATAAAAATTACTCTTAGCAGTATTTTTAATATAACTCCGTCGTGTAAGATATCAATTATTATTGTGTTTTTCCTCAGGTTCTCAAATCCTTCGAAATTTTTTTCAAATCGAACGACCCCTTACTGATTTACAGATCAACCTTTTACAAACCATATGGGGTTCATCTTTAATCTATTTCTAAACAGTATTACTTTGTCTTTTAAGATAAACCCATCGTGTTACCTATCAAATTAGCATAGAATTTTCTGGGAAATCGAAATCAATTATTACGTTTTTTAAAATTAGTTCCAACAAAGACCGGCATAGTGTTTTAATATTCAAAAACCTAACAGCAAAACACCTCTGCATTTTTATTTAGATTTAACTCAATAATAGAGTAAAACTTAAAAAATATTTATTAATATCGAGGATTGTTAAAATTTTCAATTAGTGCATCCACATTCAAATAATTAAACCAAAAGGTAAAATATATATTAATTCTGCACGGTGGGCTAGAAAGTGGTTCAATAATCTATTTTAAATGTAGTTCACAATAAGACGTATTTCCTAAATAAATTTAGTGAAATGCATAATCATCAGTCTTGCATTGTTTTGTCAATGACGTCTGACTATTAATTTAATAAAAGTACCTTTCACAATTCTAGTTAATATAGGGAAATACGCATTCTATAATTTGATTTAAATTGGGTGAATGTAAGGACAAATTATACTTATATTTTCTCTATGTACATAAATACGGAAAAATAATACCAAAAGTTCATTTTAAGTTAATTTTTGTAAAACGTAAAATCGTTCAAAGTGTAATTAAATGTGTTACAGAATTTTCCGTCTTTGAAAATTTCGTGTGGTTATCGACAAAGAAGAGTAAGTCTTAGTTTGAATTTTGCAAACATAGAAGAAATTAATATTTACATGTATAATTCAAAAACTGTTAATCGTTAATTTTTCTAGAATGAACATCTTAAGTATCGCATGCAGTGTGTATGAAAGCGTTTTTACTGAATGTGACGCCATAAAAAAACACAACGAGAGGCATATCGAGATGATTTATTTCCAGGAGCAACTAAAAATTACAGACAATGAGTGGGAACAAATTAAGGATTTGGAAAATTAGTCAACCGCAGCGCATAAAGAATGTATCAACGCCGCATTTCAGTTAGAGCGAACCAGGTTGCTATTTGAAAAACCATACGACATAACAAAATCTTCTTCCAAAATCATAATTGTAGGCCTGAACCCGTTCGACGATTATAAAATAATTTTCAGATTTGTTGACATCATTTTGCAGACCGTACTTGATGTATCCCTCAACGTATTTAGGAAGTTTATATTAAATCTCCCATACATTAAACGTACTATGGAAATTGACATGCGAAATCAGATTTGCAATTTCGACAACTTGGGTTTTTATTTAAATAAGAATTGTTTAGTGAAGATGGTGACATTTGATGAGAATTATATGTTATTTACCAAAAAAACTTTAGAGCACTTTTTAGGAGTATCTCAGAACGTTCTCAACCACGCTAATACTTTAAAAGAATTAACGAAAAACGGTACTCCTAATATAGATCTGTTTCTGTTAGATGTAGCGGAATTAATATATATTTTACCTTTTAGTTTAATTATTTGAATGTGGATGCACTAATTGAAAATTTTAACAATCCTAGATATTAATAAATATTTGTTGAATTTTATTCTATTATTGAGTTAAATATAAATAAAAATGCAGAAGTGTTTTGCTGTTAGGTTTTTGAATATTAAAACATTATGCCGGTCTTTGTTGGAGCTAGTTCTAAAAGACGTATTAGTTGATTTCGATTCCCCAGAAAAATTCTACGCAACTTGATAGGTTACACGATGGGTTTATCTCAAAAGACAGAGCAATAGTGTTTAGAAATAGATTAAAGATGAACCCCATATGGTTTGCAAAAGGTTGATTTGTAAATCTGTAAGGGGTTGTTCGATTTGAAAAAAATTCCGAAGGATTTGAGAACCTGAGGAAAAGCACAATGATAATTGATATCTTACACGACGGAGTTATATTAAAGATACTGCTAAGAGTAATTTTTTATAAAAATTCAAAAAATGGTGTTGGTGGTTAAATACAAACAGGTAAAATCCACTGTAAAACAATTATAAGCGTCGCTTTTCCAGTCAAGACTTGCACATAACGCCAATTAACATAATAAGGAGCGGCGGACACTCGACCATCGGCATAAAAGGCTAGGGAGTCATGTTCCAGTGCATTAGTCGTCAGGTTATCGTCGAGTTCGATCAAAATTACAAGCTAAAGATGGATTTTTTTTGTGTGGACGTTACAAGTGATGTGCGAGTACCATAATTAAATATCAACCAACTAGTTGGTAAGACAACCTATAGGTTAGGCGAATTTACACCAAATTCTCACCACCTTATAATAAAAGTTGGTTTTGATTTATATGGTGGTCTTCAACCTGTCATCCAAGTTATTTGCTGTAGTGGTATGTGTGCAGATTCTACGATTACATTCTCATACTTTGATTGGAAGAAATTGTGTACTTTTCAAGCGGAATTTCAAATTCACCAATTTGCTCAAGACTCAAAACAAGTCAGATTAAATGGTTTGACTACTGTAGGCGACGTTGTTGACATACAATTGGATCAAGATTTCAAATTGCAGCTGACCACGGCTTTTAATAGAAGTATATGGCTGTTGAACAATTTTGAAGAAGAGAATTTATATAATATGAATATTACAAAAGATTGGAATGTTATTGTGCTACCTGCGTACGAGTGCATCAAGCTATTAAATTTGCGAGAATTAATCTGTTTTAGAATGGTTGAGTTGAGGTGTAGAACTTTTCCAGAGTTTTACGAAAAATTTGTAGGTGATATAAAAAATGTATAAGGAAATACGACTAACGAAGAAAGGGTTCAAACGTTATTAGAGAAAGAGAACCGTGCCAGTCTTTCTCTGTCTAATGATTGCAGCAATTTAAATTACTTGACAGTGTTGGAAATTATTAAATGTTACCCCATCCAATACTTAGAAGATGCGATTGCGAGGCAATCGCTTGTGCAAATGTTTAGAGATTTGACTATCCCAGATTCACAGGACTCGTTACCACGGCGGTTTATAGATGTTATCAATACATGTATATATTTTATTGAAAACATAATATTTCTTGATAAAGCTTGTTTTACTTATTTGTATCTCCAGCATTACCAAAAATTATTAATAGACGTATTGAACTATCTTGTTTTTATTCGTAGGTTTAAAGCGGTGTAACCGATAACTGCATTTCTTTTAGCGTCACCAAATATGTGGTTAATTTGGAAAGTTGAACGGGAATTTTTTTAAATAAGCAGTAAGGCCGACGACAATTTTAAATTCTGGAAAATACAATTAATCGCCTTGTAAGAATATTCGAATTTCACTTCCAAATAATTTACAAAACTGACCTCGTCATGTGTTTAAAACAAATTAAACTTTACACTAATTAACTGTGCTTGCAAATTAGATACAACTTTCGCCCGGTGATTCATCTGGAAACTAAACAAATCATAATACCAAAAATATTACGCAGAAGTTATTTAATTAGTAGAGCTAAGTCCTACTGTATTGTAAGCGAGAAAGACACGATTAAAAAGAATAAAGGAGTCTCACGAAGTGTAGTTATGAATATTAATGTAAATAGTCTTAAGGATATTGTACATAATAATTCTGGTACCCTTACGCATAGCATGGTGTGTATTCGAAGTCATAAAGACCAACTTTATACCCAATTAATTAATAAAATTTGTTTGTCGGGCGAGGATGACAAAAGGTACGTCATCCCTAATAGTACAACAACCTGCGCATAGAGGCATAAAAATATAGGCTAAGTTTTTTTAAAGTTTTTGTTTATAGTAGCATGTAAGTTAATTATAAGACATACCCACCACCCCCATCTTTAATAATCCCTTCGTTCCTGGCGACATGTGTTTACCTCCGCGCGGTGTTACTGGACGGCAAAACATATTGTTAGATTAACGACAATATGCCTTATAGACCGAAAACACGTTTCCTCTCTTTTTAAACCACTCAAATGTCTTTAGATTTTTTTTTAAGTTTTTGTTTATAGTAGCATGTAAGTTAATTATAAGACATACCCACCACCCCCATCCTTAATAATTCCTTCGCTCCTGGCAACATGTGTTTACCTCCACGCGGTGTCGCTGGACGGTAAAACATATTGTTAGATTAACGACAATATGTCTTATAGACCGAAAACACGTTATCTCTCTTTTTAAACTACTCAAATGTCTTTAGACTTGTGTTTTTCTAATTAATCACTATATACATATGTTACAGGTTACTTTCAGCTGCTCGGGTTCTGCTACACGAATAAAATAAAATAATGTTATACTTTGCAATGTAAAAATTGTATTTCATTAGTTTATTAAACTGTAAATCGCATAAAATAAATTATTATATGGCCTTGAAACACATATCTTGTATACCTCAAAGACACGCAGTCAATGATATAATTAATAGAAGGTATATTGAAAAGAAATTATACACCGCTTTCACATGTAATTCGGGCGATGATGACGTTAAACTCAACCTTCCCATTTACATATTAAAACCACATTACATTGGAATGTTTTACATTATTCTAAAACAGAACATTACTGTTTGAAAATATTTTTAAGTGATTAGAAATCAACATTGGTAAAAAAAACTTAAAATTGTGGTAGCTCCCCGGGGGATGATGCAATCTAAAAAATTCTTAGAAATTCGGGTAACTGAGAAAAATCTAATATTAATTGATACCAAACAAGGTACATTTATCTTAAAAGAAACAAAAAAATAATCTTTTCTATGTTCGCTAGAGGGTGTGTAAAACGCTAAGGGGACAGCCTATTTAAAATCTGTTTGCAGATTTGGATTCTGCGTAAAATTGTAGACTGATTTGATGTATCGCATGACTAAAAAATTTTATAAAGACGGTCAGAAATCGCCACCGGTAAAAAATCTTAAAATGAGGGTAGCTCCCTGTAAGATGACGCTATCTAAAAAATTTTTAGAAATTCGGATAGCTGAGAAAAATCTAATATTAATTGACAGCAAACAATATAAATTTATCTCTAAAAATGAGCTAGGGAGGCAGGAGGAAATGAGTGAGAAAATCAGGGATTCTGGAGGAAATGAGGTCCTGGGATTCCTAATAATGGTCTGCTTCCAAAGACAATTTTCCTATCGTTATTGAAACAAACGTTGATGCCAATGGAAAATAAGCAAGCTGACAATATTCGATCTGGATTTTGTGCATCCGGATTGGTTCCATTAAATAGAAACGCAGTTCTAAAACATGTTTCTGATTATGTAGATCTAGATAATGAACATTTATACAACTCTATGAAAACCGCGTTTACCGGCGTTATATCTAGTCAAATTGGTTTTAGAAATCCACCTGAGCAGAACCGTAGAAAGAGGAAAAAATTAAACATTCAAGCAGGTCAATCTGTTCCCATAGCAGATCTAGTATCAGACGCTGAAAGTTCCCAAATGAAAAAAAGTAAACCAGTGGTGGAAAGTTCGAGTGATGACTATCATCAGGAAAATAATGAAAGTGAGCCAGAAGAGGATATCTTCGAGGTAGTTGAAGATACAGCAGATGTAGAAGACAATGAAAGTGTTGTACTGCCTGTGGATGATAAACTTCTTAAAGTGTCAGATTTTGTGATTGCAAAATTTATTTATAATGGTTTGTTGCAAAAATTATTACAATATCAAAAACCACAATAACTATCGATTGCCTTAGATGCTATAAAGGATCTAAGCAAGTTTTTGTCTACCCTGATATTAAAGACAACACGAATATTTGCTTTAAAGATGTTGTTGCAATATTACAAGCACCTGAAATTAGCAGAGGTCTCCATAAATTTGCCTTCAAGGTGCCAGTATAATATATGAACACTTGTTTTTTCTTTTGATAACGTTTCTGTTTAAGTACAAGGTTTCTAATGCACTGCTTTTCATTTTTGCACCCTGAAATGTCCAGCACCTGTTTCCATTGCCTTAAAACTTTCTCATATATATTTTTTTGGTTTGCAATAATTAATATTTGTTCTAAAACTGTCCTAAGTTGTCCTGTGCAGGTATATCTTTGCGTTTTATTGAAAATAAAACGTAAATAAAACTATGTCCCATGTAACCTCAAATTAAAGGTAACTTGGGACAGACAAAAACAAAAGAAAATAAGGACGTTGGTTCGATAAATAAAAATATATAGTTGGCTAATTCAATAGACCAGCAATTGCTTCATTCATAATTTTAAAAAGTAAAGCAATATTTAAAGGATTATGAAAATATATACAAAAATGTGTTAAAATTGTCCAAAGTAACCCCAACTGACGGTACGTTTACGTCATCAAAAAGCGGTATGCATTCGTTTTGAAACATCCGTTACTTCTAATAAAATTCGAATTGCTGTTGCCGTTTACGAGATTGCTGCATTTCTCCAAGATTAAAAGTCACCATGCACATCCTAATACGTAACACTGAATTTATATTACTGATTTTTGATTGTAAGAAGTCTGTAGAAAGAATGCAGTAAAAGGAGCTACAATACAACATCTTAAATAACTTAATAAAACAAACTCTTAGCTACGCTTTCAATAAGAATGTTTAAATACAATAAAGCAGGGTATCATGTTAAAAGACCGGAAAACAAACGTTAAAATGCAATTACTTAAGTTTCCTCCCGTTTCTTTTATCCAGGTTTCTTTTCTATTCGAAATATTTAAGTCGAGTATACCTTTTCAGTAGCAATCGCTTGATATAGTGATCCCTATTGAGTAATAATGGCATAATAGAAGCTGTATATTGTCACAGCATGCACAGTTCAACCTCCCACTGGTTTTCTCTTTGTCTAAATATTCTAAAGCACTCGCAATCTGCCCACCTCCTGATTAAATTCAAACGAATATATTGTGGATACGCTCAAACCGTTTTTTTATTATTGTCCAAATTGTGATATTTTATTGTTCAACGCTCTTTATGCTCCTATTTATTACAGATTACAACCAATTCTTTTAAAACAATGTTAGGGTAGTACAAACTTTAAATTGTACCCACGTGACGTACTTGATTTTAAATCGCCCTCAAAATTATGGAGTATTAGAGGGTTGCTGGATTTTATTTTATATATTTTTTGCTAGGAAAACTTATTGATGATTACAGAGAATACCTATCAAAAGAGACAGTTTTTTATGCTTTGGTGAATAACGTAAGAGTTTATAAAATATAAATGACTGTCTGATCGCATTTATGATGGTCCACATGTTATCCTGGACATTGAAGTACCCTTGAAATGTAAACCGAAATCGGCTTGATTCTTGAATAGTATAAACCTCATACCTAAACCTATACAAGTATCTCGTTATCCCGAAACGTGAATCCTATACAATAGAGATATAACAGAATACACCAAGTAAATTTAAATTTATGAAACGGTTAGTTGCTAAATATCTATTTCAACGACGCTTATTTGAGATAGTATATGTTTTGTGTGATTAAAGTGGCACAATGACAGCACTTGCAAACAAAGTCTTAATTTATCAATAACGTAACACATTTTAATATTTATACTTGAACAATGTTGCGGTATGTACTACTTGAAGTCATGTCTTAGTTGATTTGATTGCAATTTACTAAAAGTGGTATTCACGGCTTCTTTTAGATAGTTACTATGCCGCTCTGGGTAAAATGTTTTTACCGCCCATTATGGGTAAAATGAGATTTGTCTTGAAGAAGCGGAGACTCCGTAATAGTTTTAAGGGTGCACTGGCTAACTACAGTTGTGCGGGAGTGGATTCCATGGAAGAAATGACAAAAATGGTAATAATAATAATAAAATAGCTAGAATACAAACAAACTACATTACTACATTCACTTACATTGAAAATGATTTTCTCTTTGTCATAATTAAGGGGTGCAAACGTCTTGTCCCAGCAATTCCTTCGATATTATTCCTACACAAAAAAAGATTATTTCGCATAGGTTTCCTTTCCTTCGGCTTTCCTAAATTTATAACGTTAAACCTTACTTGTCTCGAAAATACCGTAAAAACACTAATCAATATTTTGATCAAATTAAATAAAATTGAAAAATAAAATGCCTAATATAATACCATCACTGAGGTGACTGGATATCCTGTTGCAATGATCTAATTTTTATCATAATTTATAAATAAATGCAAATAAAGTTCAACCTATACTCAACTTCTATTATCACTCAATAATTGCAATATAAAATCAAATACACATAAAACACCTAGTTTCTTAACCTCACTCTGGCCAGGTATTACTAAAATAAATTCTAAAAAAAAACATTAAATCAAATCCATCTAAAATACTACCACTTTAATATTTTCGTTTTCCATATTAAATTACATGATATTTTAAATCCCAATTTCTAGAAATGTACTTACTAACAAGATAGAAAACAGCTAAATACCAACTTTTTCTTTTATCCTTTTATTGTCCATTCAAAATACTAATGTTTTATGCTTTAACTAACACTAAATACCACCAATAAAATTTACATTTAAAATTCCATACATACATATTTCTTAATTTAAAATATTTCAAACTTTTTAACGCAATAACTTTATGCTTAAATTTATCAACACTGATTCCGTCGCTAATTTATCATTTAACAAAACAATTACCTTCATGTTTGATTAATTCTGTACTACAAGAATACAAACCTAATTACATCTAAAATTTACATATATGTTATTAAAATATATAAAGGTATAAGCTCGTGATATTACTCACTGTTTGATTTCTACTCTTTAAAACTTTAAGGTTCTTCAAAGACCTCCAATACATCAACTTCTTGACCTTCCAGCTAACATAGCTCCCATAATCTAACACAATACAAAATTCCAAATTATTGTAGGGGTAAACTCACTAGGTATTTTTTTAACCGGTGATAACGAAAATAATTCCATAACACGTGAATTAAAGCGTACTCTGCTCGTACAAGCATCAGTTGCACGCCGCGTATTTTCCTGTGTGAAATCCGTCACGTCTTGAACTTACGGCTGAATTTCTTTTCAACTTTTAACTCCCGAACTTTCTACTCGCTCGTATTACTACATTTTGACGTTTTCTAATTTCTTGCTCGCGAATAAATTCATTATTCTCTTCAGTCGAGCGCATAACTCTTGCCACTTGTCACGTTATAAAATCCTATTAATTGCGGTCCGCATCAGGTAATACAATATATCAATTTTAATCTATGCTTGTGTACAATGTTGTTGTCACGTTACTTTGTAGGTAGTTAATATTAGTTTTGAAATGGTATTATTTTCGTGTCCTTGCTGGTGGGGAGTGACGATATTTGTCTATTGTAAATTATCTTGTTTGTGGGAAATGCATACGTAGTTTCTCATCATATTGCGATACATTTTTATTTGCGGTTTCAAATTAAGTTATCGTCCTAGATTCTTGCGTTTACAATTTGTTTGAAGGAAATAATGTTATAGTTTTTAAAGTTAAAGTTTGCTAGCTGAATGACCACTTTTATATACACAAAATCTATAACTAGCGTAACGCAATGCTTTAGACGCTCTACGCCAATGTTTAATATTAAAACATATATTGTTTCTTGAATTTGTAAAAATGTTATTAGCTTATTAAAAAATAAAGATGATACTTTTACTTAAAACACAAATTAAGTTTGGTATGTTAAATTGAAAAAGAAATATAATAATATTATATTGTACCTCTAGGAAACTATATACTATATAGCTCGAGGCAGTAGTAAAACGATGAATTTTCGAATATAGACTACAGACGTGAATGACATACCTATAATAGCAATTCAAGCATGGAAACAACATCTAGAAAGTTCGATAATGTTCTCGAAGCCTACTTTCATAGAAACCAATGAAGTTTGAATGAAGAGGTCAGTTTTGTTGAAGCTTTGACATGAAGATGCTATCGATGAGGTAAGATATTACGTTACGTGAAATGTACAGTATTTAGTTGTGAAAGTAATTCAAATACATTATGAAAGATACACAATTTTAAAAGCGGCTCTAGCAGGAGTGTTACTTAACAGCCGATGGTGTAGAGTTAATTGGTACTCAAAAGTGAGTAAATTATTTCAAGTACTTACAATGGTTTCAAAATGACGAACAGATAATTAAATATAATTAAAACTACCACAAGATAGGGTTTTTTAGTTGGAACAAGGCATATATGATTGGAATAGTTTGTTATATGTTATATAGATCAATGAGGATGAAAAGACTTACTTTTTAAACGATTTGAAAGATTTTGGAGCACTGATTGGTAATTACGTTCTGGAAAAAAGGAACAACAAGCAGACCTGTAACGGTAAAATAAATATATATTGTTTGAATTTCTAAAAGGACTCATATCTGTTTATTAATTAGCTAAGATGTATGACAAGCTTTCTCTGTGTGCAAGTCTTATTGATTCAAAGTAAAAGTTTTGTGCAAAAGTCAGTATACTTTAATTTTAAAAGGGCGAGCAAACTTACGATACAGATTGTTTGTCAATATACAGTGTGATTGTTAAGCCTAGACGAATTTAGATAAGTTTGAATATGGTTTTAAGGGGGGGGGGGATATTAAATTACATTACTTATTAAGATACATTTTAAACATATTAAGAAAAATTTAATTTTGGGGTTGTTTGTGGATGATAATTATGGGATTTGTGTAGAATAAGTGAGTGGTCATCCTAATTTTAAAGAAATTCTGGACTCTATTTTTAGTATATAAGATATGTGTTTACAGGAAGGTATTGTTCATCGATGTTATATCTAAGATATTGAAAGCTGTTTTAAAAGTGTTAATTTGTATTGGAAAGATATTGTTCGTAAGAGGATATTTCGTGTTATTATAAATCTGATGTATGATTTCAGTGGTTTTATTAAACATTTTTATTAGGCCGCCGGGTCTTTCACAGCAATATGTGCTGTAGCCGTTCTTTTAGTGGTTTTCAATTACTAGTTCGATTTGAAATGGTAATTCAACTTTAAATACAAAGTTGGGTTTTCATTTCATCTTAATAACTATTAATATATATTAAGCATTCATTTGCATTCCAAATGTGGATTATTCTTCTCTATATATATATATATATATAATAATATGATAAGAGGGTAGTTTAAGGGTAGATTAAGTTATAGGAGTCGTAAGATAACTATAAATATAATTAACATTAAGAAAACCAAATAATTCCACCATTAAATAGGAGTAAATTGAATATTTTACTAAAGATCAATAGCGAGCACACTGTATATAAATTATATTTAATTTAATGCATAAGAAAAAAGCTCATTTTCAATAATTAGAAAATACTTAACTAAAATAATAATGTGTACGTCGCTTAAGTTAAAGAAACGAACAAAGATAATGTTTTAAATACATCAAGTTTCATCAAAAATAAACACGTAATCGCTAAAGATAAACAACCTGGCATTCTAGCTATTTAATAATTTCATTAAAAATGTCAAGGCATAAATAGAAAGATGAGCACGTGATTGGAATATCATATTTACATGAAAATCCAACATATTTGAAATAACAAACAATAAGCAACAGGCGGTTGGTTATACGATAAGCTTTGGACTATAAACGACACAAATATAGAAGACGTGACAAAATTGCAATGGATATTTGGAAATTCTAAGAATATGCTGTGATATACAGAACGCTTACGTGATCGGCAAAGCATTTCATCAAGAATTAAACCAGAGAATTTTGAGAAATACCGGGTTCTACAAGAGATAGGCACAAAGTACAAGCCTTGATCCACGAACACGCCAATTGAAACGTTGGAAGGTGGAGCTTATAAATACGGTAGAAGACTTGAAAATAGACAGTCCATTTTTAACAAGGCACGAATCACGTCGATAGAGTAAAAATTTACGTACCAGTGACAATTTGTAAAAAGTCAATAATTTAGTAAAAGTGAAAGATTGAAAGTATCACATTTGTGCGACAAAAAAATAGCCGTTCTACGCGTAAACATAAATTGAAACTAATAACTAAATTTTATACTAATATTTAACCATTTAGGGCTCCTATTAAAGGTCCGAAGAAAGGTCTGGTAAAGGGTCCGAATAAAGATTTAAATGTACGTCTGAATAAATACTCTAAATGCATATTTAAATAATACGTCTGAAAATTCGTTTAAATAAACTATTACAAAGAAATATAAAATAAACGTAAAGATACTCAAAGTTACTCCAGACATTCGAAAGGAAAAATACAAGCAACCATTAATCCATCATTCTGGCCAATCAAGTGAAGCAAGTCGAACTGTAACAATAGAGGGGCGCTGACCACAGATACTCTGAGGCAATTCCAGTGACAAGCAAGGAAAGCGCAGTTTAGAGATCTTAAAATTTTTATTAGTTAAAGACTGTTTGAATTTTAATATTTGCTATATATTATATATCTGTATGAGTCAACAAAAAGGTCATTTGAGAATCTGAAAATAGGGAAAGTATCTTTGAACGTTCGAAAGATACTTAAGAGTAATTAAAAAGATATTTTGCTGGCTTTCAGGAAAATATAAATTTCGCGAATGTTAATGTTCTATTCAGGGGCTAAAACTGTACATATTATCGATCATTATATTGTGTAATCTTTGGATTGATTCAAGTAAATTAATTTAACAGTTAGGTAGTAGAAAGGAAAAGGGTTAAACAATCTTTATTGTCGTGAAGTAGGGCATTCAGTGAGCTAGCCGTGGAAAAACAAATTAAAGAAATTATAGAAAATTTAAAGGGGTTTACAGCAAAATTAAAGAAGAAACATTCGTAGGAATTTTACTGAAAATATTAATAACGACCAACATGGGGCAAGAAAGGGAAATATCCATATATATATATATATATATATATTGCAGTGGATACCTCTAAAAATATCAGGATCGCCTTCGAGTCCCAGCGTTGTTGGGACGTCATAAAATTTTCTAAAAAAAAATATAAAAAAATAATTTCTTCCAATACCTTTGGAACGCCTCCTTATTTCTACACACCCCGGCTAGCTGTAAAATCTGCTTCTTCTTGGATACCTACCATCCTACGTTCATTCTTTCTCACAAGTACAGTTAAAAAAAATTACCACTCAAATAATGCAACCTTTTTATTTACACATATTAAAAAGTTTCCATTAGCAAGAAAATATTTACACATTTGTATATACAGTTTCATAAAATGTTATCATCTCAATCCCTAAACCTTTTAAAATTTCATGATTACTATTTATTTCAACAATTTTATTTTAAACGAGTAGATGGGCCCGTCGTGCAACCCTAAAGTGACTTTTATTCTGGTCTTATGGTGAGCTCAGTATAACCCAGTTACTCTAAATGCTTTTAAACATCGCATCTTTGTTCAAAACAAACTTAAAGACCCGTTTACTCCTTACAACAAAATTTTTATGTCATTTGTTAACATCTTTAAATAATAAATATCAATTGTCCTTTACATATCCCTTCAAATGAGTTTTTAAGGTAATAAAATACACCCCCAATAAGTCAAATCACTCGAGCACAAAATACCAGCACAAATTTCAAGCAAAAGCAAGAAAAATTAATTTCGTTACCTGGAGTAAGCTTCTCTCCACCATCACCTCTGAAGATGTGTTCCAAAACCTCGTCGTTGTCCATACACTTCGTTGTTATACATAGATCCCACTTATTTTCACTCGCTATCCAAATCTCTGCACCGCCTTCAGTGTTTCTACTTCAATAATTGTCTCGACTAAGCTTAACTTTCCGTAATCACTAAACTTCACGCATTCTCGTTTCAAATTTCGCTTACTCTAATTCCATCCTTTCATTAGATCGTTGCGTGTAGTAACAGCACCGCCTATAAGCCAGCACCCACTTGTGCCAATCACTTTTAATAAATTATCGATGTACGTTACTAACAACGTTTTACACACTTTTAAATTAGGATGTTGTACTATAATTCAACGATTAAGCGACATACGAAAATCAGTACAAAGTAACAGGTAAGAAAGGTTTAATACCTCTCCTAGTGTATTTATATGATTTTGTACACCCCTCACGGACCCTATTTTAGTCGAAAAGCTTATTTGTCATAATTGATTTTACAAATTTTGTACGTAACGAACTTCTACATTTGAAAATTCTTAGTCTACCGTGCTTTTACATTGAAACTCTCTTCAACAACATGTAACCGTCGCGAGCTTCTCAAAATTTCTAGCATTCGACCAATTATATTGTTTTCCCCCGTTTTTAACGTCCAACTACCTTTCCTCGTTTAACTCAAATTTACTGGCTCTTTTAGAATCCCATTCAAGCAACAGAAAATCGATATTGTGGTTGACCTCCAAATCTACTGCGTACTTTAAACGAGCATTTCAACCAACGTTTTATTATACGTGTTCTCTGTCTGTTTTACATTATGGATATTCTATTTCACTTTGCCTTCAAAGCATCTGTTATTTTAGTAGCTTGTACATCGACCGTTAACTACGATTCTACAGAAATCTGTCCCAACGTCTATTCAAGTTTCTTTGAACTTGTTATTTTTAACCGTCAGGGTTTTCTATGAAGCACACTGTCCGTTTGAAATTATAATTCCGAGTTTTAGCATTTCTTAGGATTTGTATAAACAAACGTTTAGTTTAGTTAAATGGAAATATGCGTTTAAATCATTGATTTTTTATACTCAAAAGCTTCGTTTCTTATCCGATGCGCTTTATTTAAAATATTAAAACTAATTATGCGTATCTTTGGGTTTCATGTACTCTAAAGCTTCTACACGTTATGCAATTTTAAAATTCTGATTTAGAAATACAAAAATATGTTAGTATCCGTCAGTTAGCAATGTCACAACTAATTAATTTGGCACTTAAATAAATTGTTCCTATTTCCTATATACATAGTCGTTAACCTATAATTTCCACGACAATATATATATATATATATATATATATATTGCAATAATAAAGGGGTTGTTTAGGGGTGTATTGAGTCGTATGGGTTGCGTAATAAATGCAAATAGCAATAGGAATTAGAAAACTGTATTTAGCATGAAAATAAATAATTCGCATATTATGCAAACATTTAACACCCTGTATAAAGACCGCAATTAACTTTAATCAACGCCAGTAAGCATATCTTTCAATAATAGAACAGAGAAATAGTTATACGTGCAATTAAACTACTTCAGGAAGCGTTCAATAAGTTTATAAAATAGATACGCATGGAATAAGATAAAATCTAGTAAGTCTTCACGCAATTATGCATGCGATAAAGAAATAATAATAAAGCGCTTTGATAAGAAACGCACTTTCAAAATAAGTTTTAAATACGAGACATAAACAGAAACATGTGGATTTACATCACTCATGTTACATCAGTTATTTATTCAATTCTCCAAAAGCTTTATCTACACAAACAAAAGTCATAAGTTAAATCAAACACTAAGGAAAATTAAAATTTCCAATAATAATAACAAAACAAGCGGTCAAAGATCGTGAAACAATAGAAATACGAACATAATAGGTAACCACAGAATAATTTCATCAGAAATAAAGCTTGTAAACTCCTAGGAATATCCAAAACAATCATGGTTGGTTACAACACTTTGTACGACGGTTCCGATAAACCAATCAAAATTTAGATAGCAAAAAGTATATAACACCAAGAGTTTGATAAGGAGGCCAGTCTCAATTTGAACCACGTCGAACCTGAATCACTGTTACTCGAAAATTCACGCGTCGAAATAAATTTCAAATTAAATTATTAAATTTTGTAAAAAGTAGTGTTGTATAATATTTGATGACAAATTACATTGACGATATATGAAAAAGCTTTCGCCGTTTGCTCTAAGTTAGATCTAAGTGTGGTATTCAAAAATCTAAGTTAAATCTAAGTGGAGAGATCTAAGGTGTATTTAAGTTGTATCTAAGTTGAGAAATCTAAGTTATATCTAAATTGAGATATCTGAGTTGAGAAATTCAAGTAAAGCACGAGGTGAATTTTGCAAACAAAAAATTAACAATACTGAATTGGTTCAAATTTACGTGAAGGAGTACAAAACAGAGCATTGTTTTTCGATTGAAGATAATAAAGAGGTGTTGATCTACAACACGCAACAACAGACCAAAGGGGAAAAGAACTCACCAGGAAATCACAGGTCAAGGCTAACTAGTATAAAGAATCATTTCAAATTTAAATTTAAACATTGAATATATTTTTCTAATTTGTAAGGAGTCAACAAAAATATTTTAATACGTAGAAATTTACGTAGAAAGGATAAAAGGTCTTGAACGTTCTAGATTTTTTCAGTAAAAGGTGTCGTTTTTGGAGACTTTAAGTTAAACAAAGAGAGATACAATTTTTGGGATACAAATTATTAATTGATTGAACGGTTTATTTGTCAGATTACAAAATTGTAAAGTGTAGATATTATTTCCTTTCATTATACAAATATTGATCGACTTCGTTTTATCATTCTAAGCAGGTAAAGATTTAAGGGAAAATGAGTAAATTATTTGTTATCGTAACGTTGTGCACTCTGTGTGAATTAAACTGGGTTAACGGTGGCATAATTAAAATTAGAATATTAGAGAAATATATTTAAACGCTGTTACTGTTAATATTGGTAGGATGCACATTAAAAGGAAATATCTACACTACAGATTGATCGATGACCGCGAATGCGTTTAGCGATAGGTCTCAATATCTTACGTGTTTTATAGTCGACCGTCTTATCTACTTCAAGTTCATTCATTGCTTATTCAAAGTCTTATCATAATCACCTAGAAATAGTAAAATTTTATATCCGAAATGGATAACATGGTTTACCACATAATTATTTAAGTTCAAAATTTTTTAGGCTTCGAAGTACACACCTAGCTCTTATTCAAGACTAGCCATTCGATAAAAGGTCCAGGACAATGAATGTATCTATCCTTCTGGTCACACGAATACAATTTATCATTGGAACGGTTAGATATTAAATGCTAACGGGTAGATTTTTACACCTTTAAACTGGGTACTACTACAGGGAATACTATACACTCATACAAATCACTGCATACCGACTACTGAGTGGTGAAACAATGGCATAATAGCGCTGTGAAGTGACGTGTATAACAACATTGACAGACTCTGACGTGTCAAGTCGACCTGCATGGCTTGTCAACTCAATACACCCTTTGTTATCATGTATGAGATAAGTGATAACCAACGGTCATCCATCAGAATTGCGGATGACAACATATCTGTATTACCTACTACATATGAATGTTATAGATGCTGAAGTAATAAACGCTGTAAAACAAAGCTTATTCGCATTAATAGTATAGAAACTTCCTCATTTTTTTTCTCAAATTTGCTTTTAAATAAAAAAATTATGTGTTTGAGATGATTCATTTACACTAAAAGCAGCCTAAAAAATTGTATTCCTGTTTTAAACACAGATAAATAGCCAGAAACTTTAAGGGAAATGTTTTCAAAAGAAGCACGGCGTGTTGAAAATACTTTACACGTACGTATATTTCATACTTTTTTCTATTAAGAAACATTTCAAAATATACAGCATTATTGTATTCTCAGATTATTTTAACCTTCTAGTAGTTTCGAACTAATTCGAGTCGCAACAAATGGATGCTATGCGTATCGTTCTTTATCAAAGAAATTGTAATGTCGAAAATCTGATCTAGAAATAAGGAACTACAATTTGATATACTGGGTGTTTGAAAAGTAGCAATTCATTTCATGGAATAAGCTAACTAATTTCTTTTGTTTTAGGTGAATCAGACAGATGCTCACATAAGAACAAATAGAATCAGTGCCCTTTGCTGGAGAGTTGAAGACAAGTTGTTTGCAGTAGCTTAGGAAAGGTTTCGTCAACGGTACTGTTCGGATGCACTGAGAGGGAGAATATTCGTCTCCTGGTTAATAAATGCAAAAAATAGGAAGCGCTCACGATGAGCAATGGTCATATCGTCTGCCAATTAAAAGGCAATATGTGGAAACTGGACGAGCAACTATTGAGAGAAGCTGAAAGGCATCAGGTAGGAAACATTTCGAGATCTCCCTCAGAATTGTGTGGCGCATCCTGCGGTATACACCTTATGGTCTCCAAGTGCTGCATCACTTGAAAGCCGCACATCACTCCGCACGGCAGAAGATGTGCGTCGATCTCCTACAGGGTACGGAATCGACATTCCCTACCTGTGGAATGGTGAACTGTCATAACCCCCTTATGTGAGTAGACGAGCAACCACATACTACATTGAAATGGGAAAGAGCGACGCCGAAAATGAACGTATGGTTATGTCTCATAAATGGGAGCACAGTTAAACCGACGACCTACCTGTATATGCAGCAAATGTTTCTGAAACCTCAGGTATTGTCAGACGGGACACTTATGATCTTTCAACAGAACTGGACACCTCCACATTTTGCCCACAAAGTTCGCGATTACATTCAACAGAAATTTCTTGATTGCTGGATTTGGTAAGCGTCACCACGTATTTGGGTACCCAGATTCATCGACCTTATGCTTTTGGATTTCTTTTTGCATGGGATTACAGTAAATCTCTTGTGTACAAGGTCAAGATAATCTCGGTTGAACAACTCAAAACACGGATCACCAGAAACCTCACGGAAGAACTAGTTCAAAACATAAAGACCGTTGAACATTCAATTGGGAGAGGAACTTATACAGGAAACTAAAAAAACACGGGAAATCTAAAACTTAAATTTTCCGGCGGTTTACAGAAATTGGAAGCGTGGTTGTCACCCAACTTGCAAGAATTAGAAGTAAAGCTGTTAAAGGCATCACAAAAATTGCTATACGAGGTTTTAAGAACGGAAGAATAAATTGATTCGTTAATAATACAAGCACCAGAGTCCTCGATTCCAGGGGTACAACAGCAAGCCCCAGAATTTAAGAATGTGGGGAAAGTGAGCAGACATCAAGGTTTAGAGTAAAACCACTTATATTTGATGGAAAGTCACCTTGGCAAACATATTTCAAGTAATCGAGGCTGCCGCAAGAGCTAAAGACTGAAACGATGGTAAAAAAGCGACCGCATTGATTGTCGCGTTACGACGTGAGGTCTTAAGTATTCTGCAAACTAAATCAGACCATGTACAAAGGAAACTACAAGGTCTTAAAATCAAAGCTGGAAATGAGGTTCGGCGACGTTTATCTGCAACAAGTGTACCACGCTCATAAAACCAACGAAAATTTGCAACTACAGACCTTCGTTGAGGGAATACGTGACGGTGAGATCTAACAAGCACGACGGAGTGTTTTAAAACCGTGAGTGATGAGCGAATTCAGATACTAGGAATGCTAGATGTAAAAATCGGTGTTGGGAGTAGAATTGACCATCAGGTAGTAATAGCGAACATCGCCATAAAAGTTATTTTGGAAATGTGTATCTTAAAGAAGTACGGATTTCATGTAGATAAGAAAGAGGATGTCTAGAAAATAGGGAACGAGGAAGTGTTGTTTTTCAAAGCAGACGACTGTATGTACGAGTTTGTCTGACGGACGACATTATGTTACAAGCAAAATATGGACATGGGACGCTTGGAAAGTGCTCTCCGATAGGGTTTTGTGCGCGTTATTTAACCGGTTAGTGACGAATCCCTTGGAAAAAGCGTGCTTGTGAAGAAGTCTCCTCTGACCTTAAATGATGGTTGGTATACCTGTTAGGATCTTAAACGATATCGCATTAATGAAAAATGTAACGGTTGGGCGGTGTTCTTGGGTCGTTCACGTAGCGAAGTGTGTCCGCGTTGAAAAAAAACCACCCACTAAAGAGTGCTCTTTGAAGTTATTTGACCAGTTGACGAAACCATGCAAGCATCTTGAAGAACAACTGGCAGTACTTAAAAACTAATACGACGGTACTTGTACGTAGGCGGGTTCCGTGGATGAGTCAGGTTCGCGTATGACTACTGATTCCAAGGCTCAGGGTTTGATCCCTAACACGGCCCGTTTCAAAAATGTTAGGCTAGCATTTTTAACTAAAATACGACCTCCTTAGGATGAGACGTATAATGTAGGTCCGGGTGTGGGTGTTATCACGTACGTTAAAGATTCCTACCTTGCTTGGAATAGCAAGGATACGACAAAATTCAAAAATATCACGTAAAAAAACTCGGTTCCTGGCTAATATAGTACTTTCGGTTGAGGCATTGAAAAGTCAAACGCAACGTACTAGGACGTGTTTGCGGTTGACAACGATCGATTATAAAGGATGCAGTATTCAAGGATCGATGCAGGAGATGCCTGTCCAATAAGACTGCAGCTGAGAAGACACCCATTAGTCCAACACCATGAGAACGAAAAAATAATTGGACGTATAATGGTGCAAGGAGTAATTGAGCACTCTGATAGCTTTTGAGCATCACCTGCTGTGCTTGTAAAAACGAAGGAGAAATCGTGTGGACTATAGAGTTTAAACGATGTTACCAAAAAGCATAGCTACCCACTGTCAAGGATTGATGACACCCTGGTTACACTATCAAGGTCGCGATGATTTTCAATCTTGGATTTAACGAGTGGCTACTGGCAAGTGGATATGGAACCGAATGATCGAGGAAGACTGATTTCATAATTGCTACTGGCCTATGGCAATTTACAGTCATGCCATTTAGGCTCTGCAACACTCCTGCCACTTTTAAGCGTTTAATCGATAACATATTGCGCAAGCTGTCGTGCAAGGCGCACCTTGTACATTTGGACAACGTGATCGCAATTTGGACGTCGTTAGGGGAACACTTATAAAATTTGGAAGAAGTGTTTCGAAGACCGAGAGAAGCCAATCCAAAGGTAAGGTCAACAAAGTGTTACCTGCTAGGCGAAAAGGTGAAATATCTAGTGTACGCAGTTTCACGCAACGGGGTCAGGTAAAAGTCGGAAAACGTTAAGGCGGTCAAGAGTGGCCAACGCCAAAAGACAAACATCGGCTTCGCAGCTTTCTGCAGTTATACAATTATCATAAAAGATTTGTTTCCGGGTTTTCGTATATTGCCAAGTCCTTCACTAAGTTTGCCAAAATGTGTTTCAAGAGCTGAGGCATTGATTGACAATAGTTCCGTTTTAAGTTATCCTTAGTCGGAAGGAAATTTATCTTGGATACGGACGTAAGCAATGGCGCCATCAGGCAATAGAGAGTCATTGGTTACTTTAGTGAGGTGATATCGAAACCGGAACTGCAATTATATATATACATATATATTTGTTTAATGTTGCAGGTTATAGGTCAGCTGGTGTATTGAAGAAAACTCTTTTTTATAGCCTAAATTTTCGCTTTTATTTAAAGCTTGATCACAGGCATAACTAAAACATAGATAAATTCTACATAAGCTGGTGTTAAAATTAGTTACTTACATCGAGGTTACAAAATATTAGCTTTCATTATAATTATGTTTTACAAAGATAATATCTTTATAAAATTTAAGATAAACAGATATAGTATATATAAAATTGAGGTAAAATGTTGACTTGACAGAAACAAAAATTTTAGATTTTGATTAATATATGTCTTTGATTTTTAATTAATTTATAGGTATGCGTGTATATATCGGTAATATTTCATGTCGATAAACATACAGAAATATACAAATATAGTTACATATATTATAAATATATTTTATAAATATATATTTATGCGTGTAGTGTATATAAATGTACATGAAAATTTTTTTTGTTTCTGTCAAGTCAACATTTTACCTCAATTTTATATATACTATATCTGTTTATCTTAAATTTTATAAAGATATTATCTTTGTAAAACATAATTATAATGAAAGCTAATATTTTGTAACCTCGATGTAAGTAACTAATTTTAACACCAGCTTATGTAGAATTTACCTATGTTTTAGTTATGCCTGTGATCAAGCTTTAAATAAAAGCGAAAATTTAGGCTATAAAAAAGAGTTTTCTTCAATACACCAGCTGACCTATAACCTGCAACATTAAACAAATATTGTGAAATAGAAGGTCATTATTATTTATAAAAAAAGTTATACATATATATATATATATATATATATATATATTTCTATGTAATTTGTAGGTTAAAATTGATTAGATAAGTCATCGGAACATTTAGGGTAGCCGCCCGCGTGTAAATACCACTTATTAAATGGTTAAAATGTGTCTGAAAAATCTACGGTAATAATTAAGTTAGAGTAATAATTTTAGAGTTAATTTTCCTTCATTTTCAGCTTTGCAAATATTCGCAAGGAACTTCCATAATAATTTAGGAAACAGAATCAATTAATTTTACGTATTTATCATAAAGATAAAATCATTAGTGTACAGTGTAAGGATGCAGCTTCGATCATAATAGAGTCTATGTATAGTAGTAAAAATCTTTTCGTATTACTTTAACGTAAAATCAATAATTTTATGGGCATAATCTTAATGAAGTTGGGATATTAATTTAGTATCATTTAGCGTGTGTAAATATTCCTAGAGGATAATTAGCATTAAATAGCGTTTAAAAGCATAAGGTTGGTAGAAAGAGATATTTTCTGAAGTATTAAGTATATGAAAGTATTTCGATAAACAAGCTTGACGGTTACGAGGTCCAGTATTACAACAGGTTCCGAGTAACAATTTATTTTAAGGATAGGGAACGTTACACGCTCATAATAACACCTATATTTTCTACGAATGGAGGTGGCCATTACAACAAGCAGGGATCGATATGAAATAAGGACAGATTGTTTTTGGCATACATAAGAGGGAGATGAAATTGTCAGGTATTGGTTTGACTTGGAATCGAATTAGGAAACAATGATAGATTCGAGGCTATAGGTAAGAGTGAGATGAAGAATGTTTGTATAAGGCATCTATTTAAGTGCGGATAAGAAACAAGGTAAGGAGACTATAGTCAAACAAAGAAAGCGTATTAGATAGTGTATTAATAAGAGTAAGACAGAGGTAGGGTCTATATTATTTTGTAGTGGTGAATTGCTTCAAAGACTAATGTAGCGTGCATTTGAGAAACAAAGAAAAGTAATTGGATTTCATAAATAGAAGGGATACGTGCAACAGTTTAAGATTGAGAGAGGGCATATATGATTGGGATTCGTAAACAAAGCAAGAGATAAAAAATGTTCGTCTGTAAGATGAAGAGCGATGAGGTAACACGTATCGTCTGAGGGGCGTGAATTAACTAAGAATTTGATGTCAGTTGAGGCTAGGATCGAGGAAATATACTATCCGTTGGACGGTCGAAAGCTATTTTCGCGGTAGTTTGTTGTTTTCGAGTGTCAAAATTCTGAGATTTTGAAATCCGTTGATGTTTGCTTACAGAAATACCCGGACTTATTGAAGGTTGACTCAGGTGTTTTTATAATTTTGTTTCGGATAAGAATTTTGTTTCGAGAAGCGTGGCGACGGTTTGAAATTTACCAAAAAAGCTAGTTTGTGTAGGGTGGTGAATTGTCAGAAAATTAAATAATAGGGGGGGTACTTTTGGTCTATATAAACAGCTGTAGGTGGTGAAAGATCTCTTTTTTTCTTCTTTTTCTTTGCTTGTCATCGACGTATATACAAATAGTGGTCAACAACATTATTTTCAGTATATAACAAGAACCTTTGAGAAGTCTAATTTATAATTACATACACAAGTTGGTGTGCTTTAGGACTTGCAGTTTAGAAAATTATGAAGTACGTTTAGAAAAACAAAAGCGAAGCTTATTGAAGATATCTAAATACAGACTACAGTTTACTTTGGTGTTGGGGGTTGTAAGGCGTCCAAAAATGGAATAGAGACTGTTTGTGCATCGAGTAGTGGTTTGCTGATGGTGGATGGTCCAGCTGAGCGGCTTTGGATGTGCTGTCGGTTGATGGTTGGAGAGATTTGGATAGCTGCGTGCCGATAAGCATGGCGTGAGTTAACTTGGGAGCAGTTCCATAACATATAGGCATAGTCGAGGACAACGTCGACGATGGTTGGATTGCCGATACATGTGTTGTGATGCATTTCAGGTAACTGATTTTTATAAAAACATTGTCTTTTGAATTTATTTGATGTGTTTTGACATTTTGTGTTTTGTGAGTGCATTTTTATGAATTATATGGGCCAACGAATTTATTATTGAACTTTATAATTAATTAATCAAAAATATGTTTATGTAGGGATGGCTATTTAACATATTTGTGTAATAGCTGTTTATGTACAAACTATAGGGACTTTTTGTAATTTCTGTGCGAAAATTTGCACACATGTTTAAAAGGGTTTTACTGTGAGCTCATATTAAGCTAGGGGTTAATGTCAGGTGTGAGGTTAAGCCCAGTTAGTTTAAATAGTTTATTTGTTTGATGAGTAAAATTTTATATTACGATATTATGAAAATGAATTGTTTCCTAAACGAGGATATATGTAATTTAATGTATGTGAGCCTTAATAATTGTAAAAGTGTTGGATGTGGGTCTTTTCTGTGTGAATAAATTGTGATGAATTTTTGTAGTTGGGTTTCTTGAATAGAATAGTAGGGAAGTATTTTGCAGATTGCAAAATAGTTGCAGTTAGGTGAAGTTTTATTTTCAGTAGCCCAGGTAAGCTTTATAGTTAATGTCGACCCAACAGTGGAGCTTGAATTAGTGTTCCAGCAGAGCAGCCTAGATAAAACTGCATAGTATTTATGACGTCCAATTTGCGGGGTTCAAATCATCCAGGTTAATTCGTAAGATTAATTATATTCTGAAAATAACATCTAGAAAGTTCGTTATTGTAAGGTATAAAACAATTCTCATGTAAACTCTTTTATCTTTGGCGTTTGTGGTGCCGAAAGCATTGTTTTGAGAGACTATGTGACGTTCTGTTGCAGTATTATAAGTTGGAAAAAATTCTTTTTACACGCGCCTAAAACTTGGGTTTAACACGAGAGCCTATCCCACTAGAGCTTAATTTGAAAATAGAGCGAACTGACAAGTTCATTGTAGTAAATTATTGCAGGTTTGTCGCGCTTTATTATGCAAGAACATTTATGTTCAAAGAGGCACTTCCAATTTCTTTAACTAGGTTTGGCATTTACAAATATCTCTAAAAAGTAGCTGTAGACACTGCCTTGATTTAGTTTAAATAGCAGATCTGACCAAACAATAGTTAAATTAAGTTCTCATATCTACCTATTCAAAATTAAATAAACCACATCTGCTTCCTTTTATAATTTTTACAGAATAGAATAGGAAAATAATTTGTTAAGGGGTCAGAAAAGTAATTAAAGGACAGCAAAGCGAGTTCAAAATATATTTACGTAGCCATTAGTTTAACCAGTAATATTTGAGTAACTAAATATACGCACTTAACATTTTGTTATTTTATCATTTTTTTCTTGAATGACCTACGCTGTGTAAATATATGTAGTTGACCATTGTATATATAGTGAAATGCAACTGAATTTTTAGTAAGGACAAAGCAATCATGTACAATCGCCCGCCGCGCCGTCGGAGATGTGTTCTGTGGACGGATGTTTCCTTAAGATTTTTGTACATCGGCGCGGAGCTTGCAAAAAATCCTATTTTTGACTCAAATGGAATTTGGCTCGTTTTTTGTATAGATGCTACGTGCGCGTGTTGGCAAAATTTCTCAAATAACAGAAAATTTTAAAAGATTAAAATTAGTGGGATTCGATATCTCCACCAAATGCGCGTTTGAATACTTTCAATTTCTCCTAAAGACATTGTTTAACACTCTTGCTCTTAGTTTGTTGTTTTTTATAATTGAACGTAGTTATGCAATAGTAGACTAAGTGACAGAAAATGTATTTTTAGATATTTGAGCTTTTGCAAAACGTTCTATTACACGCTACAGAAACAACAACCACAAGTGGTTTTCGGTACATGTACATGTAAAAACTAATATATTTTGTATAATATATAACAAACCTTTTGGTAAATACTTTTAATTGTTTATATGAGTTAAAATGTAGCTTGGTCTATAATTGGTAAAAAACGTTATTTTCGTTTTATAGAATAGCAATTATAGGCTATACGTCAGATGGCGCTTAGTCTACGAATGCTTAAGATGGTATTTGTGATATATAGTCTATGGATGTGTAGTCTGATAAATCAACAGCTGGTGGAGTTCCATAACAAACAAATAGTATTCTAAAAAATATATTTTGAATAAAATAGCTGAAGAAAAACCAACTTTTTTTTTAAGATAAAGAGTAATACGTATTTTATTTAAAAGTTCATACAGAAACACTGTGTTTAAGGCTGAAGACTATATTATTCTAACTCTTCTTCTAACTCAAAGTCCAGTGCACCTGAGAATCCTTCAATGTCATCTGTTATAGAATCATTACTCCATAAACCCTTGTAAAAATCCAAACAGTTCTTTGGTATTATTAAATGATACATGGACTTCAGGTCTTGAAGTTTTCTCTGCTTATGGGCTTTCCCTTGGGCCATAACTGTGTAAATTTACTAGAGAAGAATTTGCTATGACAGCTATATTGCTTAATAATACTTTGACTAGGCCTACTTTGACGAGACCTAGCACGATTGTTGCTGTTGGTTCGTCTTGACGTTTTGTTCAGCTTCTTACCAATGTTGACTTCAACAAAGTTTTCGTATCTTAGGTCACTTTTAACATATATTGTCGAAGAATCAGACTTCCATATCTGAATTATTTTATATTTCAACCAGTTCACTTTATCACCTATTACACTCTTTTTCCGGTTTGTGATTGCGTCGTCTAATTTTGCTGTACTAACAAAATCTTCTTTTTCCATCTAGTCCACTTGGAGGTTGTTTTTTTTCCTACAACATTTAATAATTTCCGAATAATCAACAGGGATATGAAGCCGTTGTTGCAATTTAAGGCATGATTCAATGTTTGAAAAATCAGAATCATTTCTCAAAAAACTATGCATTTGTTCACATTTGCCAAGTATATCGCTGCCTGCCCAGAAATCATTTTCTAATTTAAAACTCGCAAACCCACGGTGATTTATGCCGGGTCCAATTGATATATTGTTAGGGGTAGACGTTTTCGCACATATTATCAGAGATGGTTATATTACTGGCGATATGGTGTTCATCCAGTAGGTATAAATACACTATTTAGTTATGCTTTATTATGGACCGTGTCCGCACCCGCACTAGTTCATTTATTTTTTATATCTACAGAATCTTATCTCGATGACACATTAAAGAAATTGTGGAATTTGGAAGAAATTCCTTCGGAAGCAAATATTTCTTCTGACGATCAACAACCAGAGGATTTATTTGTTGAAACGCATTTTTGTGAAACATTAGGTCGCTTTGGTATAGTTTGAGGGTTCGGCAGATATAGCCGACCGCAGATTGTTATCGCTCGAACGCAGACTGGCCAATCAACCTGTAGTCCGCAACATGTATGTTGATTTTATGAATGATTATCTGAAACCGGACACATGTTAAAGGTGTCGAACATATCAGATCCGAATTCATATTTTATTTCGCATCATTGTGTCTCCAAAACAAGTGGCGACACAAAAAGTATTCGTGTGGTTTTTGATGCATCAGCAAAGACACAAAAGAATGTTTCACTGAATGACTACATACTTAGTGGAGCTAACCTTCAAGCAGACATTGCTGCAATTTTACTTGTTTTTTGTACTTACATTTTTGTTTTCACATGTGACATCCGCCAGATGTTCAGACAGGTTTTAGTTTGGGAACCGCATTGCAATTATCAAGTAATTCGTTGGAGATTTACTCCTGAGGAATCGGTAGGTACATATCGCCTCAATACGGTGACTTATGGGGTTTTTTCTAGCCCTTTCATCGCAATTCGTTACGTTCTTCAATTGGCCAATGAAGGTATACATACATTTCCAATTGTTTTGCAAGCAATACAATCAAATTTGTATGTCGATGACCTAGTCTGTGGTGGTCAAGATCTTTCGACGGTCTTGGAATTACGCCAGCAGTTAATACTTGGTTACAATTAGATTGTTTCGAATTACGCAAGTGGGTAGCTAATAATAGTACCATTTTAGAAGGCATCCCAGCAGAACATGTTCGGTCAAATCCTCCGAGTTTTGATAGCGATTCAGTTGTCAAAATTTTAGGCCTTTAATGGCATTCCATCTAGACATTTTCTTTTAAGGTCACGGCAGTAATTCACCTTGTACAAAGCGAACCATTCTTTCAGAGGTGGCCCGTATCTACGGCCCCTTAAGTTTTTGACTCCTTTAACGTTCTTTGCCAAACATTTCATTCAGTATCTTTGGGTATTAGGCTTAGATTGGGATTAACGCTAGAAAATGTTTGCACCCAATGGAAAAACTACAAGTATCTCTCGCAATTGTCTGGAATCAATACACCTAGATGTTTAAGACCTTCCGCATTTTCTTTTTGTCAACTTTACGCATTTTGCGATGCCTCGGAACTAAGCTATTCCGCTGTTGTTTATTTTAGATTTGTAGATCACGAAGAAAAAGTATCTATATCCTTTATCATGGCCAAGTCTAAGGTCGCACCACTCAAACGCATCTCTATTCCTCGATTAGAGTTATGTGCCGCAGTATTATTTTCAGACTTAGTAGATTTTATTTTACAAACTTGTCAATATCATGTACATATTGCTAAAATCTGTACATGGAGTGATTCCAGAGTTGCACCATCATGGATTTGTTCTTCGCCACACAAGACGAAAACATTCGTAGCTAACAGGATCACTCACATTCAGGAACGAGTTTCCCCGGGTTGTTGGCATCATATTCGTTCAGCTGATAACCCAGCAGACCCAGCTTTTAAAGGTTTATTACCTCAAGAGTTTGTCGCAGCTCCTTATATTGGACGGGGCCGTCGTGGCTTCAATTGTCGCCTTTTACAACATTTTTAGTTTCTTCATCTAGTTGCACCACAGGGGAAGAAAGAATTTTAACATTTGTTTCGGAAGTGTTACCGCGTCAATCATTGATTCGCTTCTCTATCAATTTTTTTCACTCGGCAAAATTCAACGCATTTTAGCACATTGCCTTCGTTTTAGAAATAATCTTCGTAAAACGCCTAAATTTTCAGGTGTTTTGGTGGAATTAAAATTATATCAAGTTTTATTATTCATTATCAAAGATGTTCAATCTTCCCCATTTAAGGCTGAAATAGAATGCATCAAGAGGGGATTTTCATGTTCCAAACCATTTCGAAAACTTTTTCCATTTTTAGACAAGGACGGGATACTTCGGGTTGGTGGTTTTTTGTCGCATTCATCCTTACCACTCGACAGCAAACATCCTGCACTTTTACCAAGCAAGCATCGTTTATCGGAACTTTTGATTTTCAAAACTTATCAAGATCATTTATATGCCGAAGTTAATACTACCATGTATTTACTTGAACAAAAGTTTTGGATATTGTCCGCCAAACGTTAAGCCATTTAGTATAGTCGCAGTCGACTATGGTGAACCATTTTCTATTCTCCTGTCTTGTCGACGTGAGTCAAAAACTCAAAAGGCTTACATATGTCTTTTTGTTTGCCTTGTAACCAAGGCCCTTCATATTGAAGTAGCTTCAGATTTATCAGCAGAGTCTTTTATAGTCGTGTTACATCGCTTCATTTCACGTAGTGGTCGCTCTTCTCAGGTCATCAATGACAATGGCTCCAACTTTATCGGAACCAACAAATAGCTTATTTCACATATGCAGAAAGCCGTGGAGAGTGAAGCAATTACCTGGAGCTTTCACCCCCCCTCCCGCACCTTATTTCTCTGGATTAGTAGAGAGCGGTATCAAGGTCGTTAAAACTCACCTCCGTCGGGTTATAGGCATGCAAATCTTTACCAACAAAGAATTCAATGTTGCTTGCATGCAGGTCGAGGCATTACTCAACTCGCGTCCTTTTTGTAGCATATCAACGGACCCCCAATGATCTAAGTGTTCTTTCACTTGGACATTTTTTAACGCTCAAGCCCTCGACCGCACCTCCGCAACGCTTTCATCGTAATTTTTGGAAGCGTTGGCACAATAAATACTTTCACAATTTATACCAACGTAGCCGGTGGAATAAAACCCGCGTTCTCAAATCCTCAACCATCGGCATCTTGGTGCTCATAAAGGTGGACAATACTCCCCCGTTACATTAGAAACTGGGTAGAATTGTCGCTCTGTATCCGGGTCGTAATAACATAGCACGTGTTGCAACAGTTCACACTACTTCTGGCCAATACAAAAGGCCAATCGTAAAGCTCTGTGTTTTGCCTACGCAATAATTTATGAGTTTTAATTTTTTGTATATAGGTATCTTTTGCGCACGTTGCAATCTGTATAAGCTTAATTTTATTGTTTTTGTTTTGCATATATATTTAGTTCAAATTATAATTAGAAAATTACCCATTTTTGGTAATTTTGGTGGGCTGTATGTTTCGTCCCTAAACCTTTATATATTTACCTGATTCTTCAAACAATAGGGTATTAGAGTGAGTGCGGGATGGTAACTCGTTTACGCGCATTTATTCCACACAAAACATTCAGACTTCTTGTTCGGTCGTCGCAAAGTGCATACCAGTGCATTTTTTTAAAAAGTTGCAAGTTTCGTTCGGTCACAGTGTACGTTCGTCATAGAACAAACACGCCTTCGGTAAGTACTTAATTGTGGCATGCATGCACTATTGTTGCATCCTTCACATCCCAAGTCATATTGGGTGGGCCTTTTCTATAAAACATTTTATTTGTATCTTATCAAATATTCGCTTATATCAACCCGCATTACGTCTTCTTAATTAATCCGCACGCTTCACCCATCACTATTCAAATGGTATAACACAACAATTATGATAGCACTATGCCATCTTCCTATGAATGAGCAGATACTGTATATAATTTGCTCTCAATTATATATTACTTTATTTCTACATCCCTTAAAAAAATTGATTTACGCACAGTTTATATTACATTCCCTGAAAAGGAAAATTCAGACGCCAATGGTTGACATTCCCATTAGGTCACCCACTAGCATAAAAGAAAAACAAATTTCCATTTCTGGTCGGGTAAACTTGCTAATTTCAACCGCTTTATCTATTTACGATCCCATAATTACGTTATGGATTTTATTTCACCGGTCGCGACAGCAAAATACACGAAACACATGCAAGTGATTTAATGCCTTTCTGCAATTCAAACCACACCATGTCCGCAACGGCACACCGTTATCCCCTCGTCGTGATCTATATATTGTGTGTTTACATCTCGACTTTTCTGTTTAAACTTAATTCTTGAGTGCCCTGTTTAGTTGTTATATCAAATTTCTCCCTCTATAAAAATTCCATTAATTGCGGTCAGCATCTGGTAATACAATGTAGCAACTTTAATCGATGCTTATTAAATGGTTATTGTCCCGTTAATTACATAGCAGTCAAGTACTTTTGCAACTGTGCATGAACGAGTTATGTCTGCAATATAATCTTCTCTATTAATGGTTTATTCATTTCTAACGTATTAATTTTTTTCGTTAATGTATACTCTGTGGTTATGTTTATTGTATGACGCCCTGCACTTTGTACCTATTCAACATTCTTGTATTACATTTTATTACATCGTCTGTTTTATCGAATCCTTTATTTCAGCGTTTCTCATTGTCGCGACGTTTATCTTATTTAATGACTAATGTGTTATATTAGTATTGTATTAATTCATTTTAAGAAAATTCATTTCTTATTGCTTTAATTATACTAACTGCCCTAATTGAAATTATATTTTTTAAAAGCAAAACAATTAAAATAGCATGATTAATTAAGAGTAATTATTTGTGAAATCTATTATACAAAGTGTGTTTGTATTTAGTCTTTCCTTTCAAAATAAAATTTTTACTTTTCCATCTAATTTATAAATAGCGAGTTATGTATCCCCCAATTGAGATATGTGTTATAAAATAGAATAATTAGGAAATTATTAGAAAGTGTTAAGAATACGCCAAATGAAGTGCGACAAAGTAACACAAGGACAATTTATAAAGTTTATTAACATTTTATGAGAACGAATGCGATACTTTGTATCCGAGACAATAGTGACACTGCAGATGTCAGGTCACAGACGATCAAGATACCGTAATTACTTAGAAATTAAGATTACAACACTGTATTTATGAATAGTATTAAGAAATAAGCAGACAAGAGATCTGAAAGTTTCCACAGCCATGTGAGAGGGTAGGGACATTATAAAAAACTCGGGAGCTCAAGGACCCGGCAGTCAGTTAAAGTATTTAGCTTTAACATTGTAGTTGCTTAGGCTACTCGCAATAGTACATTTAATAGTTATTTTCAAACTTAGAGTAATTTAAATCAAGTTTTGTAAAATTCCATAATTAATATTTGTTTAAAATAAATTTGTTAAAAGGTTATGGAACTGGTTTTAAAAAAAACAGCTCCCAAGGCCCGAACCTTAACTGGCGCAGTCGTACGGATGTCAAAAGGTCAATAGGAAACCGAAATTCGAAGAACTGGTGGTCTTGAATTTCCATTCCAAATTTGGCAGAACCCAAACATAAGTTGGAGGCGAAACCAGCATCGATCAAATCCAACAAACCCAAACAGAGACTTGCGTACAAAAATCAACGGAATCCATAAAACCAACGAAGCAATTAGCGTAAGTTCATTTCCTTTAACCAATTGATTTTTTTACAAATATTTGATATTGCTAGTATTAGAAAATTTTATTATTTATGTATGTACAAATATTGACTATTATTACTATTATTTTATGCTATTTAATGAAAATAATTTACTCAGCTATTGCAAGAAATTATTTTCAAGTTTATTTTTAAGAAAATTGAATTTTTAAGAGACTTTTAAAACTATAGAACTAAAAAGACGCATTACATGCGCAAAGGAAACAAATTGTTACGAAATTAACTGGCGCAAAAATTATAGAAATAAAACAGAAAACGAATTTAAATTACCAATACAAAAATTAACCAACGCAGGAAAATACCAAAAATAGAACGTAAATTAATTTACTATTTAATACCGAAATCTTTGTATATAACGCACCTAAATATAAGAAACGAATTATTCAAACACAACCTCCCCGCATTCCTATAAATTATAGAAACACTTTACAATTATTAATAGAATTAACAAAACGCAATCTATTATTAACGTAAACTATTATATAATTAATATTACGAATTAAAACAAAAAGCAAATCCAGACGCAAATCTCATCATTAAAAATAAATGACTTAAAACCTAACCTTCAGAGACATATACTAACCGAATTTGCGTACCTGTAGGAAAACTTTTCAATTTACCAGAATAAAATTAAATCATTATTAATTAAAACAAAGCGTAGAGATTACGACCGGAAATTCTTATCAGGGAATAAAACATCATTTTAATACGAATATATATATATATATATATATATATATATATATATATTGTACAAAAGCTATTCATTTGAAAAACGCATCGCGACTTATAAAAGGCTATAATTAGATTTTTCAGTGCCAAGATATCTAAGTATAAGCATTATTGGACGTGACATTTTATAATTAACAAAGTAAATGACGCAATCTATTTAAAGTATCAAACTGAATAAAAGCTTTTAGAAAGATCAAATAAAGTATATTTGCATATGTTCATTACAAGGATATTCAGTTATATAAAAGCGCTACACGATTTAATTAAGACCATTCACCGAAATTAAAATTACATCGTCAGTAGCTAAAGAAACCTTGTAATTAAACTATAAAAAAGACGTTGATGCAACGCAATTAAATTGTAATTTAAACAAGCTCATTGTATTAATTATAAAAGGAGAACTTTATACAACTTTGAACAACGCAATAGACGGAATCTTGCAATTCTATATTAAACACTCATGGAGAAGACATAATTACAACAGACAAAATTAAATCAGCAAAATTAAAAATAAGTCTTAACTGACTCAAAGTAAAATAAGCACCGCAAGAAATTATTCACATCGAAACCTTTCAGGAAGCAAACCTACAATAAAATTAACATCAGCGAAGTAAAAATAGGCGTATTCAAGGTTACAGTACGCAACCAAACATTACCGAGCATAAATCTCAGAAATTAATTACAGCACCGTATAACTAAATACAAAGACAAGCAACTCAATTCTTCAAATAACCTACAACGACTCAAGATAAAAATAACAAATAACCCGAAGCAATCTAAACTGAAAATTAATTAACCCAACCAAAGAATAACAATACAAACTGGGAAATAAATCCTAATTTTTGCAAAACTCTGAAATTAATTGAAACTAAAACTATATATTAATTATTAGAACAACCCTTGGCCATAATGAGTTTGGATATGAAGATTTACCTCGAGACGATACCAACCTTTAATGGAGATCAATGTCTTCTTTTGAATTTCATCACAGCGTGTGAAATATTTTTGAAAACCTGGAGACAACTATAGGAACGTATTACTTTTACGCCTAATCATTAGTAAACTAACCGGACGGGCACTAACACTATTAACCAGTCGAGATGACTTAGAACAATGAAAATATTTTTAAACGCATGTTGATAGCATATTTTGGCGATCAACGTAACCTAAGATGCCTAGTACGCGACTTAATAAACCTTAGAATGGAAAATAACCAATCCCCGTACCAATTCGGAATGAAATGTTAGAATGTAAGAAGCTTAATCTTAACAAAACTAAAAATTGAAAAACGCGACCAAAATATCAGATTTTTAAAAACAAAGATGTATGACGAAATGGCACTAGACGCATACCTAAATGCACTACCAGAACGACTGTTAGGCAAAATCAGATTACAACGTCCCCAAAACTTAGAGGAAGCCATGAATATGATAATAGAAGAAGAAAACGTAATGTATTACAGAAACAGATTATACAATCTCAACGCAAATAAAAGTTATTTACCAATAAAAACTATAAAAGCTGCGAGACAAATAATTCCTCAACAAAAATTTACACCATTCAATGCACAAACAAACCAACCGCGAAGTAATAACTCAAATTTTAATAATCAATATAAACAATTTCCAAAACCAAAGTTTAACCCAAATTTTACGAAACCCGCATTCATACCCAGATTCAACCAAAACGTAAACCAGCAAAGATTAGTATTCAACGTGAACCCTATTAAAAATACACCAATGACAAATCATAATAACAACCCTAACAGCTATTACAAACCAACGCCAATGGATACCTCATCTGGTAACACCAGACAAAATACAAAAATAACACACATTCGACCAAACTCTCGTCAAAAACGCAACTTTACATCGGAAAAACTATTTCATCAAGAAATAGAAGAATTTGGTATGACCATAATAATTACATTCACCCAAGTACGAACAATGAACCAAACCATTCGAACAATTATGAGCGCAAAGAAACATGCGAAACTTATGACGAGGACGACGAAAAAACGCGTGCTCAAATTTTCAGACAGACAGATTCATAAACGACCAAACTTAATAAATTTAAATAACATAAATCACCTAGTACTACCATACATAGAAATACTCCATGCCGAATTTAAACTATTAATCGATACCGGATTCTCAAAAACACCTATTAGCCCCCGAACCGTAAAGAACCACTATTTAGACTATGTAGAAAGAGAACCATTTAAAATTAAAACAGGCCATCAAACAACCCTACACCAATTCGTAGCTAACATATCCTTACCGAGAACATTCAATGTAAAAATTAAACATAAACTTTGTGTTTTCGAATTCAATGACAAATATGACGGACTAATAGGAATGGACCTTCTAAGAAAATTAGGAGCCAACATTGACATAAAGAACCGTTTATTAAGAACGAAATACAAACGAATCCCCATTAAATTTCAAAATAGAATAATTAGGAAATTATTAGTAAGTGTTAAGAATACGCCAAGTGAAGTGCAACAAAGTAACACAAAAACAATTTATAAAGTTTATTAACAGTTCATGAGAACGGATGCGATACTTTGTATCCGAGACGATAGTGACACTGCAGATGTCAGATCACAGATGGTCAAGATACCGTGATTACTTAGAAATTAAGATTTCAACATTGTATTTATGAATAGTATTAAGAAATAAGCAGACATGAGATCTGCAAGTTCCCACAGTCATGTGAGGGGGTAGGGACATTATAAAAAGCCCGGGAGTTCAAGGACTCGCCAGTTAGTCAAAGTATTTAGCTTTAACATTGCAGCTGCTTAGGCTATTCACAATAGTACATTTAATAGTTATTTTCGAAATTAGAGTAATTTAAATCAAGTTTTGTAAAATTCCATAATTAATGTCTGTTTAAAATAAATTTGTTCAGAAGTTTTGGAACTGGTTTTTAAAAAGCCAGCTCCCAAGGTCCGAACCTTAACTCGCGTAACAAAAATATTGTTGGAAATCAGTAATAGAGAAAGATTGTAAAAAAAATGCTTTCCTTGGTTGATGCTAAAGACATCAACAATAGCGAGAATGAAGCGTCAAAGAAGTTAATAGAAACCTGGCGTGATACAACTTATTTATGTGTAACAGTAAAAGATCAAGATTATTTGTGTAGTATACCATAAACCGTCTATCCTCATAGTACCGAATCGTTACTTGCTGTATGGAAGAATATTTTTTGTTACTTTATTTTTGTTTTTTAAATTTTCATTTGGGTTGTTGGAATATCCCAAGTATCCATTAACGATATATAAGCTGTACATTAGTTTTAGTGTTAAATGTTAGTTTTCTGCAATGCCTCGTTTGTACCCGTAACGAGATTAACCAAACAATCCTTCCTGCTCAAGAGTCAGTAAAAGAGCAGTGTTAATTGACGACAATAAAAATTTGTTCTTTATTGCAATTACTTGTCAAAAGTCCAGTGAACTATGTACAGTCAAATAGGTAGCACAGCTTTTTCAAGAAGCAAAATTTTCTAAATAAATCTTTATTAATTACGTAACAAGTAATAAAAAGCTTATATTCTATTAAGAACCGTTGAACTTTACTCCGTGCATGTCTGGAACATTTGTTAGAATCGAAAACGCGGATCTCTTTTATACAAGTAGATAAACCAATTATTTTTGTGCAATTGTGCGAATTTCCATATCCGTTCTGCACTTGAAATACGGTTTGATTCTGAGACTTCCGCTATACCGTATCTTAACTCCGCAACAGAGACGTGCTGTGCTGTTAGAGTTTATACTGTCAAGAGTAACAAAGAGATATGCTAAACGTACACAGCTGTCTTATCATAACTTTCAAAGTAATTATTGGATATAACTTCTCAGCAAAGAGAAAAATAAGATGTTTGTAATTGGTGGTCGTTCTAAAAGAGACAGATATCAATTTTATACGCCACTGATAATAACACCCGGATTCTATTTTATATAAGGGTTACCGATGGTGTTGAGACTTTATTGAATCACGGGTATAAAATTGGAAAGTGATATCTTGGCCACGGTTGTCAGTAGCACACCAGACACTCTTTCTCAAGTTGTTGAGATTCGAAGAAAACTTAATTGAAATACTATTAGTATTCTCTTTTCACAGACAGTCTCGCGTGTTCCTCTCTAGATTTTTCATAATTAAATTTTTAATTTGAAAACTCAACTTTGATAGCAAGCATAAAAGAAGGCATTATACGTACTAATGTTTTCAATTGAGAGACAAACGTTAAAATCTTTTCATTCTAATGATTTCTATTCGCTTTGAAGTTAAAGAAGTCGTTCTGATAACTTTATAAAGTAAATGGAAATCTTATAAGTACTGCTTCTTAATTTGTAAATAGGCTATGCAGAATAAAATGGCGTTGCACAACACCTGCTTGAATTAGTTCAACTATACAAAATAGAATCCAAATTAAAAAGGGATCTTGGAAACGAGCATTTTTTACCAAGTACAGACCGTGTCATCGCTAAGGATTCTCCTATTGAGGTTTAATGTAATCTTATAAAATACCCTTCAGGAAAAACAATGCATTAACTCAACCCGTTTAAATAACACGAGTATAATTGATATGAGTACATAAGTTTAGTCAAGTGCTCTTAGAATGAATCACAATTGTTTGATAAATAATTTTTTATCATCGATGAAAGTAATATAAACCTACATTCGCTTTATGAAGGGTTCTGACTGTAGTCAAAATAAAACTAGGTTTTCGTAACGCTATTTTAAATCTACAAATTCGTTTTAAGAGAAATAGCATTTTATTGGGTCTCTAAGAATATCTTCGAGGAAGATAACTGACGCATTTGGGCGTGATGAAAACACTTCCGCTCCTCAACAGCTCTTGTATGTTACCAGTGGGTGGTTCTGGATCCTAAAATCAAATTTTAATTTTTATTGTTAAGACATCTCAAGCTAATTTTTTCTAGAAATTTTATTTTGGTAGTATTTTTTACAATGACTACTTTTCATCTCATCCATGTCGAAAATTTTATTTTGGGCATGCAATGAGTCATTTTACAAAATTCGAAGGGTTTGGATTTTATTTTTAGTGTAATTTCTAACCTGAAACCTTTACCCTGACATGTTCGTAGCTTTCAACTAAACAGTTGTGACGTTCCTTTGAAATGCTTATAAACATGCTTCATTTTAATAGTTTCCGTATTAGTAAATCCCACCAATAGGACAGGGTTAGTTTCTTTAAGAAATATAATTTTAAGTTATATGCATTTTTGAACTAAGAAAGGATTATTTGTTTATCATATTTGTTCATACTCAAAGGTTGTCAAATTTACTATGGCGATTTTAACGGTTAGAAATTAACTTAGCAACATACTTTGTATTCCAAAATTACATTTGTATGATTCATTTGTTTTGATTAATAATATTTCGCTGGCACCTATGATCTCATTGTTTGAGAGCAAAAGCGTTCACATACAGAATTGTGCTGAGTCATAGAAATAAAAAGTCCCGTTCTCTGATTCTAGTTAACTTTTCTGTAAGTTAATTGCACATATAATTAGATGAGAGGAAAACAACGCAAGTAATTTCAATTTGCAGTCATAAATCACTTGTCCGACGTTTGATGTCTCAAATTATTTTATGAAGGGTAGATCAATTTCTTATAGAGCACTTTATAGTTAACATCAAACAAACAACATGTAACTTGAGTAAGTTAGTTTACCTTGAAGAATAGGTTTCGAACAGACTGATAGTAATAAATAAAGTTCGGATAATACCCTACTAGGTTGGTTACTTTTAATTTCAAGAACACCTTAGTTTAATTAAATTAGCAACTTCACGTTGGACATAAGCATGCTGATAGCAGTAAGTTTTCTGGAGATATATGCTTTAGTGCCGTCCGAGTTATCACATGTCAATATTATTCATCAGGTATTTACAAAAACCTCTGAACTATAACCTATAGAAAATTGTAAATGAATATTTTTAATTAATTGCATGAAAGTTATAAACGTACCCCCCAGTACGTTTTTGTTATTAGGTAAAACTTTATATAGTAATTTTATTTTTCAAAAACTTTTTCACTAAACTTATGTACGTGTAATGAAAACATAATTGTGTAAAATAGTGGAAACATAATTGTGCAATAGTGTAAAGACTTTTTTATTAGTAGTTTCCATATGTAAAGGAAATAGTTTCGGTTTTGTTATAATAAATTATTTTGCAATTACCTAGAGATACCTAGAGATACTGGAAACCTTTTTTTCAGCTAACCGTTCACTCTCTTGATTTCAGGTTTTGGCACCCTTTTGTTATTCTATCTTGGTCTTCTTCGAGGAAGCTCTACGAGATTAGATAGCGTCCGAGATACTTTCCGATTAAGACTTATTTCACACGATAGCATTTCGGGACTTTCCTGAGACACTAACACCACCCGTTCAACTAAATTAAACGGAAATTTTTTTTAGTACAGTCGATGTTTTTGGTTCATTATCAAAACAAAATCTTTAGCGGGCTACTTCATGGAAGAGGCTCCGTGGCGTAGTGGTATGTGCGTGGCTACTACGCCCAAGGTCCCGGGTTCCAATCCCCACACGGTCCGCTTGAAAAATGTTAGGCGAGCATTTTTCACAAAAATACACCCTTGTTCGGATGAGAGGTAAAATGGAGGTCTTGTGTGTGAGTGTTGTCACGCACGTTAAAGATGCCTACCTTGCTTGGAACAGCAAGGGTTCGGCAAAATTCCAAATTTTCCAGGTAAAAAAAAAACTTGCCACCTGACCAATGTAGTACCTTCGGGTGGAGCATTGGAAAATCACATGTAAAGGCTACTTCATGGGAGGTTTCGTGGCTTAGTTCGTTTGCGTATGTCTACTAAGCCTAAGATCCCGTGTTTGATTTCCGACACGGGCCGCTTAAAAAATGTTAAGCAAGCATTTTTCATAAAAATACGCATCGTACGGATGACAGGTAAAATGTTGGCGAGGTGGGCGAGTATTGTCACGCTTATTAAAGGTCCCTCCTTGCTTGGATTAGCACGGGTTTGGCACAATCCAAAATTTTCAGGTAAAAAAAGCTTGCTTCCTGGTCAATGTAGTACCTTCGGGTGGTGTAATAGAAAATCAAATAGGCGGTACTTTACCGAGTTTTTCTGTGGACTACTAGTTAGGTTTTCTAGGGGCAGAACTGTACGTAACACAGTTCTTAAGAATCAAAGGCTTAGATTATATCTCATACTTTGAGTCCAACTCTTCATATAAGTATTAAAACTTTAAGTAGTTTTAACTTCAATTACTTTTCAACATCATTTTCGACTTCTGTCGGAGTAGGTTCGTTAACCTAAGCATTCGGATTATTTAAGCTGAATGTTGTTTCGCTAAATAATAAGGCAACATTTTTTTTGGTAATTACACATGCCTAGAGACAAAATACTATCATTTCTTTATTTTAACTGGCAGTTATTTATAAGTTTGCCAATTTATTGCTGTTTTTTAAACATAAATCTACAGGCTTTGTTTCTATTTTCATTTCAAACCGATAAATTGGAAACGTATAGTTTTAGTTTTCGAACAGCAAGATTTAAATTTCCACTTATTCTCTAATTCTTGTTATAACAAGCTCTCTACCGCTTTAGATTTTCTTCAGTTTACGGCATGTAATTGTTTACAGAAATTGTTCATTTATTGCTTAGAAATATTGTTAATTTCCACGACTTTTTTGAATAAGCGACGTATGGTTTATTTTTTTCTAAACATCTAATAAAGATCGCAATTTCTCTACATATACAGACACGTTCGTTGCATTTCGGGACTTACGTTCTAATATATACTAGAACGCATTTAATAACATACAGTAACGCGCAAGTTTCAAGTCTCAAGTTTCTTCCAGTGACAGATAGATACTACCTTTGTTAAAAGTGAAGTCGTGTTCCGGTGTTTTAGCGCGATGTAGTACACGGGCCAAATATTAATATGACTCGCTTATTATTATTGTACCATGCTCTCTATAATAAAATAGGCTACTTGGTAGATTAATTTTATAATCTTCAGCATCATAAGGTTTCAGTCATGGAATTGGTTAAACGCGTACCTTCATTGTTTTCTATTCCGAGCTAAACTACACATTTCCCTGAACTTCTCACAGCCTACATTTTTCACCATCTGTGTGTAATAGTCTAATCTAGGTCTATCCTATCTCTTTTCTTCTTTCTTTGTTTCTAATATATTCCACACTATTCCTTCATGCCTTAGAACGTATCCTAGCACCGCATCTCTCCTATTTTATAACTACTTTTCTTAAAAATCTTTTTGCCTCTACTACTTCTAGGATATCTTTGTTCTTAACTTTGTAAGTAGATCTTTTTTAGGGTACGTCAGGAAAATTTTCTCCCATTTAAATAACATTGTCATCATAAATCATCAGGACCTAATAGTTTTCTTCAACTAGCGATTTTTTAGCCTTGAGTATGGTCCATGGTCTCAACATACCTGATCTAGACCACTGGACCTCAGCATCCTTCCGCTAGAGCATTGAACCTCAACATCCTTCCGTTGAATCATTATGATGTCACAAGATAACCTCCTCCCTTCCATTTTTCCTACGTCAAAACTGTCTTCAGCAAATCTTCCTATCAATGGGGAAAAAAAGTAGACCGTTCATTTACATTTCCAATGCTCCACCCGAAGGTACTACATTGGCCAGGAGGCGAGTTTTTTGTTGCCTGGAAATTTAGAATTTTGCCGAACCCTTGCCGTTCCAGGGAAGGTAGAGATCTTTAACGTGCGTGACAACACTCACACATGGGACCTCCATTTAACCTCTCATCCGAACGAGGGCGTAATATTTGTGAAAAATGCTCACCTGCCATTTTTCAAGCAGTCGGCCGTGTCGGGATTTGAACCCGGGACCTTGGGATCCGTAGTCTTACGCTTACTACATTGATCCACGGCGACGCCTAAAAAAAAAAAAAAAAGTAGACCCCAAGCAAGAATTGACTGAGGTACCTAAAAGCCTGTTTTTCTATGTAAATACGTAGGAACATCCGTTATACCCGCTCGGCCATTGAGCTAACATGATTGTAGCGTTTTACTTGTAATACTGATGACGAATAATAGTAATTATTATGAATCTATTATACTGAATCGATCAATCGGTTATTTTTATAAGATCTCATTTCAGTGGTGTTTATTATGTATAATTTATTTACTTTCAAATAAACAATTTATTTGCAAACAGAAATGAAATAACCGTATTAAATTATGTTTATTATTCAGACTTCATGTGCCATATTATTAATAACTAGAAATTATCATAATAAAATCTATACGTCATTTACTATCAAATAAAATTTTATCGCACTCGAAATTTTGGTTTAGACTATTCAATTTGCGCGATTCATCTACTTTTCGCAATAACATCTTTACAATAATTTAAACAAAATAATTTCCATAGAATAATTAGTACTTACTATTTGGGAAAATTAGATGCAAATCAATCCTTCTATACTAACACTTACTCAAAACAATAAAATTTGAATAATAAACTTTCTTAACTCTAAAGATGGTTTGCTGAAAGATAACACATAAAATTTTTAATTAGCATTATTGCAAATCTTATTATGTTTAATACCTATTAACCACTTAATAACAGTATCTAGGAATACACATACAAATTCTTTGCAATATCAACACAATCTTAATTAACCCTAAAGTATGTAAGAACTGTTTAACCAAATTTGAGCACCTCCAGTACCATTGGATGGATGAATTAAATTTTACACGTTTAATTGTTAATACCAAAATTAGCACATAATTGGGATCAGAAACTTTTAGAACTATTCTTGTATAATATTAGCAGCCATAATACTATTTATTTTGAACCTCGTAAATTTGCAACCTACAGTGTGAAATACATTAATCAATAAAAAATATACACTGCAAAAATTATTGTGTAATACGTTTTAAATCAGAGCAAATCTTTGTAATTGTCCAATATCTTGCAGTGAATTTAAATCATACGTGTGAAAGGTTGGGCTTTTTAGTTAACGCACGGAAATTTTCTTGTATTGAACATATACAAATTAGAATTCATGTAAAAAATCCGTTGAGAGTGTCATTAATTACAAACACCTTTAAATAAACCAAACTAGAATTAAATGCGAATTATTAAGATTTTCAGATAACGTATAATTATGTTATAACTTTTGATGCAATAAAACATTATTCAATACGGTGTAAATTTTTTGCAAACAACGACATCAAGTCTTGCAATGCATTGAAAGATAATCTGCATTGGCAATGGACCAATGACGTTACGTTCGGTATGGTATGTATACCGATTTCGCAAATTTGGTCAAAAGTTTCAAGTACTTAAAATCAAAGGTTATTATATTCGCTATTTAAGTACCCATTCTACAAGGAGTAATTAGTCTCTTCCTTATGCAACTATAATGTGTGCGAGAGCAACAGACATATAATATAACTGTTAAAAACATTACATTTCTTAATGCGCAATTCAACTCCGTATTGATATGATTGAAACAAGATAAATCACTGGATAATGCCACACAATGTATTTTAAACATGCGGAATAATGTTCAGTTTCTAATTAAACACATTTACTGTTTATACACAATGATGGATGCTGTTGATATAAAATTCAATTTGTAAAGGATAATATAACATTTTGTCGAGCACATGTTAAATAGTTGATTTCGATGGTGACATATGATGCGGTTATATGTTGTTTACCAAAAGAACTTTAGAACACTTGTAAGCATATTGCAGATCGTTCTTAACTACGCTAATACTTTAAGAAAACTAACAGAAAACGGTGCTCTTAATATTAATCTGTTTCTGTTAGATATAGCAATGGAAAGGGATAATAGGAATGATGTTTCATAAAATATCGCACATGATACAATTAAACTGTTATACTTTTAACCACAGATATCAACAGCTGTAAGCAAAATTATCTCTTAGTTTTAAATAAAATGATTCTGATTAATAATTTTGTAAAACGTTTATAGTGCGCTTTTAATAAATACATATCTTTGTTATAATTTTTTTCATAAGAACTTAGATACCCATTTTAGTTATGTGGAAATTTGAACAATTAAACAATACCAATTTATACTTTATATTTTATAATATAATCTAACTAACATGTATAAAACAATTTCTAAATTTGCATTATTTATTTCTTATGATAGTAGTTGCGGTGGGCCAGCTCGTTTTCGACATACTTGTCTACTATAAACAGAGGTGTAAAATCACAAACTTTTCACTAATTTCTACGTCGTTTGAGTACACTTTGACAAAATATCTTGCCATTAACCAACTCCCTCGAATATAAACATCAGCCTTTACTACAGTTGCACTCATTATCATAACAATAGAAGCATACACGCTGACTGCTTGCGTTTAAAAAATGTTGATACAATACCCGATACAGATAGTATCCAACGAATATGTAAAAGAAAAACCACCTTTCCATTGGTTTATCGTTTTCGAAGTTGTTGTCGATATCATAGCCGAATTTCACAGACATGTATCAACACCACATCCATATTTATAAATTTTTACATTAAAATTTAGTATGTATTCCATTTGAATATCTGCTAACAGTTTTATAAACCCCATGTCCTCAATTATTTCCATAAAATCATTCAAATCCTCGGGTAATAATGACACAGCAGTACAGTGCTGTATTACTTCCTTGTATTATTGACACAAGACATTTTTCTCCTTCTATAGAAAACCGTTGCCCGCATTCTGCTTTTTTACTCGTAAGGTATTGCAAAATTTTCGAATAACCTCCCCAAAGTCTTTATACATATTTGTTGAAACTTCTCTTTAAACTTTACAATCGACAAATGATAACTTCTGCGGGAATAGTCCTCTTATATGAGCTACTCTTATACGGATATGTCCCGATTGTACCCGATTCGTGTGCACACACGAAACAACAGGTAGGGAATATAATCTCTGAACTCATTTATTATTTTCCTTAGGAAAATGCTAAGGACTTTAAAAATAATAAAACTGCAAACCTTTTTTTAGTCACGCAATTATCATCTTCTCAAGGATTGATTACATCAACTAGTATTCTTTTACGAAAACGGACGTTTTCTTCTCCAGGTTTAAAAATGACCGTGCTTCTTTGATTAACCAGTTCACCTTCATCTTTTAGATCCGATGCTTTCACTAGCCTTTTTTGTTGCGTATCATATCTTTTTCCATCCGAGGTTATGACAAAACTGCGACCTAAAGGTCTTTGTCGCATACTTTCATCTTTATGGTCTGGGTGACCGAATCGGTCAATAGGCATACTGGTTCTATTTTCTTATAGCTTATTCTATTATACCCTCCTCTTTAAATTCTTCTATTATAGATTGCATTTCCTTAATGTTTTTTTTGCTTATATACTTCCAGCCTGGTTGGAGGCCTGCAATAATTTTAACCGGCAGATTAATTCGTGAAAATTGTTCCAATATACGTACTCAACTCGACTCGCATTTATTTTTTTGTAATACCTTTTATGGAAGCCTAAACGGGTAAAGACCTGTGAGCACTCTTTCAGACTTCCTTTGAAAATCTGGCGAATGTTTAAGCACATATTTTTCAAACTTCTAGTTTGGAAATTCGTTTAAATCTTGCAGTGCGTATGGATTAAACTATCTTTTAATAATCGATGTTGATTTGATCATGTCCAAGTATTTTGGTAAATTTTTTTGTAGATTGAAATCGCAGTCTTCGGGGCTGATGTTTTCAAAGGTTAGCAGATTGTATAGGCCTCTAGTTCCGGGATATACACTATTATTTAAGCTTATGTCACTGTTTTCTGGATCAATTTCCAACTCACTTTCTCCCAAACTGCAAACTCCATATATCGGTTTGAGAATTATACTTTACTCCATAAACTGATTTGTTTATTTTTTCGTCTTGAGCTCGGGTCAACAGATCCGTATAAGAATTATATAATGGTTCCTCGAAAATTGTTTGCTTAATTTTCTTAAAAGGTGGTTCCACGTTTATATCTGTAACGTATCTCATAGGTTTCGGAATTTTTTCTGCAATGTCTTGTAACTGAGTAGCGGTGACTTGCAACGGCTCCAGTAATCGTTTACGCGTTTGTTTAAATTCTTGCGGAGAACTAGTGTAACCCTTTCTATGCTCCACAAACTGTTGACCATTTATGTCATCGCCAATACTTATATTTTGTAAATACTCCCTGTATGTTTGTTGTGGTTTGTTTAGTATTCTTCTTAATCTTCTTTGGGTATTAAACCACTCATAGTTTTTAAAATTATCTTTATTAACGTTTCGATCCATAACCTAGGATCGTTTTCAAAATAATAAAAACTTCAAGTTTGACATTTATGACACAAATTGAAGGTGACTTTGATTTATTGATGTTTGAAATATTTGGTTTGAGTACACAACCCCTGTAAAACAGCATTGGTATCTGACAAGTGTAAACCCGCAATAAAGTTACCTCACAACCATATACAATCTCCGTTAAACAGTATTGGTATCTGACAAGTGTAAACCCGCCATAGGGTCGCCTCAGATCCATATACAACCTTCATAGAACAACATTGGTATCTGACAAATGTAAACCCACCATAAGGTTACCTCAGAACAATGTTAAAATCTACCAAAGAGGTAGCCTAAATCATAATGATTTCCCCTTCAAAATAAATATAAAAAAACGACTACTTAAGCCTTTTAATAATGCAATTGCACACTTCTTTAATAACCATCCTCTAAATTGTATAAATAGAAACATGTTAAAAAATGTTTTCCAATTCCCAAGTTATTGAATTTTTACAATAAAATTAATCAGCTGATTTCACGTTAAGCGTATTGGCTACCTAAAAAGTCGGTCCCAGGCCGTAACACAAATTGAAGGCAATTATTCATTTAAACTTTAAAATTTTGCTTAGTGTACTCAAACCAAATATTTCAAACATCAATAAATCAAAGTCACCTTCAATTTGTGTCATAAATGTCAAACTTGAAGTTTTTATTATTTTGAAAACGATCCTAGGTTATGGATCGAAACGTTAATAAAGATAATTTTAAAAACTATGAGTGGTTTAATACCCAAAGAAGATTAAGAAGAACTTATATTTTGATTGAAATTCTTCCTATACCGACCTTTATCAATATCAAAATCTTTAACAATAGTTATAAAATTAAGGTTCGAGTCACACCATTCTAACAATTTAAGCACATTTCTTTAAATTTTGGGTATGTCATGTCACCACTTACATGATCCAGAAAAATAAGGCGAAGGTTCGCATCATCCTGTTTCTATAATGCGAATACATTGGCGTTATCTCTAAGCCTGTGCTTTAAGGTGCTAGCATAAGTTTTGCATAAGTAATAGCAATCAATATTCTTGTGCCTACCATACGAGAAAAACTGTGTGATCTTGCTTTGTTCGCTCGCAGGAATATCGTCAAATACCATAACTAAATCTTCCTTAGCATCTCTATGCCCTATTATATCATCATAATTTTCATATTCGTTTTAACCAATTTCTTCATTTAAGGGTTGTTCGAATACACTTTTTAACAGTTCATATTTTGGTTGGTAAAAGATTTTTGGAAACACAAACATTTTGAAATTTAATACATAATACATAATATAGTTTTAAGCAAGTATTAGAAACCACATATATCGCAAATCTACTTAACTAAAAGCGTAATCTAAATACAGACGTGCGGTAGATACGTTCCGACAGTTCATGCATTAAATTATGATTGTTTATTTATAAACATGCACTCTGGTGTAGTTTCAGAAATTTTTCTGTTATATTTTTTTTGTATCCGGCGGGTGATTGACTATTGCTTCATAAAATGCTGCCACCGACTTCGTTCACCACAAATGGTTACTTCCAACACAAGGATTATCTATATGGGAACCAATGAGCTCCTAAAATTAAAACAGGGAATTATCCGAACTTACTTAAAACTACTCAGCCTTAATCGATGAGCTCTAGTCAAGGTAATTGACTTATCAAAGCGGCATGTTGATGGGTTGAAAATTACAAACCAATTGCCCTACGAAAAACGAATCTACCCTTTTTAAATCATTCAAAGCATTTTCAGCAAACTTGAGACGTATGAATTAAGTGTATAAAATGCACATACTTTGTGTCTTTTCTCCTATCGACATATGTATTTACTTAAATTTACGTATCTTAAACCTATAATCAAAAACCGGGATTTTACATTTATTTGAATTAGTACAAAATTGTTTATGGCCTGTCTTTGCGCTAAGGCGATGAGATCATCTTGCGCTACCATTATTCCTTTACAATCAAAACAACTAAATCACGTCTTTATTAATTACAATCATCTTTAACTTTAAAAACTGACATGTGAATTTGACAGCCTATGGATCATATAGTTACAAAATAATAATACCTTAGATCAAAATTATAGTATCTTAAAAATTATATTTCTTAAAGAGAATAACTTAATTCTATTGGTGATCTTTTCTAATATAGAAACTATTCAAGTGAAATGTGATAAGCATTTCTAAGGGAACGTCACAACCTTTTCAAGTTGGATGTAGTGCTATTTACAGTTCTGAAACAACGAAACCGAGGTTTCTAACAAATCATAATTGTCAAGAAGATGTTGAAGGTACATTAAAAACTTTATCTTTTGATCCGTTTTCAAGAGTTGAGTCAAATTGCCCTGTTTCGTATGATCCCGGAGCATGGCATGCTGTTATTGACGTGCCTCGTCTATAAAAGTTTCTCGTTAAAAATATTACTTTTCAGTTTTCTCAACATGCAAACATACTTTACTCCACTTTTTAGCTCTAACATTTTTTATGTTATTCTGTCAACGTCTATACATCATTTATTATAAAGGTTACATTACATGCAGCGACATGGTTTTTAAGTAATGCCCATATCTTCTTGATAGGGTTTAGTTTTGGATGAATATGGAGGTAAACACAATACATGACCATCTTCTACTAGTAGCTGATCAATCACAAACACTTGATGAACAGGTTTATTTGCCTTGATTTTGGACTATTGTACTGGTTTGGTATCGTCACATTCAAATAAAATATTTCATTTGTTCAACCACTTTTACACATTTGTTTTCTTCCAACTTGAAATAAGATTAGGGTGCGTAAGACACTTATGATATGTTGGATTGTTTATCACCAATACCGAACTTTGTTCAAAATGTTGTAATTAATTTTCCTGCAGCCATTTTTTTTAATTGCGGTGATTCATGTCATCTTGGTATTCACCAGTTTTCAAACCAGATTCAAATACCAATGTTGCCTTTGAAACAAACCTATTTTTCCCACCTGCGTAAACAATAATCAAACGTTTGAAACGTTTTGAAACTAGCGATCTCAAACCTTTTGTGGTGCGATCATCTCAGCACTTTGATACAGTGTGAGAGTTTTGCATATATGTTTCATCGTTGTACACGATGTTTCTGCCTTCTTTTTTATACGGTTAAGATTTTTTAAAAATATAGTACGCTTTGACCGTATATTGCATTGTTCAACAATAATTCTTCTGTTACCCACATTTCTCTTCCCACAAAATCCTGTTCTTAGAACTATTTTTCTGAACGATCCTAATTTTCCGGTGTAATGGGGCAATTGTCTTTCAATTCGTCAAACACTGCCTTCAAAATCGATCTACAATTATATATTGCTACACACCGATATACGGTGTGGAACAGCCAAATGGAATAAATTCATTATTTCGGTAAATGTACATATTTAAAGAGACTGCCGAGACACGTCCATTTTAGATTATGAATTGACATCCTGCAACGAAAAAATTTGATCCCTTTATTGAACCCCCTTCGAGTGACAGTTAAAATCCTTACTTTTTAAATGAGAAATTGGTCTTGCGATATAACGTTTGAAAGGTCTCTTAATCTATTTAAAAATGTGATTGTTTTTACGTGTTCTTTTTAGTTGGTATCAATTAAAAAGACATAAAAAGTTACCATGGCAATGTTAGTTTTGTTTAAAACGCCTTAGCAAATTGTTGTGTGATTATAACTGCATGACAGTAATTGTCGGTGTTATACTGAAATGTTATACAGAAATATGGGTAGATTAACAGAAATGCACAAAACAACAGTTCTTCAGATGATAACACACGAACACAAATGGAAGTTGCTAGTTCATGAACAATTTCCGGATTTGCCGCCGATAACCAGTAAAATAGAAAAGCAATTTCGCGAGTTTGGACATGTAAGGCAGATAAAAAAAGCACATGCCAATGCAATAAGTGACGATACCAAATTGAATGTGATGGTAGAGTTTGAGGAAAACCCACATACATTGAGTAGACATACAGCAGCAACATTGAATGTTAGCCATACATCGATTCTAAAAATATTAAAAGAAAATAAAATGCCTTTCTATAAAATGATTCCAACTCAGGAGCTCGTGGAAGACGATTTTGATAGGAGAACTTATTTTTGTGAACAAATGATGAAAATGTTGAATAACAATGTTATCCAATTAGAAGATGATATGTTTTCTGATGAGTGCACTTTTACACTTAACGGTCATGTTCATCGTTAAAATTGCCGCCACTGGTCATTACATGTGATTTTCCAATGCTCCACCCGAAGGTACTACATTGGCCAGGAAACGAGTTTTTTTACCTGGAAAATTTGGAATTTTGCCGAGCCCTTGCTGTTCCAAGCAAGGTAGGGATCTTTAACGTGCGTGACAACACTCACACACGGGACCTCCATTTTACCTCTCATCCGAACGAGGGTGTATTTTTGTGAAAAATGATCGCCTAACATTTTTCAAGCGGACCGTGTCGGGATTCAAACTCGGGACCTTGGGCGTAGGCCGCCACTGGTCAACCGAAAATCCTTACTGGATGAGAGAAGAACATACTCTCCAAAGGTTTATGTTTGGGCAGATGTTGTTGGAAACCATATCATTGGTCCTTTTTTAATTGAGGGCAATTTGAAGGATGATGATTATTTAGCACTACTCTAAAATAATGTCGTGCCAACTTTGACAAATTTATATCCTGATCCAGGGAACCCTCAAGTTCCAGAAAATACGATATAGTTCCAGCAATATGGAGCACCTCTTCATTACCAAGGCAATGTCCGGCAGTACCTCGGAGTAATATTTCCAAATCGGTGGATAGGGAAGCGAGGAGCGATAGAATGGCCAGCACGATCACATGATTTTACGTTATTAGACTTATGTTTATGGGAATATGTGAAATGTATTGTGTACAAAATTAAACCCCTTGATTTAGATGACTTAAGAAGACGAATAACGCTTGCGATTAGGTCGGCCTTGTCTGAGATGTTCAATAAAGTTAGAGGACATTTTTGTGTAAAATTAGGATGTTGCCAAGACTTTTGCGGCAAACATTTTGAACATATACTTCATTGATATTCATGTTTTGTTTAGTTTTTAAAATTATGAATACTTAAACAGTATTACTTATTATTTTTTAATTGTGTTGTAGTCAATATCGCTAATAGGATAATTTTATTTTTTTGATGTTGAAATAATAACGTTTTTAAATAGAGAATGAAGAGACCTTCCGAACGATATGTCAGAAGTCCATATTTCCCATTTAAAAAATTGGAAGCTGTAAGTGTCACTCAAATTTTTACGTTGAAGGATGCCGATTCTTAATCTAAAATCGACGTGTTTCGGGATTTTCTATAAATATGCACAGTTACCGAAATAATGAATTTATTCCATTTGACTGTTGCACACTATAATGGTTCTTAGAATCTCTGCCTCAAAACCATTCACCATTGATTTTCGACTTCGTTTCTTTGCATTTTTCTTTGGAGAACTGAATTTGCTTAAGTCAAATATGGTTGTGCCTTCTTTTACTAATATTTGCAAGGTCTTCAATGAAACCTCTGTTGCTTCAACCATGCGCTCCTGCAAATTGCTCAGGTTAGGGGTCCCTGTAGTTTTTCAGTTTCAAAAATTAAAACACATTAAAAACAATATGTTGCCCTTGATTATTTGCCCTCTCCCCTCTTATTCATACTATTAAAAAACATATCAAAATTGATCAACCATTAAACGTAGATTCTTTTCAAGTACTTACATTACTGAAGAAATTAACTATCAAGTAGGTTTGAAAAAAAAACTGTTTTGCTGACTAGCATTAGGACTGACTATTAAAGTGAAATTTGAAATCTAAATAAGACGTTGACAAAGGCGAGAATGACAATGGTATTTACATACACTATTGCGATCAGCTAAATATGGACACTCTTATCATTGCAAATTTTTACCAAACAAAAAACTACAATTATTTATCGGTATAAACGAGTAAAAGCTCTGATATTATAAGATGGTCTGGATTTATTTCGTGAATTTATGCATTTTTAGATACTATCAGCGTAAATGGAGATCTTTTAAATAATACATATTTTATTTTACGCAATAGATGGGGTATTCCTGACGAAATATTAAAAACAAGAATGCTAGCAAAATGTTTGTACGGCGTACTGTAGCATGCTGAATCTTGATGTTCAAGTTTATTGGAACCTATTGCGCATATCATGCTATCTGCCACCCGTGAATAATTCTCTAGATGTATTCAGATGTATTCAGCCTTGAATAGTTCAAATTTAATTATTAATTTTAATTCACTGGTAAACAAAATTGTTTGATTTAAAAGTGCCCATACATTTGACTTTGCAGTGTTCCTCCCGAAGGTACTACATTGGCCAGGAAACGAGTTATTTTTTACCTGGAAATTTTGAATTTTATCAAATCCTTATTATTCCAAGTAAGGTAGGGATCTTTAACGTGCATGACAACACTTACACGCGGGACTTACATTTTACCTCTCATCCGAACAAAGGCGTATTAATGTGCAAAATTCTTGCCTAACATTTTTCAAGCGGTCCGTGTCGGGAATCGAAGCTGAGACCTGATAATCAGCTGTTGTACGCAAACTTGTCTGATCCATCGAGCCGCCTGATTTAATGATGCTAGTGATATCATTAATAATATATAAAATAGAGGTTTCCAAAAATAGATTTTACAATAAAGATATTTGACTTACATCTATTGCAATATACATATTGCATGCGATGACTTAATGATACACGCACACCAGAGAACGCAAAAGCGTCAAGTTTAAGTAAATTTGAATGTTAAACGCAAATGGAAAATGCCGTGTAGATTGCACCAATCTTCTGAACGCCTATTTATTCTTCCAAATAGATGCATATTCTTCAATAGATTTAATCTGAATATAAATTTTGTTATCATTAGCGAATATAAGGATGCTTGATTTAATGATCTCGCTGATATTATTAATAAATGTACAAAACAGAAGAGGTCAAAAATTACATCCTTGCGTTACTCCAGATTTTACAACAGAAGTATTCAATTTAAATCCATTGCAGCATGTATATAGGGTGTCTCACGAGAAACCCGACAAACTTCTTAGGTGGTTTCCTTTCATCAAAATAATGAAAAAAGTTCATATAAACATATGTCCGGAAATGCGTTGTTAGCGAGTTGCGGCTAGCGAAATATTTCGCCCGATTTTCTGGGAAAAGACGGAAATAAAGCCAAACTGATTTTTTATGGCGTTAAGTTAGGTGTTAAATTTATTGGATCTTATGTAAAATGAACTGAAAAATTGAATAAAACATGTCCCATACCTCTAGGATCACCCATATCTGAGATATCAGACAAAAAACGCAAAATTCGGTCAAAAACCATGCTTCGTTTAGATTTAAACCACATTAACTTTGTTAAATGGGTAATAAACACGCAAACTTTTTAAACAAAACCTGTAGTGAATTTAATTCTGAAGAGAATGATGTTAAATAGGCATATAATAAACAAACACAAAGTTTAAAAAATTAATGTTTAATTAAATCAACACATATGAAGTTAATGTAGTTTAAATCTAAACGAAGCATGGTTTTCGAGACCGATTTTTGCGTTTTTTGTCTGATATCTCAGATATGAGCGATTCTAGAGGTCTGGGACACGTTTTGTTCATTTTACATATAATCCAATAAATTAAACACCTAACTTAACGCCATAAAAATCACTTTGGCTTTATGTCCGTCCTTTCCGAGAAAATCGGGCGAAATGTTTCGCTAGCTGTAACTCGCTAACAAAGCATTACTGGACATATGTTTATAAGAACTTTTTTCGTTATTTTGATGAGAAGAAACCACCTTAGAAGTTTGTTGGGTTCCTCGTGGGACACCCCTATATTATGCGAATAGTTGTAGGAGATAAAAAATGATAACAGTGCACGAGATAATCCAAAAAATGAAGTTTGGTTACAATTGTTGAATGTGAATACGCTAATACACTTGAAATTGTCAATTTTGTTTGAAATTTTTGGATTAGCTATGGTTGATCTTTTTTTTCATAATGGTTTTAAGAGACTTACTAAGGAATATATTAGTTGGTAGATTACCACTTCAAATACTTTGGCAATTTCGGCCAGTTTTTAGCTATATCACTTAAATTGCCACTCTTAAGTATTGGACTAACTTTGCCTATTTCGCAAATTTTCGAAAAAGTGTTCGTTAACTAAGGTACCTTTTTAACAAACTACACAGCGGTTTACAAAATAATTGGACGTTAGTTTTGTACTAAAAATTTGGAATTTGGTTGTTTCCAGCAGTGAACTCTGTTAGTTAAAAGCTTCTCTTCAGAATATGCAGCTGGTTGACGACGCTATTGTAAAATATGGTATACGGCATCGCATGATTGAAGATATTTTCAGAAAAAAGTGCATGCTTAACCTTTAATACAGTACATACACTATAGTGTGACGTACAAGCATCAAATGCGATGGGTTTCACAATCTTTTACCCTTAAAATCAATAGCTTTTGTGTAAATTTACAATCTCGACAGAGCTTTCCCCAAAGCCTTCTGTGATCTACTTACGTTAAACATTATTCAAATAATACTTGAAGGGGGTAACAATAATTATAAATGATAAAAAATAGAAAGCGTTTAACAATAGATCAAAAAACAAACATCACTGAAATAAAAAACATATCATTGAGCTCCTATTTATTAATAATAAGGATTCGTTCAGGCGCACAAATACGCATAAATAGACGCATACAAATAATTATACTTGTATGATATTATCTTGTGTTATATCTGGATCATACATGTTTATCGTTATTAAATATGAATGTGGCCATTGAAGTTTATTCGATCTCTCCCCAGTTGAATTATATCTGATTGAGTTTGAGACTGAGAATTACGAGGTTGTCCATATGATATTTCAGATTTTAAACCGTTAGGTAAATAAATTATGGAAAGTTAGCCATATGAAACAGAAAAAAAAATACTTAGAAATGTAGGTTTACAAATGTTTTATTAAGCATCCTCTCCCTTTGACAATCACTTCTAAGGGTTCGGTTTTCATGTACTTTGACCCTACAAACAATAGAATTAAAGCTGTCCGTGGTAACCGCGAGATTAATTGAAACTATTTAATGTCACCGACAGAACTTTAAACTGAAATTGCATTTATACTTCTATTTGTGGTGTGAGATTTACATGAAGAGGCTTTAAAGGAGCGTGTGGAGGATTAAATTTACTAATCCGTCAGTAGGTACTGATGTTTTGGGAACAATTACCGTCGCTGTTGGTTTTAAAATTTTAAATGAAAATAACCGCTTGAGGTTTTTAAGCGTTTAAACTCTTTGGAAAGACGCGGTGAAAATCTGCGTATGTAAGTTAAGCGTATTTTATTAATTATTGCAAACTAAAATGAAATTTAAAATGGATTAAGGGGTGTTTTGTAGTAACATTGTTATGTTCATTTTAGGCAATAATTGGTTATTTTAACTACAATAACTTTCAACTCAAATCCTTTGCTAATTAATCATCCGTTCATCTAAATTCCATGTCTACGGTTAAATAAAATCGTCGATTCATAATTAAAAAGAAATACGCTGGCTAATAATGTTCAACTAAAATCCACTTTGCTTCTCAAACGAAACTTTATTCGATAAATTAAATATCATGTATATTTTACTTGGTAAATACTTCCGCTAATTAAGAATAAATTCTAGTTCCCAGAATTCCCTAACGTAAAGTTTACGCTATACTCAATTAGTCGATAACGGGTTCCAGATATCCGATAATTGCTTCTTATGTGTTTTTCCGTCAGAAGAATTTGTCGAATTCAAGCTGCGTATTATCCCAATATAAACGATGTTTTTCAGGTTAATTCTGAATAGAAATATTACCTTGAACTCTGGTCAATGGCTGAACGAAATTAATTTTATTTGCTTTACAATCTACATAACGGAGACACGTGTAGGAATGTTTGGTTTTTTCCGTTTTTCGTTATGAAAATTTCGCGCACGCAATACGGCTTGTTTCTTCCGGTGGCCTTCAAGCCACGATGAATGGTCGTCCCTTGCTGTAATGGGAGGCCAAGTGTGTTCTTTCTAGGTGTAGGGTTTTTTCTGGGTGTTGCTATGGACCAGCTAGTGACTCAACCCCGCCGTCAGCAACTTTGAGGGTGAGTGTTTTCTTTCTCCATCATTTACAATTGAGCCCATATTGGTTGGGATTTTCGGTTTAAGCTCATGCATTCCTAAATTTAATCCGTTTAGACGACAATTAGTGAATTAGTTTGAGATTTATTGACACTATATGAATGCATTACTATTTGCTTTAAATAACTAAGATTGTACAACTTATTAAAGTGAAAATGATTTGAAGGCTTGCTGGCACGTTTGAAAATGATATTGCCATTAGATGTATATACTTAATTTTAAATTTACCATGCTGATTTAGAGCTGTTGGTTTTAGGGGGGTAATTTCGCTTAATTTCTTTTTTTGTTGAAACTCAATCTAGGGAGTAACCTAAAACCGGTAGCTCACCTTTTAAAAAAAAAGATTTGTTCTTTTGGTTGATATTTTTTTTAGATTTAGTGTGTAATTATTTATTGCGTGTACATATTGTATTTAATTATAGGTTTCTTTTGTTGATATATTGTGTTTTGAGTATGCATGAGTGTGTGTAATTTTCTTTCTTTATTTCAGGTTTTCCTTAATTTTTGTTGTAGGTATAATACCCCACCCACTCGCCGATTGAGCCCGGTCCATTTATTTTTTTTGTTTTTTTTTCTAGGCTACGTCAATGCACGTAGCAACATAAACCACAATACTACCAAGTTCAAAACTCATTCTTGATGTTAAAGATGCTAAAATTTAGCTGCTCATCGTTCGAAAGAGGTAGGGGAGAATTGAACGGGATACTTAGCGAAAAAATTATTACATGTTTTTTAATAATTGAGTAGCATTAACGAATATTTGTACTGGCATCAGCATCATAGCATTAATGTAATGTAGTTGCATTTTCATAAATTAATTAAAATTAAAGAACTGCATGTTTTAAAACTATGTTAACCACCTAGACAAAATAGAATAGAAAAGTTGGACAAAACAGGATAGTAATATTAAAAGACTGACGGTTAAAAAAAGATAAAAAATATATATAAAAAGAAAAATGTTTTACTCAAAACCAGTAGCTTTTTTATTTTAAAAATATTAATGTAAAAACAATAAAAAGTACGCGTTTATGCACAAAATTCGTTGGAGAATTTCGCACACTCATCACTATTTATGCCTTCACACGCTTTGAAGGTTGAACTGTGGTTTTCTGGTTTTCTAGAGTCATCTTGTTAATACCTCGTAGTAACAGAGTAACATTTATTTACAAGTCAGAATATTGATATGAACGTATTATACATTAGTATTAAAGGCACGACACACGCAAAGGAATTATTTACAAATATTTTTTAGAGCGTAATAAATGGTTTCAAGATATAGACGTAAGTTTGGTGTCGTGTAGGTGGAGATAAGTTACCCTGGTCCGGGTTACCCTTAATGTAATGCGACAACTCGTGATGGTGATTGCAGTCGGATATTCATAGCATCAGTAACTAGCGACTGTTCGGCTGATGTTGGCGTAAGGTGGCTCTCTTGGTTGGTAGAAATTCAAACAAGCTGATGGCGAAATGTTCCTAATCCAGACATGCTTGCTGGCGTCGCGTGCTCTAGGACATGATCTTGATGCGGTTATGGTTTCGGAGAAGGATCGGTCCATGTTATGGCGAGATTTTATCCGTAGTGTTGTGAAAGTTCACTTCATTTTACCCCATTAAATTTGGCGGTCACAATGAGAAAATCTTATCGAAAACCCTTAGTGCATGAATAGATTGCCAACTTACCTTGCACTATTCTTAAGCTCTCTCCAAGGAGTTTGGTATCTTTCTTAAAGGAGAAAAAATTTTACAACGAGGTTTAGTGGTATTGTAAAATTTGGGGGTTCTACTATGTAGTCGAAAAATATCGGACGAGTGCATTATTGTTTGAGGAGTGTTTTATATGTGCGCTTTATGTTTTTTTGCATGCTGCGTGCTTATTAGTCAGTTAGGAGTATGGTTAGTTGCATACTCCTACACAACAAATACAATACTGACATAATATCCACTCCTCTTCGGATTTTGAATTTGAATGCGGTTCATTACAATATATGCAGGTCGGGTCTTTGCATTGTTTTTCAGAACTACTCCCTTCAACAGAATTACTAGGTTTATTCACTTTCTGCTGGACCCTTCGTTTGCTAATTCCTTTGCCTTTTTTATCCTTTATCGACGTTTATATTCAGTTTTGGTCATACTGTTACGGGTAAAATTAGCGTTACGTTATAAATTTTGATTTAGCATCAAGAATCGGGAACGTCGTAATATTATGGCGGTGCATCGGCTAACTACAGTTGTGCGGGAGTGGGTTCTATGGAAGAAATTACAAACACAGTAAAAAATAAAGAAATAAAAATAATAAAATGGATTAAATATAAACAAACTACGTTCCAGAAGCACTTATCCTGAAAGGCGTTCTCTTTATCATAATGCTTGGGCGTCAAACCGTTTGTTTCAGCAATTTCTTCGATATTATTCCTATACGGAGGATGATTATTCCGCATAGGCCTCCTTTGCTTTAGGTTTCCTAAACTTTCTAATTATACTTTATCGTTCTCCAAAATACCGTAATATTGCTCAAGTTCTTGTCAAACTAAATAAATTTTAGAAATCAAGCCTTTTCCCAAATACAACTTCTATGAAAAACTCCCCCAAAGATAAGAAAAACGAAGAAAAGTAAAATTTCCCTTTACTTAAATTTCAACGAATGTATAAGCATATTCCATTAGCTCATAAAATAAGAATCTCTAGTCATCGCGCCCCAGATTTTTACGCCGACTTTGCTCTCCCTTATTTAACTTCTGGACTTAAAAATTTTTTTTTACTTCCCTGTTTGGTTGTGTTTTCTTTTTTTTCTTCCACCCGTGTGGATCCGGGAATAGAATAGCCCCATGGTACGACCTGCCTGTCGTAAGAGGCAACTAAAGCGGTACAACACATACACACACACTTCATACACACACACACACACACACACACACACACACACACACACACACACACACACACACACACACACACACTACACACACACTTAATAAACACATACATTTTTCCTTGGTTCTCTTTTCTTTCGTTCTCTTTTTGTAACCCACCCGTGTGGGTCCGGGAATAGAATAGTCCCATGGTACGACCTGCCTGTCGTAAGAGGCAACTAAAGCGGCCCAACACATACACACACTTCATACACACACCAACCCACACACACACACACACACACACACATTTCATACACACACATTTCTGTTTGGCTCTCTTTTCTTTCGTTCTCTTTTTGCACCCGTGTGGGTCCGGGAATAGAACAGCCCCATGGTACGACCTGCCTGTCGTAAGAGGCGACTAAAGCGGTTCAACACATTCAAACACACTTCTTACACGCACCCATACACACACATAGTCATACATCAACGCATACACACACACACACCCACACACACACACACAAACACACACACAAACATACACACATACACACATTCACATGCTCTTACAACAATACAACACACGCACATACGTATATACACATACATCCACGCACACATATACACACTCTCTCAAATACTCATACATAACTACACTGGGATTGATTTATTTTCTTTTTGTGAGATTTTTAGGGTTTTTTAAATGTGGTTCTTGTACTTGTTGCTTGGAGTTATTTTTGGTTTTTTCCCTTGTTCTTTTCGTTCTACAATCCTCTCCTTTTTCTTGTGGCTGGTCAAACTTTCTGTGCTGACTTGGTAAATTTTTTTCGATCCACTTCCTGTGGTATGTGCTTCTAGACCATTTTTTCTTTTCTTTGGAAACCACGACTTAGTCGACTTTAGGCCTAGTTAGAAGTTCTTTTCTTCGGTTTTTCGTTTGTTGCGATTTTTGGGTACCACAGCTTGAGGTATTTTGATTTTTTTCCTATCCAGCATTCTTGTTGTTCCCTGACTTACTTTGAGGCTTGACACCTTTGTCGTATTTTGGCAAATACTGTTGGTTTTTTCCTGGCTTCTTTTTTCTACTTTTGGTTTTCTGTAAGAAACTAATCGTCTTTTGAAGTGGAAGACAGTTTTGTTTCTTTACCGAAGAAGTTTTGACGCCATTCTATCTTTGCCCTCACTCATTGCTACTACCTCTCTATCTTTCCCTGTGGTCCTTTTCACTTTTGGTTTCGTTCGGTATTTTGGTTCTTAGAGCCGGATGATAATGTTTTTAAAATTTGGAGTGTTTTGTTTTTGTTTTTGTTTATTTCATTAAACTTTAAGGGCACATACCATTTAAGAACAAAGCCCAATTTTAAATTCATTTCTTTCGAGAGAATTAGAAAAAGTCATAAATCAAATACGTCATTAGGCTAATTATTTTTTTGTATAAATAAACATCGATTCGCGGAATATAAGACTACTAGGAAAGCCGTAAAATAAAATAGATAACGCGTATATCAGTTCTAACAAGAGATAGCAGCGGTCCGTTTCGTTCTTTAACAAAGAATAGAAGATTTTTAGGACTGGAGTAACTTTATACTAATAAGACCTTAAAACGCGCTATTGGGGTAATTATTAAAGTTATTACATTAGCCGTAAATAATTTTTGAAATAAAACCTAGAAGAATCGAAAAGATGACGGATTGAGCGTGTTTTATTATATAAGGACGAGATTTAACGAGAAAGAGGTCATTGATTCTAACGTCAAGCAACATGTAAGTTTCGATTAAAGATTGATTCTTTAAATCATTTTACGACATGTAATATGTAACATAGAACTTTGAGTAATTATGAAGCATAATTATTGTAAACAATACTACGAAAATTAAACTATCTTTGATATAAATAATCTTGGTACAAGATCAACTGCTGATTTTAATTGATAAAAAATAAATGCACTTTGCAAATTGATATTTCTACGCCAAAGTTGATTATAAATGGAGATTTGATTTTGGACCAGGACATATTTAATACCGTTAATTACAATGGAAATGAGATTTCTATAAGCGCTATTTGATAATACCAACTGCAAGTATAGTTTTGTTTTTCTGTAACTTAATAGGATATTTAAATAAATAGCTAGAATAAGATTTTAATTTTATAAAAACTAGTTGTCAAGGAGATAGTTTATTCCAGCAATTTTGAGGTCAGAGCTCGAAGCATTTAAAATTTTTTCAAAATCTTCTGTTCAATGTCATTGGACAATTACATTAACAACTGAGGTTTTAAAAAGATAGGTATCCAAAGAGTTTTTAAGAAAATTTTTGTAATTCACATAGGAGATGTTTAGGTTCTGTACTTGTTCACAAGATTTAGGTGTGGATCGTTTTCATCAGTAATTAACCATTAGTTAAAATTTTCTGCCTAAGCTTAAGCTGTAAATTGTTTTAAGAAGCGTTATTTATATCTGTTGAATGTAAGGAATTGTTTAGATAATGTGTATAAAAGTAATATGTTTTTGAATGCATAGAATATTGTTCATAGATGTTTCTTGAAATTTCTGTGTTTCATCGCATGCCCATCTAATAACAAAAGCACAATATGCGTCTTAGTAGGATTTGAAAATTCAATTAACTTTTTAAGCCAGGAGGAGCTTCATTTAAGAGTTCTGGCTTTGCTCAAAGTCTAGAAAAAACAAACGCTGGTAGACTCCTCCAGAACTCATTCATGTTTTTGCGGTAACTAAAATGCCGCGTTCTGCAGACGACAAGCATTCTTTTTGTCGTTTTCCACGCAGCGATGGAATAGTGCAGCGTTTCTTGCACCATCATGATGCCGGTTTCCTCAACGTTGTAAATTCGATCGGGAGTTATTATATATTTTTATATACTTCAGATAATGATAACAGTAAAAAAATTTAATGACGGAAGGATTGTTGAAGCCCATAGCTCTTCTGAAGTCCTTAGCTTGACATTTTGATGCCGTTTTAAGAAACCATAAAGCCAAGCTTTACCGGCCTTCCTTTTCTCCTTATTAAACTCATTAGACAATTCATTGCGGTGAGTAAGCACAAATGCCAAACTTCGAAGGTGATTAAGTGTAAAGAAAAAAAATCTCGCTTCTATGGATAAAATATCTTTCACGGACTCATTTTCTGTACTGGTTTATATCTTCCTAGTCGTTTTCCGCATGAATTTTCTAAAGAAACTTTACCACTTTTCACTTTTTCATTCTGACGTCTAAAGTTTTGTGAGGAACTTCAAATTATTTGAAGGTTTGCTTACTTTCTTCTAGGATTTTGGCGTATTCTCGTTGAACTAAGACTGCCTGTTACTTATTCCTTTATATTTGCCCATATTGAAAGGTATTGTAAAATATATAAAATTTTAGGTAGGTAGGTACGTACTTTAGGTACAATCAAGAAGTAGACAAATCTAGTTTAACAAAAGGGATAGACCTAATTTTAACCACTGACAACTATCTCGTTTTACCCAACTGTAGTTTTTAAAATAAACAATAAAATTTGAACAACTCGTCAAACAAATATGCAGAAATATATACACTAAACAAAACACAATAATACAAAAGTGTAAAAGCAACTCACCGTTAATTTATTTTCGCAAATAAATAAAGACGGAACACTTTAAAACGATGCCAACAAATCAGCAGGGAAGGCATACTACTTTGATTATAAATGTTGCTTAAATGAAAGAGAATGGTTTTAATGTTGAGAATCGGCTTACTCAATGTTAGCAGTTATGTATGGAATACAATATCAGATAAATGTACGACTTTATTAGCTTTACAAATGCTGACTCTTTCGAGCACCTTCTTCATTACATTTTGTCATATTTCGTCCGGCATTTCATCAATTTCATAACGAATATTTTATTTTAAGTGCTCAAGAGTTTTTGGTTTGTTTGTATAAATTTTGCTCTTCATGTATCCCCACAAAAAAGGCCGGGCAGTAAAATCCGGCGATCGGAAAAGCGTATCAACATAATCATTTCGTGGAATAACTTGTTGTAAAAAGAGGTCTGTAGTAACTCCATTGTGATTCTGGCTGTGTGCGTTGTGGCACCGTCTTGTTGGAAGCACATGTTAATTAAGCCCAAAATTTGCAGTTCTGGCATCAAATAGTTTTCAATCATGTTTCGATATCGTTCTCCAGCGACAGTTACTGTTAAGCCGTTTTTATTTTCAAAGAAGTAAGACTTAATGACTCCTCCTGACCAAATTGCACACTAGGCTGTCACATTTAATGAATGTATAAGTAAAACATGAATAATGTGTTGGTTGTTCATTGCCCAGAACTGACTATCCTGTTTATTAACATATTCATTCAAATAAAATGCGGCTCGTCACTCACTACGGGTTTTTCGGGAAGAACAAGGTTGTCATGGACAAGCTGTATACGGCATGTATACGGTGGCGTAAATTTTCCTGTGGAAGAGGCTTTTGTGATAATTCAATCTTAACGGAAACAAATCCAAGTGCTCGTGCAAAATTTTGGCTGAAGTTGTTCTTCGTAGACCAGTTTCCTGAACACGGCGTCGTACTAAGATTAATGAATTGTTTTGAACACTTTCTTGGACAACAGTAATGTTCTCGGCCGATCTTACAGTACGTTGTGGTCCATGCTTGGGCCTATTAGCTTCAACTTCAAAATCATTCACTATTCAATAAATAGTGCGTTCTGTAGGTATATTATTTCTCCCCAAAAATTTCATGTACCGTTCTCATTCTCACAGCAATCGAAGATCGTCCTGCATTAAATGTTTTAAAAATTAAAACACTTTTGCTTATCCAATATTTTTTCATAATAAATTTGCCACGTCTTTCCTCCACGACTGCTAAATATGAACTGTCAAAACTAATATTTACCAAAATAGCGGTAAAACAAAGGAGTATACCTCCCGGCGGACACCCGTTACAACCGCACTTTTTTAAACATGTGGTGGTAGTTGCTTCCCTAAACTAGCTACTGAACAAGTTCCAGGCGACAAGTATAAGACTTTGTTGGTTGTATTAGAATTTAATATTGCGCGATAGATGACGCCAGCGGTATAGAAATACAAAGAGGATAGCATTTTCCTTCAAAGTACAATATTTGTCCTCGGACTTTGTCGGTCCCAGGTGCGACCTACTTCATTTGCCGCATATTTAATTTCATTACTTTGCATTCTACGAATGCTTTCTTATTCAACAACGAACACGTAGTTATTATGTCAAATTAATTTGTGTTAAAAAATAAAACATCGTAAGCACCTTTGACATTAGTCAAACACAGAAAATTCGTGCCTGTAAAATTATATAAAAATTAGAAATTTTCGTATATTTTGTAGAACGTTTCATGAAAAAATGGTATATTTTATGTGGAGGAGAAGTAACTTGTCATGGTTTGCTTCTTTTACCCGCCTCGTTACGTTCGGCTGGTAAACAGAAGCGCTCCATCACAAGCTCCACTTCTCCGTATAACATAATTGTTGTGTATGTACGCACGCATGCCGGGCCGTATGGATACACCAAGGTGGCGGGGAACGTAACTATAGCCGCGGGTGACATAAAAGAGACAATTCAGAAATTAATGCTTAGATGTAAGATGTTGATGAATTTATGAAACTATTTCTGTGTTTTGAATTACCCTAGCGAATTTGCTATAAATACAGAGACACATACATTACAACTGGCGACGAGGCAAATTGAAATACTTAGAATTTTACTGTTGCAAAGATTTTTATGGCTACAATAATCGGAAGTATAGAACCATTCAATTCAAGCACTGACACGTGGCCTGATTATCAGGAACGGTTAGAGGCTTACTTTGAGGCAAATGGTGTGCAGGCCGCTGTATTACTCACATTAATAGGTAAAGAAACGTATGCAGTTCTACGCAGCTTACTCACGCCTATACTGCCAAAAGACAAAGAGTACAAAGAGTTAGTCAGGGTACTACAGATACATTTTAATCCTGTTCCTAATGCAGTGGCAGAAAGGTACCGTTTTACATATCGAATACAACACGAGGGGGAAAAGTTCTCTGATTATTTAGGTGAATTACGAAAACTTTCCACTCACTATAACTTTCAAGATAATCTAGACTAGAGCAAAGATTACGCGGCCAAATAGTGTTTGGTATTAATGACACGATATTGGTGAATAAATTACTCTCAATTGAAAAGCTTACGCTTACTACTACCGTGGACACCGTTTTAAATTTTGAAGCCGCCAAAAGCGACGCGTGCGAACTGAGAAAAGCTAGAGCCGTTCAGATCAATACGATTGCGGTCTCTAACAAAAACGATGTTCATGCTTCAAGTACTAAAAGAAGGAACGCGAGTCGTTATACTAAAAATGCCGGTTGTTGCTACAGATGTGGCAGTACAGAACATTATGTCAATGCATGCTCCTACAAGGATTATGTGTGTTCAGATTGCGGCAAGACCTGGCACTTGCGGAAAGTGTGCATGCAAAACAAGAGCTCAACAAAAAACCCACCAAATCTGTCAAATGTTAATAGCGTGCAGACAAGTAGTGCAGCCAAGGAAGGTGGTTCTAGGGCACAGGAACGCACTTCTGACTTGGAGGATACAATACCATTTTACAGACTGGAGAACGCGTCACCAGTAGTTGACCCTGTATACATTACAATGCAAGTGGAGGGTCAGCCTCACACATTTGAAGTCGACACTGGATCCGGTCCCAGCATCATTCCCGAAGACTTTTATGTCAAACATTTGCAACATTTATCGTTACAAAATACGCATATTTCTCTCAAACTGTACGTGGGAAATTACATACCTACGGTTGGGGAAGTGCTTGCCGAAGTACAGGTAAACGGCAAAATCTCCACCCCAGTTTCCTAGTTGTTGCAAATGGCGGGGCTTTGTTGGTTGGTCGATCGTTTGGCAAGCAATATGATATTGATGTGAATGCATTGTTCAAAAATGCTGAATTATTTCACAACAACACGACTAACAACGCGATCTATATTGAAAAATTATTAAGCGACTACGACGTTTTTGACGCAGGCTTAGGCTGTTTCACGGGTGCTCCAACCACGCACCGGATGAAAGAAAATGACACTCCAAGATTTTGCCGAGCAAGGTCTGTGCCCTTTGCGTTACGCTCTAAAATCGAAGAGGATCTAAAACGATTAACACAAGAAGGAATATTAGGAACCAGTAGAACATTCTGAATGTGCTACACCCATCGTCCTGGTACAAAAAAGGAACGGATGCGTTGGAATATGCCGGGACTACTGCATTACAGTCAACCCTCGGTTAATTTGCGAAAAGTACACTTTACCTACGGCGGAGGAAATATTTGCAAGACTAGGCGGGGGTCTGCAATTCTCTGTACTGGATATGCGTAATGCGTTTTTTCACCTACCGCTATGTGAATCGTCACAAAAAGTATGTACAATAAACACTCACATTGGGCTTTATAAAGTATTACGACTTCTTTTCGACGTTGCTTCAGCACCAGAAATTTTTCAAAAAAACCTTGATTCTATGGTTGGAAATCTTCCGATGGTTGGAGTTTTTCAAGACGATATTATCGTAACCGGCAGTACCACAACAGAGCATTTGGAAAATCCATCTAAAGTATTACTAATTGTACAGAAAAACGGAGTACGTTTACAAAAGGAAAAGTGCAAATTTTTTCGTGATACACTCACATACTTAGGATATTCAATTTCAAACAAACTAAAGGAACTCCTAGACGTTCCCGCGCCAAAAGAAATCGGGCAATTACGTTCCTTCATTTGATTGATCAATTTTTACTCAAAATTCTCGTCAAAAATGGCGACATTACTCCACCCGCTTTATAGCCTGCTAAAGAAAAATACTCGATGGGTTTGGTCAGAAGAATGCAAAATTTCTTTTAAAAAGGTAAAAGCTGAGTTGGCTAAAGCTCCGGTAATGGCACATTTCGACCTTAAACGCAGAGTAGAACTTATGTGCGATGCCTCATCTTACGGACTTGGGGGCCGCAATATTTCAAAGAAACGACGCAGGTGAAATGCTACCAATCGCACATGCATCCAAAGTTTTAAATCGAGCACAAACAAACTACTCACAAATCGACAACGAGGCGCTAAGTATAATATTTGGAGTACGACGTTTCCATCAGTACCTGTACGGGAAAAAGTTTACAATATGGTCTGATCATAAACCACTAATATCAACTTTCAGTCCTGACAAGGGAATTCCTGGTCCAGCAGCTGCCAGGTTGCAGCGTTAGGTATTAATTTTGTCTGCGTACGACTACGAGATTAAATATGTGAAGTCTGAAGGCAACATTGTTGCTGATTTTCTATCAAGATTACCTATTGATAAAGCAGACCCTGACTACAACGAATTAGACGAGGTATCGCATATATTTAAAACCACGGCGGAAAATACCTTACCTTACACGTGTGCCGACGTGGCCCGTTACACTCGTACTGATCCGGTTCTAGCTAAAGCATTTACCATTACAAGTTCAGGTTGGCCCAATAGCGTACATGCACCGGAATTACTACCGTTTCTAAAAAGGCAATCGGAGTTAACCATCGAGCAGGGATGCTTATTATGGGGAAGTAGGGTCGTCATACAAACTACGCTCAAGGTTGCTAGAGGAGTTACATTCAGCGCACGTGGGAATTGTGCGTGTGAAAGGACTAGCACGACAGTACGTCTGGTGGCCCAACATTGATCGGGACATTAAGAACATAGTCAAATGATGTATGTCTTGTGCTCTCACACAGAAAAACCCAGAGAAGTCAGTTCTGCATACATGGGAGCCAGCTACGCGTCCAATGCAAAAGGTTCATTTGGACCATGCCGGACCTTTTATGGGCAAGGAGTTCCTAGTTATAACTGATTCGTACACTAAGTGGCCAGAGGTTTTTACAGTAAATTCAACCTCCACCGCAGTTACAGTGAGCAAATTGAGACAATTTTTCTCACGTTTTGGGCTACCAGATGTCATCGTTTCGAATAATGCAACAGGATACGCATCTACGAAATTCGAAGCCTTTTTGAGTAATAACGGCATACGTCACAAAACGTCGGCTCCGCATCATCCGTCTACAAACGGGGCGGCAGAAAATCTAATTGATACCTTCAAGCGTTCAATAAAGAGCAGCGTTTATTCACAACTGTCACTGGATGATGCGCTATACACGTTCCTAGCCTCATACAGAATGGTGGTACACTCTACAACAGGCGAGTCTCCGGCCTACTTAATGCTCGGGCGAAGACCAAAGACTCGTTTTGATCTACTACGGCCTAGTTATGAAGGCAGAGCGAGGAGTAAACAGGATGCCCAAGTGCGCAATTTCAATGGTTCAGGGGTGACAGTCTATGAGGTTAGCGACACTGTCTTAGCGCGTGACTATCGGTCTTCGAATTTTTGGAAAATGGCCACTGTTGACTCAATTTTAGGAACACATACATACTTACTACGCCTACAGGATGGAACCTACTGGAGACGTCATGCGGACCAACTGAGACAAGCTTTACATGAACTGCTAAATAAGTCACCATGTATAGAGTGCTACCGAGGTTACCAGTGGAACTTCCTAGCGTACCGGTCGAAGCAGACGACGGCTCAAACGCTTTGAGTCCGACTTCGGTTGCTGTGTCCACGTCCGGTATACCTAGGCTACCTCGCACTCCTGAGCTTGAAAATAATGCGTGTTCTACGGGACAAATTTCGGGTCTTCTCAGACGTTCACCAAGAGTACGCACGCCCCCCGATTGGTTAAATCTGTAACCTATTGTTACGAGGGAAAGTGGTGTTGTGTATGTACGCACGCATGCCGCGCCGTATGGATACACCAAGGTGGCGGGCAACGTAACCATAGCCGCGGGTGACATAAAAGAGACAATTCAGATATTAATGCTTAGATGTAAGATGTTGATGAATATATGAAACTATTTCTGTGTTTTGAATTACCCTAGCGAATTTGCTATACATACAAAGACACTTACATTACAATAATAGACTATTAATCCTCTGGCACAAGGTTAATAAAATATTTTGTCACAACAGTTGGGTCCTAGAAATATTTTTTTATTACTAATTCAGTAAGTACATAAGTACAACATGATCGTTGTTGCATATATTCAGTACGAGAATGTAACTATGTTTAAGAAAAAATGCAGCAGACCGTGAAAAAAGAGACAGTTGTTTACACCAAATTTGTGTCTATTATTTGAGGTTATATGTTATGCGTTAAACGAAGCGGGAATATAGTCAAAAAAAGGAATTAACTAGAAAGCATTTTCATTCATGATTTTAATAGGATTAATACATTAATGATATAAAGAATTTGAATGCCAAAGAAATATTGTTTATCTAGAAGGAGAAAGTAGCAGGCCGCCTTTGTACGAGCGTCAATAAAGAAAATACTTTTGCTGTTAACCATAGTATCACACGGTGGGTGAAGTGGTACATATTTCACAAGGTGGGGTCGTATATTTTAATAATAAAAAACGAGAACGTTTATATATGTGTATATATATATATATATATATATTGACGTGATAAGAAGGTCAAGAGAGGTTATTGAAACCTAAATCCTATAAATAAAGCCCACCCAAATAGAAGTAAAAATGAAAAAGTTGAAATTTCCGAATATTTATTGTTCCGTTCTGCATATAAGCGTATTATGGACAAGGTCATCAAATTCATTCGCGTTGATAAAAAGCATAATTCCCGTGTATTACATTAGTGGCCAACTGCAAAAAATTGTAAAACTGATATAAACTTTATCCATCATACAAACCAATCATATTTAAAGTATAAACACAAAAATCATTCAATTTCCTTAAAATACGAAATCGAGGTAAATTCTTGTAAATATTACAAAACATAAAACAAGCCGTGTGTGTAAATAATTAATCGTTACTTGGGAAAATGAGTTTCGACTTTAATTACTGAATTCCATGCTGTTAGTAGTAAGCACATTAATTTTAAGATATACAGCAATTTATTATTATAAAAATACACCTTCCGTACATAAAATGATTATCCCGTGTGTAAAATATCCGCATAAAAATAATGCAAATCTTATTGCATTTTGAAAAACAAACTCTTATTAATTACGTGTGTAAAATATGCATTAGAACACGTTTTATTTGCAACTCAGAAGATGCAAATATTTTACATTTTGCAAAACCATACAGAAAGAGGAAGCTTTAATTAGCTAAATTGACTCTTGTGTGTGTATAACATAATCTAGAAGCTTTGTGAACTTTACATAAATATTAATTTGGAATGTTCTTTATTAATTTAGACAAATACGTCATATACTAAGAAATATTGTATAAACCAATTATGAATAAAGTACCGGTTCACGGAACTCACATTATCGTTAAACAGGTAATAAAAAGATAGATAAGAACGCGGTTTAATAGTCCCATGTATAAGTAACGGAGACCGTAAATCACTAACTCCGTCCGTTTTACAAAGACAAACGGCACGTTTTGTAGTAGTCGTAAATCACGTAGCTGGACACTAGTTAAGTAATAAATGGTGTCATTTTCGAAATTATGACATCATTACGGTATATTATGTTCCAAACGGAACAGAAAATCTCGAATAGAGATAATTTTAATACAAAAGCCGGAACTTGATTAAAACGATTCATTCAAGATTTAATTCGGGTAAGATTCGGTCCTAATCCAAGTAATATGTAACGTTAATTATAAAGTCAACATAATATGCGGAGTTGTAATAAAGTTTATACGTTAAGTAGTTTCAAATATAAAAATTATCGAATGCAGTTATTTGGCAAAATATCATTATTTTGTAAAATACCATAAAGATTGAAGATTCTTCGATACAAAAATTACTTCAAAGCTAATTAATTAAAAATAAAAATGCACTTTGAAAATTAAGATTCTAAATGGAGATTAGAAATTATATGAACAAAAATGATAATTAGGATTTCAACGTTGCTTGAAAAATGGAATCAGGAGGTATTTAATATTATTAGTTAACGCTGGAGATGAGATTATGATAAGCGCTATTTTTCATCGCAAGTATTAAATTTAGATTTTTTTGTTTGTAACTGATATTTGAGTATTTATGCATGTAAAGTAGAATAAGTTTTAATCATTAATTTCTTTTTGTAAAGATATTTACCAGAAAGTTTTGAGGTCAGAGTTCGAAACATTTTGATCTTTAATAGATTATCTGTGGAGCATCATTGGCTAGTTATACCCTTCCTTTGAGGTAGTAAAAGAAGATAAATTATTCACCAAAGAAGAAGTCTGAGTTCTGCAAATTTTAACAAAGATTATGTAAGGAATATTTTAATAATTAAGTAAATAGGTACTTTTTAGGAATAATGTTGATTGAAAATTATGATACAAAATGATCTATATTTTTTGTTTGAAAAGAATTGTTTTTTAATGTATAGATGTCCCTTAAGATTGCCGTTTTATATCATTTTGTAAATTTCATAGTATAACTTCCGTTGAGCGACCCAGGCAAAGAAAAGTTAGAAAGGAAGGTAGGTAAGTAATTTCAAATTTACAATTTGCTGTACCGTGTCACGCTACTCTTTTAGCGACACTCCAACGTGTTTCTTCAACAGAGCACTCTTATAGCGACGCCCAACACGAGGAGTTAACGCAGCACTCTTTTAACTATGCCCGAAGCGTTATCACAGCAATATATATATTTTTTATATTAAATTGTGAAAGTTAGCCAACGTTTACATACATATGCCGAGTAAATGAGCAACTAAATAATATTATACAGGGTGAGTCTCTGTTGACGCGATGGTCCATTATGGATAAAGGGTACAAAATTTAAAAGTTTTGCCGGTGCAACGATGTGTACGTTATTAATGGCTACATTTTAAAATTATTTTGAAATATACAGAGTGTCCCAAAAAAGTGTGGCGTATCAAAGTTATGTTTTTTCTTATGGAACAATCTGTATTTTATTGACTTTTTAAATTGTACGTAAAAAATGAAAAAACTCTCTTAAACAAGTCCTATACCTAAAAATTGTAGTTCCCAAGATATTATGATTTTTCGTAAATTTGAAGATCTAAAAGAAAAGTTAATAACTCCCAAACAAATAAATTTATCCAAATCCAATTTTAACTATAAATATGAGACCACTAATAGAAACTATCAATGTATTTAAAGTTATAGAAAATTCTACTGGGTATCCAAAATGGGACACTTTGTTAATGACATTTTCAAACGTCAATATCGTGCTCATGTTAAATGAAACACCCTGTATTTTATAATACAGTCATGTAATAAATTTAATTCCTGATTGAGAAAGAAAAGTTATCTTTTCGCCTGTATTTAAAAAAAATTGTCTATTGCTTTGTGTTGTATCAGCAATAGACCGTTTAGGCCAACACAGCAAATGAGACTCATGAAATATACATTACTGATATTGACTCATAGCTACCTCGTCAATTACATTTGATTATATTGAAGAAACGTATATATTTAACTTTTTTAGAAACACCTTACAATCTTTGAGAAAAATGTTTTGATAATAACAATAATTTCTAAACTTATTAGGCAAACACATATTGCAAGAATTTGTACCTTTGATAACCAAAATAAATGTGCATACTTTATAACGATAAAAGCTTAAGTTTAGCACATTATCAAAATAGAATAGATTCAAAATATTTAACTTTGTAACTGAATATTTATTAAGATTCTACAAGATGTTAAACAAATAATTGTTTAAATCGCGAGTAAGTCGGACTTGCTAATACACGCAAAATAACCTTGGAAAACTACTAGATTTTCAGTTTTAAATTAACTATGCATCAAATTATTTAATTACAGGGACGGAACGTAACAAACAAAGCAAAATAAAAAAGGCAGTGCAAGTACAAAAGCAATAAAAATGTATTTAACCTCAAGATAGAAACACAAAAAATTAAGTATTCGTATACCTCCAATGGTTAAGCATTTTCCTTCAAATTCTATGTAATAATAAATTCCGCTTTGAACTACAGTATGCCGTTTGTATGTAATACATATGTGAGAAAAGCAAAAATATTTGTTACATAAAAATTTGCAGTTCAGTTAGCATTAGTAAGTATCCGGGAAGTTTTAATTTTGGGTTTCCATTATGCACAAATTTACAACTATATATTTGCTTCGATTTGGTGATGATTCACTGTGAACTGGTTTCTTATACAGCTAATTTGCTCATACAGTTTACCTCTCGATATTATACTTTTAAATTTTTGCAATGCACGAGTTCGTTAACTAACACAAATAAGATTGTGTTAAAAGTATTAGTCAAAAAATGTATTTTAGCAAAGCTGCTTTATTTGCATATAGACTTAACTGGTTACATATATTTGGCCATTTATGTTATTTGGTTTTACTTTCTGATGCCTACATGTAGCTTTGGTTTTTGTTATACGTTGATGTGATCCGTAATTGTATTGTAAGTGAAAGGTTTTGCAATTGGTCATTAAGTAGTATTCGCATTCGGTCGGAAGTTCTAATTATAATAATTACAGATTCTATATTATTCATCCACAATAAACGTTTCATTTCCTTTTATACGGAATATATATGTGAATGTTTACAGCCGTGTGTATAAATTTAAGCCGTAAATGCAAAAATAATTACTCTTGAGGTACCTTAAAACGCATTACATGCGAATGCTAATCGATCATTTTTAAGACATAAATACAAAGCCATTCCTTTGTTATAAAAATACATTTCCCGTGCATAAAACATTGGCTTTATTTAGCGTAAGAACCATATCAATCTTGGTAACGCTTTAATCTCTATAGGTATGCATTAAAAACGCATTTTAGATACCGTGAAAGCAAATATTTTTCAATCGTTAGGAATTCAAATCTTTTGCATGTGCAAAATCCGTTGGGAAAGCAATTAAAGCTTTAATTAATCATATAAATTAACTTCCATATAACATTTTAAATAAAACATGTTCTAGAAGCTTCGGAATTAAGAGAGAGAATACGTCAGTTAATAAGAAATGTCTTAGAAATTAATTAAATAAACAAACGTTTATTCAAAGAAGAGCGCGAACATTAAAATGTATTAAAAATATCGTACAATCATTAAAAAATAATTTTATAGCTTTCACATTGCTCTAGAAAGGAGTACACGCGACCATTAACCTCGTTGTTAAAGTGTTTGTAAGTTTTTGACCATATTTCGATGTTTTGATAGACATCACACCAACTAATACACATGAATAGACTTGTTGAAAGTGAGTGATATAACTCACTTGTCCAGTATACAGGCTGCTACGTACACTCTTGGCCACAGAAAAATCTAGCCGAAATCCACAGAAAAAACTCTGCAAAGTACCTCACTAAAATTTTGTTTTGAGAAAGTACCGAAAACTTCGATTGTACTAACAAAAATGATTGCCGACAAAACAGTGGGAGGGGTGGTGTAAGTAGGGTCCCGGAATGCTATCGTGTGTGAAATATGTCTTAATCGGGAAGGATCTTTGACCCCAACTAATCTCGCAGGATTTCTAGGGAAAAGCCCCCAGAAAGAATAACAGGAGTGTGCCAAAATTTGAGATTAGGAGAATGATTATGGCCTAAAATTCACATGAAAAATCAATAAGTATTCTATTGTTAAAGTAAACATAAAAGAAGTGTTAACCATAAGGAACCTAATATTCCCATTTGAAACGGTTAACTGAATGAAAGGTTTCTAAAATCAAATGTTAGATGATCTGAAATTTAATCACGCCTTTATGTATTTGCAAAATAATTTATAACATAACTGGAACTATTACATTTACATTAGTTGTGAGAAACACCAATAAAAAAGTCTTTACACTATTACGCGATTATGTTTTCAACTATATTACATAGTTATGTTTTTATTACAAGTACACTATAGACATTATTAAACAAATATTAAAAATCAAATATATCAAAAATCTAATGGAAAACGTTTTCGATGAATAAAATTATTATATATCTTTTTAGTATAATAACAAAAACGTACTGAAGGAATGATTATAAATTTTATGCGAATAATTAAAAATGTATATTCACTTACAATTTTTCGAGGTTATAGTTTCAAAGGTGTTCATAAATACTTGACGAGTGATTTTTACCTGTAGATAACTCGAACACCACTAGAAGCTTTTATCTCTTGCTACTTTGAAACTAGTTATTCGCAAAATGCTTACGTCTAACAAAGTTGTCATATCTGGAATCAAGGTGCCTCAAAAATTAGAAGCAACCAACCTGGTATGGTGTTATCCGAACATAATTGACTACTTGCAGTCAGTCCGATAACCTATTCTTCAAGGTAAGCTAGCCTACTCAAGTTACATTTTAATTGTTTGGATGGTAAATACAAATTGTTCTATATAAAAAATTCTTCCCTCCATCAAATAATTCAAGATATCAGCGGGAGAATTTGTATAGATGAGTTAAGCGGAAAGGTTATCTAGAGTCAGAGAAAGAGACGGTTTTTATTTTCTATATCAGTGCAATTTGCATCTGAACTTTCTTTAATATCCAGAGGATGAAGTTACAGGCGCCAACATGATACATCATTAATTAAAACAAATGAATAATAAAACGGTAATACTTTGAGTACAAAATTACGATGATGTAATTATGTCTAACCATTAAAACCGCCGCAATAAATTTGACAACCTCTAATCTGAGTACGAACAATATATGATACAGAAATAATTTTTATATAAAAATGCATGTAACCTAAACATTATATTTCTTACAGGAAATAATCTAACCCTATTGGTGGAATTTACTAATACACTAATACAGAAACTATGACAATGAAATGTGATTATAGACTTTTGAAAAAACGTCACAAGGTAAACAGGATAGAAACACCGAATCTCTTACTAAATAAAATCACTGTAACGAATTCCAAAATAAGTTGCTAATAAAATAATATTAGTTGAGGTACTAACGTAAATAACTTCTAGAGTTCTTTTGCTAGAATGGAGATTATGACTGTTAAGATATATTGTGCTAGATCCTTTCTTTGCATATATTAAATAATATTAGAACAGCTATTTTAGAAAATTTCAAATCTAAAATCTTTCCTATTATTTAAAATAATGCTCCAACGCACAGAAATTCCGATAGACTAATTTTCTATATAGATTTGTGCATGATATGTGGTTTAATAATCGGTCACAATTAATTTCGCTTCATGATGTATTATGTAGGTCTAGTACCAATTTGTAATTAATTTCCAAGGGTCATCGAATGTGAAGCGTATGTCACAACAGTGTAACAATTGCTTCAACGTCAGAGTAAAAGACACCCTCCATAAATGTAATTCAGTAACGATGAGTGTAGCCGCGATTGGGGCGATAGTATAATGTTAATTTCCAAAGAGAGGGTTGGGACAATGTCTGTCATATGCAGCTTCATTCGATGCCCGATGCAGTAGCAGTAGTCTTTCGGCTACTTGGATTTTAAATTATACGCAATAAGAAATAATGCACTTGAACTTTGAACAGATATTTATTCGGAAAGCTTTTTTAACCTTTCACTGAAGTTTTCAAAAGCTTTAGTTAATGATAAGTTATACAGATCAAATTAACAACTTCAGTAATTATAAATAATAAACAAGATCTCGATGACACGATTTAGATTATATATGGTAAAAAATCCTTAATCACAAATTAAATTAAACTATGTAATATTTCGACCACCAAGTGGTGATCATCGGTAGCAAAACTTTAAATAATAAATCAGTTGCTCAAACACAATTCTGAAGATATCCTGTTTATTACATATGGTGAACTGAAACTTCGCAACAGACAATTGCCTAATGTTGCAATTAATACCTGATGATATTTTCGTTCCACATACGCTTTTGATATCCAAGGCAAAAAATTTTAGCTGTACCATTCTGATTTATACACATCGTTCTTAGGAACCGAGACTGATCATTCAATTAGAAAGATAAACAAACGAAATTGCATTCATAACTATTATACAAATTCAAATCCTGTCCGAGACATTATATTTTTCTTCTTTTAATCACTAGGTCAATTTGTGTTAATCATTTAGACTGTGCATAAAAGCCTTAGTTATTCGTCCATCTGATTGACTAATATTATAATTTAAAAATATCAACTTGCCTTCTGCAACTACCTTTATTTTATATACATATATATATATATATATATATATATATATATATATAGCTGTGGATTCAAAGGATTAAATCAGTGGTAAACATTAAAATTTCTACCACCCTGTATATAGAAAAGCACAAACTATTTACGCGCAAAATTTATTTAATTCATTTAGGGAGAACGGACAAGTATTGACGTATTTTTATAATTAATAATTGAAAGGTTAAAAGTGCATAAAGAAAAACAGTTTTAAAGCAAATAGAATACGCATAATTAATTTTAATTAATTTTAATCCAACACGTAAAAGCATAAGAGAACGCACTAGGGTAAGAAAATCAATAATTCCAATACAAAAGTTTTCGTAGTAACAAGCAAACGTTCGTTTTATACAAATACGACGAAATATAAAGTCTAAGAATTGTTGTCCTAAACGGTCGATAATTAACAAACACCTGCGTTTTAAAAAGGTTACATTCGTCGAAATTATGAGCATATTAAGACAGGACTTTATAGAAATATTTTCAACCGTCAGTTTGGTTTGAACAACAAGCTAACAAATTTCTTAAAGAGCAAGGGAAATGCACGATCGGTTATATAGAACAGATAGAGACTGGTAGAAAAGCGTTGATGTTGAAAACGCACGTACCATATACACGTGGAGTGGAGATGAGCTGTCAGCAATATCGATTTTCTATAATTCAAGTGGGGTTTTAAACGCGACAGACATGCATAAGACAGAGATGAAGATAGTACAGGCGGGGTTTTATGACGACAGAGAATATTATCATTGGTTAAAAACAGACAGTTTTCAAAACGTAGACAAACGCGAAGGTTGGGAGCGCTTTCGGATATATGGCACGTACACCCGAGTAAATTTCTGGAATTTTCAAGACGGTTGTATTCAAAATTGTTAAAATTTAGATTTAAAAATAAGCTTTTCACGTGAAGTGTGTCCGGGGGTAGGATTTTGAAACAATATAAATACTTAATCGAAATTACGTTCTCTTGTCTTCTCTTTGCTTCTATACTACTTTACTACGATAAAGTACTTAATGTTGACCAAAATAATAGTAGAGCTTTTTTGTGAGTATTAGATGTGTTGATAATACAGTAAATATAGTGCTAGCACGTGTAACTTATTAGTAGCGGCCTTCTATTTATTAACGCGAAATACGTGTAGTGTGTATTAAATTAATAGAGGTCCGGGTACTACTATACAAAGCTCGAAAATCAATAAATGGAAGCATAATATATGTGGGGTAGGCATCACAAACAACCAGGATTGTATGGTGATATGGAATGGTACTATGAAACGAGGCGCTTGGCTCGCAAATGGTGTTATCGTCTGTGAATCCGCTGAGTATCACAGCGCATGGTAACGAAGCCGAGGTGTTCTAGCGATAATTGTCAAAGGAATGGAAGTCTGAGGCATTCTCCAGGTAATTTATTTGAAATTTCTGTTGTCTGATAAACTTTTGTGAAATTTTGGTGATGTGTGAGTGAATTTTGGGGTTTATTTATGGTTGTATAAACTTATTGAAAAAGATACATGTACTGGACAATTTATTGGGGTTAAATATTGAAAAAGGGTGTATATAAATCTTACAAAATTTTATTCTGGATATAAATTGGATTGTAACGGGTAAACGGGTCTATAAATTTTGTATTAATTTATGCAAGGTAAAAGGCATATACAAAATAAACTGGGTTATTATGAGCTCACCATACTCCAGTGTACAGTCAATTTAGGGTAATATGTGGGGCCCATCTACTCATATTTTACTGAATTTGTTTGAAAATAATTAGAAGAATCAAGAACTTTAAAAACATATTACATTTTGAGTTTGTAATTAGTGTATCAAACTGTTTTCATACATGTGAATAATTTGTCTGTAAATAGCGGTAAATAAAAGGTTGTATGATTGTTGTATTATTTGGTGATTTTATTGAATGATGTGCGAGTGTGAAGGAGGAATGGTTGTAAATTTAGGTAGCCGAGACGAGGCACAGCTAAGCTAGCCATGGAAGCTGCTGAAGATTTTTGAAGCAGAAATAAAAGAGAAAGCAATTTTTTTTGTTGAAATTTGTGCATTTTTGAAAATAATTTGATGACACTGGTGAAGCATAAAACCTTAATCTACGATTCCACGGCAATATATATATATATATATATATATATATATATATATATATATTGATGAACTGGTCAGTATAAAATATTTTATGCTGAGTAGATGTATGTACTGGGTATCAAGTCCAATGAATATAAGTAAAGATGTTATCAAATTTTATTTTATTTTCGAGGTTTCGGCGATATTTTTGTGCCTTTGTCAAAAGATCTATATATATACATAATATATATATATATATATATATATATATATAAATATATATTGCTATGATATCGCTGTACTCTGATGTATTTAACGTTCAGTTGCCTGCTGCTCGCCGCCGTTCTGTCTCTAAATAACCTAGGATAAATTTTACATTTCACACAATTCGTTTTATATGCCTTGACTAGCTCAGTTTAACCCAACACAGAGTGCATGATGATACGATAACAGAGAAGTTTTTACCCCCCATTTTGTCTAATACTTCTCGCCTGAATGAGGTAAACAAAATTAACCAAAATTTATATATTAACCATTATATGTACAATTTGTAGCTCCACAACCTTTATAAAATTATTCGCTATTTAAGATAACTCCTAAATCAAAGTAACAGTATAAATCAGTTTGTCCCCAAATTATGACTCCCTTAAATCAGTTTAAAACCAGCAAAAATAACTCTGTATATTACTAAAAGTCCGTTGAACGTTCAATGACCTTCTTTCCCTTTTACGTAATTTGTATGTATTAATCAAAAATTTTTTATGACCCTTTACATAAATATCTGAGTACATGCAAAATTTAAATGTTCAAAAAGAAATTAATGCCTTATTCTATTAATGAATTTTATCTCTGACCTGTTGTTTTTCCCTGTTGAACTCTTGGTTGTGAATTCGCGTCTCTGCATGCACCCCAATTCTTAGAACTGCCGCTGTCTGCTGTTGACCAGTACCCTTGGGTTGTTTTCAATTGGATTTTCTTGTTGATTTTGTTTGATAACTGTTTATTGAATTGCGTGGTACAGCTTGGTTAAACACCCAGTTTACCACTTAATCTTTTACTTAGTTGAGTTCTTGACGAATTTCCTAGTTCTAATCTAGTTTAATACTTAGTTCAATACTTAATTCAATACCTAGTTCAATACCTAGTGCCGTTTTAAATGTCAACGGCGAATTTCTGGTGTATATTTGCACTTGTACTAGTATTTGCAATTTTTAATCACCAACCTTCACCTAAAAATCCTATTATTTAATTTGATAGTTCAACTTCGCGTGTTATCTCGGTTTAGACAAGTAGAGAGCATGCCTTGGTTGTAGAAAGACTGACCTTTATCAGCTCGTGCGTTATTTAAAGGTACGCCAACCCACCTGTTATAACTGGTTTACCAAGTTTATCTTGTTATTCTGTCATTGTATAAGCGCTGCACTTAGGTTAATGTCCATCTATTGGGTTTTACATGATATTGCTTATGCTATAACTTGTTAAAATGCATCTTGGAATCACGTAGACGTTAAGTTTTGTATTGTGGATTTTGTTAACCATGATACTTTGTACCTTTTCAAGTCACGTCCTCTTATTTTTATATGAATTTATTACTTGAAATCGCACGTAGTCAAAGTTATGATTCCTTTTGTTTTCGTAATCTGTTGGATTTATGTGTTGATTTTATATTAAAAATCAAGTAAGCAAATTTTTTTAATGACGTAACTTACATGCGTTTATTTACTTTTTGCGTTTATAGAACATGTTTGTTTTAAAAGATCTGTTTATTGTGGGCATTCATGGTTATTAATGCGTCGAGTTTAAAAAAATTTGTTTTATGACGCGTATTTATTTAAAGATTATGAATGCGTTGTTCCTCGTAAAAATGAATTAGATTGCGTACAAAGTTATTTATCTTACTAAATGTGATATATATATATATATATATATATATATACTGGTTGTTCAAAAAGTCACTCCGCGGTGAATATACCGAAATATATATAAATATATATATATATATATATATATATATATATATATATATATATATATAAATATCTTAGGCAGTTAATTACACAAGGTAAGTTGATAAATACTATCGTATTACAGTGAATGAGATGAACTAATAATTTAGACTTTTATACAAAGCCCAAATGATCATTCCAAATCGAGCTAGTTATTGAAAGAATGGAAAATATAAGGTCTTGGACAAGACTTGAATATATATTTTGCTGTGGATTTTTGGTTATAGTAGCCCTGTTGAATACAGGAATGCAAAGATTGCTTGCTTATTAGAAAATGTGAAGTCTTACCTTACTGGGCCCGTTTTCTCTTGCTAGCTCAGCGACAAATATGTTGTCGATTTTACGAAAATAAAATGAAGCAAAGAAATCTCAAGAAACATTTATGAACAGTCCTCAATATATTCAAAAACATCTTTCTTTTACACACATTATCTAAGTAATCTACTTACACGCGCAGATATAAATATCGCTTACAAATGCAATTTACAGCTTAATTTTAGAAAGAAACAATATTTTATAACTACTTACGTATTAACATAATCTTCATCTAATCCTTGTTAATTATTAGAAAGCCCCAAAATATTTCATATGTAGGTCACAAAATTTTCTGTACAATTTTCATAGATAGTTTAAATATTCTTGTATTACCCCGTTCCAAGGGAGTTGTCAACGATATCGAGCAGAAATTCTTGTAAGAATCAAAGCACCTCGAGCTTTGACCTCAAAATTGCTAAAATGAATCTGTTAATTTACAAACAATTTTTATACAAAAAATAAAAACTTATCTAGCTTAATCTATTTAATAATACACAAAGGGTCCTCTTAAGTTTGAAACAAGGTAATGCTTGCGCTCTGTGTCGTCAAATTCTTGCTGATATTTTTAACTTTATGATCACCTATTTTTGGTTATAATTGCCATTTAACAGATCATTTCCATTGGAATTAACTGCATCGAAAATCGTCTGGTTCGAAATTTTTAGATCTCCATCTTAGTTAATTTTCATACGTCAAAATATGTTGAATCAGTTTTGGAAAGTACTTTTTATTTTAATAAATGAAAATACTCGGTAACTTTGCACCAAAATACCTTATTATTTATATTAGAGTAATAAGTCGTCTTTGCTCTCCATAAAATAATTATCTATCAGTGATCGAATGTCTCATTACTTATATTCAAAACTTCAATGTTAAATCATCAATGCCGAAAGAACAAATGAATGCTTTAATTATTTTCGTCTTTATATAATAAAACAATCTTAATGCGTTATCGTTTCAGTAGTCTGCTATGTTAAATTTAAGCAGACCTGACTTCCCCTCAGAAAGTAATCGTGATTAAGGTATGTGTGCGTGTGTGTGCGCACGCGCTTGAGGGCATGTGTTATGTGTGTGAGTAAGGTAGTGTGTGTGTTTATGTGTGTTGTGTATGTGGTGTTGATATCCGTGTTACGTTCCCCTTCTAGAACCAGGACCGTTGGCAGCTGGAAATCCCAGTCGTCAAGGAAGATTGCTCAACGGATATTACCTTATCAGTCCGGACAATCGGTAGCCGGAAATCCAGATGTTGAAAAGGCAATGTAAGTGTGTTAATAGGTGTTTGTGTTTGTACAGTATTTGAGAGGTGTTTGTGTATGTATGTGCTTGTGTATGTATGTTTGTGTGTGTTTGTGTTTATTTGCACTCCTCCCCCCCCCAATACTAGAACCATCGGCAGCCGGAAATCCAGATTTCGAAGAAGAATGCGTAACAGATGTACTTGAAGTGTGTTTGAAATGTTAATTTGTGTTTATGTTTGCCCAGGTTACCAAAAGATTGGATTGAATTGGTCTAATTTTGTACAGGTTTGAACTTATACTATTACATTAAAAACTAAGTTCTTTCAGAGGAAAGGATTTGTTTGTTGTATTATTTGCCTCAGGTATGTGTAAGTTTGGTTTTTAAAATTTAGCGTTAGTAAAAAGAAAAGAAATTCCCTATTCTATTACCAAAGATTAACTTATACTACTACTGTTAGTTATTATTTGTTAGAGACGGGGTTGCTAATATGTAGGAGCATGCAAATTCTACATATTAGGGGGTTGAGCTGTTTCAAAGTTGGGTTGATGCTTTGATCTTGTTGCTTCTGGTCATCAAGAGTGGAGCTCTTGGAATTCGAGGAGATCGGTGTCCGGTCTCCAGGGCAGAGCTCCGGTCCGAGGAGAGGTAGACTTTTATGTCTCTGCCCAGGTAGTTTTGTTTCTGTCCATTGTCCTCAAAGATAACGTTGGTGGATGAGTGACGTGGTTTCTTGTGCGAGTGCGTTTAAGTGTAGAAAAAGGTTTTCGTTCCAAATCACCGCGTGTGGGGTATTGTTGAATAATGTTTGTTTAAGTGTCATTACACTCGAATACTAGATGTTCCGTGTTGCTATTTCTCCGCACGTGCATATGTTGAGGTCAACTAAATCCATGCGTTCTCTGTATGTTGGATAGTGTCCGTGGCCAGTTAGGTAATGAATAAATCTTTGACTGGACATCAGGTATTGGGCTTTTAAGCGGTCTTTGATATTTGGGATCATTGCATATACCCTGCTACCGGTTGTGCTTTGATCCCTACGTGACTGCCATTCTGCAAGTATGTAGTTCTTTATTTCCGTTTTCGTCGTCGGCAGTTGGGTTGTGTTTAAGATGCGTTGTAGTTGTTGGTTGTCATTGTGTGTAAGATAGTCCACTGCAGCTCGCTGTTTCAGTACTAGGTTCAAGGGCATAGTTCCCACCAGTACATAAAGTGCATCATGTGCGGTAGTCCCATAAACCCCCGTCAGTCGCAGTAAAACGCTTCGTTGTGTACTCTTAATTTTTTGTCTAGGTTTGATTGTGTTAAAGCGATGCCCCCAGGCGCTCGCGACGTATGATATCATGTTGAGATAAGCCTTGCACAATTAAGTGGTATCTTATAAGCCCTTGGGGCCAGCGTTGCGATGTTTTGCATTGCAGAAGTTGCACTTGCACACACGGTTTTTATATGTGTTAAATAATTCTGTTTTTCATGTTAAGCCCAGGTATTTTGTTATTGTGTTCTACTTATATTTACACCATCTAGTTTGATGGTGGGGTCCTTTGCCAGGGTTTCCTTCATCACAATATACGTAGTTTTCTGTAGTGTTATAGTCATTTTGTTGGTTTTGCACCAACTTTGTGTTTCGGTCAGGGCTACGTTAGCTTTACGTTCGATTGAATTGCCTTCAACCACCATCAAGATATCGTCGGCGTATGCAATCGTCGACAACACTTTGTCAACGGTGTCCAGCTTTTCCAGGGGTTCATCCATTACAATATTCTAAAATAGTTGTCCGCATACGGAGCTCTGCAGGCAACCCTTGTTTATATGCTTGGTAATGCTCTCCGTGCTTTGTACGGTGAGGTACCTGTCCCTGTAGTAGCTCCTGAAGGAATGGCACAGTTGTGATGGACAGTTTATGGTCGTATGTCCGGTAAAAGTGAAGGCCACCAAAGATTATTAAATGCGCCCTCTATGTATGCTAATATTAATAGGACGTATTTTTTGTGTGATTGCTTCATGGTTTGTATTGCTTAGTTTATGGCGTCCTCGGTCGATTTGTTTTCTGTGAAGCCGTATTGTCTCGGGTGTACTCTTGTGGTTTGTCTGTGGTCCTGTATTCGTTTACATAGTAGTTTTTCGTACGTTTTTCCAAGGGTGTTCAAAAGGCATATGGGTCGGTAAGAGCCCGATTGTTTGGGATCTTTACCTTTTCTTTTAGGGATAATCATGGCATTCGTCTGTTGCCAGATGTTCGGAAAAACAGTTTGTCGTCTGCACTCATTGTACAGTGCTGTTAGGGTCGGCGTTAATTTATCTTGTAGCGCAATGCCAATCTCCGCAAGGATTCCATCCGGTCCGGGGCTCTCCTGTTCTTCGATTGGCATAGTGCGGGTCTCGGTTAATCTTCTGTGAAAGGATCTAAGTTGTCATCTTGTCTGTTCCATGGCCGGTTACCTACATTGTTTGTGTCAATTACTCCTTGTCGTCTGAGTCGTTGTTTGTTAGTGTCGTCTTGAACGTTGTCATCAAGCAAAAGTGGTTGTAATAGTAGTGTCGCAGTCTCCGTCCTCCCACACCCAGTTTTTTATGTATATACCGACTTGTTTTATTAATGTCGAATAAGTAATCGGTGGTTTGATTTTACTCTGAGTGATTTTATAGGGTATCTCCCTGGCGTCAGTTTGTAAATGTCTTTCTACGAATAATTCCCATGACCTCTTCTTCATTTTTTCAGTTTGTGTACTTGATCATTTTTAACAATATTCAAAACCGCTACCCCTGTTTTCAAATTTCTTAATCTTCAACACGGCTGTTTGCTTTTTTAAACTTTTTAATCTTACATAACGGACGATGAAGTTGTAAAAATATTCTAGCATCCGAGCTCATACGATTCGGATAATTCTCTTTATACAATCACCTAGTTTCATACGCAGTGCCATTTGCAAGGCTGTACTTATGGTGAATGTCCAGTGTTAAGAAATTTTGAGCCTAACGTTGCGGCGCTAATTGTAACAAGCATTTTACTTTAAATAATTAAAAGACTAAAAAGTGTATGCCAACGGCTAACTTGGCTATTACTCCAAGGAAGAAATAGAAATGGGTTGGTGCTGAATTTATTTAGTTAAATAAAAAACAATGTAATCTTAAGTTGGACGGCACTGTATCTAACAAATATTAATCAATTTATTAGGGTAGATACAGAAAACCCTTTCGTGTTTGTCAATTTTAAAATCTTTTATTTAAGTTCTTGAATAAACAGAAAACATATGGAAATTCTTATCTCAATCAATCAGATTTCCTCAACAAAGAAATATTTCTAACTATTATACTTCTACACAAGTAAATACGTCTAGTTCGTATGAAGAAATAAATAATTTAATGATACAACATCCATATTTAACAATTAAATTATATTACAGGTTTTTTAACTTTAACTGCTTGAACAAGATTTACACATTCAATATCTTTTATCATGGGGTGTCAAATCTGGCAAAATTTTAGCTTATAAAAATGAAATTTTACGTGATCTTTATACAAATCTTATTTTGTTATAAGTAAAACTTTTAACATAATTTCAGTTCTGTTTCCCGTAAGCGAGAAAGTTCCAATTCTTATGAAAATTAAAGAATGAGTACTTAAGTGATTTTCTTTCACAAAATATTCAAAGTTACGAAAAATCGATAATTTTAAATGCAATTATGTTTTTACGAAACAGCTCCTATGGACAGAAATGATGGGCTTTTACGACTAGTAAAATGACTTTTCATGCTTAAAGGGGGGTGGGGGTTGTTTCATACAAACGGTTTTCTTTTCTAAATTTGTTTAAGAATTTGGTAAAATAAATCACTCACACTTAACAGAAAGTCTTAGACAACTACCACTAAGGAACCATTCTCATATAAGCTTCAGGCCATAAATGTTCATTCGCTGTCTATTTTTAGGTAACAAAATTAAAGACTCCAGATCAACTGTTCTTTAGTGAAGGCAGTATTATTGCCCTTAGGGTTTTTGTGCTGAAAGAATATAGATAGAGCACAGTCATACTTTTCACCACTAATTTTTACCATTAACGACTTTATTCCGAATTACTCGAAGGTTAAAATGGAAGTGATCAAATTATTAAATCGATACAGAAAGACGGTTTGACCTGGAAGATTTTATCTGTTCGGAATTTTATACTAATCGGAACAGATGCATAATGACTAGAATTGGCCACGCGCCGTGTTTATGAAACAACTTGCAAACCTTGACATATTTGTGAAGAATAACTTATTTACTCGAAATACCTAATTATAGAATGCTATTTAAACCAATTACCTTGTGGTTCATAGCAAGATTTTAAACACCTGAAGGGTTTTAATTTTGTTATTACAACAAAATATGGAATATAGTTTTGTGATAGAATTAAAAAAAAACGATAAATCGTTTATTGTTTTCTAGATGGGAATAAAAATGTATTATGAATATGTATAGTATTAAGAATGGAGAATAAATAATTTTTAGCAAGTTTTTCATTTTTTCATTCTTTTATATAAAATGGTTACACTCTAAAAAGAATTGTTACACCATACGCCCTTTGTTTGAAAAATTAACCATAGTAACACTACTATCAAAAAACTAAATTAAGTTTAGAGAATTAATTAAATTTTTGAGTTTCAATATCATAGACCAATGTGATTTTTGTTTCCTGATGTCTGATAGGGTTCCTTTATCTATTTTTGACTGCTGAAACCGAATTTGCACTCAGAATTTTCATATCACGCCCAAGTAGTAAGATATTTTTTAAAGACGGTTTACATTGTATAACATATTGTAAGGAACATAATTCGGCAGGTGACTCATCCTTGGTAACAATGTCTTAATGTCTGACTAAAGTTCTAGATATCACTGGAAAGGCCGATTTAATAAATAAATAGATATAGAAGATAAATAAAGAAATAATATTTTACTGTACAGTATGTGTTGCTGGTAGCCTTTATTAAATGTCACGAACGTGTTTAAATCAAACAGACACGTTTTCTTACGGATATGGCGAGTTTACGATTAAATCTAACAAAAAGACAATAACTACGTTAAACAAAAAAGTTTATGAGCTTTATTTTGGATGCAAACTAGGACACCGCATATCATTTTCGCAACCTGTGCTTTGAATTCAAGAGGATGGCTCAACGGCATCCGTAAGTTTATGTTGCAGATTGTTATTTTTGATGGACGAATCTATCTGGAACTTCACTGAAGTCGAAGCATGTTGAACAGTACCCAAACCTGTAATAGCTTTCACACCTGTTTTTCACAACCATAATTTACCTGTCCTCAAACGTCCAGAATCGTACACACTTCAGGATAATATGAATACTGCTGAAGATAATATTGTTAAACCTATGGAAGAAGACACGGCTTCAGAATTTCAACCATTGGATACAGGTACTCCACGTTTACTTTCACAAGATGAGCTTATCGACTTAGTACTTTGATTTACATTTGTCCAAAGCTCAATCCGAACTGTTGGGATCGAGGTTGCAGGGTTGGAATCTATTACAGAGTGGTACGCATATTTCAACATAGCGGAAGTGAGAATAAGGTCTTCATTTTATTACATCGTGTGATCAATTGGTGTACTATATAGATGTTCCCGGATAGATGGATGCATTAAGATGTAAATACAAAACTAATGAATGGATACTATTTATTGATTTATCCACCCTAAGCTTTAAGGGAGTTTTCCGCAATGAAAATTTGTACCCCTCTGTCCCTATTGCTCACTCATAACATGGGAAGGAAAACTATGACAATCTGAAAATTTTACTTAAAAAACCTACGTATACAGAACATGTGAAGCATATGTGGCGATTTAAAAGTCATAGCACTTTTGTTAGGAATGCAAGTACTGCTGTTTTCTCTTCGAATGGGACAGCAGACTAAAAAATAAACACTACTTTATAAAAGACTGAGAAATGCGAGAAAACCTTGTTGCTGGAGAATAGTATATTGTGTATCTAATAGTAAAGGCAATACATTCCTGGACGACAACGCCAATTGTTGGCCAAGGCGCTTGCCGATGCCAATAGCAATTGAAAATCCGGGAATGTGCTTTTACTACGAGGTGCATATACTATTTTTTCTGAAATCATATACAGTATTTTTGAAAACTTAAGAACTACTAGTGCATCAGTTTGTGAAAGAATGCACTACATTTTTTGCATTAAAATTTAATTGCTTATGGAATTGTTTGTATGACAATCAAGACAAACAAACGCAGTTTATTTATTGTGATAAAAGTCAAATTTAGTATTTCTTGCAAGTGCAAATATTATGAGCTCAATAAAAAGTAAAATGGACAGTGATTAATATGCCGACATGCCGGGGACACCACCAGACTTGGTAGACGCTGTTAAAAATGTAATATTACACCTATTGCCCAGTAAATCCAAAGAAAAATACGAATTCACTTATACGTTTTAAAGGTTTTTGCCGACGACAACCATACGACATCTCGATCCAAAAATCTAATGCTTATATACTTTTCCAAATTATCTACCAAGTTTAATACTTCTACGCTGTGATCAAATTATTCTATGCTGAAAGCAAATTACGTGCATTTTTAATACGTCAAGTGACGACTACAAACCTACGAAGTCTAAAATTCTATCCAGGGAACAAATTAAAACTTTTATTACTGAAGCACCGGATGGCATATACTTAATGAATCAGGTACGTTACGAATTGGGCCCTTTTAAAATGACCAGATATTTAGGTCGCCCAAATGAAGAGCTGTACCAATTAAATTTGACTGACATAGAAGATTTGAGGTCCAAACTTCTGATTAGAATACTAGATACAAAAAGGAAAAAAACCAAGATCATTTGTGATAAATGGAACTTATGTCTTTGTATCGGAAATATACTGCACGTCGTCCACAGAACTTTGAAAGTGTCCCGTTCTTTTTTAAATATTTAAAAGGTGTAATGCAATAAACAACATCAAGTTTAAAGAAAGGTTTATTTAAATATAAATCAAGCTAAACGACTACACATCATGAGAGCTTCTTACGTTTTTCTATATCTCTGAACAACAAGTTATAGTAACCCCTTACTTACTCCCTCTACTACCTTTAGGTCTATCGACGCACGCAGAAGGCCTGAAATATTTTACACATCCTCCGCCGCGGCGGCACCACTTAGCTTATCACTTCTTCTAAAGGATACAATAATTGTATTGGGCGCCTAATTACGGTGCCATTCGCAATCTTAACGTAACAGGCACGCACTTTGCCATCACGGCCGTTTATCACCTCTTTCACCAACCCTAATTTCCACAATAACCGTCGCTTATCATTTCCATGTATTAATACGACATCCCCTTGCTTAATCGCACACTCACGCGCATTCACGTTGTGATGAACTCCTCTTAATAATTGTAAATATTCTGCGCTCCATCTTTTCCAAAAGTAGTCTATAACGTTTGTTCTCTGCTTCCATAGCCTACGAATCTCATCCTTCATTAATAACACAGTCAACAAAAGGAATAGTAGCCAAAGCGTGTCCCAATAAAAAATGCGAAGGGGTTAACGGCATTAAATCTATAGGTTCACTACCTAGGTATGTGAGCGGGCGGGTGTTTATTGTTGCTTCAACCTCGGTAAAGAGTGTATTTAGTTGATCTAAATTTAGTAAAGAACGTCCTATCATAGCCCTAAGGGGCGTCTTTTACACTTTTTACAAGTCGCTCGTAAAATCCTCCGTGCCAAGCCGCTCACTCTACTATAAACTTCCACTTAATTTGGTGACTGTTTACGAACTCGATCAATTCTGTACTCGCCATCACTTCGTTTAAAGTCAATATTTCAAGTGATATTCTTTTAAATGTTTTAGCATTATCTGAGTAAATGACCTTAGAAATCCCTCTACGGGCAAAGAACCGTTTAAATGCACTGATTGTAGACGCAATATCCATTTTTAAAACAATCTCTAGATGAAGTGGTCGTATAACAGCGCAGGTAAATAAAAGCACATAACATGGCTTTGAGTGACAACTATCTTTAAAATACAACAGTCCGGCGAAGTCTAAACCTGTCACTTCAAAGGGCTTTGTTTGATGTATTCGATCTCTAGGTAACGGCGCGAAAGGATGCGACCCTGACTTTCCACGAAGTCGTTTACAGATAACACATCTCGCTAAAACGGACTTTATGAATTGCCGTCTTCGTACAATCCAAAACCATTTACGTAATTCATAAAGTGTTGCATTAACACCACTATGATGAAGAGCTTTATGAAACTTCATTATTAGTAGTTTACTTAAATGTGCATTTTTCGATAGAATAACGGGATGCTTGAGGTCGAAATCTTCTCTTAAATTATGAAGACGCACACCCAAACGCAGCAATTCATGTTTATCCAAGAAAGGGCTTAAAGTTGCAATATTCGATTTCCGTTCAATGCCCCCACCCTTTTGTAAACTGTTAATCTCCTAATAATGAACTTCCCGCTGAGCTTGCCTCAGTAAACATATTTCGGCCCTTTCAAATTCGTTTACGATTAAGCTCTTCATTTCTATATTATTTCTGGTTTTTAAATTTCCTATAAATTGTAAAACATACGCCGTTATCCGCACTAAACGATCAAAATCACTGTATCTGGAGCAATCTATAAATTGATTGCTACCTTTTGTAGTGTCGTTAATTAGTAAAGACATTTTCGATACTATATCGATCGTTGACGTAGATTTCTCTATCGTATTATTTGGCCACGTTTGTTCACTTTCTAGCAACTACCTAGGACCGTGTAACCAAGTTTCGGAATTTATTAAAGTACTTGAACTTATTCTGCGGGTTAATAAGTCCGCAGGGTTCTCGCGACCCGGACAATGTCTCCATGTTATATCTTTCGATATGGTCTGAATTTCTTTAACACGGTTAGCCACATATGGTTTCCACTTTGACGCATCGCCTTTAATCCAATGCAACGCAATCAGAGAATCTGCCCAACACACTACCTTTTCGATTTTAATTCTATTGTTCTGATTGCACCAGTTAATTCCTAACACCTTTGAACTTTGTGCATTTTGCGATTCAACCTTGCTGTTTACTTCGAAATCGTTAATCGTACATTTGCGTAAATTCATGGAGGCTCTTTGAAAAAGCTTACTTGAAAAGTCTTTTAAATGTTCTGCAACATTTCGATTGTTTACACTGACCACTAGATCGTCTACATAAAATACCCTTTCTAAGATTTCAATAAATTCAGGGTCTTGTTTTCGATTATTGATTAAATGTGTTCGTATCACGGAATTTAAAGGAAACGGGCTACATGTAACTCCGAATGTTACTCTATTCATACGGTACGTTTCCAGTTCATTGTCGTTATTGTACCATAAGAATCGATGTGCGTCTTTATCGTCGAAATGTAAATAAATTTGTAAAAATGCTTTCTCAATGTCAGCCGTAATTCCGATCTGCCTACACGAAAATTAAGCAAAATCTTAATTAAATCTGGACTTAAATTAGACCCCTTTTCTAATAAGTCATTCAACGATTTTTGTCCCGGGGCATGTGAAGAGGCATCGAAAACCACTCGCAAACGCGTTGTTTGTTTATCTTCTCTAAAAACAGGCCTGTGTAGTATGTAGTAAACACGATCGCCATTTGTTGTTTCAGCATCACCGCGGGATATTAACTCGGAATAATTATTATCCAACATTCCTTTGATAGCAGCGTTATATTCACATATTTTGTTAATATTGGTTAATTTAAACTTTAGCCTATGAGCACGAACTCGCGCGCTAATTAAATTATCATCTTCAATCACTGCATCCTCATTCTTCCACGGTAACGCTACTAAATATCGATCATCACTTTAATGAATGTTATTTTTCAAAAAATTATCGAAAAATCCCTTATCATCGTCTGCTTCTTTGGTTATACCTATTGTTTCCAAATCCCACATACTTTTGATCTCGGTTTCTGTCTTTATAACTGTCGCATGTAACACTTTCTGCAGATTTACTCCTATTGTTGTAGCATCAACTGGTATGGGACCATGCAAAGCATAACCAAATTTCGTGTCCACTGCTACTAAACCTTCGTTAAGACGAATATTTTTTCCTGTGACTACTGCCCAGTAATAGTCCACCCCAATAAGTATACTAATTCCATCAACAATTAACGTTCTATCTATATTAAACGGGATATTGTCAGCAAGCTGCAAGTTTTGATACTCTACCACGCTTTCTCTAGGTATATGTAAATTATCCATGCAAATTTCTGGAACTTCCACAGCTTCAATCGTTAAAATTTCATCTGTATATTGTCCCTTCAAAGTAATTAAAACGCGGTTGTAAAGTTTAGACGGTATTGATGAACTATTTCCAAACGCGGCAATATGAACCCTATGTTGTCCAACAATAGGTAAATTTAATACCCTTGATAGATTCTCCCTAATAAATGAAAGTTGACTACCCCCGTCCATTACTAATCTAATTAACTTCTTTGAATTTTCGCCAAAGGCATAAACACAAGCCGTTTGCAATAGCACATTTTTGTTTATGTCTGTCATCAAACTGGACACCGACGGCGCGGAAGTGTTTATTGAACTCTCGCCTTTCGTTAATTTCACTGTAATACCTGTCGTCTCAGTATTGTGTCTATCTTTACCTGGCTTAAAGCTTGGGTCGCATATTGTTGTTGCGTGCCTACCTCTGCATTCCTTACATCTTAAGGATCTATTTTTACAATATTTAGCATTATGGTTATTTCTCGCACAACGATAACAATTTCCTGCTGCTTTTAGAATTTCTCTCTTCCTTGCCAAAGGTCACACATTTCGGTTTTATGGTCTTTCTTGCAGAAAGCACAGCATTCAAGACGTTTGTTCGAGTGACTAATAAACTAGACGCGGTTCCTTTGTAATGCGTTCTCTTTTCTGTTGGAAGCATCTTTTCTTTACAATCTGCATCCGGTTTTAAAGCTTGTTCCAACGACTCGTGTTCGTTTTTAGGAAACTGCAACAAATACTTTACCTGGCGATCTGATGCAGTTCCTTTGTAATGCGTTCTCTTTTCTGTTGGAAGCATCTTTTCTTTACAATCTGCATCCGGTTTTAAAGCTTGTTCCAACGACTCGAGTTCGTTTTTAAGAAACTGCAACAAATACTTTACCTGGCGATCTGCATCTTCCTCTGACCTTGATGATGAACTTTTTAAATTATTCGTAATAATTTCTAGATGATTGGATGATTTCATTTTCATTTGTCGATAAAATCCTAAACGCAATTCCGTTGGCAACAACTTCATTAGAGTCGACTTTACGATTATGTTATACTGAGAACTAGATACTTCTAAAATTTCAAGAGCACGCATAGCTGAAGTGATTAGATTGTAATTCTTCCTTAAAGTGCTTACGTCATTTCTGGATTTTACAGGTTCGATTTTCATAATGCTATCAACATATTGTTCAATTAGCCGTTCCCTATTTTCAAATTGATCTTTTAATATATTCAAAGCTTCCTCATAGAATCTCCAGATGGAGGAAATCCCTCAATTACTTCAGCGGCCCTTCCCGTGACATACATTCGCAGGTAGTTGAATTGATCTCCGTTCGTTAGTTGTTGATTGTCGTGGATCATACTTCTGAATTGTTCCCAGAAAGGAAGCCAGCCCTTTGCAGTACCATCATATTTTGCTAACTGTACACGTTGAAGTTTCACTGACGTAAAGGACGGCCTACTTGCTTCGTTACTTACTGGTACCATATTCGTTAAATTCGAGTCAACCTCTATCTGCGATTTTTCTGGGCATTTTAATCTAAATTCCAACTTAGACATCGTAGTTACAGCAACCTCTTCATATTCATACCTTTTCATTAACTCGTCCTCTAGATTTTCCTTAATCATAGGTTCAATTTGCTTATCAATTTCTTTCAGATTGTCACTCGCAAGCTTTAACTTTGGCATAGCTGTATAAATGTCTTCAACACTGAAACTATTTTCTAGCATAGAATTTATATTATTAACTGTTTTAGTTAAGTGCGTTCTACAGATTGTTCGTTTTACTTGTTCCATCATGAAGCCTCGATAGTATAGCCGTCTGTTAAATATTCGCGTTCATGTTCCGTTGTTCCGAATATTTACGTTAAAGCTCGTTTATATTTATCACCAGATCTTCCCGGGTTTCAGCACCAAAGTTGTTGTAATGCAATAAACAACATCAAGTTTAAAGAAAGGTTTATTTAAATATAAATCGAGCGAAACGACTACACATCATGAGAGCTTCTTACGTTTTTCTATATCTCTGAACAACAAGTTACAGTAACCCCTTACTTACTCCCTCTACTACCCTTAGGTTTATCGACGCACGCAGAAGGCCTGAAATATTTTACACAATAGGCAAAGATTGCAAGCAAGTAATGGGTATACATCAGTTTGGAAAAATGCCTCAAATTGCAGCAAACCTTTTAAATTCACCCGATAATAATGAATACACAGGGCTCTGCTTCCGTAGGTCCTCCGCCACAATTTTGGTCAACGCTGGGGCAGATTTAATTGCATTAAAGCGCCATGGAGAGTGGAAATCCTCAAATGTTGCTGAAGTATATATAATGAATCCTATACAAGTAAAGTAGACAGCAAATAAAATATGTAAAGAAACATACACCGACAACTGTGCAGAAGAATTACTTACAATCGACAGCAGTAGTGCCTCCAGCTTTTCTGGAAAAGTTTAGTCAATATTTCATGGTTGTACAAATTGCAACATTACTCTAAATATAAATAGATCATAGTTGTTGTACCTGTAAGTAGTACAGACGTAAAATACTTTTAATAAAAAACTTCACTTGCGTATACTTTGTGAGATTGCTTGTTAGAGTGTATTATATTGTTTAAAGTGAGAATAAAAAACTGTACGGGAATAGCTATTTGTGTATTAAGAGCGGAAAGTGATACTTTGCCGCTTGAGACAGAAGTTTTCCCGCACGATACCTAGCGGAGCGCGGGCAATCTGTCGAAAGCGGCAACGAACTTTCTGCTCGAATTGCACATAAGATTTTTTTACGATCCCATTATTTTAAGATTGACTTTAAAAACTGAAATTATCAAATGGCATTTCATTAAAAATAACCTACTATACGTAGCAGAGTTTGTTTAGAATTCCGTATCCTAATAAACACAAACCTAATTAAAATTAGGCAAGTGTTTTTAAAATATGTTGCTCTAAAGTCTAGAGCGACAAAGCTGACACTTAATGTCATTTCGCGGAAAACGTAAATTTGCGGTGCGATTTCAAAGTGCAAAAGCCTTACTTTGGATTGTGATTGTAAAAAAATACTTTGAAATCGCAACGCAAAATTGACGTTTTCTGCGAACTGACATTAAGTGTCGGCTTTGTGACTGTAGAGCAACAAAATTTTAAAAACGCTTGCCTAATTTCAATTAGGTTTATGTTTATTATAATACAGAATTCTAAACAAACTCTGTTACGTATAGTAAGCTATTTTAAATGAAATGTCATTTAATAGTTTCAGTTTTACAGTCAATCTTAAAATAATGGGATCGTAAAAATCTTATGTGCAATTCGAGCGGAAAGTCCATTGTCGCTTTCGACAGATTACCCGCGCTCCGCTACGCGTCGCGCGCGCAAACTTCTGTCTGAAGCGGCAAAGTATCACTTTCCGCTCTTAATACACAAATAGTTATTCCCGTACAGTTTTTTATCCTCATTTTAAACAATATAATGCACTCCAATAAGCAATCTCACACAGTATCACAAGTGACTTTTTTTAATTAAAAATATTACACCTATACTATTTACACGTATAGTAAAACAACTATGATTTATTTATATTTACAGTAATGTTGCAATTTGTACAACCACGAAATAGTGGCTGAACTTTTCCAGAAAAGCTGGAGGCACTACTGCTGTCTATTGTTAGTACTTTTTCTGCACACTTGTCGGTATATGTTTCTTTAAATATGGAAACGATTTCATAAACAATTAGATTTTAATGCAAATATGTAAAGCATACTTTCATAAATTTATGCACTAATAGTTCTTAGGTTTTCGAAAATAATGAATGCGATTTCAGAAAAAATAATATGTGCACCTCGTAGTAAAAGCACATTCCTGGACTCTCGATGCTTTGCGCTGTCGTTCGGGAATATATTGCTTTTACTATATTAGATACACAATATACTATTCTCGTACCGTTTTTTGACGTATACTGGAATAGGGTACTTTGACACTTTATTTTGAGCTGACAAAGTAAATATTCATGATCGATTTCAGAAAAAAAATATTGCAAATCCTCCTCACGTTGATAAAGAAAGTTTTGCTACCATCTTTGCATTTAAAACTGGTACGAGTGAAAAACTTTATGAAAGCTTTAAATAACGATGGGAGAGAATTTCAATATCTGAGAGAGAAGTTTCTCACTCCAAATCAGGTAGAAATAAAAGAATGAATTTTATTGAGGCGCAAATTCGTTACATTATAAAAAACAGTGTATTGCATTCAAAACCGATCGAGATTAAGACCATTGTAAGCGAATCATTTAATCCATATCTTGGAAAATGCAAAATAAAAAAATTACGAACAAGTTGTGAACCTTTTAATTTCTAGATACAGAGATATGGGTTGCAACATGTCTTTGAAGTTTCATTTTCTCCACTCGTATTTGATTTGTCTTCGCGAATTTAGGGTCTGTGAGTGACGAACATGGTGAAAGGTTTCACCAAGACATTGTGTTGTGAAAACCGATATCTAGAGAATTGGAGCCCTACATTGCTCGTAGGTTATTGTTGGAACCTAATCAAGGATGCTCCAGAGGAACCCTAGTAATGAAAATTACATGAAAAATTTTAAAATTCGGTAGTGACATGGTATGCATAATTTGTGTTATAACAAATATAAACATTACATAATAAAACGTTCCACTATAAAAATATGAATAACTTTTAACAGTTGGTGATCGAAAAATTATATTAGCAGGTTCGTAATCAGCGCAAAAATCCTATAATCGCATATTAGGAAGCAAAAAATTACAAATTGTTGTTTGGTGTATTTCTTTGGGAAAACTAAAATCAATTAAAGTCAAAAGTTAGGAGTCGTTCGTTGATCTATCAGTATATTATTAAAAACACCCTGTGGTAACGTTACGCTCTCGCTCTAAGGGTTACACAGAAATGTTAGATTTCTATTTTTCACAAGTTTTGGTTTAGAGACATCTAACTGTACAGTACGAATGCAGATTAATTCCTATACACAATTTGCACAAGTTTAGGAATCCGAACTTTCTAACTATAACATGTAAATTTCTGTAATTTAAATACTTGAACTAAATTAACATTAAAATTAAAATGTCTTTGTGAATATACGGTTCTGTTTTCGTACTGTCTATATTACATTTAAACCAGAAGCGTTGCTAGATGATGATATTAGATCTCTCTCAATTCGCGACTGAATACGTTATAGCTTCAGCTTCCAGTTGCTTCGAGCCAAACAGTTTTGCATAAGATAGGACAATTGCTTTTCCCTTGATTCGTTCTTTTGTAATTGTAAATTAAACAAAGCTTTTGCAAGCCTTATTGTTTAAACTGAAGCTGTAATATTCAATGCCTTTATTAGCAGTTCATCATTTGCTCTATGCAAATTAGCAATAAACTTGAAATGGAAGCTGCTAATATATTACCATTACCCATTCTTATGATAATTATCATAAGAATTAATGTCAGAACTTTCATAGACATACATACAATTAAATTGTGAAACCTTATAATATTTTTCTCTTCTTTTTCCTGTTATGCACTTCTAAAGTCAGTAAACATGTGTCATAAGAATTGGTTTTTTTTCTCTATATCTACTTACACAACACCGATATTCAATGAAGGGTTTTTTAAGGTAAATAACCCAAATTCAGACACATTTAGGAATTTGCCATTAACTTTCAATAATAAAATGAAGTCCTTTTACCTAGTTTGAAATATTTTGCTGTTGTTAGTGAGTAATAGATTTTAAACAATGGATACTGACCAATTTGCAAAAAAATTTGTTAATATTATTGTAATTAATGTTTTTTATAACTACCTTAATATCACTGAATTCGAACAGTCAACATACAATTTGCTCCGAAAGCAGACATATTAATGAATTAAACTAAGACACGTTCCTTAAATCAGACACTTTGATAACATTATTCCAATCGATATAGATACCATTAAGTTTGTTTAAGCTAATTATGATAGAAATTAATAGAAGAATGTTATAAGTTTGTTTCTAAACAAATAATATTTCGCTAATGTGCATGTGAGTAGTTTATCTAAAGGATGTGCTTGAAAGAGGTGTACGAACTTTAGTCTGTAGTTGGAATCCAATGTAATAACACATATTTCATTTTTTGTAGTTACGGTACTGCATCTCTAGGGAACCGCAATAACTGGAAAGCCATTCTAGCAATCGATGAACCATCCACGTTAGACCAACATTCTGGTAACCAAATCACTTTGCTACGTACCTAGACGTAGTTGGGAGAAACGTAGAAATACTAGGCTAACTACTAACGCGAAGAGTGGGGGATTCAGCTAAATACCAAAAAATAGATCATCGACCACGATGATCTATTAACAATAAGAATAAATAAAGGATTCTATACAAACAAGCAAAAGAAATAATTTAAGCGTTACTATTTCAAAGCAAACAATTATGTTATACGAACAATTTAGTACGTTAGATACGCAGTGCGCATCTCGTATTTTACAGAAAATAAAACTAATAGGTAATGAAAAAATTAAAGTGTGAGAGCTTTTGTCAAACATTTTTTTAAATCGTACAAAATACCTTTTGCAAAATAAACTAATCAGTATAAACGTGTGGAAACTTTTGTCAAACATTTTTAACAACGGTACATTACACCTGTAGAGCGATAATATCGATTCGCAGCAACAAACCATAGTCCTAGAGTGTCACGTTTCTTATCACGCAACTACACCAAACGCTGATAAGAAGTATTCCCTTGATATACACTGCATGTGTCGGGATACTTAGCTTGCACGCCATTGGAAGTGAATCAGCACCGCATCGCCACGGTCGTCGGAATCTATTTACCCTGTTACCATAACGGCACTAGCGATCTACAAGCAACGGCACTTGGTCTGTGGCAAAGAACAGTTGGGCCTACATAAGACAGAACCAATTTGGCCTCCAGCTAAGAGCTAAAAAGAGAATCTGATTAGGATGGGTTAGCGCGGAAAAACTCAGCGATACACGCAAGATACCTCCTACTTGTCGAACAAAAACATGCATCGCTCTTGAAGTACTGGGACGAGTAATGTAGAAAATATTTCAACGCACAAGCTGCAGAATCAAATTAAAAATTGGTTTAAATAACACGAATTCGAACTGCAATCCTCGCGTTATCAAAGCGCAATTAGTAAACTGGAAAATACACTATCAAATAATACTAGGATTCATTATTTCGACAAGTCTTTAGATGGAAAACACAAGAGAAAGCAATTATACGTTATCTGATTTTTTCACAAATTAACGGATATTTAAAACAAGGTATTGACTATTTAATTTATCGAATAAATTTCCGTTTTAAAAGCAAAATGGATTTGAAGTAAAATTATGTTAAAGCGGGTTTATTCTGAACAGGTACACTATATAGGGTATTGTTAGAGAATTTAAGAATAGAAATGGAATTTATTCGAGCGGGTATTGACTTAACCAGGGGAAAAGAGGGTATTTAATTTATGTTGAAAAATAAACGTAGCAAATTCTGAAAAAAAACGATCATTAGGTTTTGATTTGTATATTTATTGTACATTTAGACTATACATTCTTTTTAAAGCTAGTGACTAAGTGTCGAATAACATTAATGGTATTAGTGGTACATTTTACTACATTCATAATATAATAAATGAATTAAATATATTTGTACATTATAGTGGAAGTTATAACTTAAAAAAAAATCAAAGAGAATTTACTTTTTACAAAATATTTACAAAATATTCTACACTTATAATACAATTACCAAACAACATACTTTACATCCGTTTGAATTTTGGAAACAATAATTTCATATTCTAGGTCAAATTAGTAACTATAATATAAATAACATTCATAGTTATTTTTAACCAGTTACAGAAAAATTTTATTTGACCAATGTATTATTGCCAAAACGAGTGATCGCAGCGAGCGAGTTTTGCAAACTACATGTAACACTAGCACGATAATTATGCATACATGGTATAGAGAGAAATATTTTTTCAATTTTTGTCATTTTAAACTCCGTAGTAAAAAGCTACATGAACAATGTAATGAAACCTCAAATAATTTACAGTTTAAAATGGAACTATTGCATCCATATTATTAAAATATAATATCAAAATAAAAGTGAAAGTACATGGCACATTCTTTCAAAACCAGTAATCAAAAAACGGAACTTTACAATACCAAAGTCGACGTACGACGTAACATTGACATATTTTTCATGACATCAGCTTATAAGCGTTGAACTGAAAATATTTTCAAGCATTCCAATGTTACTAAAAACATTGTAAATAATTTATATAGATAGAACTTCATAAAATTTAAATGCGTAGGAACGAAAACCCGACGCAGATGTGTTAGTAAGTAGACCGTGTGAACATTTAAATACATACTTTTCCCATGCGCCAAAACAACGCTTCATCTTATCTGCACTGTTGCTACATAGTTTGAATCAATGAAAATTAGAACATCACATAAATCTCCCAGGGCATTGTAACTTATATATATCATTGAATCATAAAAGGAGGGAGTATTGAAACACAGTTTATCAGTTGCGCTGCTCAAACGGTTATGATTAAAAACGACAACCACTATCGTCGAGTGACAATGTAATAAGTAGCCGGACGTACGGTAGCTTTATAAATCTAAGCGTGCTTAGTGAAAGCTTTTAGACACGTTTGTGTAGCACAGATTCAAAAAGTTACTCGTACGAAGTGAAAGTGGTTTTGGTCCTCAAACGCTTTCAGCAACATTTCGTTGGAACCAAAGGATTACTTTATTATCAACTCATTACTGTCTTACATTATAACGGCCACTTGTTAGTCAAAATACGTTTTTAAAGGTGTTACATTAGGAAAGAGAAAAATAAAAAAATGTGGGACGTCACTGAAAATTCTTGGAATAAAAAGCATTAGTCAGTAGTGTGTTTGAACGGAACTGGAACTCCACATCTTAATATACTTGGAGTCAATCTCGCACATTTAATTACCTATTCAGTGAATCCATAATCAAAACAATTTAATCGCGTTCTAACGTCGGACCATTTTATCGGTGTATGTCGTCCATGTTTTACGATGAACCAATAGGAATATCTAACGTCTCGAGTCGGTACCAAAGTGAGACGGTCTACTGCCCTTGATTCCGATATTTGCTGGGTTTTCGGCCATCGGAGCACTGACGGGTGAAGCGTCGAGCGTTGCAAACACCATCAATTCGGCTAAAAATGCAAAGAGGTATTTTGACAAGAACTTGTATCACAACAGAGGCCTGGAAGTGAAGAAAATCGGCAATGGATTGTATTTAAATCCGTACAAGAAAGGTAGCGCCTTATACTTCAATCCTTTTCAAGAAGGTTCAAAAAACTGACGACTACGACGATAAGGGACGCTAGGTTCATCACCCACACACCGCCCATGTGTGCGTTGACTCTATCTGCGCAAATATGCTAAAGATGTTCCGTATTTTAGAGGTGTGTGCATGCGAAACTAGCTACCGCTAAAAAGACGCGACGGAAGCTTAGCACCACCGTGGCGAAACGAAAGCGGCAATATAAGTTTAGACGACGGATTGAGTCCGAGTATGCATTGGGTGGGTTATAAAAACGTGTGGCTTGGTGGGTCTTTACACGTGCAACAACGTTAAAAATATTTACAAGAGAAATAATAAGACAAAGAAATTACCATTGATAAGGAGTGCTACGAAATAGACGTGCTAAACACGTACCTGAAAAAAAAAGATTGGAATCGGCGCAAGCCAACAAAGAAGTTAATTCGGCTGTGACGGAGTGGTTAACAACTAGTTTTCTTTAAGCGCTAACAATAATACTCTAAAATCTAAAATAAAATCGAAGTACTCTGTGGACCTCACGAAGCCCGGCAACATCAGTCGAATGCTAGAATTTTGCAATCGAATCTTAGAAGAAGGCTGTTCCCATACGTCCGATCGCGACGTGGAATTAGTTTCAGTGTGTAACATTTTCGTAGATACTAACATTATGACGGGCGCGTACCGCAATCACCAAGTTTGTCATAGCCATTACGAATTTGGAATAACCGTGCCACCAGGATACAGCATAGAACAACAGCCCTGCAATATAATTAGTTTTCCTCTGTGCGTGGACGAATTCGAAAACATTACGTTGCGACTGGTGAATCTTCGGGAAAACCGGTTAATTCGAAAAGCACGTACTTATGCGATCGTCTAGAGCTAGGGCGCAAATAATAAAATAATTAAGTCAAAAATGTGTATAGTTTACGGGGACGAGCATCAGCAGCATCAAAACCATCCGTGTACAACGTCCATCACAGCCGTCAAGAGACTAAAGAAACAATTCACTCGTTGGACATTGTTATCAACGTCAAAGTCGTCAAGAACAAACCTATGTAAAACGCAAAAAAAGTTCTTGAAACCAGCAGTCGTTCGCAAACCACTGTTAGACCTTTAAGAAATAAAAAGCGGTAGATGCGTGTAAAGCAACAGTATCAGCGTCAGGACACTATCGAATAATATTAAAAAGAGGAAACTCGTTCTTAGTCGTGTAGATGCAAATTTTTAAAAAGCAGTCGACTACAAGCTTTTGCATCCTAGAAAAAGACAAGAACAACAGCAACAACAGGCTACAACGTAAAAATAAAAAAATATGGTGGCAAAAAGCTTGGAGATTTTAGCAATACGAAAACGGTTGCAGATCACATTTCGTAGGTGTTAGTTATCCATTGAAAAAACTACAATTCGACGAGGTTACCAAATTAGACATATTTAAAAGACCTTGCTACGAAGAAACAATTTCGTAGGAAGATTATTATTTGAATTTGCCCCTCACACGGAACGCAAACCATGGCGATAGAGTGATTATAGAAATTCAAAATTCCGATGTAATAACAGCAACCTACGACAGTTACATTAATATTAAGAGTACGTTTTCGGTGCAAACCGAAGGTAAACCGTATACGATAACGAACAACGCAATATTATTTTTGTTTGACGAAATACAGTACAGAATGGGGAGCACGGATGTGATTGACGTTTGTAAGCAGCCTGGTATAACGTGCACGATGAATGACTTCGCTTCGTATCACAAAAAATACAAGGAAGACCACGAGGCGAAAATTATAAACGAGTCGTCGTAAATATGCCTCAAGGGCTTATTTTAATTAGATCTAAGAAGGACGTCAATTGCTACAAAAACGACCGAAACGAAATAACATTCAAAATTACTAAAATATCGTGGGAGGTTCCCCATTTAAAGCTTAGCGATGAATCAAAATTAAATTTATTCCATCATTTGCATAAAATCCTAGAATTGTGTCTTACTTTCGTCGCTGGGAACTTCACGAATTGCTGTCCTTTCCAGCTTCAAAGATTCACATTTGACGTATTAAGAAATCGAATGAATTAGAAAAACTCAGATGGATTCTATTTGCTCTTCAGCATAGATAGTACGACAATACCAAAGCAATCGGCAACACGGTTCGATCACTTCGATCTGACAAATTTAAAACTGTACCATAATTGTCAAGAATCTTCACTTCAAAATATAAATTCAGACTTTGCCGATAACGACTATTCCGTGTTCGTAATCGATTGCAGTCGTCAAGAAGAATCTATTAAAAATTCAGCCGTTAATATACGTCTCAAAATCGAATCTAGCAACATTTTCGATCAAATCACTAAAGCATACTACTTAATTTTCCACGACCCTATATTCGAATACGATCCGTTTACTGAAATAGTTACGTGCCATATTAGCGAATAATAGACATAAAGGTTATTAAAGAGAAACAAACTTTATCAGTTACAAATATGGATATAACAGTCGAACAGAATGCTCCTTATTCTTATTTTCGAACACGTAAAAGGCACGGCGAACTTCTACCAGTCAGCATAAGATGCATCGTCTGCGGACTTTCAAAGTGCGGTAAAACAAGCCTGATTTTGAGCTTGTTACTGGCACCTAAGGGGCGGAATTTGAAAGGTTTACATTTATTCTAAGTCGGTCTTTCAGTTCAAATACGATTTCTTAATTCGAGCCTTGAAACCGATCAAGGGCTAGGCTATTATAAATTTAGAGAAAATTCCGAAATAATTGCTCCGTTTCTGTAATCACCATTTAAATCGCGAAACATCATCGCAGTTATGCTACAATTGTAATAATCGTACATGTATACCCCACCACAGAGAGGTAAGGATGGAGTTCTGACGCATATTTACCACCTCCCATTATTTTTTCTCGTACGGAACCATGTAAATAACTTTTGCCGTTCATTTACATTTCCAATGCTCCACCTGAAGGTACTACATTGGCCAGGAGGCGAGTTTTTTGTTGCCTGGAAATTTAGAATTTTTCCAAACCCTTGCCGTTCTAGGTAAGGTAGGGATCTTTAACGTGCGTGACAACACTCACACACGGGACCTCCATTTAACCCCTCATCCAAACGAGGGCGTAATTTTTGTGAAAAATGCTCACCTGCCATTTTTCAAGCAGTCGGCCGTGTCGGGATTTAAACCCAGGCCCTTGGGATCCGTAGTCTTACGCTTACTACATTGATCCACGGCGACGCCTAGAAAAATAACCTTTGCCTCATAATTGAGCTGAAGTAGTTTTTGGTTACTTCCTCCCGCTACTTTATCTATAGAGCTCGCCCTAATAGATTATAATCTCCCGGACAACTTATAGGAATGCAAAATGTCTTAGTGTATGCCGACCACGTTATCGGGGATTCAATCGGAATCGCAGATAGTCTTGGGTTTAATTATTCGACTTTTCTATTATTGCTGTTTAAATTCATCACACAACTGTAGCAGACAAAAAAACGCAAGCTACTTCGTGGACTTGAACCCAGAATCTCTAGAATTGTAGCCTTGCGTAACTATAAATTATTTAACGGGCTTTACATTTCTTTTTGAATTGATTCAAGCCCGAACCTATTAAGGTCCCACTCTCTAGTCGGTTGACACCCGTATAAAGTGGCTGCCCAACGTTGGGGGTTAATGTTTGATAGTGTTTTATTTTTCGTCTACGCCAAAAGTGACGGTTTTTGTATAAAGGAAATGTATTAAAAGTTAACGTACTCTTTTGTTTAATTTGCAATTGTGATGACTCAGGAGCAGCTACAATTGCTGTAAGATGGAGTAAGGAGGATTGCAGAAGAAAATCGTACACCTTCTTTAAATCCTAACTAAGTAGATAATGCTGTAAATCAAGGTAACTTCTCTAATTGCACATCTTACTTTTTCTGGTTCGAGACCTGAAAGTGTTGAAGCATTTATAAATGCTATTGAAATTTTCGGCAAATGTGTAAGGATATCCGAAGAACAGTCGCTAAAGAGTTTAGCCATGGTTTTAGACGATAACGTCAGTATCTACTGGCAGGGTATAAAATTGTCAATTAATACGTAGATTTCCGTTTTAGATGTATTACAGCATGCATTCGGGTGTTCAAAACCGTCTTATGTTTTTTAAAAACTTTTCTCACAAGTTCAAAATGATTTTGAACTTACTGATATTTTTGTGAGTAAATGTCGCGCATTGTTATCGCATTTACCAAATCATCCTGTTTTCATGAACACTACAAATAGACATGGTTTACGAATCAGACATCGTTTATTTCGAAACGATTTTGAAATCTTTGATCAACTTATTTTAAAGGTCAGGACTCTAGAAGAAGTATATAAGGAATTAGATGAACATCGCGCTAAATAGTCAAGTGGTTCGATCCGGTCATGCTAAAAAACAATCAAAAGTTTGTCCAAAAGTGCAAATATTTCCATAATTTTGATTACGTACAATCTAACTGTCGTATATGTGCGTTAGTAATGGAATAGTTTGTCAATAGTCGTAGAGCAAAATGTTGTCGTTAAAGCTAAAATTTTGACACCTGTTCAAAATGTTAAAACAAATTTGAATATTTTTGTTAAGGGTGTAATCTGCGTGGTTATATTAAATCGCAATGCCTAAATTGCGCGCCACCAAGTAAGAATACAACACAATATACTGCACCGGTCTAAATTCTGGCACATGATGTATGTATTAATGACGTGTAACGTCCGTTACTTTATACAATCATTAACGGCTTAAAATTACTCACCTATGTTGACACGGGAGTCAGTGTGGTTTAGCCGGTCACCGCTTGCATGAACATTTGTTGTCGTAAAATGTTCCATCAACTTCAATGGTAATGAATATCGCGTTAGCTGATGGCAAACCTACGACAATTAATACTGAAAAGTTTGAAACGCATACCGATTTGATGAATGGCCAAATTCCCGTATCGTTTTTGCTGTTCCAGAATATTTTCATTCTAAAACATTGTTAAGGATAGACGTTTTGCTAAAGCGTATATACATCTCTAAAATGCAATGGTTTTTCGAAGATTCGCCTTCGCGAATATATTCATTCTGTACTAAATCCGCTGTTCAGGCACAAACCGCTGTAAACATTGCAGAAATTCATTCTCTTCGGGAGAATAAAGGAGCTGAATTAGATGCTACCAAAAAGAAATGAATTAATTATTTAATTTCTAGTAACTGCATTGGCCAGGAGGCGAATTTTTACCTGAAAAATTTTGAATTTTCCGAACCCTTGCTGTTCCAAGCAAGATAGGCATCTTTAACGTGAGTGATAACACTCACACACGGGACCTTCATTTTACCTCTCATCCGAACGAGGGTGTATTTTTGTAAAAAATGTTCGCCTAATATTTTTCAAGCGGACTGTGTTGGGATTTGGGGTCTTGGGTATAGTAGTCACGCGCATACCAACTACGCTACGAAGCCGCCTAATAATGCCACCGTATAGATTGTCACACCAAAATAAATTCTTGTCCGTGTTAACTCACCTACAAATCAAAACGGTTCGTTTCTCGTGTGTACAGACTATCGTCGGGTAAATGGGATTAGAGTGCCTGATCGATACCCGTTTCTGCGAATTGATGATATTTTGCACTTGGTCAAGTCAAATGTAGTTGTGACGTCATGGTACTTAAAGACAGGTTACTGACAAGCTCCTGTCAAGAAAGAAGACCGTGATAAAACTATTTTTATTGCGCCTTTCGGAATATATAGGTTTAATCGAAATCATAAAAGAAGGAAGCATTGAAACACAGCCTATGAGTCGCACTGTTCAAGTGGTGATAATTAAAAACAACAACCACCACCGTCGGTGACAATGTAATAAGTAATCGGGCATACGGTAACTTTGTAAACCCGAGTGTGCTTAGAAAAAGATTTCGGAAGTGTTTGTGTAGCGCTGATACAAAAAGTTACTCGTACGAAGTGAAAGTGGTTTTGGTCTTTAAACAGCAAAATTTCGTTGTAAATAAAAGCTTACTTTACTATCAACTCACTGCTGTTTTGCATGAGGTCGCCCAAGCCTTGGAGAGAGAATACCAAACTGTAAGTCGTTGACTTGTTTCCATCTATTGCAAACTTCAACAGCGTTTGACTAATTTTTTTATTAAACAAGCATTTACTTGGGTGCATGCTTGATTGTAGCGATTTAAAATCAGAAGAGTACCACCATTACAATTTCAAGAACCGAGAAATACATATTTAGCTTAATTTGATGCGCATATTTAATAATTTACATTTTTTATGTAGATTTGACTAAATAAGGATAAGTTAGTTCATTAATATGTTTTGTTGTAATGATATTTATGTGAATATAGATTAAATGTGTAGATTGGAACTTTTATTTGCAGATTTGTAGTTAGTAATTTCAGGAAACAAGAAGTGTAAACGAGGTCCTAAGATCGGAATTGCAAGAATTTAGTAACAATTATTTCAGTATCATCTCAGATATCACCTACCGTCTGGCGAAATAAGCGATAAATTATAGGTGAGGTTGGCGCCCAGCATTTTATTCGACTGAGAGTTGAAAAACCTCTTTTCAGGTAGGTTGCACGTGTTAAAATTGTATACCCCTCAATGAATTTCTTTTGCTTTTATTGAACCCACCCCTCGCCACTAGAACTAGGTGGCTGTGAATCTGTAACGTTTCAGTCATTGGCGTCAAATTTACACGTACACATTAGACAAATAAAATGTCTTTTGTTAACGTGTTTCGGTTAAAGTTTTTTCAAATCCTGTTTTAAAAGGAATCAAAATACATTTGAATTGCATTACTCGGCTTTAAAACATCAGTAGCACAATCCATTGTACAAGTATAAATGCAACTTTTATCACTTTTCTTGAATGTTACCACAAAGTTTGTATAAACAGACAATTAATTGTTCGTTGTATAGTAAGTTAAAATTCATAACGGAAAATTTATATACGGATATTCTTTCACATATAGAGGAAACGGCTAATTTAGCATCAGCTAAATTAAGAAAAAGATACGACGAAGCAAATGAAATTAGAAAAACGGCGTAAATTTAAACGGGTAAAAACTATTTGTGAAAAGGTACTTTTAGCAAACTTTCTATTGATAAAAATTAAGAGGTATTCACAGTATAGACACTAACTGCTCAATATCAAAGACGGAATCAATCTTCAAAAGCACTTATTTTGGAAGTTTCAATATAGTCATTTCTGTTTTTTAGTCTTAAAGTTGAGTATCTAAATAACATCTTATATATTCAGTTACGTAAAAACTCAGTACCTCACTAATGATGTAACGAAACTGATCGTGAAAAATTTGAAATTACATAACGCAAAAACAGCTCTTAAAAGTATACTTTCACGGCGGGGTAAATACTGTTTAATATTATAATAATATTTGACTTGTATCGACAAATACTAAATAGCGAAAAATTTCAATAAGTTTTTCGATTCGAAAATTTTATTTTAAGTTTGGACGGTTGCCTGAAGACTTGTAAAACAATTTGTATTAAATAAAGGGAAAAGAAAAGATACAACTTTATATTTGCCTGATCAATAATCGACAACATTTAGTGCAAATACAAACATTTTAATTAAAAATGTAGTTTAGTTTGATTTTCGCCGATTTTTAAAATCGTAAGTAGACTTGGATATTTTAAATTAGTCAAGTAATATGATTGTTTAAGATCTCAATTAATACTTCGATTAAATCTTCAATTAACACTTTAAATATCACTGCAAGTATAAGCTTAAATACTAGTTTAACTTCTAGCCCTCGATCAAGTTCAAGCACTAGTCAAAATCTGTTAAATCTATTTGGTTTGGATCTACTACAATTAAATTCGTGGTAAATTGGTTTTTGACTAAGACCTGGTGAAGATCTTATACAGTTTTATTCGAGAATCTATCCTTGTCACAGGAGTTGGTGTTCAAAGTTTCGAAAACGTTAAAAAACTGTTAGGTTTGGAATTAATTTAAAACTTCTAAGTAAAATCAGATTAGCTTTTAATAATTCTGCTTTTCTGCAATGGACTTTATGAAAATACTTAAATAAGCATTTTGTGATTTCATTAAGAAAATTTGTAGCTTTAAGATATAATTAATTTAAAAATTCATTTACAAAATTATTTATATAGCAAAGGGCAATTTACACGTATCTTAGATAAATAGCATATTTTTAAAGAAGTAAGCACGGTAGTTAGAGTACTTGGCCCTTGAAGTTAAATGTAAATTTATTCGGAGTGTAAGTTGAAACTGATATTTGTTTTGTATTTCATGTAATTTATACTGCACTAATTTTTATTTTTCTTTATATTGTAAGTATCTGTAAATATGTGTACACTAAAAATTTTAACAAAGGGTCTTTCTTGTTCTATCAACTGAATTAGTCGATGGAGGGGATTCTCAAGCTTAGATTTGTGTTTCTACGTCTGTTGAATAGGGACGAGAGTTTACTTCAATATCACAGCAGATAATTTTGCCGCCCAATTCGTAGGGCTTGTTGTATAGATATCACGATAGGTGATCCAACTGTAAGAACACGATTCCACGAAAGTGACTCGATCTTATCACACACGATAAAATTGGGGACTCAAGGAAAGGAGCTCGATTTGACAACAAAAGAATCACTTAGATCAGAAGGGATGTTGATAGAGTCTGATGATAGTTCTCTTATTGAGGATGCAAAAGAGAAAAGTATTGTAGACCTAAATAGTTAAGCAAAAACCAGTTAGATCTAAGAAGAAGCAGAACCAAGTATGATGGACATGATGAAAAGTATAACATAGGAATTAAAACAAAATCGAGAAACATTCAATCAGAATCAAGATCTAAAATTCAGTCAGGAATTAAAAGAAAATCGAGAAGAATTCAATCAGAAATTTGAAACATATCAAGAAAAATGTGTTAGAGATTAGACCAAATTAATGAGAGGTTAGATAATTTCGCATTTTTCGCAAGACAGAAGGTACATGATGTGGTTCACTCGAGTGAACGTAAGTAGAAATAAAAATAAACACGAAACTGGATGAGGCTGATAATACCATAGGGATTCAACAAGAAACTGTAGAAGAATTTGAGTTAAATACAAGGGTGGAACTTAGTGAAGAGGTTAAGGAAATAGTTAACTCAAGTGGGACGGAGGATGAAAACGAAACGGTGGAGAAAAATTAGTAAAATGTACGGGTATAATTTAGGGAAGTAGAACAAAGGATAGTGACATTAAATAATGAAGTTACAGAGATAGAAATGAACAATTTAAAGAGGAGAGCGGAAGAAATTCAAGAAATCGGTGTTACGCTTAGTGGTAAGAATATTTCTTTAAAATAATTTTGTAAATTTTCTGGGGATGGGAAAAGCAATCCCAAAATATTTGTAAATAGTTTAAAAGTTAGCCTAGTAACCATTAGAGTTGAAAAACAAAAACAAAACGTAGTTCGATCAATGCAAAAGGGCAATTTGAAAATTCAGTTTAGTTTAGTGAAAATAGAGAGAAATGTGTTCTTAGAATTTGAACGGAAAAGTTTTAATTATTACTGGGAGGATCATAAATAACATAAATAACAAAAATAACATAGATAACATAAAATAATAGGAGAATTTATTGAGATCTGGGATACGGGACAAAGAAAACGCTTGAGATAGGATGGTCACTAGAAATAAGAAACGAAAATGAACAGCGGAACCTCAGACGGAAAATTTCTATGCAAATGTATTGATGATTAACTTTTTTTTTAAAACAAAGGAATTAGAATGTTAAGTTAATACTGGGGGCGGAGACAGCTTGATTTCAAAGAATTTTATAATGCAGCATAAACATTTGTTAATAAAAAAATATGATACCTCGAAGAAAAATAATTTAATCGCTCCGAACAATGAAAAATTTACAATCATTAACAGTATGGTCATTTTGAAGTTTAAAACAGAGAGTGTTGTAGAGCAAATTGAATTTTAATTATACCAGGAGTCAAATTAGTGTGCATGATGTTGATGCATCTGTAAGTGGAATAAAAGTAAAGTTCCATGCCGAGATTAGACGATTTTGTTTTGGGGTATTGTTATATATGGTGGGATGATGACTGAGTATCAATAAAAATATTGATTGCGTAATATTTATTATTTTGATTAGTATGGAATAAGTAAAGTTGAATCAATTAGTAGCCATGATTAGGCAAATGAGCAGGTTGTCTTGGTAAACACGAGTTTTAATCGACGTGGAGCAATAGAGTAAGTTATCTTCGTGAAAAGAAAGTTGTTCGCGAAGATTAAGGCGCAAGTTAGTTCAAGATAGAGTATATTAGAGTAGGGTATCATAAGAAAATGTTGGAAGCAGTATATTGATCTGTGCTCGTAAAAATTTAAATGATAAGAGTTTTATTATTTTTAAAATTTCATACATTAATGGGGGTTGCATGCTAAAAAAAAGCCATCTGGACCAGTAAGCGCAAAGTTTTAATTCTAATTGATTATACAAGTGCTAACTTTTATTAAGAACACTTGTGTGTATAAAAGTACGCTTTATAGTATCTGAATAGATTAATATTTTACCTGCATCATTCATTCCGTATCAAGGACAAATTTCAATAGGGAAGAGCAATTTACTTTACTGAAAATGCATTCTATTCTAATATAACGCGTTACAAGTAGATGATCACAGTGGCATTTCTTATCATCTTGAATAAAGCCAACATTTGCATGGTAACTGAGATATCGAAATAAATTTTGTTGTGTAACAAGGCAACATTTAAAGCTATTAGAAATTAAAAGGGTGGAATTTAAAAACTACATTTGAAGTTGAGTTAAATAAAGCGCTTGACGAATGAAACTAAACGATTCTTATCGGTTTGCGACTACGTACCTCTGCGTGTTTTAACACTCTTAGAAAATGAATTTTCCTAAACAATACAGTTGTTTATAATGCAGTTCAGCGTTATTTATCGGACTGAATTTGCTTTGAAGTTATTATTGCTGTATTTCTGCAAACGAGTGAAGCAATTCAAAGTATAAATATTATAATTAGAAGTGTTGTTAAGTTTTATTTTTGTCGATTTTAAAAATCTTAAGTACACTTTTATATTATAAATTACTTAGGTATTGTGGTTATTTTAGGGTTTCAGATAATACTTCAATTAAATCTTCAATTACTGCTTCAATTAATACTTTAATTATTGTTTTAATTAATACTTCAATTAATAATTTAGATATCACTACAAATAGTAGCTTAAATACTAGTTTTACTTATCTCCTTCGATCAAGTTTCAAGCCATATTAAAATTAGGTTAAATGTATTTGGTTTGGTTCTGCTGTAATTGAATTCGTTGTAAATTGGTTTTTGAATTAGACCTTGTGAAAATCTGGTGTAATTCTATTCGAGAATCAATTCTTGTGACAGAACTTGGTGTTCAAAGTTTCATAAGCATTAAGCAACTATCGGGCCTAGAATTAATTCAAAGCTCCTGAAATTAAATCAGATTATATTTTAAGATTTGCGTTTTTCTGTAAAGAACTTTCTGAAAATCTTCAATGAGCAATTTGTAATTTTATTCAGAGAATTCGTAGCTTTAAAGTATAATAAGCTCAAAAGTATATATAAGAAATTATTTATTACAAAGGGCAATTTACACGTGTTTTAGATAAAAGATATATTTTTAAGAAACTAAGCACGGCAGTAAGAGTACTTGACACCGGAAGTTAAATGCAACTTTATTCTGAGTGTAAGTTGAAACTTTCGCACTTCTTTGTATTTAATGCGATTTATGCTGCACTGATTTTCATTTTGACCTTATATTTTCCATCTTTCAGTTACTAGCTCAATTTGAAATGATCATTTGGACTTTTCATAAAAGTCTAAGATATTATTTCATCGTATTAACTATAATACGTTGGTATTTATCAACTTACTGTGTGTAATAATTACCTTTTATATATATATATATATATATATATTGTTATGATAATAGGGTTATTTGGGGGTATATAAGGTCACAAGGGAGGTATACTTCATGTAAACAAGCCATAAATCAAAAATTCTAAACATTTGAATCAAGTACACAATTCATTAATTATGCAAAAAGCAAATAACAAACACTCTGTACAAAATCGACAACTACTACAGTTAATGAAGGGAAGCTCCTTCTTTAATAATTTAACCACATTTACTAAAATGAATAACTTTGTGTACAATCCAAATAATTTTAGACGGAGTAATACATTTAAATAAATAAAAATTAGGCGTATCTAGAGTAAAACAAACGTAAAACGAATTTTTGTTAAACTCGACGCATTAGTGCAATAAAATAATCAATACGCGCTCATAATAAACATGTCTACAAAACAAGCATGTTTCCGAATGTAAGAAGTTAATAAACGCATCTAATTTACGTTATCTGTTAAAGAATCCCATTATAAAATTTGCCTACGTGATGTTTTAAGTATAAAATCGCCAAATTCGAATAAAATCCAGCATATGAGGAAAACAAAATATGGAACCATACGTTTTGGCGTACGTGCAAGATTAAAAATAATAATTTATAAATTCCTGCACAAAATTTTAACTACGTAATTTTGTAGCATAGAAACAAGGCATTCAACACATAACTCCGATTAAAATCTAGCTGGTTACATGATAAGCCAAGTACAACGCCTCTTCCGTCGTGAAATAACAAAATAAATGACGGTAAGCCAATGACAGCATGTGGGATAGCTTGCTTATATAATACACAACAAGCTAATAACATTCATTGATTTATTAAACCAAAGCACGAGCTGAACTGATCAAAATAAAAGTGTTACGCAAAGTTCAATTGTGAAGTAAAACAAAAATTTATAAGTGAAAGTAACGAGAATAAAAAACTTCGAGTGGGCGTTCAAACATACGAGTGTATGAGAAATCTGCCGTTGGCATAGAAAGTTACTAAGTAACCAAGTAACTAAGTAATTCAATAAAGAAATCGAACTAAGCTACTCAATAAGAAAACCAACTAAACAAATCCATAAGAAATCTAGCTAAGAAAACTCTAAATCACGACGTTAAGCTTAAGGCAACACGAAGTCATTGGTTAACGACACGCTGTGGCAGTTTAAAGTATTGGAGTGCACGCAGAGCTACGCGTTCACTAATTAGAATACACTAATCTAGCAACTGATTCAAACCAGGAGGCTCCCGTAGAAAATCAATCGGAAAAACACCAGGGTAGCAATTATCTTTAACTAACAGCATAAATCTTATTTTTTTTGAATATTTGAAACTTATATGTTCTTTGATATCTGCGTAAAGAGTCATCAAAAATTTAGTTGATACGTAGAGAATACGTTATAAGCAAGAAGGGTTCATAGAACGTTCAAGGAATGATTCGAGATAATACATAGTTATTTTTGCTGGCTTTGAGTGCTCAATTAGGGTTATAATTTTGTGATATACTGATTTAATGTAGTTTTGATTTAAAGGTTTTAAAATAACAAATGACATTAAGGTCGTAGAGTTATAAACTGTACATATTTCTCAGTTCATTATAAAAAGTTTGGTTAAATTTGTTTATCTTATTCAGGTATGAAGTGTTAGAGGGAAAGGGGCAACAATTCTTTGTTATCATATCGTCGTTCACTCTGTGCAGGGTAAAATGAGCTAGTCGAGGCATACAATTTTATTGTGTGGATTTTAAAGTTATTCCAGATTAATTAGACGCACAGAGAGGTGGTTGAACGTTATAAATACACCGCGAGTTTCGGCGATATCGCAGAGTTTGTTTACAGCTACATCTTACTTTTTATACAATTTTCTTATTGCGGACTGCAAATAACTTGTCTTTGTTTTATATATATATATATATATAATTATTATATAATTATATATATATATTTTCTTATTGCGGACTGCAAATAACTTGTCTTTGTTTTTATATATATATATATATATATATATATATAAACAAAGACAAGTTATTTGCAGTCCGCAATAAGAAAATTATAAAAAGTAAGATGTAGCTGTAAACAAACTCTTATGAAAATAATAAGAGCCATTGACAAATATATAATATATAACTACCAGCCCGATTTGTATTTGTCAATGGCTCTTATTATTTTCATAAGAGTTTGTTAACAGATACATCTTACTTATATATATATATATATATATATATATATATATATATATATAGCTACGATATCGCCGAAACTTAGGTGATATATATATATATATATATATATATATATATATATATATATATATTTGATATTGGCGTTTAAAGATGTCTTTAGGAAGGTGCTCATTTTGGACACACAGTTATTGGTCTAATGATAATTATACTTAAAATTAGAGTTGACTAAATCCGTTTCTTCCAGACCTATTAACATTTCTTTTAGACCTTCCAATCTATGAAAAATCAAAATATCTCGGGAACTACAAGGTTTAGGTATAGAATATGTGTAAGAATATTTATCTCATTTTTTACGCGCAATCCAGAAATACAATAAAATACATGGTGTTCCATATAAGAAAATATAACTTTGATACGCCACAGTCTTTTGGAACACCTTGCATATTTCGAAATAATTTTAAAATGTAAGACTAACTTCTATAATTTAAAATTATTTGCCGTATAGCCATAATGTACCGTTGCCCCAACCGAGCGTCTTCCTAAATACTTGCAGGTGATATTTTAAATATAAAAATTTTGTAAAGCGAAAGTGGTGCTTTATTGTTATTCTGAGTAGAACTAGAGTTCCAAATATTAACGCACAGATAGATAACTTCGTTTTGTTTTAATTACTTTTAAACCGCGTATTATTTCTCTATCAGTACGAAGTGTACGAAATGTTTTAACAAATTCAAAATTATAATGGGTGACTAATTTACTTCAGTTTGTTGTTGACTTTTGCCCTAGCATTAAACGCACAATACTGCCAGATCAATTTCCTTAATTCCTTGTTTGGGTAAGAACCGCTACACTTGCGGCCACGTCCCCAATGCTCCACCCGAATGTACTACATTGGGTTTATCCGCGAATAATTACGTGCTTCATATATCTCTAACTCCCAAATTGATTAATCATTAAATATAATTTATAAACTAAAACTAAAGTTAGGGTTTAAATAATGGTATCTATAGCGTTGACTTTGAAATGTGCCAGATCAACAAGACATTAGCAAAAAGTAAAAAGGAGGAATCCGTAATACCGGTTAGCAGTCGCTGACTGCTTACCGGTGTGACCTGAAGGGTGGACTTACAAATTCATATCTAGCTAAATTAGTATTTACTAATGGATTCGAATTTCTAAGCATACGCCAAATTCTTGTACTCTCCGCAATTTTCGACTGGAGCTGCCCTCTAGAAGTTCCACAACTAATTAAGATCAGGTGACGTTAAATATAGTCTTCCATTATGACTGGTATTTCCACACAATAGCATATTCTGGATTCTTCAAACATTTAGACTGTCCCTGCTATGGATTAGAAGGCACACTTGTTCTTTACAGTCTAGATTGACGGAAATTTTTCGGATTACAGGATCTTGGTGGAGTAGGCCAGGGAACTACTCGATGAAATTCATATTTGATTGTCTATTTCGAAATTGATTGTGAGAAGGGGCTAATGCTGCAACGAACCTTGTAGAACGTTGAAACAAACGTACATGTGACACGCATGAGGAAAACAATTTGCAAAAACAACTCTTATGATACAAATTCGGCAAAACTAACTACATCTATTACGTTTGTATAGCCCAAAAATATACTTTTAGAGCACTAGTGTGTATTACACGAATATATTCCCTATACGGGACAGGACCTGGGGGAAGTTATACCGTTAGTGAAATTGAACATTTAGAAATTGTTGAAGAAATTTTATAAAGCTGGATTTGATACATAACCCAGCTTTTACTTTGGACAGCCAAGTCAATTAAGAATTAAGCCCTAAAAATTATAACAGCATGGTTTTTAATACATTCAAGCTTTTATATTTCAAACTCTAAAACCCAGAAAATCGCTTGCTTCAAAATCGTTTTAAACGACCAGCAGCAACAACAAGCGTACAGCCACGGTACTAATCAGATTAGGTTTGACCTAATTAAAATAAGGTCGGAAGAAAGAATTGGAAGCATAAATAGCAAAATAGTTGTGTTTCAAATGAAACTATATGATAAATAAGTAATAACACATTACAAATAAAATGCAAAATTCAAACGGATGTTGCTCTTCAATTTTGCATATAATTCTAATAGGCCTTGGACAAGGTGTCTATATTTAAAGGTTAATATTTACATACATTCCATACCTGTGCTACATATTGCGTTTTATATATTATTCGATTAATACAATCATTCGATCCGCGTCTGTTATTACGTATTTCCTTCTACATACCAACGTTTTCATTTTGACAAATAATGACAGTAACCTCACTTTATGAAATACAATGAATTTTGAACACACGCCACTGTTTACAATATAATTTATATGATCTGCTAGCTACAGGCTAACAATAGAAGCCTAATAACTGGCTTCATGTTGTATTCAATAGCGCACAGCTTTGCTGGGATGGGGAGACTTCATGAAATGAAATACAAGGGATGGAAGTTGATTCATATGTATTTTATAATTAAATTTTGATGTGATTGTTCGTCTGGAAATTTTCAGTCACCCTTCTATTAATTATCTAGCAGGTAAGAATTTGATAAGAATGAGCTTTAAAAGCTTTTTGTTTCTTATTAGCGAATTTACAAATTATAAAATGCCTTTAATGGTTATTCCGAATACGAAGTTTTATCCGATCCTGTATTAGAACCAGGCGAAGAAGTTGCTGCCTTTTCGTTATTGTAAATATCGTGCATTTGATTTACCATCGGTAGCGTATACTCTTGTGGAGGACGAATGACAGTTGGTAAATAACCAGTCCCAGTGTATGGTGCTGCTAAGAATCTACGTGAAGGACTATACCTATGGTAGTTTGTTGGAGGTCCTAATGGTGAAAATGCAGATGAAGCTGCTATTTCTTCCTGATATCCACTAACCATCATTTCCATCGCTTGTAAAATGTCTCCTTTACATCTAGAACAAAATAAATTGTTAGGTCTGAACGAATTATTATTTAGTAGTTTATATATATATATATATATATATATATATATATATATATATATTGCTATGTTCGTCCTCGGTTCTACTCTGCGTCTCTAAATCATATACCTCTTTTTATATATACCTCGAGTAGCTTAGTCTAATCGACACAGAGTACCCGACAACCAGACAATAAAGAATATTTAACACCCTTTATATCTAGCTCGTATCTGTTAGAATAATGTAAACGAAAGTATCCAAATTTTGTATAATAATCGAGAATATGTACACTTTGTATTTTACTTCTTACTTTGGTTTTGTATTCCAAAATTAACCCTTTAATGAAATATTGATATTTGTTTGATTACACCAAATGATACTCCCATAAAGCCAGAAAAAATACCACTGTAATTTACTTAAAGCACTTTTGAACGTTCAAGTGACCTTCTTTCTATTTGCATAAATTCTCAAAAGATTTTTGATGACCCTACAAATATGTCGATACAAATAATAGCAAATGTTAAAAATTAAAATACAGTCTTATATTAATAAGGGATAATATATCTCTGACCTGAGTTTTTCCTGCTTGTTACTCGTCAGAGCCCCTGGAGTCTTTCCAATTTGATTCTCTGGTACAGCTTCTCCCTGTCAATTTGATTCTTAACGTATTTGCCTCAACTCGTTGACCAGAATGATTAATTAAATTTGGTTGAATTTTTCTTTTCGAATTTATTTTAGATTTTGTTTAGTTTTATTTTAATTATTAGAATTACTTGTAGTTACTGGGAATATTGGCACTTGAATTTTCACTTTAATACCACTAAATTATTTATTTTGACTAAGTTCACTTTGCGTAATATTCTACTTTTAACTGACGTAGTTAGTGCCTTGGTGACAGAGATAATCGTTGTTTACGAAATCTGCGTTATTTATAAAGATTCCACCTCTTATCTGTCCCATTGGTTTTACTCGCGTGTTTGTTGATTAAGGCGTTGCATTTTGTAGGCGTTTACTTTATATAGCATATTCCTCAGAAGATCCAAGTTTACATTACATTCTGTCACGTCCTCATATTTGTGTTTGTTGTTATTCAAATTTTATCATGTTACAGAACGTCTGTTGTTTGCTATTTAAAAATCCAAATATGTGGGATTTTCTATTGTGACGTATTTGAATGCGTTTATGTGTTAATATTTTAAATGAGATTATATTGTAGCTACTATGCCAGGTTGTTTACCTTCACCGATTGTGTGTTCATTATAATAAAACTCGTGTTTAAAACGTCATTTTTGCGTCTTTTTTTTCAATCTTAGACTAGTATATTTAATTTGAAACGTATTATACGATGTACACGTTATTATTCTTGCTAAATAGGATCTGGTTATTGAAAAATGAGCTTCCTTTTATGAATTAAAATTGGTTATGATTTATATATAGTGTGCTCGCTATTGACTTTAGCAAAATTGTCGATTTACTCCCATTTAATGATGGAATTCTTTGGTTAATAATTACACGTATCTTACGACCCTTATGACCTAATATACCTTAAAATTACCTTCTTATCATAGCAATATATATATATATATATATATATATATAATAATAACTATATTACGCAAGGCAATTCTTTTTACAAAATTGTATAGCGTAAGCTCTTCTAACAACTATGCTTATCAGGAATAGTCATCACATAAAAAAGGTTTAAATCAGATTATATTTAAAAATGTTTTTAAAATGTTAATGTCTCTGATGTTCAAGGTCAGTGTGTTACCATAATTAGGTTAAAAGAATAAAAGTCATGGAAAAATTCATAACTTACTAACAGCATCGATATTTTTTATTAACAAAAATGGAACTTAAAGTAAGTGCTAGAAATGTCCTCCGTCTTGCTAAGTACACAAATTTATTCTCTTTTCTCATCTTGTCAAAACATTTCGCACCATTTTAGAACCCTTTCCACATTTTTGTCACAGTTCTTGCAGATTATTTACAGGGGTTTTGAATAATTTGCTTTTTAAGTAGGAAACACAAAATAGTCCATAATAAACCGAAGCGACCTCGTCGAAAACTGAATGTAAATGTATACAAACGTATTAGGGGAGCGGGGGGTAATATCGAGCGAGGTGTATCGTCAATCACCTTTCGTTCTAAGAACTTTGGTGCTACCCACTACCAAATTCTACCGACTGACGGTTTCAAATTGTTGGAATAGACACGTTTAGTTGAGTTTAAAAGCCTTAATTGTGTGTTGTATGACGTTTTTTTTAAGGCGTGCTTTAGATTTCGTATAATAATTTCACTGTCGATGGTAAGGCACAGTTACTATTATCAGAAACATGAATTTTATAGCTTTAACGTATGTAGTAGGGTGTTGTATACAATACCTATATCTTGAATTTTAACAATTATTTAGATGTTTTATGTAGATAATGAATTTAAAATTTGGATGAATATTTTGGGGTAAAGTCGACCAACACTGTTGATATTACCCCCAAGTGGTCGATATTTCCCCAGTGACATTCTGTAATTAAAAATTAATAAACTTTTTTTAAAAGCTGTCTTTTAGTACTAAACATTGACATTTCTTTTACGCGAGGTAATGTTTATTTACCACTATTTTTTTGTTCAGATGCCAAAAAGCTATATTCAAAAAACTACACGCTGCTCTTGAAGCGAAAAATCGATGAAAAGAGCAATTCGAAGATTAAAGAGAAAAGAATTTCTATTAGATCCGCAGCAACTGGGTTTCAAGTACCATATACTACATTACAAGACAGACTAAAAGGACGATTTGAAGAAAAATATTGTATTGGGTAGAAAACCAGTATCTTCTGTCGACCAGGATGCAGAAATTGCTTCGACAATTTAATCGATGTCGAAACTATTTTATGGGTTGACCTTACATGTGATTTTCCAATGCTCCACCCGAAGGTACTACATTGGCCAGGAAGCGAGTTTTCTTTACCTGGAAAATTTTGAATTTTGCCGAACCCTTGCTGTTCCAAGCAAGGTAGGGATCTTTAACGTGCGTGATAACATTCACACACGGGACCTCCATTTTACCTCTCATCCGAACGAGGGTGTATTTTTTTATGGGTTGACTGCCGAAAAGATACGTTCTTTAGTATTTCAGTTTGCAGAGGCAAGCCAGACACCAAACCGTTTCAAAAGAGAAAAAAAGGTATGTGGTAAGGACTGAATGTATTCTTTTATGGCTCGACATCCTGAACTATCATTCAGGAAATCCGAAACCACAAGTATTAGTCGAGTTACTGTGTTTAATAAACAAGAAACAAACATATTTTTCTATAACCTAAATTTACTCTGCATTAAATACAACTTTGAAAGTCACAGAATATACAACGTGGATGAAACTGGTGTCACTAATGTCAACAATCCAGGCTAGAAACAAGTTGGAGCTATTACTAGTGGAGAAAGATGTCAAACTACCACAATTGTTTGCTGTTTTAATACTTCTGGTCAAAATAATTCCCCCAATGCTGATCTTTAAAAGAAAGAGTATGAAAGAGGGACTGGATAAAAATGAACCGGTTGGAGCTGTGTACAAATGTTCAGATCCACATTTAGTCATTCCTCTCCAGAACAGCCGGTCCTTCTGCTGCTGGATAACCATTCTACACATTCTATAAGCCATTAAAAACTGCATATCACCAAGAATGTGACACCTACATAAGATCAAAGAATTATGAAAAATCAACCAAACCGATATAGCTGAACTTTTTGCAAATGCTTATAATAAGGCTGCTAGTATAAAGCATGACGTAAACGGATTTAAAGCGACTGGAATATTTCCTATAAATCGACATGTCTTTAGCGAGGAAGACCATGCACCAATATGGAATAATATCGATGAAAACAAAATTTAGTAACCCAAACCACAACACCAAACGCCCTCGCCATTGAAACAGAATGCATCGGATGTAAAGAAGCTGAAACCTAATTCTCCTCGCCACCGGCCTGTTCTGACATCGTCCAGTAAACTAGGACCCAGTGGATTCGATTCCAAAGGAATGAAGCAGCTTGAGTTTCAGTCTGGTTCGGAATCCTCTGAATCTACACTCAGCCTGGAGGAAGTTTTTGATGACAACATAACTGATAATGAAGACAAAACTCTCTCAATGAGTGGTTTAAAGATTTGTGCTCCATACCAGTTTTGCAATCAAGAACTTTAAATACGAAAAAACAACATTCTAAGATGTTAACAGATACCCTGCTAAAAGAAGAACTGCAGAAAAAAGAAGAAAAGAAAAAGCAGAAAGAATAAATGATGATAAATTGAAAAAAGTAAAGAAGAATCCTAATACTTCTACTAAAACAAAGGCTAAAAAAGATAGAGATGTTAAACTTACCGGAATACAAAGTAAACAAGACCAAGACATTTGTTTTGTTTGCGGCGAATTTGGATTGAATAAGGAGATATGGTGGCGGTGCTGTTCATGCGCTGTATGGGCTCATTCGCAGTGTACTGTTGGAGATAATGCTTCCCAATATGTATGTGAAAACTCTGACAACTGATTACGTTTTTTTTTTCATAATAACAATGCTTAAAAAAGACTTATTTTGTTTGATCGACATTACCCTACACTTCAGTTGATTTTACCGCACCGATCGATTTTACCCCATTTTTTTGTGATTGTATAAATTTAAATAAAATCATTTAATATTTACCATCTTTTCGTTGAAAAATGTTTAACGCAGTTTATGAACAAACTTCTAAATAAATATTTAGAATTTTTTAGCAATAGATTTCTATACATTTAGAAGAAGTGCTTAGGTAGTCAATATTCCCCTACGCTCCCTTACTATCCAGCGGAATTGCGTCCCTTGCTACCCGCCGTGCAAACTAAAGCACTACACTTTCTTTTAAGTAAGTCGGTACCTAAAAGTTTTTTTCTATCTAGATTTACATTCATTATATGTACACCACCCACCCCACCCCCTTAGTATTTTTATTGATTCAAAAAAAATTTAAAAAGAAAAATTTAATTATCACAAATAAAAACTAAAAACATTATAAAAAATAATAGTATAATATTTTGTTTTTACAAGAAAATAACTTTGAAGAGAATAATTGTCACGAACAATACCAGATATTACTTAAAATTACAAAATAAAAAAAATGGATATCACAGTATTAACGAATACGGATAGTGCGCGACCTTATTTCAACAAGTCTTTACATTTGAAAAACTGAGAAAATCATTATACGCGGTCATAATGTATACCAAGATAACGGGTACCTAAAACAAGATGTAAACTATTTAATTGCAGCATAAACTTGTCGTTTCAGAGCAACTAGATTTAAGTTGAGGAATTTATTCGAGCGGGTATTGAATTAACCAAGAAAATTTTAAAGTCAAAATTGGAACATAACAAACTTCTCTCAATTGTAGAAGCAACTGATACGGGCACCGTTAATAAAATGCTCAAGGTTAGGGTAACATTTTGAAATGTATGTGTTAAGTTATTTTTTTATGATATGGTTCAGTATTTCTTTTAGCCTTTGGTCTGTGATTATGTTTTATTTGCTGATGAAGCTACATTTCACAAAAGGGGTTAGTTAATAGACATAACTATGATTAGGATAATACGGACCAACCATATCATGTACGGACTATTAGTCAGCCAAAGCGGTTCTTAAATGTTTGGGATGGAATAACCCGAAATTATATCACTCGGTCATATTTTTTTAATTGCATTGTAACGTGATTTATTTGAATTTTCTACAAAATCAATTACCTCAGTTAATGCAACATTTACCCAATATAGTCAGACAGAGAACGTGGTTCTTATATGACGAGATGTTAGTTTATATCGTTGAACAGGAGACGGATAAGTGGAAGAATACTTTTTAAATGGTCACCTTATTTCCCAATTATCTAAAGTTGAACTTTTCTTAAGGGGTTGTGTCAAATATCAACTATACAAAAAACCTGCAATGAGGAAAGAAGATCGGAAACAAGGAATAACAGACGTTGTGCGAATTCTTTAGGTTGTAAGTCAAGATTATAACTAATTTACATACCTTTAAATTCTTATAACGACGAAATATGCTGGTTTAGCGGACTGTAATTAATTGATGTTGTTGCTTCCTTGTGACTCGATGATACGTATACAAACGAACCCAACAAAGTTAGCGTTAAAAGTTAAGCCAGAGCACTCGCACTTCCTTTTTTAGCGAAACACTTCACGATATCCTTTTTTTCATTGTTTTTACGATGACGAATCGGAAGCACAGCACGTTCTATAGTTCTCACAACGACGGTTTAAGTATGTAACAATACAAACAAATACAGGATTTATATTATTTGTATATTTTATTATTTTGTTTTGCTATTGAATTTGTTTTGTTTGGGGTTTAGCCCATTCTTTGGTGGTAGTATCTATAAGAAGGAATGGTGCGATATGGAACGTTAAGGGCGAATTTAGGCTAAAGTTAGAATATAATACATTTGTAAGTGTCTTGTTGATCAGACACTTTCCAAAATCAACGTTAGGGATACCGCTATTTTTGCGTCCAAACCCAATGTAGTGCATTCAGCTGGAGCATTGGGGACGTGCCGCAAGTGTAGCGGTATTTACTACATTATGTTGTCTTTGGTACCCTACCAGCATAAGTGCTGTTTCCGCTTGGATTTGTTCTGTATTTTCTAACCAAAATTTATTTCCATCCTTTAAGATTATTTTAATATCTGACCAGTATTTAAGTTACTACATAGTCTTATTATCATTTAAAAGTACTGCCTTTTTTGGCCATCATTTAAAATTGCCACATTTCCTGTCCATCATTTAAAATTAACTTTTCCTGACTACCATTTAAGGTTGTCTGTTAAACGGCTTTTTGTATTACTTAAAAATTTTCACGAAGTTCATTTTTAAAATTTGAATTAAATTTACTGTATGTATACTCCTCGCACATAGGCATGCTGATTTTACTTGATTGAATCACAGAACAAAACCCTCTTCTTCCTAAATTTTGTCTGGTATTTATACAATTTTTAATAGTGTTTAATGGATTTATCAGTCGCATTGAAACTTTCCTAACGCTTGTGATACTTTTGATACGTCTTTAATGACTGCAATGCATATGATTTCCCATTGTATTTACCCTTATTAACCTCATATTAAAATAACAAGATAATGACCGATTAGAACACACTTGCTTTGTAAAATAGCAGAATATTTGAACTTTTGTTCTGATAATATTGTTTAACTCCACACGTTGGTTGACTAATCTTTTCAATAACATGCTAATTAGGATTTTGTTTTGTATTTCAAATTATTTTTTGAGCGTTTCCCATGAACGTACTGTATGCTTAAATTAACAAATGTTTTCAATTAATAAATTTTGTATGTTTGCGTTCTAATACACTAAAATAAACCTTCTTAATCTACTGAATTTAGTGCTAACATTACAATTCAAATGATTTTTGCTCCTTATGTAAAATTTTACAGATTAATACTATCCATATACTTTGTAACTTAAAACTACATCATGTGCTTGATTTATTTTAAATGTTAGAAATAAACCAAACTTACGAAGTAAGGTAGGTTAATATAATCGCTACGTCGTCGTCGTCGTCGCCGTCGCCGCTGTCGTCCGTTGCCATATTTCTATAATGATACAATAAACGATATATATCCACCTTGCTTAGTTTTTTACGCTGATTACAAATATGCTATACACTTTTCGATATTTCATTTAGTTTTCGAGATAATCGAATTTATTTGAGAAATGTTAACAGTACAAACTAATATAAACTTTAATAGATATCCAAATGATTCTTATTATCATTTCGGCTTCAGTATCACATCATATAATTTTTGAGCAAAAGAAGAATCAATTAGTTCACGAGCCTTTAGCTGTAGTTCACTGAGCTGGAAATGGTAAGGATGTGATACATGGAGATCACTATGAAGCAATCATTCCTAATTCAGCTGAAGATATTCCAACCGTACATTAAACTGATTTATTTGGAGGAATCACAATACCAGGGACTAATCACAGAATATATGTTAACAATTTTAATTAATTATTCTCTATTTTTCTGTTTGTTTGAGTGGTGCTGGGAGCTTATATCATTAAGTAGTCCGACTCAAACTTGATTAAAACAATAAAATTTATTAAATTATATTTATAATAATAAAATTTTGTTTAACAATTAAGTACTAGTTATTTAATTTATTTAAAATATATAATTTCCTTTTATAAAATTTCCGTAAGTTTGGTTGTAACGCGTACATGCGTCTTAGTTTTTTTTTAATACAAATGGTATTTCTAAATATTTACATGAATATGCTACTGAAAAAATTATTTCTAATTACAATTGCAACCTCGCAATATAATTACTAAACCCAAAAAAATATTTTCATAGAGTTTTTTTACTAAAAAACACAAATCTGATGAGTTATTCTGAACTTTGAATTCAGTAGTTTTAAATGATCACCAGATCAAGCAGTTTTTTAATGGTTTAGAACGCAGAAAACAAACTTTTGTCACAAGGATTGATTCTCGAATAAAATTACACAAGACCTTCACCAACTAGGAACGTATTCAATAGCAGCAGAAAAGTGACAAATAGGTTTAAGCTAATATAAGCAGCAATGTTGAAATAATAAATTATAATAACAATTTAAGCTGTAATTGAGTTATTAATTGAATTCTTAGTTGGAGCCTTAAATCTTCTCATTAACTAACTAATTTGAAATACGTAGGTCTACTTACGTTTTTATTTAAATCGGCGAAAATCAAACCGAACAACACTTTTAATTATGATATGTGTACTAGCACTTATTGTAGTAGAACTCAGTTATTTTTAAATACCTGCACTAGCTCACAGAAATGCAGCAATCATTCCTCAAAATTAATTTAATCTTAAATATGACATGTAATTTAGATTATCAAAAACCATTTGTTCCAAGAAATTTAATTCTAGCCCAGTTGTTACAATTAGCAAAGAGACTTGTATAACTCAGTTGTTTCAATTAGCAAAGAGACTCGTACTTCATACAAATAAGAATCATTCAATTCATAGAAAACTATTTCATTCGTTGAGCGCTTAAATTAATGCAAAGTTAATGCCATGTCCGAGATGTAAATCCATCCTTTTAATTTCTATTCGCACTGAATGTTTCCCTTTATAAATAACAGGTACGATTCGATATTGTCGTTATCGAGCGAATGTTGGGTTTATTCAATATAAAAACAAATGGCTACGTGACCATCTACCAGTAATACTTTTATATTAATGAACATATGAAAATTGTTCTAGTAAAAGTGAAAGGGTATTTATTATAAAAAACTTTTCCTGATGAATGAATGAAAGATATTCGTAAAGCACCATCCATTTAATTAACATAAAGCGCACTTTGATATACACTAGTCTTATTAATGAAAGTTTGCACCCTTATAGTTTATTACTAAGAATGTGAACAGTGCCCTAACAGAACATAATTGTGCTCTTTTCTCAGCATTATATATATATATATATATATATATATATATAATGATAATACTAAATTCTCGAACGTAAGTAAATAGTTAATAGAATAGTTGTTGAAATCTTGGGATGCAATCGTTCATACAGCAATAAAAACTACAGTGTCAAATTGTAATTCTATTCTAACGTTTCGGCACACGAATTATGCCTTCTTCAAAGACTAAAATTTGCTGAAATAGTTACAAGGTCTGAAACAATACAATCCATTTACTTACATGATTACTTTGACTTTATATAAATGATGGTAACAAAATAAAAAACGCAATTCCATACATAACGCACAGCATTAATAAATAATTACATAACATTACAATTAAAAGTAGCAAGTCAAAAAATTAAAAATACATTAAACACTACAATCAAAATAAAATATATAACTGTGCTAGAGTAACACACAACAATTACTATATGATAATGGTTCTTACAAAATTATTATCGGAACACAAGGTATTACAAGAGTACGGAAGATAACAATATAAATCTAATACATGACGATAACAAGGACAAATAGGAACTATAAAACTAAACGTGATTACTTTGTATAGCAAACAACGCTATCTACATTCGTGTTTTTTCATTAACACTATATAACCCCGAATATACCACATTTAAATTATTAATATCTAACTTATTATTTAAAGGATTACGTTGTCGGTAAATATGAAACGATTCTAAGAATAGTCTTTTGTAGTAATTACTCTCAATATCCAAAATCTTGGTGTTATCAAAATTCACTTGGTGTTTAGAATCATAAAGATGTGAGGACAATGCACAGCACGATTTACCAATCTTGGCATCGCTCTTATGTTGTATAATCCGATTTTTTAGCCATTGTTTGGATTGTCCTACGTACGTTCTTTTGCAACTGCATTCGATCTGATAAACAATATTACTACATAGAGACTTCTCTGTCTTGTCTTTCAATTTCGTAAACAACGTACCTATCGAATTATAATAGGTACTCGCTATAAAGATACCAGGTTGCTTAAGGATCTTGACGATTTGGGGAGTTAAATTCGGAATGTATGGGAGTTTCCTAAATTTAATATCAATACTATTGTTTTATTTGAAGTATGTAGATGATTAGAATACAGCAACCTTTTAACCAGTTTTTTGGGGTATGAATTATTCAGTAAGATAGATTCTAATTCTTTTAGATTTTTGTTGAGAAATTCAGGTTCACAAATATTGAGGATACGGTGTTTTAGACAGTTAATAGTGTTAAGTTTATGATGAAATGTATGGTTGGAAAGATAATTAATGTACCTACCAGAATCTGTAGGTTTTTTATAAATATCAAACTTCAAGTTGTTGGTGGATGATCTGATGACTAATGTATCTAGAAAAGGAATACATTGGTTAACTTCCTTTTCACAAGTAAAAACCAAATTCGGATTATAACTATTGAAAGTGTATAATGTGTACTCTATCAATTGCTCAGGAACGGAACACAAAATGTCATCCACGTATTTAACCATAAAAGGTATGTCAAACGGAAGTGAATCGAAAACATACTCCAACACCGAATCCATGACTAATTGAGCAATGATAGGGGATAAAGGTGAACCCATAGGGGTACCAAAAACCTGAATGTAAAACTTCGAATTGAAAGTAAAATACGTGTTATTACATATTAATTGTATGGTAGATAAAAAAGAATCTAAATCAAAATTGCAATATGGTTGAATGCGATTCCATTTTTTTGTAATGATTTCTACCACTAAGCCGATAGGCATGTTGGTAAACAACGAACGGACATCTAATGAGATAAGAATATGGTCATCGGGTAATTTATAGTGTCTATAAGTATCAACAAACGAAAAAGAGTCCTTGATATTCTAGCCTCCCAAAGGAAAAACATTTTTTAAAATTTTTGATAGAAAGGAAGCTATATTATAAGTCGGAGTATCGATACATGAGATGATGGGTCGCAATGGTAGATTAGGTTTATGGATTTTAGGCAATCCATAAAATTTTCCTGGAATACAATTATTTTTTCTTAACAATGTCTGGTCCTCTTTAGTAATCATGGAGTGATTACATAAAAATTTTATGTGTTCATTGACCCGCTTTTGAATGGAGAAAGTTGGGTCTTTCGTCAATTTTTTGTAAGTTTGTAAATCATCCAGTAAATTATTGGCCTTAGTTACGTAATCATTTCTATCCAAAATAACCGTGACATCACCTTTGTCTGCAATAGTTAATATAATATTAGGATTATCTTTTAGAAATTTTTTTGTAACACTGTACATACGATACTCTCTGGTTTTTTTTATTATTGAAGCGTTATGTTTAGGATTGGTAACAAAATTTGTAATAACGTTAGTAACTTTAGAACGTAAACGTGATTTTCCTTCTCCAGGTTTGTCCACAACATCGATAATAGATTCTATATCAGCTAGAAGTTTGCCTATGTTAATGTCAGAAATCGACATTTTTATATTGAAATTAGGACCTAGAGATAAAAAACTCTTAACCTCTTCAGGAATGACCACACTACTGTGGTTCACTAACCATTTCCTATTATCTTTATATAACTGTTGATTGTTAAATTGCGAATGTTGTAAGGCTGTAAATTTCTTGATGTTCCTATTTTTAACAGAAGTAAAATTCTTGTTATACGTAATAATTTGTTTGTTTTGGAAATTATTGTATATATTAAACGGCAAAGAAACACGAAGAATTTGTTTAATGTCGACTAATTTATTCGACCAAAATTGTATATCACTATGTGATTTCTCGACAAAAATCTAAAAGAATTAGAATCTATCTTACTGAATAATTCATACCCCAAAAAACTTGTTAAAAGGTTGCTGTATTCTAATCATCTACATACTTCAAATAAAAACAATAGTATTGATATTAAATTTAGGAAACTCCCATACATTCCGAATTTAACTCCCCAAATCGTCAAGATCCTTAAGCAACCTGGTATCTTTATAGCGAGTACCTATTATAATTCGATAGGTACGTTGTTTACGAAATTGAAAGACAAGACAGAGAAGTCTCTATGTAGTAATATTGTTTATCAGATCGAATGCAGTTGCAAAAGAACGTACGTAGGACAATCCAAACAATGGCTAAAGAATCGGATTATACAACATAAGAGCGATGCCAAGATTGGTAAATCGTGCTGTGCATTGTCCTCACATCTTTATGATTCTAAACACCAAGTGAATTTTGATAACACCAAGATTTTGGATATTGAGAGTAATTACTACAAAGACTATTCTTAGAATCGTTTCATATTTACCGACAACGTAATCCTTTAAATAATAAGTTAGATATTAATAATTTAAATGTGGTATATTCGGGGTTATATAGTGTTAATGAAAAAACACGAATGTAGATAGCGTTGTTTGCTATACAAAGTAATCACGTTTAGTTTTATAGTTCCTATTTGTCCTTGTTATCGTCATGTATTAGATTTATATTGTTATCTTCCGTACTCTTGTAATACCTTGTGTTCCGATAATAATTTTTGTAAGAACCATTATCATATAGTAATTGTTGTGTGTTACTCTAGCACAGTTATATATTTTATTTTGATTGTAGTGTTTAATGTATTTTTAATTTTTTGACTTGCTACTTTTAATTGTAATGTTATGTAATTATTTATTAATGCTGTGCGTTATGTATGGAATTGCGTTTTTTATTTTGTTACCATCATTTATATAAAGTCAAAGTAATCATGTAAGTAAATGGATTGTATTGTTTCAGACCTTGTAACTATTTCAGCAAATTTTAGTCTTTGAAGAAGGCATAATTCGTGTGCCGAAACGTTAGAATAGAATTACAATTTGACACTGTAGTTTTTATTGCTGTATGAACGATTGCATCCCAAGATTTCAACAACTATTCTATTAACTATATATATATATATATATATATATATATATATATATATTATATATATATTACTCATATTTAGACCAGGGTAGAAAATTAAATAATCACATCAAATAATTTTAATCACCGTGTATAAGGAATTTTATTAAATAATACCCTTTATTAAAACCATGAAGCATAAATAAATTCGGTCGTTTCAGTAAAATAAGAAATTTAAAATCATGTACAAGACGCTTTATATCAAAAGAAACAGTATTAACAAGTTCTACGGGTAATGTAATTATTCCTAAACAAATGGAAATTACGTGCAAAATTTATATTAATTAACCCTATTTTAAGTAACCGGTAGTAAAACAAAGTGTACACATAATAATTAATATTTAACTTGTATTCGCTAAAATGAAAGGATAGAAGTCAATTTTAATTGGAGTTAATTAAACCATTATTAATAATAAGCATAAAAGTGTGAAAATCCAAGATTATAATACCAGAAAATAAAGCTCTGAGAATTAATATTATTTTGAACACCTGCGTAGTTTAAATATCACGTACGGCGAAAATTGTGTAGATAACAAATGGTTTCAAAGAATCTTGAAGAAACCGTGGCTTAATATTCACGAGAAGGTGCGATACGGGGTTATTAAACCCAGATAGTCCACATGGACTAAAATATAATCGATAATAAAGAATATCAATTTGCACCAATGCGAACAGGTTAGAAAAGGAAAGAGAAAATGCGTCAAGCAAAGACACATATAGTAAAAGGCGTGATTTAAGCAACGTCACGAGGGTCACAATTGGTTGAAAATAGGATGCAAATATGAGAGGTAAAAATAACAGTTCGGTATAAAAGTCAATTAGTTATTTCCAGACTTTGCGTGCCGTGTTGAAATTTCTGAGATTTAAATGGGGCGAGTACAAAATTCGTAAAAATCGACGCGCGAGCGACGGACTGGGAACATGGCATGAGAAATTCTTTAGAATTACCCGTTTTGGGGAACAGACCGACAGACAGGCTTTTTGCTATATATACCCAGGGGAATATAAACAGGGCCTCTTAGACTTTTGACTATTCGATGCGTTAAAAGCTCTTACATCCGCGACTTGATTCAAGATGTTAAACAGTGCATTTTAGTTTGATAAAATAATTTAAAGTTTGCTCGTATATTTTAGTGATTCAAAATAGTTTGTTATTTACGTGCTAACATGAATGTACTTCAGTGCACTTAGAGACAAGGTAATAAAATTTAGTATCACTGTACCAATTAGCAAAATTTACAACGACAAATGTATACACAAAAGTAGGCAGTTTTGACGTATATTGGTGAAAGACGCATGAATTTCTTTGCTATTTTTCGGGGGTGTTAATAATTAAATGGTTCAAATACGTGTCTGGATCCACGAAACAAGGGTCAGATATACACAGATGAGTTCCGGAAAAGCCCAGAAACAACTTTAAATAAATGGTGATGGAGAAAATTTTAAAAGCGTTGAGAATTAGAAGCCGTAAATATAATCCTGTTGGAATGGTGTGATTAACTAAAGGGACGATGTACATTGAAGCTACGAGGACAGTAACCTTCAGGTAAATTATACTATTTTGTTTGACATTTTGGTGTGTGTTGAATAACTTTATTATACTATTTTGGTTGACATTTTTGTGTGTGTTGAATTACTTTATAATTGATTTACTTTAAATGGACATTAGTGAAATTGTACTAACCATAAAATTTTAATGTTAAGATGAAATTTGCTTGTTTAAGTAGAAAGGGGTATTTAGTATTAATGTTCTGGATTATGATGAAATTTTAGGTATGTCTTTGAGCTCAATTAGACGAACCTGGTTAATTAACGTAAAAGGGGTGGTAGATGCTCCCTTTTTACTCTGCATATATTGTTATAGTAATTAGTAGGCATCCTACAAGGACTTTAATTCTGGATGCACGTTAAAATGATAATAAATTTAATTTTGAAATTCTCTGATATTAAAATTTATGCTGAATTTTAATTTTGAAATTTTAATGTATTGTGAATATTGATGTAAATAGAGTTAACGTTGATGTTTGTGGTAGGAATGTGTTGTTTAATTTTATGAATGAGGAGGTTTATAAAATTAGGTGAGCAGCCGAGGCGAAAACAGGATCACAGCAGTTTATGACGCCCAATCGGTGGGACTAGAATTTTTTTGTTGAAAGGACCCAGTTCCCGCATTCAAAGGAGCATATCACAGCAATATATATATTGACGTGATGAGGGATCATATGAAGGTCATTGAGCAACATACCGTGTACATATAACACTTCAAAACCTGAAAAAATAATGCGATTTTTTTCAATACTCATAATTCCGTAATTGGAAATACTCTGTATACTTTACTTAAATGCGAAAACCCGTTATATAATAAGCTTTAACTATGTTGCATAATTGCATCTTTAAAAATACATATTACGTAAGTAAAATTTCGTGCAAATCCTTCTAATTCAATTCAATCAAAACGCATTCTAAATAGGAATAATGTTCATATTGCGTAAGTTGAAAATCAGTGTTTCTAAAAATGTAAATCATTCTTTGTTATTAAATACCAATTATAAACGTGGTGAGTTCATTTCAAAGCAAGATTAAAATTTCCATTCTATTAAAAGTATTGAATCCAAAACAGGCAAATCAAAAGTTTGTTTCATTTTCTAGGTTATTCGAAAACTTAGATTCGTTTACAAAGTAGCAAAATAACATGAATGGACATTCCAAGTAAGGAACTACAAAGTGGATAAAACGTTTATTTAGCCATGAATTAAAGAAAACGATTATAAAATATGCAATGACAGCTAATAATCAATTATATAAATATTTTTACATTCATTGATGAAACTATACCAATTACTAACTATAGTAAGGTATTTAACGATGTAATAAATCAAAGTTAACAGCAGTTTAGATCAGATATTGTATTAATTAAGCCGTAGAGCTTCAATTTCCAGGAAAATTGCCTCAGCCGTATGAATAAAACTAGACTGGTTGTTCTAGATTTAAATGACGTGAGGAATTCATACTATATAAATCGATTGAGAATCAGTATGGGGGGTCAACTGTTAAATGATTGCGCTTAGTTCGCGTTCATGTATTACTACATGTATAGAAATATCTATCAATAAATAATAATGTAAAAATTATAACCTAACTAATGAGTAAGGTGAATGAACAGTGTTAAAGATCTATTTTAAGCGTATAACAAGCTAGTTGAAAGTGGATTTTATGTTGAGATTATTTGAAGCAAATAATGGAACTGGTTATTTTTGATAAATAGTAGTAAATTACATCAAGATAAATCTTAAGTTAAATAGAAAAATAAGATACGAATTTTTAAATGCATTTTTAATGATGGATTAATTTTAAACGTAGTTAAACGATGCTGATATGAATTTGAGAAAGAATGCATGACTTTCAATGTACACAAGCTTGCTTTAACAAGAGAAGAGGACATTCAACAAGTTAAAGGCAAATCATTGTCATAAAATCTTTTTAAAAACAATCGTGCTAGTTCATTTACTTAAGTGGGTTAGATTACACAAGAATTTAGTATGTAGATTATTTGGATAATTTAAAAATTCTATGAGGTTGAATTCCGATTAAATTTCACCATTATAAAGTGAGTTATTCTATGTATCTGACAGCTAGGTTTGACTACGAGGTAAGAAGAATTACTAAAATACCCATGCTCATTTTTAAAGAATAATTTGTACATGGCGTGATTTACAAGAGGAAGGTTTGTGAAATATTAATTATAAAACTAGATATAATGGACTTCATTTTAGTACCAGGTAGTTACAAAACATTTATTTAGATTTAAGATGTGCTGAAGATATTGGACTTAATTTGTAGATTTTAATGCCTCTAGAGAGTAATCTTTTTTTTTGATAATGTGCGATAAAGAAAGATGTATGTCGATGTAGGAATGATTTGTTAGTCAATGCTTGATGTCATTATAAGCTTGATGTTGGATTCTCGTTGTTTTATTTAAACTGAGCTAGAAAAGTAATTCGGGCATTTTCAGGCTATAATTCAAAGCACTTTTATTGAAACTCAACTTAGCTCAATAAGTTGCTTATGTACGTCACACTATGTACAAATTATTAAAATTAATTATGAATAATTGTAAAAGAACATTTTACCCCCGAAGAAAAGCGCTAACTGATCAGTTAACACATACCTTTTATAATGGCCAAAGTTTGTCGGAATTTCACCTCAAAACAACATTACAATATCCATTTACAAAAAAATATCTATATATCAAACCCCTACCTAATATGACCCATTTAACTAGGTATATATGCAAATGTCATCTAAAGATTCTCAATATAGCCATAATAGCGTTTCGAACATCAAATCCGACAAGCATTCATGTCTTCGTTAATACAGATTTTTGATTATAATCTCCATCCCCAGATTATTTCCATTTAGAATAATTGTACCCATGACTATCGAAAAATTCATTGTTCCAATTTCTATTTCCACGTACTTTAAATAAATTTTTATATGTCAAAGTTTACTTCATAAGTTTTAGAAAGTACTTTATTTTTAATAGATATTAAAATACCGAGGTGACCTTGCACCTAAATTTAAATTATAATTGGAACGATAGATACATTATCTGTGAGTGCTCAATAAACAGACAATTAGTAACTTCATCGCCTAAGTAACCGTAAATGCTAATGCCCTGATTTATTTATTTCACCGGTTTTTATACAAAAGGATACTTTACGTCACTTCTTCCTGAATGTTCTGCACTTTCTTTGGTATATGATGCAATAATTAGCTGTAATTTCATGCATTTTACGTGGTTTTCTTAACTTAATTAGATGTCGGTTCAAATTTATTGCGTAATAAAAATCTTACTATCTTTTATTAATGAATGAAACCTATGTATTTGCAATAGCTGGTTATTAATCCCAATTATAATTTATAACTACTAAAACGTCTTATGTAATTTATAGTCTTCAGTCGTCTTATCGTATTCTACGAACTCAATAATTGGTATGTATTCATTCATGTTGTATTAAAATAAAAAATATTTAGCTATTATATATGATTTATTGGTTCATTTGTGAAAGAATCGCCTATACGAACAATTTGGAAGAGTAGCTTCTTTAAAAAAATGAGGCTTCTTTGCATCTAAATACCTTATTCACACTTCCTGTTAGTTACTTGCAATTGTGTTATGACTGAAGTTACAAATAACGTTTTTTAGGAGGCGTACATGATGTTAGAGTTATTTAGTATTTCTACGTGGATGAATATTTACACATTAGAACTCGTTTTGCGGGTTTTTCACTCTGCATAAAATGCATTCAAAACTTGTTTTCAACTGACTTTTATAATTAGAAACCACGGGTGTTTCAATCAAGAGATGAATTTGTATCTTTTCGGATTGCGTAATTACTCCGAACTTGTTTTAATTAAGAACACGGGTTTCACTTATGTACTAGAGAAAACTATAATAATAAGCATATCGTACTGTACAGGATATTTATTTCTTTACAGAACTTAAATATTAAGGGTTTTAATTTTCTCGGCTTTAGGGTTGATTTATTTACACGGTATCGTGCTTAATGACCTGTATATGACCTATTATCACATCATCTTATATATATATATATGTATATATATATATATATATATACAGTTCTTCTAAATTAACGAAACCACTGTGCCAAATATCTTTATAATGATTCGAAATAATATCTCTTACAAGCAATTCTTTAAATAGTAATATAATAAATCCACAACAACTTCCTAATGCACATTTTACAATTATTCTTCTCACGAAACATATTTCATATACAAAAATTAAGAGTCTAGAACATCTGCTTCTCACAACACATATTCCAAGTCATGCTCTACATTGGCCTATAACAAATAAACCTTAAACCTACGGTAATTACTCATTAATAACTTCTTAATTATATTTACCTTATAATTACAATAAACCCCAATTACGTTTAGAACTGATCTAATTTAATATCATATCTCTTAAAAAACCGTGCTTAACGTAACTGAAATCGTATTTTATCTCAGCTTACATAAGGGCAAATTCTCTACGTGGATTTGTCAAATCCCTAAAAATTAAATTGAATTGACTTATACACTGAGTGATTTAAATACTTAATCTAACAATTGACTCTTTCATAAATCACTCAACTTTAAACAAATTACTTTAATTTTCACCGTTAGGTATCTTCTTGTTGTTGATTTTAATTCACTTGTGTTGACTCTTTGAACACATATAACTACCAATCAGTGCTTCATCTTCTTTTATGTCGTTTTAGGAAGTCTATGCAAATTGATTTCTTCCGTCAATTTTAAACCATTTAAATTATGTACGTCTATTTCAATTAATAAACTCTACATTGCGAAGTTTTAATTTGTTTTAACTACATATTTCCATTTTAAAGTTTTAAATATTTGTTGGTTTTCAGATTTTGTACATTTTATGTAGGCAATTAATTACGTATCGTATATTAAATATGTCAATAACATTGCCACCTCGGACTTTCAAGCAATACTAACTTATCAACGAAGCGCACAGCGGAGTTAAATAAGTCAAACCCTTTGACGTTATTTATTCTAGGAGATTCCAGCACTTCCCGAAACTTCACCATTGAGCGCGTAGTTTTCTATAAGTTTCTATATCAACGTTCCAATATATTCTAGAACTGGGTTAGTCATCCCGCTTTTTATGAATTATGCTACCTGATATCTTATTGTTTTAATGGTTTAAACTTTTCTATACTTAAAATTGATTAATTTAAAACACATCAATTTAGAAACTCATCATTTTTTTATTAATTGCAAATGAAAGTTTTTCTAGAATATTTACACATGCGTTGAACGTAAATTTATATAGAACAAGATTCTTTAGAATTATTTAGCTATAAAATTTGGTTGAGAACCTCCTATGTCCCCACGTATTTATGCGTCAAACGTAATTAATACATTTATACAGTTGTTATTTTAAATTCGTTTTGTTTAATAAAAATGTAGTTCTAATAATTGCGAATAGTAAGGAAATAGATTTTGAGAAGGAATGATTATTAATGTTTGTTTAGAATAGATTCAGAACAAAAATCATTTCTTAAGAAATATATTTGATCGTGCAAGGAATATATGAATAAATATTGATTATTGGTCGCAGTTCAATACAAAATCCGCCAGCCGTTTATTTTAAAGGAAAATAAATATGTTGCATGGGGTAGTCAATACAAAACTGAAAGCTGTTATTTTGTTATTTTGTTGGGACAGGAAGTACGACGTATAAAAGATTATGCCGATGGTTTTAGTTAAAAGAGAAATGTCGTACAAGAGTAGTAAATAAAATTCAAAAAGCGTTAGCTGGCGTGTCAGAGATTGGTGGAAAACTGCCGTATAACGGTGTCCATGAAGTTATTCTATATAAACACGTAGCGACCACGTGAACCAAACTGACATTACAAAGAGACAATATGATTAAGATTAACGTGTTGGGAGAGCAATAATAAAACCAAAGTAGATTAATACATGGGTATCAGTCGGTTACCAATCTCCGTTTACGAAAAAAAAAGTGAGGTCGTGGACAACACTAGTTCCAGCCATCGATCAAGACACATTTAATACAAACAGAAACTGGTGGTGAAATTGAGGTTTGCTTTCAGGTGCGCCTGGGATTTTTCAAAGAAAATCGAGGAGTTTGATGTCGTAAATAGAGTTTTAGGAAAACAATATACTGATGCTATAGATTTCCTCTTCTATCAACAAAAAAACTGTAAGTTGAACGTTGCTAAATTTTTTCATGTTATTTTGACTGCATTTATGTAATGTCACAATGGCGTTAGGACGAAATATAAAGAGAATATTGCTTCAAAGTTTAATAGTTGGTTGAAGCAGAAACTACATATGATACAATAATGTTCTTTTGCAAGTTTAAGGAATTTTTACTGGTGGTGTAACTTCGCTCTGCCAGAGATAGAAGTTCATTGTAGTATATGCAGAGAACATTAAGTTTTTTGTTTACTGTTTATGTGATTATGATCTGTTTTGCTTCAAAATATCAGTGTTTAATATAGGTTGAGTGCAGTTGCATGCTAAGTTTTATTTAGTACTTGCAAGTAGAAAATTCATCAATCTCAGTAGCATAAAAATGTTAGCAGGTATCGGAGAACTCCGGTGCTTTGGGAATCTCTCTATCCAGATTCTTTTAACTTAACTAAGTTTTACATGTTTTCCGTAAAGCTGTAATAGTGAGTTTCTACAATTAAAAAGCGAACCGGTAATTGTCGAAGGAGAAGGAAAACGTCAGATAAAAAACCTACTTAGAGCAAACACATTTTGAGTTTGCCTGGACAATTGGAGGTTTGGCACCCTATAAACACTAACTGTAGTAATCCTGAGATTTTTAAGGTAAATAAAAACCCAACATTTTAGATTCTTAGGAACCTCTCCGGCGCTAATTCAACTAGTCGGCGTACACACTGTTATGGCAGCATCGCTCTTCAGAGCAAATTTATGACAAAATTATCATCATAACGTAACGCCGTTTCCACCCGTAACAACTTCCACGGTTATTCATTCTTATTAATTACAAAAACCAAAACAGCACTAAAGCTACACCATAGAGCGATAACGAAACAATATCTATAAACTTTTTTTTTTTAAGTAGATGACTGAAAATTGATATACAATGGGCCACTGGCACGGATTTATCTATTTTAAAAACCATGAAAGCATTAAAATATTTTTCTGAGCACTATAGAGCACCAACTGAGTGCTATCTATATTTTCCGCGGTTAAAACTGAAGATAGAACTTTAAGTTTAGTTCGCCATGATTTTCGTTTTATTTATTTTGGAAAGATTAAAGGCACGAGTGATATTGCTTTGAGCCTAAAAACCACCAACGGACACTATCCATAAGCACTTGCCGCACAACATCTGTAGAAAGCTGACCGTTGAGTTTGTTTCCTTTTGTGGACACCATGAAAGTACAAAAGAATATCCGAATCAATCACTATCAACAGGTATTTTTGTTAGTTAGAAAACCTTTGAGTTGGCACATGTTGTTCTTGTTTATTTTGGAAACCACGGGGTACTAAAGATTATCTTTCGAGCACCCACGAGCAGTAGCAAAGTTTTATCTATGCATTTTAGAAACGACGAGGGCACATGCGTTAACCTTATAGCACTAAGAAGCACTAACGTGCCTTTACTGGGGGAGGGGGATACGTTACGTGTCAGAACTAGCTACCTGGATATAATTTTCTAATAATAAAAGCAACACTATAAGATTCCATAGATAACTTACCTTTGAAGAATTGCTTCTACGTCTGCCCTTCGACGTCCTGGAAATACTCTGAGTAATATATCGACAGGAGATCGTTGGATTGCAAATTGTGGCAAATACGGCGAAAACGGGGTAAACGGATTGAATGGAGAATATGTAGGTAGCTGTTGTTGTGGAGCTTCTGGACTAGGTGATTCTTTTTTCAATGAAAGATTTTCAGGAGTCTCACTCTGGGACTCTTCAACGTCCAGATCAGGATCTTGACTAGTAGCGGATTCTGGTGGAGAAGGTGATGGTAATACTGCTGTTGTGTGAGGCTGTATAGAATGTGAAGAAATTTCCTGTCGGTGCCGTTTAATATCTTCATGTTCTGAATCCGACTCTTCAATGTGACATTCGTCAGCACTTAATCGCCGTCTTTTTGGGGCTGCAAAGAAGATTTCTTATTAATATTTTAAATTGTTAATAATATCGTAAAGATATAGACCATGAATTAACGTATTTTGAACACATAAGAGAACATAAAATAGTTTTGATGATTCGACAACGTTAAATAAGTTGCAATGCCGTAAAAGTTTTACTCAAGCTATCAGCTTTCAGAATATTTATTTACTATTATGCGCAAAATGTTTCAGAGTCAAGGATATCAAAGTAGGTTTGATGCCGTAAAAAAAACCTTCGCTGTTTTGCTGTACAGCATTAAAACCGAAACGAGTATCTCTGTTTCAAAGACACTTTGGTTTGTGGCGGTCAAAAACGCTTGCGTCTAAAAATCGGTAGATACGATTCCGGCTTCGGTTTTTTTTAGTTAAAGATAGGGTAATTGAAGCGAATTATTTAGAATCTAGAAAAACTGTCAACAGAACACATTTCTCAGAGTCAATGTTTGATTAACAGGCAGGAATACATGTTTAAATAAGCTCCAGTAAATAAAATGCTTCCACAGCAAGTGCGTGTATCCTTTCAATCGATTTGTTAAATTTTTTGCCTGAAAATAGTAAACATAGATTCATGTTTTTTTTTTTTAATTTTTCTAGATTAGAAGAAGGCAGTTTGGCTAGATCCCCTTCGTGTCAACTGTAGATAAAATCTTTCATGCAGGTTCAAGGAGGCGAAAACGGCGAGCATAAACTTAATGATGCAGCACGAGCAATAATGTGTTTGAGTGTGAGCCCAATGTGTAAATAGACTACTTTCTGGCCTTCTTGTGTCAAGTGCCAATGCACGTGCTTATTTTATTTAGAAATTTTTGATGTATTAATTTAAATTGTACTCGGTATTTCTGGTACAAGTTTATCCTGACGTGAGTCCGTAACTAGTCGTAGTAGTAAAAGTACTCTGATGTAAAATAAAACAAAATGGGACATATGTCGAAAATATAGGAAACCCGATTTCAGAGGAATTTAAAGAATGAGACGCTATGGTTCACGGCGGCCGAAAAAGTTTTTCGTTTAAAAATTAGAAGGAAAGGTTCTGGCTTAGATTCCTTTCTGAGTCAACGATGTGTTAATTACGACGAATTATTTGAAACCTTAAAGTACGGTTATTAGAGCAAATTTCTTGCAGTTTCTGAACTTAACGCCTCGCCTAAGCTACGTTCTTTATTGGTTACAATCCACATGTCTTTATTGGTTACAAGTCCTGTCGTATTCGAGATCTAATTGCTGTTACTCGGCGCTAGAACTGTCAGCGCTTCAGCCATTCTTTCAAAACACGACGTTCTCCATTTGATGCGGCAGTTGTGCTGGAATCCACATAACCAACTCAAGTTTGAATACACAACCGCCGCTGGCTTAGCAGACCACGCCATCACGACTTGACAAGTCCCGGCTGCACTGCATATAAACAAGCTCTACACCTAACAAAACTCCGTACTGACTATGAGTTCTAGATACCAGGTACATAGCTGGACACAAGGCCCGCATCAGTCCAATTCTAAATTGAGATCCATCCAAATTAACCTTCAACATTCTCGCGCAACTGCCTTAGAATTATCCAAGAACATCACTTCCACATTGCCCTATTACAAGAACCTTACCTAATTCACAACAAAATTCCTAACCGTCACTCTAACTTCCGAATTTACATCCACCCCAACCCACAGATCCAAGGTACACCTCCGTGTTATAGTAACTGATTCCTTAATTGACGTCGCCGATTACATTGTTCTCCCTACAGCCAACACTACTGTACTTGAACTCTATTTCACTATTCACTATTTCACACCAACACTAAGAGCATTAAGAACCGATTCCAAGTTCATACCTTGTCATAACGACAATGCAGACAGAAATCGACATACACTTGAAGACTTTATAAATCAGTATCAATTACATATCCAAAACATACCCACCCTTATCCCCACTTGAAAATCCCTACATTGACCTGACCACACTTTATCTTCTCCTTTAGCGTATACCTGATTTACTCCTGGTCAGACTTCCACATACACGGAACCCCTATATTTGACTTTCCACTACTCCACATAAAGGTACTGCATTGGTCAGGAAGCGAGTTTTTTTTACCTGGAAATTTTGAATTTTACCGAACACTTGTTGTTTCAAGCAAGGTAGGGACCTTTAACGTGCTTGATAACACTTACACATGGAACCTACAATTTCCTTTCATCCGAACGAGGCCGTATCTTTTGTAAAAAATGCTTGTCTAACATTTTTCAAGCTGTTTGTATCGGGATTCGAACCCGGAACTTTAGGAACAGCTCTCATACGCGAAACTATCCGATTCACGTAGCCGCTACATACATCAAACCCTACATGTGATTTTCCAATGCTCTTCCCGAAGGTACTACATTGGCCAGAAAGCGATTTTTTTTTTATCTGAAAACTTTTGAATTTTGCCGAACCCTTGCTGTTGCAAGCAAGGAAGGGATCTTTAACGTGCGTAACAACACTCACACACGGGACCTTTATTTAACCTCTCATCCGAACGAAAGGTATTTTTGTGAAAAATGCTCGCCTAACATTTTTCAAGCGGACCGTGTCGGGATTCGAACCCGGGACCTTGGGCGTAGTAGTCACACGCATACCAACTACACCACGGAGCCGCCTTACACACATACATCAAACCACTGATCACAACTTTATTACATTTGACATCTTTTCTAATCTCTCACCACGCTCACATAAGAAAACCCCAGCCTTTAATATCCGTGAGCAAATTGAATTTCCTTTCTGGCAAACTGAACCAACTGAATACTAAAGTCCCCGATGCCACATATGCAAATTCCAACCTGGATTCTGCAGCCAGTGAACCAGTAAAAAACATTCTAATCACTGTTTCTTCCGCTATCAGAGCCAACGATTCTCACTCTGGTGTATATCAGATATATTAGATATATCAGATATAACAAATACCAGCACTTGCACACACAAGGTTTCGCCTACAAAGAGCTAGATGAGCAAACGCAAACGCCGACATCTTCAGTACACTTCAGCGCGTACTGTAACGACAGAAGATTACAATAACCGCAAGAAAAACACACATTTTAAAAATGATGCAAAACAGTACTGTCAACCCATGGACCACAATAGAAAACTAACATACCCCGGCAAACCTATATCTGTCAGCTCTTTCGAACACAATCCTCTATGCAAGACCACGCGGCCTTTCTGGATACCGTCATTCTTTCAACCCCACGCGAAATTCCTACACTACAAAAGTAAAACCTAATTAACAATTCACTAACCCCACCTGGAAACAAAAAAGACACTGAATAGGAAATTTTCCTTCTAGACGCCTTTATCTCCAAACTCAATTTCCATAACACTTCTGGTCCCGATTAAATAAGAAATGACGTCTTACAGAAATTCTGGCCTATAATTACAGAAACTGTCCAGCTATTTTTTACCAGGCTCCACAGAAACCTTTCAAAAATATTCAAATCGCGCTCCATAGCCCTAATCCTGAAACCAAGTAAACCTCCCGATGACTGTAACTCCTACAGACCTATCGCTCTATTTCCAACACTTGGTAAAATCCTCGAACACAAGTTATTCTACACAAAATGAACTGTCATATTCAACTCCATTCCCTCCATTCTCCCGATCAATATGGTTGTCGCTCAGGGCATATTGCGGAACGCACGATCGATTCGCCAATTCTAGCCGTTCAATCCCCCCCCCCTTCCAAATACATAATTTCCACCTTCCTCAACTTCCATTCAGCTTTTGATCCCCTCTGGCGGTCAAACCTCCTGATCTAAGTGAAAGTAGTAAACTTCCCGTCCAACATATTCAATTCCATTCCCTCCATTCTCCCGATCAATATGGTTGTCGCGCAGGGCATATTGCGGAACGCACGATCCATTTGCCAATTCTAGCCGTTCAATCCCCTCCCCCTTCCAAATACATAATTTCCACCTTCCTCAACTTCCATTCAGCTTTTGATCCCCTCTGGCGGTCAAACCTCCTGATCTAAGTGAAAGTAGTAAACCTCCCGTCCAACATATTCCTAATCATTAAATCCCGAATCGTCACGTTAGCCTCAAACTTCCACACTATAACTAAACCACTTATACAAGGTCGTGTTCGAGGATCCCCTTTGTGTCCGACCTTTAAAAACTTGGCTATAAACCCATTACTGGATTTCCATAGCTTATAAACGCCGTAGAATTTTGGCCCTCTCTGAACAAACAACCACTGACTACTCACAAAACACATTTGCTTTTATTAAAAGGATTCTTCAGCTCAAATCGATCTCCCACAATCCGTCTCCCAAATACCTCATTTCCTTTATCGATAGACTCCACGTGGACATAAAAATTACAGGCAGCTCCATGGCGTAGTTGGTATGTGTGTGACTACTACGCCCAAGGTCCCGGGTTCGAATCCCGACACGGTCTGCTTGGAAAATGTTAGGCGAGCATTTTTCACAAAAATTCACCCTCGTTCAGATGAGAGGTAAAATGGAGGTCCCGTGTGTGAGTGTTGTCACGCACGTTAAAGATCCTTACCTTGCTTGGAACAGCAAGGGTTCGGCAAAATTCCAAATTTTCAAGGTAAAAAAACTCGCTTCCTGGCCAATGTAGTATCTTCGGGTAGAGCATTGGAAAACCACATGTAAAACATAAAAATCAAGATGAACACCCATCTTTCCAAACTTTGCAACAAAATCAAATTTATCATGCAAAATGTTCTACAACCACTCTCCCACTCGATGCACCTCACCATCTTGATACGACATTTAATCCTGAGGCAAATTATAATCTAATTAACCCTACCCTTATCCAAACGCAAGGTAACCACTATAATCAGACCTTTCCTACTATACAGCTCCCAAGCCTAACGAATGACCTCCATCGCCTACGTGACTTTGCAGTAATACATCGTTATCATAATTTTTCAGACTTTGAAGTTCTAAATATTATACGGAACTTGTTTTTAAACCAAGAGATGGACATTTAATTCACGTTTTTGGTCTAAATAACCTGCGCTTATTCTATGTTCTAATAGTAATGGCTCGCCCTGTATATGTTCTTATTTTTCGACACGGTAAAGAGATTATAATTTCAGAAATAACTGTCAAAAGTTCAATGAGTTTTCTATTAGTTTTAGAATCACTGACACGCTATGGCCAAAACCTTTCAATTTCACTTGAATAAGTTCTGTTGTAGAGCCTTGATATATCATGAAGCCATACATTTGACCGCTTGTTTCACATAGTGCAAATATTTTTATACGCTACCGTTTCGTTCTTAAGTTCGAGGTATTGCGAGGACACTATAACAACAACCTAAAAGACAGTAATACGTTACCATAAATTTCAGTGCCATAACAACTTTTTCAGCACGGTGTCCTCGTATAGAGATCGCCATTAAGTTACAAATACATAGTTCACCTGCAATTATTTTTATGCAGTCGTACATGTTTCCATCTTTAAAAATACACTTTCTACCCAAAACTATAGTTTTATTAACATTATTACACATGGTTTATGAAGACATTTGCATCTGCATCTGCTCCAATAACTTAACCTAGAATTCAAACTGTCCTTTTGATTAGTCCTGATAATTTCCTCCATACACTGGTACTTTTTCGTGGTGCTTCTGGTCGATGTCGTAAACCTGTCATTTCGTTCAACATTTTCCCTTCTACAACGACTATCTTCGTTTCCACCTCTTGATGTACCTCGGACCTCAATGAACTTAAACTTTCCTGCATTGTCGCCTAATCCAGAACTTCGTTATGTCTTGATCCTCGTTTGTGTCTTTCTCTTTCGCTAAAATCTCTTCTTTTATATTCCCTCCCATATTATTCACAGCAATCACCTCCGGTTATAAATACATACAGTGGTCACCTTCCTGCCTCTCTTCCCCTGCAATCATTCTTCTCTCTAAACCATACATCCTTCCTGATATTATACAAAATTTATCTTCGCCAATCATTTTGCTGTTGTAAATTCGTTATAAATATTTTAAATTCTCACACTATGTGTCCTACCTAAACTTTTACTTAAACATCAAGCACCTTCTTCATATATATATATATATATATATATATATATATATATATATATATATATAGCTATGTTAATAGGGTCATTTATGGGTAGATAGGATCACTAGTATAGTGTGCTTCATGTAAACATCATGAGGGTTCAGAAAACTAGACATTTTTACAGAGAAAATGAGAAATTTAACGATTAGGTAGGAGAGTAAGTGCCAACATCCTGTATATAAACTATAGTTATAATTATTTTAAGAATGAAAAGTACTCTAAAAGATTTAATTAAATAAACAACTTTTCAAGTCATAAAACAACGTGGACAGAAGCTGCAACACAATACGCGCGAGTAATGCATCATCATTACACAATACGTCCTATTTAAACAAGCAGGTTTGAAAATGCGTAAGATAGAAAACGCATATAATTTAATACATAAATTAAAGTAGGGCTACGTGATCAGAAAGGTAAAATCCAACACTTTGATATATTAGGAATAATTACGGCATGGTGATAAAAGCAAAGTTCATCAAATTAATTGTACAAACAAGACGTACGTGACCAAGGAAAGTAAAAATCCAAGAGAAGCAATGCAATAACTGAAGTCCTACGTGCAGGAAATAGCATATCAATTTTGTTTATACATCAAAATTTTGTAAAAATACCCAAAATCTGGTATGTAAGAATCACGTATAAAGCTTTAATCGTTGAACTATGCACTTGTTAATGGATAGGCGTTCCTTTTAAATACGACACGATTTGTAAACAAATCAGTTTAATTTGAATGAAGGCATGGTTTTACATCACCTTAAAGAACATATTCACGTAAAAGAATTACAAGTGATTTTATAGTTAATAAATTATAAAATGGAGTGCATAATTAAATAAGGTTTGTTGTTTAATCCTCAAAAACGTAAGTAACAAAAGGTTGTTTTAAAATAGATTCTAAGTTTTGCTTTAACAAAAGGACTGTGAATAATTACTGGATCCGACGTGGAAATTCAACAAGTATTTAAACAATTACTGGATCCTACGAGGAAACATAATAAACATCTAAACATTTACTGGACTCTACCAGAAAATTTAACAAGGACTCTAAAATAATCTATGAATTAATCAGGAGAAGCTATACAAAGGAAAATGCAAACCATATCTAAAGTAGATCTGGATTCAACGTTGGACTATTTAAATCACTACGCTGAAACTGAAACAGCGAGCAGTTGAAATAGGAACTGGTCCGAACTGGGGGAGTGAGCCAAGCCACAAAGGGACAACAGGTTAGCCAATCTAAATATTTTGTTGTATTTTTATTTATGAATATTTTAAATATTGCTTTCATGAAAGTTTTATGTGAGGGTCAACAAAGATCGTTTTAGTACACGTTATAAATTACGTAAAGATTGAAGGATGTTTAATGAACGTTCATAGGGCTTCACATAATAATAACATGGGCGATTTTTGCAGGCTTTTGTTTAATTAACGGGTATGATAATTATTGATAAAATTTAATTCAATTATTAAAAGGAGGTTCTATACAAAGGTTTCTTAAACTTTTTGTACGTTGTAAATATTTTGAGAACATTATATAAATTGTGGTTAATTGTGTTTAGATCAAAATACATAGGAAATGGAGACAAAAAGAGGAAAATAAAATTCTTTGTTGTCGTATTGTCGCTCAGTGCGTAGTTGAAAACTGAGATAGCCGAGGCATATTAAAAATTAAAATTAAAGTTGAAAATTGAGAAGGGGAAATTTCTTATCTTTTTATTTATAATAGAAAAAAAGGGGGCACCGGGTCATTGTAACGATATCACAGCAAATATAAATATATAGAAGCAAATGCGTTAACATCAATAGACATTTTACAGTTTGATTGTCATCAGAAAAAATTTTCCGCAGAAGCTGTAACTAATTTTAAGATGACCTGTCCAAATTTATTCAAAGACACACAGTGCTTAAAAAATAAACCGCAAGTAATTTATGCAGATGAATAACATAGAGATATGACCCCCAAAATTTAGTAGAATTTTTGATAGAAAACAGAATCATTTTTAAAGACATTTTCAAATTATTGTGCTTAATAATGACTATCCTGTCAACTAGTGTTTCAGTCAGAGTTTTTCTTATTTAAAGAGAATTAAAGACTACCTTGTAACAATTCTATTTTATCTTGGGGTATTAGTGATGGAACTGAAATCCTTTTATCTAACTTTTGCACAAGTAAGTCAAAGTCTTATTGCCGACTACAAAATGGAGCCTAGGTGACAGATGGTAAATGGTTTTAGAAGAAAGTATAACCTTTACCACAACATAACTTGGGCATAACTCCTGCGGTAGGCACGAGAGTGATCGTAGGTTTGTTTCTTGCCTTCTTAAATAACAAGTGGAAGGGATAAGGAAAGACGACACTACTTCTAATACTCTAACGAAAAGATAGAACAATGCACAAGGGGAGAGGTAGAAGCCCTTATCGTCAAGACAGCAAAATAGACATCATGAGGGTACTTTTAGCGGCTTACACTAGAAGAGATTGCACCTGAAAAGGAAAGTTGTAGTTAGTTCATACAATGAGATCACTGTTTTTGATTCAAGATAAACAACAGTGTTATTGAAAAAAATAGAATTTACTGACTTTCAATATTTTGTATAAGAAACAACCAAAAATAATAAGACCATTACCCAATAAAGTATGCCTATTTCTCGAAGTAAATAAAATTTGATGTTTAATTGCAAGTGGTAATAAAATATTTAAAAGAATAATTCTTAATGGTTCAGCCTTAATTCAAAATAACGGCTGAATTCATTCATTTAATTTAATTAGTAACATTAATGAAGCACAAATTATTTGTATGAACCCTATCAGTTTTTATATCTAAATACTTTACAGATAGTTAGTAAAATTTTTAAAATACTTTAGATCAACCTAAAAACATTAATAAATTATTTATGTTAACGTTCTAATTGGGATAAACCTGGTATCAAAGATAATCATTCCCAACATATGTATGCCAAAATAATCTTGCGTATTTTTAATTCAAAAAAATAATTAATGGAACAAACCCTTTAGTCATCCGTTCTACATTATATGATACTTTGTTTAAAAGAAAATTTTTACAAGCATTAACAAACTAATTCATTAAAGGACTAATAAGCAACTATCTGTAAATTTCCAAAACTATAAAAAAAATTAATTATGTACCTAGATTTATTTATTTACGTACTACTTTAACTCACTAAGGCATTAACCCTACGCCAACGTATTTGTAACAATTTAAATCATAAACAAAAACTTGCCGTTTAAAAAAAACTGCGCTTACTAAGTTAGAAGGCAATTCTCAGATTGCATGTCTTCCAAAAGGGTTAAGCAACTTCACGAGGACTTAAAAGGACATATGATTGTCATTAACATTTATTCCGAAAAACGTTTGTTATAAGCGCAGGCGTAAGAAGACACCGGTACGACTGTGTTTAATACGACATGCAGATGTCTATTCTAAGGTACTTTAGCGCATGAATGTAACACAACTCACAATAGGTGTAAATATAGCTTCAAAGTTTTTTAGTTTATCCAATGCTAATAATAGGACCTTAGAAGGTATATAGTAATCAATTGTAAGACTTTAGGCCAAAATACTGCAAATTAAAAACTGAGACATTTAGACATGCTACAATCTTCGTTATATAATGCCAGAAGAGAGTCAATCAAAATTGTCAAAAATTTCGATTGAAAAATACTTCTATACAAATTAATAAGTACACAACCTTTTTACGATGGCATTATTGACATGTTTGCAAGTATAAAGGATATAAGGATTGATCTTATTTTTAAGAAGTAAAAAATAAATCCGTAAATTTTAATAGTATTTGTCGCTTAATAATTATTTGTGTTTTTGCAATTTAATGTGTATTTTGTTCAATATCTATTTATATGGGATGAAAAACGGTTTATTTATTCAATGTATCACTTTGGAAACCGAGATTTTGCGAAATCTTCTTCACTTGTTCTTGAGGACAAGAAACTGCTACTCATTTGTGTATCCAGTTTACTAGATAATTGTAAAGAGGCGTATATTAAAATAGCTGTATCTCAGTAAACTTTCTGAATTGAACAGAGGTTCATATGAACGTGTTTACTTAAAATGGCCAATACTATAACATGTTAATGTATAGACCATTCTTCCCAAAACACTCTGTAGACTAAAATAAAAGCATTAAAAAAATTAATAGACAATAATTCTTTCAATGTCTCATCATCATTTTGTTTTCGACCACGTCGGTTTGACGCAGCTCTAACTTCTTTTCTATTCTGTGCTAATCTAAAAAGTTCTACATACCCTTCACAACCTAAATTTCTAATAATTTGACTAATATAGCTTGGTCTAGGTCTTTCTATACTATTCTATCTTTTTCTTATCTACCTGGCTCTACATAGGTATTAGCAACCTGGCGGTTGTTAAAGAACTCCAACATGTTTGCATGATTTCCATTTATAAGGAAATGAAATATTACCTGGTTATCCCCTCCAAAAAAAGAAAAGTGTTCAATTATATGTTATGGCAAGGCTTAAGTAACAAATCGCTACCAACATGCCAGACCACTAACTAATTGCGAGTTATGTCTTGGAGTCGTTTAAAAAGTTATATGTTATGGTAAGAACTAAGCAGCGAATCGCTGCCAACATGCCAGACCGCTAACTAATTGTGAGTTATGTCATGGCGACATTTAGTTAACTGATTTTTATTTATTTTTTTGTTCTGTTTTCGAACTTACTTAAGGTCAGTTTGACGCAGCTCTAAAATCTGAGCTAGTCTAAATAGGTCTACATACCTTTCACAACCTAAACCTCTAATAATTTGACTAATATAGCTTTGTCTAGGCCTTCCTACTCTATTTTTATTTGGTAGTCTATAATCTAAGACCTTACTGAATAGTCCCTCAAATCTTAACTGGTGCCGTATCATTCTAACTCTCCTGACCTTTAATTGTTTCCACATACAAGGTTCCTCACCTATCCTTCTATAAACTTGCTCATTTAATACTCTATCTGTTCAACTAATCTTAAACATTCCCCTATAACAGCAAGTTTCAAAAGTATCTATCTTTTTCCTATCTACCTCTTTAATTGTCTAAGTCCCACTACCGTATAATAGAATGCTCCATACGTACGACTTTAAGAAACTTTTTCCTTTATCTAAACTAATACTATTAGCTATTAGTAAGTCTTTCTTTTTTAAAAACATTTTTTTAGCTTGAGCTATTTTAGCTACTATATCCCTTCCGCTACGTCCGTCCTTTGTAATTATACTACCTAAATAGCAAAATTTATCTACCTCCTCTAACTCGGTATTACGTATTTTTAATTGTGGTTTAGAACTAGGCTGTAACTCACTTGTCATTATCTTTGTCTTTCTTGAGTTAATTCTCATACTATAGTTATTCTGTAGTATCTCATTTAAAATATTTAAAAACTCTTCTAACTCTTTTCTAGACTCTGCTATAATGGCTATATCATCTGCAAAACGTAACATGTCTATTTTCTGTCCCTGTACACTAATACCTATGTCTTTTCTCTCTCTAGCTAAGTTTAAAGCTTCCTCAATATAAACATTAGAAATCAAGGGCGATAGTATATACAGCCCCGTCTACCACCATTTCTCATCCTAGCTTCCTTTTCTATTTCATCAAATCTAATTACTACGTTTTGGTTTTTATATAGACTGTAAATAATTTTTCTATCCCTATGAGAGATTCCTATATTTCGCAAAACCCTGAACATAACAATCCAATTAACCCTATCAAATGCTTTTTCTAAATCCACAAACGCGAAATGAGTCTTTTTATTTTTTGTAACCTTTTTTTGATAATTACCCTAATCATTAGTATCGGTTCTCTAGTCCCTCTGCCTTTACGAAAACCATATTGGTCGTCGCCCTAAATAATTCTCAGTCAAAGCTTCTACTCTATTTTTAATTATTATTGTTAGTATTTTGGAAGCATGGGAAGATAAACTAACCGTTCTAAAATTCTCATACCTATCAGCTCCTGACTTTTTTGGGATTGGGATAATAATATTTTTTTTGAAATCTATTGGGACTTCACCTGTGTCATATATTACTAACACTAGTTCATATAATCTGTCTAAAGTTTTCTGACCTGCATATTTTATTAATTCTGCAGGTAGATCGTCTATCTCAGGTGCTTTATTTAGTTTAAGATCCCTAACAGCTCTATCAAATTCCTTTCTTCATATTGAGAACCCTATTTCTACATCCTCTTCTTTGTCGTTCTCTAGCTCATAAATATCGTCTCCCTTATATAAATCTTCTAAATATCTTTTCCATCTATCTGCTACCTCAACTTTACTTATTAGAAGTTCATTATTCTCATCTTTAATACCATTGCTATCTTCTCCGAAAAACTTTTTAATTGCTCTGTATGCCCTGTCTGTCTTACCTACTCTTAAATCATCTTGTATTCCCTTAAAATTCTCCTCCATCCATTTATTTCTAGCTTTTCTACATTCATGCACTATTTTATTTCTAACTCTAGTATATTTTTGATTACTTTCACTATCCAATTCTCTGAAAGGTTTAAGCTTTCTTCTATTCTCTATTAAATCTAATACATCCTTTGTTATCCAGGATTTTTCGTTTCTATTTTTTCTTATCTATATTCTGTGTTGCTATATCATGTACAGCCCTTTTTATTTCTTTCCATCTATTTTCTACGTTCCCTTCTATAGCTATCACTTTGATCTTATTATCTAATACTTGCTTCTATTTCTCTTTTACCTCACTATCATTAAGCTTACCTAGATCCCATCCCCCTCACTTTCCTCAATTTTTTGAATTTTAGCTTACACTTCATTTTAACTAAGTTATGATCGCTATCTATGTCAGCCCATGTATAACTACGACAGTTTTTAACTTGGTTTCTAAATCTTTGTTTAACTAAAATATAATCTATTTGGTATCTAGCCCTATCACATGGCGCTTTCCAGGTATATCTTCTTCTAACATGTTGTTTGAATAGGGTGTTTACAGTTACTAATCTATGTTCCTGGCAAAACTTAACTAATCTTTCTCCTCTATCATTTCGTCTACCTTACCCAAATCTTCCTACCAGTTTTCCCTCACTACCTTCTCCCACTGATGCATTAAAATCGCCCATAACTATTAAATTCTCATCTCCCTTTACTTTTCTCACTATACTATTTAAATCATCGTATACCTTTTCTACTTCCTCATCCTCGTACTGAGTTGTTGGCATATAAACCTGTACTAAAACAGTGTCTGTGGATTTCGTAATCAATCTAACCATAATTATTCTATCACTATATTGTAAGTACTTTTTAACTTTACGTTCTAATCTTTTACCTAACGCTATTCCTACCCCTGCCTGTCCATTAATGGAAGAAGTTGTAATTATTCTATATTTATCTTTCCAAAAGTCATTACTATTACGCCATCTCACCACACTAATACCTAAAATGTCCAGCTTTCCTTTTCTCATTTCGACTAATAAATTCGTTAACTTATCTACTCTAAGTAATGACCTTACATTACAAGTCCGTATCACTAAATCGAACCGTTGTTTCAAATTCTTACGATGACGAGCCCCAAGTACCCCCTCCCGTAGATCCGAATGAGAGAGTATTTTACCTCCAGACGAGAATTTTACTTGTGAGCTCTCCATTATACATATTTCGTGTTTTAGGTTACGCATACCTGGGAAATATTGTGGTGGGTTCCCATATCTTTCCACAACGCAGTTTTAAAGATTTTATCAAAAAGCTGTATCTGTCACGGCCAACCCCCAACAACCTTGTAAATTATCGAGGATCGCCCGAAACCAACCGATTTTCCTCCCATATCTTTTAACCAGCAAGGCTGCTGCCCCTTGCTGCGCCTTTTAATCGCCTTTTACAATAAGCAGGCTTATTATAGTAGTATTCTGTGTCCCCTGCTATAAAGACTTTTCGATGTCTATACCTTTCATATTTATAAGTGAGATGGGCCTCTCTCGTTTGTTTCGTACAGGGTTTCGCAAAATTTCGCAAAATATAAAGTCGGTCTTAATTGAAGCTAAATAAAAGAAATTAAAGAAGAATACTGACATGTTCAAAGTATATGAAACGTAACTTCTAGACTACTGGACTGCATACACTTCAGTGACATACTACGGTTAAGAGTACAAATAAACTGCTTTTTTATGTACAAGCTCAAACGCTATTTTGTTAAAGCTCTGATGTTCGCCAAAAGCAATTCACAAAAATCTGGTCATGAAAAGTTATACTAAAATGTAAATACTAGAAGCCAGCTTAGTTTATCTTGCCAACTTTAAAAATGTAGAAGTGTTTATAGCATTTGGAAATTTATAGACGTCCCATTGCTAGTCTAGCGCCTTGCTATTGTTTGACTATATGTCGCCGGCATTGTCTTACACAATATAATGTTAGAATATATAGCTCATCTGTGAACGACATATTAACAGTACGACATTGCAAAGTGGGTTGTTTTGGCACCACTTCAGAAATGTGGCACTACACAAAACGTAACATCCGCTGTAACTTTAATATTGTTTGAGGAATTTAAGTAGTCGTTTGAAAACTGATACTTTGAATGTACTGAATTACTATTGTGCATTCTTTTGTCAAAGATTCGTATTTTGAAACTTAGAACTTCTTTTATTCGCTTATTTGGTAATCTTACACCTACAGTAAAAACGTGAAATTAACTAAAGCTTCGCTTTCTTTAGAAAAATGGTTTTGCTCTCGCTGTTCGGCGACGCTTTTGTTAAATTGAGGAGGACCAAAGTGTAATTATCGCGCGTTAAAAGGTTCCTTCCCAATAGTTTTGTTTCTGCATTTTGTAACTTACAACTTGAATTACAACTTTTTTACAATTTAAAGTCCATTTGGGCTAAAAACAGTTTTTACAAAAAATTTTTGCTAATAAAATTGTGTCTGTCAATTACTAAAGTCGTAAATGAGCTGTTTTAATGAACGTAGAAGGAAAACCAGAAAGTAAAGGATGAAGATAACAGCCTTTCCAACGCTTCATTATAACTACAAATGATACTTCTGGAATTTGCAATAAGCTAAGAATGCGGTTGGTGGTGTTATAAATACGAGTATCCATTTAATAAAGATGTCCATTAGACCCCGTTTTCTGTTTATGGGTTACATACCGACACAAAAAAGTGGCGTTTATAGTTATGAGTTAGAGCAACTACTTGCTGATAAAAATTAGGTTCGTTGGTTGGTTCATATTAAAGAACGATTTTAAGTGAATTTTTATTTGCTTTCCATGGATTTCAATTTTTCAACCAAACTTACGAAGTAAGTTAGGTTAATATAATCGCTACGTCGTCGTCGCCGCCGCCGTCGCCGCCGTCGTCCGTTGCCATATTCCCATAATGATACAATAAATGATATATATGTACCTTGTTTAGTTTTTTACGCTGATTACAAATATGCTATACACTTTTCGATATCTCATTTAGTTTTCGAGATAATCGAATTTATTCGAGAAATGTTAACAGTACAAACTAATATAAACTTTAATAGATATTCCATATAATAATTATAATTCATGTTTAAATTAAGATTTATGTTTGTTAGAGTGCTGCGGGAGCTTATATCATTAAGTAGTCCGACTCAAACTTGATTAAAATAATAAAATTTATTAAATTATATATATAATAATAAAATTTTGTTTAACATTTAAGTACTAGTTATTTAATTTATTTCAAATATATAATTTTCTTCTATAAAATTTCCGTAGTTTGGTTGTAAGGCGTACATGCGTCTTATTTTAATTTATATATAAATATTTTAGGTAATTATTTATACAAGATAAGTTGATAAATACTAACGTATTACAATTAATATGATAAAATAATAACTTAGACCTTTATGCAAAGCCCACATGATCATTTCAAATCGAGCTAGTAATTTAAAGATGGAAAATATAAGGTATTGGACAGGACTTGAACTTGCATCCTAGTCTTTATAGGACTATGCGTTTACCAATTACGCCACCGAGACCGATGACGACAATTGGGAAATTTAGAAAACTAAATCGTGTATACAACTATACAGAAATCAAACTTCAATTATGTTTAGCATTTTTGTCAATCGTATTTGACATTGTCAAGTTTTTGACTTAAGTCAGGAAGCAACGCTCAAAATTACGGCTATAAGCCAAGTATTAAATATATAAATATTTTAGGTAGTTAATTACACAAAGTAAGTTGATAAATACTAACGTATTACAGTTAATAAGATGAAATAATGACTTAGACTTTTATGCAAAACCCAAATGATCATTTCTAATCGAGCTAATAATTAAAAGAAGGAAGACTAAGATACAGGTTCAAGTCCTGCCCAAGACCTTATATTTTCTTTCTTTCAATTACTAGCTCGATTTAAAATGATTATTTGGGCTTTGCATAAAAGTCTAAGTTATTATTCCATCTTATTAACTGTAATACGTTAGTATTTATCAACTTACTTGTGTAAATAACTATCTAAAATATTTATTTATTAAACTTGACTTATAGCCGTAATTTTGAGAGTTGTTTCCTGTCTATAACAGACATAAGTCACAAACTTGACAATGTCAGATATGATTGACAAAAATGCTAAACATGATTAACGTTAGGTTCATGTATAGTTGTGTATACGATTTAGATTTGTAAATTTTCCAATTGTCGTCTTCGGGCTCGGTGGCGTAATTGGTAAACCCATCGTCTTAGAAAGACTAAGATGCAGGTTCAAGTCCTGTCCAAGACCTTATATTTTCCTTCTTTTAAATCGAGCTGGTAATTGAAAATATAAGATCTTGGACAGGAGTTGAATCCATATCTTGTAGTACCATGCGTTTTCCATTACGCCACCGAGACCGATAACGACAATTGAAAAATTTACAAATATAAATCGTTTAAACAACCATACATCAACCTAACTATCAATTATGTTTGGCATTTTTGTCAATCATATCTGACATTGTCAAGTTTTGACTTATGTCAATTATAGACAGGAAACAACGCTCAAAGTTACGGCTATAAGCCAAGTATTAAATATATAAATATTTTAGGTATTTAATTACATAAGGTAAGTTGATAAATACAATCGTATTACAGCTAATAAAATGAAATAATAACTTAGACAGAGGTCCAGCTGGTGGAAGCGTATGTGTGAGATAAAGCAATAGGTACAAGGGAGATGACAGATGTTCATTCAAGTTGGAGGCGTTGACATATAAAAATATAGAGACTAAATTTGAACAACAGAGTGACAATCTGAAGCAATTTACCGAGTATTGTAATGTTCGTTATAAAAATTTAAAGATTTTCGAGAAATATAGGAACGGGTATACAAGTGTACGTCCCAATTTAAAATAGGGGGGAGGGTCCAATTTTACTTACATAATCAATGGCAGAGAGGGCCAGGCTCTCCTTCTTTTACGTTCTGATTTCATCCAGCATTGGTGATAATAGTTACTTTCAAATGAACTAGTGCAAGTTAATAAAATTTTATGTAGAAGCTAATAAAGCATCGTTGTAGTAAAACGTTAAAGTGATACGTAAGTACAAAGCTTGTTAAGTTGGTCTTGGAATGCTCACAAAAATTAAAGTTTGAAAGTGTTTGGATGATACAAAAAAGCGATGTTTGAATAAAAAACAAAAGTTAAGTCTCGAGATAGGAATTTTTGGAGTGGAAATTGTAAACAGCGGTGTGCATGGCAGATATGGTAGTTGGACCAGCGAGTTAGCTGATGGACCAGGTAGGCGATAGAATAGAACATTGAGTGGTGAATATTTTGTATGGAGTTTGTGATTATTTGGATTTGAGCTTGATGTGTTTTATTATTATTCGATATTTTATGAACAGACATTTATGGGACTTTAAAAGAAAATTGATCTTTGAAGATAATTAATTAATTTACAGATAACCAAATGTTGTAAAGAGGTATAGAAGGCTTATTGATATTTGGTAGTGCAGGAAATTTATATGCACAGTTGTGGAGTTTTATTATGAGCTCATGCTAAGACCGAAAGGGTAACGTAAAGTATAAAGAACACCCTCTTACTTTAAATAAAAATATATATGTTTAAATGGTAATCAACTTGCATGATTATTATTTTAAAATTATTGAACTTTAAGAATGTACCTAAAGGAATGGTGTTAAAATATTATGGATCAAATGTAAATAGAGTGTGATATATTTGGTCAAGTGAGTTATTTTGAGTATGTGATTAGATGAATGTCTAGGTTTCAACCGCAAGATATTGAGAGGAGGTTTGTGGATGTAACAGGTAGGTATTAACAATATTATTAGGAGCAACCGAGGAATTATTAGGAGAAGCCGAGTGCATGATTCCAGAGAAAACATCACAGTAATTATGGCGCCCAAAATGGGGCACGTTTTAGAGAGCTCAATCTCACAGTAATTATAGCTTCCCAACGGAGGGGCACGTTTTAGAGAGTAAAGCTTGAGTAATTAGAGCTTAACCTCACAGTAATATATATATATATATATATATAACATATACATATACTTATATACATATACTTATTGCGGACTGCAAATAACTTGTCTTTGTATATATATATATATATATATATATATATACATATACATATACATATACATATACATATACATATACATATACATATACATATACATATACATATACATATACATATACATAAACATATACATATACATATACATATACATATACATATAATATATATATATATATATATATATATATATATATATTGCTATGATAACGCTGCACGCCGATGTAATTAACGTTCAGTTTCCTGCTGCCCGCCACCGCTCTGTGTCTCTAAGCAACCTAAAGTTTAAATATGCCTCGGCTGGCTTAGTCTAATCCACACAGTGTACAACATTATGATAACAAAGAAATCACCCCCCTTTTTTATCTAATACTATCCTACTTGAATGAGAACAACGAAATGGACTAAGATTTGTATAATGAAAAAGAAAAACTATATTCACTTTACAGCTTAATATGATATACTATTCGACAAAATAGACCCCTGATTAACAAATAATAATAATATCAATCCCCAAAATTATAGTACCTTTAGTTAGTTTAAAGCCAGCAAAAATAACACTGTACTTTATTGGAAACATGTTTGAACGTTCAATGACCGTTCCCTTTTTCACGTCAATTTTTACGTATAAAAAGATATATATATATATATATATATATATATATATATAAATATTCTAGTATAATAAAAAGAAATGTAGAAAATGTTCAAAAAAGAAAATAATGCTTTATGCTATTTAGATAAAGTTCTGACCTGTAGCTTTCCTTGCGTGTCTTTTTGTTCTGTTACTGCGTGCTGTGGACCAGTACTCCTGGATTGCTTTCAGTTGAGCTCACTTGTTGATTTTATGATACCGCTTGGCCAAACCCCTTTCATTTCTTAAAACAATCCTCCGTTTTGTGCTTCGATGCACAGTTGCAAACCAATATTTTTATGCAATTTTAGATTGATTTAAATTCGGATTTATTTCTTACAGTTTCCCATATTTCAGCTTATTTATTACTTATGATTTCTACCAGTTACCTAGATTTTTCCAGATTTCTCATAGTTTCCAGATTTCTTATTTACTACTAAGATTTCCTAGAGTCCCCAGAGCCCTAAATTATGAATATTAAAATTATGTTTACTTAATATTAATTAATTAATTAATTAATTAATATTAATATGTAAAATGTACGAAATACTCAAAAGATTGGAATGAGTTATAAGGATAAACGAATAGTACATAGCTTATACAAAGAGCAAACAGCAGTAATAGAATTGGAGCAGGAACGTAGAGAAGTAAACATTAGGAAAGGGGTAAGACAGGGATGTACCCAATTCCCATTAATTTTTAACTTGTACATTGAAGAGGCAATGAGTACTGTCAAATACAGGAAGACATTTGGAATTATTATACAGGGTCAAAAAATTGATATGTTTAGATTTGCAGATGATATAGCGGTATCAGCGTCTAGCAAGGAAGAGTTAGAAGCTGCTCTTAATGAAATGGAAACGGTTCTAACAAAGAACTAAACTAAAACAAAAAAAACTAAAACTAAAGTACTAGTATGCAAAGGAGGGGAAAATAAATCAAAAACAAGAATACAAATATGTAAAACGAACTTAAAAAAGGCTAAGGATTTTGCTACCTAGGAAGCTAAATAACGCAAGATGGGAAAAGCACAAAAAATATAAAATAAAGATTAGCACAAGGCCGTGCTACATTTAACAAGAAAAAGTAACTACTGTGTTCAAAGACAACAAACATAGATACCAGAAAAAGATTGCTTAAAACATTTGTGTGGAGCACAGCACTGTACGACTGTGAAGCCTGGACAGTAGGAGAAGCGCTCAAGAAAAAGGTAGAAGCTTTTGAAATGTGGTGCTACAGACGTATGATTAAGATATCATGGACAGACAAAGTTAAGAACAAAGAGGTACTAAAAATGGTAGGAGAAGAAAGAAATATGTGGAAAACGGTAAAAAATAGGAGAGATAGGATGATAAGCCATATATTACGGCATGGGGGAATAGTGCGAAATATAATAGAAGCAGAGATAGGAAAAAAGAGAAGAAGAAGTAGACCTAGGTTAGACTACTGCACACAGATAGTGAAAGGTGTAGGCTGTAGGAGTTTCAGGGAGATGTGTAGGCTAGCTCAGAATAGAAATCAATGGAAGTGCGCATCCAACCAGTCCCAAGATGGATAAATTAATGACGAAATAAGTAACTGTACTTAAACATGATGATTATTATAAGCAACTACAAGAATTGGTTGGGCAATATTCTCGAATAATGTTAATTGTGTGAAAGGATTTACTGGAAAACTATTATTTAGCAAAAGTCTAAGTGTTGGGGGATCTTGGCAACCACAGGCTGCTTAACCCCCGTCACTGAATCTAGTTGAAATAGAGCATAAAATTAAAAAAACAATAAAAGGGGAACCGAGCTGTATACATGCTGTGTGAGAACTTCAGGGAACTGTGTAGGCTAGTTAGGAATATAAATAGGTCCGGGTACGTGTCCAACCAGTTTTGAGATAGAAAACCTAATGACGAAAAAATAAGCGCAGATAAATCTGATGATTATTATAAACAACTACAGGTGTTGGTTGTGAAATATCTGCAACTAATGTTGACTGTGCGACAAGATATATTGGAAAAATATTAAATCGGTATATGTTTAAGTGCTTGGGGGAATTTGGTAGCCACAGGCTGCTTACATCCCTTCACAACCACTGAATGTCGGAGAAATATAGTATATAATTGTAAAACAATAGAAGGAGACCGTACTGCATATAACAAGAACGAACAGCGTCTATGATAAAAGACAACAAACATAGAACAAGAAGAAAATTGTCGAAAGCATAAGTGTGGAGCACAACACAGTATGCCTATGAAATACGGGCAGTTTGAAAAGCAGACAGAAAAACGGTAGCAGCCTTTTGAAATGATGTGCTTCAGATGTATGAGAATGATAGCATGGACAGAGAAAGTTAATAACAAATAGGTTATAGAAATAGTAGGAGAACAACAATATATGGGGAAAAAAATAGAAGAAATAAAAAGGCAGAATACGTTCTAATGCATTTTTAGGGAATAGTATGATATATTACAAGCAGATATAGGAAAAAAGAGGTAGACCTAGATCAGATTAGTGATAGAAGCAAACTGTGCAAATTTTAGGGAAATGTGTAGGTTAGTTCAGAAAAGGAAGCAATAAGGGTACATGTCTAACCAGTTCCAGGACTGAAAACCTAATGATGATAATAAGCTTTTACTTACGTTTTCCAGTTAGCGGCAAAACCTTTCTCGTATATTTTTTACTATTCTTTTAATTTTCAACAACTTTTCTAACACAACTTTGAAAAATATAATTATTTGATTTTCTATTTTCACTTGACGTAAATATTTAATTTGAACTGCTACCAATCGTGCTCTTGTTGAAAGGAGACTGTCTGTTTACTAAATTTGAGTGGTATATAAAGCAACGCCTTTATCTGATGGGATTGGTTATCGGCGTACTACGGTTAAGGTTTAAAGCATGCTATAGGATATTTTCAACACTCTGGGTTTTCTCAGGTATTATTTAAATAATAGCTCGCCGGAACAACGCTGTGGTCACGTATTATACCAGTTCTATATGGTGAATTTCTACAATTCGTGAACTTTTACTCGCCTGTTTGGTGTTATTGTTTTAGGAATTTTTACCACGACCTCACATGTAGTCAAACTTATGGCTTTATTTGTTTTGGGTTTTGAATTTTCATGTTAAAAATTACGTATGCAAAATTTCTATAATGGCGCAAATTAAAATGCGTTCTTTTACATCCTGCGTTTCCGAAACATATTTATTTTGAAAGGCGCGTTTATTGCGAGAGAGCTTTGTTATTTCTTTGTACCATTGCATGTCCTAATTTACCAGAATTCTAATCATGATTTCTAGCTTTCAATGCTCTTAATGCGTGTTTGTTTAGAATTTATTAATGGTTTTCTGATTTATGATTAAAACCGATTTTACTTCGGTTTTCGATTGAAAATTTTTATGTGATTTACTAGTAGTTTAGAACTATTTTCCATTTTGATATTGTTATTAATAAAATATTATTCCTGGATTTAAGTTAATTTGGTTCAATATATTGTTTCATATTATGTAAAGAGCGTTGTGTGAAGGAAAGGAGAAATTGAAAAGCGCTATTTGCACATTGAGCTTGATTTTTTTCAAGAACTCTTGCAATTTGGAGCTAAATTTGATTTACTACTTGTGTTAATAATCGCAAATGGTATAATAAAAGAAGATAAAAGTCCTCCAAAAAAATCTGTATGAATTGTCACTGTTACAATATAATTTATCTCTTTTATTACAAGTATATGAAAATTGTATATATGTGAAAATTATGTTATTACTTACATGGAAAAGCGTAGATTATGTACAGCCATGTTTGATTATAATCACGTTTTACCTAGGGAGGAAATTAATTACTTCTAATTTGCTTAACAAATTCTATATATTCATTAAATATTTATCTAAAATTAAACTATAATTAAAGTTTAATCCCGATATAGGCAATCAATTAAGAAAGACGAATATTGATGTAATCACTTACTTTTTAGTAAGGGTAGTCACCCCAACACAGTTAATTGCGCTAAGTACGTGCTAATTGCTGCTTATTACGTGCTGAAAGTTAATGGAGAAACGGCAATAGAAATTGCTCGACGTGGATAGCTATATGTAAAAGCTTTTCGCTTACCAAAATAGCTCTTCTAACTGATTTATTAGAATAGGGATATCTAAACTTATATAAATTTGAAATTAAACTGTATTACGTGTATTATATAGATTTGTGTCTAGTAAATTTGCTTAAATATTAAGAAATTAAATCGTTCTTAATATAGTACTGAAATGTAGCAACTCGCAGCATATTGGTTAAGTAATTTTAAAAATTGCTTTTTACATATTTATTTTTAATCCGCGGTACAATTTAAGGAAGCCCAAGGAGGAGTTTTAAATTTTTAAAATTCTTGGTCACAATTTATAATACCGTTTATAAGAATAAATAAGTTACGTCAAGTATAATAACAAAATAAAGGCACAGGTTCTAAACACAAAATATTAAAAGTTATTACGAAAAGGGTAAGGTTGGTATAGCTTAAGAGGCCGTAATAAGAAGTTATTTTGAAATTAATGTATAATGTTGAATATGCTCGTATGAAAATTGTATCAAAGGCGTCAAGCGATAATTGTAAGGCACAATGTCATTATACGAACAAAGCATTGATTGACAGCTACAATGGTGTATTTAAAGAATTTATACATAGAGAACAGAAGAGGTAATTATCTTAGAATCTAAAAATTGCGAACTCCTGGAATTGTGAAAAGTATCATTGCTCGGGAAGAAATTCAGTTAAGTTCTTAATATTAATCCAAAAGTAATATAAAACAAATGGTCATTTGAATTGTTAAAATAAGTAGAATACTATATAGATTAAAATATAGGTCCACTAGTGCTTTTGTAAATAAATTAACGATACGCAGATAAGTTAATAAATGTAGTGTAATTGTCGCGTTACGAAAGAATTTAGTGTATTGAATATTGTAGTAATTATCATTAGTGACGATCGTAGCGATACCTCAGTACATTAAAAGTTTTCTGTAAATATTTGAAAAAACAAGATTTATTTATTGGACTGAGTAAAGAACAGAAAATTGAAGTTCGTTACAATATTAATTTTGTATGGTTTAGAAAAGTAATTCAAAGCATAATGAACAAGAATTAAATTGTTGGTTATTTTGCCCATTATTACATCAGCGGACTTTCTAAGAAAGTACTACACCTTAATCAATCATTTGTTTTATTTCCACCTTAGTTGTTTTTAGACTAGTTATGAAATTTTGTCTGGCAGGGCCATCTTCACTACCATATCGGAGACTTGAAGAAGTCACAGATAGTTAGTTGTTTACATTTAAGTCTAGAGGATGGATGGATATCTTTTATATTTATTAATTTACCATAATTCGTGTATAATTCAAGAACTTTGTTGGTTGATTTGCAAGGAGAAATGCGCCAATCCGACGAGCTGCAGTTACAGCAAAACCGGTCATTGACTTTTCTCTTTGTAAAATAACCAACATTCTCATTCACTACGCTTTGAATTACTTTTCTAAACCAAACAAAATTACTGTTAAAAGGTGTAATACTTTCTTAGAAAGTCCGCTGATGTTATAATGGGAAATCGGTCATTTATTTTATTTCCACCTCAGTTGTCTTTAGACTAATTATGAAATTTTGTCTAGCAGCACTATATTCACTATCATATCGGAGGCTTGAAGAAGTTATCGATAGTTAGTGGTTAACATTTAAGTATAGAGAACGAATGGATATTTTTTGTATTTATTAATACACCATAATTCGTTTATAATTCAAGAACTTTGTTGGATGTTTTGCAAAGAAAAATGCGCAAATCTGACGAGCTGTAACTACATCAAAACCGGTCATTGGCATTTGTCTTTGTAAAATAACCAACAATTTAATTCTTGTTCACTATGCTTTGAATTACTTTCATAAACCATACAAAATTACTATCAAAATAGAAACCTATTAGTTTCTGACGACCAACTTCCCGATCAACATTAAATGTGCTACTTTCTTAGAGAGTCCGATAATGTTATAACGGGTATTTTGTCATTTGTTTTATTTCGTTGCATATATTTCGCATTTCAACAGACTTTCCGTGTGTTTTATCTTTTAGCGATAGTGTTTGCGAAATGTTTGAGGTACAACTAGAAGCCAACAACAAACTCTTGACGCATTGAATTCCCCTAGAGAGGCAAATAAGCAATTAATGCGGCTTCCGGAAATCCGCGTGAAGTACTTGGGCAAGGTTTAGTGAGATTCAAGATGGCACTTTTTTACTTTTGTAAGGTGTCCAAGTAATTTCTACCACTCAGTTCATACATAAATTCTTCTGCGATTCCGACCTGTGATTTGATGAAACAAAACCATAATCCTTTGTAAGCTACAGTAAATCGGTTTCATAATCCTAATCAACCGGAATCCGTAATACATGTAATTTAAGAGTTCACATATTTCCGTCCAACATTCCACATTAACTTCAAACACAGGTAATAAAGGTCAATGTATGAATCGAGTGTCGTATTTCTACAAATGCATAATTAGGAAATCTGTTCAAAATAACAAGGTGAATTGCAGAACACTTTAGAATAGCTCAACGTACTTTTGTTGAACACCCAGGTAAGTATTTATTCATGAAAACGTGAGGTGAGTTCCGCATAAATTGAGTGAAATCAACTCGGCAGGGTAGGTACGTATAAACTAAATTTTTACTATCTCGTCCAAATTCCGAAAATTGTTAAACTGTCAAAAAGCAGAGAATAAAAATGAATTATCAGTAGTACAAAACTATCGACACGTTATCAAAATTTCCTCTCATTTAAACCAACGTAAAAGTGAAGGAATTAACTCATACATTTGTGATTTTCTCTATATGGACTATATGTGCGTGGAGCAGAAATAGACATCATTAACCTAATTACACCAGCTTGTCTGTCTCACACGCCTGAAGGCATAAAACTACACGATATTAGGTTAGTCCTAGGTTAGTCCTATCTCTTCTCTTACTCTTTGCCATTGTGGAAGAACTAAGTTACATTGCTAGCGAAGTTACTTGGTGCAGCCTAGAATATCCTAAAAAATAGATAGCAAACTCCGAAAAATAGCGCAGGCAACAAAACTATATTATGGATGCTGTCTTTTGGTAGGACTGAATTAATGTTAGGCTTCCCCAATGTTGAAGCAACTAAGTAATACCGCTGGCACATATTACTTAGAACTTAGGGGGGGGCTTAATTACCGCTAGATTTCTATGCTGGAAGAATCAAGTTATACTGATAGCGTAGTTTACTTAATGGTAACTTCTTTTCTAGGAGGGCTAAGTTAACACTATCGGCCCATGGTGTAGGAATTAAGTTATACTGCTAGCGCAGATTACTTACAGCTAGTGCAACCTAGCGCATTCTAAAAAATAGTTAGTGCAAGACCGAATTAACGTTAGACTACTCCCCATGTTGAAGCAATCCACTTAAACTACTAACGTAGATGACTTAAGACTAATGCAAAGCCAGGGCACCCCAAGAAATAGGATACGCACCTCGAGAAACAGCTAACGTAGGCGTTTCGACATGGGGGACTCTAACGTTAAAACACTTCTAAAAAAATGAGCTTCCATAATGTAGCTTTGTTGCCCGCGCTAGTTATTTTTTGGGATGCGTTGGGTTGCACTAATCCTAAGTAATCTGTACTAATAGTGCAACTGAGTTGCTTTGACATGAGAAGTGGTCTAATGGTTTATTCGGTCCTACTAGAAAAATGGTACTATACTATAGTTTTTGTATCTGCACTAGTTATTCTTTTGCTAGCTCTGAGTAATCTGCGCCAGCGGTATAAATCAATTTCTTCACCATGAAGGACTAGCATTATGAATTTCTATGCTACCGTGGGTGCGCTAGCGCTAAGTATCCTGTGTTAGCAGTATAATAGTTCTTTCTCGGATGAGGGAGAAAGGGGAGGGGGTGCTAACGTTAACCTAGCCCCATGAGAAATAAAGCTACCATTATATAGTTTCTACGCCTGCGCTACCTAGTTCTAGAGGTGCACTAAGTTGTTCTAGCTTTAAGTAACCTGCGCAGCAGTACGATTAAGTTTTTCGAACATTCAGTGTTTGACCGGGTCACGATTTTTTGACCCGCTGACCCGAAAACAGACTGACCCGGGCCCCGAACTGATCCAAAGTGACCCGGAATCCAAACTGACCTAATGACCAGAAGTAACCCAAACGTTCTACCAATTGCGCAACTTTTTTCTAATTTAACCGTTCTTCTAACTGTTACTGGTTCCGAGATCGCAATGGTGCTGGTGATAAAAAAACGATCTGTAGATGTGTTTTGCTTTGTAATGTTTGAATAAATTTGAGGTGTTCTTGCGGACCGGGTCGATACCGGTTCACCGGGTCAATACCGAGTCACATACCTGACCCGTTGACTCGATAACTCGGCGAAAAAAGTGACTGGTGACTCGGTCCAACACCGTCAACATGGCGTATTAACGTTAATTTTGCCCCCTCCCCCACCCTAACAGTTTAGTTTTATGAATACTATAATTTTGATCCGCTAACTTTTGTAAGAGGCGGCTAGGTTGCGCTAGATACAATTAAGCTGGACTAGGATTATCGGCACAGTCTTGCGATTGCAGGGAGGCTAGGTTAACTGACCTTTGTTGAACTACAGTTAACTTTTGAACGGTAAGTTCCGCGAACTTTAGTTTAACCGCCGCAAAAATCTTGAAATGATTCCTTTTTTTTATTACTAGGAATTAATTTGGTTTTAAAAGTAAGTGTTCGTATTTTAAAAAAATTAAATAAATAAAACTTATTTTTTAATGTCCATCTTGAACCTTGTATATCAGATATCATTAAAAATGTACTAAAAAGAGCTATCATACTTGCTATAATATACAGAGTGGTCTATTTGCTAGTAATTTCATTTTTAGCACATGGTTATCGTATGCATGATTTAACCGATTGAAGTAAAATTGCAATTTTTCTGAAAAATATAGCGTTTTTGAAGATCTACAGTGAAAATTTCAAGTCAAATTATTATTTGGTTATGGTTTTCTATTAAAAGGGACCATATTTTCGCATAATATGGATTATAACTTTTAACAGGGTCATCGCAGACCTAGGATCCATTATATCAAAAAGCTAATTGTCCTCTAGAACTCTTTTAGAAAATACATTAAAATACAGGGTGTTTAATTTAAAAAACATAGATTTTTATCATTGTAAGCAAACATGCGACGTTGTATATTCAAAAATAATTTAAAACTATAAATATTCAATGCACCTACCACCATATTTTAAAATATGTTTTACTATGTAACGCGTTTCTGTTACGTTAAATAAAAACCGAACAGGTAGTGAAAAATTAATGCTAGACAAGCATAATAAATACGGCAGTACCCTATATATCATATGATAGTACTAATTAAGCAGGATATTTTCATATTTTTTAGGATTATAAAGGGTAATAAACTTAAACCAGGAAATCAGAAAGTTATTTATAGTAAAATAAATAGTTGAACCATTTCAGCTTAATAACTGATCTAAAACCGTAAAAAACAGATTTCAATATTACGTGTAACAAAGTTATATATAAAAATGCAAGCATGTGCAATTATCAGTGTGTAAACAGATAATGCAATAGTAAATTTTCAAGAATGTCATTTTAAAAAAGCTTTTAGAATAATTAAATAAGCAAATATAACAGTAAATATATTAATATACATGTTCCATACTATAATTATTCCAAATATACAGGAACTTTCTACTAATTTCAATAAAATTGGGCAAAATTAACGTTACAAGGACACAAATGTGGTTATAATACAAAGTAACCTCCAGGTAAGAAAATAATACCATTACAATACTAACACTTATTTAGTAAAGCTCTCAAATATCAGATTACAAATGATTTCAATAAATAAGCGAAACATAAATACAATGTGGAATGTAAAATGTATCCATTCACAAGATTGTTGAATACATACGGCAGCATTATTCGCGCATTTTTCAAGTGATTTTACACAAGCTCAATAGTAAGACTATAGACTGATATACCCATCGGAAGCAAAACATAGAAGGGTTGGGGAGGACGTATAACGAAAGTTAGAGAGCCGACGGTAAACAGAAAATTAATTATTGCAAGCCACTGATGGGAACGTAGTTAGAGTGCAACGTGATAGGGTAGTTGAGACAATCTCTTGGGTTAGGAGGTAAGGTAAGGTATTTATTCGCCTGGAGATTCCGCTGTAAGTGATAGCTATTTATAAATTGTTCTTTTTAATTGGTAGGAGGTCCGTGTTTATGAATCATGTTAAACTAGATATTGAAGAGATTATGAAACTTCTACCAGCATTGTAGGATATTATAATTAATTGTATTAGAGGTGCAACACTTGAACATTGCACTTTTCTTTGGAAGGTTGAAAACGTGTGTTAAATTGATTTGGAAAACTTTAAAATACTGTGTTTGTATCTGCTTATAAAAATATTGGTATACTGCTTGTATTTAAATTACTTTAGGTAACTTTATAATTCTGTGTGTGTAGCTGTTTACAGAAATATTGTTATGCTACTGATATTTAAATTGATTTAGGTATCTTTAAAATTTTTAATTATACCTGTTTACAAGAATAATGATATGATACTATATTATAATAAGTTTAGATCACGTAATGAGATGAATTTTTTTCTTGATTGGAAAGGTAGATTGATTGTAAAAGGAAATCAATTTCACCAGGAGGCCGATTAATTTAGGATTACCAGAGATCCTCGTTGTCCAAAGAATTCTTACCAGACTAGACGAATTGGCGCCCATAAATTTAAGGCAGTGTTGAAAGCCTTTCAAAGTGCTTTTGGTAACGTAGCTTGAATTGCACCTATTTAATTTTTGCATTTTTTAAAATTTGTTTCATTTTCTTATATTATTTCTATAGAGCCCGTAATTTGTTGCGAGGTTCCCGCCCCTTCTGGACAATTCCAAATTTAATAATTTAATTCTTCATTCTCTGGCAACAATTTATTTATCTATTTATGTATTATTAAAGCTGAAATGTTATTTTTCCTGTATAAAAGCTTTGGAAATTTTGTAACAAATAGCAACGTATTTAGTATACGTCCTGGCGTTGCTGATTACTCACCCATACATTATTTTATATCCCCCTTGGCTTGATTGGCACGTGTTCTTACTATAAATCTACTTGCACTCATTAAATGGAAGAAACTAGCTGTGCCTCTTAGGAATGAAATATAAACCTCAGTTAAAGTATTTCCCTTGAAATCTGCTTAATTGATCGACCGCGCTTGTTCACTTCTTCAGCTAATGGCTCTTGAAAACGATACAAAGGTTGTTAGTAAGTGCTAGACTTAGCCCTAAAATGCCAAAGCCTCATAACTACTACGATTTTAATACTCACTCCAGATAGAACAATTAAGAAATTTAAGGGTGTGCACGAATGGCGTTTAAGTATAAGGTTATTTTAATTTTTAAGGTTGTTAAAATTGTTTGCACTTTTTATATCAAGCTGTGGTTGAAATAAGTTTTGTTTACCAGATATATTTAAATTATCGGCATACAAGATAGAAGCTTTAACATGAGTTTGAGAACGTGCTTCAGATTTGTGGAAAGATCGCCTTTACCCAATTGGGATATAAATACATTTTAACTTCAAAGGACGTCTAGAGGAATCTAGCATTAATCTGATATTCCGTACTGGTAAATTATAAATAAAACGGTCGGTCGGTTTGCAAACTCAGTTTTAATACATTTTCATAGTTTGAAAAGTGCAAATCAACAAATTACATCACAAATTAGTAAACACATTAAAAATACAATGGTGCTGCACAATTAATATTCAAAATGCTCAGGCAAACCATATCAGAAAAGGGATGTTAGTCGTTACCCAACTCCCTTTACCTTAGCTATTAGTGCGTTCCGCCACAAGGCCGGTCTTGCTACGACCTCCAACGAAAACGCGCTCAGTAAAGGCGATCGTCTGCTTGTTCGTCGGTATTGTTATTATTTTCAATCAATTTAAAGATGTAGTGCTCTAGTAAGTTTCAAAGTACATTCGGAGAATCTTGACGTAATTATGAATTTATTACCCGTAAGACGAGCGGGACAGTAAGAAAAGAACACAATCATAACGAAACGCTCGCTGGAATTATGCGTAACAAAGGAACGGAAAGAATGAGAAATAAAATGAATGCCGCGCTAAACACATTCGGTGATTCAGGAGGTGGGAGTCTAAAGATCGGAAAAACAGGATACACGACCTGATTTGCAATTTCTGCCTTCTGTGCCGGAAAGTATAATTAAATACAAAAACACATGTAAAATGTAATTCAAATAAGAATCTTATTAATTTAGATAGCAAACAATAATAAATTGCTTGTTTAAAGAGGAACATTTGAATTCTTCACTCCGAACGTACTAATATAAAACATTAATTATATCTGGTAACAATTAATCTGAAGGGCGTTTTATAAATAAAAAAGCTACTCCATTGCACACCCATTAAATTTTCATAATTTAGGATAATAAAACTAAGTGTCTAGCCACTGTAATTAATAACAATAAAAAAGTCATACTCTTTTTTATGGCCTAAATTTTCGCATATATTTTTTATGCTTGATCACAGGCTACAACTGTATTAACGTTTTACAAAAGATTAACAAAGATAAGAAGAACTTACATTCTACCCAAGCACATTCTAAATGCTGTAAAAAATATTTTTAATTTATTTGATAGTGATAGTAAAACAATTGGATTCAAAATTAAGACTTTTAACAACAAACTCACCACAAAAATTCTAAATCTTGAAATTCAAATTACTCACCGTGTAATCAACAACCTAGAAAAAGAGTTAAAATCAGTAATAGAAAATGTCACCCATATTCTTCCACACCACATCATTAATGAATATTATCGAAGGCAAAATATTATTTTTAATAAAAAGTTTCATAAGATAAAAAACAGTAACCTGAAAAAGATTAATGACATCTCAAAATTAAACATAATCAAAAATAATCAAACTGACAGATGGTTCAAAAACATCAGTCAAATTGACATTCCAGAAAACATAAAACAGGTTCTGTTATTAGATCCAAATATTTCACTTCCTGCTACAATCAATGATACAACCATCATCAATTTACTAGCAGATACAGAACTCATAATATCTAATGTCAATACAGATGAAGAAAAAGACACATACAGAGCACTTACCACTAATATTATAACCAATTTTATACATAAACACAAGAACAAAAAGCCAAAACTGCTTTTGGATTTTATAGATTGTAGCAAATTTTTAAAAGAAAATCCAAATTTGGTCATCATGAACTCAGATAAAGGCAATGTGACAGTAGCAATGTCAATTATAGACTACAACCAAAAAGTAAATGAACTCTTATGTGATCAAACGATATACAAAGAGATTAAAAAAGACCCCACATCAAACTTACAAAAACAAACTTTAGATATAATTAAAGATTTAAAAAATCATAAATACATTACTGAAAAACAAGCCAAGGAACTTAATAATTACTCTAGTACATTACCAAAATTATATGCGTTACCAAAAATTCACAAAGACGGATATCCGATGAAACCTATAGTAGCATCAAACAACTGCACTACCGAAAAACTATCCAAATTCATATCCGAAATTTTAAATAAATCTATAAATAATAACTTATATTTCGTAAAAGATTCCTTCGCATTTTCCGAATTTATAAATGAATTCAAACTAGCAGATAATTATGTACTAATAAGCTTGGACGTCGTCTCCTTGTTCACAAACATACCAAAAGAACTCGCTCTTAAAAATATCGAAAACATTTAGATAGAAATTAACAAAAATTGCAGCATCCCAAAAGGAACTTTTTAGAAATTGTAGATTTTATCTTCAGCACAAGCTTTTTCTCCTATAAACACAAATATTATTGGCAAATCTCAGGATGTCCAATGGGTTCCAATATAAGTCCAGTTATGGCAGAAATTGTAATAAACTCACTCTTTGACAATGTCATACCATCTCTTCCTATTCATTTACCATTCATTAAAAAATTCGTAGATGACATAGTGACAGCTGTACCTGAGGACCAAATACATACAACTTTACAAATATTCAACAATTACAATCCCAACATACAATTCACCATTGAGATTGAGAATAACATCACGATCCCATTTTTAGATATGTTATTATAAATCAAATCATCCTTTCAACATGAAAATAAACTTTATATTAGAATTCAAAAACAGGATCAAAAGGTTATCACACACTTCTCTATATACAAAAAACTTATCACTTTTGGAAAACATATTATTAGATAACAACTATCCAAAAACATTGATCAAGAAACTTCTATATAATCACAGAACAACACCAACAAAAGATAATCACAATACACTAAAATCCAATACACCCCAAATTTATAGACCCATACCATTTGTTCAAAACTTAACTACTAAATTAAGCAAAGTGTTCAAAAACTTAAATGTCAAAATTGCCAAAAAGAATTTACTAACAATAAGAAACCAATTAAACTTCAAAGAAATGCCATTTACAAAATTAACTTTTTAGATTGTGATCAGTGTTATATAGACCAAACGTCACAAAATATTGGTCAAAGAATTACCCAGCAGAAAAGTGACATTCGAGTGAAACCAAAACCTTGTGCATTAACAACTCACACCCTCAACCAAAGTCACAAAATGGACTTTTCAAATCCAAAATTAATAAAAGCGTATATGTATATATGTATGTGTATGTATGTATGTGTATATATGTATGTATATATATATATATGTATATGTATGTATATGTGTATATGTATGTATGTATATATGTATATATGTATATATATATATATATTGCTGTGATTAGGGGTTGTTTAAGGGGGTACTTTATAGTAAAAATCATTTAGAAATGAGAAATTACCATAGGCAGCAGAAAACTGCACTTATTTAGTGAAAAATTAAGAAATGGAGATAGTTTGTAGATAGTAAGCAGTCAACACCCTGTATATAAGGTATAAATAGTTTTAAGCGACGCAGATAAATATAGGAAGACGCATAGTTAGCGTAGAAATCAGGAAGACATTCATTAGGTAAATAGAAAATATTAAATACCCTGTAGATAAAGTTTTAGTGAATTTAGGTAAAGCGGATAATGATATTTTTCAGTAGAAGCACGCGTATATTTATAAGTAAACGATAAAGTGTAATTAGACACGCATTCAAAAGAGTTTCAAACAATTAGATTAATACGGAGATAGAAATAGAGCTTCAGGTAGCATAGGTAAATGCGTGCAAATAGCTAACCACTTTTGATAAGAAAGAAGATTAAAAATTGCGTGAACAACATGCAAATATGAAAATTAAAAGCCGAATTGCATCAGTTGTTTATGGAAAAGCAATTAGATCTATCAAAACACAGCATGTTGATAACGAAAGACAGCTGAAAGCAGGTTACAATTATTGGGAATCGTGGAGAGTTACATCAGAAACTACTTTGAATGTAATTATTTGATTGGTCAGAAATAAGCGACGAGTTCTAGACCATACCCACTGACGGAGTGGGAACTGAATAATATATTAGCAAGCACCGTGATAACGAAGTTAGTTTTGAACTCAACAAAGGCTGAAGTGCGCCGTTATGAAATAAAGTAATACGTAAATTTTAAAAGTGAAAGATAAAATAAGTGCCAAGATGAAAACTATAATTGCCGATTAAACGTAAGTACATTTTTGGTGAATTTATTTTAAACTAAAACATAAAAATAATGGGGCTTCTATGTCCGGGGAAAACAAACGACAATTCTATGTCCGGGGCAAACAAACTACAATTTCTAAAGCCGGGAGAAAAATTCAAATTCGAAGTACGTCTGGGGGAAGAATAATATAATTTTAAGTTTGAGGAAATTGATTGATAAGAAGTAATAAGTTTGATATGAAACGACAATAAATTGGGGTGCATAAATTAATAATGGTAGTCCATAAGATAATGGCAATAATTTGAATGTAATCCTGAATTGGGGGAAGATAATTTTTATGCAAATGGAAGCGTCGATGTGAAGAAAATACACCAGGTCAGATTTTTAGTTATAAGACATTTTATTTTTCTATATATTTTTTTATTTTGAATATTGAATTTCCTTAATATAATATGCTTGTGAAAAAGTCAACAAAAGAAGTTGCATAAGTATAAAATGAGTAATATGATAACAAGTTTAGAACGTTCTACGCTTCGTTGATAAAGATAATAGGTTTTTTTTTGGTGACTTTGGGTTTTGAGTAAATAGGATATGATGTTTAATAAATAAAATTTACAACATTAACTAATTGAAAAGTGTATTTCAAATAATTTGCAAAAGCTGTACATAATATATTGGTTTCATTATATAAAATCGAAATTAACTGAATTTTATAATTCCAAATAAATGCTAGCCGAGGTCATAAGATTTAAATAGTCAAGGAGGAGCTACGAGTTGAATAGGAAATTGATAACACGCAAGGCGGTAACGTATCGAATTTTGCTATTGGCAGACAAGGTTGCTTCAAGATAAAATCCAGTTAAGTTTCTGGAGGGAATTGATAGCAATATTAATAAGACAGCCCAACGTCGGAGGAGATAATTACAATCTTGTTAATTCATAGTAAATATTAAAATGGTTGTCCAAATGATGGAACGCGAATAATTTAGAGTACATAGCAAAATTAATAAGGCGCACAACGAAGGGGCATGATAATTTAGAGAGTAGCATAGCAATATATATATATATATATATATATATATATATGTATAATCAATTGTTGATAACACAAATCCCATATAAACCTTACAACACACTCGCACACACACATACACAATTACACACACACACCTACATGCACATACACTCACTAACCAACATTGTCGTTAAAAGCAAAATATAAACTTTTATCAAAAATGGCATTTTACTTTCACTATTTAAATAAATATTTATTCTATAAAAAATTTTAATTCCTTCCAAACACTGATGTCAATTTTAACCATCCTCACTGTAAGTTCTTCTTATCTTTGTTAATCTTTTGTAAAACGTTAATATAGTTGTAGCCTGGGATCAAGCATAAAAAATATATGCGAAAATTTAGGCCATAAAAAAGGTATTTATTTAAATCCAGCAGACCTAAAAAAACCTACAAAGAAAAAGTGTTATTCCTGCAAGGTCACTAAGCATTATAGTATATATATATATATATATATATATATATATATATACACACACATATATATATATATATATATATATACATATATATTGCTATGAATCTCTCTCTAAATTATCGTGCCCCTACTTTGGGCGACATATTTATTTGCTATGGTATTAGCGGAATTATCGAGCCTCTACGTTGAGCTGCATTATTTATTTTGCTATGAATTCTAAATTATTGGACCACCATTTTAATATTCACGATTAAGTGTAATTATCTCCTCCTCCAGCTGTTTCTTAATATTACTATCAACTGGACTTTATCTTTAAACAACTCTATCTACCAATGGCAAAATACGATACGTTACTGCCTTGCGGGTTATCGCTTTCCTATTCAACTTGTGGCTCCGCCTTCGTACTATTTAAATCTTATGACCTCGGCTAGCATTTATTTGCAATTATAAAATTCAGTAAATTTAGATTCTATATAATGAGACCAATATGTTATGTACAGCTTTTGAAACTATTTGTAATACATTTCTTATAAATTTCATTTATTAACAGCCTTTCAGTATGTACTCAAAAACCCAAAGTCACCAAAGAAAATTTATTATCTTTACCAACAAAGTGTAGAATATTCTAAACCTGTTTTCTTATTACTCATTCAATACGTATGCAACCTCTTTTGTTTACTCCTTCACAAGCATATCATATTTAGCAAATTCAATATTAAAAATAAAATAAAAATTCATATAGAAAAAACAAATGTCTTATAACTAAAAATCTGACCTGGTTTTATCTTTTTCACATCGACGCTTCCAATAAAAGTGATCTTCCCCAATTCTGGATTCCATTCAAATTATTACACTATGGATCATCACCATTAAATTATATACCCCAATTTATTTCAATTCCTCAAACTTAGACTCATCATTTTTGCCCCAGACTTAAAATTGTAGTTTGTTTCACCCCTGTGCTTCAAGATTGTATTATTCTTCTTTCCCCTTGACATTTAAATTGCATTACTGTATTTTTTTCTTAACATCAGAATCCTAGTCTATTTCCCTCAGACCTCGAAACCCTATTATTTTTATGTCTTAGTTTACAATAAATTCATTAAAAACGTACTTACGTTTAAACGGTAATTGTAATCTTCATATTTGCACTTATTTTATTTTACACTTTTATACTTATTACGTAATACTTTGTCTAATGGCAATGCACTTCGGCCTTCATTGAGTTCAAAACTGACTTTCTTATCAAGGTGCTTGCTAATATAATCTCGAATTCCCACTCCATCCGTGGGTTTGGTCTAGAACTCGTCGCTTGTCTCTGACCAATCAAATAATTTTATTTGGATCAGTTTCTGATGCAATGCTCCACGCTTTCCCATAATCACCACCTGCCCGCAGCTGTGTTTTATTTTCAACATGCTGTATTTTGATAGATTACCTGCTTTTCTATAAACAACTGATGCAACCCGACTTTAAATTTCCATGTTTACATGCGATTCACGCAATTTTTAATCATTTCTCTTATCAAAATGGTTAGATCTTTGTACGCATTTATATTAACTACTTGAAACTCTATCTCTATATCCGTATTAATTTAATCGTCTGAAACTCTTCTTCTAAATGCGTGTCTAATTACACTTTATCATTCATTTCCCAATATACGCGTACTTCCACTGAAAAATATCCTTATTTGTTTTACCTAAATTAACTACACTTTATCTACAGGGTATTTAATGTTTACTATTTACTTAATACATGTACTTCTCATTCCTACGCCAACCATGCGTCTTCCTATGTTTACCTGCGTCGCCCAAAAACTATTTCTACTTTATATACAGGGTGTTGACTACTTACTATCTACAAACTATGTCTATTTCTTAATTATTTCCTTAAATAAGTGTGGTTTTCTGCCTACTATTCTAATTACTCATTCCCGAACTATCTTTACTATAACGTGCACACTTAAGCAACTCCTTATCACAGCAATATATATATATATATATATATATATATATATATATAGTTGATCTTCCTTTCAATAACGAACGAACATATAACAAACAAAAATATTCATGTAGGTAAATTTTTGGTTTCTGTAGAATCAATTATTAAAAATGACACTTTATCAGACCAACAAAAATCTTTACTACGTACAAAAGTCACAAACTGCATCACCAAACAACAACACATATCCAGACAAAGAAGGAAGAATATTTCAAAAAACCAAAAAATTTCTAAATGACAATCCAAATATTATCGTTACAAAAGCAGGCAAAGGTGCTGTGATAGTTCTACTCACAAACAATTTTATATTGAAAAATCTCATAAACTTCTAAACTACACAAACACCTATACAAAATCACACAAAGATCCAACAACCTTTATTCAAAAAATTATAAACGAACATATTAAACTGCTATTTAATAAAAAATATGATCTCAAAAGAAGAAAAAACAGTCTAATCAAAAATAACTCCATTTCAGGCAAATATTATGGACTACCTAAAATACACAAACCGACCATAGCATTAAGACCAATCATATCATCAATCAATACACCAACTTACAATTTAGCAAAATGGATAGGAGATATTCTAAGTAAAGCATTCCCTATTGAAGATGGTTTCAACGTAAAGGACACTTTTGAATTTGTTGATAAATTTAGGAACTTTCAAATACCAAACAATCACATACTAATCTCACTCGATGCATCCTCTTTATTCACAAATATACCCTTACATCTAACAAAAGAAATTTTAACTAAAAATTGGAATAAAATAGAAAAGGTCTGCAAATTAGATCAAACTATGTTCATAACCACCATAACATTAATTTTCGACGACACTTACTTTTCATTTGAAAACCAATACTACACTCAAAAATTTGGTACTCCGATGGGATCTCCTATATCCCCAATACTAGCACGAATAGTAATGGACCATCTTATCAAAGAAGTAATACTAAATCTTACCTTTCAATTCCCATTCATAACTAAATACGTTGATGACATTCTTTGCTGCTGTCCCGAAAATAAAATTCAAGAAGTCCTTAATAAATTTAATCAATTCCACCCAAAATTAAAATTTACACACGAAATAGAAGAAAACAAAAGTATCCCTTTTTTAGACTCAAAAGTCATAAGAGATGAAAATAATAAAATAAAATTAGATTGGTACAAGAAACCAACCAATTCTGAAAGATATATAAACTACTTTTCAAATCACTCATACCAACATAAAATCAATACAATCTTAGCCATAAAATACAGAATAATAAAAATAAGCGACCCCGAATTTCATCACAAAAACTTCATTGAACTAAGAAATATCTTCATAAACAATGGCTTCCCTAAAACACTAATAAACAAAATAATATTTAACAACCAAATTCACCACAAAGAAGAAAATACAGTAACACAAAAACAATACAGATCATTACCATATATCCAAAATTTATCAATTAACTTAAAAACAATTTTAAAACAACCAAATATAGGAACTACTTTTAATTATAATAAATCAACCAAAGAACTTTTCACAAATTTAAAAGACAAAACACTAAAAATAAAAATAAGCAATACAATATATAGAATCAAATGCTCATGTGGAGGACAATATGTAGGTCAATCAAAACAATACCTGGGTCACAGGCTTACATAACATAAAAGCGACGCCAAAATAAGAAAAACAACCTGCGCACTTTCGACACATATAAAAAGAAACAATCACACTTTATGTTGAAATACTAGAAATAGAATCTAATTATTACATACGATTATTTTTAGAATCCAACCACATTCAAAAAACAAATAACTGTTTAAATGAAAAAACTGATATTAATAATTTAGAAGCAGTATACTTTGGACTTTATAATTTTAAAAAACAAATATAATATTCCTAATAACCAAACAACCAGGTAATAATATACAGTCTCCAAAATTTCTTCACACAAAATTTTCATAAATAATAACGTTTTTCTCAACTAACTATTTTAAACAAAACTAAATCAAACTAATGAATTACAGATACAACAACCCAAAGACAAACCAGTTTCCTATTACACACACACACACACACACACACACACACACACACACACACACACACACACAAACAACACACCACGCACGCACGCACGCACGCACGCACGCACGCACGCACGCACGCACGCACGCACGCACGCACGCACGCACGCACGCACGCACGCACGCACACACACACACACACACACACACACACACACACACACACACACACACACACACACACACACACACACACACCTATCCACACACATACACTCTTAATAAAGATTTGTTGGTCAGATAAAACAAGAATTTCTAAACAGTCATCACATTTTGTATTTTAATCAAATTATTTAAACGTAGAAAGCTAGTTTTGACAAACATCACTTGTAATAACAACTTTCAATGAAATGACGTTACATGTCAAAACAGGTTTTCTACTAAAAACACATTAAGTAAGTAATTTATAACTTTTATATATGTAATTTAAGGCTATCTACTTTGTAGCTTATGATTAAGGAAACAAATTTTCCGAAACGTTAAGGTTAAGTTGAATAAACGTTTTAAACTAAACCACTAACTTATTTCGAACGAAATTTATCCCAATATTAAAAAGGTCAATTAGTTTATATATATATATATATATATATATATATATATATATATATATATATATATATATATATAATATATTTTAAAGATAATGACCTTCTAGTAATATTAAATGTTTTTAATGGGTTTGAGGTCAGCTGGTAAAAAGAAAACTCTTTTATAATGCCTAAATTTTCGGATATATTTAATCCTTGATCACAGGCTTAAGATGAGTTGTTTTAAAAAATTAACATCGAAGTATTAAACATAACTTTTTAGTTTTTCACTTTTAAGTGTAGGAAGGATATATAATTTGTATAAGAAGAAATGTAAAAATAAAAATCTGACATAGTTTTTAATTTTTCAAATTTGAAATATTTCAAAATCTGACATAATTTTTAATTTTTATTTTTACATTTCTTCTTATACAAATTATATATCCTTCCTACACTTAAAAGTGAAAAACTAAAAAGTTATGTTTAATACTTCGATGTTAATTTTTTAAAACAACTCATCTTAAGCCTGTGATCAAGGATTAAATATATCCGAAAATTTAGGCATTATAAAAGAGTTTTCTTTTTACCAGCTGACCTCAAACCCATTAAAAACATTTAATATAAATATAACAAGAGTCTTACCTCCGCTTTGACTATGACGAGCTCAGCCCAAATAGAATCTATTAACACCTAAAAGGAAAAGTACATATTTACAATAATGTCTTTAGGTGCAATTAACATTAACAGCTGATAATTAGCCACTATCATAACTGATAGATAATTATCAAGCGTATCTACAATTGCGAAGTCAATTAACACAGTTATTCATTCATATAAAAGCATTATCAAGCCACACTACACTAAATCCTTATTCTAATAATGATGGTATTAAGTAAACAACAATGTGTTGCTTATTATCTCTAAACATTTACCTACTACTAGGAAATCCACGTATCGTGAGTAAATAAAACAATCGTATTTGTTGGCATGCAATGATGTTTATTGGCGTAAGCTTTTGAGAGTCTTAAGTGATTGCAAGGTCCTTATCTCATCATAACTTTATCTGCATATAATTGTAGCCAAACAAAATGTTTTGTAACGACAATGTGAAATTTCTGTAGTATGATCGAGTAAGCATTAGTTTGCAGAACCTAAAGAATGGAGCGCAAACCCCGAAGAATATTAGTTACAAACCGAGCTGAAAACATTAAAATTTTTATTAAAGAAACATGACTCTTTAATTATCTACCAGTCTCGTAAAATAAAAATGCACGATTTTTATGACTAGCGCTAGAAATATTGTGAACGCATTAAACTAATGTATTAATAAAATTATTTTCTGAAGAAGTAATAACGGAAATTCCATATAGAATAAAAATAAGTTTGAGTATATTTCTATCTTTCAAAGATAATACACCCCCTTTACCTAATTACAATTAAACTAGCAACATTCAGGGAATTCTTAATTATTGAAACACATACCTAAATAAGTAACCAGAAAGTATCATATACACATGTGTACTTGTGAATTAAATAAAGGATTAGTGGCTTAACTGAACTAACTTGACATAATAAAAGTATAGCGAATCCGTATATTGAAATAAGTAGTAATTGAACTAGCTTTTAAATCAAGAAGGCAGTAAATTTACAAATACAAAATAGAAAATAATAAATCGTTATTAATTATTATTATCAAATTAAAAACCAGTACTCGTACTTTAAATTGTGTATGTGTATGATAATTAAAATAAGCCAAAAAGATATTTAAGATTTAAAAGGATTGCTTGTGAACAGAATGCAGATTTTGAATAATAATTAGAAATTGCAGTGACCTGTGACCCTGGTGATGGATTGACATTGCGCGTCAAAATGGATGCGTGGGCCCTTCCGATGGACATGCTGTAAAAAGCAAATGGACACATGATAGAAGATCTTCAAACGGGAGACACTATAAGAATAAAAAAAAATGCATTTACTGTAAATTTATATGAATATAAAATACGTCTGTATCGCAATACATATTATACGTTGAACATTAAAGTCGAATAAGAACGAAAACGGAAAACAAAAAGAAATAAAAAGCTAAGTATGGAAATTGTAATTAAAACGCAAGAAAATCTAGAGCTCTGCATCTTTTCGGAAAATTTTTGAAGTTGTTGGTGTAATAAATTTCCTAACTTGGTTACCTGAATCAGTATTCTTTCTTCCTTAAAAACTCTACAATTGCAGGCTTTGGATAAAAGTGCGCAGTTCCATTGCCATTCAGTGCAATCTATAGATGTGTTTTCATTCGAAGACATTCGTGATGAAGTTTTTAATTACTATAATGTGAGAAGATCCTTTCAGTTGTCATTAAATGGGGGATGGTTACAAAAAGAGAGGCAAGTAATTTTTGAACTACAGTTGTTGTACAAACCAATAGCTTTCTGTCTCGTTGCATATTTGCTTCTTTCATCAGTCGTCTCAATTTTGCCTATTTCACTAATCTTACGCTAACAGTAGCAGACTTCATTTGCAAAATTGTTGATTTTATCAACAACAAATACAGTTTTAACTACGTGCGGTTCCGCAGTAATCATTTCTGTTTGGAACTTGGCAGAAATGAGATTGATCGTGTGTTTGATAGTATTACTATACTCAACATTTAGTCTAGCGTACGAAAATTTCTAAAGGACAACACAACTGTGCCTTACAGTCTTCCAGAAGTCGCATATAAATTCCGCACGTTTTGTTTGCAGGAAGGTGAAGGTTTGCCTATTAGTGAATCTAAATTATCTTTGCAGCCAACACCAACATTATCCATTTTTCCTCTGCGGCCCTCTTCAGATCTCCCAGGCCGTGGCCCGGATTCAATCACATTCAGTTTCCTCAGAGCTACATCTCTAGCGCTGATGATAATATCAGGAAGAATCTAGGTTGTTTCTTGAAACATTTTCTGCAAGGTTTCGAAGACCAAAGTTATGTCGGTCACAAGTGCTATTGGTAACATTTGTTGAGAGTCTTTTGTATCCTAAGTTTTCAGCATTCTGCTTTCAGTGGATTTGTCAGTTCTTTGATATTTTTAGCCTGATGATTTTATTTCACCCCAAGTAAGTCGGCACCCGGGTAGATTATATAAAACTAAAAGTATTATTTTTCTTACATGCTCTTTGTATCTAACTTCAAAATATGAAGAAAAGGCATATAGTTCACCATTTTACTTTGAGGTAATTTCAATTTTGATGGGGTGGTTTTAAAATAGGATGGAACAACTGTCAAACATAACAACCAAATTTTCTACTCTGGCACATTGCTACGTGCAGTTCGCATGGCTAGGTTTAAGCGGGGGCAGCTACACCAAACAGTTATTAAACTACAATGTAAACGATACCCCGCAACAACTTTCATAACCATGCATTCTTTGCCCGTATTTCCTGATTCACTGTCTGGGGTGACTGCTCGTAATTTTTACAAAGCAATTTCATTCAGCATTTTTACCTAGCCTTATGACAGTCTGCATAAGGCCTGCTGCTTTAAATTCCTCGGTCGTATTACACCAACAAAAGAAGTATTCAAATCTGCCGGACTTTCTAGGATAAAGTATCGGCAAACGAGGAACATATTGTCTTTATTTTGGCGATCTGTGCTACCATCAAGCTGAATGGAATAAGTTAGTGATTGTGATGCAAGTCCCCGAATTTCCTTCGCTCCATATCTCCTAGGACGTGCATCATTTTAACGTAAATAACGATCTTGATAGTGCAATTCTGAGGTAAAAGGACTAAAACTTGGTAATTCTACTTTCCAGTTTTGTTGAAGTTGCGCTTTAACGGAATGTACCATCATATTCGCCAGGGAGTCGTTATAAACATCAATACAAAGATGAATTAATTGATTCACTATTTGAGCTCAGTGACTTTTGAGAATTCTTACCCATTGATGACTTTCAGATTATGAGTTCCGTTGCCCTTCGCTAGTTTTAGCTTTGGCAGTTTTTGAGTTTGATTCTAAGTGAATACGATCAACGATTCTCCATCATTTCTGCTCACTTTTCGCTTGAATACCCCTAGGTCAAGAGACGAATCCGTTTATTGTGAACCAGAATCTGCCAGCAAAATAATCGTTTGTAGGTGCTACGAGTGACAAACGGTCCACTACGAGCTCTTGCTTTCTTTCGCAGAATTTCGTATTTATCAAGCAACCATTTTAGTTGCAACTTGTCTTCTTGATACCATTATGAGTTGGTTGGTTCTGTATTAGTTAAAGTAATATCAACAGCAGGGGTAGCAGACGGGTTTGTGTTACTAGTGGTGACTAAAGAAAATTCGTTTCAGAAAACCAAAGCAAAACCAAAAAACAAAAAAAAATTAATCCGGCTTGAAGAACCAATATACCGGACCAAGTCAAGAAGTATAAAGGATATAAGAAAAAAGTAAGGTATATGGTAGCAAACACCGAGGACAAGGATGGAATGCCTTGACACTGCAAAAGTCGTCGGAAGACGAATATTTTTAGGAAAGAAATAGTAAAGTTTTCAACCTCATGAAAAGAAATCGGCTTTGCACGAAAAACCAAAAAGTAAGAAAAGGAACGAGGAGGAAAACCAACAGCACAAGTCAAAACGAGACAATAACTGTCAAGCCTCAAAGTATGCAAGGGGACGACGAGAATGCTGGATAGAACAATTAAAGCTTTAAGCTGCGGTAACAAAGAATCGGCGGCTTTGGGCCATAGTTGGTATGAGTAGTGGGGTAGGGCCGGTCCTAATTCAAAACGCGACAGACGTATTTTCCATGTGTAGAATACACCTGCACCGTTTTGAATTAGGATCGGCCCTATATAATTTCAATGTAAAATAGTCGTGAAAACATTTCAATGTAAAATAGTTGTGAAAACATGAATTCTTATATACTTTCAATGTAAAATGCTTGTGGGCACGTTTTGAATTAGGATCGGCTTTATATTACTTTCAATGAAAGATATTTCAAAACACACGTATGTTGAAAAATGTAAGTGCAGAGAAGAATGTGTGTAGCTGTTTTGAATTCGGTTTTCTAGCGAGAAGTTACACGTGCACCGTTTTGAATTAGGATCGGCGTTATATACTTTTAATGTAAAATGTGAAAACCTGAATTCTTTTCAAATGTAAAATACTTGTGGGCACGTTTTGAATTAGGATCGGCTTTATATTACTTTCAATGTAACATATTTCAAAACACACGTATGTTGAAAATGTAAGTGCAGAGAAAATGTGTAGATGTTTTGAATTTGGTTTTCTAGCGAGACAGTATGACAGATGCAAAATATCGCATTCAAGTCAATTGTGTTTTAATTAAAGTGGATTCTGATTTATGTTTAGAGGCTGCAAATACACATGGGCCGGTTTCAATTCAAAATGAGTTCACTCTTGTGATAGATTGAAAAGTGGGTTGGCAAAGTACGCAGATGGTGGTAATCTGCTATATAAGGAGATTGCTCCTAATATTAATTTAATTAGTCGAAGTTTACTGCATATATTTACATACAAACATGTATATAATTGATATTCAGGGATTTAAATACAAGAAAAACGAGTTTGTGTGCAAAGAAATTGCGGTTTTGGACTTGTTGGAAGGTGTTGTTTGGCATCAAATTTTAAACTGCCAATGCAGTCTAGTTGTTTGAGTCAAGATCATATAAAACATAACGACTGGGTGACAAGAAATATTCATGGTTTTTCTTGGGATGAATCTTCAACGGCTGGAATGGTGTTATTATATATAGCGCTTTATTTGAAGCAAATTATCCGACCCGGTGAAGAAGTATTTGTGAAGGGTCTAGAAAAGAAAAATTGATTGAAACCTATCTAATGCAAAACGTTGTAACTGATATGCTTGCACGAGGTTGTCCTAAGCTATCGGAGTTAAAATCAACAACCGTTTAAAATATAACATCCATTGTTGTAGACACAGCAATAATAATCTGCAATGTGCAAAACAAAATACCTTGTTATTAAAGAATGGCTTGATAATAATAAAAACAATAGAAAGATTGTGTCTGTATTATTTATTTTAATATAATTCTACAATGTTAGCCGAAGCAAATTATCCGACCCGGTGAAGAAGTATGTGTGAAGTATAGAAAAGAAGAAATGGATGGAAACCTATCTATTGCAAAAACAAAATACTTTGTTATTAAAGAATGGTTTGATAATAATAAAAAACAATAGAAAAGATTGTGTATGTATTATTATTGTAGTCAGTAAGAAATCTTTAATGCTGATGTCTGCAGAAAAAACAATTAAACTCAGACAACACGAATGGGACTCTCAACCCTGAAAGCAATTATAATTGATCAACGCAATAGCTCTTTACTGGTTTTACAGCATTTAACAATTGTACAGATATCTCGAAAAATTCGCCAAAGACAGACAAACAGATAGGCAGACTGACTGCACCAATTTTCTCATTCTCGCTTTTAAAGAATAACAAGTCGTAGTTATTTAAATCGCAAACTCAGTTTATCTGCAAGAAATATATAAACGTGGAAATTTATGAAATGCTCCAACTTTAAAAAAAAGTAGAAATAAATCTATTGAAATATATGCTAATGTTGCAATTGGTGGATCTGCTCACGGAGTAAACAATTTTTTTCTAGCACTTCATTTGGATTGACTATAAACTACTCGATAATTTTAACCTAACCACTATCATTATTCTTTCCTGACAAGGGTAATTTTAACAAAAGTTTTCATTTTTGATTTGTTCTATAGAACACAACTACAACTTGACAATAAAAATTGAGCGATTATCACACACATATCTGGAGTATATATACAGATATTAAACAATAAGAACAGCAGAAAATTCAACCCATGTCAAACAGCTTTTTTCTTGTCAACGATAGTCTAGTCTAATGCTTCTTCAGCATTTGCATTTCCATATTTACGTACTGAAGGCAACTCTGCAATTTTAGATCACGTGCATTTCTAATTTCAATTACAAAAAATATGAAAGCATCTATTTGAAATGCATTTCTAACTTTAATCGCAAAAAAATGAGAGCATCTATTCGAAATATGCACTCAGATTAAAAGTCAAAAATTGTTTTACACCGTTCTGTAAACTGAGATTACGTAGTTATTAAATCGGGAGTAATGTGAAATGAAACACACAATGTATTTTTCTTTATTGTAATCTATAAAATACATATATATATATATATATATATATATATATATATATATATTACTCATATTTAGACCAGGGTAGAAAATTAATGAATTACATAAAATAATTTTAATCACCGTGTATAAGGAATTTTATTAGATAATACGCTTTATTAAAACACCGTGGAGAATAAAAATTCATTCGTTTCAGTAAAAATAAGATATTTAAATCATGTACAAAACGCTTTATATCAAAAGAAACAGTATTAAAAAGCTCTGCGTGTAATTTAATTATTCCTAAGAAAGAAACAAATGGAAATTACGTGCAAAATTTATATTAATTAACCCTATTTTAAGTAACCGGTATTAAACAAAGTGTACACATAATAATTAACATTTAATTTGTATTCGCTAAAAATGAAAGGATAGAAGTCAATTTTAGTTGGAGTTAATTAAACCATTATTAATAATAAGCATAAAAGTCTGTAAAAATCCAAGATTATAATACCAGAAAATAAAGCTCTGAGAATTAATATTATGTTTGAACACCTGCGTAGTTTAAATGTCATGTACGGCGAAAATTTTGTAGATAACAAATGGTTTCAAAGAATCTTGGAGAAACCATCGCATAATAGTTACGAGAAATGCTAAAGGTGGGATATTTCACACTCCACATGGACTAAAATAATCGATAATAAAGAATATCAATTTGCATCAATAAGAACAGGTTAGATAGAGACAGATAATATGCACAAGACCGAGACACATATAGTAAAAGGCGCGATTTAAGCAACGTCACGAGGGTTACAATTGGTTGAAAATAGGATGCAAATATCAGAGGTAGAAACAATGATTTCTGTATAAAAGTCAATTAGTTATTTCCAGACGTTGCTGCCGTGTTGAAATTTCTGAGATTTAACTGGGGCGAGTATAAAATTCGTAAAAACCGACGCGCGAGCGACGGAATGGGAACATAGCATGAGAAATTCTTAAGAATTGTCTGTTTTGAGGACAAAAGCGACGTGCCGGCTATCCGCTATATATACCGGTGGTAATATGAATTTCGCTCTCTTAGACTTTTGACTATTCGATGCGTTAAAAGCTCTCTTAGATCTTCGACTTGATTGAACGCGTTAAACAGTGCTTTTTAGTTTTCCGGTTTTAATATTAAATAATTTAAACAGTTTGCTCGAATATTATGTGATTTAAAACAGCTTGTTCTTTACGTGCTACAATGAATGTACGTTAGTGCACTTAGAAAAGAAGATACAAGGTAACAAAGTTTAGTATCACTGTACCAATTGGTAAAATTTACTATGACAAATAAATACACAAAAGTAGGCAGTTTTGGCGTATCTTGGTGAAAGAAGTATGAATTTCTTTGTTATTTTTCGGGGGTATTAATAATTAAATGGTGCATAAACGTGTCTGGATCCACAAGACTAGGGTCAGATATACACAGATTAGTTCCGGAAAAGCCCAGAAACAACTTTAAATAAATGGTGATGGAGAAAATTTTTAAAGCGTTGAGAATCAGAAGCCGTAAATATAACCCAGTTGGAATGGTGTGATTAACAAAAGGGACGATGTACATTGAAGCTACGAGTGCAAGTAACCTTCAGGTAAATTATACTATTTTGTTTGAACTTTGATATTTTTGTGTGTGTTGAATAACTTTATAATTGATTTACTCAAAATGGACAGTAGTGAAATTGTACTAGCAATAAAATTTTAATTTTAAGGTGAAATTTGCTTGTTTAAGTAGAAAGGGGTATTTAGTATTGATGTTCGGGAATATGATGAAAATTTGGGTATGTCTTTGAGCTCAATTAGACGAACCTGGTTAATTAACGTAAAGGGGTGGTAGATGCTCCCTTTATACTCAGACTCCGGTCTGCTTATATTGTTATATTAATTAGTAGGCATCCAACAAGGACTTTAATTCTGGATGCACATTAAAATGAAAATAAATTTAATTTTGAAAGTTTCTGATACTGAAATTTATGCTGAATTTTAATTTTGAAATTTTAATGTATTGTGAATATTGATGTAAATAGAGTTGACGTTGATGTTTGTGGTAGAAAGGTGTTTGTTTTTTTTTATGTATGAGGATGAAAGTTATCTAGGGGAGCAGCCGAGGCGATTAACGGAAGAAAGTCAATGGACCAACACAGATAAGGTAATGAATAGCTTTTTGTAGGTTTCACAGCATTCTTTGGCATCCAATTCGTAGGGGCTCGATTCGAAAAGCGTAGTTCACGGATTTTGTAGGTTTCACAGCATTCTTGGCGACCCAAAGTGAGGCTCGAGTTCCAAATAAAATTTTTGTAATTTTATTCCAGGAAACTGGCGATCTGAGAGAGAGAGTTTCTGTTTGTGTATAAATTTAAGAGTTTTTTAGAGTGTGTGTGAGTGATTAGAACGTATGCAGAGAAAGGAGTGGTTAAGGAGTCAAGGAGTGGAAATTGGAAGTGACGATAGTGCATTGTGTGGAAAAAATTCGAAAATGGAAGAAGCTGGAGGCAGTAGAGATCAGTCGAGGACGGAATCAGGGGATCAAGGAAACGAGATGATATTGAGAATGTTAGAGAGGATGAGTGAAGAATCTAATAGAAAATTAGAGCAGATAAGCGGGAAAATTGAGCAATCGACTAAAGAATTTACAGAATTTAAAAATAGTCTTACCGTAAAAATGGGGGAAGTTGAAAATAGGGTTGATAAAAATGAGCGTGATATTACAGGTCTTCGACAGGAAATGGGACATTTAAGGTCCGAAGTACGCATTTTTTGTGAAGAAGAGATTAATGTAAAAATGACTGAAGTGACAGACTCATGTAGGGATCAGTTAGGCAGGGTAGAACGCGAAGTTAGTAGTATCAAATACAACATGTCAAATTTAACGGGGGATGGTCCCAGATTTTCTACAGGTGGAGTATCATTGGACCAACACATGAAGTTTTATGGTGATAACAGGGTAAATCCACAAATTTTTATTAATAGTGTAAGAAATCTAGTGGGAAATTTATTTGACGAACAGACTAAACTAAATACGATAAAGGCTTTATTAAAGGACAACGCGGAAGCATGGTACAATTTAGTAGGACAGGACATAGACACCTACACGGAGTTTGAAGACAGATTTTTAAAGCACTACTGGAGTGACCACAGACAAGACCAGGTACGAGACGACTTAATCACAGGAAATTTAAGGAGAATTTTCAGGAAGTAGGAGCAATATGCTATACGCAAGTATAGCATAGCTAAGCAACTGAACCCACCACTGACGGACCGACAAATTATTAAGTATTTATCACGACACTTCGAGGTAGAAGTAAGACAACACGTAGCACTACAGAACATAGTGGACAGAGAAATGTTTTTAGAATACCTGCAGAGGTACGACGACGTAAGTAGTGGACGACCTCGGGATAGTAGAGAAAGACAGATCAACACAGTTAGGTTTGACAATAGACGGAACAACTATGCTAGACAGGGGAATAGTTACGGATACCAGCGACAGAATTGGGAACAGCGACGACCGTACGTTAGAAGTAATAGTTTAGGAAGGGGACCTGCACCGAGACCGGAACCTACCAGAAGGAATAGTTCACCGGACATGAGGGGGACAGCTAATACAGACACGGAACGAGTGGAAACGCCTAGGACATACGCTGAGGTGACGGCTAGACCAGGACCGAGTAGGGAAAACAGACCTGGACAGGATTTTTAGAACGCGACAGACCACTAGATTTCAGTGTAAATGTATATGAACATCCACGTGAATTTTTCAAAATTGAGGAGGAAGTAGAGCCAGAAACTAAGGAAAAATTATGTTTGCCAATTATTAATTTAGAAATTTTTGAGAATAATGTAGAAGTATTACTTGATACAGGGGCAGAGGCGAGTTTAATATCGGAGGAATTCGTCAGCAAAATTAGGGATAAGGTTTGTGATAGAATTATGCCTATAAAGCGTAGCCATTTAGTAGCTCCAAATAAAAAGAAGTTTGCTGTAGTAAATAGTGTTGTGGTGCTTAGGATAGATATAGGAGGTTTAAGCTGTGAACAGGAGTTTGTAATTGTACCTGGACTGAAGTTTCAGAGCATTTTAGGTGTTGACTGTATGATGAAGGTATGGGTTTTGATAGATATGGAACGGAAGGTAATAAGGATTAAGGATAGGGTAGTGCCATGGAAGGGCAGTTATGAAGTCACAGAGGATGACACGGGGTTTAGTATTAATGTAGTAGAGGTAGAGGATGATGAAGTTAAACAGATCAACACAATAAAATGTCCAGAGGATAGAAAAGTAGAGGTTCAAGCTTTAGTACAAAAACATGCAGAATTAGTGGGGGTAGAAGCAACAGCAGCATATCAGGAGCAGGTGAAGGCCGAATTATTTTTGACGAGGTTAAATGGCAAGTTTGTTTTTAATAAAGTAGATTTAAGGAATTTATTCTGGCGGATTCCATTACATAAGAATTCTAGAAGGTACGTAGGATTTTCCATAGAGGGAAAAATCGATAATTGTAAAGTAGTATCGTTTGGTTTGTCGGCAGAAAAGGAAATAATAATGAATAAGAAACAGACAAGTGTAGGGACTAAAGAAGAAGCAATATTTAAGAGTCAGGATAATAGGATGATAAGTTTATTGTATGTGAGATAATAGGGATGATAAGTGTAGATATAGAAGGGGGAGAAATAGGGATGAAGAGTATTAGGATGGTGAGAAGAAAGACTTGGAGGGTCAAGAAGAGAGTTAGATTTAAATAACTTAATGAACAAAAGATAGAGATAGGTGAATTTTAGTATAGATATAGAAAATAAAGCTAGGTATAGGATAAATATGGGAGATAATTAGGAATAGGTTTAGGATGAGAATAAAGAGTAAATGTAGGAAGAAAATAAGATAGGTTAAGTATAGATATTTCATATAAGATTAGTGGAGAGTTAGGAATAGAGTAAAAGTAGGATAGGCATATAGGATTAGGTAGGGGGAAGTAAGGTATAGTGAAGATTAGTTAAATAGGATAGGTATATAGGATGTATATAGGATTAGATGGATAAGTAGGATGAAGTTAGGGATAATTTCAGTTTATAGAATTAGGTGAGAGTTAGGAATAGGATAGGGATATAGGTAGGTGTAAATTTTTTTTTTTGGATTGGAGACAAAGTAGGTAAGGTAGATAGATAAGGGTAGAGAAAGATAAGCAATTTTTTTTTGTAATTTTTTTGTCTAAATGCTTTATATTTGCATTCAAATAAGTGGGATTATTTGTATTCAAATAGGGGGAAAATACTCATATTTAGACCAGGGTAGAAAATTAATGAATTACATAAAATAATTTTAATCACCGTGTACAAGGAATTTTATTAGATAATACGCTTTATTAAAACACCGTGGAGAATAAAAATTCATTCGTTTCAGTAAAAATAAGAGATTTAAATCATGTACAAGACGCTTTATATCAAAAGAAACAGTATTAAAAAGCTCTGCGTGTAATTTAATTATTCCTAAGAAAGAAACAAATGGAAATTACGTGCAAAATTTATATTAATTAACCCTATTTTAAGTAACCGGTATTAAACAAAGTGTACACATAATAATTAACGTTTAATTTGTATTCGCTAAAATGAAAGGATAGAAGTCAATTTTAGTTGGAGTTAATTAAACCATTATTAATAATAAGCATAAAAGTCTGTGAAAATCCAAGATTATAATACCAGAAAATAAAGCTCTGAGAATTAATATTATGTTTGAACACCTGCGTAGTTTAAATGTCATGTACGGCGAAAATTTTGTAGATAACAAATGGTTTCAAAGAATCTTGGAGAAACCATCGCATAATAGTTACGAGAAATGCTAAAGGTGGGATATTTCACACTCCACATGGACTAAAATAATCGATAATAAAGAATATCAATTTGCATCAATAAGAACAGGTTAGATAGAGACAGATAATATGCACAAGACCGAGACACATATAGTAAAAGGCGTGATTTAAGCAACGTCACGAGGGTCACAATTGGTTGAAAATAAGATGCAAATATCAGAGGTAGAAACAATGATTTCTGTATAAAAGTCAATTAGTTATTTCCAGACGTTGCTGCCGTGTTGAAATTTCTGGGATTTAACTGGGGCGAGTATAAAATTCGTAAAAACCGACGCGCGAGCGACGGAATGGGAACATAGCATGAGAAATTCTTAAGAATTGTCTGTTTTGAGGACAAAAGCGACGTGCCGGCTATCCGCTATATATACCGGTGGTAATATGAATTTCGCTCTCTTAGACTTTTGACTATTCGATGCGTTAAAAGCTCTCTTAGATCTTCGACTTGATTGAACGCGTTAAACAGTGCTTTTAGTTTTCCGGTTTTAATATTAAATAATTTAAACAGTTTGCTCGAATATTATGTGATTTAAAACAGCTTGTTCTTTACGTGCTACAATGAATGTACGTTAGTGCACTTAGAAAAGAAGATACAAGGTAACAAAGTTTAGTATCACTGTACCAATTGGTAAAATTTACTATGACAAATAAATACACAAAAGTAGGCAGTTTTGGCGTATCTTGGTGAAAGAAGTATGAATTTCTTTGTTATTTTCGGGGTATTAATAATTAAATGGTGCATAAACGTGTCTGGATCCACAAGACTAGGGTCATATATACACAGATTAGTTCCGGAAAAGCCCTGAAACAACTTTAAATAAATGGTGATGGAGAAATTTTTTAAAGCGTTGAGAATCAGAAGCCGTAAATATAACCCAGTTGGAATGGTGTGATTAACAAAAGGGACGATGTACATTGAAGCTACGAGTGCAAGTAACCTTCAGGTAAATTATACTATTTTGTTTGAACTTTGATATTTTTGTGTGTGTTGAATAACTTTATAATTGATTTACTCAAAATTGACAGTAGTGAAATTGTACTAGCAATAAAATTTTAATTTTAAGGTGAAATTTGCTTGTTTAAGTAGAAAGGGGTATTTAGTATTGATGTTCGGGAATATGTTGAAAATTTGGGTATGTCTTTGAGCTCAATTAGACGAACCTGGTTAATTAACGTAAAGGGGTGGTAGATGCTCCTTTATACTCAGACTCGGTCTGCTTATATTGTTATATTAATTAGTAGGCATCCAACAAGGACTTTAATTCTGGATGCACATTAAAATGAAAATAAATTTAATTTTGAAAGTTTCTGATACTGAAATTTATGCTGAATTTTAATTTTGAAATTTTAATGTATTGTGAATATTGATGTAAATAGAGTTGACGTTGATGTTTGTGGTAGAAAGGTGTTTGTTTTTTTTTATGTATGAGGATGAAAGTTATCTAGGGGAGCAGCCGAGGCGATTAACGGAAGAAAGTCAATGAACCAACACAGTTAAGGTAATGAATAGCTTTTTGTAGGTTTCACAGCATTCTTTGGCATCCAATTCGTAGGGGCTCGATTCGAAAAGCGTAGTTCACGGATTTTGTAGGTTTCACAGCATTCTATATATATATAATGTTATGTACTCTAGAATAAACATACTATAATTCACTTAAGTTCCCAAATATAAAAGAACAGTTCTAACTCACTCCAACTCTGAACAGTTAAAAAAAATATTGCATTATCAATTCTATGAGGGCTGTCTTCTTCATCTTTAACGCGCGGTCGTTTCTGGTTGTTCTTCTTCGTGTTAACTAAAAAAAAAGATTCAAATGAATATTATATCAAGTAAATGTATTAAGAAAATTAAATCTATATATTAAGCTAACGAATACATACTCTGTATTGGTGTCATTAGGTCGTACGTTGCAATTGGTGGAATCTGCTCACGGCGTCAACGATTTTTTCACCAGTACTTAATTTGGATTGACTATAAACTACTCAATAATTTTAGCCCAATCACTATCATTATTCTTTCCTGACAAGGACAATTTTTTTTTAAAAAAAAAGGTTTTCATTTTTGATTTGTTCTATAGAACACACAACTACAACTTGACAATAAAGATTGAACGAATATCACACACACATATCTTGAGTATATAAGGATATTAAACAACAAGAACAGCAGAAAATTCAACTCATGTAAGCAAGAATTTAATGCTAAGGTATTGTCTAGATAGCAATTGTAGAAAATATGAAATCTATAGAAAATTTAATAAAGCCAGTCATGTATAAATTTTTTTAATGCTGACATCCACAGGAAAAATAAAAAGCAAAAAATTTAATGCTAACATCAACAGAATAATAAATAAATCCACTTAGTCAGCATTAATGGAAGACCGGTCTGGCTTCGAAACTGTGCACGCGTATATACCATATTTTAAAATTAAAGTTGTCAATTGCAAAACAAAAAATTAAATTTTACCTAGAAATCATTTTGAAATATTTACTTTTTCAGTACAACTGAAAGAATTTGACTTTTATACATTTTTAATCGATATCATAGACTTTTTCTATACTGTTGGTAAAAATCTACGTGAAGTATTTATATTAAATAATAAACTGACCTGTTAGAAAAATTAAAATTTGCATCGTTTTCTGAAAAACAATTGCGTACTTTTTCAGTACAACTGAAAGAACTTGAGTTTATACATTTTTAATCGATATCAGACTGTACAGAAACAGTAATGTTTAATTATATCAGTCAAAAACATGATGTGTTTACTATTAAACAAAACAAAATTGTTCTTAATCCAAGTGATGATAAAAGAATTCTTAGTACCTCAACCACTGATACATACGACCAGAGAGTACTGTGTTAAAAATTGTTTTCGTTGCAGAAAGTAACATCAATTCCGTCAATATTACTGTATTAGTCGATTAAGGCATGAGTTAATTTTTTTACAACGTTTCTTTTTAATCGCTTAGGGCAATGCAGAGAAGAAGTTAGAATTGAACACATTTTTTTTTAATAAAATAAACTTTGATACAAAATCACATTCAGTTTTACTGAAAAGTATAGGTACTGCTCAGCAGAAATAATGAATTACATTCATTGACTGAAAAGAAATTGCAAGAAGGCGCATAATAAAACCTAAATTAGATTAATTTCGTTTTATATTACTGCTAGCATAATTTATTTTCCATAAAAAATTAACAAAAATTGACTTTATATGCATATATAGGGATATAGTAATTTGTGCGGGTGTATGTTTTACGCTAATCATGCTGAATAAGAAAAATTCTTTAGTTCTATCAACGTACTGGAAAATGTTTTTCTTAATATCGGGTTTTAAAAAAAAAAACCATGAGTGCGTGTAAATTATGATATTTTTCTTTAGATTAATTTTTCGTTTAAAAATAATGCAATGCAAATAAATCCTTAAGTAGTAATATTTATAGAATAAGTTTTAGATTACCGCTGACACAATTTACATGCATACATAGGTAATTTGTGTGAAATTCTTTAAAGGTACTGTTATATAATAAAACTGCAGAATGTTTTTTTTAAAAACCATGAGTGTGTAAAAATTATTAAACAAAGACGGTTTAATCTGAGACATTTTTTTTTTCAAAATTTGCTTTGTTTTTATTTAAAATATTTCATATGTAATCATAAAAAAAATAGCGCTGTAATGATAGTATATTTTCTGTACACATCATAAATCAAAGGTCGTAAAAAACATTTTTATTATTATACTGCAAACAAGAATTTTTTTTGAAGTAAACGCAACTGAATGAAAAATGATGTTGTATGCTAATTCCTTTTGCAGTTGTTTTGCTCAGAGTTGCCTTCAGTATGTAAATATTGGAAATGCTTGCATAGCGAATTGTTTGTCATAGTTACGTACTGAAGGCAACTCTGCAATTTTTTAGATCGCATGCACGATTCAAGCTTGAAAATCGTCTTGAATAAAAACGTAAATAAAGGCGATTTTTTTAACAATTGCATTCAAAGCAATTCGCTATGCAATTATTTTGATTTGTATGCTATTTCTTTTACAGTTGTTTTTTGCTTACGCGTTTTTTTCCGTAAAAACTCAGCTGAATGAAAAAAATTATGTGAGATTGTTGTTATTGGAAATTAAAATTCAGTATTAATTTTTTCTGATAATGAACGTGCTTTGTTCAGGCAAGAAACGGCTGAAATAGTGTTATCATATATATAGCGCTTTATTTGAATCAAATTATCCGACCCGGTGAAGAAGTATTTGTGAAGGGTTTAGAAAAGAAGAAATTGATTGAAACCTATATATAATGCAAAAACATTGTAATTGATATGCTTGCACTAGGTTGTCCTAAGCTATCGGAGTTAAAAATCAACAATCGTTTAAAATATAACATCCATTGTTGTAGACACCGCAATAATATTCTGCAATGCACAAAACAAAATACATTTTTTTATTGCGATCTAAAAAATTGCAGAGTTGCCTTCAGTACGTAACTATGACAAACAATTCGCTATGCAAGCATTTCCAATATTTACATACTGAAGGCAACTCTGAGCAAAACAACTGCAAAAGGAATTAGCATACAACATCATTTTTCATTCAGTTGCGTTTACTTCAAAAAAATTCTTGTTTGCAGTATAATAATAAAAATGTTTTTTACGACCTTTGATTTATGATGTGTACAGAAAATATACTATCATTACAGCGCTATTTTTTTTATGATTACATATGAAATATTTTAAATAAAAACAAAGCAAATTTTGAAAAAAAAAGTCCCAGATTAAACCGTCTTTGTTTAATAATTTTTACACACTCATGGTTTTAAAAAAAAACATTCTGCAGTTTTATTATATAACAGTACCTTTAAAGAATTTCACACAAATTACCTATGTATGCATGTAAATTGTGTCAGCGGTAATCTAAAACTTATTCTATAAATATTACTACTTAAGGATTTATTTGCATTGCATTATTTTTAAACGAAAAATTAATCTAAAGAAAAATATCATAATTTACACGCACTCATGGTTTTTTTTTAAAAACCCGATATTAAGAAAAACATTTTCCAGTACGTTGATAGAACTAAAGAATTTTTCTTATTCAGCATGATTAGCGTAAAACATACACCCGCACAAATTACTATATCCCTATATATGCATATAAAGTCAATTTTTGTTAATTTTTTATGGAAAATAAATTATGCTAGCAGTAATATAAAACGAAATTAATCTAATTTAGGTTTTATTATGCGCCTTCTTGCAATTTCTTTTTCAGTCAATGAATGTAATTCATTATTTCTGCTGAGCAGTACCTATACTTTTCAGTAAAACTGAATGTGATTTTGTATCAAAGTTTATTTTATTAAAAAAAAATGTGTTCAATTCTAACTTCTTCTCTGCATTGCCCTAAGCGATTAAAAAGAAACGTTGTAAAAAAATTAACTCATGCCTTAATCGACTAATACAGTAATATTGACGGGAATTGATGTTACTTTCTGCAACGAAAACAATTTTTAACACAGTACTCTCTGGTCGTATGTATCAGTGGTTGAGGTACTAAGAATTCTTTTATCATCACTTGGATTAAGAACAATTTTGTTTTGTTTAATAGTAAACACATCATGTTTTTGACTGATATAATTAAACATTACTGTTTCTGTACAGTCTGATATCGATTAAAAAATGTATAAACTCAAGTTCTTTCAGTTGTACTGAAAAAAGCACGCAATTGTTTTTCATAAAACGATGCAAATTTTTAATTTTTTCTAACAGGTCAGTTTATTATTTAATATAAATACTTCACGTAGATTTTTTACCAACAGTATAGAAAAAGTCTATGATATCGATTAAAAAATGTATAAAAGTCAAATTCTTTCAGTTGTACTGAAAAAGTAAATATTTCAAAATGATTTCTAGGTAAAATTTAATTTTTTTGTTTTGCAATTGACAACTTTAATTTTAAAATATGGTATATACGCGTGCACAGTTTCGAAGCCAGACCGGTCTTCCATTAATGCTGACTAAGTGGATTTATTTATTATTCTGTTGATGTTAGCATTAAATTTCTTGCTTTTTATTTTTCCTGTGGATGTCAGCATTAAAAAAATTTATACATGACTGGCTTTATTAAATTTTCTATAGATTTCATATTTTCTACAATTGCTATCTAGACAATACCTTAGCATTAAATTCTTGCTTACATGAGTTGATTTTTTTGCTGTTCTTGTTGTTTAATATCCTTATATACTCAAGATATGTGTGTGTGTGATATTCGTTCAATCTTTATTGTCAAGTTGTAGTTGTGTGTTCTATAGAACAAATCAAAAATGAAAACCTTTTTTTTTTAAAAAAAATTGTCTTTGTCAGGAAAGAATAATGATAGTGATTGGGTTAAAATTATTGAGTAGTTTATAGTCAATCCAAATTAAGTACTGGTGAAAAAATCGTTGACGCCGTGAGCAGATTCCACCAATTGCAACGTACGACCTAATGACACCAATACAGAGTATGTATTCGTTAGCTTAATATATAGATTTAATTTTCTTAATGCATTTACTTGATATAATATTCATTTGAATCTTTTTTTTTAGTTAACACGAAGAACAACCAGAAACGACCGCGCGTCAAAGATGAAGAAGACAGCCCTCATAGAATTGATAATGCAATATTTTTTTTAACCGTTCAGAGTTGGAGTGAGTTAGAACTGTTCTTTTATATTTGGGAACTTAAGTGAATTATAGTATGTTTATTCTAGAGTACATAATATTATATATATATATATATATATATATATATATATATGTATTTTATAGATTACAATAAAGAAAAATACATTGTGTGTTTCAGTTCACATTACTCCGATTTAATAACTACGTAATCTCAGTTTACAGAACGGTGTAAAACAATTTTGACTTTTAATCTGAGTGCATATTTCGAATAGATGCTCTCATTTTTTGCGATTAAAGTTAGAAATGCATTTCAAATAGATGCTTTCATATTTTTGTAATTGAAGTTAGAAATGCATGTGATCTAAAATTGCAGAGTTTCCTTCAGTACGTAAATATGGAAATGCAAATGCTGAAGAAGCATTAGACTAGACTATCGTTGACAAGAAAAAGCTGTCTGACATGGGTTGAATTTTCTGCTGTTCTTATTGTTTAATATCATTATATATACTCAAGATATGTGTGTGATAATCGCTCAATCTTTATTGTCAAGTTGTAGTTGTGTTCTATAGAACAAATCAAAATGAAAACTTTGTTAAAATTACCCTTGTCAGGAAAGAATAATGATAGTGGTTAGGTTAAAATTATCGAGTAGTTTATAGTCAATCCAAATGAAGTGCTAGAAAAAAATTGTTTACTCCGTGAGCAGATCCACCAATTGCAACATTAGCATATATTTCAATAGATTTATTTCTACTTTTTTTTAAAGTTGGAGCATTTCATAAATTTCCACGTTTATATATTTCTTGCAGATAAACTGAGTTCGCGATTTAAATAACTACGACTTGTTATTCTTTAAAAGCGAGAATGAGAAAATTGGTGCAGTCAGTCTGCCTATCTGTTTGTCTGTCTTTGGCGTATTTTTCGAGATATCTGTACAATTTGTTAAATGTTGTAAAACCAGTAAAGAGCTATTGCGTTGATCAATTATAATTGCTTTCAGAGTTGAGAGTCCCATTCGTGTTGTCTGAGTTTAATTGTTTTTTCTGCAGACATCAGCATTAAAGATTTCTTACTGACTACAATAATAATACATACACAATCTTTTCTATTGTTTTTTATTATTATCAAACCATTCTTTTAATAACAAAGTATTTTGTTTTTGCAATAGATAGGTTTCCATCTATTTCTTCTTTTCTATACTTCACACATACTTCTTCACCGGGTCGGATAATTTGCTTCGGCTAACATTGTAAAATTATATTAAAATAAATAATACAGATACAATCTTTCTATTGCTTTTTATTATTATCAAGCCATTCTTCTAATAACAAGGTATTTTGTTTTGCACATTGCAGATTATTATTGCTGTGTCTACAACAATGGATGTTATATTTTAAACGGTTGTTGATTTTTAACTCCGATAGCTTAGGACAACCTCGTGCAAGCATATCAGTTACAACGTTTTGCATTAGATAGGTTTCAATCAATTTCTTCTTTTCTAGACCCTTCACAAATACTTCTTCACCGGGTCGGATAATTTGCTTCAAATAAAGCGCTATATATGATAACACCATTCCAGCTGTTGAAGATTCATCCCAAGAAAGACCATGAATATTCCTTGTCACCCAGTCGTTATGTTTTATATGATCTTGACTCAAACAACTAGACTGCATTGGCAGTTTAAAAATTTGATGCCAAACAACACCTTCCAACAAGTCCAAAACCGCAATTTCTTTGCACACAAACTCGTTTTTCTTGTATTAAAATCCCTGAATATCAATTATATACTTGTTTGTATGTAAATATATGCAGTAAACTTCGACTAATTAAATTAATATTATGAGCAATCTCCTTATATAGCAGATTACCACCATCTGCGTACTTTGCCAACCCACTTTTCAACCTATCACAAGAGTGAACACATTTTGAATTGAAACCGGCCCATGTGTATTTGCAGCCTCTAAACATAAATCAGAATCCACTTTAATTAAACACAATTGACTTGAATGCGATATTTTGCATCTGTCATACTTTATAACTTCTAGCTAAAGAACCAAATTCAAAACATCTACACACATTTTCTCTGCACTTACATTTTTCAACATACGTGTGTTTTGAAATATGTTACATTGAAAGTAATATAAAGCCGATCCTAATTCAAAACGTGCCCACAAGTATTTTACATTTGAAAAGAATTCAGGTTTTCACATTTTACATTAAAAGTATATAACGCCGATCCTAATTCAAAACGGTGCACGTGTAACTTCTCGCTAGAAAACCGAATTCAAAACAGCTACACACATTCTTCTCTGCACTTACATTTTTCAACATACGTGTGTTTTGAAATATCTTTCATTGAAAGTAATATAAAGCCGATCTTAATTCAAAACGTGCCCACAAGCATTTTACATTGAAAGTATATAAGAATTCATGTTTTCACAACTATTTTCCATTGAAATGTTTTCACGACTATTTTACATTGAAATTATATAGGGCCGATCCTAATTCAAAACGGTGCAGGTGTATTCTACACATGAAAAATACGTCTGTCGCGTTTTGAATTAGGACCGGCCCTACCCCACTACTAGTATGTGTGTGACTACTGCGCCCAAGGTCCCGGGTTCGAATCCCGACACGGTCCGCTTGAAAAATGTTAGGCGAGCATTTTTCACATAAATACATTCTCGTTCGAATGAGAGGTATAATGAAGGTTCCGTGTGTTTGTTGTCACGCACGTTATAGATCGCTATCTTGCTTGGAACAGCAAGGATTCGGCAAAATTCCAAATTTTCCAGGTAAAAAATACTCGCTTCCTGGCCAATGTAGTACTTTCGGATGAAGCATTGGAAAATCACATGTAAGGTAACAACGAATCGTATTAAACAAACAACCGAAGAAAAGAATCGCTAAGAAGAAAGGTCTAAAAAGCACATACAACAGGAAGTGGATCGAAAAATTTAATCAAGTCAGTAGGGAGGCAATAGTGTGTGCGTGTGTGTGTGTGTACGTGTTGGACCGCTTTAGTCGCATGTTACAACAGGTAGGTCGAACCGTGGGACTATAATAATCCGGGCCTGCATGGAATGGGGCAAAAGAAAAGAAAGGAAAGTAAGTAAAGAAATCGTAAAGCTTAGGACGTTTACGTCACCAGCAAGGAAACGAAACGGGATCAGGAACATTAGAATTGTCATAAAATGTATTCTGGTCAGTACCTTCCCGTAATGTGCCTTTTATGTTAATTTTCCTCATTTCCCTTGTTATTAGGTTTCGTGGGTCAAGCTACCGTAACGGAAAGGGGGAGGGGGCGTATTGATCGGGCAGTTTTCAAAAAAATAGGAATAGCAGATGGTGCAGTAATTGTAACAAGCGGTTAAGAAGGTGGTTGTGATGGTAGAGGTAGTAGTGGTAGTGTTAGTTTAGAAAACGCATTACACGTTATGGAAGAATCTCGTTTATTTTTCGTATTACTTGTAAAAGAGTCAACGTTAGAAAAAGAAACAGCATGGGCTGTAAGAGTATCAACGTTAGAAAGAGGAGCAGAATGAAACAAAAGTTCAGTCACGTGAGCTAAAGAAACAGAAGAAAATAACGCTTCATCCATGCTAAATAAATGTAACACTTTAGCAAAGTTACATAAAAGAACAGAATCATGTAAATATTAGTCAACATTAGATAAAGGACCAGACGCAGATAACGTTTCATCTGTTAAATAAAAGACCAGAAGCAGGTGCAACTTCATCGACGTTAGACAAAGGAACAGAGTCAAGTAACTCTTCATTAACGTTAGATAAAGGGACAGAATCGGGTAGAATTTCGTCAACATTAGGTAAAGGAACAGAATCAGGTAGAATTTCAGCAACAATAGGATTTGCATTCTTGACAATAGTAGATAACGGAACAGAATCACGTAATACTTCAGTCACAATAAGATTTTCTTCATAGACAACAGCAGATAAAGAAACAGAAGCAGGTAAAACTTCCCCAACAACAGTAACAAACATCATTCTAACTTCAACAGAACTTTCTCTCTCTGTATTGTTAGTTATCGTCACTTCAACTACATCTGTTAATTATTACAGATATGACAGGAATTTCTTTGGTAGAATCATTTAAGGAAGCAAGATCAAAGTCTTGTAAGTTACTAGTTTGAACTATTGTCTCAATTCGTGGAGGAGACATAGTCTGAGGTGGAAGTAAATACGTATAACATGTTAGATCATCATTTGAACAACTAAGAACATAAGAAATTAGGTTTCTATTCGGGGGTATTCGGTGAATGAATAGGTGCGTGATAGCCATAGAAATCAGTATTATAGTTCAAAGGCTTATATGCCTGAAAAGGGTATGTTGTGGTGATAGTAAGACGACCCGGGAGAGAAACAGAAGGACGTAGAACTAGAGACAGAGGAAAGTTGGTTCCTGCAGCTAAGGGCAGAATTTAGAACATTGTTAGAAGACATATTTGTTGAAGAAGGGTATGTCTTGGTAGTAGTAGGATGATCGAGATGAGGTATAGAAGAGGAGTATAGAACTAGAAACAAAAGAAAATTGATTTTTAGTAGTAGTAGAATAACAGTTCGGACAAATGTGTCGAGTAACTTCCTTATAACTCCCTTAACCGTTAAATGACACCTTTAAAGTGCAGCAATTAACCTTTAATTATCTTTTTACTGCAAAATAAATTGAGCGAATCTTCGTACCTGTGACGTAAATGTAATATTTTCATATCGTTCCAGCTTTGATATTAAAAAATTTTTTTACCCTACCATATTCGTGTATTTAATTTAAAAATAATAAGTAAGAAAGCTACTCGAAATTTGATATATTGTCGTGGTACGATTCCGCACAGATGAAACCGTATAAGTTTAAAAGAAAATAAAATTGAAATCTTTCGAGTTTAGCTGCTCCCTCGTGGGCTTCTTAATTAACCAGTAAAATTATTTTTAAGGAGGTAATTATTAAATATCTATTCGTATTTAAACAACTAAGCTAACAAACCTGAAAATACTTGATGCGGTAGTTTTCTTAAGTTGAAAGGATTTTAATATATTATAAGAGCTCTTGCAACTGTTACGTGCCCATAGTATATTAGAAAAAATCTTGAAACATTTCAAAACATTTACCAAGTAAATGGCTTTGTAAACAGTGACATCAGTGTATAGTTTTAAGCGCTAGCAGTAAGCAAGGTTTTCTCTTTTTATGCTTGATGTTTGCTTTGTAGTAGAACGTGTCACCTAATATTTTCATTGTCCTAACTGCGACAAATTTCTAAATATGGCTGCCACAGTTTATCTTTAATATCTTAAAAGCATTACCTCTTAGAAAAAGATTAAAATGCTTCGTTGAGAACACTGTTGGAGCAAGGAACTATACAAGGTGTTTCGTTATTGCACGAAATAGTAGGGGAATGCAAATCTACATCTAAAAACAAAACAAAAATGCATAATAAACGCGTACTCTAAAATCGTGTGTCTCAAAGATATCCTTGAATAAATCCTTGATTAAAAAATTAGAATAGCAGGTTACTCACAGCCATTAAACAAGTAGCTGAAATAATTTATTTGGTTTTTGTTTTGTTTATTGTTTGTAAATTTCAAAACTAATTATTTGTCTAAAAAATTAACTTGTCTTAAAATTCAATACCATTATTTTGAGTAACACATTTATGTTGATTTGAAGAACTAAGGTTCGGATATCAGTTTATGAAGTTTCTGTTAGAGTTTCATATAAAGGTATATATTTTAAAAGACCATATAAATTTCTTATCAAATATTTTCTTTCTAAAACAACAATATATATATATATATATATATATATATATATTATACCTATATATATATATATATATATATATATATTGCTGCGATTAGGTGTTGTTTAGGGGTGCATTGAATAGCAATGGTCGTGTAGTAACCATAAATTGCGATAGGAAGCAGAAAACTGCATTTATTTAGCAGAAAATTAAGTAATTTGTATATTATGTAAATAGCAAGCATTTAACACCCTGTATATAGACCATAATTAGCTTTAAGCAATGCAAGTAAGCATATCTCTCAACAATAGAACGCGTAGTTAGCAGACAAATAGGTAATTCATACATTATGTAAATAGCAAGTATTTAACACTCTGTATATAGACCGTTATTAATTTTAAATAATGCCAGTGAGCATAGCTTTCAACAATAGAACGCGCATTCAGAAGAAATGATAGTACATGTAATTAAACACGCATTGAAAAGTGTTCTAATTAGTTATAAAACAAATACGAAGATAAGAGATAAAATCTAACAAAGCTCTATGCAATTACGCTGAAATATAAACATTTTTGATAAGAAAACGCAGTTGCAAACACGCATAAAAATAGATAAACAAAAACAGCATTAAAGTTACATCATTTATTTTGTTCAATTATCCAAAAGGCGATATCTAAACAAAACTACGTCTGGCAAAGATAACAAGGTGTCTATAGCAAATAAATATTACACGGAAAACCGAAGAAATTACATCAAAAACAACTTTGAAATGCAGGGAATATTAAAGACCTGGTTGGTTGAGATATCTGCACAGCTGTTGAAAACCTAGCCCACATGTAAGTGGGAAGAGGCTATATTAACACAGAGCAATGATAACACGGGTCAGGTCACAACTCAGGCAGGGCGAAGCTGCGTCATTACTAACCAGAAAGTCACGCGTAATTTAATATTTAATAGAACATCAAGTGTATGTTACAGCGATAAAGTGCAACGATGACGAAGACTTCTTTTGCCGTTTAACGGCTTCGAATTGGTGGTACATTTTGAATACTTCGAATCTTGATGATAATAATTTGAATTGGTGGTACATTTTTGAATACTTTGAATCTATGATATAACATTTTGAATCTGAGATATAACACTTCGAATGTGTGGTGTATTTCTGAATACTTCAAGTTGCAATAATTCAAGTATGCGTCGACAAGAGTAAGTCAAATCTGGGTCAATATAATATTTCGAATCAGCGTCTATAATTATGTTTTGGTACAATTTTGAGTTGCAAAATTCAATGCAAATAAAATAAAGAAGCACAAAGTAATTTATGAAAAACAAAGGGGCGACTGTACTCAAGTATGGGTTCGGCTAAGCAGAGCAATGATAGACGAATGAGGACAACAAAGGGGTGGTGATCCACAACCCGAACAACCTGTATCAGGTCAGATCTATTTAATTTTAAGATACTTTTCTATTTGAATTTCAATACTGAATTTATTCAATTTATATAAACTTGTGATGAAGTCAACAACAAACATTGCATACGTTAAACTTACGTAATATATTATAGAGAGGTCTAGAACGTTCCAGGTTTCTTTGGTAAAAAAAAGGTAGTTTTTGGTGACTTTAGATTGAATTCAAAGCATATAAATTTTGGGATAAATGATACATATGATATTGATTGATTGAAGGGAGTATTTAAATATTTATCAATTCAAAACTTGCAAATAATATTTCTTTTCATTATATGGAATTAATTGACTTTGTTTTATAAATTGAAACAAATAGGTAATCATAAAGGAGTGGAGAAGAGAAAAATTGATCGCAACGTTGTGCACTCTGTGTAGATTAAAGAGGGCTAGCCGTAACATAATAGTAAAATTAGTAAGATTAAATTTGGTTTGAGAACACAGAGCGGTGTCGTTAAGTAAAAACGTCATTACACCGAGTACGGCGTTATCATATCAATATATATATATATATATATATATATATTGCTGTGTTAATGAGGTCAATTAGGGGTAGTTAGGATCAATAGTATAGCGCACCCCACTTAAAATACATAAGGGCTCAAAAAACGACACAGTTTTCTGGAAAGTAAATTACAACGCCTTGTATATAAATAATAATGATAATTAATTCAGTTAATGAAAAATATTTTGAAGATTTATTTGAATAAAACAAATCCACAAGTCGTTAAACAATATAAATGCAAGCTGAAATGCGACACGCATGGGTAATGCAACATTATTACGTTAAGAATCCTAATTAAAACAAGCAGGTTTAAAAATGCGTAAAATAGCAAACACATATAATTTAAGGCATACATTGTATTAAGTCTACGTGACTGGAAAATTAAAATCGACACCTGATTTATTGGAAACAAACAAGGCATGGTAATTAAAAATCAAAGTTCACCAAATTTATTTGAACAAACAATGGTTTACTTATCTAGAAGTATGAAAATCCAAGCGAATCAACGCTATTAACTCGAAATAGTACGTGACAAGAGTAACGTGTTGATGTTAATATACTATAATAATACCATGGGATATCCGAAAACCTGATATGAATGTTTATACACAAACAACGAACTTTGCGCTTGTCAATAGATAGACAGTGCATTTAAATATGACCGGATTTGTAAACAAATCATTTCGTCATGAAATAAATCATAGTTCACGTCACTGAAAACAAAAATATCCACGTAATGTGATTAATTGTGAAGTGTAAAACAATACCACTGAAAATGGAAAATTGATGGGTTTGTCATTTTATCCTTAAATAAAAAGCGTAAGTAATTAAAAGTTGTTTTAATTTAAATTCTAATATTAACCTTAATAAAAAGGACTCTAAATAATCACTGGAGGCAAGTCTAAACAATTACAGGAGACAGCTCTAAATGAATACGGGAACAAACATTTACTTCAATGATAAATGGTCAAGGAGTTTAATGGAGGACGTTAGTGTGTTTAAGGCAATGCTATGGGGGAAGCATACAATACCGAAAACGGTTGGACCAGAGACTGATTCAAGCTGGAAAACAACAGGTTAGCCAATCTAAATGTTTATTACTTTATTATTTTATTTGTGGATATTTCATTGTACATTGCTAAACTGAATCATTTAAAATTTAACATTTAATTGAATATTATTAATTTAAATACTTTAAAAATTGTTTTCATGATAATTTATGCGAGGTGTCGGCAAGGTTTGTTTTTTTGAGTATACGTTGTAAATTACGTAAATAGTAAAAGAGATTAAATGAACGTTCATCAAGAATAATAGTGATTTTGCTGGCTTTTTTGATCATCTTTGTGAATGATAATTATTAAAATTTTTATTGAATTATTAGAAAAAAATTCTAGTCAAAGAATTTTAACCTTGTCATACGTTTTAAATATTTTTGAGAACATTATAATAATTTGTGCTTAATGGTGTTTAGATGGTAAATGGTGGTTAGATTAAGTACAAACGCTGTTTTAGTACAGGTTTACATGCCAACAACTCAGTACGAGGATGAGGAAGTAGAAAAAGTATACGGATATAAATAGTATAGTGAGAAAAGTAAAAGGAGATGAGAATTTAATAGTTATGGGCGATTTTAATGCGTCAGTGGGAGAAGGTAGTGAGGGAAAAATGGTAGGAAAATTTGGGTATGGCAGACGAAATGATAGAGGAGAAAGATTAGTTGAGTTTTGCCAGGAGCATAGATTAGTAACTGTAAACACCCTATTCGAACAACATGTTAGGAGAAGATATACCTAGAAAGCGCCAGGTGATAGATTATATTTTAGTTAAACAAAGATTTAGAAACCAAGTTAAAAACTGTCGTAGTTATCCAGAGGCTGACATAGAGAGCGATCATAACTTAGTTAAAATGAAGTGAAAACTAAAATTCAAAAAATTGAGAAAGGCTAAAAGAGAGGGATGGGATCTAGGTAAGCTTAATGATAGTAGGGTAAAAGGGGAATATAAACAAGTATTAGATAATAAGAGCAAAGAGATAGCTGTAGGAGGGAACGTAGAAAATAGATGGAAAAAAATAAAACTGACTGTACATGATACAGCAACACAGACTATAGGTAAGAAAAAAATAGAAGCGAGAAAACCCTGGGTAACAAAGGAGATATTAGATTTAATAGAGAATAGAAGAAAGCTTAAACCTTTCAGAGAAAATATAATACAGTTAGAAATAAGATAGTACATGAGTGTAGAAAAGCTAGAAATAAATGGATGGAGGAGAATTGTAAGGGAATACAAGATGATTTGAGAGTAGGTAAGACAGACAGGGCATACAGGGCAGTTAAAAAGTTTTTCGGAGAAAATAGGAAAAAATGTAATGGTATTAAACATGAGAATAATGAGCTTCTAATAAATAAAGTTGAGGTAGCAGATAGATGGAAAAGATTTATATAAGGGAGACGATATGGATGAGCTAGAGAACGACCAAGAGAGGATGTAGAAATAGGGTTCTCGATATTAAGAGAGGAATTTGATAGAGCTGTTCGGAATCTTAAACTAAATAAAGCGCCAGGGATAGACGATATTCCCGCAGAATTAATAAAATATGCAAGTCAGAAAACTTTAGACAGATTATATGAACTAGTAAAAGTAATATATGACACAGGTGAGGTTCGAATAGATTTCGAAAAAAATATTATTATCCCAATCCCAAAAAAGTCAGGAGCTGATAGGTGTGAGAATTTTAGAACAGTTAGTTTAACTTCTCATGCTTCCAAAATACTAACAATAACTGAACTAAAAATGAAATAGCGCATCAACGTGAGGTTAAATCAAAATAAAATAAGTAAAAATTAAATGCAACGAAATCGAGGGTTTTATTTTGAATTTAAAATAATTGTAGAGTAATAATAAAAATGGAAGCTGCAGGAAGAATGTTGGAGAGGAGTCATAGTGAAGAATACCGGTCCACCCAAGATTCAAGAATAATAGAAATGTCAATGGCACTAAATGACAGTATGAAGAAAAATGAACAGGCCATAATAAACATAACAGAAAAGAATGAACAAGCCTTGATTAATATGCCAAAGAAGAATGAACAGATCATGAAAAAGATGATAGATAAGGCTATGCTAGAATTTGGGAAAAATTTGGATAAATTGGGGGAAGATTTAAGTTCCAGAATAGATAAATTAAGTGAAGATCTTAGGGAGATAAATCAGCGAACGGAAGAAATGCGTTTTCAAACACAAAATAAAGTGATAAATCTTATGGAAGATATTGACTGCGTAAGAAATTAAGTTATTAAAGTACGATCCATACAAGAGGCCAATAAAAGAGAAACAAATGGAAAAATTATGAATTTAGGGGGAAAAGTACAGAACATTGAAAGAAGTTATGGAACGGAAATTAGACGAGTAAATAAAGAAATTGAGGATATAAAAATTAATGTAATGAATTTTTGGCAGAAATAGGATGACGTATGATCGGGAATCCTTGGGATTGAATCACCCAAAAATAACATTGGATCAGTATACGAAATTTTCAGGAGATATCAAACTTAATCCGAAATTATTCTTAAAGGACATCAAAACACTAACGCAGGGCATAACGGATGAGCAGTATAAATTAAATTTAATAAAAGCTATGATAAAATGGCAATGCAGAAACATGGTTTGTTTTGATCAAGGATGAATTAACAACGTTTCAAGATTTTGAGAACAAATTTTTGAGACATTCTGGGGGGATACTCAGCAATATAAGGTGAGAGATGATTTGATTATGGGGAGATACAATAAAAATTTAGGTCTGACCAGGAAACAATACGCAATTAAGAAATTCAGTATAGCAAAACAGTTGGATCCTGCGTTGGAAGAGAATCGAATTATTAAATATCTGGCAGCACATTTTGAAGTAGAGGTGAGGCAGTACATCGCTTTACAGAACATTATGGATCGTGACATATTCCTAGAATACTTGCAGCGATACGATGATATGGGAAGGATTTGCAGAGAAGAAGGTCGAATGATTACTCAACCAACAAAACCGGAGAGAATGCCAAGGAGTATACCAATATACAGGATACAAGATGAAAAAACGAATCATAATTACAGAGAAAATTTTAGAAACAACTCCAACGGCAATATGAGAAATCGACCATGGCAAGAATCAAATAAAAGAGATCCAAATAGGAATGATAACCGAAGCCAAATTAACCAAGGACATGAGGAAGGAACAACGGAATCAAGAAGGATTAATGGTACCTATGCTGAGGTCACAAATCGTTCAGGCCCATCTAATACAAATACAAATTTTTAATTGAAGACAAACCAAATAAGCCCTTGGAAATAAACAAATATGAACATCAGCGGGAATTCATAAAACTGGAAATGGAAAATGGTTTTAGTAGAAGTTTATTGTCTATAATTAATTTAAAAGTAGAGGACAAATTAACTGGGATACTTATAGATACCAGAGCAGAGGTATCACTCGTCTTAGAAGATTTTATTAAAAAAAGAAAATTAATGAAGAAAGTAATGCCGATGTAGAAGTGTAATTTAATAGCAAAAAAACAATGGAAAGTTTGCATGCGTAAATAATATAGTAATTCTGAAGTGTAAGATAGGAGAAGAAAAATTTGAAAATGAATACGCGATTGTACCTGGATTAAAAATGGACGCTATAGGGGGGATGAATATTATAGATAAGCTGGGGACAAAAATAAATGCGGAAAGCAAGGAAATATTATGCAAAAGGAAATGCATCAAATGGGATGCAGAATTAAAAATATATGGTGAATGTGTAAATATAAATCAATTTGAGAGTAATTTAGATGAAGAAAATGAAAATAAAGATATTAAGTGTCCAGGTGATATGAAAATTAAAGTTATTGCATTATTGGAGAAATACGCAGAAATATATATATATATATATATATATATATATATAACTACGATATCGCCCTTCGACAGATGTACAACGATCAATTGCCTGCTGATCGTCACCTCTCTGCGCCTTTAAAATAAATTAAAATTAACACAATCAAATGTGTGCATCAATTAACTCAGTGATACCACGCACAGAGTGAACGACGATATGATAACAGAGAATTTGTATTCACTCCTCTGCAACACCCTATACACCTGAATAAGACAAACAAAATTCACCAAAAATTGTATAATGAATTAAATAGAATTTTTGTCACATTGTAGTTTACAAATCTGCGGCCCTTTTAATATCATTTACCTTTTATAGAAATTTTTACGAAGATTATAAATTTCTACTCTTTTTTAAAGCAATTAAAGCCAGCAAAAAAATTATCTTACCACAAATAGTTTCATTGAACGTTCAAAGAAATATTCCCATTTTAAGCATAATTTTACGTAGCAACCAAATTTTTTTGATCGTTTACACACTATATTTTAATCACATGCAAATTTTAAGCTCATTTTTGAATACACAAATTATGTAATATTACAAATGCAACGTGCTATAAATGGAATAAGTAGTTCTGACTTTATAGTTTTTTGCTTTTTCTTGGCCTCAAATTCCCACTCGTTCTAGAACTTCCGACAATTCGGCTTAAAACTGGATTTTCTATATCATTAGATCTACGAGCAATAACTTCTATATCTATTCTATTTAACAAAGAAAACATTAGCCTAGACGACATGTTGCTTGTATCGGTCGCGTTCACCACGAGTCTTCTCTCAATGTCGTCCACGGTCAGTTTGTTTCTAAACACTCTCTTAATAAGCGTATCCCTTATTATTTGTTAAGGTGCGGACATCTCGAATTATGTTGAGGACGTAACTTTACATAATTAGTTTTACAGTACTCCAGTTAGTAAAACTTGGTGTACCATGTAAAGAGTTCGCACTGCTCTTTACAATTTCTTCTATTTTCTCTTTATAAATATTACTGATTGACTTAAAACGAGGCCATCGGTGTTCCTAATAATTTGTACTCTTTCTTATTGCAAATTCGTGTTCGTGGAAAAATATAAATTCCAGGTGTCTCGCGGTACAATAAATATCGGGCAATAATAATTGTCTAAACTATTAAAAATTATAACCTTGTTATTATCTTAAACCATAACTATGTATGTTTCCTTCGGAGTGTTGTTTAGTGCTAATCGGATGCACTCTCTCCATTGTCGTATCAACACGTTACTGAACTTGAAATAGTCTAAAAACTCTTGTAATTAAAATATTACTGTACATTTAAATAGTGTTCCGAAACACATAGAGGGTGCTATAAAATTTGAACATTCTTAGCCAACAACATTACGACTACCAGTGATATTATTAATTGTCATTATACGGTGTATGTTCGATTAGTTATTCATTAAAGAGCCAAGGGAAATATTTCCAGATTTCTTGAAATCTCAATTGGCTGAATATTTAATACAACAATCCAAAATGTATCTGGGCTCACACTAAAGTTCCTCTTCGGATTGGCTAACGAAATTTCTAAAGTACAATAAGCAACTGTTCTTCAGAAAATCTGCAGCAACTAGCCTTAGTAGACTGGCTTTAATAGCACAAACGTTAATGCGTTTTTTAATCTTTTGGTTCAAGTTTGCAAATGCTACGAGTTCGAGTTTCAAAACGTTTATAATATTGACAAAACAGGAATAACAACCATACAACGTCCAGATAGGATAATTGCTTTGAAAAGTATGAAACAAGTTGGATCTTTAACATCAGCGGAAAGAGGAACTTTGGTAACATTTGGCGTATCAGTGAGTGCAAGCGGAAATTCGATCCCTCTATGTTCGTTTCCCTTCGCAGAAAACCATAAAAGTTATTTTCTAAACGGCGGCCCTAATGGCTGTGCAGGATAATCAAATCCATCAGGTTGGATGACCGGCAAAGACTTTTATATTTTCCTTGAGTATTTTGCAAAATATACAAAAATTTCGCAAAACATTCCGGTGTTAATGATTATGGGATAGCCAATATGATGTATGGATGCGTAATAATCGTGGCAAAACCATGACTATCTACGATGTCCCAGCAATTGTTAAGGAGGCTTAGGTGCTTACACCTTCAAATATTCAGGTAAGTTTTAAAGTATCTGGCATATATTCATTCCATAGAGACATATTTACTGATGACGAGTGTATGTCAGCCAATATTACAGATTACCCTAATTCTGAAGAAATCAATCAAATTAATATCGATAATATTGGTAACAACGAAAACGATTGGCAGCGTTCACCTATACAAAAATCACACTTCAGTTCATTAGATACAAGAGACCTACTCCGAAAACTGTAAAACGAAAAAGTATCAGAAAAGGAGGTCGAAAAAAGAGAAAGGCAACAGTTTGGACAGACACTCCAAACAAAAAAGAACTTGAGCTTGAAGAAGAAGAGATAAACTAAGTATAAGGCTAAAAAATATTGCAAAGCAAGCAAAAAAGATATTTTTCAAAACCAAAGCACGAAACTAAAAACACAAGTTAAACCAATTAAATATACAGAGAAAGAGCCCAAGATAAATCATTTACTGGAAGTGACTCGAAAGGCGAAATTTTTTGTTTATTTTGTGAGGAATCATTCGAGAATTCCCGTCCGAAAGAACAAAGACGGAAATTCATCTTTCGTCTGCATGAATTGCAATTCAGATGATGATTTGTCGTGAAAGTATTATGTAACAATTTACCCCGCAGTAGTAACAACTTACTCCATAATGGGGCTAGCTACATTATGCAATAATACGTAAAAGTAATAATTATTTAAGTTTGTTTTATAGAATGGTTTTCGTTTTATTTTACATTAAACACTAAAACATAACAAATATATGGTTATTGAAACGAAATGAATAACTTTTTCTCATCGAATAGGGCGACTTCAAAGTCAAAATGTATCAATTAACTCCGGTGTCTCTTACACAAATAATAAATGCTTTTAATGAGACGGATTAGCTTGAAGTATTAATAGCAAATTTCAATTTGGTTTCCTTGATCAATGATTTCTAATTGTTCATTTTTTTTGTAAAAAGGTTGGCAACCACTCTGAAATCCCTTTCTACGAGGTATGGAGATGGAAAAGTTAAAAGCTTTTTCGGAGTACTTCATAATGTAGGATAAGAATTACTGATATCCCTTTGTTAATGGTACCTTAAGTTCTTCGTTAGTGCACTTATTCAGATTAGTTCTTCCTGTAATATGGCATCTGTTTCCTCAAAATCGCCCTATGGATCAATAATCCACGGTGGTATTTCAATATTCAAAACATTCTCAAACCTTGTTTTAGTGTTGAACGTAGGTTAAAACATTATAATCTTACGCGTTAAAAAATGCTCTAAAATTATTTTACTTAATAAATAATTTTAGGGGATTACTGTATTAATATTATTTAAGGTATTACACATAATACATGCGGTCTTGGTGTTCCCCGCAAAGTTTTACGAGAAAGATGTAGAAAGATGTTTCGTTATAGAAATACATAGCCTTACCGACCAATCAGTACGGAAGCGCGTCATGATGTTCATTCTTGACGTGGTTCTTATTTTAACTACTTGTGGGGAAGTAGTGCGTTTTAGACTGGTGACGTCTTACTCGTCGATTTCCTCTATTTTATTTATTTATTATTTACTTCTATTATTTGTTTTGTGTTCATATTACGTTGCAGGTAAGTAATAACTTCGGTCGTACAACCCTGAGATAAAAGAATAATTAGCTCTTACCAAACTTTCTAATATACATTAATTTAAAGGTAAGCAGAGTTATAATTAAATTACATTGTTAGTTTGAAGCGTAAATTAAATTATTTTCTTTTGTAAATTCTGTTTAGGCAAGAGAGTAACTAATACATTCTAGAATAAGTAACAAATGGCGCCAACTTCGTGGTTTTAGTATTTATAATGCGCTAACTCTGTATCTAATTAATATTTTTATAGCTTTAGGTAGGGCAGACCTCTTTTTGAATTTTAACAAAAAAATAAAAAATTTTCAAAAGTATTTTGGTTTGAAAACTAAATTTTAACATTACATTATATATGTTTATAAATGGTTGTGTTCCACACTAATCTTTTAATGGGTGTTTTGATTAAACAGAATTTATTTATAACTTTTTAACTATCAAAGTGGACTGTGTATTAGCTCATTTACCTTATTTGAAAAAACAGTTGGTGTTTTTGCTTTCCCTGTGCAATTGCCTAAAAGTGAATTGTTTTAGAAAATAAGTTTGTTCAATGTAATTTATCCAAACAAATTGTACATGTTTTATGACTTGTACATAAACTTCTGTAGTAACGTATTTAATTCTCTGTAAATTTACATTTTTTAAAATTTGGTCATTTTAAGTAATACTTAAAAGTAGCTACCTTACAGCATTTGTCACTATACCAGTTATGCGTTGTTATTGTGTTCACCAGTGCTATTTTTCCTTTTTTGTTTTTTGCATTTCTCACTAGTGTCTTCCCACTCCCTACCATTACAGTTCACTGCTCTTGGAAAGTTCTGGTACGTCTGTGTCGTCCCCCCATCCCATTTCAATGGTCAGTTTCGACGTGGAATTGCCCGCGTTCTCCGCCCTTTCTCGCATATGTTCAGCTTTGACCGGATTTTTCTGGATGTTTCTGGAAGCCAGCATTATACACAAAAGAAGATACTAGTTCCTGTTAACTCTACTTCTTGCCGAAATCGTCAACGATTAATTGCGTGAGCTCTTATTTCATTTTACTACTTATGTAGTTATAAACATTTTTCTTTCTAAAAACTGTTGCGTAAAAAAAGAATATTTTTGTATATAGTTATTTATTATACAAGGGAAGAAGTACTAGATTTTAGCTCGAGGTATGTTTGTCTCACGACGCGAAGCGGAGAGAGAGACAAAACACCGTGAGTTAAAATCTTATATTTTTACCCGTGTATAATACACTATTTTTTTCTGTAACAGGCAAAACGATGATATTTTTTCCGGGTAAAAAAGTAAATTCATAAAAAGTGACATTTTATTACCTGTCAAGAAACATTAAATGTCAAATTTTTTTCCCGTCACAGAAAAAAAATTATTTCTACAGAAGAAACTCGCGATGCAGGAGACAGATCCGTCATTGAATACAAATATTTTTTCTTGCAAGTAATCTCACTGATTGCATTTCTAATTTAAGAAAGAAACAAACTGAGGTTACTGAAAATTAAAATGATAGTTTTCAATCTTTTCTAAATAATTCTTAATCAACGGCAGTCAAGTTGACTAAAATCAAAATATGTTTTTCAGGAGATTTAAAAGAATCTGAATCTTTTTATCAACTTTTTGATGGTCTTATAATAAAAAATCCTCAGTTATCAAACATTTAACGTTTTTTATACCTCAAGAGTTACTTAAAAAACGAACCTTTACAGTTAATTGATTTTCTAAAAATTACTAATGAAAATTTTCATTATGCTATAAATATTTTAAAATGTATATTTGAAAACAAACTTCTTATTATTAATTCTTATTTATCTTCAATATTAGATACTCTTAGCATAACAAAATGCAATTCAAGTTCACTACGTGAATTTTCAGTTACTACTCAGAAAAATATCCAATGTCTCCAAAATTAAAATTTTTCTTATGAAGGTTTATGGAATGCTATTTTAATATTCCTTTTTCAAAATAAGTTAGATTTCAATACAAAACACGCATATGAAATGGAAAGGAATCGTTCTATACTTCCCAATCTGGACAATTTTATAAGATTTTTAGAAAAAAGCTATTCTTTGTTGGAAAATATTAATGTTTCTAGTTCCAAATTGCAAAGAACATCAATTTCTGTTTATCATTCCGTTTCAGTAAAAAATAATCAAAACCCCCAATATATTCTTAAGTGTACCTTTTGCAAAAAAGAGGGGCATAGAATTTATTCCTGTTCTTCCTTTACACTCTGCAATATCAAGAAAAAATTGATTGTGTAAAGTCTAACAAGTTGTGCTTTAATTGCTTAGGCAAGCACATTCTTGAAAATTGTTCCTCTACCCTAAAAATGTTATTTCTGTTCTAAATCGCACAATTCTTTGGTACATATAAACAAAAGATTAGCAGATCGACCTTTTCCTAAATATAATTTTCAAAATAAAAATACAGAAATTAATAACAAATTCCAAGTTCGCAAAATGATTTTTCTTTCACGGAGCAAGAATATTCTTTTGCTACAGCCTCTAAAGACAATGCCAAACATTTGTCCAATATCCATTCAGCCCATTCGGTAAAAAACTGCCATGTTCTTTTAGCTACGGCTAAAGTAACTCTCTGCTCCAAAAATGGAGAATTTATTTTGGCAAAGCTGTTGTTAGACACAGGTAGTCAAAACCTATTTATCATACAAAAATTAGCTGATCAACTTCCGTGTAAATCTGACATTAACGAAATCTCTACTATCACCAATAAAATGGTGAATATCTAAATATTCTCTAACGAAAACTTACGTAAAACCTTCAAAATTAACTGTTTGCGGTTTTGCCTAATAATTGTCCCAATATCAAATAAGCATTGACAAAATAGATATTCCTAAAAATATTTTCTATGCGATGACGAATTTCATAAGCCGTCAGAAATTGACATTTTAATAGGTCTAGATCGCTACTATGACATAATCCTTGAAAATATAATCAAACTGAGTAGAAATCTTCGTTTTACAAGAATCTCACTTGGAATGGATTGTGGCAGGTACAGTTTCAACAAACTATAATACTTCTAATATTTGTCCGCCTGGAAACGAAAATTCAGATAATGCAAATTTTTCTTCTCTTGCAACTTCAAAATTTGATTCATTTCTAAAAAAATTCTGGTATGTATGAACACATTTCCAAAAAACCTACTCCTTCTGAAGAAGATCGCTTATCCTAACATAATTTACTTCTACAACTAAAATATTAGAAAATGGTAGACTTCAAGTTGACATGCCACTAAAATCACCCTCAGAACCAAGCAAGTTTGGCAATTCTTTTATCACCGCTAAAAAACGCATTTTGAGTTTAGAAGAAAGACTTCTAAAGGATAATACTTTATTTCAAGAATATAAAAACTACATTCAAGGATATATTTCTCTATAACATGTTAAGTATGTCACATTAACGTTGCAGAATTCTAAATTAGAAAATAAATATTTCATGCCTCACTTATGCGTTATTCGCGCATCTAGCGCATTCACTAAACTTCGCGTTGTATATGATGCAAGTTGTAAAATTTTTTCTGGTTACTCCTTAAATGACATTTGTCATAAAGGTTATCAAGTTCATGCTGACTTATTCAATATTCTTTGTAGATTCAGAATGTTCCTCTTTGTCTTTACTACGGACATACAAAAAATGTTTAGACAAATTCGAATTAACCCCGAACAAATGTTGCTACAGAATATTCTTTGGCATGAAAATCCTGACGATGAGCTAAAATGTATTCAATTAGACACGGTTACATGCGGCACTAATAGTGCTCCCTTTTTCGCCACACGAGTGCATAAAGAAATAGCGTTTCTAAACAACAATGAATTTCTTCTTGCTTCCGAAGCAATTTTTTCCCTATTTTATATGGATGATGGGTTGTGTGGCGCCTAAAATTTAGACATTCATTTCAAACTTCACGCTGAATTCAATTTTGTTCTAAATAAACACGGGTTTGAACTTCACAAATATTGCGCTAATTTCAATGTTTCCAAAAAATATCTCTGAAAAGCCTGACTATTTGAATACGACATTAATTTACACGATGTTTCAAATAAAGTTCTAGGGTTATAATGGAATCCTAATAAGGATACTCGTCGTATTTCTACACCAGAAAAGTTGCAAATCCTTCCTGCTATTAAAAGAACAATTCTGTCTGTTATAGCTCAGTGCTACGACCCTCTTGGATTAATAAACTTTGTAATAGTAAAAGGTAAAATTTTAATGCAAAAATTATGGATCCTTAAACTGGACTGGGATACTATTATCTCAGATTTAGATATTCTTGACGACTTCAACAACTTCTATAAAAACGTTTCAGTAGTAAAAGTTCAAAACATTCCAAGGTTTTATTTTCTAAATAAGAATATTTCAAAAATGGAAATTCATTACCTTGCTGATGCGAATTTAGCAGCATACTGTTGTAGTGTGTATATTCGTGCCATGTATCAAGTGGCACAATTTCTTCTACATTAATTTGCTCCAAAACAAGAATAGCCCCTGTTAAAGCAATTATTCTTCCTAGGCTTCAGCTTTGTGCTATGATTCGTCTCTGAAAACTTGTAAAATTATTGCTAAAAATTTTCGAGAATGAAATAAATTTTATTCTGTAAATCTATGGACTGATTCACTGATAGCGTTAGCTTGGTATAAAAGTCACGCAAGTAGGTGGTCTATTTTTATTTTTCATCGTGTTTCCGAAATACAAGAAATTATCTCAGACTTCAAGTGGCGAATACAAAGTCGTCCGAAAACGCAGTTGATATTCTCTCACGAGGTTTATCTAGTCACGATATTCTCAATAACAATACATGGTGACATGGTCGTAAGTTTCTATTAAAGCCTTGTTTAAGTTAGCAATTGATCAATCTCTAACTGCTTTAGAATTACCAGAAGAAAGAAAATCTCATCTTGTTGTTCACAATTATTCACATTCCCTTACTTACATCGAAAAGTTTTCTCGCGTTTTTCTAACGTCTCTCGTTTGCTACGCTCTTTTGCGTATGTATTTCGCTTCATTAATATTGCCAAACGCAACCGAATTTCTGGTTCTCTCACACCTCAAGAATTAGAGGTTTTGTTATAGTTTATTATTAAACAAAAATGAACGTTTTGCTAAAGAAGTGTCCCAGGTCTCGTCAAATAAGAAACTGTCAAATAAACAATTGCATTCTATAACTCCTTTTTTAGATGCCGCTGGACTTCTACGAGTTGGCAGTCGTCTAGAAAATGTTAACATTCCTTATCAACAACAGCATCCGTTGTAGTTCCTTCCAAAAATCACATTACTAATTAGCATATACGTTTTGAAGAGAATATTTGTGACTTACACATAAAGTATTTTGGGGTTCTCTAATTATTAACAAGGATTGGGTGAAGATTCTTTTAATACGCAAGTAGTAATAAGATCATTTTTCTTTCTAAACTTAAACTGTAAATTGTATTTATAAGCATTATTTATATCGGGGCGTGTAAAGAGATTATTAGATAATGTGTGTAACAGAAATATGTTTTTGAATGTATAACGTATTCTTCATAAATGTTTCTTGAGATTTCGTTGTTTCATTTCATTTTCGTAAAATCCACAACATATTTGTCGACTTAGCTAACCAAAGAGGAAAAAAAGCACAAATTCACATTTTCTATTAAGCAAGCATTCATTGCATCATAATACTGGTGAGGGAGGCTGTACCCCAAATTTGTTGCATCTTTTGTGGCACTGAACGTTTAAGTAGCCAATTCACAGCAATATACATACATTAGATGTACTAATAACTTATATCCTAACATTATTATAACATACCTTCGTCTTCAATAATCAAGTTATGTTCAACCGGCTGTGTAAAATATGACCCACCAATCAGGGGGCATTTGTCATCACCCAAAGGTACTACATTGGGTAATTCCTCTACTTAATAAGACAGTATTGGGCATAATGAAGGATGAAAATAGTATGCAACTTATGACAGACTTTATTGGATTAAACTCAAAAATGTATCTGACGAGGATTTTAACGACAGCTGAAGAAAAAGAGGCTAAATACTCAGAAAAAGAGAAATCATTTGTTATCCAATTACTTGGATATTACAAGAAAATAAAAGGAATTAAGAGATACATGGCAAGAAATAAAATCACCTTTAATGATTATGTTGACCGCGTTGAAGACTTTTAAAGATGTGTTTGTAAACCAGAGCTTAATCCAGTCGTCTAAGAACCGTGTTTACACTATCACTCAGGAGACGTTTGTTCTAGTTCCGCACGTTGACAAACGCCATGTGATTCCTGGTTATTTTCAACACTGCCGATTAGACAATGTTCGATTATGACAGATGAAGATATATTATAATAATGTTAGGAGATAAGTTGTTAGTACATCCAATGTGTATTTATGTACGATTGAAATTCTTAATAAAATTTTATACGACCTGATTTTTAGTTTAATTTTCGTACTTGTGGTCTGGAAAGCGTAACCTTATTCTATCAAATACCTTTTAAACTCTCCCATTGGTCGAGACGAAAATAGGGCGGAAGAAATATAGATTTAAACTTTGATATTGAAAAGTAAAAGGTTAACCATGAGGACGTCACGTAATTCTCGAATGGATGACCCTGAAGAGTACAAAAATGACCAAAATGGACCTTAGCTTTTGTCATAAGAAAATACATGCCAAAATAATACTTTTTGGTCCAAGTCGAAGATAGCTTATCTGCTCGCTTCATTATTTCTTTTAGAAACATATGGAGAATTTCATAGGAACAAAAATTTTACGAATCCATATTTTAAATACGAAGTGACATTTTTAAGTCTTTAATCAAGGATATCTTTAAAACATGATTATAGAGTGTTAAGCGCAGTTCCTGCATTTGAATATTTCCGTTCTTACTTAATTAAATGTCACATTTCTTACTTTATTCATAGTCATTTGGGTATTTGTTAACGACTTCGACAACCTTCTCAATTTAAATGATTGCTTATCCATCTCCCTGTATGATCTTATTACAACATTTAGTTCATCATCATTTTGTTTTCGACCTTACTTAAGGTCGGTTTGACGCAGCTCTAACTACTTTTCTATTCTGTGCTAATCTAAAAAGCTTTACATACCCTTCACAACCTAAATTTCTAATAATTTGACTAAAATAGTTTGGTCTAGGTCTTCCTATATCCTTCTATCTTTTTCCTATCCAGCTGACTCTACATAGATATTAGCAACCTGATGGTTGTTAAAGAACTCTAACATGTTTACATGATTACCATTTATAAGGAAATGAAATATAACCTGGTTATCCGCTTCAAAAAGGAAAAGTGTTAAATTATATGTTATGGTAAGGCTTAAGCAACGAAACGCTACCAACATGCCAGACCGCTAACTAATTGTGAGTTATGTCCTGATGACATTTAGTTAACTGATTTTTATTTTTTTGTTTTGTTTTCGAACTTACTTAAAGTCGGTTTGACGCAGCTCTAAATTCTTTTCTATTCTGAGCTAGTCTAAAAAGGTCTACATAGCCTTCACAACCTAAATCTCTAATAATTTGACTAATATAGCTTTGTCTAGGCCTTCCTACTCTATTTTTATTTGGTAGTCTATAATCTAAAACTTTACTAAATAGTCCCTCATGTCTTAACTGGTGCCCTATCATTCTATCTCTCCTGACCTTCAATTGTTTCCACATACAGGGATCCTCACCTATCCTTCTATAAACTTCCTCGTTTGTTACTCTATCTGTCCAACTAATCTTTAACATTCTCCTATAACACCAAGTTTCAAAAGCTTCTATCTTTTTCTTATCTACTTCTTTAATTGTCCAAGTCTCACTACCGTATAGTAGAACGCTCCATACGTACGACTTTAAGAAACTTTTTCTATTATCTAAACTAATACTATTAGCTATTAGTAAGTTTTTCTTTTTTAAAAACATTTTTCTAGCTTGAGCTATTCTAGCTACTATATCCCTTCTACTACGTCCATCCTTTGTAATTATACTACCTAAATAGCAAAATTCATCTACCTCCTCTAACTCGATATTACCTATTTTAATTTTGGTTTAGAACTAGGCCGTAACTCACTTGTCATTATCTTTGTCTTTACTGAGTTAATTCTCATACTATAGTTACTCTGTAGTATCTCATCTAAAATATTTAAAACTCTCCTAACTCTTTTCTAGACTCTGCTATAATGGCTATATCATCTGCAAAACGTAACATGTCTATTTTCTGTCCCTGTACACTAATACCTATCTCTTTTCTCTCTAGCTAAGTTTAAAGCTTCCTCAATATAAACATTAAAATCAAGGAGACAGTATACAACCCTGTCTAACACCATTTCTAATCTTAGCTTCCTTTTCTATTTCATCAAATCTAATTACTACGCTTTGGTTTTTATATAGACTGTAAATAATTTTTCTATCCCTATGAGAAATTCCTATTTTTCGCAAAACCCTGAACATAACAATCCAATTAACCCTATCAAATGCTTTTTCTAAATCTACAAATGCGAAATGAGTCTTTTATTTTTTGTAACCTTTTTCGATAATTACCCTAATCATTAGTATCGGTTCTCTAGTCCTCTGTCTTTACGAAAACCATATTGGTCTTCGCCTAAATAATTCTCAGTCAAAGCTTCTACTCTATTTTAATTATTATTGTTAGTATTTTGGAAGCATGAAAAGTTAAACTAACCGTCCTAAAATTCTCACACCTATCAGCTCCTGACTTTTTTGGGATTGGAATAATAATATTTTTTTCGAAATCTATTGGAACCTCACCTGTGTCATATATTACATTTATTAGTTCATATAATCTATCTAAAGTTTTCTGACTTGCATATTTTATTAATTCTGCGGGAATATCGTCTATCCCTGGCGCTTTATTTAATTTAAGATTCCGAACAGCTCTATCAAATTCCTCTCTTAATATTGAGAACCCTATTTCTACATCTTCTTCTTGGTCGTACTCTAACTCATCCATATCGTCTCCTTATATAAATCTTCTAAATATCTTTTCCATCTATCTGCTACCTCAACTTTATTTATTAGAAGCTCATTATTCTCGTCTCTAATACCATTACATTTTTTCCTATCTTCCCCAAAAAACTTTTTAACTGCCCTGTAAGCCCTGTCTGTCTTACCTACTCTCAAATCATATTGTATTCCCTTACAATTCTCCTCCATCCATTTATTTCTAGCTTTTCTACACTCATGTACTATCTTATTTCTAACTGTATTATATTTTTGCTTACTTTCACTATCCACTTCTCTGAAAGGTTTAAGCTTTCTTCTATTCTCTATTAAATCTAATATCTCCTTTGTTACCCACGGTTTTCTCGCTTCTATTTTTTCTTACCTATAGTCTGTGTTGCTGTATCATGTACAGTCAGTTTTATTTCTTTCCATCTATTTTCTACATTCCTCCTACAGCTATCTCTTTGCTCTTATTATCTAATACTTGTTTATATTCCTCTTTTACCCTACTATCATTAAGCTTACCTAGATCCCATCCCTCTCTTTTAACCTTTCTCAATTTTTTGAATTTTAGTTTACACTTCATTTTAACTAAGTTATGATCGCTATCTATGTCAGCCCCTGGATAACTACGACAGTTTTTAACTTGGTTTCTAAATCTTTGTTTAACTAAAATATAATCTATTTGGTATCTAGCCCTATCACCTGGGGCTTTCCAGGTATATCTTCTCCTAACATGTTGTTCGAATAGGGTGTTTACAGTTACTAATCTATGTTCCTGGCAAAACTCAACTAATCTTTCTCCTCTATCATTTAGTTATAATTTAAATATATTAATCTATCTTATTTTAATCTGAGCTAACCTACACATTTCCCTGAAATACCCACAACCCACATCTTTCACTATCTGAATGCAGTAGCCTAATTTAGGTGTATTACGTTTTCCATCCCGAAACTAGTTGGACGTGTATCTCCACCGATTTCTATTTTGAGCTAATCTACACATTTTCCTAAAATACCTACAACCTACATCTTTCAGTTTCTGCGTGCGATAGTATAATCTATGTCTACATCTAGCTCTCTTTTTTCCTTTCTCTGCTTCTAACAAATTCCGCATTATTCCATTATGTCTTAGTATGTGTTCTATCATCCTGTCTCTTCAATTTTTTACTGCTTTTCACGTATTTCTTTCTTCTCTTACTATTTCTAAAACCCCTTTGTTTATAAATTTGTCAGTTATCGATATCTTTAACGTTTCTAGCACCACATTTCAAATGCTTCTATGCTATAATGGCGTCCCGTGTTCCCATGTTTCGCTTAAACTTAAATTGATCTTCTCCTCGTATTTCTTCGGTCTGTTTTTTCAACTGTCTTTCTACAATTGTAGTCCATATTTTTGACACATGTGCTGTCAAACTTATTGTTCGAAAATTTTCACATCTATCCGCACATCTCTTTTTTGGTGTAGTGACTATGGTGTTACGATTGTAATCTGCCTCCTGCGCATAGTTTATTAGTTGGAAGAGACGTTCTGTTAATGCTTGTTCAGTGGCTTCTAGAGTTTCTGCTTGCACCTTATTTATACCCGGTGCCTTATTATTTATCAGACCCGTTAATGCAAATTCAAACTCATCTCTAAGTATAGGATATCCCAAGTAATCTTTTTCAATGTCCGTTTCCCGTTCTAGTGCGTCTAGTATCGGTCCTGCATATAAATTCTCTAGATATTCTTGCCATTTGTCCATTTGCATTCATATTCTATAATGGTGTCTCCCCCTACGCACCTCATATTTCTATTTTAATCTTTTATATTCCTAAAGCCCATTTTAATTAGTTTGTATGATTCATCTGTCCTATTGCCATCTTAATTTTTACCTCTTTGCACTTTTCATCAATCCATTGTCCTTTAGCTTTCTTGCACTTGCAAATTATTTTCCCTTTTGACTGCTTCGTCTGGTCTGTTTTTGTATGTTCGTCTTTCTTCTATTAAATTCAGAATATCCTTTGTTGTCGATTGTTTCTTATTCTCTTTTTGTTTACAATTCCAGAATATTTCTTACCGCCATGTCTAAACTAGATTTAATGTTGTTCGATTCTGTTTTTTCTTCTTTAGTACTAGAAATTTTCATGATGTCTATCGGCAATTGGTTTGATTTTTTCTAAATTTTTTGTTTTTCACAGTGTAAGTACCTTTTTTCCGGTCCCTTTTTTTTGAAATTTTTTAATTTAAGCAAGGCTCTCATAGTTACTATGTTGTGGTCAGTGTCTACATCTGCTTCTGGAATTTTTTACTTGATTCCTAAACCGTTGTCTAACAAGAATGTAATCTATTTGATATCTTCTTATGTGTTTGTGAGGTCAAATTGCTTTTTCACAAAACTCGACCACCCTATTTCCCTTGTCGTTTCTTGTGCTTAAACCAAATAAACCTACTACCGTTCCTTGCCTACCCTCGAGTACCGCTGCATTAAAATCTCTCGTAATTATTAAACTTTTATGTCTTTATGTTCTTTTACGAATCTTAGTATCTTTGTAGATCGCTTCTATTTCCTTCTCACTGTAGCTAGAGCTGGGAATGTATACTTGTGTTATTACTGTATTTACCGGTTTAGTATTTAATCTAACCATGGGAACTTTTTCGTTCTTTTGTAAGTAGTTTTCTACACAGCGTCCTATTTTTTTCCGCATAATTATCTTCACACCCGAATTTCCTTCCTCTGACCCTGTATGAATTACCTTAAAGTTTCCGATCCGAAAATCCTCCGCCTCTGGCCACTGAACTTCGCTAATCCCTACTATGCCTAATGCTAACCTATCCATTTTAGTATTCAAATTCTCAAGTTTTACCTACTTGTTTCCTGCTTCTGACATTCTACGCACCGACTCGCAAAATGTTCTCAATTCTTCTTCTGAACTTGCCAATCAAACCTTCCGAAGTAATCTCCTCCCGGAGATTCGAATGGGAAATATTTTAACTGCGGAATCTTTTATTCCAGAGGAATGCCATCACTAATATTAAAAACATTTTCAGTATGCGGTGTACTCAGGAGGTAATGTTGTGATTTCCCGTTGCCTTACACGTCGCAGTAGTGTGTCTTAGAATGTCATACCGACAACCAAGGTCTCTGCCACTTCGAGTACCGAAAGAATGCTGCTCTCTTTCGGAGACCTGTCTTAGTCTGGTTCCTTACTAAAGACCACTAATTGTAACAACTTTGTTTTTTTGTTTGGGAGGTGGTGAGTCAGGCACGCCAATGCAACTATTTTGACGTTGGGCGTCAGTGAAGCGATATTTAATTTTATTATCTGGCACAAATGTATTCTTGAAGCTATCACTTCCAATAGACTCACAAACTTCACGATATTCGCGGCTTAGTCTGGGAATTACCCCAAGGGTGAGCTATGAGAATGGGCGTGGATATAACGTAAACTCAATTATGAACAGGCATGGTAAAAGAAAGGGAAATTAAGCTCCACTGCATCTATTTGGACGATAAAATAACAAAAGTATTCTATGAGAAGATTCAGAAACCCACAGGTTTTAATAATTACCCAAAACTTACAAGTTATATAAAACAACATCTCTGCACACCTCTAGAAGGTATTTACTTTAACTCCTGCTACTATGACACTAAAGGTGTCTAACCTAAAAATGGATATCAAAGAAAAATCACGTACGTCATTTCTATAACCTTATACTGCTTCAGTATTCCACTAATTTCTTTACTCAAAATTTATTTTCTCGATTGTGGTGCCATGAAATTTAACTTCTCATACAATAAAGCGACAGAGTTTTGAACCAAAAATGTAATTTAAAGTAATTCCTTTTTTTTAAAAATAAAGTCACAGGTATAATATTCAAAAGTAAAATTGATTTCTTAAGATTTGTATATTTTCTCTTTACATAATAAGATCTTAGCATTTGGTACTATTTTTAAAAAACAAAATCTTTATAACCCAATCGACAGATCTGTTAGATTGGTTCACATATGTTTCAAATAAGCCTCGCTTGTAGTATTTGTTACAAAAGAAATTTAAACAGCATGGGAATTACATAAATTAAGTAAATTTTATATTGACATAGTACAGGAATGACACTGCTTATCTACTAATTATCGATCATACTATAATTAGACATTTATAAGTGAAGGTGAACTTTATAAACCTCTTTATACAGCCACATATATATCTCACATATTCTACAGAACAACTTTGGGTTATTTAGAAAGAGAAAAGTTTCCCTTTTTTTTAAATATTTTTAACATTAAATAAGAAAATAAATCCGATATAAGATTATTAGAACATTATTACTTCTACGGCCTATTATATTAACACCTAAATGCAAAATTAATCCATTCATAAAATTTAGTATCATTCACCTAATTTTCTCCTAAAATTTGATATCATTAACGACTCTATGTGCATTTTCAATAGTCTAGAAGATGTGGTAGCAAAGCTTCCATCATAACTAAACACCTGGTCTTTGCATACGTAAGGAAACTGTTGCTTCGAAAAGAATTCCGATCCACAAACTTAGGGCTTCATCTGGTTAACAAAACCTCGCCGATGAGAACCCACAATAAACGACCTTCTTCTTCTCATCACGCTTTTCTAAAGAAAGCTCTACGAACGGCCTCAGATTCTTCTATAACAAAGGTGTCTTCCAATTATAATTTTACCAAAGCGCTAAGAAAATTAAAGAACCGTTAACGGATGTCGAGGCCAGGTAACCATGTTATCACTACACACAGTGTTCAGGTCGCCTGATCGGAGACCGGGGAAACTTTACATTTCGGGCCTCCTTCAAAATAACCATCATTCTTCTGCCGCCCTAAATTACAATCCTAAAACACCAGCTGGTACGTAAAAATGCCAACATCTTCTCATCTACCCGCTTCCCTAACGCTGTCTTTGAGCAAGATGGCTGAGTTCTTTCTTGATACCTGCCACGTCAAGAACAAGTGATCTATTTTAAGCGTCACCTCGTGACAGTCTGCGCAAGTGCAATATTAACTTAATAATTTTAAAAGTGGATTCAATCCGCCTACGAATTAGGCAACACAAGTGACTTGTTTATAACGTATTTCTTTTTAAAGGCGTTTTGTTCTTAAGACAATTTCAAAGTATTTGTTACTATTGAATGTTTTCTTATGATAAATCTAAAGGTAATTAAATGATAATAACGTTCTCTTCTATTATGAAATTGTTTCTTCTGATATTATCATGCAAAATAAAAAAGATCAGATATCACAGAGCTGTAACAAATAGAAGTGGCTACAAAAGCTAGTACCACAGAATATATTTGTTACAAGCTCACTGAAGTACGCAAGGCATTCTACTCGTTCTAGTATTCTAGAACTTCTTAAAGATGCAGGTTCGTTCACAAGGGCATGTTTTAGTAATTTTGTTAAAATCTATCAACAACTTCCGTGTGTAGCGTTTTTTTTATGAAAATCAGTATATATTTTCAATGTCTTTAAAAACACGTACTTAACCAGTTAGGACGACAGGATCAAAATTTCTTTTGTCGTTTTTGTAAAGTGACTAGGTTGATATGGTTCATTACGAGGGGTTCTCGATATATATCAGGAACTGACTACAGTTTGACATTTTCAACAGTATAATTACTTATAACATTTTGCCATATGAACACTATTTGTTTTGTTTTGATAGAGTTGAAAATTTCGTCTCGGTCAAAAAATGGAATTAACTGGTGAATATTTTCGTGCGATGATTTTTTACGATTTCCAACCGTGGAGCATCTCCACAACAGTGCCTGAATTAACTTATTTTCACTTTTGGGGAAGAGGTTTTAACTAAAACCACTGTATACTGTTGGTATAGCGAATTTAATCGTGGTGGCAGTTTGCTAGCGGATCAATTTAAAGAAGGTCGTCCAAAATCGGCTGTTGTGCAAGAAAACATCAATCCTGTGCGCGAATTGATAATGCAAGATCGTCATGTGACTTATCGTGGGATTCAGGCATCCCTAAGCATTATTATGACAAGTATACATTCAATATTACATAGACATTTAGCTATAAAAATGCTATGTGCGCGTTGGATTCCACATAATTTGGCAATCACTCAAAAAAAGACTCGTGTCGATTCGTGCAAAGAAATGCTCAAGCAATACGATTACGGTGCATCAAACGCAGTATAAAACATCTACACAGGTGACGAATCTTGGATTTATTCGTATGAACCAGAAAGTAAACAGCTGTTGACTGTATGGGTCTTCCAAGATGAACGAAATTCAACAAAAATTGTCCGAGCTTGAATCACTTTGAAGAAAATGGTTACGTGTTTTTCAGAATAAATGAGCATGTCACGACCGTTGCTTCAGAGGATTGTAAAACAGTTAATTCCGCTTGGTATACAACCAATTGTTTGCGACAAGTTTTCGAAGATATAAGAAAAATAAACCAATGGCGCCGAATCATTCTCCATCATGACAATGCGAGCTCTCACACATCGGTTCCAACAAGCGACTATTTGAGCACTCAAAGCATCGAATTGATAGGTCATGCGCCGTATAGTCCTAATTTGGCACCTCATGATTTTTTTTGTTCTAACGAGTGAAGAACAAACTGCGTGGACAACGATTTTCGACATTAGACGAGGAGGTTGATGCGTTCAAAACCCATGTTTTGGAGATATCTCAATCGGAATGGAAAGAATGCTATGAAAATTGGTTCCGACGTATGCAAAAGCGCATCAATCATCGTGGAGACTCTTTTGAAAAACAGTAAAGAAGTTTTCACACCTTAAGTTTCGTTTTTGTTACTTATTCCCGATACATATCGAGCACCCCTTGCATAAACTGTTTATAGAAGAAAGTGGCATTTTTATAGTTGTTAATCCCGAAAGTCAAGTAACAAATCTGCAAGAGAGGGTTCCATCATACTAGGAGACCTGAGTACCAATGCAACCGTCTTCCAAACGGATTGAAACCTACAATTTCGACGGGTTGGCGCCCACTAACGTTTAGACTTGATATCAAGTAACCTGTGAGAAGCCCTTCAGGTGTGCATAGTTTTAGTTAATTTTTCTTTTTAAAATCCATCACGCACCGCTGAAGTTAGTCCGTGCACAATAAACTACTATATTCTCCCACTCTTTCAGGGTAAATTGAAATTAATAACGTAACATTCATTAAGGGCATAACATCCTTTTGTTTATCGATTCCAAAGCAAAAAGATAATGCGAATCTCATTTAGATGGATTCAGCAATCACAATAATGAATCAGTTATAGAGAATCCAATAACTATCAGACAACTGGCAAAAGGAATAACCATCGCTTTGGTTATTTGCTATGCAACAATATTGTGTTTAAATAAACGGTAACGAATATTGCAATTTACAGAGTTCGTGGTATGTATATTTAGTAGTCTTTTAAGTTGAATAAATATTTGAATAGAGAAGAACCTTAACATTAAAACCTGAAAGGCTCCTCATATGTATCTAAGGTGAAGCGACTTTAAACAGCTAGATGAACTTTTGCGTTTTCTACCGTACTAGTCCTACTTTAAATCTTAATATTTGTTAAAGGTACATTAACTATTTTTCACTGCCATTGCGAGAGTATACATACCACTTCAAACGGTATTCATTTTACTGATTTTATATTTGCAAACAAAATATTTTTATTCAACATAGCATTATAAAGTAGCTTTTATTTTCTACTTGATAAATGGATCTAAAAAGGTTTTTTAAACAGAACAAAGTACTTGAAATAACTCGAACAAAATATACTGGTTTTATTCCAGTGTATAAGGGCAGTGGTCAGCGTTTCGGTCTGCTCTTGAAAACAGGAAAATTGAAAACAAAATGTTGAATGATGCTGGAATAACTTGGTATACAGTCTTTTATTTATTCAATTTGCAAAAGCTTTTTTAAGCGCTTGTCGTTATCGCAGACTAATAAAATTGCCTCTTATAAGTGTGGGGGATTTTAACCTTTCAGTATTTTAAATGATTATGGATGCGAAAGTTAAGGAAATATAGGATTTTACTGAGCTTAGACAAATTTGCACTGTTCAAAGTTAGGGTAACTTTAAATTGAAATATTTGTGCATGATTTTATCTTCTGAATGTTATATCAAACTCAGAATGCAAGAAGGTTATGAAGACTTGTGGAGGTACAATTTCTAAACTTTATGAAAATTCCGTAATGTTTGTTTACATAACTAATACAACAGGAGCATAATTCTTTCCTTTTAAAGAAGAAGAACATATCTTCGTTAACTGACACTTTTTATAAATGAAGAAAAATTGAAAAGCGGATGCCTTTAGGGCGCGGTAATTAGTATTCTCTTCGCAGTGGGCTATGTGCCTCTACACAGGTCGATTGTCACCACCGCAATAACTGCGGAAAGGATGTGCATAAAAAACAAATGCTCAAATAATCACTCGACATCAGGTTTAAAAATTAGCGAACTTACATCAAAAAAACGACGACATTATAAACACAAAGACAAATGATAAACTAAATATAGGTGCTTTGTGGAATATGCTACTCGCAAACACGCTCAAAGACAGAAATTTCGATAAGTGAAAAATTAAGTGAGATTTCATTCTCAGCATACTTAACAGCATCATCATCATTAGGTCTTCAGTCCTGGAACTGGTTAGAGGCGTACAATCATTGTTTTCTATTCTGAACTAACCTACGCATTTCCTGAAATTTGCACAGTCTGCATCTATCACTATCTGATCTAGGTCTACATCTACCTCCTTTTTCCTTTCTCTACTTGTAACATATCCCATACTATTCCCCAAAAATGCTTAAGAACGTATTATGCCCTTCTATTTCTCCTATTTTTTTTCCACAGATATCCTTGTTCCCCTACTATTTCTATAACCTATTTGTTATTAACTTTGTCTGTCCATGCTATCATCCTCATACATCTGAAGCACAGCATTCCAAAAGGCTGCTACCATTTTTCTCTCTGTTTTCCATACTGCTCGTATTTCTTCTTGTTTCTATGTTTGTTGTCTTTCATCATAGGCGCTGTTCTTTCTTGTTAGATGCAGTTCGGTCTCCTACTATTGTTTTACAATTATATACCCTATTTCTCCGACATTCAGTGGTTGTGAGGAGGGGGGGTTAGGGCGGCTCCGTGGCGTAGTGGTATGTGTGTGACTACTACGCCAAAGGTCCCGGATTCGAATCCCGACACGGTCCGCTTGAAAAATGTTAGGCGAACATTTTTCACAAAAATACACCCTCGTTCGGATGAGAGGTAAAATGGAGGTCCCGTGTGTGAGTGTTGTCACGCACGTTAAAGATCCCTACCTTGCTTGGAACAGCAACGGTTCGGCAAAATTCCAAATTGAAAAATCACATGTAAGGTTGTGAAGGGGGTAAAGCGATTTAATATTTTTTCCAATTTATCTTTTCGCACAGTCAACATTAGTTGCAGATATTTCACAACCAACGCACGTAGTTGTTTATAATAATCATCAGATTTATCTGCGCTTATTTTTTCGTCATTAGGTTTTCCGTCTTAAAACTGGTTGGACACGTACATGCACCTATTTATATTCTGAGCTAACCTGCACAGTTCCCAAAATTCTCACACAGCCTGTATACAGCTCGGTTTCCCTTTTATTGTTTTCTAATTTTTGCCCTATTTCACCAAGATTGAGTGACGGGGGTTAAGCAGCCTATGGCTGCCAAGATCCTCCAACACTTAGACATTTGCTGAATTAATAGTTTTCCAGTTAATCCTTTCACACAATGAACATTATTCGAGAATGTTGCCCAACCAATACTTGTAGTTGCTTATACTAATCATCATGCTTAGGTACAGTTACTTTTTTCGTCATTGATTTATCAATCTTGGGACTGGTTGGAAGCTTACTTACATTGATTTCTATTCTGAGCTAGACCACACATCTCCCTGAAATTCCTACAACCTGCATCTTTCACTATCTGTGTGCAGTAGTCTAACCTAAGTCTACCTCTACTTCTCTTTTTCCTATCTCTGCTTCTAATATATTCCGCACTATTCCCTCATGCCGTAGTATGTGGCCTATCATCCTATCTCTCCTATTTTTTACCGTTTTCCACATATTTCTTTTTTCCCCTACCATGTTTAGTACTTCTTCGTTCTTAACTTTGTCTGTTCATGATATCCTCATCATACGTCTGTAGCATCACATTTCAAAGGCTTCTATCTTTTGCTTGTTTGCTTCTCCTACTGTTCGGGCTTCACAGCCGAAACAGTGCTGTGCTCCACACATATATTTTAAGCAATCCTATCCTTGTTTCTATGTTTGGTGTGTTTGAACACAATAGTTACTTTTTCTTGTTAAATGTAGCACGACCTTGTGCTAATATTTGTTTTATATCTTTTACGCTTTTCCCATCTTGCGTTATTTGGCTTCCTAGGTAGCAGAGATCCTTAACCTCTTGTAAGTTCTTGCTACATATTTGTATTCTTGTTTTTGATTAATTTTCCTTTCCTTTGCATACTAGTACTATAGTTTTGTTAATTTTCATACCGTATCTCTCTGTTAGAGTCATTTCCATTTCATTAAGAGTAGCTTCTAACTCTTCCTTGCTAGATGCTAATACCGCTATATCATCTGCAAATCTAAGCATAACAATTTTTTGTCCCTGCATAGTAATTTCAAATGTCTTCCTGCATTTGAAAGCATTCATTGCCTTCTAATGTACAAGTTAGAAATTAATGGGGAGAGGGCATATCCCTGTCTCACCCTTTTCCTAACGTTTACTTCCCTACATTCCTGCTCTCATTCTATTGCTGCTGTTTGCTCTTTGTAAAAGCTACGAACTATTCGTCTAGCCTTATAACTCATTCCAATTGTTTTGAGTATTTAGAACATTTTTTTCCATTTTACATTGTCGAATGCTTTTTCCAGATCTACAAATCTTATGTTCACGCTTTTCCCTTTTTCTATTGTTTTCCCCATTCTCAATGTCAGAGCTAAAATAGCCTCCAGTGTTCTCCTGTTTCGCCTAAACTCAAATTGATCTTCTCCTAGTATTCTTTCAACCCGTTTTTCCATAAGTTTTTGTACAATTCTAGTTAATATTTTTGATACGTCTGCTGTCAAACTTATTGTTCGAAAATTTTCACATCTATTCGCGCCTTTCTTTTTTTGTATAGTTAGGACGATGTTACGTTTGAAATCTTTAGGTATATGGCCTGTCTCATACATATAGCTTACAAGTTGGAAAAGACGTTCTGTTACTGCTTGTCCAGCGGCTTTTAGAGTTTCTACTTGCACCTTATCTGTACCCGGCGCCTTCCCATTTTTCAGACCCTTTAATGCTAATTCAATCTAACCTTTAAGTATAGGATATCCCAAGTCATCATTTTCAATGTCTTATTCCTGTTCTAATGCAGTTAGTTCCTCTCCTGCATATAAATTCCCTATATATTCTTGCCATCTACTCACTTTATCTACATTTTCTATAATGATGATATTTTTTTATTTTATATTTTTGCTATACGGTTTTATATCCTTAAAATTCATTCTAATTAGTTTGTATGCTTCATCTGTCTTTCCTACTTCCCTCTTAGTTTGTACCTCTTTGCACTTTTCATCAATCCATTGTTCTTTAGCTTTCATGCATTTGTGAATAATTTCCCATTTTATGACTTTGTATTTCTATTTTCCTGCTTCGTCTGATTTATTTTGTATCTTCGTCTTTCTTCTATTAAGTTCAGGATATCCTTTGTTATCCATGGTTTCTTATTTTCTTTTTGTGTATACCCCAGAATATCTTTGGCCGCCATGTTTCAGTTGAATTTAATATTATTCCATTTTGTTTCTACTTCATTAGTGTCACATATTTTTTCAATATCTTTCAGCAATTCATTTGATTTTTTTCAAATCTTTCTTGAATATCTTTATCTTTTAGTTTCTCAAGGTCAAAGTGCCTTTTCAGTTTTTTTTCTTCAAATTTTTAAATTTAAGTGCGGTCTTCATAATTACGATGTTGTGGTCAGTGTCTATATCTGCTTCTGAGTAGCTTCTACAGTCTTTTATTTGATTCCTTACCATTGTCTAACAAGAATCTATTTGATATCTTCCTATATCTCCTGGCATCTTCCACTTATATCGTCTTCTAGCATGATGTTGAAATAATGTGTTAGTGATGATTAAATTGTTCTTGTTGCAAAAGTCTAATCAGCCTATTTCCCTTCCTTTTCTCGTACTTAAACCAAACAAACCTACTACTGCTACCCTCACCTACCACTGCATTAAAATTTCCCCGTAATTATTAAATTTTCATGTACTTTTACAAATCTTAGTGTGTCTTTGATATCTTTGTAGATCGCTTCTACCTCTTCGTCACTGTAGCTGAAGGCGGGCATGTACACTTGTATTATTACTGTGTTTACCGGTTTAGATTCTAATCTAACCATGAGTATTCTTTCGTTTTTTCTTGTAAGTAATTTTTTACATAGTATCCTATCTTTTTCAGCATAACTATCCCCACACCCAAATTTCCTTCATCTGCTCCTGTATGAATTACGCTGAAGACTCCACTCCAAAAATCCCCCGTCTCTGGCCACCGAACTTCGATTTTTAGGTTCTCTAGCTTACCTACTTGCTTCATGCTTCTAACATTCCACGCTCCGACTCACAAAATATTCCCGACTTTTATTCTGAACTTTCCGATCGCATCCTACGAAGTAGTCCCCTCCAGGAGATCCGAATGGGGGACTATTTTAACTCCGTAATCTTTTACCTCAAAGAATGCCATCATTTTAATATAATTTAGGTACGCTGTGTACTTGGGAGGTAATGCGGTGTTTTCCCTTTACCTTCCACATCGCGGTAGTGTGTCTTAGACTGCTATACCGACCCCTATAGTCTTTGCCAATCTAAGTACCAAAAGAGCCGCTGTCCTCTTTCGGGGACCTGTATTAGTTTGATTCCTCACTATCGACCCTACTACTTTGGTTGAACCCGTAGATTGGCTCTTTAGCTCATTAGAAGACGCAAGCCATTTCACCTTCGGCAAGGTGCAGGTCCATTCGAAATGGATATTTAACAGGACGCACAAAATATTTTCTAAAATTTATTCGAATTATAATGATTATCAGAGTCAAGTCCGTTAGATCAAATACGACCAATAATCAAAATTAATGTAAAACCTCTGCCCGAACTACAATCTAGGTAAAAATTCCCACGCCTAGCTTTGAAAGCGTTTTTTTCTAAAACGGCAGGGTATTGATGAAATTTTAAAGTTTTTAGCAAGATATTTGAAGTTTTTCAATAAAGGCAAGACCTTTGCGGGATATTTTAAACTGGTGCAAAATTTGGGGAGTTTCTGTAATTGTTCAACTTCAAATCAACATAATTCCATGATTTTTCAACGGAATTACATGAAACTTGAATGCCGTGTAGTCGAGTCCTTCTTAAAAAGATTGGTTATATTATATTTTATTTGTTTTTACTTCTGATCTCTTGGGAACATCTAATGTAGAACCAGCGCATTTGGCAAAGTATAGAATGCAACCGAAAGATTCGGTTGTTATTTATTGTACGAATTCGTTAGTTGCCTCTCTGCCTTTATTTCCAATAAATACAAGTCTAATTTATTTCTCATTACCAGAATTATATATTGTCTTATTTACATTAGCACTAGCTTAATCATTATTTGTTGGCACCAATTTAAACTTCTAAATGCAATGAGTTAAATACTATTGTAGCAGTAATCTTACTGGTAATTTATTTATCTAACGCATTTATAGTACGCAGGTGAATTTATACTTACATTACTTTATGTGCATCAAATGTTTATTAAGACGAAAATCAAACTAATACTGATATATCGCGTCGGGGGTCGCGTGTATATACAATAATCCTTTATCCTAGTTAAATCGAAAAAATACCTAGAATATGCTCTATCAAACCTATTGTATTACGATACCTAATAATCATACTTCCTATTGCTAATCACATATGACGGTAAGCTTTGAATCATCCTTTCTTATCGATAAACAGATACGAGGCCGCTTTAGTAAAGGCTGAATAAATGTAATTTCCAGAATGTTCTCTGTACTTCTCAAATATTGTTACACTGCCTCCTCTTAAAACTGTTATTTTCCAGGCTGGAAGCTGGATGTCCCTGTGACGACAGGAACAACAGGAGCCTTTTTTATATTTCCCGTATTGATAGAAGTAGCAATCGACACTCTTAATAGCGGGTGCCGTTCTATTTGGTTAAAGATGTATATCAAGATTTAGACCTCGGTCTTCTGGAACAGTACCTCTAGCATGCTCCACACTACCCTCTAATCCAACAACTAATCTTAGGTATGGCTAACTTCTTGGCCCCAAACTCCATCATCTAGTCTTTAAAACCCAGTTACGCCCTTCACAGGTCCTGATAACTGAGTTTGAACAAGCAAGTGTTTTGTTACTAAGTAGTAAATGCCAAGGCGTTCATTTCTAAGGTGTACGGTTTTGCTCTTTTTAGGTTATTGTTGACGAAGCTGATCCAAACCACCAAATTTACTTTTCAAGACCGTAGCAATCCCTCGGACATATTGAGATCCTCCGCTACGCAATGTGCAAGAGAGTATTACGACAGCACATCAAATAGATCCCTGTCGGTTTCTTCTGTAATCCCAAAACCTCGCCTTGCCGGTACCGCTGTACACGGACATGAACCATTGATATTCTGGAGCAGGCGCTGGTTCGTCCACCTGGCTCCCTACTCGCCTTACTTTGTCATGTCCTCCGGCATTATTATAGTTGACACTGTTGTAAGGTGCTAGTCTCTTAATGTGGACAATTATTGTTCTGTTTTTTGGGAGCTTACGAATCCATATACTACATCGTTAATTCGTTTCAGTACTTTGTAGAGATCCAACTAATTTTTTTTACACTTTGGCGACAATCCAAGTCTCTATCTGGGATTAGAAATCAAGTAAAAGATTGCAGAAGCTTCCCGGAAGCAGATATAGACAGTGACCACAACATAGTAATTATGAAAGCCGCGTTTGAATTTAAAAATTGAAGAAAAGAACGAAAAAAATGTCCTTTGACTTTGCTAAACTAAAAGATATTGTTCGGGCTCCTGTCCCTCTTTTCTTGATCCTTGTTAACCCCTTTCTTTAAAAATCATGAAAGGACTTAAAAACAGCAGCCGACGAGGGTGTTAGGTTGTTATGTTTGACCCACCGGAAGTGACAAATGAGTTTTCGTATCGTGAGTGCTCATTGACAATAAAATAGTGCCGTTAAGCTCGCTATACAGTTAACCTAATTACAGTCCACATCATCATTAGAGGAATTCAAAGTAAGAGTTTATGTTAAGTGATGCATGATACATCCTTTGAACCAACATTTTGGTCTCCGAGCGGATTGAATTCCTTTTGTTAAATTGAATTTTACGCCCCAAATCCTTGATTTCCTTAGTTTTTTGATTGGGAGGGTGCTATAAATTCATTATTGTTTTAAACTGTATAACATTTGCTTAGAAGTTTTTAGAACAATTTATTTGATTTGTTTTGCAATCTAACTAAATTTTCGTTTTGAATACTATTTATTTTATGTTGAAGTTCTATTCGGGAATTTAATTAAGATAAATAGTAACGGTAATGAATAGCATTTTGTGTGAGCTTGTGGAACAGGTATACGGTCGGCGTAGCAAATTGCTAAACGTTTCGGGTTAAAGCCACGTGGTTTATGGCTGCGGCGTTGTTATTCATTGTTATCTTTGCCAGTACGGTGTTTTGACAGACCTTGTTGTTGTTATTCCTTTTAGAAGATTTAGGCATTTTTCAATTTCAATTTCGTGCACATTTTACAGTGGCATTGTATTGTTTGTAGAAACGGTACTTGTCATTTATTGCTCAGACATCACTACTTTGCGTGGTCAGAATAACGACCTTTTCCTATAGACTTTTAAAACTTGGAGTTGCCGCTCTGTTAGGTGGCATTGAACCATTTCATCATGGTAGTTACTACAGAAAGGTTGATTTTCAAGGTAAAGCTGCGTTAAGTAGATTGATAGTATTACAAAATGCACTGTCTAATTTAGATGGGACCGGTGATACTTATGCTGAAATTGAGGCTAGTATGCAACTAACTTCGCAGATTATATCAGATTTTGACAAATTGTATACAGAATGAATCTTAGGCGATGATTGTATCGAAGAAATTTCGGATATTCGAATTAATTTAGATAAATACTTCTTTCAAATTAGAATATGGTTCACTCAATGTCAAAGGCAGTTTGAAACTAAAGTGCCTCTAGCATCATTGGTGGATAATTCACAGTCAGCCACAAACAACATACGCTTGCCGACAATTTCAATGGTAAAATTGAAGATTTTGAATCATATTACAATTCGTTTCGTACTTTGATCGATTCAAATCAGAAACTTTCCCCTATTGAAAAGTTCTATTTTTTGTTAAACAGTTTAGATGACAAATCTAAACAACTCGTTAAATATTTATCGGCCTGTGACGCAAATTATGGTATTGCCATAAAAATTATTATAGATCGCTATGAAAATAGAAGATTAATCGTTACAAATTATTTAAATTGCATAGAAAGGCTCCCAAATTGAATTCTGCCACGTCGGATAGTTTAAGGTCCTTATTAAACGTATACGTTGAAAGCTCTAGCGCTTTAAAAACTTTTGAAAATGTCGATCTGTTTGATTTTGTTCTTTTCAGTTGGCTATTATAAAGGTTAGATTCAGACACCACCAGACGTTTCGAAATGCAAAATACAAGTGAAATACCACGTTTTGAAGAATTAAGAGCGTTTTTAGATCAATCGTGTAAGGCTTTAGAGATAAACGATTTGATGTATCAAAAAGCACCGAAAACTTTGCGACTAAAGGTAAAAATGAGTCTTCAACTTGGAATAAACAAAACTCAACTCGTGGGACGATTGTATCTACGACGTCACCTAACAAATGCATAGTGTGTAGTGACTCGCACTTGATTTATTGTTGCAAAAAGTTCCTTGGTAAATCCAATCAGGAACGATTTGATTTCGTTAAAAAGAATTATCTCTTTTTAAATTGTTTGTGTAGTTCGCATCGTGTCAAAATTTGCCAATTAACGGTTGTTTGTAAAATATGTAAACCACACCACGCATTGTTGCATTTTGAGAATGCAAATACCTCTCCTACCACATCAGCGGATCATGCCAAAAAAATGGTTGAAGAGAATGAAACAAGTGAAGCTTCTTCGTTTTCGATGCAGAGGCCTGAAGTTAGTTCATTCTTTTCTCGTTCAGTTGCTAATACAACAACTTTTTTAGCTACTGCTCAGGTAGCGATTATCGACGGTTTGGAAAACTACAAACTGTTAGGGCACTCTTAGATAATGGGAGTATGCCAAATTTCATAACAGGAAAGTGTCGTCAAAGGCTTTTTTTGCAGAAGCATAAAAGCTTAGCAAAAGTTCAAGGTTTGGAATTGAATGCGTCTACTATCAATGGTAGCTTATCGTGTCGTATTCATTCTTGTAATCAGGCTGAAACTCAGTCCAATTTCAATTTAGAATTTTTTGTTTTACAGAAAATATGTGGTCAATTGCCGGTCACACCTTTATCGAAACGCCATTGGGATCATATCGATGGATTACAATTAATTGATCAAAAGTTTTTTGAACCTGCGAAAATTGATTTGTTATTAGGAGCAGACATTTTCGCATAAATTTTGTTGAATCAATCTCGGATCGGCCAACAAGATGAACCGGTGGCCATTCGCACCAAATTTGGTTGTATTGTGATTAGAAAAGTAGGTTGTTCAGAAACTATTTCTATTTCGTTGTGTGCTTATGTGGAGCCAATAAAAGAAACGCTAATTCGTTTTTGGGAGCTGGAAAGTGTTTCTGCTCACGTACAGGAAAATGCAGAAAACGTATTGTGTGAATAGACGTTTGTTGAAGCTTATTCTAGAAAACGACTTAGGTCGGTTTATGGTTTCATTGCCCTTAAAGGACCAGAACCAATTTTTACTGATTCTCGTGCAATTACTTTACGTTGCTTTTTGCGGTTGGAAAGACGTTTGCAGAATGACCCGGATTTACGAGCGTCGTACAATCTTTTCATGCAAGGTTACATAAACACAGGGCACATGAGTCCTGTACCTCTTCTTTCTTTGGATAGTAGTCCTGTTTATTATTATTACATTCCGCATCATGCGGTAATAAAGTCAGAGAGCACAACAACTAAATTAAGAGTTGTGTTCAATGCAAGTGCAAAAACCTCAGACCGTATTTCACTAAATGACACGTTGTTACAGGGAAAATCACTACAAAAAGATATTTTTGAACTTCTATTACAGTTTCGGATTCACAACATTGCTTTCACTGCAGATATCAAACAAATGTATCGCCAGATCGAGATTATACCAAAACATCGAGATTTCCAACGTATTTTGTGGAGATTTGATTCATCTGATCCTCTTGATGGATATCGATTGAAAACCGTTACTTATGGGATAAAAGCTTCTTCTTTCCTTGCTCTTTGTACAATCCAAGAATTAGCAAGATCGGATGCGGTTCGTTACCACCGTGCTTCACTTGTTTTATTGTCCAACTCACATATAGATGACATCATCAGTGGTTGTGAAACTGTTGAAGAAGCCAACTTGCTAGTTCAAGAACTGACTGAATTATGTAAGCTTGGTGGTTTTGAGCTTAGAAAATGGAATAGTAATTCCACCCTTGTCTTGTCAAGTATACCCAATTCACAAATCGAACAACCACCGCTGACGTTTAGTCACGAACAAATTCCGCTATTAAAGGTGTTAGGGCTCAAATTGTGTTCCGATTCATATGTTTTTTCATACGATATACAAATTAGTGAGCGTCCTTGTACAAAAAGGAACGTTCTTTCGACATTAGCTAGAATTTTCGATCCCCTAGGTTTCTTAACTCCTGTTACACTTTTTATTAAACATTTTGTTCAGGGTTTATGGACTTTGGGAATCAATTGGGACGTCCAGCCTCCCGAAAAACTTATGCGTCAATGGGACAAGTGTCTGTTGCTACTTCCATTCTTATCCGAGTTAAAAATTTCTAGTCAGTTGATTTGTAAAAACTTAAAGAGCATCGAGTTACACGCCTTTTACGATGCCTCGGAAGCAGGTTATGCATATGTTGTTTATTTTCGTTGTTTTGACAAAAATGATAATGTTTTCGTGTATTTTGATTGTGCAAAAAGTAAAGTTGCGCCCATAAATAAAGTTTCGCTGTCACGGTTAAAGTTGTGCGCAGCAGTTCTACTCGCAAAGAAAACATATTTCAAGTTAGAATTTACCAGCATCTTTGCATGGTCGGATTCTACAATAACACTTTCATGGTTAAAATCGCCATCTAATAAATGGAAAATCCTTGTTGCGAATAGAATTGCACAAGTTCAATCGCTAGTTGTACCTTCTAATTGGAATCATGTCAAATCACAAGACAACCCTGCCGATTGTGCCTCTAGAGGCCTTTCTGCAACTGAACTTATCGATCACCCGCTATGGTGAGCGCGTCCTGCGTGGTTAAAATTACCTTTGGAAGAATAGCTTAAACAACCATTTCTTGATAATTCAATATCAGAATTGTCAAAAAGTTCTGCCCAAGCAAAAGTCGTGTTGGTTGCCAACGTACCCTCAGATCACTTTTGACTTCTTTGTTAGATATATTCTCCGATTTGCAAAAGATTTTGAAAATAATTGATCACTGCCGCCGTTTTGTGTTCAACCTCAAGTTACTTAATGGAAAATTAACTGGTGCGATTACACTTCGAGAAAGAACATCAGCGTTAAAATTATTAGTTAAACATGTTCAAAACGGTGCATTTGCGGAAGCTTTGAAAAAATTGAACAAGAGACATTTAATTAGCAAAGAACTCCGTTTTCTTATTCCATTCGTAGATTGCCGGGGACTGCTCAGGGTGGGCGGTCGGTTAAAACATTCGGACATCTCACATGATGCAAAATATTCTTTCCTTCTCCCTCGGCTCCATCGTCTAACAACTCTTATTATACAGGATTGCCACATTAAAAATTTACATTGCGGTAATCGTACAACCCAGTCATTATTGCAACAGCATTTTTCGATTTTGTCTGCTAGGAGAGCCATATGACAGTGTCTACGTGCATGTATTCCTTGTTTTAAGGTTAATCCTACTTCTATGGGAGATTTACCTACTTCGCGAGTGACTCCTGAAAAAGCATTTCGTCATACTGGCGTAGATTTTGGGAACCTCTTTTCCATAACAATGGGTCGGGTTCGAGGAGCCAAAACGTTAAAGGCATATGGTTGTTTCTTTGTTTGTTTCAGCAGTAAGGCAGTGCATTTAGAATTAGTTTCAGATTTGTCGTCAGAAGTATTTTTAGCCGCTTTCCGTTGATTCATTTCTAGACGCGGAAGGTGTATCCACATGTACAGCGACTGTGGTACCAACTGTGTAGGTGCTGAAGCCAAAATACGCGAACTGTTAGAACCATCGGCACACGCAGAAAATATTGAGTGGTCGTTCAACCTCCCCTCTGCTCCGCACTTCGGTGGACTATGGGAGGCGGGAATTAAATCTGTCAAAACTTACCTATCTCGGGTAGTTGGCGAGCAAAAATTGACTTACGAAGAATTGAATACTGTTATAGTGCAAATTGAAGCACTTTTGAACTCCCGTCCATTAGGTCCACTTAATTCGGATATTGACGATTTATCTTGTTTCACCCCAAGTCATTTTTTAACCATCGAACCTATTTCTGTCATTCCAGACACGGACGTTGCTGAGGTAGCGATTAATCGTTTAAATCGTTGGCAACTAGTCTAGCGGTTACAGCAAAATTTCTGGAAGCGATGGCAATCAGAGTACTTTCATATGCTTCAGCAAAAATCTAAATGGTTTGCTTCAGGGAAATCGCTAAAGCTTAATACCTTAGTGTTGATTCAAGAACCCAATTCCCCGCCTCTTCAATGGAGATTGGGCAGAATCATTCAACTGCATACCGTCAACGATAACGTTGTTCGCGTTGCAACTTTGAGAACGGCAGATGGGACTCTTAAAAAACCTGTGCTAAAGCTTTGCCATTTGCCCTTAAAACAGTAATTGTTTGCTTGCTCTTGTTGCTGTATTTGTGCAACAAGCTCATAGGGTTAGATACTATATAGCTATTTATTTTGTACCGTACATATTAGTTGTTTGCTTTGTTTAAAAATAAATTTGTATTTATTTTGGTGTGCGGGATGTTCGGGCTCCTGTCCCTCTTTTCTTGATCCTTGTTAACCCCTCGCTTTAAAAATCATGAAAGGACTTAAAACCAGCAGCCGAACCACCGGAAGTGACAAATGAGTTTTCGCATCGTGAGTGCTCACTGACAATAAAATAGTGCCGTTAAGCTCACTATACAGTTAACCTAACTACAGTCCACATCAGTATTAGAGGAATTCAAAGTAAGTGTTTATGTTAAGTAATGCATGATACATCCTTTGAACCAACAGATATAGATACTCACAAAAGATTTGAGAAAAAGTCAAATTAATTGTTGAAAAACATCGGAAAAATTTCTGATACTACGGAAGCGGAAAGAGAATGGAATAACATTAAATGTAGCTCATACGTGGCAGCTAGAGATATTCTGGTGTATAAACAAAAAGAAAATAAGTAACCATGGATTACAAAGGATATTGTGAATTTAATAGATGAAATGCAAAAATACAAAAACAACCTAGATGAAGCAAGGAAACAAGTTTACATAGCTATAAAATGGGAAATTATTCGCAAATGCAGAAAAGGTAAAGAACAATGGATTCAAGAAAAGTGTAAAGAGGTAAGCAAACATGAAATTAGGAAAGACAGACGAAGCAGACAAACCAATTAAGGTAACTTTTAAGAATATAAAGCCGTATATAGTGAAATATAAGGGGTTCAAGAGGAGACATCATTATAAAAAATGTACAGGATGGAAGGAACATATGATGAATACATAGGGAATCTATATGCAGGACAGGATCTAGCACTAGAAGGGGAACAGACATTGATAAGGATGTGCCACGTTTCACACCTTACTTTGAATATTTTTCGCACTTTACACACTCGATCAACTATTTTAATAAACGTTTGTTGCTTTCAGGTTTGGAAAACCTGCGATGTCAGGTAAAACAACACGAAGACACAAATTGTCAGCTAGGTGTGATGCTGTACTTCCCATAACGTGTCTGTATTACATATTACAACTTTGATACTTTTATTCTGATAAGCCCCAATTAGGGCGAAACGCGTCGACAGGATGCCCTCGTGGCAGAATTTGAGTCACCTGCCAATAATTCCTGTTTCATTCATCATTTTGTTTTCGACCTTACTTAAGGTCGGTTTGACGCAGCTCTAAATTCTTTTCTATTCTGAGCTAGTCTAAAAAGGTCTGCATACCCTTCACAACCTAGATCTCTAATAATTTGACTAATATAGCTTTGTCTAGGCCTTCCTACTCTACTTTTATTTGGTAGTCTATAATCTAAGACTTTACTAAATAGTCCATCATGTCTTAACTGGTGCCCTATCATTCTATCTCTCCTGACCTTCAATTGTTTCCACATACAGGGTTCCTCACCTATCCTTCTATAAACTTCCCCGTTTGTTACTCTATCTGTCCAACTAATCTTTAACATTCTCCTATAACACCAAGTTTCAAAAGCTTCTATCTTTTCTTATCTACTTCTTTAATTGTCCAAGTCTCACTACCGTATAGTAGAACGCTCCATACGTACGACTTTAAGAAACTTTTTCTATTATCTAAACTAATACTATTAGCTATTAGTAAGTTTTTTTTAAAAACATTTTTCTAGCTTGAGCTATTCTAGCTACTATATCCCTTCTGCTACGTCCATCCTTTGTAATTATACTACCTAAATAGCAAAATTCATCTACCTCCTCTAACTCGGTATTACCTATTTTTAATTTTGGTTTAGAACTAGGCTGTAACTCACTTGTCATTATCTTTGTCTTTACTGAGTTAATTCTCATACTATAGTTACTCTGTAGTATCTCATCTAAAATATTTAAAAACTCTCCTAACTCTTTTCTAGACTCTGCTATAATGGCTATATCATCTGCAAAACGTAACATGTCTACTTTCTGTCCCTGTACACTAATACCTATCTCTTTTCTCTCTAGCTAAGTTTAAAGCTTCCTCAATATAAACATTAAAAATCAAGGAGACAGTATACAACCCTGTCTAACACCATTTCTAATCTTAGCTTCCTTTTCTATTTCATCCAATCTAATTACTACGCTTTGGTTTTATATAGACTGTAAATAATTTTTCTATCCCTATGAGAGATTCCTATTTTTGCAAAACCCTGAACATAACAATCCAATTAACCTTATCAAATGCTTTTCTAAATCTACAAACGCAAAATGAGTCTTTTATTTTTTGTAACCTTTTTTCGATAATTACCCTAATCATTAGTATCGGTTCTCTAGTCCCTCTGTCTTTACGAAAACCATATTGGTCTTCGCCTAAATAATTCTCAGCCAAAGCTTCTACTCTATTTTTAATTATTGTTGTTAGTATTTTGGAAGCATGAGAAGTTAAACTAACCGTTCTAAAATTCTCACACTTATCAGCTCCTGACTTTTTTGGGATTGGGATAATAATATTTTTTTCGAAATCTATTGGAACCTCACCTGTGTCATATATTACTTTTATTAGTTCATATAATCTATCTAAAGTTTTCTGACTAGCATATTTTATTAATTCTGCGGGAATATCGTCTATCCCTGGCGCTTTATTTAGTTTAAGATTCCGAACAGCTCTATCAAATTCCTCTCTTAATATTGAGAACCCTATTTCTACATCCTCTTCTTGGTCGTTCTCTAACTCATCTATATCGTCTCCCTTATATAAATCTTCTAAATATCTTTTCCATCTATCTGCTACCTCAACTTTATTTATTAGAAGCTCATTATTCTCGTCCCTAATACCATTATATTTTTTCCTATTTTCCCAAAAAACTTTTTAACTGCCCTGTAAGCCCTGTCTGTCTTACCTATTCTCAAATCATCTTGTATTCCCTTACAATTCTCCTCCATCCATTTATTTCTAGCTTTTCTACACTCATGTACTATCTTATTTCTAACTGTATTATATTTTTTGCTTACTTTCACTATCCACTTCTCTGAAAGGTTTAAGCTTTCTTCTATTCTCTATTAAATCTAATATCTCCTTTGTTACCCAGGGTTTTTTCGCTTCTATTTTTTTCTTACCTATAGTCTGTGTTGCTGTATCATGTACAGTCAGTTTTATTTCTTTCCATCTATTTTCTACATTCTCTCCTACAGCTATCTCTTTGCTCTTTTTATCTAATACTTGTTTATATTCCTCTTTTACCCTACTATCATTAAGCTTACCTAGATCCCATCCCTCTCTTTTAACTTTTCTCAATTTTTTGAATTTTAGTTTACACTTCATTTTAACTAAGTTATGATCGCTATCTATGTCAGCCCCTGGATAACTACGACAGTTTTTAACTTGGTTTCTAAATCTTTGTTTAACTAAAATATAATCTATTTGGTATCTAGCCCTATCACCTGGCGCTTTCCTGTTTATTTTGTATTAATTTAAGACTCATTAAACCTACTTTTCTTTTAAATTATAACTTTTGGCTATGGAAAAAGGCAGTTGGGCCGGATCTCCTCCGTGCCAACTGCTGGTAAAACCTGCACTGTCAGATATAATATGACACGAAAACACAAATTGTGAGCTAGGTGATGCTGTACTTCCCATAAAGTGCCTGTATTAAACATTACAACTTTGCTATTCCTGTCCTGATGAGCCCCAATTAAGGCGAAACGCGTCAACAGGATGCCCTCGTGGCTGAATTTGAGTCACTTGCCAAGAATTCCTTTTTACTTTGTGTGTGTATATATATATATATATATATATATATATATATATATAATACTGTGATATTTGGGGGTTATAAGAGTATTAATTTTGCAATTTATTTTGTTATTTAGCACGTGAAAATGCAAATAACAAATTTGAAACTTTTTCAAATTCACTATTTGAAAAATTAATAATTCTACAGTAATAGTTCAAGAAGCTAAAATGTAATTACGCATAATCCTTTAGCGTGTGTTATAATATAAACATTCCGCGTGTAAGATAGCATTCAAAAGGTATAGCGCATATAAGATAGCATTTCAAATTTGTTAGTTATAAACATATTTTAACAGTAGTATTTAAGTATAAGAATATTTCCCAAAAGCTTTTAAAACGAGAAAGGGCAGAAACGAGCATCTAAATTTCATATCATAAACATATTTAACCGTTTTAGGTAGCAAGAGTAAATAATAGGGATAGATATTTATTCGAAAGCTTTAGCATTTGAAACCGTTTAGTTTACAAGCAAAGTGGCCGATTTATTATGTTGTTTGCGAGAAGTTAAACGTGTTGTTGAAGAAACTTTCATAGTAACATTAAATAATAAACGAATGTAACCGTCTTAAGTTTTTCGAGTATATTTTAAGGAGCGTTGAACAAACAACAGCAAATTCTAGGTAGTAGTGGTTATCGCTGTCAATTAAATAGATTTATAGGTGGAATGAGTAGATAACTTTTGTCAGTTACAAGTTCAACCTGCCAACAAGAAAATAAAGAGGGAGTATTAGATAAAATAGGTACAAGTGAGATAGGTGTAGATTGAACGCTTAACGTTCGTTGATAACGGGGAAGGCAGATGAAGATATAGATAGATAGATACTACACTGCATTAGGGACGTATTAAATGTTAACTCTGTCGATACGACTTAAATATACACAACGTGATTGGTGAGAGATGTTTTGAATACGGGGAAACAAGTCGAGTAAGAGTGTAGGTTAAGCATTAGTTGGATTTTCAAGGAAATGATTTTTAAAAATCGTGGCGGTTAGAGAAATTACAAGGAATTTTGAACGTTCATTAGAATATTACCGGAAAACGGTGACCGTTGGAGTTTGTTTCGGAGATTAAATTTTAAGAATTGTGAACGGTCGAAAGTTTTACGTGGAAGTGAATGTTTGTATGATGAAAGTTGCAGGAATTGACAGATTGTTGTGGAGCTCTCTTTACTCTCTTAATTCTTCTGAGTCTCCGAGTTCGAATTGCGGAAAGCTTTCACTTAGTCTACAACCAGCTGATGGCTACAAGTATAAAATACGTTAACGAGTATAATAAAAGAGTACTTTACTTAAGTAAAGATTGTTTTAATTTTAATTTGCACTAAGTGTGCAAAAGCATACGAATGGAGATGGAGTAGATATCAGTGGTTAGTCAATTTGGTTGTGTATCAACATTCAACGGTATTAGTAGCGGAGCTTGTGGAATTTGGATGCATCTTCAATGTGATAGATGAGTTGACGTCATGGTCAAATGGTTGCGGCTGGCAGTTATGGTCATTGCAAGTCAAGATGGTGTTTCAGTATGCCGCAGTCTCTAAGGGAATGATAGCAGGTTGTATGCAGAAATAGTATCCGGGTAACTGTTGCTTCAACTGTTCATTAAATTTTGTGCATTGTGGGTATAATTTACCAACAAAAAAAAACAAATTTGGAAATGTTACTGATTGAATTTATTTTATATTGTATTATTTTACTGTATTTATGCGGGAATTTATATTATGAAAAATGTTTAAGATATTGGTAATATTTATTTGCACAAAGTAAAAGGGACTTTTTGCTGTTGGATGTGCGAAAAGTAGCACGAGAGGTTATGGTAACTCGTTGCTCTTATTAAACCTAGGTTAGAGTAAAACATATGGTAAAGCCATTTTACTTTCTTGGATAATCAATGGGAAATAATTAATCTGAAAAATTATTAATCTCAAAATATATTAGTTTATCAGGGATTGTATATAATGTATAAATAATGTGTGAAGGAAGAGTTTACTTGTGATTTGGCGTGTATATTTTTTATGAGTATGAAATAAATGTATGTGATTTACCGTAGCAGCTATTTTTGTGTTAGTTGAGTTGCAGAAAGCAGCTGAGCAGTCGTGAGATGTATTTCAGGAACAGCATATCAACACTTCATCAGCTCCGAAGGTCGTAGCAATTAATCAAGTCCAAATAGTGAGGCTCGAATTAGCATTAGAATCAGAAGATTCGCAGCATAATGGCGCAAAAATGTGGGATAAAGACTTCGTAGCAAAAATGGCACACAATTCGTGGGGTCGTAGTAGTAGCATTTTAGGGTTTTTTTAAGCAGTCTTTAAAAGACCGTTCATTTACATTTCCAATGCTCCACCCGAAGGTACTACATTGGTCAGGAGGCGAGTTTTTGTTGCCTGAAAATTTAGAATTTTGCCGAACCCTTGCCGTTCCAGGCAAGGTAGGGATCTTTAACGTGCGTGACAACACTCACACGGGACCTCCATTTAACCTCTCATCCGAACGAGGGCGTAATATTTGTGAAAAATGCTCACCTGCCATTTTTCAAGCAGTCACCGTGTCGGGATTTGAACCGGACCTTGGGATCCGTAGTCTTACGCTTACTACATTGATCCACGGCGACGCCAAAGTCTTTAAAGACCGCATATCGCAATATATTATATATATATATATATATATATATATATATATATATATATATAGAGAGAGAGAGAGAGAGAGAGAGAGCGAGTCTTCTTTAACAAATTGAATAAGATCTTAAGTATTCTTGGCTTAATTGCTTAAATAACATATGTTTCAGCTAATTATACTTTATTTACTTTACTAGTTTCAGAGAATTTGTCGCTTGTGTCAGAAGCTAAAATAGTGCATAACAGTTAAATCAATAATTGGGACAATAGTTTATTACTTTAGTAAATGCGCAAAAAAACCTTAAAAGCAACTAGCAATGAATATAAAACATATCAAGCTTAAAATTAACAATTTAACAGGAACAGGTATACATTTCTGGACAATATAAAATTAGAAACTTTTATAATACTTTTAATAAAACTTATTTAATAATTCGATTAATTGATGTTTCAGAAATAAATAAACCACATATTTAATATTATAAGAATAAAATAAGTTTTAGAAATAAGAATTCTTTATTTGAATTTGAAAAAGTTTTAATATTGATATAATAAGGAATAAATGTTACTTAAACCATCTATGTCGGTATTAGAGTTTAAAATGTTTATAATTTTGTTAATGTAATATGATTCTAAAAATAATCTTTTTTTTTTACACTTTGGTTAAATTTATAAAATGTTAACTTCTTCAAAACGAGCGTTGATAGCCAGTTGTGTGTGTATGTGTGGATAGCATACATGGTGTTTGACCTAACTTTTCATCACTTTTATGCTGGGCCAGTCTTCTTAATATATTGTTTAGATTATCCAACGTAGATGCCTCCACAAGAACATTCAATACTATAAATAGCATCTTTGGAGTTTTGTCTTTTAACTTTTAACTCCAATGGTCATCATTGTCACCAATACTGTCACAGATTGTAGTGGATGAACTTATTTAAACTACAATACCAGCATTACCACTTGTCCTTCCTTTTATAGTAAAATATGTAGACATCTTATGCTGTGTTCCTCACGATATAATTCAAACAATTGTTGAAGATTGAAATCAGTACAACCCACACCTCAAATGTACTCATGAAATAGAAATTAATCTACAAATACCATTTTTGATACCCTAGTAATCCGATATAACAACAACAATATTTTATTTGAATGGTATCAAAAACTTACTAACTCTGTTTAAATTATTTTTCAAATCTTTCTGTTCAACACAAGATTAATACTGTTTTAACATCACTAAACCCATTATTCAATAAGTTAAAAGACAAGGCTCAAAAAATGCTAATTAGTAATACTATTTATAGTAATGAATTCTGTTGTGGAGGCACCTACGTTGGACAATATACACGATATATTAAAAGACGACTAACCTAGGATAGAAGTGATGGAAAATTAGGCAAAATATTATGTAAAATATCTACACATATACATACAACTGGTCATCAACCAATTTCAAAGAAGTTAACATTTAAGGAATTGGGCCAAACTATAAAAAAAGATTATTATTAGAATCATATTATATTAACAAAAGTAAAAACATAGATAATTTAAGTAACATTTATTCCTTATTTTATCAATATTGAAATTACTTTAAAATCACAAATAAAGAATTATTATTTTAATATTTATTTTATTTTTATAATATTAAATATATAGTTCATTTATTTCTCAAACATCACTCAATCGAATTATGTTTTTATTAATAATATTATAATCCCATAAAATATATTCAAAACAAGACATATGTCATTTTGATTTCTAACTTTATATATGTCCAAAAAATGTATACTTGTTAAAGTGTTAATTTTAAGCTTGATATGTTTTATACTCATTGCTATAGTTACTTTTAAGGTATGTTTTACGCATTTACTAAAGTGAGTAACTATTGTCCCTGGTATTAGTTTAACTGTTATGTACTCTTATCGCTTCTGACAAAGAGACAAATTCTTTGAAACTAGTAAAGTAAATAAAGTAAAATTAACTAAACCTTTGATATTTAAGCAATTAACCCAAGAATGCCACGAATCTTATTCAATATATATTTGAGTCTGTTTGTTAGCTAAACATCCTATCTGATATATTATAGAATTCTTAAATACTGAAGACATACAAAAGTAGTAAAATTTCGTATCAATCTCCACACTTTTTTAATTGGCAAAACATCAAGAGGTTCGTTCCTAATATAATCGTAATAAGATCTTATACATTTTTTTCAAATGCAGGTATAACATGTATTTATTTAATGGCTTATAATTGTTACACAACAATGTGTTGCTTTGTTTTATAGTTATAGAAAAAAAACTTACTTGGACTAGAAGGCGCGGGTCCGTCGGCTGATACAAAGGGTGGTCTTTGAATATTCTGTTGTAATAAAGACACGACTCCCAAATTTGTAGAAATAGGTATCTGAGGCTGATTAGAAACATTTTCACCAACCGAAGCAACGACGGAAGGCGGCGGAGCAGCTCCTGTAGCATACAGCAACCCTAACTCTCTAGCTTCATTTTCTTCTTGAGCTTGTTGTCGTCTGAGTGCAACTTGTGCTGCCATAACACGTTGTCGTTCAGCTATAAGGGTACACTTAGCACAATTACAATCACGCCAACGACAATACCGTTTATGTCCTTTAAGCGCCGAAACAACACCGTGATTTCTACACCTTGCACATTTCGGGGTTCTTTGATAACGTTCCGACGCTCTTAGAAAAAACGCTGGAGGTATTGAACCCAAAACAGGGTGTTGCGACATAAGTGTTTGCATATCGACACCGGTTGGAAGGCTCATTCTGACATCGCTAAGATGAAAATTCCGCGATGTGATAAAGCTTTCGGAGCTTTGAGTTTCTGTAAGCGGTCTGTAAATTGTCTAGTAAAGATACCGTATCTGCTGGTTGTGGCTACTGTGCCTACCACTGTTGGTTGCTCGCGCTTGCTACATGCCACCAATCGAAACCTCAAATTTATACAAACCACACCTACTATTTGTGACGTTTCATCGTTACACGCCTACATATTCCACGCTGATATTTACAGTATTATGTACCTTATTATCAAGAATAGTATAATAGGAATACAAACTAGACTTGAATAGCAAATATATTATACCTACTCGTTTATAGTGCTGTAGAAGAAGGCGGGTTAGGATAAACTGCTACCCCTAAGCATGGCTTGCCTTTGTATACTCAAGTGCAATACTATTAATTTATTGTTAGTTTGGTATTTCACTTCAATATGGAACTCTATTGTTATACAGTTCTATCCTACCTATTATATAATTTAGAGTCGTGTATACATACAATATTCTGAAAAGAGCTTTTTACACTTGAACTTCGTCTCCTGAAGCTTAGGATATATACTAAACATCATTATAAAATTTTACAAGTTTTTAGTTTTGCACACCACAAAATTAGTTAACCAATAAAATACACTTTAGTACTTTCAATATAAAAAAACTGATCAGTACCCATTTATATCGACTAAATTTATGCCCGAAGTGTCATTTCTAATGATCTTGAAATACGAGAGAGAAGGTGAGGTTCTAGTATACTTTGGACATATGTATTTCAAAATTTCAATATAAAAATTCGATAGGAAAAAATAAAATTGGGGCGATTCATCAAAATCTGAATGTTTGTAATATCTTGAACTATAAAAGCATACGAAACAATTTTTGAAATAGGGGATTCCCGCATAATTAAATAATTTGGTTGTATTTTACTACAAATTTACCATAGTTAAATTGATATATTATTATTTGCAGGATCTGGGTCTACTGGAAATAATAAATATTTTTCGTTAATACCTAATTTATCACATATATTTTATGCTCGATTACCGGTTTAACTAAAAAATATAAAGACCTATTGATATAAATATCAAAACTTTAAGCTACTCTTACAGTGATGTTAATTATAAATATTTTTTAATCTGAAATTATCAGGTGTACATTAATTATTATAAACAGCGTTTGAAAAGGTAAGAATTTGTAGTACTTCTTGAAAGAATAAAATATTGGCTTAACAGAATTTCTTAAACATTCGATTAATACTAATCTTGGTTTTATATGTGTGTACAGGTGCATGTGTAAGTAGGAGAAGGTAGGCGCGCGCGCATGCGCGCGCATGCGCGTGTGTATTATTATCTAATCATTCTCATAACTACAGAAACTTTCAGGAATTTATATGTAGCTATAGTAAACCTAATTAGTAGAAGGATAATTTAACCCGGCCCACTAATTTAAGAACTTGCGTACGATGTTGCATGTTTGAAGTATCGTAGCCTTTTAGCAAACAGTATGTAACTCAGAAGATAGTGAAAGGTTAAGTAAGTATTTTTCCATGTTTTTGCTAGTTACTTCATCGACAGCAATTACTAGAGGGCTTATTTTCACTGAATTTAAATTTAATAAGCGTTTCACTTGTATGGCCAAGTCCGTGTATTTTTCAATTTTATGTTTTTCAGTTTTTATACCATTATGTGGTAAAGGGATTGCAATATCAATTATGTGACCTGTTCTTTTTAATTTATCAATATATATTATGTCAGGCTTATTAAAAACAGTTGAATAGTCTGTAAGTATTGGTCGATCCCAATATAACAATGTCTTTTCATCTTCAAGAACTGCACATGGTTGATATTTATAAAATGATGAAGGGCTTTGAATTAAGTTATAGTTGATGGCTAACTGTCTATAAATTGCTTTGGCAAATTAGTTGTGTCTTCCTAGGTAAGCGCTTTCTGCCAGTTTGGGGAATCCAGCAGTAATGTGCTGAATTGTTTCACCTATTTGACCACATTTGCGGCATTTATCGATAACATCAATGCAAAGAATGTGTTTTTCGTAGTTTTTCGTTCTTATCAATCCATCTTGAATAGCGATTAAGAACCCTTCGGTTTCGCTATGAGGGTACCCAAGTGTAGTCCATTTAAGTGATAGTTTCTTGTTTATTTCAGATTCTTCTAATGATTTAGGGTATTTTCCGTGTAAAGCCTTTTCCTTCCACGCTTCTAGTTGATCTGTAAAATTGGACACACTCGATTTTGTGCAATTTTGAAGATTTAGTGCAGAAAAGTTTTGCCGTACTTTTTAAGTATTTTAAGCCTGTCATCTGAATTTAAAAAATAGTTTTTGATAGAATTTGTTTGTTCTTTGCATGTATTTGAAATATTCCACAAACCACGTCCACCGAGCCTTCATGGTAAGTACAGCCTTTTCATTGCTGAATTTGGATGAAAATATCTAAATTTTCTTAGTAATCTGTATGTCAGTCTATCTAGCTCATCTAAATCTGTATTACTCCATTTTATAATACCAAATGAATAATTAAGGCTAGATATTAGGGATGGACTCGAGCTCGGGCTTTCGGGCCGGCCCGGCCCGAGCCCGGCCCGATTTCGGGCTCGAATCCGGGCCGGGCCGTTGACTACTTTATTCGGGCCGGGCCCGGGCCGGGCCTATTTTTTTCGGGCCGGGCCGGGCCAAACGACTCGGGCCGGCCCGAACTTTTCGGGCCGAAAAACGCACGAGTAGATACTCCATCGCCCCTTCACTTCTATCTCACATTGAGTAAGTAAACGTTCTTAATTATATTTTCACGTAGTGTCTTCATGAACCCATTAATAATCAGTTTTTCGTCTTGTTTAGTGTAAAGGAGACGTGATATTATAACTCACTTCTTATACCGAATATTTTTTCTAGTCCTATTTAATGTTCCTCATGTTGTACTTTAGGCAAGTTAAAGATGCCCAGGAACATCAAACTAGGTGATTTATTCATAATTCAAAAGTTTGCACGATTTATTTAATGTATATGTATATACTCCAAATTTCAATCATGCGGCGAACGTCGATATTATAATCACGTGTATAATTTATGTCTACCGCCTAAAACACTAGAGAGTTATTGCAAAGTTCATTTTAACAATTTTTTCATAAAGTTTTCCCTTATTTGACATTTACACATGTGCAATTACACCTTTAATGTTTGTACTTTATTAAAATACAGGACACCTTTATTTAATTTAAATACAGGCAGGAAATGCTTTTATTTAAGGCGCCTTAATTTTGACATATGCCAAATGCTTAACGTACAAACTTACATTTAATTGTCTGCTTTGTGTATAAATATAGCGAAAGAAATGGTTTTTGTAGTGTTGTCTCCGTAATTAAATTTAGAAATATAATGTCCAAGTTTATAACACGAAAAAGATATAAAACGTCAACGCTCTAAATACGAGGATGCTGTTTTGTAATGCTTTTCCTAGAGGTAAACTGTAAAAATCCTTTTGAAGACAGATATGCTATATGCTTGGAAAGGAGTAAAAACAGTGTTTTGAAGTAAACTCAAAAAGTATTCGGGGAAAACACTTTGACAATACATACAAATGTTATCGAATCAGTGGGACATGAAAGACTCAAATAATAAAAAAAGGATCATCTTTGTGTGAATACAATTTCTTTGATTTTTTCCAATATAGTTAAACATGTATTATAGGTCACCTTATCACAAAAGAGATTAATTTTTTATTCACTTTTAAAACATAACCTATAAATATAAAATACTAAACATATATGTCAGAATAAAGGGTAAGGGAAAAAACACTTGCACTAACACTCCTTTAGATTGGATGCAAACTTTTAAAAAAGGATACTTTATTTGAAGATTCTTTTAATAAAGTCTGCGTGGAATTTGTTTGCAACAACTCTCTAGTTTCAAGTAAGTAATTTTAGTAAAATTCTTTGAAGTAGGAACGACAAAATAAAGCGGACGCAAATTTATTATAAAGGTTATAAGGTGCGTTAAGCGTACAATTTCATAAACATTGAAAATTGCTAAACATTTTGTACCTTTGTTACCTATTGCTAGGATTTTTTAAAGAATTGTTACGTTTATTTTCATCATAAATTAATTACCCTATTTTTCTCCCTTATTAATTCAATACCCGCTCGAATAAATTCTGTTTGTACTGTTAAATCCTTCAACATAATTAATAATAAACACGCTCTTGAATAAATTCCTCAACTTAAATCTAGTTGCTTTGAAACAAGTTTATGCAACAACTAAATAGTTATATCCTGTTTCAGGTACCCGTTATCTTGGTATACATTACGACCGCCTATAATGATTTTCTCTATTGTTTCAATGTAAAAACTTGTTGAAATAAGGTCGCACACTATCTGATAAAACCCGGGTTTTCCAGTTTTAATCGCGCTTCGATAAGCGAGGATTTGCAGTTGGAATTCGTGTTACTTAAAACATTGTTAAATTTGCTTCTATAGTTTGTGCGTCGACATATTTTCTACATTATTTGTCACCATATTTCAAAAGCAATGCACGTCTGTTTATTTTCTGTTCGACAACTAGGAGGTGTCTTGCGTGAATTGCTTTTTTTAACTGGAGGCCAAATGGGTTCTTCCTTTCTGTAGACCAACTGCTTTTGTGCGTAGGTCATTGCTGTAGTTACGATGCCAGGGTGAATGAATTCTGAATACCGCGGCGTTTCTGTGTTGACTCACCCCCGACGGTTTTCAAGTTAAGTATCCGGACACTTACAGGTATGCAACTCGTTTTATTTTGTGTGTGTATTTTAATGGGATATTCCGTATCAACATTTGGTGTAGTTATGTGACAAGAAACGTCACATTGTAGAACTATTGTTCGTTGCTGCTAATCGATATTATCGCTCTACATGTGTGATGTACCTGTGTTAAAAGTATTGGACAGACACACGCTTATTCCTTTGTACTAATTAGTTTATTTACAAACGGTACTATGTACGATTTAAAAGGTATCTGACAAAAGCTCCCACACGTTAATTCTTTCCTACTAATTGGTTATTTTACAAAAAGTATTAGGTGAAACTTTAAAATGCTTGACAAAAGCTCTCGCAGGTTTATTTACTACTGATTAATTTTATTTTGTGTAAATACGAGATGCGCACTTCGTATCTAATGTACTAAGTTGTTCATATCACCTAACTGTTTGCTTTCAAATAGTAACGCTTACTTTATTGCTCTTGCTTGTTTGTACAGAATCCGTTATTTATTTTTATTTGTTAATAGATCATCGTGGGCGATGGGTGTTTTGTTTCTTTTTGGTATGTAGGCGAATCCCCCCACTCTCCGCGTTTAATAGTTAGCCTGGTACTTACTTTTCTTCCGGCTACGTCTAGGTACGTAACAGAATCAAAAATCAAATGATATACTACGATATGTTCCACCAGTATCTTGATTGTACTTCAAAATCATTATACTCTTAAATTAAACAAAAGAGTGATAGTTACTTGTTGAACACAACAGAAAAAAATATCTTATCATTCGCAGAATAAAAGTCGGGCCGGCCCGAGCCGGGTGAATTTATAGCCAAGCAAAACAATAAACGGCTTAAAGAATCACCTTGGAAAATACCTCGTTCTATATGAATATAGGTATAAAACCCATCTTGAATGTTTAAACGGATACTCCAAAAGTTTATTACATATTTTAATAAGTTTACCACTTTTGAACTAATTTTGTAAATTTTCAAAATTTCTATAAGCCAATCGTGAGGTATACTATCATGCGCTTTTGAATAATCCACATAGCCAACATGGAGATTGCGCTTTTTGTTTTTAGCATTGCCCATTATAATTGCTTCTATGACTAATTGTTCTTTCGCTCCAAGCGTTTTTAGTGTGCAATCCTTTTGCTCGTTCGCTAAAATTTTGTTGGATACACAATGTTGAACTATGTTACTTTGTAAAATAGACGTCAAGAGTTGTAAAGCACTGAAAGGCAAGTAATGGGCCTATAACCATTGGTATCTAAACGGTTACCATTTTTATAAATAAGATTTGTTTTGCCAACTATATAAGAAACTGTGGACGGATTATCCAGTAGATCATTGAAGCACTTTGTAATATGTATATGAGTGGAGACAAATGTCTTCAACCAAAATTTTTGAATCTTATCAAGTCCAGGAGCCTTCCAATTAGTACAGTTTTTAAGCGCAGCTTATATGAATTTCTTTCATTTGAGGTATTAATTTTGAATTATCTTTTACTGGTTTTAAAATCGGTGATTGGATATTGGCCGTTTCTGTGTTCTCCCAGAGCCTTTTCCAAAAATCTGTAAAATGTTGTCTGTCTAAACAATTATTTTTAATGTGGGCAGTAGGATTTTCTAAATTTTGATAAAAAGTATTTGTGATCGCTGAAATTTAAAATTTTGTGTTTTACGTTTTGTGCTTTCATCGTAACGTCGAAGTCTGGAGGCTTTTACATGGAGTTTTTGTCTTAAGAAATCCCTATATTCAGTAAGCACTTCTCTTAAGTTGTTATTTACTTGTAAATTAGCTTCTGTTATGATGTTTTTAATTTTGCGTTGAACCTTTTTTGTATTAATATCTTTAAAATATTCTGTGATGATGACGATCTTCGAGCGATAACCATCAATTTGTTGTAGAAGTCTGGTTTTTCATTTTGGTTCTATGTGATTTTTATATTTGTCTGCATATAAACTATCGCTTACATGTTGGTCGTTTAGACTTATGCAGCCGAATAAATTGCTAAGTGTAAAGTTTCTAAATTATAACCTGGTTTTAGAAATTTGGCTAGCGCTGCATCTATCTTGTTTATTAATTTATTATTATTATTATTATTATTATTATATTAAAAAAATGTGGGAAGATCTGAATGAAATTCTTAATCGTAAAAAAAAACTAAATGTAGATGAAGTTATAAAAAAAGGCATGCCAGATATTTCAGATATTACTATTGCTAATAAATTTGCAACGTTTTTTCATGATAGTTTACAAACTGTATTGCATAAATGTAACAAAAATTTTCTGAAAAAAAGCATTGCATACGAAAAATTTAATTGTAGCTTTTATCTTCAATTAGTGGACTCAAAATTTGTCGTGTCAGAACTAAGTAGACTAAATACAAAAACTTCTCCTGGGTTTGATAACATACGATTGAGAGACATATTATTTCTTAAAGACAAAATATATGAGTTAATTGTGCGTTTAATTAATACTATAATCAGAACTGCAGTAGTTCCAAGTTACTGGAAAACTGCCATTATAAGACCAGTTCACAAAAAAGGTAGTTTTTCTGATATTGCTAATTATCGACCAATTTCCTTACTGCCAATAATAGAAAAATATTTGAAAGGCATATTGCTGAAAAATGAAGATTTTTTGAGTAAAAACAACATCATTAACAATACTCAATATGGCTTTATAAAAGGAATAGGAACAGGAAATTATTTGCCGATCTTTCAAATTTTATATACGACAAACTAAATAAAAACATGAATGTACTTTGTCTATTTGTGGATTATTCTAAAGCTTTCGAAACAATTTCCCATGTAATTTTGATTAATAAATTAAAGGAAATAGGATTTGGAGGTAAATTTTGGACCTAATAAGTAATTATTTGCAGAATAGATATTTTGTAGTTAAAATAAATAACACGATTAGTAAAAAACAGCCATTACATGTTGGTGTCCCACAAGGGTCCGTTTTAGGTCCACTATTATTTTTACTATACGTCAACGACCTTCCAACAGTTATACAATCCAGTAAAATCTACATGTTTGCAGACGACATTTTACTTATATCCATACATAAAAACTTAAAACTTGCTGTAAATAATCTACAATCAGATACTAACATTCTAGCGAAGTGGTCCCATGATAATGATTTAATTTTAAACAAAGAGAAAACAAAACTTATGCATATAACAACTCCTTACATTTTACGTGATACTCTAAATATAATATTACATTCATGTCAGTGCTTTCATACAAAAATTTAGATGTAAACGTCTGTACTAATACCTGTAAAATTCTCACCTGTTGTAATACGTATCAGTATCTTGGTATTATTATAGATAACTTTTTAGATGGGACTATCAAATAAATCTAGTTTGTAAAAATTAAAAGTTGTATTAATCAAACTGTATTATATAAGGCATATGATTCCAGAAAATATTAGGAAAATAGTTTATTGTACACTGGCGGAATCAGTGATGAGGTATGGTCTTGAAGCTTGGGGTCATGCTGGTGCTACGTATATACATCGAATCGATTCAATACAAAGGAGACTATTGAAAATAGTTAGTAATGAACATGAGCATACTAATCTGAAGGAACTACTTCAAAAAACAACATGCTGAGTGCTAAAGGAATACTATATTATAAACTAATAATGGAAAATTACTTTAAAACACACACTTAGAATTAAAACATAATATATATAACGTAAGATCATTAAGCTATATAGTTCCGAGGGTTTATAACAAATATGGAAAATGCTGTTTAAATTATTTAATTCCAACCTTATTTAACGAACTACCTATAGAATGCAGAAACTTTGTTAATATGAAGAAGTTAAAAAACGAAGTAAAAAATGCCCTTAATTTAAAATATGTCTGATTTGTGATTAATTTTAGTGACCACTTAGGTATTGATATGACTGTAAAGGTTTGAAATTATTCAATCTAAGGTTTTAGTTTAGTTTAATTAGTATTTACTTGTAATTCAACAGGGATCTGTAATAATTGAAAATAATGTATATATTAAATCAACAGAGTTTGAAAGAAAGAAAAAGTTAAAAATTGAAGAATCAAAATATAATACTTTTAATTTTAAGATTATTCTCGTTAACTTCGTTATATTTAGATATTTAAATAACATATTGTGTAAGTAAGTATAGTTTGTATAAATGTGTGTGTGTGTGTGTGTATTTATGTGTGTATATGTATTGTATGTGTGCGTGTGTGTGTCTATGTATATGTATGTTGTACCCATATATGTAGGCACAAATAGGTTGTTAATATTATTAATGCAATTATTATTAGTACTAATATTAATATTCGTACTTTGATTTTTTCATATTTTTTTTTCTCTGTATTTTTTTCATATTTAGCTTCAATTATTTGTATAGTATAAAGTTTTTTTTAGTGCGTATATTTGCAATTACGTATATTTGCAATTATATTTGCAATTATATACTCTTTTTACTTGTAAATAAGCGGGAATGTATAATGCTAAACATTTTGAAACTTGAGGGTCGGGTCAAAAAAAAAAAAAGAAAATTTAATTTAGTATCCGAAGTTGCTTATATATTCTACATGAAATTAATCATAACTGTAATGTTAATATTGCAACGTTATATGTAGCGAAATTGTTTAAATTACTTATCTATAAGTTATGTTATTTTTAGATACCGCTACATCAATTTGTTACACCTTGACAAGCAAATCATGTTGCTTAAGGTGTGATTTGAAATTTAAGTAAATAAAAAGTTTTGAATTTTGAATTTGAATTTGATTATTATTATTATTATTATTATTATTATTATTATTATTATTATTATTATTATTATTATTATTATTATTATCATTATTATTATTATTATTATTATTATTATTATTTATTTCTCTCAAAACTACATACACATAAGTAATAATTTATATAACTTTAGTAACTAATTAATGAGTTTTCATTTCAGATGTGCTTATTAACTTAGGAACATACGTACTAAATGACATCTTTGTAATATCACTGCTTTTGCACAAATACAAATAACTTTTCAGATAATCCAAGTGTTTGTAGGTTTTCTTTTATATTTTTGGTAAGGACTCCATTAGTTGATATCACCAAAGGTATTGTTTTTACTGATTGTAAATGCCAAATACGTTTAATTTCAATAGCCAAATCGTTATACTTTTCAATTTTGTGTTTTTCAGTTTTTATCAGGTTATGACTTAAAGGAACAGCAATATCAATACGAAATCCTTTACTATGAATATTCTCAATTAAAAATATGCCCGGTTTGTTGTACGGTATAGATCAGTCTCTTAGTATTTGTCTATCCCAATATAATAATACATTTTCATTTTCTAAGACGGATATAGATTGATATTTATAATAAAGAGGGGGGGTTTGTTATTAATTTATATTTAACAGCAATTCGTTGATGTATGATTTTCGCAAATTGGTTATGCTGTCGTCTTAAATACGCAGTAGGAGCGAGTTCAGAACAATTAGCAACAATATGTTCTATTGTTTCACCAATTTGTTACATTTGCGCCATTTGTCGGTTACGTTGTATCGTAATATGTGTTTTTCATAATTTCTTGTATAGCAGAGAAAAATCCCTCTGTTTCTGGATACAAGTATCCAAAATTGATCCAATTTAAGAAATCTATACATTATTTATATTTTTCACTTCCAGTAATTGTGGATATTTTCCGTGAAGAACTTTGTTTTTCCAATTTTCACATCGGTTGTTTATGGTGGTAATAGAAGTTTCAAAGAATGCTTTAAGTTTCAACCGTGTGTAATTTTGATCATATTTTAAAATTGTGAATATTATTTCATTATTATTTAAACCATGAAAATATTGTTGAAGAATGTTTTCTGCATAAATCGCGAATATTAAGCAATCCCTACGTCCGAATTTTCTTGGAATGTATAGTCTGTCTACTGATGAATTTGGATATAAACATCTAAATTTTGTTAGTAAGTGTTTCGTTAGTTTATCTAAATTATTTAAGTCGGTTTGCTCCATTTCAAAATACCAAAAGAATAAATCAAGTTGTTAACTTGAAACGAATTTTTTTCTATAAGGCTGGCCCCACGTTGTGAGCCAGTGAAACGTTTTTTCTTTTTATCAACTGCACGCGCCACGTTGGGTGGCAGTGAAACGAATTTAACTGGGCCCTAACCATTGCCGGTGCCATTGAAACATATTTTTTTATATGTGCGGCGTCAGTGTTACAAATTTTCTAAATGGGCGCCAGTGAACAAAGTCTTCCGACATAACTAGGGGTCTATTCCTTGGGCAGAGCTATGAGAAATGGGGGGGTAAGTCGAAATCTGTTTGTAGATCAAACTTAATCTAAACCAAATAGGCGCCACCAAGTCCTGACGTAATTATGATAATTGCATAGCATATTTCTAAGGGCGGACGTGGAGACCCAAAGAAAAAGGATCGCCTTCGCTGACAAAAACCTGTCTTAACAAAATAAGACGCAGCTCCTGTAAGAAATTGTAATAGTTAAATAAATAAAAAAGTGGAACACCATTTGTGTCCAGCAAAAATACATAAAGAAGTAGTAAAAAGGTATTTCCAATATAAAGTTGGCATCAAAGTCCTACTCATAAGGATGTTAGCTTTATGTTATTAGATTTGATCATACTTGATCAAAATAAAAACTTTAATCTGGAACCAATTGTTTACTAAAAAATCTCTTTTAAAATAATGTGACTTGTAACAAAAATTTAATCAATAACTGTATCAATCTATAACTTTCAACTTCATGTTCGTCTTAATTATTTTTAATCAAATACTTTACAGTATGACATGAACTTGTTATACAAATAGGGTTCCGACCTGTGCAGATCTGTTCAGGCAGATGACAAATTAATAAGTTCTAAAAATGTTAGCATTTGAGTTTTCTAAATTACATATGCAAGTTTTAATTTATATAAAACTGATCACAAAATAGACGTGTTTATATATCTTGTACTAAAGCTGTTCGAGGCATTTGCCTTTAAAAATAACATCTGTCAGCAGTACAAAGCAGAAAAATATATGACGTCAGTAACACCTGTTGACGTTACTGACGATTCATAATGAGCCACGCGTGTTGTTTTCTTAAAACATCAAATCAGTTTACTACTGGTAAATCCAGCTTAGCAATTAGTTGAAACTTTTATTACGTACTTGTATTACGCATCAAAGCAAGTTAACGTGTTCCTAGTTTTGAAACACATAAAAAGAACTTATAACTATCTACGAACCAAAACTGCATTTGTCGCATTGTAGCAAGGAAAGACGGGATCCTCGTTATTTCAAGCAACGATAACAGCGTTTGTAGTTTGAAACAAATTCATCCAAAACAACTTCTGCAATGACTTCGTCCCACGTGTCGAATCAAATCCTGTTGCAATACATTCTGCAGCAGTTGTAATCTCGAAGTTGAATTACGCCGCCTTCCTAAGGTAGCATCTTTACAGTGTCCTTGTGTGTCTTAAAAGTTGCATCCTACTTGTCCTTGTGTGTCTTAAAAGTTTGCATTCTAAGTGTCGTCTTCTAAAAGTCGCATTCTAAGTGTCGTCTTCTAAAAGTCGCGCTAAATAAATTATCTCAAATTATACAAGTTAACAAAATATATACGTTACCGACCGTTATTCGAAGATGTGTTCACTCATTGAAGTGGATTCGCAAATTGCCGGCCTGCAATCTAGGGTACATGTTGATGCTTCTACTACATATGGCCGACTATCTACAAACTAGCTCGGGCGGCCGAGGCGTCCGGAGGTGGATAGTCAAACAGAGATGTGCTTGTAAATAGCTGTAGATGACACAGATATTTAACTATAAGTAGATTATTAAAGAAGGATGCGGGCTTAACGTATTACTTTTGAAGTTGAATGCAAATTATTATTGTTGTTAATAAAATTGTTATATTATTCTTACAATTTTATGGAGGGATTTATTATCGAAAATAAAATTGTTACAAACTGCCCAGAAATTTGTTGCTAAAACATTTTTTGCAGAAAGTTTTGTATTGAGTAATTTTGTAAACCTTTTTTTTATAACTTAAAGTGTAAATGTCTTTCATTTCCTTATGATTTATAGTTCTATTTTGTTTAAAACCAAGGTACGTGTAAAACTGTTTGCCCGATAATGATGGGGTCCCCTCAATATTATGGTTTTCTTCTGTAATTTTACCTTTTATAATGCTAAATGTAGCACATTTATTTACCCCAAAAGTAATTTTTATAGTATCACTAAATAATTGTGTGGTTTTTATCATCGAATGTAGCATCTTTTTAGTTTCTGCATAAAGTTTTATATTATCTATAAAAAAGTAAATTTTGTGTTAATTTTTTTTTTATTTTTTTTAATTTCATTATACAGCATCGACTACTAGGTCATTAGCTGTATTACTCTATACTTAATATTTTATCTTCAAATAGTATAGCAACAGGTCACGTGTCGAAAACGGGTCTCGGAACAGTTTAGATATATTTTTATTGCAGGTGAAAACATTTCAGATATGTCTATACAAGTTGGTAGCTTTTACAAATTGTAGTAATTTCCTTGATGCACTTGTACTTTTGTTCAAAACATTCTCGGAGTGTGTGCGGGATGTTGTATTGTACTCGTCGGTGTTGATATTGTCGGCAGTTTAGAAGTAGATGTTCAACAGTAAGAGGCACGTTGCAACTTGTGCATGTAGTTCTTTGGTTATCTCAAAGTAAGTACTGCTTAGTCAGATTTGTATGCCCTGTTTTTAAACGGATGAGAACAACGGAATCTCTTCTAGTTAGCTCTTTACTCGCTGATTTTGTTATACGAGTTGCGTGTAAAACACTACACCTTTCGTCCCATCGATTGTGCCATGCTGTATTACATTTATACGTCGTTCTTACATTACCGTCGACGCAGTGTATGCGATGCAACGGCAGTTGGTAACGCTAATCTATAATATGGAAATTAGCGCGCCCATCTGTCAATGACGTCACACAATATGCAAATTATTACACGTAATGACGAAATATGTCAAATTCATGAAACAGTTTATAAAAAGCGGAGTACTTGCATAAATAGGTACAGCTTCCTACGGAATCACATCCTTCAAGGTTACTCGTGGCCCCTTTCCAAATTATTTAAAGATGGTGGCTGCGACCTCTATCAGGACTGCTCCGGCTAGCTACTGCAGGGCTCCCTGGACTCGTTCATTCTAGGGTCGTGGACTGCTGCCAGGTTGTATCCAAATTAGCATCTTCACCTATATGTAGGGGTAACGATAAGGAACGGGTTGAGGAACGATAATCAAAAGGCAAGAAAAAGGGATCTACATAAATAAAGATAAAGATACGGTACGATACAATACCCAACCACTCTTCTCGATGTTCAGCAGCAAAGTTCCCCGTTTTCTCAGCGTCTTCCGGAAACTTCCCCACTTTTTCCTCCCACACGCGTCGGCGCGAAGTTCGTCCAACGCACTTTTGACATGACGGAAATACACGCGCCAAATCTTTCAAATTTATGGCGCAAAACTCCCGCATATCAAAACTAAACTAAAAAGATGTCTAGTGCCAAATTTTTGGCACGTAACAGCTGTTTGTATTTTTTTATTACTGTAACGAAGTCTTTGGTTGTAATGGTTGACACGTCTATAGCATTGTTTTCAGCTGCACCGTATGCAGCTTTACCTGCCATTTTACTATCGTAAATCCCAACATGGCTTGGACACCATATTAGCACAACAGATTTATTGTTCATTTCTAACCAGTTTAATAGCGACAATATATGGTTGATAATTTGGTGAAAACTATAGGGCATACAAAGAGATAATACAGCATTTAGGAAGTCGGAGCAAATTAAAATTGTTTTATAGGGACGTGTTTCGGCAAAGCGTAATGATTGCCATATTGCATACAGCTCTGCCGTGTATATACTGGCGCATTTATTTAACGTCCAGAAATGAGCTGTTCCTGACACAACAATTGAGCTACCTACACCGTTATTAGTTTTTGACCCATCTGTATATATAATGCATGCAGAAGGGTATTCTGAAATGATGCAGTTGAATGTAGTAATGAAGAGTGATTGATGGAGGTGTATCGCTTTTCAAAAGTTTAATACAGTCAAGTCGAATTTCTGTAGGTGTAGCTGTCCATGGCGCTACTTCTATACGTATATCATGTTGGGTGTAAAGAGGGGATTTTCAGATTAAATGCTAACAACATTTCATGACATCAATCTCCGAGTGGCCTTGATCTGATCTGCTGCGTAGAGAACAGTTGTAAAAGCTCTGGAGAGAAAATAAGTGGTTGGACAGGATGAAGTGCTTGAGCACACAGTTTTATGCTGTATATCAAACATCGTTATTGCCGGCGTAGATCTAACGGCAGAAGGTTAGCTTCGCAGGAAAGCAGTGCATATGGCGATGTTCTGAAGGCACCTGTTGCTAGACGGATTGCTTGTCACTGAATTGAGTTCAATGTATGTGACTTTTCCGGGCAGACGCATACACAACACTTCCGTAGTCCATTTTAGTCAGTACCAGAGATTTATACATATTTAACAAAATGTCTCTGTCTCGCTCAATTAAAATTGGATAGGCAGCAAAGAGGGTTTAGGGTCTTACGACAGCGATTAACTAACTAAATCATTTATATGAGGTTTCCATGTCAGCTTCCGATCAAATGTGACCCCAAGGAGCTTGACGTAATCCGCACTCTTTAAGTTGTTGCCTTGAATTGATATAATGGGATCATCATGCTGATGCCAAAGTCTGCAGAAATGTACATAGTGTGATTTACTGGCAGCAAAAGCGAATCATATATTATTTGCTTTTGATACTAATTTATCGATGGCATTTTGGAGCACTTGTTGAATTTTACTCATCAAGTTTGCCGAATAGAATATAATAAGATCGTCTACGTACATTGATCTGCCGACATTTTCGGGGATTGTTCGCAGTAGAGCATCAGCAGCAACAACAAATAATGCAACGTTTAATGTGGATCCTTGAGATACATCGTTGTCTAGAGGAGGTGGCTTAGATAAATGGCTTCCAACTCTAACCCTGAATGATCTGTTCGTCATAAAATTTTGAACAAATTGCGGTAAACAACCTCTAAAGCCCCATTTGTGTAGGGTAAGCATTATGATATATCGCCAAGTACGGTCATTGGCTTTTTCAATCTCAAACGTAACAACTACAAGATGCTGTTGTATTGCAAAACTATTTAAGATATTTGCTCCTAATACAGCTAGTTGATCTGTGGTAGATCGAAGCTTACAAAAGCCTACTTGAGATGGGTACAATAAATTGTTTGTTTCAAGATACCACACACACTAAACGCGAATTAACGATTTTTTCTACGATCTTGCTTAGGCAACTCGTTAACGAAATTGGCCTATAGCTATTAGGGCTTTTTGTGTCTTTATATGGCTTTAGTAGAGGAATTATAATAGCTTCTCGCCAAGATTCGGGTAGGATACCGGTTGTCCAAATGTTATTGTGTAGCTTTAGTAGTGATATCTTGTTTGAGATAGGTAGATTTTGTATCATTTGGTATGTGATCATATCAGGTATGGGAGCGCAATTTTTAGTTTGTTGTAGGATATATTCAAGTTCGGTCATTGTTATATCGTTGTTATATGCTGATGAGTGAATGTCGTTGTAATCTAGAGGACCCTCTCGTGCCCACTTTTTAGCCAAAAAGGCTAGACTATAACAGTCGTTACTGCTCTCATCCTGAAAGTGCGAGGCTATTAAGCTTGAAATGCTCTCGTTTTCCACAATAGTTTGAGTGTTATATATTAACACCAGGGATACAAGTGGAAATTTTTTCCCAAAAATGTTTCTGATATTTCTCCATACGCCTGATTTGGGTGTATTGACGGACAACTTAGCGACATATTCCTCCCAACTTTTTCTTAGCTAAAATTATTTTTCGATTAGCTATAGCACGTAGGCGTTTAAAGGCGACAAGGTTGTTATGAATGGGATTACGTTTAAGTTTAGGATAATAAGGCCATTATCTACTATAACCCGCTGTATAACTTTCCCTGATGCATCGGTCCGTGTAAAACTCCACAGCGGGTTGTGAGCATTGCAGTCTCCTTCGAGAACGGTTTTGGCAGTTGTGTGAGAAGATTGTTTAAGTTATTAACCGACTAGTGCGAATCAGGAATATAGATATTGCAAACTGTGAATTTAACTGGGTGTAAGATTTGAATGGCAACTGCTTGTAGTCTTGTGATTAGTGGAATCTACAAAGCTGCAAAATCGTTTTTAATTATAATAGCTACACCATCTTTAGCTCTTCTATGTGGCATCGCATCACAGCGATAGACATTAAATCCCCGTAGATTGAAGCAATCTGCGGGTTTGAAATGAGTTTCCTGTAAACAAATACATATCGGAAACCCTTTGGCCAAAATAAATTTAAGCTCATTTAAATGTGAAATACATCCGTTCAAATTCCACTGGAGGATAGTGTCCATTGAGAGAGTGTTACTTAGGGATAGAAAGCAACTTTATATATGGCCTTTAGTAGAACAATTTTAAATCGATGCGCGAGATGAACTAGATAACCTGTCTATACTGGTGGCTCGAGGTCGACCTCTGCGTCCACCTCTTTTGCTCTTTTTGTGCTTCACCTCGATAAATTTATCAGAGGTAGTGTTTTGTCTTGGTGAATTACCATGTTCTTCATCAAGACGAAGCTCTTTTAAGGGAGTTACAAATCGTGGAGCAGCTAGTGGCTGATGCTTGACCTACGGAGAAATTTCCACAGGTCGTTTATAAGATGTTTGTCGCCCTACAGGCAAGTCAGATTCCATTGGCGTACTGGAACATTTAGAGGAAGTGCCTGTTTCGGTAGGAGGAACTTTAGAGAAATCTAGTTTACTAAATTGGTATTTTACAACCGATACACAAATACTAGATAATTCTGGGGCTAATTCTTTTATTAACTCCTAAACGTTTACGCTAGTAGGTTTGGCTACTTGTGCATATGAAACGTTGAGAGGTGGTGTAGCGCTTTTGGTGCGGTTCTTATCATCGAAGTAAGAAATCTTTTCTATTGTTTTTAGTTTCTGGGTTGCCATTTCGTCTTTGACACAGGACAATGCCGAGAACGAGCAAAATGCTCTCCATGACAGTTGATACAGTTGAGAGGTGCCTCACAACTTCCTTCATGAAGGGGACTCCCGAACTTCGTTACTAAAGACTTTATCAATTAAAAAAGGGCTGATGTTTTCGAAGCTACCTTCTTTTTTGTTTAATTTGCAAAAAGCGCGGGGTTGTATCTACCCTTTCTGCAATAAGTATAACTTTTTTAACTCTTCCACAGGCTCCTTTTTGGAGAAGTATTATAATGGTCTTTTATCTGGTCTATGACCAGTAACACTAACAACTCTAATGTTGTCGCGAATAGGCTGTAGTTGCGCACAAGGTACAGCCTGACTTCCTAGTGAATTTGCATTGTCGTTCACCGAGGTCTGAGGTCTCGTAAGAGGCAGAGCTCCACCACCTGGTACATCTAATTGAGAGGCTGGGACCTCTAGTGAAAGGCTTATCCATTTCAAAATAGTAGGTGTGTATTGTGTAGCTGTCCGATTTGCTCTGAAGTCTGCCTTAGCTTGCACACGTGTGTATGTGTGTGTGTGTGTGTATATGTTGTGATTCCGCGATCTCCCCCAATCTTCCAAATACCCATGCAGGAGTAGCATAGCAGTGGCCTCGGCAAAGCCCCCCACCCCCATCAGCAGGGCTTAGTCTGGGCACCACCCAACACTACTAAAAGGGGCAAGATTATGCGCCAGATGATAAGACAGCCTCCCCTTTGGTTAAAAGGGGTTCAAGTCCCTGTCCTACCTGGCGGCCCGGGTGCGCCACCCCCGATTTCTGAGCTGTATCCTCTACCGATGCAACCTCTCACTCAGACTGCGGAGGGCAGAGAGTTAAAGAACGGATCACTTATTACCTGTGTGTATGGAGTGCAAGTGGCGTATGTGAATGTAGGTTTGTGTATGTGTGTGTGTGTGTGTGTGTGTGTGTGTGTGTGTGTGGAGTGAACAATAGGATAGGAGGGGACTAATTAATTAGGATGTGGATACAGGCAGGAGTAATGTAAGGATAGTGGTTAGGTTCAACTGTACCTGATACGCAGGGCGTGTGTACCAGCGCGAATCGAACCTTGAGGAACGGGTTTGGTCCATCTGCACCTCGTCCCATATGTGAAGAATGTGTCGAGGCGATCAAGGCCTGAGAGGGAGAGAAGGAGACGTGCTGTATCCAAAAACACCTGGCTAGTGTTCCTGGGCGAGCGCTCTCGGGGGCTAAGGGAATGTAAGGGCAGGACAACGGATAGCTGAGCTCGGGTACCTCGGGTTTGCCATGCCCGTATCTGTTTGAGAACTAACAGGCTCCTAAGGGGATTATTATTATTATTATCATTATTATTATTATTTATTGATAATCTCAATAAATTGAACAATAGTGTATACATATGGTACTATTATTATTATTTTGGCGCGTCGACTGCATTGGTCATTTGCGGATATACAAGCGCTTGATGATTAATGTTGCGATTATTTTATTTCTTATATTTTACGGTAATAATTCGTAATTTTCAGAAATTTTATTATTTTATATTCATATTTTATAATATTTGTTAAGTTATTTGACATTATGTTTAAATTATTAATATGCGCTTTCCATTTTAGTAATGCTGTAACGGGCATTTTTATAGTTTAACCTTTTCCGCTTTACCAAATTTGTAAAAACATTTCTGCAACTACTATCTCTATGTCTTATTCAATATTAACTCGTGGGTATTACTTTAAAAGTAGATAAAGTGAAGTTTGATTTTCATTAATAAATAAAGTGCAATGAATTTTAAATAGGATTATTCGTACTTATCGAAACTGATAAACCGCGGTAATTAATTAGTAGATATGATTGTTGCATTCACGTTTTGATTGTTCCTTATGTGGATATACAAGTCGAGATAATAAGTCGATAAGCGGTTGTAATAGCAAACAGTTCTAGTTTGGTTCTTGATTGCTATATGTTAATTACGTTACGTTGTTAGTTTCGTGCTTGGTTTCTATATATGAATTACGTGGAAGAATACTGTTGGCTTTGCTGTGAAGATAGTGAGAATGAATGCGAGATAAAATTTTCGAATTGTTCATGGATAAGTACGACACGGTTTTATTGCTTACGCGTTGCATAACTAATTGTTTTTATTGTTGATTTTCTGTTGGGAATAAAAGTAGTTGAATGTTGAAAGGCACTCTAAAGCCTTGGAAGTTAGTAGTTTATGTATGAGCAAACAGTCTAAAGCAAATAGTAAATCTACACATTTTGATAAACGTACTGGAATTTATACAAAATCTCAATATCAAACTTCATTGGTGACAATATCAGACAACAAAAGTTGCATTCATTGTAAAGGCAAACATGCTTTATATCAATGTCAGACGCCTCATGAGCGTTACGAGTTTGTTAAGCAGAAAAATTTCTGCATTAATTGTTTATCGGGGCTTCATCGAGTCACGAAATGTTCTTCAAAATCTGTTTGTAAAAAGTGTGCTAAACCACACAGCACATTGCTACATTTTACAAACCAAAAATCATTGACGGATCAATTTGTTAATAACGCGCCCGCACTACAGTCAACTCAACCTTGTGCAAGTACATCAAGTACTAGCAGTTTATTTTCGACGCATTCTTTGAAAACCGTCACTTTGTTGGCAACTGCAACTATTGCAATTCGAGATGGGAACGGGAAGATTCAAAAGGTAAGAGCATTGTTGGACAACGGCAGTATGGAAAGTTTTATGACGGAAACTTGTCGTCAGCGACTTGGCTTACAAAAATCTAACGTTGCCATTAAAGTGGAAGGTCTAGGTTTAGCTTCCTCACACATTTCGGGAGTTTTATCTTGCAAAAGTAGACCTCGGGATAAAAAACATCCCCAATTTGATGTAGATGTTTATATTCTACAAAATATTTGTGGTAAATTGCCTGCAGTGCAATTAAACACCAACCATTGGCCGCATACAGCGGACTTGCCGTTGGCTGATCCTGATTTTGATAAGCCAGGGATAATTGATTTACTTTTGGGTGCAGATATTTATGCACACTCATTGTTAAATGAGACTCGTATGGGAACCGCAGACGAACCAGTCGCGATTCATACAAAATTTGGTTGGGTTCTTACATTACATTTGATTTTCCAATGCTCCACCCGAAGGTACTACATTGGCCAGGAAGCGAGTTTTTTTTTTACCTGGAAAATTTGGAATTTTGCCGAACCCTTGCTGTTCCAAGCAAGGTAGGGATCTTTAACGTGCGTGACAACACTCACACACGGGACCTCCATTTTACCTCTCATCCGAACGAGGGTGTATTTTTGTGAAAAATGCTCGCCTAAAATTTTTCAAGCGGACCGTGTCGGGATTCGAACCCGGGACCTTGGGCGTAGTAGTCACACACATACCACTACGCCACGGAGCCGCCTGGTTGGGTTCTTACAGGGAAAATCATTTCTGCTGCAGCAGATAGTACATCATTATGTGTACTAATAGAAACCCTGGATACTCTAATTCGTCGGTTTTGGGAGCTGGAAAGCATTCCAGATGTCCACAAGATTTCTTCTACAGAAGAAGCCCGTGAACAGCATTTTTTGGCAACACACACTAGAAACGAGCAGGGTCGTTTTATAGTGTCACTTCCGTTTAATGATCCGGAACCCATTTTTTGGGATTCTCGGAAAGTCGCACTTCGTAGGTTTTTGGCATTGGAAGGTCGTCTACAAAAAAAAGACCCTCCACTGTATACAATGTACAGAGAGTTTATGCAAGATTATTTACAAAGTGGCCACATGTCACTCATTTCTTCTAGCATGAAGGAATCATCGCATTATTCGACAGAATATTACATTCCGCATCATGCGGTTATTAAACCAGAAAGTAACACAACAAAATTAAGGGTAGTCTTTGACGCTTCGGCAACTACTGTCATTGGTGGGTCTCTTAATGACCATTTACTTGCCGGTCCTTACAAAAGGATATCTTGGCTTTACTTTTGCATTTTCGCTTACATCCGATTGTCATCACCGCAGACATCAAACAGATGTATCGACAAATTCTGATCTCTCCGGAACACCGGAAATTTCAAAAAATTGTTTGGAGGTCTAATCCTACAGAACCTATTACAGATTTTGTACTAAATACAGTAACTTATGGTGTCAAATCAGCACCATATTTGGCATTGCGTGTGATCCAAGAATTGGCGCGTGTTGAATCATCAAAATTTCCTTTAGCTGCTAAGGCTTTGGAACTCGGCACATATGTTGACGATGTCGTGACCGGGTCACAATCGGTCGAAGAAGCTCAACAATTGATTTTGGAATTAGACAAACTGTGCTTGTTGGGCGGATTTACGTTGCGTAAATGGAACAGTAACGTATATGACGTAATTAAGGTAGTACCTGAATCGTCTAGGTATCAACAGACATTTTCATTCGAAGATTCAATTAACCTCTCGCAAAAATTTTGGCCCTTCAATGTCATCCGTCATCGGACGAATTTTTTTATGTAGTAAATCCGGTGGATCGGATTTGTACTAAAAGACACATGGTTTCAGAAATAGCGCGGATTTTTGATCCCTTGGGCTTGTTGACGCCGTTGGTATTTTTTGCAAAACACCTAATTGAATATTTATGGATTCGGGGCATCGATTGGGATGACGATCCTCCTGTTGATGTCACTGTCAAATGGAAAGATTACCTTGATCAATTATCAGAATTGTCTAAGGTGAAAATTCCTCGGTGGATTTTATCTGATAACTGTCTGGAATATCAGTTGCATGGCTTTTGCGACGCCTCCGAACAAGGATACGCCGCAGTAGTTTATTTCAGAGTGGTAGACGCAAATGGTAATATCAAAGTTTCTTTGGTATGTGCAAAATCAAGGGTTGCACCTACTCAACGCATTTCTGTGCCTCGGCTAGAATTATCTGCCGCGGTACTTCTATCAGATTTGATTGAGTTTTTGTTCAATATTTACAAGGTTCGGCTAAAGTTATCAATTTATGCGTGGTCAGATTCTGCAGTGGCTTTATCATGGATTCGATCGCCTTCTTACCATTGGAAAACTTTCATTAGTAATAGAATTTCACAAATTCAAGATCGAATTCCTCCTGGGTCTTGGAACCACATCAAGTCTCAAGATAATCCAGCGGATTGCGCCTCTCGGGGTTTACTAGCTACGGATTTAGTAGAGCATCGTTTATGGTGGTCCGGTCCTATTTGGCTTTCTTTGCCACAATCAGATTGGCCTGTGAGTAAATTTTCTGAAATACATTCTACATCTATGGATTTGGAAAAGAGAATTATCTCATTGAATATTATCATTTCGGATCATTTTCTTGATCTCTTAATAAACAAATTTTCTGATATAAATAAAGTTTGTCGCATTATATGTTATGTCCTTCATTTCATTCGCATTTTGAGAACCCCCGTGGATATCGTTTCAAACGCATCGCAAATCATTTCAAGTCAGCAACAACAAGTTGCACTTAATTTATTGGTTCAAAGAGTTCAATCAGAATTCTTTTATAAGGACATAGAAAATATTAAAAAAGGAAGAACCATTAGCAAACAGCTTAGCCCCCTTAGCCCATTTCTGGACAGACATGGTTTACTCAGGGTGGGCGGTCGCCTTCGAAATTCAAATTTACCTTATGGGGAAAAATTTTCACTCCTATTACCCCGTTCTCATCGTTTGACAGATCTCATTATTTTGGACTGTCATCAAAAATATTTTCATCCTGGTCTTAGAACAACCCAATTTCTTTTAACGCAAAATTTTTGGATTTTGGCCGCAAAAAAGGCTGTTTGAAAATGTCTAAAGGCATGTATCATTTGTTTTCGTATAAAGCCAATTCCTTATCCCCCCCCTATGGGTGACCTACCAGCAACCCACACCATTTCGGACAAAGCTTTTCTCCACACTGGGGTTGATTTTGGTGGACCGTTCGCAATTACCATGAGCCGCACTCGTGGTTCAAAGTCATTGAAGGCTTATGTTTGTTTGTTCGTTTGTTTTGGAACTAAGGCTCTGCACTTAGAGCTAGTTTCGAATTTGTCCTCATCTGCCTTTATAGCAGCATTGAGGCGTTTCATTGCTCGTCGTGGTAAATGTGCCAAAATTTACTGTGATTGCGACACAAATTTCACTGGTGCTGCCTGTGAACTGGCAGAACTTATGCAACATGTTGCTACCGCAGAGGGTATTGAATTTATTTTCAATCCCCCGTCGTCCCCTCACTTCGGAGGGTTGTGGGAGGCTGGCATCAAGTCAGTTAAGAGACATCTCAACAAGGTTATCGGCGCTCAAATTCTCTCGTATGAGGAATTCTATACCGTATTAATTCAGATTGAGGCCATACTCAATTCTCGTCCTTAGCGTTCATTGAGTACAAATCCTCAAGATTTTCTTATTTGGCACCGTGTCATTTCCTAGGAGTCGAACCAGTTTCAGTGCTTCCTGACCCAAATGTTTTGGACCTGAAATTGTCATTTTTAGATCGTTGGCAACTCATTCAGAGAATCCAACAATCTTTTTGGCGCCGTTGGCATAGCGAGTACTTACATACTCTCCAGCAGAAAACTAAATGGTTTTCATCTCTTCCCGCTGTTAAGATCGGGACATTGGTCTTAATTAAGGAGGAAAATACCCCTCCATTACATTGGCGACTGGGACGCATTACCCACTTGTATCCTGGTACAGATAATGTCGTCAGAGTGGCGCAGGTTCAAACTGCAAACGGCATTATTAAACGACGTTTGGTCAAATTGTGTGCTCTCCCATTAGAGGACATCATCATCATTAGGTCTTCAGTCCTAGAACTGATTAGACGCGTACCATCATTGTTCCCTATTCTGAACTAACCTACAGATTTCCCTGAAATATGCACAGTTTGCATCTATAACTGTCTGATCTAGGTCTACATCTACCTCTTTTTTCCTATCTCTGCTTGTAATATATCACATACTATTCCCCAAAAATGCCTTAGAACGTATTCCGCCTTACTATTTCTCTTTCTCCCCAGATATCCTTGTTCCCCTACTATTTCTGTAACTTATTTGTTATTATCTTTGTCTGTCCATGCTATCGTCCTCATACATTTGAAGCACATCATTTCAAAAGGCTGCTACCGTTTTTCTGTCTGCGTTTCAGACTTCCCGTATTTCATAGGCATACTGTGCTGTGCTCCACACATATGCTTTCAACAATTTTCTTCTTATTCTATGTTTGTTGTCTTTCCTCATAGGCGATGTTCTTTCTTGTTAGATGCAGTTCGATCACTTTCTATTGTTTTACAGTTATATGCCCTATTTCTCCGACCTTCAATGGTTGTGAAGGGAGGTAAGCAGTCTGTGGCTGCCAAGTTCCCCCAACACTTAACCATTTGGCGATTTAATATATTTTCCAATTTATCTTTTCGCACAGTCAACATTAGTTGCAGGTATTTCGCAGCCATTAGGTTTTCCGTCTCAAAACTGGTTGGACACGTACCTGCACTTATTTATATTCTGAGCTAGCCTACATAGTTCCCTGAAATTCTCACACAGCATGTGTATTCAGGTTAATCTTCTTTAGGAATTAAACCACTCATAGTTTTTAAAATCAACTTTATTTACTTTTCGATCCATGACCTAGGATCGTTGTCAAAATAATAATAAAAACTTCAAGTTTGACATTTATGACATAAATTGAAGGTGACTTTGATTTATTGATGTTTGAAATATTTGGTTTGAGTATACTAAGCAAAAATTTTTAAAGTTTAACAGAATGATTACCTTCAATTTGTGTTGCGACCTGGGATCGGCTTTCTTTAGGTAGCCAATACGCTTAACGTGAAATCAGCTGATTAATTTTTATTGGTGAATTTCATATAAATTCAATAACTTGGAATTGGAAAACATTTTTTAACATGTTTCAATTTATACAATTGAGAGGATGGTTATTAAAGAAGTGTGCGATTGCATTATTGAAAGGCTTAAGTAGTCGTTTTTTGTAATATTTATTTTGAGGGGGAAAATTCATTACGATTTAAGTTACCTCTTTGGTAGATTTTAACATGGTTCTGAGGCGACTCTATGGCGGGTTTACACTTGTCAGATACCAATGTTGTTCTATGAAGATTGTATATGGATCTGAGGCGACCCTATGGCGGGTTTACACTTGTCAGATACCAATACTGTTCAACAGAGATTGTATATGGTTTTGAGGTAACCTTATTGTGGATTTATACTTGTCAGATACCAATGCTGTTTTACAAGGATTGCTAATATGCTTATTTTTATGTAATTAGTTATTTTATGTATAAATAGAAATCATGTATATAGGCTCCATTTCATGTTAATATCGCAAGGAAAACCCAGGAAAAACTTGCAATGCTACCTAGATATTGTGGGCATTTGATTTTTATTTGTTATTTCTTTTAGTAATGGAATCCATTGTTTACTGAAAGTCACGGATTCGTTTGCAACTCAGTTATTTTTATGTTGGGTTATATAAGCAGCTACTTTGATTTTGCGTTTTTGGTGGTTTTCTTCTTTTTCTTCTTTTCAGGAAGTATGTGTATTCAGCTCATTCCCTTTCTATTGTTTTCTAATTTTATACCCTATTTTACCGAGATTCAGTGAAGGAGGTTAAGCAACCTGTGGCTACCAAGATCCCCCAACACTTAGACATTTGCCGAAATAATGGTTTTCCAGTAAATCCTTTCACACACTTAACATTATTCGAGAATATTGCCCAACCAATTCTTGTAGTTACTTATAATAATCATCATGTTTAAGCACAGTTATCTTTTTGTCATTAGTTTATCCATCTTGGGATTGGTTGGATGCGTACCTCCATTGATTTCTATTCTGGGCTAGCCTACACATCTCCCTGAAACCTCTAAAGCCTACATCTTTTACTATCTGTGTGCAGTAGTCTAATCTAGGTCTGCCTCTTCTTCTCTTTTTTCCTATCTCTGCTTCTAATATATTCCGCACTATTCCCTCATGCCGTAGTATGCGGCCTATTATCCTATCTCTCCTATTTTTTACCGTTTTCCACATATTTCTTTCTTCCCCTACCATTTTTAGTACCTCTTCGTTCTTAACTTTGTCTGTCCATGATATCTTCATCATACGCCTGTAACACCACATTTCAAAGGCTTCTACCTTTTTCTTGTCTGCTTCTCCTACTGTCCAGGCTTCACAGCCGTACAGTGCTGTGCTCCACACATATGTTTTAAGCAATCTTTTCCTTGTTTCTATGTTTGTGGTCTTTGAGCACAGTAGTTGCTTTTTCTTGTTAAATGTAGCACGACCTTGTGCTAATCTTTGTTTTATATCTTTTGTGCTTTTCCCATCTTGCGTTATTTGGCTTCCTAAGTAGCAGAAATCCTTAACCTCTTGTAAGTTCGTGTTAAATACTTGTATTCTTGTTTTTGATTTATTTCCCCACCTTTGCAAACTAGAACTTTAGTTTTACTTTTGTTAATTTTCATACCGTATCTCTCTGTTAGAACCGTTTCCATTTCATTAAGAGCAGCTTCTAACTCTTCTTTGCTAGACGCTAATACCGCTATATCATCTGCAAATCTAAGCATATCAATTTTTTGTCCCTGCATAGTAATTCCAAATGACTTCTTGCATTTGACAGTATTCATTGCCTCTTCTATGTACAAGTTAAAAATCAATGGGGATAGGGCACATCCCTGTCTCACCCCTTTCCTAATGTTTACTTCTCTACGTTCCTGCTCTAATTCTTTTACTGCTGTTTGCTCTTTGTATAAGCTATGTACTATTCGTCTATCCCTATAACTCATTCCAATCTTTTTTAGTATTTCAAACATTTTTTTCCATTTTACATTGTCAAATGCTTTTTCCAGATCTACAAACCCTATATACATGCTTTCCCCTTTTTCTATTGTTTTCTCCATTATCACTCTCAGAGCTAAAATAGCCTCCCGTGTTCCCCTGTTTCGCCTAAACCCAAATTGGTCTTCTCCTAGTATTTCTTCAGCTCATTTTTCCATTCGTCTTTGCACAATTCTAGTTAATATTTTTGACACGTGTGCTGTCAAACTTATTGTTCGAAAATTTTCACATCTATCCGCACCTTTCTTTTTTGGTATAGGTACTATGATGCTACGTTTGAAATCTTTGGGTATCTCGCCTGTCTCATACATATAGCTTACAAGTTGGAAGAGACGTTCTGTTACTGCTTGTCCAGCGGCTTTTAGAGTTTCTGCTTGCACCTTATCTGTATCCGGCGCCTTACCATTTTTCAGACTCTTTAATGCTAATTCAAACTCATCTCTAAGTATAGGATATCCCAAGTCATCATTTTCAATGTCTGATTTCTGTTCTAATGCAGTTAGTTCCTCTCCTGCATATAAATTCCCTATATATTCTTGCCATCTACTCACTTTCTCTACGGTTTCTATAATGACGTTTCCTTGTGCGTCCCTTATATTTTTGCTATACGGTTTTATATCCCTAAAATTCATTCTAATTAATTTGTATGCTTCGTCTGTCTTTCCTATTTCCATCTTAGTTTGTACTTCTTTGCATTTTTCATCAATCCATTGTTCTTTAGCTTTCCTGCATTTTCGAATAATTTCCCATTTTATGGCTTTGTATCTCTGTTTTCCTGTTTCGTCTGATTTATTTTTGTATTTTCGTCTTTCTTCTATTAAATTCACGATATCCTTTGTTATCCATGGTTTCTTATTTTCTTTTTGTGTATACCCCAAAATATCTCTGGCCGCCATGTGTAGGCTGGATTTAATGTTATTCCATTCTGTTTCTACTTCGTTAGTTTCAGATATTTTCCTGATATCATTCAGCAATTCATTTGACTTTTTTTCGAATCTTACTTGAATATCTTTATCTTTTAGTTTCTCTAAGTCCAAGTGCCTTTTTCCGTTCCTTTTTTTCAGATTTTTAAATTTAAGTGCGGCCTTCATAATTACGATGTTGTGGTCAGTATCTATATCTGCTTCTGGGTAGCTTCTACAGTCTTTTACTTGATTCCTAAACCGTTGTCTAACAAGAATGTAATCTATTTGATATCGTCCTATATCTCCTGGCATCTTCCACGTATATCGTCTTCTAGCATGATGTTGAAATAATGTGTTTGTGATGATTAAATTGTTCTTGTCGCAAAATTCTACCAGCCTATTTCCCTGTCGTTTCTCGTGCCTAAACCAAATAAACCTACTACCGCTCCTTCCCTACCCTCACCTACCACAGCATTAAAATCCCCGTAATTATTAAATTTTTATGTCCTTTACGTATCTTAATATGTCTTCGATATCTTTGTAGATGGCTTCTACCTCTTCGTCACTGTAGCTAGAGGTGGGCATGTATACTTGTATTATTACTGTGTTTACCGGTTTAGATTCTAATCTAACCATGAGTACTCTTTCGTTCTTTTGTAAGTAATTTTCTACACAGTATCCTATCTTTTTCCGCATAACTATCCCCACACCCAAATTTCCGTCCTCTGCTCCTGTATGAATTACCCTGAAGTCTCCACTCCAAAAATCTCCCGCTTCTGGCCACCGAACTTCGCTGATCCCTACTATGTCTAGTGATAACCTATTCATTTCGATTTTTAGGTTCTCTAGCTTACCTACTTGCTCCATACTTCTAACATTCCACGCTCCGACTCGCAGTATGTTCCAGACTCTTATTTTTAACTTTCCGATCGCATCCTCCGAAGTAGTCCCCTCCCGGAGATCCGAATGGGGGACTATTTTAACTCCGGAATCTTTTACCCCAGAGAATGCCATCATGTTTGTTACAATTTAAGTACGCTGTGTACTTGGGAGGTAATGTGGTGGTTTCCCGTTGCCTTCCACATCGCTGTAGTGTGTCTTAGACTGCCATACCGACCCCTATGGTCTCTGCCAATCTAAGTACCGATAGAGCCGCTGCCCTCTTTCGGGGACCTGTCTTAGTCTGGTTCCTCACTAACGACCCTACTACTTTGGTTGGACCTGTAGTTTGGCTCTTTAGCTCATTAGAACACGCAAGCCATTTCACCTGTTCTAGTAATTTAGAACTTCGGCAAGGTGCAGGTCCATTCGAAATGGCATTAGAGGACACATAACAAAAAAAAATTGTTTTTTTCTTCTTTCTCAATAATTTTTTTTTTGTGGAATTACGCATTCATTATTATTTAATTTTTGTGGTATTACGCATTTGTATATATTTAATTACATTGGTTAAAATAAGTTTTCAATCTTATTTTGGTGGGCGGTATGCTATGCATTTTATAGCATTTTTGATGACATACGATCACTTTACATTATTTTGGTTTGACATTTACATTATCAAAGTTCCTTTCGTTGTATCCTATCCTATAACAAATATATACAACCTTGGATATTGAAAAGTGTGCGCGCAAATGCCTTTTTGTGTTCGTGAACAGTCGAAGTCGAGCATCGAACAGTGCATTATTAACTTGGCAACGGGAGTGACCGTACAATCAGTTCGGTGTGCTGTGATCATGGAGTTTTCATTGGTGAAAACATTTCAAGAATAGTGAACTTTGGTTTTATGCAATTCACGGCGGTCGTGCAAGACGCAGATTACAGTCCACAATAAATTACTTCATACCAGCGCAACTGGCGACCATTGCAGGTTAGTGTATTTTTAATTGATTAACTGTTTAAAATGCTGTTGGTCGATAAAAACACATACAATGAGGAAGTATTGTATTTGTGCGTTGCCGATCATTTCTGCTCTGCACCTGCAGACGGCATCTTATGATAACAAATTTTGAAATTTACAATGGAAAACGGAGGTTATGTTTAGTTTAGTTTGCCATTGAATATAGTATTTTATTAAACTAATATAAGCAGATAAAAGCACTGGAAGTTGCAATCAAGTTTAGTGTTCTAGATTCTAGACTAAGTATATTGCATGCTGTTTAAAATGTTAAAAAGTAAGTATTTTTCGTTTTTCCCTATTTCATACATTTAAACTTTTATTTATATTTGTCCGTTTCCCTATTCTTAAAGTTTTTTTGTGCTTGATTCAAATGGTTGATAGTAGAAAAAAACTTTCCGGCTTTCAGTATCGAAAAAGAAAGTTCCAGGAAGAAGAAATAAAAAAGAACTGGCTGACTCTTTACAAAAATTAATTGTATCTACCACGGCTGCAGCATCACAACCATCATCAAGCCTGGAAGTGAAGGAACAGCTGGAGTTACACAAGAACACGTATATGGAAAATCTACAAGTAGTACTGCGGCAAGAAAATAAGAAATCCTAGGCGGATGCGCATAACACGACGGATCCACCTTTACCAACAGAAGCTGCTGCTGAGAATGCTGGTATGGAAAGATTGAAAGATCCAGCTTTTTCGCCGCAAGTTTTAACAGATAATATTAAAATGTTTATTTTAGAAATAGGACCAGTACAATTGAAAAATATTACATTTCCATTAGACGATTCAAATAGATTTATACTTATTATGATAAAAATGAAGCAATAATGAAAATGTTCCTAGAACGTGGCTAGTTTATTCTAAGTCAAATAATTCTGTATTTTGTTTTTGTTGCAAATTATTTAAAGTATCTAGTAATAGTTTTTTTAGTGATGATAATGGTTATACTGACTGACGACATTTATGGCAAAATCTAAACAGATACGAAAAAAGTAAAGGACATTTTGAAAATGTTAAGAAGTGGGCTGAGCTAAAAAAATCTTTTGACAAAGGTACAACTGTTGACGTCAATTATTGAAAGAATCATTTGTATCATTCAATATGTAGCAGGGCAAAATGTAGCTTTTAAAGGAAGTAATCAAGAACTTTTTGAAAAAGGTAATGACAATTTTTTGAAACTTGTGGAATCAATTGCAAATTCGATAATATAATGGCGGAACATATTGGCGGAATTCAAAGAGATAGCAATAATATGCCACATTATTTAGGTGATAAAATCCAAAATGAATTAATTTGTCTGATAGGTGAAAAAGTTAAACAAAATATAATCGAAACATTGAAATTATGTAAATATTATTCAATTATATTAGATTGTACTTCTAATGTTAGTCACGAAGAACAAATAACCGTAGTTATCAGATTTGTTTTGATTAATGATATTTCAAAGAATATAGAAATTAGAGAAATTTTTTTTAGGTTTCTGCCCAGTTACAAATACCACTGGTGAAGGATTAAGCCTTTTTACTGAATTATTTACAAAAATTAAATAAAGATATTATGGACATGCGAGGGCAATGATATGACAACGGCGTCAGTATGAAAGACAAACATAATGGTCTACAAAAAACAATTCTTAATATAAATTCTAGAGTTTTTTTGTCCCTGGTGCAGCTCATAGCCTTAATTTAGTTGTAAATGATGCTGTCGCGGCTCCGTGGCGTAATTGTATGTGTGTGATTACTACGCCCAAGGTTCCGGGTTCGAATCCCGACACGGTCCGCTTGAAAAATGTTAGGCAAACATTTTTCACAAAAATATACCCTCGTTCGGATGAGAGGTAAAATGGAGGTTCCGTGTGTGAGTGTTGTCACGCACGTTAAAGATCCCTACCTTGCTTGGAACAGCAAGGGTTCGGCAAAATTCCAAATTTTTTAGGTAAATAAAACTCGCTTCCTGGCCAATGTAGTACCTTCGGGTGGAGCATTGGAAAATCACATGTAATGTAAATGATGCTGCAAAAAATTCTCTTGAAGTAACAAATTTTTTTACTATTGTTCAAGAAATATATATTTTTTCCCTCATCTACCTATCGTTGGCATATTCTAATAAAGGAAATTCCTATATTAACTGTTAAACCTTTATCTGATACACGGTGAGAGAGTAGAATCGATGCCGTTAAAAGCCTTAGATTTAATTTAGATAAAGTTTATTATGCTCTCTTTTTTCTTTATAATGATACAACAAGGAACAACGATACAAAAAACCTTACAAAGTCACTAATTAATAAAATCAAATCATATAAATTTGTGTGTTCACTCGTAATTTGGTTGGTACAATATTTTATTAAAAATAAATCCTGTAAGTAAACTCATGCAAAAGTCTAATATTATTTTACCAGAAGCTGTAAGTATGTTGAAAGAAATCCAGAATTTTTTCATTGGAATACGATCTGATAGTAGTTCTAGAGCAATGCTTAATAAGGCAAAAGAAATTGCTGGAGATATAGACTGCGAAACTGTTGTTCCAGCTATAGGCTAGGTTAGACCGAGAAAAATTTTTTTTTTTATTTTAAACATGGAGATGCACCAGTCGAATCACCAGAGTTGAATTTTAAAGTTAATTTTTATTTTTATATTCTTGATATCGTGGAATCAAAATTAAATGATAGATTTTAACTATTGAACGAGTGCAATGACGACTTTGGATTTTTAAATATTTAGACTCTTTAGTTATAGATAAAGACAAATTAATGAAATGTTGTATGGATTTACAAATTAAATTAACAGATTCAACAACAAAAGAAATGGATGTTACTGCAATTGATTTGTGCAATGAAATTGAAATATTGTCAACTTATAAAAAACCTAATTCGAACAAAGATGTTTTAGAATATCTTGTGGCTAATAATTTAATTAGCACTTTCCCAAATCTATCTATAGCCATACGAATCTTTTCAACGATGCCTGTCACTGTTGCTCATGGTGAGAGATCATTTTCAAATTTGAAAATAAATAAAATTTATTTGAGATCTACCATGAGCCAGAATAGACTTACGAATTTGGCTGTAATAAGCATCGAGAAAGAAATCTGGGAGACGTTAGATATAACGTATTTAATTAGAGAATTTGCGATTGAAAAAGCAAGGAAAGTCATTTTTGAAGTTTAGACTTGATGTAGGTTAGTTCGTAAGTTTGTAACATCTAAGTTCCGTTGTAAGTTAATAATAATCAGTAATAATAAGGTGTACTTTTATTCTGAATTCTTTTTTCCATTTATATCAATAATAAAGTTCATACAACCTTGATAATTTTTCATTCTTCAAACAAGTTAAAAGTTACGGAGTAAATGTAGAATTTCACAATTAAAGCTGGCGTTTTATTACAAAAACTTGGATACATTTTAGGCAGTTTTTTGTGACATTCCGTTGAAAATATGCAAACATCTGCTTAAAAATAGTTTGAATGGAAACCAATTGGAAAAGTTTAAAAAAGTGATGAAGAATTCACATTGGTACCTACTAATCTACTGTTTTTAATGCAATCCTGTTTATAAATTTCCACAATATACATTTCGTATATAATGATAATAGATTAACTAGGTAATCACACTCTGGCTTCAGTAGATCATGGATACGGTTTCCTTATTCTTTTCTGCACATCCAAGGTGCCAGGTTATGAAATCATATTTTTTACCCAACTTCGAAAGAGATTTTTAATAAATGTGCTACATGATTGTGGTGAGAATTCTTCACCGCCGTTTTTAACCTTTCTCAATTCGTTTCATTCAAACTATTTTTAGTAAGTGTTTGTAGATTTTCAGGTGGGTGTCACAAAAAACTGCCTAAAATGTATCAAAGTTTCCTAACAAAAATCCACCCTTAACACTATTTGTATTTATAGTCTATAGGGGCGGCAAATTATGTCTTGCACCCGGGCGGCAGATACCCTTGGCTCGGCCATGCATCTATTAATCGCACCCGCTTCGATACCGAGCAATCTTTTATAGTTAACATTACATAATGCGATATGTAATGTGATACTTGTATTTAAGAGATCCAGAAGATCATTCACTGTTTATTAATGCCTTGAACGATTTTCAAGTTTTTTTACAAATTCAAGATTCGCTACTGGATATTCTGTATTTTTTATATTTGCTTTTATTTATTCGAATAAAATACTTAGCGTAGTGGCAGACGCAAGGATATGTTATGAAAGTAGATGTATCCTTTAAATTGCGATCAGAAATCCAACTGCGCCAATTGAGATGTATTTTTATACAACCAGCATGGCAACTTTATATAAAGAAACCTTACACTATGACGTGTATCCATCACTAATGCTAAATCGTAATCCACATTTAATTAAATTCCAGAAGCTGCGAGATATGCGCCGCACCTCAGCGTCATTATCCCCTTCTTTTATTCTATACATATAACCTTTCGCATACCGTCTTTTGTTCCCGGATTCAAAGAGACAATTTCATGTAATTGTGCATAAAAGTCCCGCACTATATCTGGATGTAAGAAAACCACCACAATGAAGTCCGCGAAGTGGAATGACTTCACAAATAGAACCGCTATTGTACAAGATAATTTCAGAAAACTAAGTTTTCATTATATTCCGAAATGTATATGCCTCGTTACAATGAATAATAGAATCCGTTTGTAGGAGAGTAATTACTTTAACTGTTGTCATATACAAACGGAGTGATAACATAAAGCTATTTCACAGTCAATCTTTGCAAGCAATTAAGTCAAGACATATTTTATCTCCAAAGGTTTTCTTTTTCTTCGCTAGAAAATAACCATCGCCTAATTTTACTGCTGCTCTTTGACATTGTCAATGGAAGTAATTGTCATAACAGTTGAAACGTTTTCAAACGCTTTTACGTTGTCAACTCTGATAACAGTGCCCGGTTTTATCACATTACTGAAACCTTATGAATATAACGATAATTTTGCATCTTTTTATACTACCAACGATAAGACCTATCAGCAAAAAATTTTAAATTAAAAATGTGATAAAAGACACACGACTGAATACCTAGGTATAAGTAAAGCCGAAGTAAGTTGACTCAATTTATGCTTCACCTCAAGTCATATGACCCGGATTCATATGCAGTACGACAGATATAGTCAAAACCAAGAAAGAAGTCGTCTGCGTCATCACTTGTATTCGTACGAATTAAGTTGAAAATTTTAAGTTGATGTAGCATCTAGTTCATAAATACCCAATAAATATTCCGATTCGGAAGTTTCTGTCAAGCTTCGCGCATCTGCAAATCGTAATGAAGCAGGATTGCCAATAATATTTTATTTTTATAGAGGTAATTACTTTAGCTATTTTTAAATTGGCGTCCTCTTGTTTTACGATTTTAATGAATTCAGTTAAAATAAAACGCATTTTCATAAATTGAGTTACATATATTGTTACGTCCACTTTCCGACGGCGTACTAAACTTTACGCCATTTTATTTTATTATTTATTTGCATAGATTCTGCTTTTGATACTCATGCACCATCCTGTATATTAGACATTCCTACAATAAGTACGCTTTACTACAATTTCATTTAAATCTATTTGCTGCGAAATGGAAAGTTCTTCTATAATTTAAATAATCGGTATTTTGTTTCAAGTATCCGTCGGCTTGATACGTATGACGATAGAGTGTGATTACTTCTTATAATACCCAAACCTAAAGACTCGAACTCGTTGAAATAATGGATCACAATTCTCCGATAAAGTTTGTTTCGAGTTTCTTTTAACACCTGTGTGTTTGATAACGCTAAGATTAAACTTAATTCTGGCTATAGAACGAGTTCATTTTATTCTTTCTGCATACGACCAAGAAGATTTGTCGTTTTTCGTTATCTACAGAATTTCGTGCACACCGTTGTGTGATAAGTGCTTTCAGTTTTAGGAAAATGTACTTTTCGTCGTAAATGATCTAATCTTTAATCGTACTTGTTATAGCTTCCTCTCGCGTACATGACCGTCCATTACATTGATCCCTAATTGATGAAGCAGTTGTCGCTTCTTTTGTAGGAAGGATGAGCAGATGGCGTTGTTTCGGGTCCAACTGTTTTTCTCTGTCTTTGGGGAGGATGTGACCAATCCTGCAACGTGGACACGCGGGTGAGTGTTTAATCACTATTTACGTGTATGGGTCTTATATAATTGCCTACACTTCCAATAATTCTGATATCACTGTACCAAGAAGGGATTTCCCGGGTGTTAATTGGACGTGTCCCGTTTGTTACTGGTGTGACTAAAGAGTGTGATATATTCAAGTAGAAATTTCTTTCGCGTCACTATTTGTACTTATGCTATTTAACTGATAGCAGAAAGAAATTCCTGACGTACTGCTATTATACATATATGTATTCTCTTAATGCTTAGATATTACCGAGACTAAAATCCATTTCGAGTTATGTCAATTGGAGTGGAGGAAAACGTTTTCATTAACCCAAGGTTACCGGACAGTAATTGTAGACATTATGCATATAGTAAAATTGTAAATTGTAAATATTTTCTCGGTTGGAATGCTTTTTAGTTTGGTGAAACCGTTAGGTTAAAGGCAGTTTAACCCAACAACCATTTAATTTTTTTTTGTTATAACTTAATGTGTTGATTTCTATTGCAAGTCGTACTGAACTTTTAATTTATTATTGCAGGCAATTTCTTTACTTGTAAAACCCCCGCCTACTTGCCGAGTGAGCGCGGTCATTCTTTCCTTGTCCCTTCCGCTTACGTCTATAGCAATATTGATCTGAATAGAAACGTACAATAACTGCAATATAAACTATTTACGGCAGCTGCATCGAAATCTTTCTCGGTACGATTACTTTGGCAACCGTGTTTAATGGAAAAATTAACATTTTGTCTTGTTGACATTCTAATAAAATGACTAATGACATCTTCACACCAAACACTTAGTTTTCATTAATTCTTTTAAAACTTTAAAAAGGATATTCCATTTACAAAAAAACTAAGAAAAGTATCCTGTTTTAAAGAAAAAGCATAATTTTACCAAAAGTTAGCCTTTTAAGTATAAAGTTCAAAATATACGGACACGTACTCTTCTCTGACGTTTTCCCAGACGAACGTATTCAGGTATGTCTTTATTTAAAACACGTACAAATCGTATTACTATCTTTATCATATATATTAGTTAAGCTTATAATTAATCATAAACGTATGTTTTAATGTAGTTAGACACCTATGACGAAGAGGACTTCTTTCGTGGTTCCTACTTTAGTAGTCCAAGACAATTAGACTGTACAAAGGCGAAGAACCCAAAACAAAATTTAGACAAAATCAATAACCTAACAGTCTCGTTAAAGATTCCTTAGTCGGCTTTCAACTTTTTTATTTATTGAGATTGAGAAAATATCGGGATGATCAATGCTGCTACATACACCTTTATATACAAGGTGTTCTCTAATTAATGGCATACAGCAAAAGTGCAGATTTCTTGGGGAAAATTTATAGAGATTTGGCCAAACTTACCTCAATTCAAAAGTTAATAATGACCAAGATATGGGGTGTCAAAGTTTTAATTTGCATTTTGTTTTTTTTAATAATTTATCAAAAGGGCGACATAACGTCACAAAATTAGGCATCTGAGGGTTTTCTCAGGACAGAAATTCAAATTCGTTCTTAGTATGGATGTCACTTCTAGAGGGCACCACTTACGATACAATAAACCTTTTTAAAGTGACCTATCTTTTAGTGTCACGGCGTATTAGCCTAAACGTTAAAGATGATGTATTTTCCATCTTTTTTACTCAAAAAAAGTATACCTTGTAAATGTCTTTCCGATTGACCTTTTTCAGATATCTCTGTATCAATTATTCAGTACACCTTATTAAATATCCTAAAGTAAAATTTTTTTGAAGTAGGATGTGACTAAACCAGATGCAAAAACTAACGCTACGCATTTAATTAATGTCAAAATTTGCTGGTGTTTGTTGACATTTTGCGTATTAAGTACGAAATGCCCAGACATAACGAGATTTCTAACGAAGAGATGCTGGATATAGTATGTATATACGTGCAGGAAAAATTTATTGGACGAAGGGCCTATCGAAGATATTTGGGCACGCATCCACATTGAAGACAGCCAGATTTTAAGATTTTCAAGAATCTCAATCATCGACTGGGAGAAACAGACTTTTTTGTCCTAAACAAGATTATGCCGGACGCTCTAAGACTATAACTATTGATCAAGAAGAAAAATTCTGATCTGCGTTGCTAAAAACGCTGAATTAAGCACAAAACACCTTACTGCGACAACTGATGTAAGCAAGCCCACAAAAATTCTTCATGAAAAGGGACTGTATCCATTAAACTTCAGGGCAGTACAGAACCTGCTGCCGACTGATTTGCCAGCAAAACTGGCATTTGATTGCTTCTGTCTCATTCAGCACAATGTGTGGCGTTTGTTGTTGTACCGTATTTAGTCGCAGCCTACTTCAAGAAAAATTTAACTTTCGGGAGTTTAAAAAGGTAAACTGAAAAATTGATACAAAGAAATCTGCAAATAGTCACTCAGAGAAACATTTACAAGGAATACATTTTTTGCGTAAAAAAAGATTGAAAATACATAATCTTTAACATTTAGACTAAAATGACGTCACACTAAAGGTTAGGTCATCTTAAAAAGATTTAATGTACCGTAAGCGGCTCCCCCTACAAGTGGCAAACAAACTAAGAACGAATTTGAATTTGTCGCCTGAGAAAACCCTCAAATGCCTAATTTTGTGACTATATGTCGCCCTGTTGATGAATTATTAAGAAAAACGAAATGCAAATTAAAACTTTGACACCTCGTATGTGGTTATTATCAACTTTGAACTGAGGTAAGTTTGGCCAAATCTCAATATTTTTACCCAACGAATATGTAGTTGTACAGTATACCATTAATTAGGGGACACCTTCTATTTATATATACAGGGTGATTAACAATTTCATCGAAATATTTTAACTAGTGCTTAAGATAGGGTCACAGATTGTTGTTTTTGCCAAAAAAAATATTTTTTAAATACTAAAATTGAACCAAATGCTTCCAGGAAACGTGTAGCTATAAGGAGGCTGCCTACCACATGCAGTGTTTGAAATTCTTTGGTGGATGATCTCTGGTATAATGTTTATGCTATATGACAAGCCTATCGTGCAGAGTTTGTGGAAGGTTCTTCCAAGTTTCAACCAATACCAAAACTTCTTCTTAGAGACAAACTCGTTTAAGGTATGTAGTAAACTGTCAAAGTACCTGTTGATCTACAATTTTACATATCATTGGGCGATATACTAGATTTACTGTTTATATGTAGACTCTAATAAAACATAAAACTATCCAACAGAGACACAATTAAAGTCATTTGCAAAAGTCAGTAAGTTTTTTCGTAATTTTTTGAAAATAATTTTGAATTTCTGTAACAACATAATTTAGTAATAGTAATAATTGAAGTTGGTTTAACTTCAATTAAAGTTCAATAATCATAATTATCGAATTAGCACGAAACACGAAATATACGAGTCCTTCTAGGACCGTGAATCTGCCTAAACCTTTTTGGAGGGCATGCAATCTGAAAATTGTCGTCTAAATTAACTAACATGGGCCTTGGTCAGTTCCCTAAGTAATTTCTTCGTTGATGGTTCGTAATAAGTTTGTTTTTAATTATCGCGGACGCTCAATCCAAGGCGGCTCCGTGGCGTAGTGGTATGCGTATGACTACTACGCCCAAGGTCCCGGGTTCGAATCTCGACACGGTCCGCTTGAAAAATGTTAGGCGAGCATTTTTCATAAAAATACACCCTCATTCGGATGAGAGGTAAAATGGAAGTCCTGTGTGTGAGTGTTGTCATGAACGTTAAAGATCTCTACCTTGCTTGGAACAGCAAGGGTTCGGCAAAATTCTAAATTATCCAGGTAAAAAACTCGCTTCCTGGCCAATGTAGTACCTTCGGGTGGAGCATTGGAAAATCACATGTAAGGGCGCTCAATTCACTTTGCTTTCGATATAGGAATGGTTTCATCGTAAGCCCTTTGAATGGCGCAGTTTTGAAAACCTTTGTAGGCTCTAACAGTTCACTTTCGTACGCAAATCATTTTTAGGCCATCAGAAAACTTACACTTGTAAAACTTCATGACTTTTATGTATTTCACATTATTCCAATTAACTTTTTCATTTTCAGAGTTTACATTTAAATTAGATGCAATTTTTTAAAATCGTAAAATGAAGAGTTTTCCATTTCAACGGCTTAATATTGTAGGGCATGAGATCTAGCTGTCTCAAAAATTGTGTGGAGCTGATTTGGTATAAATATTTTCTGGTGTTTCATTCTTCTTTCGAACTAAGCAGGTACACTGTCGGCTTCATTTTGGGTATGGCCTCTTTCTAGAAACGTATGAGACATTGAACTCGACGTTAAATGCGTGCTAACACTATAGAGGTACATGAAATACACAAATCGATTCCGACTTTGACCTGAACAATTGTCAGAAAAGATTCTAATCTCCGTGGCGCCTTCTTGTACATTCTTTAAAATATACTTCTGGACATCTTCGTATCAACAACGGTAAGGTTGTAGAACGATAGCTTTATTCTATATAGGAGGCAGCTACTGCATCAGTTCGTTCACTGTAGTTTCTTAATGTCATCTTTATGTTTACGAGCTGCAACTTTGTTTTGCATATGGTCTTTCTAAATGGTTTTCATTCTTTTCCTTAGTACTACTGTTGTTGCATTTTTCGCACAGATCACAAAGGTCTTTCATAGGTAGAAAAATGATATGTTAAATTCTTGATTAAAAACTTTTCGATAGCTTAACAATTTTGCAATCTCTATCATTTTTGTATATTTTCTTGATAGAGTTGGTACATTTTTGAAAGTGGTAAATCTTACTTCAAGTACTTCTTTTTAGAATCACGTCAAACATAATATCAGGCGGCAATTGAAAAACTTTTTATGGGATTTGTAACATCCTATAAAATGTGTGATTTCACAATTGGATGGGAACCATGTTTTCCTGCGAATGACTCAGCAATTGTGCCTTCGGTAGATTTTCTTAAACATACTTTTACTGTTTTTTTCACTGTTCGTTTATTCCTAGTGCGTGTAAAAAGAACACCTTACATACCTTGATATTTTTGTTATGTAGTGCAAAATAGTATTCAAAAGGCTTTTCTTGAAGAAGGTTTTTTTTTATAAAACCCAAAATATACTTGTTTAGATAATCTCTCTTCCGACTGATGTCAGCAAGTTTATAGAAACTAGTAAATAAGATATGTTTTTTTGCATCGTCACCACCAGGAAAAATTGTTTTTGCAGGCATTCCTTTATCTGACCGTTCGTTAAGTGAGGTTGGTGTGTCTAAAGCGTCAGTCTTATTATCGCAAATTCCTAAAAACAATTACTGTTTGTAGCAAATTTCTAATTTCGGTAACACTCAAACCTACCTTTCGTAACTAACTGCAGCATCAGTTCACCACGTGAATTTGATGAACTCATCCTATACGAGTTAAGGTTCGGGCCTTTGGAGCGGTGTTTTTAAAAACAATTCCAAACACTTAACAATTTTTATTGATTCTTAAAACAGAAATTAACATGAAATTTTGAATAACTTGTAAAATAACTTTAATTCAAAAACATTTAATTAATTGTAATAAGGTGAGTAGCTTGAACAACGAAGTATGGAGTTCGAAGACTGACTGCCGGGCCTTGAGCTCCCGGGCTTTTTATAATAACCTGCCCCTCACACGGCTGTGGGAACTTGCAGACCTCATGTCTGCATTTCTCTTAATTCTACACTTTATTACATTGTAACAATCTTATTTCTAAGTAATTGCGGTATGTTAATCGCCTGTGACCTGCCACCTGCAGTATTACTGCCCTCTCGGATGCAAAGTTGCATATCCGTTCTCATTAACTGCTAATAACCTCTCTGGGTTAGCCTTGTATTACATTGTTGCAATGAACTTATACTTTATTTAACAATTTCTAGTAATTCCTATTAGATTCAATATATTCTATATATATATATATATATATATATATATATATATATTTATAAATAAATTATTGGTTGTGGGTTTCAGGTCAGCTGGCAAGTTCAGTACTACTCTTTTATAGCCTAAATTTTCAATTTATTTTAATTCTTGATCACAGGCACTACAAATGATAAATTTTAAAAAACTGGTACAGTTTGGTTTTAAAGTTACATACTAAATCGAGGTTTATATAAATAATTAGCAACAATGTAAAAAATAATAACAGGAACTATAACTTAACATAACTAAAAATAATATAAAATGTATAATTTAATGAAATGACACCATTTCAATCAAATTTGTCACATTGTTCTTTTATTTTTGTGTGTGTGACGGTATGACAAAATTGAATGCATGCATGTATGTATGCATGTAACGTTTTTTATGAATTAAGTTAATTAATTAATTAATTAATTAATTTATAAAAAACGTTACATGCATACATACATGCATGCATTCAATTTTGCCATACCGTCACACACATTTGATTGAAATGGTGTCATTTCATTAAATTATACATTTTATATTATTTTTAGTTATGTTAAGTTATAGTTCCTGTTATTATTTTTTACATTGTTGCTAATTATTTATATAAACCTCGATTTAGTATGTAACTTTAAAACCAAACTGTACCAGTTTTTTAAAATTTATCATTTGTAGTGCCTGTGATCAAGAATTAAAATAAATTCGTAAATTTAGGCTATAAAGAGTACGTGACTAAACAACATAAGTATAAATATGCAGCTAAACACTAAGATAATTATTGATATATATATATATATATATATATATATATATATATAGATAATTGGGGGATATATAACTCCTCCCACCGTAAATGAAAAATTTAGGTTTTACTTAATTTTTAAATACATAGAATTCATTATTCAATTTCATTTAAAATTCATGTTTCTAAGGGTATACTTATTGTTTCCTTATTTTTCTTTGTTTTCTTAAATCTAGAACTGTTTCCTTCATTATATTATTCATTATTCATTATATCTAAAGTACATTTTGTAAAATACATATATAATTACAAAAATTATTAAAATGATTAACACAATTGTTCAAACGCTTATATTATCATAATGTAACTTTGGCGTTTTGAGTTTACTTACATGTTCTTTGTAACTTTTCACTAATTTCATGGCGTGGTTGAGGTCGTCTAAGTCTAGATGCTCTAGCTTCATGGGTTTCTTTACTATTTCTTCGTCTTCTTGTTGTTTTATCTTGAACTGTAGTTCCGGTAGGTTTGCAAGTTTCTTTGTTGCTATGGTTGTCGTCGTCATCGATTGGAATAAGTATTGGTTTGGTGTTACTTCAGTACATTTTTCGTTTGTATAACCATATCTCAGTTCATTTAGGGATAGGAATTTGGTTTTGGGTATGATGACTTGGTATGTGCTAGTAACTTTCGTTGGAAAAGCAAATAAATGATAATAATTATAATTGTTACTTTTTACTATCGGGATTTTTATTAAAAATATTATTTCGTTATTCTTAATGTAGCCTTTTACTATAGCTATCTTTTAAAATATTAGAATGTTTGATTCTGTTACATAAAAAGGTAATTTACTGTTAATTATAAGTGATCTAATTTTTATTAATTCTTTTAATAAATCGGTTGGTTCAATAATACTGGAGTGTAGGGTATTTAATTTTGCAAATGTTACTGCGTTTTTAATGTTGCTAAAATTTGTTGCATTAAAGTAAGGGTTGATATTATTTGAGTAAATATTGTATTTTGTATACTGCCTAGTTTATTGGTAGTATACCAGGGTTGTTTATTATTTCTTTTATTATTACTTGGTTGTCCGTTCTACCTGGGCGGAGGTTGACGATAAGGGTGATGATTGTCCATCTGAAATTACAAGTGTCTTAAGTTTTTCAAATGAATGTACTTTGTTATTTTGCCGTTGTCTACTACTGCTATGTTTTTATCTGATATTTTCTTAATTTTAATGGTCCTAAATTTCTGGGTGCTGTTTTATGTCGCTTGCTTTGAAAGTTTTTCTCATACACGGTTTGTCCTATTGAAAATTTAGTTGCGTCGGTATTTTTATTTCGGGTTGTGGTGATACGTTCCTTATCGTTCTCTAATTTATGTTTTACCTTGTCATAAGTTATTTTTAGTTTTTCTTTGTGGTCTTTCGCATATTGTTGATATACTTCCTTGTTGTAGTGTATGTCATCGGGATTTCGTGAATCTGAGTGTCCTAAGGTTAATTTTAAGGGTGTAAAATTTGTCGATGAGTGAATTGTATTATTATAGACGATTAGTGCGTATGACATTAAATTGGTTATATGTTCCTTTTTATAATTTATTCTTAATAATCGAATTTGTTCTAACAGGGTTAAATGTAGTCGCTCAATTAGTCCGTTTGATTCAGGGTGGTTTTCCGTTATGAAATGAATTTTTATTTTGTGAAGTTTTAAAGTGTTTTGTATTGTCTCATTTTTAAATTTATTGATTCGGGTGTTCCATAAAATGTGAAATATTGTAAAAAATCCTTGGGTCACTTCGATGCTATTTTTGGATGTAATTGGTATTGCTTGGCCTATTTTTGTGAATGCGTCTACAATTGTTAAATAGTTTTGCGCTTCTGCTACTAGAGTATCGGCATGTAGTTTTTGAAATGATTTGTCGGGTGTTTTGGTTAACATTAAGGGTATCTTTGGGGGTTTCCTATCGTATTTCGCTTTGTCACATAATTCACATTGGTTAATGAAATCTGTAGTCAATTCTTTCATGTCTTTGAAATAATAACGTCTTACAAGTTGCTTTATTGTTTCGTTAATTCCACGATGGTTGGTTTTTCCTTCGTGTTGATTCCTAATTACATCGTTTATTTCGTCAGGGTCGTCTAGTGTTATTAATTTTCTAGTACATCTGATGAGTTCAGGGCCAGAGTTATTGAATAATTTCACGTATAATTATGAAAATCTTTGGTATAAATGTTTGGTGTTGAAATAGAAATAAAATCGTTTTTTCTCGGGGGGTGTATTCTTTTAGAATTTTAATTATTTGTTCATCGTTGTCATCTTTAGTTATTTGACTTTGGTATATCTTTTTGTTATCTACTTTTGTATATTTTACAGGATTGGGGTTATTTAAAACTTCGGTAATTATAAATTGGTTGGGTTTCATATCGATTGCTTCGTTTAAAATTTTAATTGCGTTTTTAGGTTCTTCGTTTTGTGTCGAATGTATCGTGTCGATCTCGTCTGAATCTTCCCTTGTTTCTGATTCGTCTACGTTTCCTATAATGGATTCCGTTTCTAATGCATTGAGTTGGATTCTACTTAAAGCGTCTGCGTTGTTCTTATAAATTCCTTTTTTATATATAATTTCGTAATCGTACTCTTCGAGTCTGATTCGCCATCGTTGTAATTTTGAATTCGGTTCTTTAAGTTTGCATAGCCATACTAATGGTCTATGATCGGTGTATATGTAAAATTTTCTTCCGTATAAGTAACGCCTAAAATATTTTGTTGCCCAAATTATGGCTAATAATTCTTTTTCTATGGTGCTATATTTCTGTTCGGTTTCATTTAGGGTTCTGGATGCGTAGCCGATGGGTTTATCGCTACCTACTTTTCCTTGGCTCAATACTGCGCCTAATGCTACATTCGATGCGTCTGTCGTCAGTATAAATGGTTTTAAAAGTCTGGGTTTTCTAATACAGGGTGATTCGTTAATATGTTTTTAATTTTGTCTACAGCTTTAATAAATTCCGGAGTGTGTTCAATTTTGTTTCCCTTTTTTAAACAATTTGTCAGGGGCTTTAATGAATTTGCGGTAGTAACCACTAAGTCCTAGGAATCCTTTAATTTCTTTGTTTGTTTTTGGTAATGGGTAATTTAGAACTGCATTTGTTTTGTCTGGATTTGGCATTACTCCTTGGGGTGTTATTACATGTCCTAAAAATGATACTTCTTTTTGTAAAAATTCACTTTTGTTTAATTGTACTTTAAAATGTGCTTGTCTAAGTCTTTCGAATACTTCTTTCAATCTTTCTATGTGTTCTACCAATGATGTGGAATAAACTATGATGTCATCAAGGTATACAAGGCATTTTTCATTGTGTATTCCTCGTAATATATTGTCCATGACTCTCTGGAAAGTAGCGGGTGCGTTCTTTAATCCAAATGGCATTCGTTTGTACTCGTAATGTCCTCTAGGTGTGCTGAAGGCTGTTTTTGATATATCTTTTTCTTCCATCTCTACCTGATGGTATCCTGATGCTAGGTCTAATGTTGAAAAATATTGGCATTTGCCTAATTTGTCTAAAATTTCGGTTATATTTGGTAGTGGATATTTGTCATCTACCGTTTTTTCATTTAACTTTCTATAGTCTATTACCATTCTGTACTTTCTCTTTCCGGTTGCGTCTAATTTCTTAGGTACTATTAACACGGGCCTGCTCCATGGTAAGTTGGAGTGCTGAATTATGTCTTGTTCTAATAAGTCTGCTACTTGTCTGTCAGCTTCTTCTTGGCTTGCATGAGGTAGTCTATATGCTTTTGTAAAGATTGGCTTATTGTCTGTTAGCTCGATATTATGTTTTACTGTGTTGGTGAATTTTAGTGGTATTCCTTCGCAGTGGAATATGTCGCGGTATTCAAAACATAAGTTTTTAATTGCTCTTTGCTCTTCTTGATTGATGTCGGCGTTAAAGCGGATGTTAGTTAAATTTTCTCTTAACATTTTGTCATGTTCTATTGGGTAGTAATCGTTTTCTAAATTTTCGTCTATTTCCATTTCGTTAAAATTTAATTCTTCTACGTTAATTGGGTCTGTCAATGATAATTCTACGGGATAGTCGTTTGAATTTAGTATCGTTGTGGTTGCATAATTATCTTTTATTTGTACTAAAGCAGTTGGGGTTTCTACTCCTTGTTGAAATGTCATATGATTTATTATTCCTACTTTTTTGTTAGATTTTACTGGGATTTTTATTTTTCTTTTCGTTCGGGGTTCTATTGTGTATTTTTGTTCGATTTGTGTGTTTTGAAATTTGATGGGGATTTTTCCGTATTTCGTCCTTAATAAACGGTATTTAATGTCAATGTTGGCTCCTAATTTTCTTAGAAGATCCATTCCGATTAAGCCGTCATATTTGTCGTTGAATTCGAATATACAAAATTTATGTTTCATTTTAACATTAAATGTTCTCGGTAAAGGTATATTAGCTACGAATTGGTGTAGTGTTGTTTGATGGGTTGCTTTAATTTTAAATGGTTCTCTTTCTACATAATCCAAATAATGTTTTTTCACGGTTCTAGGGCTAATTGATGTTTTTGAAGATCCGGTATCGATTAATAGTTTAAATTCGGCGTGGGGTATTTTCAACGAACTTCGTTCGTTTATGAAATCGATTTGTCGTCCGTCTGTCTGTCCGTCCGAGGCCTTTCTAATGGTCGGACATCAATGTGTGATACATCAATCGATTCAGCTCGGTGTCCTGAGCTTAAGTTTTGATGTCAGTTGAAATCGGGCCACGGGGACGCCGTGCCCCCGCGATATTCCGTCGGGAAAATTAAAATTTCAAATAGGTCCAAAATTAATGTGCAATACATATTTGGACTCCCCTAACATAGCTGGGTCGAAATATGGTACCCCCACAAAATCTGATCACGGATATCCGACCCCCCCGGGGAATTAATTTTTATTTTTATCTGAATACTTATAATTATTACAACATAATAATTTTAATTTCTTTAAATTGTTTTAAAGTAAGTCTACATTTGGAAGTTCGTTGCGACAATGCCTTGCATTTTCAACTTGTTATGTATGGTAGTACTAGGTGATTTATGTTATTTAAGTTTATTAATTTTGGTCGTTTATGAATTGGTCCATTTGAAAATTTGAGTTCGAGTTTTCTTCGTCGTACTTCTCGTAAGTTTTGTATTGTTCGTCGCGTTCATAAGTTTCTGCATGGTTTGATTCATCGTTCGTACTTGTCTGAATGTAATTATTCTGGTCAGTGTCAAATTTTTCTACTTCTTGGTGAAATAGTTCTTCCGATGTAAAATTGCGTTTCTGATGAGGGTTTGGTCGGATATGTGTTATCTTTGTATTTTGTCTGATGTTACCAGATGAGGTATCCATAGGTGTTGGTTTATAATAATTATTAGGGTTGTTATTATTCATTGGTGTATTTCTACTGGGTTTGTGTTGAATGCTGGTCTTTGTTGGTTTAGGTTTGGATTGAATCTTGGCTGGAATGCGGGTTTCGTAAAAGTTGGGTTAAACGTTGGTTTTGAAAAATGTTTATATTGATTATTAAAATTTGTATTGTTGAAACTTGGGTTATTAATTCGCGGTTAATTTGTTTGTGCGTTGAAGGGTGTGAATTTTGGTTGAGGGATTGTTTGTCTTGTGACTTGTATAGTTTTTATTGGTGAGTAACTTTTATTCGCGTTGGGGTTGTATAGTCTATTGCGGTAATACATTACATTTTCTTCTTCTATTACTAGGTTCATAGCTTCTTCTAGATTTTAGGGACGTTGGAATCTGATCTTATCCGATAGTCGTTCTGGTAAAGCGTTTATATATGTGTCCGGTGCCATTTCGTCATACATTTTTGTTTTTAAATGTCAAACGTTTTGATCGGGTTCTTCGATTTTTAATTTTGTTAGGATTAAACTTCTCACGTCTTAGCATTTTATTCCGAATTGATAGGGGGATTGGTTGTGTTCCATTCTGAGGTTTATTAAGTCTCGTACCAGGCATTTTATGTTACGTTGATCTCCAAAATATGCGATCAGTATCTGTTTAAATTCTTGCCATTCCTGTAGATCGTCCCTACTGGCAATTAAAGTTAGTGCCCTTCCGGTTAGTTTACTTATTATCAAGCGTATAAGCAATGAATTTCTTTCGTTATCTCCGGGTTTGTAGAAGGTTTTCAGGAACATTTCAGCTGCTCCAATAAAATTTGCAAGATGCGCTTGCGTGCCATCAAAGATTTGGATTGTTTCCAAATAAAGCCTCATATCAGCGCTACTCATTTTGGTTAAGGGTTGCTTTCGCTTTTGGGTAATTTTCAACAAAAAAAAAATTTTCTTTTGAATTGAGGTTTATTTCGCTAATTGTATCGTTAATTTTGATTTGGAAATATTAATTTTTCGTTTAGGTTGGGTAATTTCAAATTTTGTAAAATTGAAGATGATTTTGCTATTTGTAGCGTTAATTTTGGTTTGGATTAATTAATTTTCCGTTTAGGTTGGTTAATTTCAAATTATGTAAAAATTGAATTTGATTTTGCTATTTGTAGCGTTAATTTTGGTTTGAATTTATTAATTTTTCTTTTAGATTGGGTAAATTCAAATTTTGTAAAAATTGAGATTAATTTTGCTATTTTTATCGTTATTTTGGGTTTGGATTTATCAATTTTCAGTTTAGACTGCGTCGGGTTATTTTTAGAATCGCAATTGCTGTTATTTGTACTTAGTTACACGGTGCGGTAATGAATCTGTGAGATTTACACTCGATAGTGTTGGTTTAATTACTGTAGCCTTGAATTTGCCTGTTTCTATCTCACGGCTTTAATTTGTTATGAGTTTGCTTGAGTTTCTGCTTTCTGAAAGAATAGTTTCACGCGGTATTTACTTCGCTTTGTGTTATTTCAGTTCTGTTAATTTGTAATTATATTTTTTTCCGTGGGTTTTTAATTAAGTTGCATAAACGTATAGTTCGTCTGTCTTGTCTCCTTGTATTCTAAATTTAACTTGCAGGTTAATTACTTGTTACAGTTTATCTTGGTAATTTTAATCACTAAGTTATGTCTCTTGAAGATGTAGTCTTGGTTATTTAATCGCGTACGTGCCGTATAACATGCGATTATACCTGTTAAGTAATTAATACTTACTCACCGGTGTTAGTTTTCAGTTTATGGGAATTAAATAATTCGTTTCCTTATTCGTTAATTGCTTTGCATAAATGTTGCGTCTTGTAATTGAATCTCTCCGTAATGTAGGTTTTAAGTTTCTTAATTATAGCTTTTTACGATGACCGTTTAGCTTTACTCAGTATTTGTACTAGGATAATTACCTTTTAATAATGCAATTTATTTATAGATTGCCGTGGTGAATAGTTTTCATTAAATGCTGGGTGTAATTTTATGCGCTTTTCTACTCCGTGATGGATTTAATAATGCAAATTGCGTGGCTTTAGTTCTGAAAGTTAATTGTTTGAAATAGCAATTTCTCTAAGGTTTTTATGTCTGGAATAAACGATGCTTTCTTTGCGAACTTTGCTTAGGTGCGGATTGCACGCTGGTTTTTTATTACAGTGGTTTAAGTTACTGATATGTTTGCAGAGTACTTTGCTGTAATTTATAAAGGTCAATGTTTTAGATAATCTTTCCGTAATTGCTTGTTTAGAAGATCACGTTTAGCTTTGGTGTTTGAGTTAATTTGCGTTCTGTTTTTTTTTCTGTTTACCGGATTAACCGTGCGTTTTGTATCGCGCTAGTTAATTTTTTGTATTTCGGTATTAATGGATGTGCGTTCGTTATTTTTGGTTTTATTTTTTGGTTTGTTTTAATAATTGTGATAAGAATCTCTTAAACATCAAGTCTCATAAAATTTACTCAATATAAAGTCTCGTTTTGAAAATGGTTTTTCTTTGTAACTATTTTCAAAAAAAAAAAAATATTGGCATAAAATAAAATTCATAAAATAATAATAAATGGTAATCAAATAATAAAATAATAAAACTAGCATATATCAATTATAGTTTGTGAGATCAATTGGATTAAATGGAATGAACTTTCATTAATTTCTTCATCTGTTTCTTTTTTGTGGGCTCGATCGATGCTATATCTTGTCCACGTTGGTTTGTTGCTAGATTCGGTCGATTCTTGTACTTCCTCCAACCTGGTTTGGGTTCTGTCAAAATTGCGAATTGAAATTCTTGGTCACCAATCTTCCGATTTTTGGATTTTTAGTGCCCTTTTGACATCCGTTACGACTGCGCCAGTTAAGATTTGGGCCTTTGGAGCGGTGTTTTTAAAAACAATTCCAAACACTTAACAATTTTTATTGATTCTTAAAACAGAAATTAACATGGAATTTTGACTAACTTGTAAAATAACTTTAATTCAAAAACATTTAATTAATTGTAATAAGGTGAGTAGCTTGAACAACGAAGTATGGAGTTCGAAGACTGACTGCTGGGCCTTGAGCTCCCGGGCTTTTTATAATAACCTGCCCCTCACACGGCTGTGGGAACTTGCAGATCTCATGTCTACAGTTCTCTTAATTCTACAATTTACTACATTGTAACAATCTTATTTGTAAGTAATTGCGGTATGTTAACCGCCTGTGACCTACCACCTGCGGTATCACTGCCCTGTCGGATGCAAAGTTGCATATCCGTTCTCATAAACTGCTAATAACCTCTCTGGGTTAGCCTTGTATTACATTGTTGCAATGAACTTATACTTTATTTAACAATTTCTAATAATTCCTATTAGATTCAATATATTCAATATATATAGATAATTGGGGGATATATAACTTACGTAGAGAATACACCTTATTATATCAAACGCTTAATAATCCAAAATATTTAAACACAGTTTTTATTTGAATATCTCAAACTGCCTCAGTAATTAATTCTATCACAAAGCATCAGGGTGAACGTTTACTGCTAGATGGCAAACAATCACTAAGTGCTTCATCATATACAACTATACGAGGAACTACTTATCAAGTCGTTTCTAATAATAGTGCGACGTGGTCATTCATTTAGTGCGTAAATGCATTAACCCTGGGTTGCATAATTTATCCCATGTAATACTAGGTGCTTTCCTTTCACAACTTAGTAAAAAGGATTATCTTACATGAAAGTGAAATAACTTAGCTAACCTAACTTGTTTGAATGGAACGTACTTCAGGTAAAATACCGAACTCATCAAATTAACCTCACATTTGCAGCTGTAAACAACTGGGTGCATTTTGTTATTATCTACAAGTGTAATTTAAAATCCTTGGTTTACTTTAGATAAGTTTAAAGCTTTCAATTGTAGTTAGGACTACTTGAACCTTGGTTGTAGTGTCTATTCATCATTTCTTAAAATAGTGATGACAAACACACATGGCTCAAGAGGAACAAGTGTTGAGTTCAGAAGTGAGGTAAGAAAGTATGCTACAAATTGAAAATAACGTTGTTCTAGGCATTGGACAGTGCAGTTGAAAGTGACGCTAGCGATATAGAGGACATGGTTATGGATGTAGAGGTAAAGTGAAGGGTAATGGCCATAAACAAAGTGACAACATTATACATTCTAGGGAAAAAAAACTGAATCGGAGAGCGAGGCTGAAGACCAACAGTGGAGTAGTATGTCATCAACCCTGGAATCGTCAGACTGTTGGGTTGAAACCATGTTTTTGAAACTTCGGCGTACATTACATCGTTGTTTGGACTATGTGGAACGAACGGTTGCATCATATGATGAACAGGAATTTAAAGAACTCTTTATGCTACGTCGTGAAACGTATTGGTTTGTGATTGGTTAGTAATTCAATAATATGTGGTAACGACGAAAATTGGTTGAAATTTTAGAACTAATTGAACGTGATAATGTTCTACCAACACATGAACATGGTAGGCAGAAAATTACTGCAGAAAAAGCATGTTTGATGACACTGTGGTACATAAGTAACACCGAAACATTTCGGCAAAACGCAGATCGCTTAAATGTAGCGATGAGTTCAGCACACAGAAAAATACTTAAAATTATTAACTATTTAGTGTCAATTGGTAATCAGTATATTAAATGGCCCGAAGATGACCGACGAATCAGTATTAATCATGGATTTAAAATGAAACAAGGGATTAAAAATGTTATAGGTGCTATCGATGGGTGTCATATTAACATTAAAACACCTGTAAAAGATGCACATGTATACTGCAACAGAATGTCCGAGTACAGCATTCTGATGCAAGCTGTATGTGACCATGAGAAACGATTTATCGTTCTGTTTTGTGGTGAGGCAGGTTCAATACATGATGCCCGTTTATTAAAACGGTCGTCCCTATATGATAAAATGTGTAAATGGATTTTTGGGACAGGACATTATACTGGCTAATATCACCCTTCAGAGACAATGGATATTAAACTCCAACAGAGAAAATGTTTAATTATCGCCATTCATCTACACGAATGATAATCGAAAATGCATTTGGTGTACTAAAAGGCAAATTCCGTCGATTGCACTTTTTTGACAACCTGTCAATAGTGTTTATTGTGGAATGTGTTGTAGCTGCATCAATTTTGATGATCATGTAGACTATGATAGTACCCACGATAATGAAAAACACGATGATGAAGACGTGGTCACCCAAATTAGTGGAATTGTACCTGCCTATTATCGACGGCAGCAAATAATGGACATGTTTCCTGATGCTTTGATTTGCAGCAGTACAGTTACTGGTATTGTTAAACATTCAAATCATTAGCGTATATGAATTGTAATTAGGATATTACCAGCTAATAACAACCCGTTTTATAGGTACACTGACTGTAATAATTTGAATAAAGTGTAATTATAGCCTGTTTACGTTTCTTATTAAAATGTCACTGCACAATACACATATAAAGTACATTGATTTGCCTTGATATATGTGGTTTGTTCATTGTTCCAAGCTGTATATATTATTTCTTTTTGATCTACCTAATATTCACCGTTTCCTAGACACTGATGCAAATGAGATAGATACATCCTATTAGTCAGAACATTTAATAATAATACATTACATTATACCCTAGATTATACTGGGAAGTTAATTGCAAGAGTTAAGAATAAGTACAAAACACATACGTTACTGTTCACATAGCTAGGTATTGAAATTTGCATTTACCAATACAATCACAAAATCACGGTATTGTTATTTGTTAATCTAGGATGGTAATATATTTACATGATCTAAAATGTTATAGCTTTAGCTCTGTGACTTTCTTAATGCTAACTGTTCCTAAATATTACACACTTTACTTTATTTCACGTTTCGCTTTCTACTTCCTATTTGTTCTAACGCAAGTTAAGGTTTGGGCCTTGGGAGCTGCGTTTTTAAAAACACTTCCAAACTTCTTAACAAATTTATTTAATTAAACAGAAATTAATGTAGAATTTTGACAAACTGGTATTAATTATTCTAAGTCGAAATAAAATGATTTAAATGAATTATTGTCAGTCGCCTAAGCAAACTGCAATGTTAAAACTGAATACTTTGACTGACTGCCGGATCTTGGGGCTCCCGGGCTATTTATGATGTCCCTACCCCCTCACATGGCTGTGGGAACTTGCAGAGCTCATTTCTGCTTATTCTTAATTCTATACTTTGTTTCAGTGTTACAATCTTATTTTCTAGGTAATTACGATATCTTAACCGTCTGTGACCTGCCACCTGCAGTATCACTATTGTCAGGAATACATTGTATTGCATCCGTTCTCACGAACTGTTAATTGTCCTTGTATTACATTGTTGCATTCTACTTTATAATTCCTTTAACAATTTCTAATAATTCCTAATTATTTCTATTTCTTTATACATACAATTGGGGGATACATAACTCGCGTTTACCCTGCGTTCTTCTAATGCCACTTTCTGTTCTTGCACTATTAATTTTTCTGCATTAAGCTGTGTCAGGCTAGCTAAGTGTACTGTATATGCAGCGGTTCTCTGTTTTAGTACTTCCTCTTTGACAGCATAGTATTTTGCTTTTATGTCCACAAATTGCATAGTTTTCGTTTTGTGTTTGCGATTTGTGGTAGATGTTGTAACAGCATTTGGGCTCTCTTGATAGTCAATGTTGTTCACTTGCACCTCCTCCATCGCAGATTTGAAAGTACTTGCGGCAATGTCAATGCTGTGAGGGCTACAGGTGTTTGGTTGATCACTTAGCAATGCATCCATTCTGTCAAAAAATAAAAATCGTATAGGTCCTCGTCCAACTTGTTTTTTATGGTCTGTCGTGTTCTTATACGTATTTACCAGGTTTTCCCATTTTTTTTCAAACGTTTTGCATCTTGACACAGGCCTAAACTTACAAGATCGTCTGCTACTTCTTGCCAAAACGACTTTTTTTCCTTGGATGATACATATTATCATATCGTAATTCCACACTCGCAATCAACGCTAAAGTGTGGTCATCATCCCAGATATATTTAACAGGAAGGGTGTTGGTTGTTTCAGCGAGAAGCGCTAGTTTGTTGTGCACATCATCATCCATAGCTTCATCCTCCTGATTTATGACCAGAAACTGGAGAATACAACTAAATTCTTTAACCAATGTCTATTATCTTCCATAAATCCAATTTGATTTTGTGGAAGCCACTGCACTGTACTATATTCTGCAATATAATTCAATACACATGATTTCATATTAAAATTATTTGTAAAACACCTACCACGATCTTTTAACATAACCTCGCCATTCTCGTTTAATATCCAACTATTATTAGGGCGTATGCAAATTGCATAAGACATGCCGCTTTCGGTAGTGAATCTATAAATAATTGAAATTCACAATTAATATAATTACTATTTACTACTATACTTCAATCAACGCTATAACGAAAGATTTTACTTAAATGTAAGACAGTTTTTAGGTACATTTACGATCAGTAAGGGGAGAAAAAAATCTGAGTTATTTGAACTACTAGGCACGTGAAAGGAACATACGAAATAACTAAGTACTGTTGGTTTTACTCCGATGTTTTCCATTCGTAGAATTAGCTGATCATATCGTGATAGTAAATCCAGAACCTCTTCATCATTTTTCATCATAAACGTAAACAATTCAGACTGCACCATATGCGCAGCTTGTTGCGTTTGCTGCTCATATATCGTATGCAATTTAACCCATATATGTCTTGCCGTATTACATTCCATAACTAAGGTCGCTGGTTTTGATTGCAACAACTTTGGTAGTTCTGTACTGACAAGAATGTTATTGTGGTTATTCACCGTGAAAAGAAAAGCCAGCTTTATTAATATACTTTAATAAATAACGAAACTTACATAATGACAGACAGTTCTCGATTAATTACAAAAAAAACATTTTTTAACAATTACCTTAGCAACATATACCTACGTCCTAGGCAAATTTTTTTAATACTACAACACTTCCCCTTAAACTAAAATTGCCCAACAAAACAAAGAAGAATCATATTTGATCAGCATCACTTACTGCCAGTTCAACCATTCCAATCAAGTTGCGTAGGAATTCAAAACGAACTCGTGGTATAGGTTTCGTTAGTATATCTGCCGCCTGTTTATTCCCAGACACATATTCAATATTAAAAGCACCATTTTGATATTGTTCGCGAACATAGTGGTAACGTATGTCGATATGTTTCGAGCGCTTATGGTATTTCGGGTTTTTAACTAGTCGGATAGCACTTACGTTGTCGATATGTAGAGTAGGAGTTTTCTTTAGGGGTGTAATTTCATTCAGTAATCGAGTCATCCAAACACATTCCTTGGCCGCTTCGCTTGCTGCCATATACTCAGCTTCAGTTGTTGATAAAGTGACTGATTGCTGACGTTTACTAATCCATGCAATAACTCCACCACTACTTTGTTAAACGCCAGATAACGATCCTCGCGTGTTCACATCATTTGCGTAGTCAGCATCGCTAAAAGTTTCCAGAAATTGGGATTGAGCATTAGCTCGGTAGAGAATACCCCATTTAGAGCTTCCTTTGATGTATTTCAAAATTCGTTTGACCATTTCCCAATGTTTTTCTTCAGCCTTGTCAAGATAGCGACTAACATACCCCATAGCAAACGCGATATCTGGTCGTGTTGCAATAGCTAAGTGCATAATGCTTCCAACAGCCTCTCGATATGGTACGTTAGCCCTCGTGTTAACCATATCTTTCGAACTTACTTCTTCCGAAAGTGAGCCTGGTTCGATTGGTGTCGATACTGGATTTGCGTGGGTCATATTAAAACGTTTTAAAATGGTGTTAGCATATAATTCGTGATCAATAAAAATGCTGCCATCGTCCAGTCGTTTAATTCGTAGATTTAAAAAGGAATCTACCGTATCCGTCGTTATTTGAAATTCAGTTGTTAGATGCTTAATGAAATCTTTTAATAATAATTCATTTGATGCAGCGACTAATCCGTCATCAACATACAGCGCCAACAATAGTCTTTCGGTTTTGGAAATGCTCTGCACGTTACAATATAAACATGGGTCAGCTGTGCTTTCTCGAAGACCAAATGATGCTAAGAACTCACTTAGTCGTCTGTTCCAGCATCTCTGCAATTGCTTCAGCCCATATAGTCCCTTGATCAGATAGCAAACCCTGTCGGTATCATCTTCGTATCCTTCAGGCTGCTGCATATAAATTTCTTCATCTAAATTGCCATAGAGAAAGGCACTTTTAACGTTAAATTTCATTAAGTGGAGTTTTTCGTTTGCTGCGATACTTAATACCGCGCGTATAGTATCAAAACGTACAACTGAACTAAACGTTTCAAAGTAATCGATACCACTGCGCTGAGAAAATCCACGAACTACTAAACGAGCTTTGTAACGCCGAATGTTACCATCTGCATTCCTTTTAACTTGATAAACCCATCGATTGGTAATTGGTTTACGTCCTTTTGGCAATTGAACTAACTTTCAAGTACCATTTCCATGTAATGAAGCCATTTCATCATCCATTGCAGCTTTCCACTAAACAGCCTGTTTTGAACTTACAGCTTCGTGGTAGCTTTCGGGTTCGTTAACCTCCAATGCCATTACTTCAATTAAGCGTTTAGGACGATTAATCAACGAACGATCACGAAGATGGTAATGACTATCGTCAACATTTGCCTGAGAATCATCTTGTTCGTTGCTATAATCTAACTCGGTTTTTGAAGGTGGAAGAATGATGGTTGATTCAATTGCATATTCTGTTCTGTTCTGTTCAAAAACAACTTCGCGACTACGTTTTATTATATTGCTTCCGCATACCCAAACTCGGTAACCATCAATGCTATCTGAATAACCGAAGAGTACAGCTTTCTGACTTTTCGCATCCCACTTTTTTCGGTTCTGATCAGGAACGCGAATGTAGCAGTTAGTACCAAAAATATGTAAATTATCAATTCGTGTTTTTTTTTCAGTAAAGACTTCATATAGAGATTTTTCAATAATGGGACTTGGACCTGCACGATTCAAAATGTAAACAGCCATATTGACTGCTTCGCCCCACAACGATTTTGGAAAGTCTTTTGCTAAAAGCATTGTAGTACTAATTCAACAACTGTTCGATTCGTACGTTCGGTGCTTCCGTTTTGTTGTGGTGTGTAAGGATTTGCTGGTACAAATTTTATACCACTATCTGCTAATAGGCCTTTTACTTTAAAATTATCAAACTTTGAGCCACCATCGCTCATGATCATTTTGATGCTTTTTCCGAATTGTTTTTTTACAAAATTTATGCATTCAACAACTTTATTAAAACCATCCGTTCTTTTTTTAAGGAAATAAACCTGCCGAAAACGTGAGTAATCATCAGTGAAGCAAATGAAATATTTTGAACCACTAATTGAAGTTTTTTCCATTGGTCCGCATAGGTCAACGTGAAGTATTTCACCAACAGCAGTTGCCCGTTGCATCCATGATTTAAAGGTTAATCGATGCTGCTTTCCCTCAATACATGCTTCACAAAATTCTTCATCGTCTTTAACGTGTATGACGTATCTATCAAGAACCCTTTTAACGTGACGTTTATTTTGATGTGCAAGACGTTCGTGCCAAATTTGTAACCTAATTTGTTCTGTCAAATTAGCTTCAATTTTATTCATTATGCTTATTTTAATAAGCATCTTAAACAGACGACCAGAACGTACGGCAATCGCGCGCGTTACGTTGTCTTTTACAAATATACACTGGGTTTTTGTGGATTTCAACTCCCTGCCTTTGTCTAGAGCCGTATTTACCGAAAATAAATTACGGCGAAGATCGGGAACGTATAGAACATCGTCCATATGACAATTACGCCATTCCCCGTTGACATTCGCCGTAAAGTATATACGCCCTTTTCCAAGTTCCTGCATAGTTGTATTGTTGCCCATTCGTATATATATTGACCATGGAAATCTCGAAAATGCTGTAAACCAGTTAGAGCACTTTGTCATGTGATCTGTTGCTCCAGAATCAAGTATCCAAGAATCGTCGTCTAATTCGTTATTCATTACCTCACTGACAAATGCATCTGTTCGATTATCCATTTTTTTGATCGTACTTGCTTCCTTGTTTACCTTTTTGCCAGACTTCCATGCATGCGTTGGACAATTTTTGCGTATATGACCGAATTTATTGCAACCAAACCATTTAACATTTTTCTTGAAAGATCTTGATTGATATGCTCTGCCTTTTGCTTTAGTTTTTGCCTTCGTTTTTGTGTTGCCCTTATTATCGTTTACATTTTTAACGGTTGTATTCGCCATAAGTGCAACTATATCATCTCGTTGACTAATCCTAGATTTACGTCGTTGTTCATCTATTGATAAAATGTTGCGCAGATTATTGTAGGTTTGTTGCTCCGTTGAGCGAGTCCAGAACGCTTGTCTAAGTGATTCATAGGTATCTGGCAAAACATCGAGAATCTGTTGGTTTTACTCCGATGTTTTCCATTCGTAGAATTAGCTGATCATATTGTGATAGTAAATCCAGAACCTCTTCATCATTTTTCATCATAAACGTAAAGAATTCAGACTGCACCATATGCGCAGCTTGTTGCGTTTGCTGCTCAAATATCGTATGCAATTTAACCCATATATCTCTTGCCGTATTACATTCCATAACTAAGGTCGCTGGTTTTATTCTAACATTCTTGTCAGTACAGAAATAGTAAGGTTGTTTCTTCTATTCCATTTTTCAACCTCCTTATTAAACATTATTTTTTGTTGATCCGTTGGTTCAGCAACCGTTTGTTCAGTTTTTACATAAACACCGATACATACTTCATATGCTCAATCGTGAGCAAGTAAAGCACCTCTTACTTTAAATTTACAGAGTAACCATAGTTGTCTGCACCTCGAAACCGTTGATCATTATTAGTCGTTGCAATTATCTCCATCGTATATACAAATTGTTAAATTCTTCGTTTAAAATCAAAAAAATTAATTTTTGTTTTTTTGTGTTCGTTATTTTCGTTATGATAGGTTTAACCACGCTCTGCTACCATGTTGTGGTTATTCCCCGTAAAAAGAAAACCCAGCTTTATTAATATACTTGTTCCGTAACCGTAACTACACCACATGTCAAATCAAGGTTAGGTATCCTATCATTTATACTACAAAACAATCTGTTATAATTATTATCTGATTATCCATTATTTTGCTGGTCATTTAGACTGTTAACTTTTCATTCAATCATCATACACAAGTCAACACCAAGCCTAGCTTGTTTTCAAATTCGCATGCTACAACTTGGTATTTCATTATCTATACTTTTCAACCCCTAAACAACAACGCGTGTTTTCAAATACGCACGCGCCAAAACTTTAATAAATAACGAAACTTACATAATGATAGACAGTTCTCGATTAATTACAAAAAAAAATTTCTAACAATTATCTTGGCAACATATACCTACGTCCTAGGCAAATTTTTTTAATACTACAACAAGTACAACCTAGGTTAGGTAAGAATATCTCAGTAAGATGGTGAAAGGAAAGCGCCTACTATCATGATACCGGTATTAGTTGCCGCCTTTATGCAAAAGTATCTTTGTGAACTGTCCTTTTGCACCATAGTGAAGTGTATTTTATTCATAGGGTAGTATTGCAAAACCTATGTACATTTAATTAGCTAGGTGTTCACTTACGATGCTTTTGCACAACACAGATTTTTACTATAGGTATCAAAAACTTCTAATATCAGAAAATTGATATAATGTTACTTAAGATACTTTTGCACTGAATCGTCGAAATGCACTAGAATGTGTGTCTAGGCTTTGAGCAAAGTTTGTACTATTGTATGAAAGTTGAGACTCGCCAACATTATTCCGAAAACTATTAGGTTAAGTTTAAAAAGTGAGATATATCTGAAAAGAAAATTTAATTAGCTTTAATATGATGCACCACTTGACCCCGCTTGTAATTTAATATTTTGGGGTTGATTTTTGCACCCTTAAAGAGTCGAAGTGGGGAGTTAAAAACGTGCACAAAAAATTTTCCCCTTGTAAACAAACTTTAGGTGTTTAAGTAATTTTTCTAAAAGTAATGTAAGTGGCAAAAATATGCGTGCTTTGTTTTCGATGGACCGTTGTACAATAACCTACCACTAGATTTTATAAATCAACTCCTAAATACTAGACTTTTCACTTTCCCAAAAGCACAGTAGTAAAAATGAGAGATACCACAATTTCATTACAAACATAACACGATATTATGAAGCTGAATGCTCAACAGGTGTTAGAGGGGTAAATCAAGAATGAAATCTGAAAATATATATACACTACTTTATCAAACGGATCATCAGCCAAGGCTTAAAACTTAAAAGCTGCCTGTTCGTTCTATTGTATATCCGATACTTCATTGACAATAGCAATTACAAAGGTACAATAGAAGGAACTTGTAAGGTATGATATGGAGATTGAATATCAGGCCACTTGTATCACAATATGTTACATAATAGAACTAGAGGGAGCTTATCATGATCGTCCTGGAAACCACAGCTCCCACGCAAAGGGATCAAACGTGATCCCTTTGTTGAATGTTTATGTTGAACTGTTGCAGTAAAAAATGCGCGTATAAAAGAATTTATAATATTTCGAAAGCGTTGTTTTATGTACGTTCAGTAGTGTTATGAAGTGTCAACTCTAGATTTAATACTTTGTTTTAAAAATGCGTGATTGTTTCGATTTAGTAAATTATAAGTAAAATCGTATGCACATTTTGTGCTGATTACTTGGATATTCTATACATTTAAAACACGAAGCCGTTTCTTGTAACACTTAGTTTGGGAAAAAAACAACGGATTTTATCATTCGAGTACCACAATAAAGCTTATTATTCGTAGATGTGTCCGTAGGAGGTTTTTTTTTACAAAAGCGTAATATTATTGGTGAAAACGACGTTTGAAGTTGTCATTATATTAAACGTAGTTGTTTATATTAAACATACAGAGCGAATGCTACCGATTTGAAACGAAGTTTGACGAAGTATACTGTTAATCGGAAGGGCGAATGTGCGAAGCGCGTGTATGAACAGAAAACACGTTGTGTATACGATCAATTGAGATTCAGGTATTTATTGCATCGAAGTTTATTTCTTTCCTGTGTGCATTGCTTCATATAGCTGTTCTATAGATTCCTATATATGGGTTCTATAACTGTATTGTGTTTCTCTTGAGGTTATTACATTCAGGATTTATCTTATCTTTATTCTATCTTATGACTTCCACGAATTTTAAACTCGCTTTATGTTTTATTTTAGTATTTTAGCATTTTAAAAATGATATCTGATAATTTAAACTTAATAAATTCACTTTTTCCATAAAACTTTGAACATGATTCTTTTATTAATTGCAAAATAAAAATCTTCTAGAATATGTCCATGAAATGACGCGTATTTTATACACAACTAAGTACTTCTCTAAGTACCATACTTCCACAATTAGATGTAAATGAAACTCTTTTAATTGTTCAAATAATTTTTTTTTAATGCACTCGTTTGTGCATAATACATACCGTTATTCATTACGGTTTTTTATGCATTTATACTTTTTATACTAGCACTTCAAAAATAAGTTTTCTATTCTAATAAATCTCTACATAATTGGGCTTTTTCCTGAATTTTCTCGAATCTTCTCAGGTTTATGACGTTGGATGTTTATGAGATTATTCAGTATGACCTCTTCATGACCTCTAACCACATCAATGTATATAAAAGAACGTGATAAGAGGTCACGAGAGGTCACTGAAATCCAAATTCCACAAATAAATTCTACTAAAGATATAACATAATCCGGAAAAACGGAAATGTCCGTAAATTCATGGTTACGCCCTGTATAATACAAGCGTACCTTTATTCATTGATGTAGAATGCAAAAACCCAAATTAGGAGTGTACAAATAATCACCCTGTATGATATAAGCATATTGTAAATAAATAGCAAGTAACGTAAGTTGTATATGTAAAGTGTAAGATACCGTAAAGCGCATTTAAATGCGAACGTATAAATCGATCATTTCAAGATAAATTCAAAGCCATTTATGTTTTTTTAATTATCAATACACTTTTGATAAAAATGCATTTGATTTGCTGTATATAGCATAAAAGAGTACAGTTTTACGCATTTAATTTGAGAAACTACAATCAGCTAGTATTTAAAAACCTCAAAATTAATAAATAATTTTGTGTACTGAAACGAAAGCAAATGTTTCTATAAAGCGGAACCCCATTAGCATTAAAAACCAGTTAAAGTTTAAATTAATTACTTCATGAATATTTCAATTTATTCTAAATAAAGAATTCTTTAGAATATAAAAAGATGAGTCATTGGTACTTAAAAATACGTCAAATTTAAATAACTCATTAATAAGTAAACATTTTATTATTAAAAGCAGCTTTAACATTGAAAATAAACCGTAAAATTCGATAAATAATCGATTGTCTTTTGCATTAGTAAGCGGCGCAGCAAAATAATATATGTGGGACAAGACCGAATAACACACGTGACAGATAACTAGAACGGTAATTAGTCATAAAACCCGACGATTTTAGACGCTAATTGGGTTATCCGAGAACCTTACATCATTATGTTCTTCACTATTCGAATAAGCTTCTGGAAACAGATAAATTTGTATATAACAAAAGCGTTTATTTTATGGGGGATTCATTGATTAGATTTCATCCATGCAAGCACAAAATGTTATTTTAACCGCAAGCTGTTGCTATAGTATTTGAGTATGTAGTAAACATCCTGTAACTTATAAAGGAAAATGGAATTTATTAATTACGATAAAAAGGCAAAATTCCTCAATTTAAAACTGTTTTAGTAGAATAATCGAAGGGAAGATTTAACCAAAAAATGTACTTTGGTAATTGCTGTTTGAAATGAGAATTTTTTTAAGGAGAATCCTGCAAGCTGATTTAGATATCAATTTAAAATAAGAAGATTTTTAATTAAGAGCTTTTTTGTGGATTCTGTAAGTATCACTTTTAGATTTATTTTTAACTGATATTAGAGAATTTGGATCTACTTTAAGATAGTCCTAATAATTTTTTTTTGTTTTGGGAATTTTATTACCAGGAGTTTGTGCTCAGAGTTCGAAATAATCTGACCTTTTAATAGATTATATGTCAACATTTTTTTATGGCCAAAACAAATCTTACAAGCGTAGAAATAATTTATTACCAGGTAAACGATTCTTAAAAGAATAAGTTTAATTCTGTAAATTTAAAATAAGGTAAGAAACAATTTTTTTACCAAGTACTTCTTAGAAATTATTTTATGTTTGAAAGAACCGATATTGTAAATGCTTTTGTATCAAAAAAAAATAATTCATATTATATAAATGCTTTGTAATATTGCTGCGATTTATTTCATTTTGAAAACTCCGTAAATTCTATTGAGCTAGCCAGGCAAAGTTAAAAAAAGGAAGGTAAGTGAACAATCTCAAGTTTAAAAAATTACAGTATCTGTTTCATATCACGCTTTTAGTAACCCTCTGATCAACGCCCCAAAGTAAGGCCTTGTCACAGCACTGTGTTAGTGGCACCACAACGTGCGGCATTACCACATTACTTTTTCAGTGACGCTCACAAAGCGGCCATTTTCATAGCACTCTTTTAGTGGCTCACAACGCGTGGCCATTTCCAAGCACTCTTTTAGCAACGCCCCAAAGAGGCGTTGTAACATCTATATATATATATATATATATATATATATATATATATTGTTGTGGATTCAAAGGGGTAAATAGGTATATACAATAAAATTTCAGCAACTATGTATATAGAAAAAAGCAACTTATTTACGCGCCAAATTAATTTAATTCATTTAGTAAAAACGGACGAGTATTAAGGTATTTTTATATTTAATAATTGGAATGTTAGAATTACATGAAGAAAGAAAGCTTCAAAGCATATAGAAGTTCAAGGATTCGCATAAGTAATTATTTATTTTAATCAAACGCACGAAAGCAAAAGGGAGCGTGCTTGTATAAGAAAATCAATAATTTCTAACGCAAATATATTCGTTTTAAAAGCCAACGCTCAATTTTATCAAATACAGAGAAGCAAAAAATCAAAGAATTGTTATTTTCAAACGGGCAATAATTAACAGAAACACCTACTTGTTAAATGTTACGTTCGAAGAATTTGAACGTACGTTAATATAAGATTTCATAAAAATTGTATGCAACCGTCAATTTGTACAAACAGCTAGGGTAACAAACATTTTAAGGAGCGAGTGAAATGAACAATTGGTAATATACAACAGATAGAGACAAATATAGAGCAGCGTTGGATTGAAAGTCACGTAAGACATACACGTGGAGTTGATGTAAGACGTCGACGATATCGATTTTCTGTAACTCAAGTGGGGTTTGGAAGGAGACAGAAAACTTTGTCATTGGTTGAAAGCCAACAGTTTTTGAAACGAACGCACACGCGAAGGTAGAAAACGAAGTCGATATAAGCAAGCACGTACGACGGGAAAAATTTTCCGAATTTAGCGACGGTTACGCTCAAAATTTTTAGAAACCGCTTTAGAAAATAAGCTTTTCGAATGAAACGGGTCTAGTAGGGGGTTGGAATAAGGATATAAATACCCAAGCAAAGTTATTAAAGCTCTTCTCTTCTCTTTTACTACGATCAAGTGCTGAATACTGATTCAGACCACCATAATAATAAAGCTTTTGATAGTAGTTTGTGTGTCTAGTAAAGTTACCTTTAATATGGTAGTTGTAAGTATAAAACTGTAGTAGCGGATCTCGTGTTATTAACGTGATGTACGAGTTAGTGCGCATTTAAATAAAAGGTCCGGCTACTACGACAAAAAATTAGTAAATTGATGCATGATATATGGGGGTAAGCAGCACTGGTAATTAAGATTGTATGCATGATATATGGGTATGGAATGGTACTGTGAGACAAAGCGAATAGCTTGCAGAGATGTCAGATGGTAGATGCTTGTGGATCCGCAAGCAGCATAGTAAATGGAAACAACGCCGAAAAGTTTCTGGTAATCATCTCCTACGGGAATGAAGAATGAAGAATTTTCCAGGTAATTACTTTGAAATTTCTTTGTTATATAAACATTTGTGGAATTTTTGTGTTGTGTGGTTGACTTTTTGGTGCCATATTTATTGTTGTAGAAACTTGTTTTCAAAGATACATGTACTGGACAATTTACTAATTTTGAGTATTGAAAAGGGGTGTATTTAGAATATATCAAAATTTTATTCAGGAAATAAATTGAGTTGTAAAGGGTAAACGGGTCTATAAATTTGTTTTAATTAATGCAAGGTTTTAAAAAGCATATACAAACAAAATTGGGTTATAATGAGCTCACAATACTCCAGTGTGAAGTCAATTTAGGGTTACATGTGGAGCGCATCTACTCATATCTAATCGAATTTGTTTAAAATCATGTTAAAAATCAAGGAATTTAAAACATACAATATATTGAGCTGATAATTATTGTATCAAACTGTTTGGAAACATGTGTAAATATATTTTATCTGTTAATAGGTGTAAATAATAGGTTGTATGGTTGTTGTATTATTTGGTAATTTTATTTGATGGCGTGTGAGTATGAAAGAGGTATGAAAGTAAAATTAGGTATTCAAGAAGAGGCCGATTGCTGAGCTAGCCAGGGAAGCAGAAGAAATTTGAAGGCATCCTTAATATAGGGGTAAGAAACTTTAAAATGTTTGAATTTTTTTGAAATTTTATGTTGGTCCAAAGAGGGGCACGAATTTTATTGAGAGTCCACGGCAATTTTATAGCGGCCCAACGCTGGGGCTCGAATGATATTTAGGAGGAGGCTTGAATGTTCCAGAGATTGTATTGAGAGTCCACGGCAAAATATATATATATATATATATATATATATATATATATATAATTAGTATTATTTCTCGAACGAAAGTAGGTAAACAACTGATTTAATTGAAATCTTGGGATACACTAGTTCTACCAGATAAAACTACAGCGTCAAATTGTAATTTTTATTCAACGTTTCGGCATTGACTTTATGCCTTCTTCATAGACTGAAAAATTTAATAAAGATTATTACAATTACATTAAAACAGTATAGCTATGTACTTACATAAATTACTATGACTTAAACCTGATTTAAACTTAACAAACAATACTTATTTATGACATGCAACTTGGTTAAATTTTTAAAAAGTAATTACGGCAACACATTTAAAATGTAACATAGTCAATTGGATAAAATAAATAAATAAATAAATAAATAAATAAATTAACATTTAATAACATGCATTTAAACCTAATCATACGACGCAACAAGCATAACTAAACTAATCCTATTTAATACTCGATCATGTTGTCAATTAAACTATTAAGATACAGGTTGTAGATTATGACTTACTATAATCACCAGGTGACAACATGATCGAGTATTAAATAGAATTAGTTTGTTATGCTTGTTGCGTCGTATGATTAGGTTTAAATGCATGTTATTAAATGTTAATTTATTTATTTATTTATTTATTTATTTATTTTATCCAATTGACTATGTTACATTTTAATTGTGTTGCCGTAATTACTTTTTAAAAATTTAACCAAGTTGCATGTCATGAATAAGTGTTGTTTGTTAAGTTTAAATCAGGTTTAACTCATAGTAATTTATGTAAGTACGTAGCTATACTGTTTTAATGTAATTGTAATAATCTTTATTAAAATTTTTCAGTCTATGAAGAAGGCATAAAGTCAATGCCGAAACGTTGAATAAAAATTACAATTTGACGCTATAGTTTTATCTGGTAGAACGAGTGTATCCCAAGATTTCAATTAAATCAGTTGTTTATATATATATTCTTATGCTGCCCCCACACTCTTTTTGTTGCGCGCCTTTTCTTATTAATTTAATAATTTTATACGATGTGCAAATACCTATTTCACGCCACGTATTTTAGCAACGTTTGGTTGGTTAATTAAATCAAAATTGTTTTTAATATGCCTCGACTATATGAACTCTTTCTTCTCAGGGTATCCACCTACTTACCGTGGGTTCAGTGGTAAGTAGATGTGCAATGCCCAACCAAACTGCACTATCTTTTGTTTTAGTACCTTTTTTAGAATTTACTTTTGTATATGCCAAATTTTATATGATCCACGTAGCCTTGTGCCAAAATCATTAATACCACAAAATTTAAGACTTTTACGTTATAATACACCGTACTCACCTGGATTATACGTCGTTAACGGCCTCTCTTAATGCTGGCTCAAAATCCTTTTCGCCGTATGCGCCTTCACAAGGTTTCACTATCACTTTGAACTGCCGTCTAGCCTCCAGGTACCTTCTCTTTAATTTTGTTGCGCCCGAATCTAAAATAAATATAACCCGAATTTAGAATTTAGAATACCCTTTTTATCTACTTCCCCTGCGCTAATTCTTCCTTGGTAATTTCTTCTTTGACTTGTACACTTCTACTTGCTACTCTTACGCTGCCTTCTAATTTTGCTCCTCCCGTTCTAAAATCAATCCAAATCTATCCTCGTTCCTATTAACCATTCAATCCAAATCTATCCTCGTTCCTGTTTACCACTCAATCCAAATCTATCTTCGTTCCTATTTACCGCTCAATGTCCCGCTACACATAAATCCATATCCAAATCAATCCTTATATTCTTCACTCTTATGTTTCTCACTCGATGCCTTCTACCTATATAATCTCGTTCCAAATCAAACTTATCTTCCGCCGGTTCGCTGTCGCACTAATTCCAATATTTACTTTTATTCGTCGCCGCTATTAATTCTTTATACACTGAAGCTTCTCTTTACTCGTCTTTTATAAATCAAACTCTTGCAATTCAAACACATTTATTCAATCTTCCAAAAATATTTATACAATTTAGCGCAGTTTCATAAACACGTCTTTACACAAAATAATTCGAAATCAACTCTCTTTGTTTACTATCCTAGGTAATAATTACAACATTTTCTGCCTACTCTATTACATATTATATCAAATAAAACATCCAATAACATTTTATCACTGAGTCCGTGTCACAAATACCTTAAATTTTGTCTCTTGCGCTTTCCTACTTTATACATAATATTCTATCATTGGTCCTAAATGTTTCACAACCCTTCAATCACATTTGACACTGCTATTACTTATAGTTTTGAGATTACATGTTTGTCCAAAAGTTGATTCTAGTAAAATAAAAGCCAAAATAATTCATATATGAACCTGGATCTACGCTGTTAATAGTGGACATCCATAGACGCATCCGGTTTTCGGTTGGCAAATGTACGTTCAATGGCCTATTAAATTATAACTCAGTATAAAACCTTGAGTACAGTGTATGTTATCACGTCATCAAGTCATTATAATTTACGTCTTGGCATTTACATTTCAACTAACATTTTAAATACTTTAACGTATGTAAAGTATGGCAAACATACATTTTAAAATTACGGGATCTGATATATGGATTATTTTATTTGGCATACACTACCTTCTACACAAAACCACCCTTAGAACCCTTGTGGCTCCTAGTGACATTACACTGGCCCCACTGGTTTTGAATAAAAGTGGAAATTTCGTCTGTTTTTATACTCTTTTCTTGGTGTGCATAATTTCTAGTTTTTATTTAAAACCACTCCCCGCATTTATACATATTAATTATTCAACCCCTACTTTCATTTCTCTCACGTCTGTCTAACTACGCTATATACTAACCTACACTATAAAATAAAACAAAATTAAACTTTCCGTCGCATGAACTCTCATCTTACTAAACCCTCTTCTTGTACAATTTTATATGGATATAAATTTTCTAAGTGAAAACGCCCACGATATTCCCCTGTCATAGTATCTAATTCAAACGTATTTCCTTCAGCAAAAATACGCGTGATTTTGTACGGCCCTTCGTAAGGAAACAACAACTTCGCGCAAATGTTTCTGTCGCGGTTTGAAACCCTTAATCTTTTTACAACCACCATATCTCCTATTTCAAAAATCGTCCTTTTTTTAATCCTAATACACCTTCGCTCGATGTCCCTACGCTGCATCCTTTCGATTCTACGCCTAACACTACCCAACAACTCTGTGATGTCTTGCACCTCAACTTCTTCCCTCCAAGGCCTAGCTGGTATAATCTTCCTAATCAATGTTATCGGACATGTTTTTGTAACAGAACTCGGTACGCAATTCATAAAATTTTCAATCTGTGGCAGATATCTAATCCATCTATCGTGGTGCTCTTGAGTCGCCAACCGTAGATATTTTATTACCTCTCGTATATAACGTTCGCATGGATTTGCTTTCGGATGCCGTATACTGCTAAATGATACCTTAATGTGCGCTCTATTTAACCCGTTTCTGAATCTTTGGTTGTTGAAATACGTCGCGTTGTCTACCAAAATCCTTTCCATTTTCCCGACCTGGCTTCCAAATTCTCTAATCGACTGTAAAGCATGCACCGTGTTACTTCGTCTTGCCGGAAATAATTTGACAAATTTCGAAAAAACGTCCACCATTACCAATATGTGCCGATACCCCTGTTCACTAGTAATTAGGTTGCTCAAGTAATCAATAGCTACCAATTCTAACGGTCCGCTCACGCTCACATTCATCGGTATGTTCTGCAACACCACGTTCTTGTCTTTCCCTAAAATACAAATCTTACACCGATTAATCCGTTCTTTAACCACCGTGATATCGTTTCTTGCATAAAACGCCTCTCTAAATACCAAAAATGTTTTTCTAATGCCTATATGTCCAAATTTTAAATGAATTTCGTCTATAATTTCCACAGCCGCGTCTCTGGATACCACTAACAGCTCTGCATCACCTATCCTTTTTACCACAAACTGCCCTACAATGGTAAATCCACGGTACTCTTCTACATTTTCCCTTGTTAATTTCTCGCGTATCGAGCTCACCTCACTGTGCCTCTGCGTCTCCATAAGCTTGGCGTTTGTCCACCGACCAACATCCCTGAACTCCTGCAAAGCAACTAAACAATCCTTTACGTCATCTTTATTCGCCTCTACCTGCGGTCTGCTTAGAAAATCCGCCGTCACATTCTCCTTTCCTGGTTTATGTTTAATTTCAAAATCGTACTCTTGTAATACTAGTGCCCACCTGTACAACCTACTGTTTAAAAACTCCTTTTTCTTCATGAATGTTACCACCGTGTTGTCGGATTCTATCAAAAATTTCTTTCCTAGCAGATAAAAACGTAACTTTTTCACTGCATATACTATCGCCAACATCTCCTTCTCTGCCGTCGCATACCTGGTTTCGCAGTCTTTTAACACCCTTGAAATAAATACAAGTGGTACCTCAGCTCCGTCCTGGATCTGCACCAACTCAGCCCCAATCGCATATTTCGACGCATCCGTCCTCAAAATAAATTCGTCCTTGAAATTTGGATATTTTAACGACAACTCTTCATAAAACGCACGTTTTAAATCTTGAAACGCCTTCTCCCGTTCAGCAGTCCATTTCCATCTTTCGTTTCTCCTTAAGAAACTCAACAACGGCACACACAACTCAGAATATCTCGGTATAAACCGTTTATAATAATTTAAAACCCCTAAAAATCTTCGCAATCCTCTTACATTCTTTGGTTGAGCAATATTTTTCAACTCTTCCAACCTTTTATTACAAATTTTCATACCATGTTCACTAATTTCGAATCCTAAATACGTGACCTTGCTCTTAAACAATTCGCATTTTTCCACGTTCAACTTCAATCCCCCTTCGTCCAGTCTTTGGATCACCTTTTCTAAATGCTCCATGTGTTCTTGCTCGTTCCTTGAAAAAATCAATAAATCATCCACATAGTGCGAACAAAAACATTCATACTCGTTGAACAGCTTCTGCATGGCCCTTACAAGTGCTGCTGAAGAACTACTTAAACCAAATGGAACTACAGAAAACATATAAATCTCCCCTTCAATACTAAACCCCGTAAACTTCTTACTATCTTCATGCAACGGAATCAACCAAAATGAATTTTTTAAATCTAACTTGCTAAAAATCTTCATCTCATACACCTTATATAACAAATTATCCAACCCTTGTGGTTGTTCGTACTGCGCTTTTGTAAGCGAATTCAACTTCCTCGCATCCAAACAAATTCTTATATCCCTTTTATTGGGTTTAGGTACAATAACTACCGGGTTCACATATGGAGTTTTCGCTGGTTCGATGATTCCTTCTTTTAACATTTTACTAATCTCGGCTTTAACCCTATTTCAAATTGCAAACGCAATTGGATACACCTTGGTATTAAACCCACTATCTTCCGTGACCTCTAACTTATGCGTATATCGCTTTGCAAATCTCGGCTCTTCATTAAACAATCCTATAAATCTATTAAATAAATCCTCTAGCTTCGCTTTAATATCAATACTCACTTTTCCTATCTGTTCATCATCAATTATTCTCGCAAACATATTACATAATCTCACTTCAACCTGTCTATAATTACTTTCCCTATTCATTCCTAATCCTGACTTATCTATATCATTTCCATTCCTATATTCCGAACTAACCGTAGGCACCACCCATAACTTATCTTTATCAAATATCCGAATCGACCTATCATTTCCATCTATATTCAATCCAAAATCCTCTATAAAATCCATTCCTAATATAAAATCTAGCTGCAACCCCTTTGTAATCAAGAACTCTGCATCTCCTGCCTTTTTATTCCCTACAAATATCGGTACACGGATAACCCTATAAATCGTCGTTAGCTTTTTGTTCATTTCCGACCATAAATTAACCCCATCAATTGTTTCTATTCGTCCTTTTAAAAATTCTGCATGTTTTATCACCACATTTTCATCTACCAGCGACAACTGCGAACCACTATCAACTAAAGCAACATATAAACAATCTCTTACCCTAATATTAATAAACAACAAGTTCTTTTTATTAAATGTATAATTATTTAACAACAAATCTCTTAAACTATAACATACGTCTATATTCAACCCTAAAGATTCGGTCTTCCAAAAATTGACGTTTTTTTTTGTACTGTAGGTGCCTCGTGTATTTGTGCCACCTCGATCTTGTCCATGTTCTTTGTATTCGAGCTTGTCGTCATATGTTGGACGTTTACGTCCCTGTCCGTCCGGCTGTATTCGTTACGCGTTCCGCCTCCCGTAATACGGCCGTCATCCTCGTCGTTGCCGTGCTGGCACCTATTTTGTCCTTGGTATTCGTTCACCCGGTGTTCCCTATTGTAATATTGTCGTCGGTTTCCGTCGTGTCCCCAATGATTACGCTGTCCGTGGTTGAAAACGTCCTGTCGGTAGCTAGGTCTGTGTTCGTGGTATGCATGTCGTCGGTTTTCGTCTCTATAACCCCGATTTTGCTCCCAATAATTTGCGCGCGTCTTTGCCTCCAGTGCCGTCGCTAAGTCGAAATTCCGCATCACTCCTAAAAACTCCCGCAGTGTCTTTACGTTTTGTACTACAACCATCTTTGTCACTTCTGGTTCCATGTGTCCCGCAAGTAGTAACACTATGTCGTCCTCGCCCAATTTTGGTGTCAGATGTTGTGCCTGGTTATATTTGTCGATCGCGTATTCTTCGCGAGATCCGTGTGTCCTACTGTAATGTCCCGTGATTAAATTTGTCCGTATGTCTGTCTGGTGTGTGTTACTCCAGAACTGTTCGATGAATAGTCGTCGAAATTCAGCGTATGTGTCGTACTGTCTGCGTATAATGTTGTGCCATTTTTCTGCGTTACCTGTCAAAGTTGCCCCAACGATCTGTAGTTTCGTCCTTTCATTCTCGGTCTCCACGATTTCGTCCAGTCTGTCCAAATATCCCATCGGTTGTTCCGTCCGTCGTCCTTCAAATTTTGGTAACGCGTCCCGGTTCAATTTTATATGCTGTCCGTAGTCTAGTCCTCCGCGCCTCCTTTCTAGGTCGTCTAATTTGTCATGTATTTGTCTTACTTCATTTCCGACCCTGTTTTCTAATATCGTCGCGTTGTCTATTAGTTTTGCGTCCAGTTGTGTCCTAACGTTCACATTTTCGTTCTGTAGTGTCTCTAACGTCTGTCCTAAATTTCTGTAATTTGTCGTATGCCTTTTGTCACATGTCTGTATTTCATTGTTTACCGTCGAAAATCCGCTGATCATCGTCTCCTCGACTGTCTCCACGCGTGTCTTTATTTCCGATCGTAGGTCCGTCCTTGTTGCGTTGAAGTCTCCCTGAAATTGTACCCGTGTGTTTTCTAGCTTGTCGTCAACTCGGTCTACCTTTTCTTGTACTTCTGTCTTTAGTTCGTCCCTTACGTTTTGTATCGACGTGAGTAGATAGTCCTGTGTGTAGTCTAATTTTGTCGTCAGTTCGGCGTGCGCCGTCCTAAACTCATTCCTTAGTTCGGTGTGTGACTCTGTAATCTTGTCGGTTAAATTCGTATGTGAATCTACAATTTTGTCAGTTAAATTCGTATGTGAATCTACAATTTTTTTAGTTAGTTCAGTTTTTAATTCTGTGTGTGATGTCTTAAACTCCATTTTTAGTTCCGTCGCCATTTTGTTAGTTAAATCCGTATTTGACTCTACAATTTTGTTTGTAACTTCCGTTTTAAATTCGTCTTTCCAACTCATCAGGAATCGTATTATATCCTGGTTTCCGGCGGTTTCTGTTACCTTGACCTCATGTACCGTAGCTTGGTCCGTTTCCATTACAATATATATATATATATATATATATATATATATATATTATATGTATACAGCACGCACACGCGCACGAATACGCACACGCATACGCAGCACACGCTAACGCACGCGCACACGCACAAGTACGCGCACGCACAAGCATGCACGCACGCACACGTACACGTACATGCACCCGCACACACACACACGTCGCACGTATGTGGTGTACGTGAAATATTGCATACATTAATAACGTTGAATTGTTTTTATATGGGTAAAGTTTTTATTATTGCATGTATAAACTTATCTTTGTTGTCACTGCAAAATTGTTTGGACCATTGCATAGCAATGTATACATAGATTTGTAGAAATATAAAATTTGAATATTATTTAGACTAAAAGTCGACTACTTTCCAGCTTATTAGTTTTATATCGTTGTTTTTGCGATTTCCTTTTTTTTTATTATGTTATGTATATATGCATATATATATATATATATATATATATATATAAATATATTTGTATTGTTATGATAATAGGGTTATTTTAGGTCAGATATGGTCACAAGGGAGGAATGCTTCGTGTAAATATTATAAACATCACGAAAATCAAACTTTTAAATTATAAAATGTACATAATTCATTCGTTATGCAAAAGCAAATACAATTCATCCTGTATAAAATCAATAACAAGCTACAATTAATCAAAGGAAGCTGATTCAGTAATAACTTTACTACATTCACGAGAATTAATAATTGCTGTAGCAATCCAATCATTTTAGAACATTTAAGACATTTTTAAGCTTAAAATCAAATGCAGTTTTAACATATTTTAAGAAAAATAATCGTGAAATTAAATTTCTTTCTAAACGCTGTTGCGTAAATAAACGCATATAATTTATACCAGTATGTATAGGCAAACATTTAGAAACAAGCATATTAGATAAAGTATGAATATTAGAGGCGATGAGATACAAGCAATTTACGACGTTCACGAAATACCATTCGTTAAACAAATCCCGTTAGAAACTTCAGTAATACCTGCGGTTTGGAAAGTATAGAAAGTGCCACACTTAACAAAACAAGAATATGTAATTAAAGTATAAAAATTAAAATTCTGATATACGTACAGTTTGAAACGTGCACGGAAGACCATTTGTAATTTAAATAATTTATATATTTTGACCCGTTAAAATCCAACACCTTGCAAATAACCATTGAAACGCTTCCTTCACGAACAAAAGATTGATAGCGGACTGGCAACCAATGAGAACGCGTGGAACATTTGAGAAGGAATTTGTCTATAAAACTAACCAAAGCAGATAAAGGATGGTCATTCCATAACCGACGCGCCGACTGTGATATTTAAAAGAAGATTATTAAGTAAATAAAATTTAGTGAAAGTTATAAGTTGAAGAAATTGAAATATAATATAAATTAATAATTTCAAGTAATAAATAATAAAGTGCGCCATGAAATAAGTGTGTATAAAATTTTGCCTCTGAGATAAACGTAAGTCTCGAATTATTTAATAAATAAAATCTTTACAATTTACTAATTTAAGGCACTGGATCATGACATTAATAATAAATTAGATCACGACATCAATAATAAACTTGATCACGACATTAATAATTAATTCACTACAAAACGAGATTAATAATATACTAGAAAACGACGTTAATACACTTGATTACTGGGTTAACACACTAGAGCACGACTTTAATATTCCAAGTAAAACTCTAAGGTACTGGGTCAACACGCTAAGCTGATGGTTAACAAACGACCGATTTGGACCAGGAAGCTTTAGCAAGAAAAACAAGAGGAATATAAAGTCAGAACTATCTTTTCAATTTATAGTATGTTACATTAATAATTTTAAATAATTTGTGTATTCGGAGGCAAGATCTAAAAAGTTGCATGTGATTAATATTTTGTGTAAAAGGTCAACAAAAATTTGGTTGGTACGTAAAAGTATGCTTAATAAAAGGGTTATTTCTTTGAACGTTCAACGAAACTATTCGTAGTAAAAATGCAATTTTTTGTGCTGACTTTAATTACTATAAAAAGGTGTAAAAAGCTATAATATTAGAAAAGAGCTAATTTGATAGCAATATTTATTTAAATTTGATTTAAAAATTCTATAAAAAGCAAATGATATTAAAAAGGCTCGGATTTGTAAATTGTAATCTAATTTATTTCATTATACAAATTTTGGTGAATTTAGTTTGTCTTATGCGGAGATATTGAGTGTTAGAAGGGAGTGAATAAAAATTCTCTGTTATCATATAATCGTTCACTCTGTGCGGGTATCACTGAGCTAGTCGAAGTATAAATAAAATGGTGTTAATTTTAAATTATTTTAAAGCCACAGAGAGGTGGCGATCAGCATGTAATTGATCGTTGTACATCTGACGAAGGGCGATATCGTAGCAATATATGTGTGTGTGTGTGTGTTTTGTGTGTCTGTGTGTGTGTGTGTGTGTGTGTGTGTGTGTGTGTGTATGTGTGTATCTCTTAGGCTTAGTAGCAATTGCTTTTAATATTTTTTCAAATTATTAATATTCTTTTCCATATATATTTACACAATTTAGAAATAAAGGTTACATGATTAATAAAAGCAAAATCTTTAATATAGGCAATACGTCGCACGTATGTGGTATACGCTAATAGAATATATTTATAGAAGATAATACAAAATAGAGATGAAAACGACGTAGCGTAAAAAAAAGATGTGTGCTAAAATGTATTCAATCCTAGAGTAAAATATGCGTGTTTATGGTAAGCAACCGAATGTAAATAAATTATGTCTTGTTAGGGTTAACGTATTTGCTAAGGTGACGAACGTGTTCGAAACTTACAGTTGATAACTATACAATGACGTAATTTAATATTAATAATAAGTGGTATGCCGATCTCTCTTCCACTTACCTTGAGTACACATAGGGAAAATTACATTAGAAACATCGTCTGCCACAGTTTTTTTCTAACACGTTGATTTTCCCGTCTGGTACGGTGACTATTATAGCGCTACATAATCTACATGGAAATAATGAAGGACATGGAGTACGTGATGGCCCTAATAGTCTCTGGTCATGTATCTTACATGCTTTGCAAGCACAAATATGCTTTAAAAAGAACAAGATTTTAACCGTTAAAGCTGTGAAGGAAAAGCGGCACGTGTCATGAACTAGCTCACAGAAGACCATCTTCAGCAATGTTTTGAATTTTGGAAAATATGCATGCGGCGGTGTGACGATCGTGGGAAGATATTTAAAATAAAAAGTCTTCCAGCATCAGCCTGGTTATTTTATAGTCACAAGTCTAATAATAAATGTTGCCGGCTCTTAGCTACCGAATCTTTCTAGAAAATTTAAACCTAATTTAAGTAAGAACTTGCATTTTTCTCATTTAGACAGTTCAACAATGTGCTTATAAAAGTGGTATCGTCCATATCGGTATAAACGGCGAGCATTTAAATTTAAATAAAATTTCTCAATGTGTGTTGTTCTTTCCTATACCAGATTAACTATGATTATTTTCAACAAATCGAGTTTTCAGAATATATAATTGTCTTCGTCGTTGTGAATTTTCCACACTGGAAAGCAATTTATTTGACAAAACGCTTATGACTTCCTCATATGGTCAGCAAATGCAAGGGTAGCCCGCTTTTATACAAATGAAGTTCTGTTCGCGACATTGACTGGTGGCCATAAAAATATTAAAAAAATATTACCGGACATCGCGGACACTATTATGTTATGCGGGCGAGATATATAAATCTGGTGCTTTTCTGCAATCATTTTTAAAAGTTTTCTGCCAACAGCACGTAATGCTTTGGTTATTGAAATTTCCTCGTTATGCAGATTTATGTTTTTATACGAATTATATTTCACGTTTATTGTATTTGATGGTATATTTAGATTAAATGCCAGTGGTTTAAAAAATGTGGTCTTTGTAAAATATAGCACAGACTATTATGATTTAATCTGGATGGAAAAGTATACGACCAAAAGGCATTAACTCATAGTACTTTCAAACTAGTAAGGAACTAATAACTATTTCGTCCAATGAGATAGATGCGTTCCAAATACACCTTCAAGTAATTGAATAAAAAACACAATTCCGATACTGTTTATAGGCATCTCGCCGAAAAAATAAAAACGTTTGAATTAACACACTAATTACTTTTCTATTACTGGTTTTATAGTTACCATTTAATATAAACATACATAATAATAATGATTTAATTTTTCTTTATTAATTTTATATAAAATGCATCCCTGTCGTTCGTACTGTAGACAGGATTAACACGAACCCCGGAAGGCACACTCTACATACAATTAACAATTAGCGTCAATTGCTCATTTTTTCAGTTGTTATGTAAATAAGAAAACATTGAATTGAGTAGAACATTTAATCAAGTATCAATATATAATATAAAAGGTTCATTTTGGCAATACATCACGAAATCAACCAAGACTGCCCAAAGCAGAACCTAACACTCGAACATTATCTTAATTAAGTAGACAATTGTCCTCTTAAATGTCCGATGTGTACTCTTTGAAGCAAGTCACAACACGAAACAATGTAAGAGGGGAGCGCTCACAGAAACTAGTTCCTAATAATACAATTGAATGATGTTTACATTTTCAAGAAAATCTTAAGATACCGGCTTGTTTGAAAACTCCAAGATTTCAAAGAACAAAATAAAAGAGATAAATTGAATAACCTTAAGCTATTACATTGAAATTAAGTGAAATCAATAAACTTAAACAAGAAAATAAGGTTAATAAAGATCAATCCGAATTAAACAATAAGGCTATAAAATACGCCTAAGCACAAGGAGTGCTTGTTCACATCAGGAAACACAGTCGGTCCACTGAACGTTTGCATAGGTGCACATTTGGAGTACGCAAAGTAACGTTTCTAAGGAAGACGTCAGCAGCGGGATGCAATTCCACTATCCTACCAAAAGACCATCGTAAAGGGGGAAGATTTTCATCCTTAATTAGCACTAGAGATCCAATTCGTAACAATTGCAAAAGCATTTTGCATCATTTGATCCTGCGTTGCATTTCAGGTATAACTTAACGATTCCAGCTTTTCCAAAAATGCTGTACTAATTTGTAGACTCGGTGGTAAAGTGTTAACCTATTTTCACTTTGTGTTGTTATCCTAAAGTATGCGGCAATATTTAAGGGGTGCAAATAGAGTAGTTTTTTTATTTACAAAACACCCTTTGGTTTGATTGTTACTTAGATATAATTAATATATGATATTTGTACGTGACGAAGTAAAAATTCATATGTTCGTCCTTAAACAAGAAATTTAATGTTGTTTTACTAACTAAATTCATAAAAATTACTTATTAGAGTTATATTTTATATGTGTGCAGGTGGAGGTGGAGGTACACGTGGAGGTGGCAAAGGAGGTAGAGGTGGAGTTGGAGCTGGAGGTGGAGGTGGAGGTGAAAGTGATGGTGGAGGTGGAGGTGGAGGTGGAGGTGGAGGTGGAGGTGGAGGTGGAGGTGGAGGTGGAGGTGGAGGTGGAGGTGGAGGTGGAGGTGGAGGTGGAGGTGGAGGTGAAGGTGGAGGTTGAGGTAGTGGTATAGGTGTAAGTGGGGGTGGAGGTTATGGTGGAGGTGGAGGTGTAGGTGGAGGTGGAGGTGGAGGTGAAGGTGTAGGTGTAGGTGGAGGTGGAGGGAGGTGGTGTTGGAGGTGGGGTGGAGGTGGAGGTGGATGTGAAGGTAAAGGTGGAGGTGGAAATGGAGGTTGAAGTGGAGGTTGAAGTGGAGGTAGAGGTGGAAGTGGAGGTAGAGATGGAGGTAAAGGTATAGGTAGGGTCGGGGTGGGTGGGTGTGTGGATGTGGGGTGGAGGAGGAGGTAGATGTGGAGGTAAAGGTGGAGGTGGAGGTGGAGGTGGAGGTGGCGGCGGAGGTGGATGTAGATGTGGAGGTAAAGATGGAGGTGGAGGTGGAGGAGGAGGTAGAGGTATAGGTGGAGGTGGAGGTGGAGGTGGAGGTGGAGGTGTAGGTGGAGGTGGAGGTGGAGGTGGAGGTGGAGGTGGAGGTGGAGGTGGAGGTGGAGGTGGAGGTGGAGGTGGAGGTGGAGGTGGAGGTGGAGGTGGAGGTGGAGGTGGAGGTGGAGGTAGTGGTATAGGTGTAGGTGGGGGTGGAGGTAGAGGTGGAGGTGGAGGTGGAGGTGGAGGTGGAGGTGAAGGTGGAGGTGTAGGTGGAGGTAAAGGTGGTGGTGGAAGTGGAGCTGGGGAGGAAGGTGGAGGTGGAGGTGGTGGTGGCGGTGGAGGTGGGGTGGAGGTGGAGGTAGAGGTGGAGGTGGAGGTGGAAGTGGAGGTGGAAGTGGAGGTGGAGGTGGAAGTGGAGGTGAAGGTGGAGGTGGAGGTGGAGGTGGAGGTGGAGGTGGAGGTGGAGGTGGAGGTGGAGGTGGAGGTGGAGGTGGAGGTGGAGGTGGAGGTGGAGGTGGAGGTGGAGGTGGTGGTGGAGGTGGAGGTGGAGGTGGAGATGGAGATGGAGATGGAGGTGTAGGTGGAGGTGGAGGTATAGGTGGAGGTGGAGGTGGAGGTGGAGGTGGAGGTGGAGGTGGAGGTGGAGGTGGAGGTGGAGGTGGAGGTGGAGGTGGAGGTGGAGGTGGAGATGGAGGTGGAGGTGGAGGTGGAGGTGGAGGTGGAGGTGGAGGTGAAGGTAGAGGTGGAGGTGGAGGTGGAGGTGGAGATAGAGGTAGAGGTAGAGGTAGAGGTGGAGGTGGAGGTGTAGGTGGAGGTGGAGGTGGAGGTGGAGGTGGAGGTGGAGGTGGAGGTAGAGGTAGAGGTAGAGGTAGAGGTAGAGGTAGAGGTGGAGGTGGAGGTGGAGGTGGAGGTGGAGGTGGAGGTGGAGGTGGAGGTGGAGGTGGAGGTGGAGGTGAAGATGGAGGTGGAGGTGGAAATGGAGGTGTAGGTGTAGGTGGAGGTGGAGGTGGAGGTGGAGGTGGAGGTAGAGGTGGAGGTGTAGGTGTGTGTACATGCAATGAAAAAATAAGAAAAGTCAAAGTAGGTTGATTTATTTGAAAAGTGAGAATCTTTCATAACCTTTCATGCTAAAAACGTTTCTAAGTAAACGTTTTTGATATTTTTAAAAGCAAAGGTAGTTTACTCTTGACAATTTTAAGAAATTTCTTATAAAAACATTGTGTATATTTCTTAATTATTTTAATTTTTTCAGCATCTTAGTTTAAGACCAAGCGGGCCTGATTCCCAGAGATAAAATTTCAACTCGAAACTTTTTTGGTATTTACACCCCCATGTCAACTCTATTTTTAGACACATTGTGTGTGTGTGTGTGTGTATACATATATATATATATATATATATATATATATATATTGCTGTGAAATGCTCCTTTGAATGCGGGAACTGGCTCCTTTCAACAAAAAAAATTCTAGTCCCACCGATTGGGCGTCATAAACTGCTGTGATCCTCTTTTCGCCTCGGCTGCTCACCTAATTTTATAAACCTCCTCATTCATAAAATTAAACAACACATTCCTACCACAAACATCAACGTTAACTCTATTTACATCAATATTCAGAATACATTAAATTTTCAAATTAAATTTCAGCATAAAATTCAGTTTTAAAAAGAATTTCAAGATTAATTTTATTATCATTTTAATGTGCATCCAGAATTAAAGTCCTTGTTGGATGCCTACTAATTAATATAACAATATATGCAGAGTAAAAAGGGAGCATCTACCACCCCTTTACGTTAATTAACCAGGTTCGTCTAATTGAGCTCAAAGACATACCTAAAATTTCATCATAATCCAGAACATCAATACTAAATACCCCTTTCTACTTAAACAAGCAAATTTCATCTTAACATTAAAATTTTATGGTTAGTACAATTTCACTAATGTCCATTTAAAGTAAATCAATTTAAAGTAATTCAACACACACAAAATGTTAAACAAAATAGTATAATTTACCTGAAGGTCACTGTCCTCGTAGCTTCAATGTACATCGTCCCTTTAGTTAATCACACCATTCCAACAGGATTATATTTACGGCTTCTAATTCTCAACGCTTTTAAAATTTTCTCCATCACCATTTATTTAAAGTTGTTTCTGGGCTTTTCCGGAACTCATCTGTGTATATCTGACCCTTGTTTCGTGGATCCAGACACGTATTTGAACCATTTAATTATTAACACCCCGAAAAATAGCAAAGAAATTCATGCGTCTTTCACCAATATACGCCAAAACTGCCTACTTTTGTGTATACATTTGTCGTTGTAAATTTTGCTAATTGGTACAGTGATACTAAATTTCATTACCTTGTATCTAAGTGCACTGAAGTACATTCATGTTAGCACGTAAATAACAAACTATTTTGAATCACTAAAATATACGAGCAAAATTTTAAATTATTTTATCAAACTAAAATGCACTGTTTAACATCTTGAATCAAGTCGCGGATGTAAGAGCTTTTAACGCATCGAATAGTCAAAAGTCTAAGAGAGCTTGTTTATATTCACCTCGGTATATATAGCAAAAAGCCTGTCTGTCGGTCTGTTTCCCAAAAGGGAATTCTAAAGAATTTCTCATGCCATGTTCCCAGTCCGTCGCTCGCGCGTCGGTTTTACGAATTTTCACTCGCCCCATTTAAAACTCAGAAATTCACACAGGCACGCAAACATGTCCGAGAAAAACTAATTAATTTTGTACAGAAATTGTTGTTTCTACCTCTGATATTTGCATCCTATTTTCAACCAATTGTGACCCTTGTGACGTTGCTTAAATCACGCCTTTTACTATATGTGTCTTTGCTTGACGCATTTTCTCTTTCCTTTTCTAACCTGTTCGTATTGGTGCAAATTGATATTCTTTATTATCGATTATATTTTAGTCCATGTGGACTATCTGGGTTAAATAACCCCGTATCGCACATTCTCGTGAATATTAAGCCCCGGTTTCTCCAAGATTCTTTGAAACCATTTGTTATCTACACAATTTTCGCCGTACGTGATATTTAAACTACGCAGGTGTTCAAAATAATATTAATTCTCAGAGCTTTTAAATAAACCCTGTTTTGTATTTCGTGCTAAAGCATCTGACCGTTTCCAATATCCTTAGAATCGACATGTTTATCTAAACAAATTAAACTGAAATTGCCTTTTAACATACGCAGGTGTGTTCAAACATCCTACTTCTAACTAACACTTCTGGGATTTGCTTTTTATTGGGTTTTTACAAGTTTCTATAGATATTATCTGTTACTAACGATTCAATTAACTTCAATTAAAATTGACTTCTATTCTTTCATTTTTAGCGAATACAAGTTAAATATTAATTATTATGTGTACACTTTGTTTTACTACCGGTTACTTAAAATAGGGTTAATTAATATAAATTTTGCACGTAATTTCCATTTGTTTAGGAATAATTACATTACACGCAGAGCTTTTTAATACTGCTTCTTTTGATATAAAGCGTCTTGTACATGATTTAAATCTCTTATGTTTAATGAAACTAAAAAATTTTTATGCTTCACGCTGTTATTTAATAACGCGAGTTATGTATCTTTTCCCAAAGCTTCTACACGGTGATTAAAATTATTTGATGTGATTATTTAATTTTCTACCCTGGTCTAAATATGAGTAATATATATATATATATTTCTGTGATATTTGGGGTAATTTGGTAATTATTTCAGGATTCTGCATGTAAAATACAAATAACAAGGTGAAACACTTTTCTGTAGAGTAAAAATCAATAATTGAACTAAATAATTTCAGTAAGCTAAAAGTCAATTAGCATCATCCTTTAATTATGAATATTAATTAAGAATAACGTGTGTTATATCATAAACATACTTCTACTGTTGTATTTAAGAAGTATAAAGCATTGTAATTTCATATTATAAACCAAGGTAACCTTCAAAAGTTAAATTATAGCAAACAGGGATGTGTAGATTCTGAAAAGTGGATTGAGCATTTTAAATTGTTGACAGTTATTGTCAAACGAAGTTTTCTGAATTTTGGTATAAGATAGGACGACACAAATAACAAGCGAATTCTTAGTAAAGTTGGTAAGGTGGTTGTAAATTAAACATGAATTTATAGTTTTGGGTGATCTAGGCTGTTACAAATACTAGGCGGCTCCGTGGCGTAGTGGTATGTGTGTGACTACTACGCCCAAGGTCCCGGGTTTGAATCCCGACACGGTCCGCTTGAAAAATGTTAGGCGAGCATTTTTCACAAAAATACACCCTCGTTCGGATGAGAGGTAAAATGGAGGTCCCGTGTGTGAGTGTTGTCACGCACGTTAAAGATCCCTACCTTGCTTGGAACAGCAAGGGTTCGGCAAAATTCAAAATCACATGTAATGTTACAAATACTGTTTGCCAACTGCAAAACAAGGAGGAGTTAGCTGTTTGAATACGTAGAAGTAAGATAACAATATCACGTGTTAACATAGACATAGTTTAAACTTAAGAAGGGAGGGTGATTTTGTCCGTTACAATAGAACTTGCAAACCAGTAAACAAAGAGCGATTGTGTTATAAAATGGATATGAGCGAGATAAGCAGAAAGGAAACTTTAACGGTCAGGAACAACAGGGATAACAGACAAGGTAAACAGGTGATTTAGCGCGTTTGTATTAAAGCGAGATAGAGATAACGAGTATTATTAGAGACGTGTTTTAAACGTTAACTTTTGCCAGTAAGCTGCAATTTTCAAAGAAATGTTAATAGTACGTGCGTTGTTGAGAGTGTAAACTTAAGTTTTCGGAAAAAATCGGTGACAATTGCGAGTGAAATTCACAGAAAAATATACTTTAGCTTGTGGTATGAGGGAAAATTTCTAAGATTTCGTTGACCGTTGGAGTTGTTGCTAGAATTTGTAGAAAAATCTAACCGTTGAGAGTTTCAAGAATTAAATGTTTGTAATGACGGTGTTAACAAGTGTAACGTGCATTTTTGTAATTTAACATTTTACGCTATACTCAATTAACAAATACCTTTCTGTAACTACTATTTTTATATTTTATATTTATTAACTCCTTAGGCGAATGCATCGTATTAAAATGAGTGGATTGCATCGTCCTTGTCTTGCCGTTGGTATAAATTTTGTTGCTTATGTGGATATACAAGTCTAGATAAGAGACGATAAGAAGTTGTAATAGCAACGAATTGATATAAACAGATGAGCAGTTGGAGTTTTGTTCTTGGTTCCGATATATTAAGTACGTTTAAAATACTGCGTCTTTCTGCTTTTGACAATAGTGAAAATTAATGTGGGATTAATTTTCGTATTGTTCCTGAACAAGCACGGCATGTTTTTAGTTGATTTTCTGTTGGAAATAAAAGCGGTAAAGCTTGTTAAACTCGAGGCACGTGTGTTTTACGGAACATTTGACGGACGGTTTTATTGCTTACGCGTGCCTACTAATTGTTTTTAGTTGTTTTTCTTGTGAGACAAATGCTTTAAGGAACATTTGATGGACTTACTTTAGTGATACGCGTACTTTACTAATTTGTGGTTTTAGTTGTTTGTCTTGTGAAATAGGAGTCGTAGAACTTGCTAAACTGACCGATTCTTTCTTTAGGATTAATGTGTGTGCGACATAGTCTAGTGTCCCTTTGTTTTATCAGATTAGTTCATACTTGGGATTATCTAAATACAGTGGATGATACTGTAGTTTCTGCATTTTTCTAAACATCAAAGTATCTAAAATAGATCAGTGCTTGCGCGAATTTCGTTATTTACGAAATATAACAGATTACCGGTTTACAAAGGTATTGGTTGAAGTTTCTCACTGCTTTTTGGAGGTTTATGAAAATAGTATACATTTGATCCCAGTTGAAATTAAACTAGTGCTACAAAATATTTCGAAATTATTGTCTCAGGAAATAGAATTAACAAGAAATTTATCGTTGCTACATAGTTCCGTCGCGTGATGGTGTATGCTAATAACCCCAGTGAAATGCGTAGGTGTGATTAGTGTGACGTGTAATAAGTTCCATCAACACCCTCACAGTCCAGGGTGAAGTGCTTCGTTAGCGTAGGACATCGTGAATCTCACACTTCCGTTGCAAGGAAGCGTTGCTGAAGGACTTTTGTAAGTTGAACTATTTCCTACTTGTTATTACTTTAAATATCTATCCGTTGCTTTACCATATCTTTGTCGTTCTGATACCTTTTACAAAAGACTTTCATGATATTTTAAAACATAAGAAAAAAAAAGAAAGAAAGAAAGAAAGATCAATACTACTGAATTACTCATATCAATTGTGTCTTGGCTATTTATTTTCTTTTAACATTTTGTCTGATTTATGTTTAATTGGTGTGTGAGGAAACGTTTCTGCTACTCCCCAATATTACCTCACTTTGTATTAAAAATTTTTGTACTGCTTTTACCGTTGTTATATTATATAGATTATCCAAACAGTTTTTTTTACATTCTACAAAGTACTGAATAATTTATACTTATCATTGCTGCTATGCTTTTTCTTTTTTTTTCAGGTTTGCTTGACTATTTTTCTTGCAGGTATTATCACTAAATCCTTACAGCCGCGTACATTGTATGTTGGTCTGCTTTCTACAACCCCCCCTAATCTCCGATTGAGTCCGGTCATTTCTTTGTGTTACGCGCGGCTACGAAATAACGTAGCATAAATTTTGCGCCCAACGTGGCTGCCACGAGAAACGTAACACAAGCTATAAAGAAGCAACCGAAGGATATATAAGCCCTAACGAAAGGGGTTAAGGCTCTCTTCTCTCTCTCTCTCTCTCTCTCTCTCTCTCTCTCTCTCTCTCTTTCTCTCAAAGTTTTCGGCAAGTGTACGTCTCTTTAGACTTACACTGATAGTTACAACCAGCTAACGGCCCCAAGTATTAAAGTTCTGTAAGTAAAATTGTTACATTTTATATACATATTAATTGGGGGATATGTAACTTGCTACGTAAATTTATTTGTGTTTGGAAATTGTTCGTACATGTTTTTCAAATGATGCTATGGCGCTTTCATTGTAATAGAAATTAGGTGAAGAAAAAAGAAGAATTTTTTCCTTTTTCTTTTTGTTGTTTAAACATATGGGTGATTTTGTAAAAGGTAGTCCGTCCCTCCAGGAGAACGATACAAGTAGGCATTCACTAAGAAAACTGGTCTTCCAGTAGGGCATAACCTAGAAAGACGAGTTGACGCCCATTAATTACGACCCTAAGTAAAACTAGGTAAATGGTTATTGTATGATAATTTTGTAATTTCTCCTTTACGCATTGCAATTAGTTTTTTTTATAAAAAAACCCCTCCCGTAACACTGTAGTTAGCCGGTGCACCCTTAAATTTGTTACGGTATTCCATTCCCTTTTCTGGGCAATTCAAAATTATCAAACTAACGCTTCTTTCACCCTTAATAAGTAAATCTTGGAGAAAGAAAGAAATGTAATCATATTCAAAGAAGTACTTCTACAACAAATGTTTCATGATATTTGCATCAAACAAATACATTTCAATCGATCAAAAACACTTTGTTAAGTGTTAAATTATTTTTGGCTTGAGAAATCGTTAGTATGTGAGAAGTAGTACGTCGATGTGTCCCTAAATTAATATAAACTTCGTGAGTTACAATACTGTTTGCTGTATTGTGTAACATACAATGGAATTGTGACTTTGCATGGATATACGTTCTTAACAATGCCGAAATTGGCAGCATGAAATTCAATTAATATCCTCTACGCTAGTCTGCATATACATTAAGTTTGAAGTTATTCTGTATTAACTCCACCGTCAGCTACGCCACATTCTGCGACTGAATTACAACCATGAGGGTGTGGAAATGTTTAATCCAAAAGCATTTATGAATCGAATTAAATCTTTTTAAATTAAGGCGTTTCTTTATCTGTTTACGTAATTCGTCGGTCGATTTTATTTTATACAATTTAATGAAATAATAAATAAATTTTTAAGCAAAAATGTCATCTTTTTGCGGATTAAAAGTTGTACAATCAGTAAGCGTTAATTTCAATAAACATATAATAAGGAGCTTTTCATTAGGTTAATCTACTGGTCTCGTGTAATTCAGGATCACCTGGTTCATTCAGTTGTTCTAATCTACTGAAAACGTAATGAACTGATCTGATTTTTCTCTTTGCTTTCCGTAAACCTACTTTTTTAATTTGTGCTTGGTGATCTGACAGCGGATTCTTTAATCACTACTTAACCTATGAAAAGTTAAAGAGGGTAATCAAATGCATGAAGTTTATTTATAAAATACTTAGCTAAAACTTCGTTTAAAAAATAATTTATCTTTCTTTAATTATCATACAAAGAGGCGAGAAATGAGTTTTACCTGAGATCTAACGCCAATTATAATCTTCAACTAAATGAAGAAAATTTTGCAAAAGCCCAAAATGGTAAATATTTGAATTTCTATTATATACAATAGCATGCATGTAGATATTTTATAATAAGAATTAGCAATCTGTAATGTGTTACGTTACGCAAGCATAAATAAGACGGGGGAAGAAAAATTTAGTGAATTTGAAGGACAAATTAAATATAAACGCGCCTGGTACGATAGATTTCACAATTAATTAATCTTAAATAAACATGATGTTTCAAATTTTGCATCCCGTTACATTCCGTTTCGTACTTGTAAATTTAACTGCCTTCTTAATTTAAAAACTGTGTCAGTTTCTACTTACTTGAATATACGGCTTCACTACACATCAATTATTTCAAGTTTGGAATAGCTCAGTTAAGCAACCAACTTTGCTAATCCTTTTATTTAACTTATGAGTTTGCAATTGATATATAATAGCTGTATAAATGTGATTGCTTAACTATTGTTTAGTATGTCAACGCAGATAGTTATTAATTACAGTGGTTAAATGGCACTTAGTGTTGTTATCTTAAAGTATGCTGCAATATTTAAGGGGTGCACAATAGAGTAGTTTTTTTATTTACAAAACGCCCTTTGGTTTGATTGTTATTTAGACATAATTAATATTTGATATTTGTACGTGACGAATTAAGAACTCATATGTTCGTTCTTAAACCAGCAATTTAATGTTGTTTTACTAACTAAATTTATAAAAATTACTTATTAGAGTTATATGTTACATGTGTGCAGGTGGAGGTGGAAGTAAACGTGGAGGTGGCAAAGGAGGTAGAGGTGGAGTTGGAGGTGGAGGTGTATATTTCTTAATTGTTCTAATTTTTTCAGCATCTTAGTTTAAGACCAAGCGGGCCTGATCCCCAGAGATCAAATTTCAACTCGAAACTTTTTTGGTATTTACACCCCCATGTCAAATCTATTTTTAGACACACTGTGTGTGTGTGTATATATATATATATGTATATATATATATATATTGCTGTGATATTTGGGGTTTAAAAACAGCATTTGTATTCAATTTGGTAATTGTTTCAGGATTCTGTATGCAAAATACAAATAACAAGGTGAAACACTTTTCTGTAGAGTAAAAATCAATAATTGAACTAAATAATTTCAGTAAGCTAAAAGTCAATTAGCATCATCCTTTAATTATGAATATTAATTAAGAATAACGTGTGTTATATCATAACCATACTTCTACTGTTGTATTTAAGAAGTATAAAACATTGTAAATTTCTTATTATAAACCAAGGTAACCTTCAAAAGTTAAATTATAGCAAACAGGGACGTGTAGTTTTTGAAAAGTAGCTTGAGCGTTTTAAATTGTTGACAGTTATTGTCAAACAAAGTTTTCTGAATTTTGGTATAAGATAGGACGACAAATAACAAGCGAATTCTTAGTAAAGTTGGTAAGGTGGCTGTAAATTAAACATGAATTTATAGTTTTGGGGGATCTAGGCTGTTACAAATACTGTTTGCCAACTGCAAAAAAAGGAGGATCTAGCTGTTTGAATACGTAGAAGTAAGATAACAATATCACGTGTTAACATAGACATAGTTTAAACTTAAGAAGAGAGGGTGATTTTGTCCGTTACAAAAGAACTTGCAAACCAGTAAACAAAGAGCGATTGTGTTATAAAATGGATATGAGCGAGATAAGCAGAGAGGAAACTTTAACGGTCAGGAACAACAGGGATAACAGACAAGGTAAACAGGTGATTTAGCGCGTATGTATTGAAGCGAGATAGAGATAACGAGTATAATTAGAGACGTGTTTTAAACGTTAACTATTGCCAGTAAGCTGCAATTTTCAAAGAAATGTTAATAGTACGTGCGTAGTTGATAGTGTAAACTTAAGTTTTCGGAAAAAATCGGTAACGGTAGCGAGTGAAATTCACAGAAATATATACTTTAGCTTGTGGTATGAGGGAGAATTTCTAAGAATTCGTTGACCGTTGGAGTTGTTGTTGCTAGAATTTGTAGAAAAATCTAACCGTTGAGAGTTTCAAGAATTAAATGTTTGTAATGACGGTGTTAACAATCTATAAAGAAGCAAACGAAGGATATATAAGCCCTAGCGAATGGGGGTGAGGCTCTCTTTCTCTCTCTCTCTCTCTCTCTCTCTCTCTCTCTCTCTTTCTTTCGCTCAAAGTTTTCGGCAAGTGTACGTCTCTTTAGACTTACACTGATAGTTACAACCAGCTAACGGCCCCAAGTATTAAAGTTCTGTAAGTAAAATTGTTACATTTTATATACATATTAATTGGGGGATATATAACTTGCTACGTAAATTTATTTGTGTTTGGAAATTGTTCGTACATGTTTTTCAAATGATGCTATGACGCTTTCATTGTAATAGAAATTAGGTGAAGAAAAAAGGAGAATTTTTTCCTTTTTCTTTTTGTTGTTTAAACATATGGGTGATTTTGTAAAAGGTAGTCCATCCCTCCAGGAGAACGATACAAGTAGGCATTCACTAAGAAAACTGGTCTTCCAGCAGGGCATAACCTAGAAAGACGAGTTGACGCCCATTAATTACGACCCTAAGTAAAACTAGGGAAATGGTTATTGTATGATAATTTTGTAATTTCTCCTTTACGCATTGCAATTAGTTTTTTTTATAAAAGAAACCCTCCCGCAACACTGTAGTTACCCGGTGCACCCTTAAATTCGTTACGGTATTCCATCCCCTTTTCTGGGCAATTCAAAATTATCAAACTAACTATTCTTTCACCCATAATAAGTAAATCTTGGAGCAAAGTTTAAAATGCACTAAAAAAGAAATGTAATCATATTCAAAGAAGTACTTCTACGACAAATGTTTCATATTTGCATCAAACAAATACATTTCAATCGACCAAAAACACTTTTTTAAGTATTAAATTATTTTTGGCTTGAGAAATCGTTAGTATGTGAGAAGTAGTACGTCGATGTGTCCCTAAATTAATATAAACTTCGTGAGTTACAATACTGTTTGTTGTATTGTGTAACATACAATGGAATTGTGACTTTGCATGGATATACGTTCTTAACAATGCCGAAATTGGCAGCATGAAATTCAATTAATATTCTCTACGCTAGTCTGCATATACATTAAGTTTGAAGTTATTCTGTATTAACTCCACCGTCAGCTACGCCACATTCTGCGACTGAATTACAACCATGAGGGTGTGGAAATGTTTAATCCAAAAGCATTTATGAATCGAATTAAATCTTTTTAAATTAAGGCGTTTCTTTATCTGTTTACGTAATTCGTCGGTCGATTTTATCTTATACAATTTAATGAAATAATAAATAAATTTTTAAGCAAAAATGTCATCTTTTTGCGGATTAAAAGTTATACAATCAGTAAGCATTAATTTCAATAAACATATAATAAGGAGCTTTTCATTAGGTTAATCTACTGATCTCGTGTAATTCAGGATCACATGGTTCATTCAGTTGTTCCAATCTACCGAAAACGTAATGAACTGATCTGATTTTTCTCTTTGCTTTCCGTGAACGTACTTTTTAATTTGTGCTTGGTGATCTGACAGCGGATTCTTTAAACACTACTTAACCTATGAAAAGTTAAAGAGGGTAATCAGATGCATGAAGTTTATTTATAAAATACTTAGCTAAAACTTCGTTTAAAAAATAATTTATCTTTCTTTAATTATCATACAAAGAGGCGAGAAATGAGTTTTATCTGAGATCTAACGCCAATTATAACCTTCAACTAAATGAAGAAAATTTTGTAAAAGCCCAAAATGGTAAATATTTGAATCTCTATTATATACAATAGCATGCATGTAGATATTTTATAATAAGAATTAGCAATCTGTAATGTGTTACGTTACGCAAGCATAAATAAGATGGGGGAAGAAAAATTTAGTGAATTTGAAGGACAAATTAAATATAAACGAGCCTGGTACGATAGATTTCACAATTAATTAATCTTAAATAAACATGATGTTTCAAATTTTGCTTCCCGTTACATTCCGTTTCGTACTTGTAAATTTAACTGCCTCCTTAATTTAAAAACTGTGTCAGTTTCTACTTACTTGAATATACGGCTTCACTACACATCAATTATTTCAAGTTTGGAATAGCTCAGTTAAGCAACCAACTTTGCTAATCCTTTTATTTAACTTATGAGTTCGCAATTGATATATAATAGCTGTATAAATGTGATTGCTTAACTATTGTTTAGTATGTCAACGCAGATAGTTATTAATTACAGTGGTTAAATGGCACTTAGTGTTGTTATCTTAAAGTATGCTGCAATATTTAAGGGGTGCACAATAGAGTAGTTTTTTTATTTACAAAACGCCCTTTGGTTTGATTGTTATTTAGACATAATTAATATTTGATATTTGTACGTGACGAATTAAGAACTCATATGTTCGTTCTTAAACCAGCAATTTAATGTTGTTTTACTAACTAAATTTATAAAAATTACTTATTAGAGTTATATTTTACATGTGTGCAAGTGGAGGTGGAGGTAAACGTGGAGGTGGCAAAGGAGGTAGAGGTGGAGTTGGAGGTGGAGGTGGAGGTGGAGGTGGAGGTGGAGGTGGAGGTGGAGGTGGTGGTGGAAGTGGAGGTGGAGGTGGAGGTGGAGGTGGAGGTGGAGGTGGAGGTGGAGGTGGAGGTGGAGGTGGAGGTGGAGGTGGAGGTGGAGGTGGAGGTGGAGGTGGAGGTGGAGGTGGAGGTGGAGGTGGAGGTGGAGGTGTAGGTGGAGGTGGTGGTGGAGGTGGTGGTGGAGGTGGAGGTGGAGGTGGAGGTGGAGGTGGAGGTGGAGGTGGAGGTGGAGGTGGAGGTGGAGGTGGAGGTGGAGGTGGAGGTGGAGGTGGAGGTGGAGGTGGAGGTGGAGGTGGAGGTGGAGGTGGTGTTGGAGGTGGGGGTGGAGGTGGAGGTAGAGGTGGAGGTGGAGGTGGAGGTGGAGGTGGAGGTGGTGGTTGAAGTGAAAGTAGAGGTGGAAGTGGAGGTGGAGGTGGAGGTAACGGTATAAGTAGGGTCGAGGGGTGGGTGTGTGTGGACGTGGGGTGGATGAGGAGGTAGATGTGGAGGTGGAGGTGAAGGTGGAGGTGGAGGTGGCGGTGGAGGTGGAGGTGGATGGTGGTGAGTGGAGGTGGAGGTGGAGGTGGAGGTGGAGGTGGAGGTGGAGGTGGAGGTGGAGGTGGAGGTGGAGGTGGAGGTGGAGGTGGAGGTGGAGGTGGCGGTGGAGGTGGAGGTGGAGGTGGAGGTTGAGGTGGAGGTGGAGGTGGAGGTGGGGAGCTGGTGGAGGTGGAGGGAGGTGAAGGTGGAGGTGGAGGTGGAGGTGGAGGTGGAGGTGGAGGTGGAGGTGGAGATGGAGATGGAGGTGCAGGTGGAGGTGGAGGTGGAGGTGGAGGTGGAGGTGGAGGTGTAGGTGTAGGTGGAGGTGCAGGTGGAGGTGGAGGTGTAGGTAGAGGCGGAGGTGGAGGTGGAGGTGGAGATGAGGTGGAGGTGGAGGTGGAGGTGGAGGTGGAGGTGGAGGTGGAGGTGGAGGTGGAGGTGGAGGTGGAGGATGGAGGTGGAGGTGGAGGTGGAGGTGGAGGTGGAGGGAGATGGAGGTGGAGGTGGAGGTGGAGGGGAGGTGGAGGTGGAGGGAGGTGGAGGTGGAGGTGGAGGTGGAGGTGGAGGTGGAGGTGGAGGTGGAGGTGGAGGTGGAGGTGGAGGTGGCGGTGGAGGTGGGGTGGAGGTGGAGGTAGATGTGGAGGTGGAGGTGGAGGTGGAGGTGGAGGTGGAGGTGGGGTGGAGGTGTAGGTGGAGGTGAAGGTGAAGGTGGAGGTGGAGGTGGAGGTGGAGGTGGAGGTGGAGGTGGAGGTGGAGATGGAGATGGAGATGGAGATGGAGGTGCAGGTGGAGGTGGAGGTGGAGGTGGAGGTGGAGGTGGAGGTGAGGTGGAGGTGGAGGTGGAGGTGGAGGTGGAGGTGGAGGTGGCAGGTGGAGGTGGAGGTGTAGGTGGAGGTGGAGGTGGAGGTGGAAATAGAGGTGGAGGTTGAGGTGGAGGTGGTGGTGGAGGTGGAGGTGGAGGTGGAAGTGGAGGGGAGGTGGAGGGAGAGGGGAGGTGGAGGGGAGGGGAGGGAGGGAGATGGAGGTGGTGGTGGAGGTGGAGGTGGAGGTGGAGGTGGAGGTGGAGGTGGAGGTGGTATTTACACCCCTATGTCAACTCTATTTTTAGACACACTGTGTGTGTGTATATATATATATATATATATATATTGCTGTGATATTTGGGGTTTAAAAACAGCATTTGTATTCAATTTGGTAATTGTTTCAGGATTCTGTATGTAAAATACAAATAACAAGGTGAAACACTTTTCTGTAGAGTAAAAATCAATAATTGAACTAAATAATTTCAGTAAACTAAAAGTCAATTAGCATCATCCTTTAATTATGAATATTAATTAAGAATAACGTGTGTTATATCATAACCATACTTCTACTGTTGTATTTAAGAAGTATAAAACATTGTAAATTTCTTATTATAAACCAAGGTAACCTTCAAAAGTTAAATTATAGCAAACAGGGACGTGTAGTTTCTGAAAAGTAGCTTGAGCATTTTAAATTGTTGACAGTTATTGTCAAACGAAGTTTTCTGAATTTTGGTATAAGATAGGACGACAAATAACAAGCGAATTCTTAGTAAAGTTGGTAAGATGGCTGTAAATTAAACATGAATTTATAGTTTTGGGTGATCTAGGCTGTTACAAATACTGTTTGCCAACTGCAAAAAAAGGAGGAGCTAGCTGTTTGAATACGTAGAAGTAAGATAACAATATCACGTGTTAACATAGACATAGTTTAAACTTAAGAAGAGAGGGTGATTTTGTCCGTTACAAAAGAACTTGCAAACCAATAAACAAAGAGCGATTGTGTTATAAAATGGATATGAGCGAGATAAGCAGAGAGGAAACTTTAACGGTCAGGAACAACAGGGATAACAGACAAGGTAAACAGGTGATTTAGCGCGTATGTATTGAAGCGAGATAGAGATAACGAGTATTATTAGAGACGTGTTTTAAACGTTAACTATTGCCAGTAAGCTGCAATTTTCAAAGAAATGTTAATAGTACGTGCGTAGTTGAGAGTGTAAACTTAAGTTTTCGGAAAAAATCGGTAACGGTAGCGAGTGAAATTCACAGAAATATATACTTTAGCTTGTGGTATGAGGGAGAATTTCTAAGAATTCGTTGACCGTTGGAGTTGTTGTTGCTAGAATTTGTAGAAAAATCTAACCGTTGAGAGTTTCAAGAATTAAATGTTTGTAATGACGGTGTTAACAAGCTATAAAGAAGCAAACGAAGGATATATAAGCCCCAACGAATGGGGGTGAGGCTCTCTCTTTCTCTCTCTCTCTCTCCCTCTCTCTCTCTCTCTCTTTCTCTCTCTCTCTCTCTCTCTTTCTTTCTCTCAAAGTTTTCGGCAAGTGTACGTCTCTTTAGACTTACACTGATAGTTACAACCAGCTAACGGCCCCAAGTATTAAAGTTCCGTAAGTAAAATTGTTACATTTTCCTTTTGAACAAAGTGTGCTTTGTATACAATTGCGAATGGAGTAAGAGATAGTGTTTGTCGTACTGGTTGTAAACCTGCACATTATAGAAGAGATTTGGGAGTTAGAATGCAGTATGGAGATGGAGAATGAAATAACCCTTTGCTAAATCTGGTTGCAGTTTGCAGTCGTTGTGATTGCAATTCAGATTGGATGTATTCAGATTGGATGTTCCTGTAGCAGCAGACGTTGATGGTAGAATGTTAGTTCTGGGAGAAGCAATAGAATCCAGGTAACTGGTTTTGTTTGCATATGTGTATAAACAGGTGTTTTGTGCTTTGTGGGTATACTATTATGAACTAAAAACATAAACTTGGGAAGTGTTGTGAATTGAACTTTTACTGTTGCATTATTGCATTTTATTTGTTTTGTGGAAATTTAGATTTAAGAAATAATTAATGATATTAATAATTCTTGATATGTACATGGTAAAAGGGTACTTTTGGGGGATTGACGTGCTATATTTGCACAATAGTTTAAGGATTATTATGAACTCGTACTAAACCGAAGGTGAAGTAAAGACTGTGGGAAAGCCCTGTTACTTTTTTTAAATAGTATAATTGTAAATATTGGGTATTTAGGGATTTCTAAATATATTGCGAAATGTATTATTTTAACAAAAGGGATGAACATAATGTGTAATTAATAAGTGAACGAAGAGTTTTATGTTGATATGGTAGTGTCTTTTTCTTATGAATATGTTAATAAATTTTTACCGTAGCAGAATTTTTTTGTAGTTAGTTTGATTTTTCAGAAAAACAGCTAAGCAGCCGTGGCATACTTCATTGCGAACCAAAATTATTGTAGGTTTTCCTAGGTATATAAGCAGGATCCAAGGTTTGTACCATTTTAGTAATTTAAATTTATATATATATATATATATATATATATATATATTATGCTGTGATAAGGGGATGTTTAAGGGTGTACTTTATAGTAAAGGTCGTTTAGAAATGAGAAATTACCATAGGCAGCAGAAAACTGCATTTATTTAGTAAAGAATTGAGAAATGGCGATAGTTTGTAAATAGTAAGCAGTGGGTGTTAAGTGACGCAAATACACACAGGAAGACGCATAGTTAGCGTAGAAACCAGGAACACATGCATTAGGTAAATAGTAAATATTTAATACCCTGTAGATAGAGTTTTAGGTAATTTAAGTAAGGCAAATAATGACATTTTTCAGTGGAAGCAAGCGTATTTTATAAGTTAACATAATAAAGTGTAATTAAACACGCATTCAAAAGAGTTCCAAACAATTAGGTTAATACGTAGATAAGAAATAGAGCTTCGAGAAGCATAATGTGAATGCGTACAAGCAGTTAAAAACTTTGATAAAGAGAGGTGATTAAAAATTGCGTAAATAACAGGCAGATATAAAAATTAAAAGTCGAATTGCATCAGTTGTTTATGGAAAAGCAATTAGATTCATCAAAACACCGCATGTTTGATAACGAAGACAGCTGCGACCAGGTCACAATTATTGGAAAGCATAAAAAATTACATCAGAAACTACTTTAAATGTAATTATTTGATTGGTCAAAAAGGGGCGACGAGTTTGTAGACTATACCCACAGACGGAGTAGGAGAGAAAAGATAAGATAAGATAAAGTGATAACGAAGTCAGTTTGCAACTCAATAAAGGCCGAAGTGCGCCGCTATGAAATAAAGTGATACGTAATAATTTTAAAGTGAAAGATAGTATAAGTGCCAAGATGAAAATTATGATTTCCGATTAAACGTAAGTAGATTTTGGGGAATTTTATTTTAAACTAAAACATATTAATAATATGGTTTCGAGTCAGGGGACAATGATAATAAGAATTCTATTCTAAAGCCGGGGAGAAAAATCCAAATTCTGAGTCCGTGGAGAATAAATGTAATTTCAAGTCTGGGGAAGATGATAATCCAATTCTAAGTTTGGGGAAATTGATGAGAATAAGAAGTAATAAGTCTGAATGAGATGACAATAAATTGGGGTGCATAAGTATAAGTTAATAATGGTAGTCCATAGGGTGATGGCAACAATTTAAATGCAATGGTTCAAGTGTGTGGATAAACAATATTTCGAATGGGCATGTAATAATCCTGAATTGGGGGAAAATAATTTTTATTCAAATGGATGGCTTAATGTATGGGAAATATTAGTAGATGCGTCAATGCGAAGAAAATAGACCAGGCCAGATTTTTTAGTTATAAGACATTTAATTTTTCTATATTTTTTATTTCAATATTGAATTTGCTTAATATAAATTCATGTGACGAAGTCCACCAAAACAAAGGATTTAAATACGTATAAAGTGTGTGATACGATAAGAGGTTTAGAACATTCCACACTTCTTTTTTTTATAGAAATAATAGGTTTTTTGGTGACTTTGGGTTGAGCAAAGAGGTATATGATTTTTAATAAATAAGATTCACAACATTAATTAATTGAAAAGTGTATTTCAAAGAATTTACAAGAACTGTACATAATGTTTGTTTCATTATATAGAATCGAATTAACTGAATTTTAAAATTCGAAATAAATGCTAGTCGAGGTCATAAGATAAAGTTAATGAGAGTGATTTGATAATTTAAACAGTTCAAGGAGGAGCTATAAGTTGAATACAAAATTGATAACAAGGAAGGCGGGAACGTCGCAAATTTTGTTATTGGTAGACAAGGTTGGTTCAAGATAAAATCCAGTTAAGTTTCTGGAGGGAATTGATAGCAATATTAATAAGACAGCCCAATGTCGGAGATAATTACAATTCCAGTTTAAACATAGTAATATTAATATGGTCGCCCAAACGATGGGGCGCGAATAATTTAGAGGGACTTAGCAATATATATATATATATATATATATATATATATATATATACATATAGTTATATAGCCATTGACAGAACATTAGCTTTATTAATTTCACAGAGGAGGAAACATCCACTGACCGACGGTTTCGGCTTTATTAAGCCTCCTCAGAGTGAAATAGCTTCCAAGAACCCTATGAAGTAATCGAAGCTATTATACTGATATAATTTCGAAACAATCTCTGTACTATGGCAAAAGTAAATAAAACCGCCATCAGGTGATAAAACACCAACACTACTAAGTGTGGAAGTACAGAATTGAATCGCGAAATGTTACAGCAAAATTTATTTGCAAACGTAACAAACATTCTCGTGGCGACACCCGGGTTCATGCCCCAAGGCAATTCAAATAATAAAAGACAAGTTATTTGCATTCCGCAATAAGAAAATTGTGTAGAACAATATATAAAATAAGATGTATCTGTAAACAAACTCTATGAAAATAATAGAGCCTATTGACGAATACAAATCGGGCTAGTAGTTATATAGCCATTGACAGAACATTAGCTTTATTAATTTCACAGGGGAGGAAACATCCACTGACCGACGGTTCTTGGAAGCTATTTTACTCTGAGGAGGCTTAATAAAGCCGAAACCGTCGGTCAGTGGATGTTTCCTCCCTGTGAAATTAATAAAGCTAATGTTCTGTCAATGGCTATTTGTATTCGTCAATAGACTCTATTATTTTCATAGAGTTTGTTTACAGATACATCTTATTTTATATATTGTTCTACACAATTCTCTTATTGCGGACGGCAAATAACTTCTCTTTTATTATATATATATATATATATATATATATATATATATATATGAATTATTAATAACGACCTCCTTTATTCTAATTTTCCAAAAGTATTGTGGGTTTTAGGTCGGCTGGATTATTTAAGAAAACTCTTTTTTATAAACCTGAGCTTTCGGATTTATTTTAATCCTTTTTCAAAGGTACTACAATTACAAAATTGATGAATAAATAGTAAATCATATTTTATATTACTAAGGTGAGGTTATATAATAAAATTGGCAATTAACATAAAAAGTTATTTTCGTTATAAATTTTTTAAAATGTATATAACAACGCCAAATTACAACAAGAGATAAAAATCGTATGTATATAAAATATTGATAATAAATAAAAGTCAAAAGTTTGATAGAAATTGTTATTAAAAGGCAACCTTAAAAAATGTTTATTATAACTATGTATGTACCTGCGTGTAACACTGTGAGTGTATGTATAAGTCTGTATGTGTGTGTAGTGTGTGTTTCTGTGTGTGTTTTTTTTTTTGTTTGTAATATATTACAGTTGGAAGACAAAAAATCAAAAAGAGAGTTTCTAGAAATGTGTCACATATACCAACAAAAAAATACTATGAACAAAAGAACAGATGTTAATGACTTAAATTGTATCTACACGTATCTTCTAAATATCACAAATAAAACAACCATACAACAACAAATTTATCAATGGATCTATAAGATAAATTTCTCTTAAATATATTACAAACAAAAAAACACACACAGAAACACACACTACACACATACAGACTTATACATACACTCACAGTGTTACAAGCCGGTACATACATAGTTATAATAAACATTTTTTAAGGTTGCCTTTTAATAACAATTTTTATCAAACTTTTGACTTTTATTTATTATCAATATTTTATATACATACGATTTTTATCTCTTGTTGTAATTTGGCGTTGTTATATACATTTTAAAAATTTATAACGAAAATAACTTTTTATGTTAATTGCCAATTTTATTATATAACCTCACCTTAGTAAGTATAAAATATGATTTACTATTTATTCATCAATTTTGTAATTGTAGTACCTTTGAAAAAGGATTAAAATAAATCCGAAAGCTCAGGTTTATAAAAAAGAGTTTTCTTAAATAATCCAGCCGACCTAAAACCCACAATACTTTTGAAAAAAAAAAAAAATAATATATATATATATATATATATATATATATATATATATATATATATATATCTAGAACGTGTCTTGGTATCTTTGGAACTATTTATGTTTTACTTGGCAAACAATAACAATACGTCGATATAAACCAGTACAATTTATTTTACCATTAAATTACGTTTAAAAATAAATACATATTAAAACTATCAAGGGTTCAAATAACTATAAATGATTCTTAATAGTGTTCGTGTCCTACTTTAACAATTGGCGCTCCATAGCCAAAATGTCCATAATTGGGAACGGCACCATAAGAAATAGATGGTGCGGCTAACTTGCTGTATACAGGACCAGCAGCATAACCGATTGCTGAACGAAAATGTCCATAAGGATACACGGGTTCTGCTACTTTGGCTACAACTGGAGCAGCATGTGCGTAACCAAAGGCTGAAGGCTCAACAGCGACTGGTGCAACTTTAGCTACAGCTACTGCAGGTGCGACAGCTTTTACGGCAATAGGCTCCTTATTTACAACAGCATTGAAGCCATGAACTGGGTCAGCAGTGTAATCAACAGTACGTTTGCTACCATCGGCATCAATAAGAGAATAGCTTCCATGTACAACATCACCATGACGAGTTTCTTGTTGGCTTTTGGAGTCGCCAGTGTGAGGGTCGTTAACAGCATATTCAAATTCGTAATTTGCAGGTGCAGAGTGTTCCGCAACCACCGCTTTGGCAATGGGAGCAGCATATGCAACTGGTGCTGGAGCAGCGTATGCAACAGGAGCTGCAACCTTAGGCACAGAGGGAGCAGCGTACGTTATAGTCGGTGTTGAATAGTGAACTGGAGCATAGTGAGCTGGAGCAACATAGTGATCTGGAGCAGCATAGTGAGCTGGAGCAGCATAGTGAGCTGGAGCGTTATAACCTATGGTAGAAGCGGCATAGCCGACAGCTGGTGCAGTTGCGTGAACAAAAGCAGGTGCTGCCACTTTAGCAATAGCAGGAGCTGCATAGTGAGCTGCCGCAAATGGAGCTACGGCGCCGTAACCGTATGAAAGTGCAGGACTGTTGTGTGGATATGAGGCATATTCTAGATCCCCAGCTAGTGCAGCAGCCACAAAGGAAACGAAAAGAATCGCCTGAAATATAAAGATTTTATTATTTTAAAAATTATTACTGAATACCTATCCTATCCACTTATTAAACTTTCAAAATTTTACACAAAAGATAACCAAATATTGATGTAAACATTACTTAAATCAAGTTACGTTTAACATCTAAATCTAAACAAAAGTATAAAAACAATATATTAGTCCATAAACCAATAAAATGATTTTCTTTAATTACGGCAAAATTTTGTTATTACTGGTTTTATAATTTCTGTAACATAAAATATAAGTAACAAGTCCTCAATGAAACTGCAAGGATTATCCAATAAATGAGTCACAAATTATTATTTTGTACACTGCACTATTCAACACATTTATAATTAATTGGTACTCACTTTAGTTGCCATGATGTGGTTTATTGATATGCTTGTTCACTTGTATGTTGATACCTGAAACTGTAAAGCTTATATAGTCCCTCGGAGGTGTGGCCCTCAGTACTTGAATCCAGTTTGGAGCCTTTCACCAAACCAGGGCACCGTACCTACATCTAATGCACTGAATCATATTAAAATGTCAATGCTTATTCTGAAATTTAACTTGTATCGTTTAACTATCTTGGAGGTTACTTATAGCGTATGTAGAATCGGTATTGATTGAATCAAATTAATTTTACGAAATCTGTTTCTTATATGAGGGTGTAAGTTAAACCATAAAGTGGTATATTGAATCGGTACTTTAAAATAGCTTTTTGTAAACTTCTCTAGGAGGAATATCTAATTAAGTAAATGTCTGTACTTGGTTGTCACCGCCGGAAATAATTTCGAACAACTATAATTAGGAAAATCTGACAATTTGGTTTCATACCAGTGTCGATGAGATCCATTCGGATAAATATTTTTAATAATCATGTACTTCCGGTTAAACGGGATGTAGATATCAACTTGCTTATTTTAAATAGGACACTCTATATATTAGTATATTTAAAGGTTCCACGTAGGATTATAAATATATTTCATTTATAATAAGTTATACTTATGTATAAACGTTTATAATATATATATATATCAAACTCTTCATCAAAAAATGTGTTTGCAGATCAAAAATACTTATAAATTTTTTTCTGCACGAAACCTTCTATCATTTAATGTGTGGTAGTTTGCTGGTTTCATAAAGTTAGTTTAGTAGACTTCGTCTAATGTTTTGATAATTATTAGTGCATAGTGTTAAAATAGATAAATGAAATTGAATAAACTATCAAAGATTAATTTTTTAAATGAAACCCCAATTTTTATCATTTCGTTTTATTTAGTATTAAAAATAAATGTAACCCTGTGTAGGATACTTTTCCAAAAATTTGTAATTTTCGAAATATTGGAAGCTGGACATTTCTTTACTGTACAGTATTCATCATCATCGTTAGGTCTTCAGTCCTAGAACTGGTTGGACGCGTACCCTCATTGTTTCCTAGTCTGAACCAACCTACACATTTCCCTAAAATTTGCACAGTCTGCATCAATCACTATCTGTGTGCGAAAGTCTGATCTCGGTCTACCTCTACCTCTCTTTTCCTATCACTGCTTGTAATATATCCCGTACTATTCCTCAGAAATGTCTTAAAAAGTATCCTGTCCTTTATTTCTCCTATTTTTTTTTGTTTTCCATAGATATCTTTATTCCTCTACTATTTCTACAACCTATTTGTTATTAGCTTTGTCTGTCCATGCTGCCATCCTCATACATCTGAAGCATATCATTACAGTAGGCTTCTATCTCTTTTTGTCTGCTTTTCCTACTGCCTTTATTTCATAGACGTACTATGCTGTGCTCCACACTATGCTTTGAACAGTTTTCTTCTTGTATCTATGTTCGCTGTCTTTGAACATAGCCGCTGTTCTTTCTTGTTTGATGCAGTTCGGTCACCTTCTATTGTTTTACAGTTATATACCCTATTTCCCCGATATTTAGTGGTATGTGAAGGAGGGTAATCACCCTTTGGCTGCCAAGTTCCCCAGCACTTGAACCTTTGTCAAATTAATAGTTTTTTCAATTTATCCTTTCGCACAATCAACATTAGTTGAAAATATTTCACAACCAACACCTGTAGTTGTTTATAATAATCATCAGATTTAGGAGCACTTATGTTTTCGTCATTGGGTTTTACGTCTTGAAACTGGTTGGACTTGTACCTCAGCTTATTTATGTTCTGAGCTAGCCTACCCAGTTCCCTGCAATTCTCACAACAGTCTATATACAGTTCGATTCCCTTCTATTGTTTTCTAATTATATGCCTTATTTCAGCGAAATTCAGTGGTATGTGAAGGGGGGCGTCACCGTGGATCAATGTAGTAAGCGTAAGACTACGGATCCTAAGGTCCTGGGTTCAAATCCCGACACGGCCGACTGCTTGAAAAATGACAGGTGAGCATTTTTCACAAAAATTACGCCCTCGTTCGGATGAGAGGTTAAATGGAGGTCCCGTGTGTGAGTGTTGTCACGCACGTTAAAGATCCCTATTTTGCCTTGAACGGCAAGGGTTCGGCAAAATTCTAAATTTCCAGGCAACGAAAAAAAAACTCGCCTCCTGGCCAATGTAGTACCTTCTGGTGGAGCATTGGAAATATAAATGCACGGTATGTAAAGGGGATTTAGCAGCCTGTGGCTGCCAAGGATCCCCCAACACTTAGACATTTCCCGAATTAATAGTTTTCTAGTAAATCCTTTCGCACAATTAACATTAGTTGAGAGTATTGCAAAACCAATATCTGTAGTTTTTATAGTAATCACCATGTTTAAGTACAGCTATTATTTTTGCCGACTGGTTGGAAGCGTACCTCCATTGATTTCTATTCTGAGCTAGCCTGCACATTTCCCTGAAATTCTCACATACCTCTATCTTTCTTTTTTCCTATCTCTGCTTTTAATGTATTCCGCACTATTCCCTCATGTCTTAGTATGTGGCCTATCAACCTATCTCTCCTATTTTTTACTGTTTTCCACATACTTCTTTCTTCCCCTACCATTTCTAGACATCTGTATTCTTAACTTTGTCGGTCCATGGTATCTTCATCATACGTCTGTAGCACCACATTTTAAAGGCTTCTACCTTTTTCTTGTCCGCTTCTCCTACTGTCCAGGCTTCACAGCCATACAGTGCTGTGCTCCGTGCATATGTTTTAAGCAATCTTTTCCTTGTTTTTATGTTTGTTGTCTTTGAACACAGTAGTTGCTTTTTCTTGTTAAATGTAGCACGGCTTTGTGCTAATCTTTGTTTTATATCTTTTGTGCTTTTCCCATCTTGCGTTATTTGACTTCCTAGGTAGCAGAAATCCTTAACTTCTTGTAAGTTCGTGTTACATATTTGTATCCTTGTTTTTGATTTATTTTCCCTTCTTTTGCATACTAAAACTTTAGTTTTATTTTTGTTAATTTTCATACCATAGCTGTCCGTTAGAACTGTTTCGATTTCATTAAGAGCAAGCAGCTTCTAATTCTGCTTTGCTAGATGCTAATACCGCTATATCATCTGCAAATCTAAGCATATCAATCTTTTGTCCCTGCATATTAATTCCAAATGTCTTCTTGCATTTGACAGTATCCATTGCTTTTTCTATGTACAAGTTAAAAATTAACGGCGATAAGACACATCCCTGTCTCACCCCTTTCCTAATATTTACTTTTCTACTTTCTTGCTCTAATTCTATTATCGCTGTTTGCTCTTTGTATAAAATTTTTCCATTTAACATTGTCGAATGGTTTTGCTTTAGAAAACAAACTACCAATTTTCCATAATTATCCATATGATAGAACCTGAAGTAAATACTAAAGTCTACAGTATAAAAATCTTCTAGCAAGTTTTGAAAAAAATTATTTAATTGTGTCAAAAAGAACTTGACTGATATTGGACATATTGCTGAACCTAATTTTTATAAAAAAGATTATGTTACAGGTAAAATTAGCGTTATGTTATAAATTTAGATTTGCTCTGAACGGCCGGGTGCACCGGTTAACTACAGTTGTGCGGGAGTGGGTTCCAAGGAAAGAAACATAATATAAATAATATAACAAAATACATTTAAAATGACTAACATACACAAACCACTTACATTGAAAGGTTTTCTTCCATTGGTATAATTAAAGTGCGCCAAACCGTTTTGTCTCAGCAATCCCTTCCAATGTTATTTTCCCATACGGTAAACAGTTTTCCGGATAGATCTCCTTTGCGTTTGGTTTCCTAAATTTTGTCACATTTTACTTTACCTTTCTTTATAATACCTTAAAAATACTTATTAGTTTTTGGTCAAATTAAATAAATTCTTAAAATAAGACTTCTCACAAATACGACTTCATCATTGGGGTGGTTGGGTATCCTTTCACAAATTTGCTATTTTTACTTAGTTCATAAATGAGTCCAAATAAAATTTAACCTAAATCTAACTTCTATTAGAACTACATAATTACAATATGAACACAAATGTGCTTTCCTTAAAAAAACCTAATTTCCTTACACCAAACTGGCCAGTTATTACTAAAAGAAATCTTAAAGGAAAACACTAAAGCAATCAATAATACTACTACATCATTATTTCAGTTTCCAATATTGATACGCATGACATTTTAAAATCCATTTCTGGAAATGCAATAATTAACAATACACAGAAAACGTAGTTCAATGCTAGGTTTTTTTTTCACCTTTCAATTGTCCATTAAAAATGCTTCAAAATTAATATTCACCTATTTCCTAATTTTGTGAAATGTTCTAACTTCATTTCCCGATAATTTTATACTTAAACTTAAAACAAAAAAGTTCCGTCACTATTCGGTGGTCCAACACAGTAATCATTTTCACGTTCTGTTAGTTTCCCACTACATAGTAACAAGCCATTTGTATTTAAAATCTACATGCACATTATAAACGGAAAGAAGCTCATATTTTATTCACATTTTCCAATTTATTTTTAAAATTTGAGTATGTCCAGAAACAGCAGCCTCTCATTCTTTTCCTTTTAACAGCAACTCAATTTACACTAAACAAACCTCATTCTTTGAACTGACCCGCAGGCACAAAAGCTCTTGATTGACGGTGTCCACGTGAGTTTTCAGGTACACGCATACGGACTAGCATTCCTTGCCAACACTTACAAGCGAAGTTAATCAAAAGCTCGCGCTCGGCTGAAGTTTACATATACATTGTGAAACTGTGTTCTTTTCAATTTTTAACTAGTTTTCATTCCGACATCTCGAGCTTGTCAAAATCGTGAGGAAATCCTTTCTGCACCTGACCGAAAAAAATGAGTGTATTTTGAGATTTTATATAATGATTGGGTGTAAATACATAATTTTATTTCACACCAACGCAGTACATTAATCTTTATAGTTATTTTAATAAAGTTCAGAGACAAAATTAAAGCCGGCCGTTTTATCAGAAAGGATGCTATCTTTAAACCCTAAATTAAACAAAATAAACGATTAATGTCATTTATCCTTATGCTTTTTAATATTGATTCAAACTGAAAAAGTTCTATATTTACAAAAGAAAATACTTTCTTATAGAGGCATAAACACGGGTAATAAATAATGACAATTAATGAAATTTAATCTATAAGTTTCAAGTATACTAAACTCTAGCATATCATGAACGTTTAAACATCTTGTTACGCGTTAAAAAACCTTCACAAAGGATTTTTGTAAATAATTATGTTAAGGGAATTTTTGTATAATTAATTTACAAGTATTATATGTATTTGTGTAATCTAGTTTTAGAAGTAGGATGTTATGCATTATATAAACGTGGTCTATTTTTCCTCCGTCAATATTTATGAGAAATAGCTTTTATTATATGTAATTTGTGGTAAAGGTAGTTCACGCGATCGTGAAATGGACATGTTGTTTTCCCGACAAATCAGAACGCAATACATAAGAGCGGTTATGGTGAAGAAACATTGAAGGATCCGCCATGATTTACTCCGAACGTGACTACCTTACCTTGTAGTCCTGTTGTGAGTGCATTATTATACCGGTGATGTAGTGTCCTCCGTGAATTCCTATACCTCTCTTGTTACCGTTACTGTGTTGTTTTTGTTTCTGCTTGCGTTTTAAGTAAACAACAACCAACTTCACCGGTTACATATGAGCTAGAAAAGCCGTTAAACAAACCCACCCTCTATAATACGTAGCCAAATAATAATCATCAGTCATCCAGCTTCGCTAAATTGCAGTAATCTAAAAGATTTATTAACTGACTCTATCTTAGAGCTTACACACTTTGTTGGTCTTATGGTAAGCAGAGTTATAATTAATTTGCATGTATATTTTGTTAAGTTATTTGACACCACCATGCCAACTCTTTTTAACAGAACGTCGACTAAATGCCATGCTCGTTAGAAAAAAATCGGGTTACTAAAGTTCCAATTCCTTGTATGTTTCATATTCTTTCAAAAACTTTCACTCGTGCAGTAACAACATATTCCAGTTCAAGTACACCGCGTCTACCATTACCTATTGTAAATGAAAAATTAGTTGCTGGTAGAAGCGTCGTCAACTAGAATTATAGAAGTTAAAATTTTCAGCTGCTGAAAGTTATCGCTGCAACGATTACACAGTTATATGGGGCCCTAAATGCTTAATTCTAATAAACAATAAAACTATTATTAAACTATATTACGTTTGGAATGCATTTCGTAAATTTTTCGTTTTACGGCATATTTTACAAAATCATCTACATTGTTCGATTTAGACTTGTTACGTACAGCTTTGGTACCAGAAAACCTAGCCCGTAATCGACAGTAAAGCTTGGTGAGGTACTTCTTACATTTGATTTTCCAATGCTCCACGCGAAGGTACAACATTGAAAAACATGAAAATCATGTTTTGGTAAAATACCAAAAACCTCGACTGTACTAACAAAATGGTTGCCGACTAACTAAGTGGAATGGATGGTGTAAGTGTTTGAAGACGGTCTTAGAACGTTTACGGGTATGAAATATGTATTTATCGGGAAATACTTTGGCGCCACCTAATCTCGTAGGGTTTGTAGGGGAAAGTCCCAAAAAGCATAATAACAAGGTGTAAAAATCTGAAATCAGGAGATTGATTCTTACTTAAAAGTTACGCGAGAAATCATTAAGTACACTATTGCCTAAACATAAAACAAACCTTAACCATAAGAATCCAAAACCTATTTAAAACGGCTAGCTAAAAAGAAGTTTTCTAAGATCAATTGTTAAATGACCTGGCGTTTCAACCACGCTTCTTGGTAATTGCAAATTACTTCATTACGACAAAACTGTAATTATACCCAAAAAAAACAAATATAAACATGTCTTTACGCTATTATACACGGCTCTTGTTTTTAACTATAGCACACTTTACAAATAAATGATACAGTCTTAAGCAAGTATTAACTATCAAAAAATCAAAAATTTACTTAACGAAAATATTAACCTTAACACACAGTCGTACTACAGGTACGTTTTATCAGTTCATACTATAAATTTCAAATGTTTATGTAGTTACAAACTATCTCTGGTATAGTTTCAGATGAATTCATAAATACCTGATGAGTGATTGTTGACTGCAGTTAAGGTGGACTCCGTTAGATACTTACAGCAACTTTACAGTCCTGAACAAGTTTATTTCTAACATATAGTTGTCGATTTGGGACCCAATAGGCCCCTAAAATTGAAAATAACCAACTTAGTAGGATATTATCCGAAAATTCTACGACCTTGTCTGTTCGAAAACTTTTTGTCAAAGGTAGTTCACTCGCTAAAGTTGCATGTTGATTGTTTCGATGTTAAGCACGACGTGGTTTAAAAAATTAATATTTCCTATCTAAAATAATTCAAAACATCCTTGGCAAACGTTAGACAAATGAGTTAAAACGGCAAAATGAAAATATCTCGTGTAGTTCGTTTCTAGTGAATATGTACGTATAAAGAACTTGCGGCTATCAACTAAACCTGAATCGGAGTTTTTTATTCATTTGAGTCAACACAAATCTGACTGCGCAGTTTTCATGACCAGCCGATTAGAACACCGGCGAGCCAAATTAATACATTATTCATCAAAACAAATAAATCATGAAGTTGTAATAATTTAGAACGAAATGCCGATAATGACATCATCTCTAACCTTTAAAACTGACATCATGAATTTGACAACTTTTGAGCATGAACCGCATATGATGTAAAATAATTTTACTTTAGATAAAAAATGAAGTAACTTAAAAATTATTTTTCTTAAAGAAAATTGTCTAACCCTATTGGTGGGATTTACTAATACAGAAACTATTAAAATGAAATGTGACTATAAGCATTACCCGATACGTTTTCGGTGCTTGCTCGGTGACTGCGGCTTCTTCTGTGCTTCTAATTTCGTTTTTTAATAGAATTGATATCGCAAGCATCTGTTGTTTGCTAAAATATACAGTAGTTAAAACTCAACATATCACTTGCAAATTATGCTTATACCTGCATTACCGACTCGAAAGGGGCCAAAGTTCCATGACCATCGCGTTCACTGTCGAAATATATTAGAACATTCATAACCAACAACGACTTGAGAATTAAAATGTTTGGTAGGAAGCATGTTCATTTTGGTATGTTGGTCAACCACTGCTTAGTGTGTATCATTTTATTAATTTTAAAAACAGTGTTTTATATCAAAATTATCTTCAAAAAAATAATAGAAAATCGCTATACCTAAATGATGAACAAATTCTACCGTTACCTTAAAAATGTTTGACAATTGCAAAAGACGCATATTTTTGTAATTATCCTTTTTACACTGAGAAAATTAGGTAGTAGAGTAGCATATCAATACTATGGCCATGTTTTATTCACGTGCACAACGATGAGTCATGGTTGACTTTATTTGATTTTAACTATACCCTAGCCATTGATAGTCAGTTGAGTTCGATCTGAATATTAATCCATAAGTGATATGAAATAAATTATTGGATCAATTGTTAAAATAAATAAGCCTAGTGTCTATATACATTAGGATTAGTGCTAGAAAGAGTGCACCAACACATTCCCCTTGGATTTGAATTAGTGATCAATAGAGTGAGCTTGTCGTTTCAAGGAAGGCAGTATAATAATAATCTTAGCAATCTAATACGTTCATTTACGGCAGATGAATTAAAAACCACATCGATTCCGTTTCTACTTTTCCATACGTCAATAACATCCTATATATTTTACCTGTTTATAATAAATACGCTTGCGAATAATTTTCAATTTCAATCTATCCACTCTAAAACGTCGAGCTTACACTATGAATTCTATAATTGGCATCTTGTTTTGAGTATCCGTTAACTGGCTACGCTACACATTACTATAGCGTAAAATTAATCCTTATACTGCTACGACCGAAAGGCTCGTTGCAATAGTGTATTGTATTATTTGATAAAGCTTAGGTCGAGTTTTCTAATCTCCTTTTTGGTATATTGATCGAAGTTCAAATTCTTGTTATTTAAAACAATTTTCAATTTGATTCTTCAGTTCGTCCTCATATGTATTTTTCTAAACTACTTGTTCTATTACTCCAAGAGCGATGCACGTTTTTTTTACGAGAAGTTTAGATTTTGGGTGTATCGGTATGTGCTCCTGAGTTATTAATACTAGTAACACTCTCTTTCTAGCTCTTAGCTAGAGGCCAAATTGTTGTACGTAGGCCGATTATTCTTCTTATGTAGAACCAGCTGCGCTGGTATGTGTTCCGCTGTGGCAGGGAGTGTCGGAGCGCTCAACAATCGTCGACTGTGGTGACGTTACATCTAAACCTTACATGTGATTTTCCAATGCTCCACCCGAAGGTACTACATTGGCCAGGAAACGAGTTTTTTTACCTGGAAAATTTGGAATTTTGACAAACCCTTGCTGTTCCAAGAAAGACAGAGATCTCTATCGTACGTGACAACACTCACACACGGGACCTCCATTTCACCTCTCATCCGAACGAGCGTGTATTTTTGTGAAAAATGCTCGCTTAACATTTTTCAAGCGGACCGTGTCGGGATTCGAACCCGGGACCTTGGGCGTAGTAGTCACACACATACCACTACGTCACGGAGCCGCCCGCTACATCTGGATCCCAGCACCCGGACGCCTCGTTAACTCACCTCCGTTGATACAATGGACACACGATAATGGCTGGCACTTGGAGGTATGTTGCATTAGTGTTTCCATATATCGGGAGCACCTCTTTTCTTCCTACTTTTGTTGGTCGTGCGTCACTGGTGCTCCATAGTACTTCACTACATGATTATTAGAATTTGTTCGACCGTAAATAATATTTTCTTTTACTTTAACACTCTGGTATCATGAGCAAGCATAAGCAGTAATTTTTTTTTTCTTTTATTAATGAATACCAAATGTCAAACGAAATGCGCACTTCGTACGTAAATTTCTAAAATTTGTTCTTTATAATACAACTATTTATCTTTTTTTTTATGCAAACCCAAGTCCTTTTTTTTTATTAATCTTTACTGTAAATAGAAAATCGATGACGATGTATTTTTTGTGTTGTTAGGAATCTCCTACTTTCGTCATCGTGATTCGTGCGGGTCCGCACTTTAAATATCTTTTCTATCTCTATCTGACCCGTAAGCTGCATAACGTAGCATAAATTTTGACGCCCTGGCGTGGGGCTTCGATTTTTTTTTATTACTTTTGCTCCGAGTTTGTTTTAGTTAATTTTTGGCTCCGATTTTGGTTGATTAACTTTGGCCCCGATTTTGTCTTGAATAATGTATGCTCTGATTTGGTTTCGCTTAATTTCTGGCCACGTTACTACGTTATCCGTTTTCTCGGCCTGATACTTCTTATGTTTTCTTCACTTACGCTCAAACTTGTATTTATTTCTTTTGTTTATTTCTTGTGTGAGTTCGATCTTCTTAAATTTTAGTAGTGGTTTCTTTCTTGATCGCTCAATATTATTGGTTGGTTAATTTCAGATTATTGGACTTGTGGTTTCGCCAATAATCCTAGACTTTTTGAAAACGCTGGCGCCCTATTCTACTTTCTATTTGGTCGTTTCGCTGTTATTGGTGCCGGATATGTTTTAGATTGTCCTGTATTCACAATATTTTCTTTTGAGCTTCTATCGTGTTTACGTATTCCTTGACGTGATCTACAAGCAAGTCTGCAGATTAACACAATCAAAAAGAAACGCATAAAACTTGTAAAACGCAGTGTTATTTGTTGAACAAACATTGTTAAAAACCAGAATACATTGCAGCTGTTTGCCGCCAACTCAATTTAAAATACTAATAGTCTGTGTATGAACTGCACACGACCGTTCTTGTGGAAGTCTAAAACGCAAGCCGCCGCGCAACACAAACGAATCAAAAGTTACATAGTCCCACTCCTGCAAAATGTAACTAATAACAAGGTTTAAATTCAAATAATCCAAATAAGCATAAATTCAACAAAGCTTAATGTAAGACTTAACATATCGAGTTACGGTTAACCTTTATTTAGTTACTCTCTCCCAATTTTTTTTTTTTATTCGTATTCAAGATGACTGAGATGGCGACAAGACTGCATAATGGTATCTGCAATAGACAGCAGGAGTCATCAGAAAGTGTTGCTGACTATTTCACGTGTATGACGACTCTGTTTCAGTGGTATGGATCTTTCAAGGAGGATGATCAATTGACCATTGTGCTTCGTAACCTCGCTCCATTCTATCAAGCCCATTTGTCTACCGTCCGCTGCTTACAAGAGTTAAAGGACGAATGTCTGAAATTAGAACCGGCAAAGATTCTGGTTGATAATTCCGTATCAACGAGTCAAAACAACCTACTGTTACTGCTGAACCGGGCCTTGCTTATAAGTCTGCTACTATTGAGGAAAATACTTTAACTTCACATAACCGAGTTGTTAAGATTTCTCCTACGCCTATGGCTGGACCCGATGCTTCTTTCATACGTTCTACTGTTCTTCTTCCTAGTTCTATTTCTACTCGTAAGTCGTATGCTTTAATTGCGACAAACCTGGTCAAGTTTCGACACGTTGTACTCATCCTGAAGTACTCCATTGCTATGGTTGCGGGCATAAAAGAGTTACTCGCCACAACTGTCCCAACTGTCATCCTACTACTAATAGGTCTTCGAATCATACTTCAAATACTGTCCTCACCTCTAGGTGCCTAATTTCTTCTGCTTCTCACTCTACATTCTTTTCTGTATCTCATTCAGGTTATCCTGCTACTACTATCAACACACCCGTCTTCGGCAAATACAGCTTCGAACAAAATTTCTTCCGTCTCTAGTTTTACATCCTTTTCTACACCTCCTTCTGCTCGCCCTACTACCATCACCTCATACCATTTTTAGCCATATGGGCCTTTGAACTGTAATATTGATTTCTAGAACTTTCACGCCCCTACTTACCGAACCTCTACTAACAAGAATCAAAGTCCTTCTGTCCATTGCAATTCAAAAGACTACCAACTAGACCCGAAGTTTCGCTTCTACCCCAAACTGTACCTCCAACACCAGTGCATCCCATACTTCGAATTAGTGACTTGCAGCTAGCTTCTCAAGAGATTGTTCCCGTTGTCTTAAATAATTCTACCCACGAAACTCCTGTCGTGTCTGCAAGCACAAACGTCGCTAAAGTGACAATAATTTCTAATTCGATCAGAGAGGGTCCTGTTGAAGTTCATGAACCTGTATCTTTAATGTCTGTTGTTGTTGCTGTCAAAATTTTACATGTTCCTGTTTTCTTAAATGGTTCTACTCAAGAAACTTCTGCCGTGTCTGCAATAACAGCTGTAGCTGAAGTGGCGATAACTTCTAATACGAGTAGAGAAAGTCCTGTTGAAGTTAGGGAACCCGTAGCTATAATTCCTGTTGCTGTCGTTGTCCAAGTTTTACTTGATACTGTTTCGTTATCTACTATTGTTAAGGAATCAGTTCCTATTGTGGCTGAAGTGTTGGTTGTTCCTACTCCGTTGTCTAATAGCGATGAAGCCCTACTTGTTTCTACTTCTTTATCAGACGTTGATAAAACGTTACCTACTCTTATCCATTTTTCTCATGCTGACAAAATGCTACTTGCTTTTGATCTTTTAACTAAGGTTGGTGAAATCATAGCTAATGTCTTGTTATCTAATGTTGACGAAGGTCAGCCAGATTCTGCTTCCTTATCTATCGTGGATGAAGTTCTTCCTGATGCTGTTTGTTCTTGTAAAGTTGATGAAATTCTGTCTGGTGCTGCTTCTTTTTTTCATGTTGATAAACTTCATTCGAGTCCTTTATCTAACATTGGCGAAGTTCTACTTCATACTGCTTATTCTAGTAACGTTGAAGAACTTCTACCTGATTCTGTCCCTTTATGTAATATCGTTGAAGTGTTATCGGATTCTTCTCCTTTTCCTAAGGTTGATATTCTTACAGCCAATGCTGTTTTCTTTCCTAACGGTGATACTTCTAGTCCTTTATCTAACGTCGATGAAATTTTATCTAATTCTGTCCCTCTATCTCACGTAATTAAAGTGTGCTCTGCTTGTGTTTCTCTTCGTAAGATTAATTCTAGTACAGCCAATATTTTTTCTTTTTCTACCGTTGGCTTTCTTGCAACCTATATTAAAAACAAACCTCTTTATACTATGACGCCGTTTGAGTTTTTTAAACTACCCTTGCCAATTCCTATATAGCGTGCTACAACTACTGCACCCCCTGCTGTCCCTGTTTTGCGGAAAACTGCCCATAAGAGACAAAAATTTCTCTATAATATTTAGAACCTGAAGATGTTGGTCGACGAAATCTTAATATCCTTGATCTTGTTTCATTTTCTTGCTGGCGGCGCAAACGTCTTAAGCCCAATATCTAGTCCTCGCGCTCCCAAATTCTTATGCCGACTTTGCTCTCCTTAGAACTTGATTTCTGGACTTTACGATTTCGTTATTTACTTCCCTGTGTTGCTGGGTGTTCTTTCTTTTTCTTTCACCCACGTGGGCCCGGGAATAGAATTGTCCCATGATACGACCTCCCTGTCGTAAGAGGCGACTACAGCGGTCCAACACATACACACACTCACATACACACACACACACACACGCACATACATACACATACGTCCAACACATACAGACACACTTTTACGCACATGCACACGCACACACACACCCACATACTCATACAGCAACACACCAACACATACACCCACACACGCGCGCACACGCATACACATTCTCATGCATAACTACACTGGGATTCGGTTTGATTTTCTTTTGGTACGGATTTTTTTGTTTTGTTTAGGAACGGGGTTTGTCTTCTTCTTGCAGTTTTGATACTGCTATATATAATATGAATTTTGTTTGCTTTAGTTTACTTCCCTGTTACTTTGGATCCACTTTCCTTACTCTGGTCTTCTTTGCTGTCGGTTCCTATACCGATTGTGTTTCGCCCATCCGCTCCTGTGGTAGGTGCTTTCTAGTCAGTTTTTTTCTTCGGAAACCACGACTTAGTAGACTTTAGGACTATTTAGCATTTCTTTTTTTTGGTTCTTCGGTTGTTGCGATTCCTAGTTACCACAGTTTGTAGTACATCGTTTCTTTTCCCAGCGCTCTTCCTCTCTTCCTCTCGTTCTCGCTTGTTGTTCCTTTGCATGCTTGAGGCTTGACCTTTGGGTTCTGTTTTGGCTTGTACTGTTGGTTGTCTTCCTCGCTCCTTTCCTTACCTTGATTTTTCACGAGAAACCAATTTCTTCTTCTGAGGTTAAAGACTTTACTGTTTCTTTTGAGAAACATCGGTCCTTTGACGACTCTGCAGTGTCGATGCCGCTTCATCTTAGTCCTCGTTGATGGTTTATTACCCGTCTTCCTTTCAATTTTTTTTTTGGTTCGTCAGTACTTTGGTTCTTCGAGCCGGGTGGGAGTTCGTTTTGGATGGTTCTTTTTTTTTGGTTTCTTTTGTTATCGTATACGAATTTTCTTTTAGGTTTTAAGCGAATTTTTTTTGTGTTTGGTTTTTTGTTTCGGTACTCCTCATCCCCGCACTTTGGCTTCCCTACAACTGTTAATTTTGCTGGGGGGGGGGACTTTTTAACTTTTTAAAACCACATCGATTCCGTTTCTACTCTTCCATACGTCAATAACATCCTATATATTTTACCTGTAAAACGGCGAGTTTACGCTATAAATTCTATAATTGGCACCTTGTTTTAGTATGGCTACACATTACTATAGCGTAAAATTAATCCGTATACTGCTACGACCGAAAGACTCGTTGAAATAGTGTATTGTATTGTTTGATAAAGCTTGGGTCGAGTTTTCTAATCTGCTTTTTGGAATGTTGATAACGAGAGGATCGAAGCTCGAATTCTTGTTATTTAAAACAATTTTCAATTTGATTCTGCCGTTCGTCCTCATATGTATTGTTTTAAACTACTCGTTCTATTAACTCCAAGGGCGATGCACTTTTTTTCTGTATGAGAAGTGTAGATTTTGGGTGTATCGGTAAGTGCTCCTGAGTTATTAATACTAGTAAGACTCTCTTTTTAGCTCTTAGCTGGAGGCCAAATTGTTGTACGTAGGCCGATTATTCTGCTTATGTAGAACCAACTGCGCTGGTATGTGTTCCGCTGTGGCAGGGAGTGTCGCAGCGCTCAACATTCGTCGACCGTGGTGCCGCTACATCTGGACGCCAGCAACCGGACACTTCGCTGACTTATTTCCGTGGATGCAATAGGCACACGATAATAGCTGGTACTTGGAGGTATGTTGTATTAGTGTTCCCATATATCGGCAATACCTCTTTTCTTCCTACTTTTGTTGGTGGTGCGTCGCTGGGGCTCCATAGTACTTCACTATGTGATTATTAGAATTTGTTCGACCGTAAATAATTTTTTTTCTTTAACTTTCTGGTATTATGAGCAAGCATAAGCAGTAATTTTTCTTTTCTTTCTTTTATTAATGAATACTAAACTCAAACAAAATGTGCTCTTCGTACGTTAAATTCTAAAATTTGTTCTTTATAATACAACTATTTATCTATTTTTTTGTTGATGCAAACCCAATACTCTTTTTTTATTAATGTTTACTGTAGATAAAAAATTGATAACGATGTATTTTTTGTGTTGCTACAAATCCTCCCCTCTACGCATTGGTAGTTATCCCGGTATTTCTACTTTTCTTGTGTTCTGTTTCGTCATCGTGATTCGTGCGGGTCCGCCCTTTAAATACCCTTGCTATTTCTATCTGACCCGTACGCTGCATAACGTAGCAAATCATTATCAGTGAAATGATCTCTGTTGAGGCACTTCAGTAGAGTAAGGATTCTCTGTAAATATCTCTTGATAGTTACTTGTGCTGAACCAAATAAATAAATGTAAACTGAAGTACTTTCAATGGTACCAAGATCAACTTTCATGTTAGTAGGACCTTTTTGTGTAAGATACAGGGATTCCCAGAAGAGCGTGTTTTTACATTCATCCATACATAAAATTTGAAGCTAGTCTGATAATGCTTAAAGTTGCAATTTTTTTCTGAAAATTAGATGGATTTGTAATTTGAGAGGCTTGACCTCATATTTTAGGCGTTTGGGTTGTTATGACGCTAGACTCAAGGCAGGCTATTAAAATACGCGTGTTGTGCGAACCTTTAAACGCAATGTCATAATTAATCAGTCTGTAGGGACATTCTCACGAACAAAACGATGTCTGATAGGTTTGGAAGCATACCATCACATGACTAACCATAGTTTAGTACAAATAGAATATACGTTGCAAATCCTTTTCACCATGTTTATATGTCTATTCACAAACACTACTAATTTTATTATTTTGAATATACATACTGCCTGTAGAAGTGTTTTACAGAAATATGTTTCTAATTTTTTATTTATCTTAAGGCCATTACAATATTCAAACAGAGTAAGAACAGCAAGCAATAACTTCCGCTTTCAGGAGATCCTATTTTAGGCATATAGGGTATTTCCGGTATAAATAAAATTAGTACAAAACTTAATTTAGCAATGATTCGTTTAGGTGTCCTTAGAATATATGGACAAATTATTATTACGTTATAACATAATTATAGCGTGCAATGTTGTTGATTAATATGAGTGATACATTGTCTAGAAACGTGCATTGATTCGAATGGTAATTGCAGCTTGAGGTCGTTTGATCTCTTTACGCTTAATTTATTTGAGTAAATTAGGTTAGACATTTTTTTTGCTTCAGGAAAAGATCTATATCAAACACTTAAAAGAATTACCTTAAAAATTTTATTAGTATTATGAAGTAATCGTTCCAGGATCTGAAAGTTAAGATTGCTAATTAACGTCATTGTCGTTAATATAGGGTCTGCTACAAATAATTATTCTTTGCTTCATTGCACGACCTTTACTATATGACGAAGTTGTTTACTGTGTCTAAAATGCTTGGAAATACTTTATCTGTATAGTGCTTTTGGAAGTAATTTCCAAAATATACTAAAGAGTTGCAGATAAAGATCCAATTATTTAGGGCTGAGTAAACATTAATTCTATAGAAGCATTTAAAATACAAAGAATTTATGATATGATATGATATGAATACTTTCAAATGCAGGAAGACATTTGGAATTATTATACAGGGACAAAAGATTGAGATGCTTGGATTTGCAGATGATATAGCGGTATTAGCATCTAGCAAGGAAGAGTTAGAAGCTGCTCTTAATGAAATGAAAACAGTTCTAACTGAGAGATATGGTATGAAAATTAACAAAAATAGAACTAAAGTACTAGTATGTAAAGGAGACAATCATTCAAAAACTAGAATATAAATAAGTAACGAGAACTTACAAGAAGTTAAGGATTTCTGCTACCTAGGAAGCTAAATAACGCAAGATGGGAAGAGCACGAAAGATAAAACAAAAATTAGCAGCAGGCCGTGCTACATTTAACAAGAAAAAGCAAATACTGTGTTCAAAGACAACAAACATAGAAACAAGGAAAAGATTGCTCAAAACATATGTGTGGAGCACAGCACTGTACGGCTGTGAAACCTGGACAGTAGGAGAAGCGGACAGGAAAAAGATAGAAGCCTTTGGAATGTGATGCTACAGACGTATGATGAAGATATCATGCACAGACTAAGTTAAGAACAAAGAGGTACTAGAAAAGGTAGGGGAAAAAAGAAATATGTGAAAAACAGTAAAAAATATGAGAGATAGAATGATAGGTCACATACTAAGGCATGAGAGAATAATGCGGAATATACTAGAAGCAGAGATAGGAAAAAAGAAGAGTAGAGGTAGACCTAGGTTAAACTATTGCACACAGATGCTGAAAGATGTAAGGTGTGGGAATTTCAGCGAAATGTGTAAGCTAGCTCAGAATAGAAATCAATGAAGGTACGCGTCCAACCAGTTCCAAGATGGAAAACGTAATGACGAAAAAAATAACTGTACTGATGATTACTATAAGCAACTACAGGTATTGGTTTTTCAATATTCTCTACTAATGTTAATTGTGCAAAGGATTTACTAGAAAACTATTAATACGGCAATGTCTAAGTATTGGGGGATCATGGTAGTCACAGACAGCTTAACCCCCTTCGCACACCCTACATTTGATTTTCCAATGCTTCACCTGAAAGTACTACATTGGCCAGAAAGCGAGTTTTCTTTACCAGGAAATTTTGAATTTTGCCGAATTCTTGTTGTTGCAAGCAGGGTAGGAATCTTTAACGTGCGTGACAACACACACATGGGACCTCCATTTTAGCTCTCATCTGAGCGAGGGTGTATTTTTGTGAAAAATGTTCACCTAACATTTTTCAAGCGGAACGTGTCGGGATTTGAACCCGGGACCTTGGGCATAGTAGCCATGCGCATATCAAGTACAACACGGAGCCACCCCCTTTCGCACACCACTCAACCTCGGTGAAATACGGTATATAACTAGAAAATAATAGAAAGGAAATCGAGCTGTATCTAGGCTGTGGGAACTTCAGGGAACTGTGTAGGCAAGTTCAGAATAGAAATGAGTGCAGGTGCGCGTCCAACCAGTTCCAAGACGGAAACCTAATGACAAAAAAATATATAGACAATTAAATCTGATGATTATTATAAGCAACTACAGGTATTGGTTTTGAAATATTTTCAACTAATGTTGATTGTGCGAAAGAATATATTGGAAAACTATTAATTCGGCAAATGTTTAAGTGTTGGGAGATCTTGGTAGTCACAGGGTCCTTAAACCCCTTCACATTCCACTAAATAGCGGGGAAATAGGGTATATATTTGTAAAATAATAGAAGGGGAACCGAACGGCATCTAACAAGAAAGGACAACGTCTATATTCAAAGACAACAAACATAGAAACAAGAAAAAAATTGTTGAAAGCATATGTGGGGAGCACAGCACAGGTCGTATATGAAATATGGATAGTAGGATAAGCAGACGGAAAATCGGTAGAAGCCTTTTGGAATGTTGTGCTTCAGATGTATAGTGATGATAGCAATAACAAAGGGGTTATAGAAAAAGTAGGAGAATAAAGATATGCGTGGAAAAAATAGGAGAACTAGAAGCACAGGATACGTTTTAAGGAATTTTTTCGGGAATAGTGCGAATATATTACAAGCAGAGATGGGGAATACAAAGGTAGAGGTAGACCTAGATCAAACTATTGCACGCAGATAGTGAAAAATTCAGACTGTGGAATATCATTGCAATGTGTAGGTTAGCTCAAAATGAAACAATGAGGGTACGCGTCTAAGCAGTTCCAGGACTGAAGACCTAATGATGATGTAAAAAAATTAATATATAAGGAGACACTTTTTGAGTATATAGCGGAGAACAAAACATACGGAAGTAATGACATAATGTACCTGTGATTTTGGGTATCGCTTCCTGTCTATATCTGACATAAATCAAAAAATGCCGAACGTAATTGAAAGATTGGTTAATATAAGGTGATGTATGTACATGATTTGGATTTGTATGATTTTTAAATAATCGTCAATCGGTCGGTGGCGTAATTGGTAAACGCATTGGACCCGATAGCCGAAGATACAGGTTCGAAGTCTGTCCGGGACCTTATATTTTCTATCTTTCAATTACTAACTCGATTGGAAATGATCATTTAGGGCTTTGCATAAAAGTCTGAGTTATCATGTCACCTAATTAACTAATATTTTAGTATAAATCAACTTACCTTGAGACATTATCAAATATGCATATGTAATGAATAATTTTGCCTTGCATGGGGAAGTAATTTGAGCATATAGGGAACGATAAACAATATAAATTGTTGGTTATTTTGCAAAAAGAAAAGCTCGTGACCGGTTTCACAGATCATCAGACGGACGCATCTCTTTTTGCAAAACAACCAAGTTCTGGAATAATACACAAATTAAGGTGTATTTATAGTGCAAATTCTTCTCATGCGCCCTCTATACTCGAATATAAGCAACTAACTATCGATGACTGTTTTCAGTTTCCGACATGATAGTGTAGATGGCATTGCCTGATAAAATTTTAATTTCTTCCCCGATTTATATGTGTCAATAGCTCTTATTATTTTCATAAGAGTTTGTTTACAGATACATCTTATATATACATCTTATATATATATATATATATATATATATATATACTGTCGTGGTATCTCAGTAAAATTCGTGCCCACTTCTGGGCCGACATACAAAAATTAAAAAAAAATTAAAAAAAAATTGTTCTTACCTTTTTATTTGGACGTCTTCGAATTTCTCTGCTCACCCTGACTAGCTCAGCAATCGGCCTCTTCTTGAATGCCTATTTTTACGTACATACCTCTCACACTCACACACCATCAAATGAAATTACCAAAATAATACAACAACCATACAACCCTTTATTTACACATATTAACAGATAAAATATTTACACATGAGTACAAACGGTTTGGTACAATTATTACCAGCTCAATTTATTAAATGCTTTAAAGTCCTTAATTTTCAAATGATTTTAAACAAATTCGAGTAGATATGAGTAGATGGGCCCTACATGTAACCCTAATTTGACTTCATACTGGTGTATTGTAAGCTCATTATAACCCAGTTTTGTTTGTATATGCTTTTTAAACCTTGCATTATTGAAAACAAATTTACAAACCCGTTTACTCCTTACAACCACAATTTCTAGCCTGAATAAATTTATATATATCGTCACTAAACCCTTTTTCAATACTCAAAATTATTAAATTGTCCTGCACATGTGCCTTTTTGAACAAGCTTTTAAAAACAATAAATACGCCACCAATAAGTCAAACACACAAACACAAAAATAGCCACAAATGTTTATATAAAAACAGAAATTTCAAATTTATTACCTGAAGATACCTTCACTCTTCGTCACCGCTGGAGATGGCTACCAGAAACCTCTCGTCGTTGTGTCCACCTACTACGCTGATGCCGGGATCCACCAGTCCCCACCATCTAATATCTCCGCTACCACTCCTGTTCTTCGCAAGATATTAGCTTCGTCTCAACAGTAACATTCCATACCAGATATTTCACGCATACAAATTGCTTTCAGTTCTGCTTACCCCAAATATTATCCATCCATTTAATAACTTTGTCGTAGTAACGGCACCTTTTATTTAAATAAGCACCAACTCGTGCAATCACTTTTATAACTAGCAGTCCGCTACTACAGCTTTTATAATTTCAAATAAGATGTTTAATGTAACTTTACTGAACACACAAATTTTAACCGAAATCTTTTACTATTACGTTGTAGATCTGAACCCGTATTCAAATCTCGATGGAGGGAACAGAGCTATAATATATTCGTTAGTGTATTTATATTATTCTCCAACCCCCCTAGTTGAACCCGTTTCATGTGAAAAGCTTGTTTTCAAAGCTGTTTCTTAAAATTTTGAACGTAACCGACTATAATTTTTCAAAAATTTCTCCCGTCCGTCGTGCTGTTTACATAGAAATTCGTTTCCTACCTCACCGTATGCGCACTTCTCGAAAACTGTTAGCTATCAACCAATGATATAATTTCCTGTCGTCACACCGCTCCACCTATCAGCTATCCATCTCTGTTCTACGCATATTTGTTGTCTCCTTTAAAACCCCACTTGAGTTACAGAAAATCGATATTGTATTCGTCCTTCACAAATACACGTGTATATCCTACGTGACTTCAATCCAACGCTTCATTGATACTTGTCTCTGTTTTACGTTATCGTTCGTTCATTCTACTCACTTCTTAAGATATTTGTTATTGTAGCTGCTTATAAATCGACCGTTGAGAACAATTTCTATGGAATTCTATATTAACGTTCGTTTAATATTCTCTGAACGTAACATTTAACATGCAGGTGTTTCTTGAAACTATTGACCGTTTGAAAATAACAATTCCTAGATTTTCCCCTTCGTAGTATTTGTGTAAATGAACGTTGGCTTTTAAAAGGAACAACCTTTGCGTTTGAAATTATTGATTTTCTATGCAAGCACGCTCTCTTCTTGCTTTCATGCGTTTGATTAAAAGAAATTATAATTAATTATGCGTATCCTTGAGCTTTTATGTACTTTAAATCTTTTCTTCCCTTATGTAATTTTAACATTCCAATTTAAATATAAAAATACCGTAATACCCGTCCGTTTCCATTATATAAATTAATTAATTCGGCACGTAAATAATTTGCTCCTGTTTCTATATACATGGTTGCTAAAATTTTATTGTCTACACCTATTTACCCTTAAATCCACAACAATATATATACATATAGATCTTGAAATAAATTAAAACAAAACGGACCTGAAGCAGCACTTCCTTCTAGCTCAGTCCAAGTTCGGTAAATGCTGCTACAACCTGTGTGGAATAAAATCACAAAAAGAATTTTTAGCTTTTCTCGGCCTATCGCGGCTTTCCAGCCTTTCTCAGCTTTTTGCGGCATTTCTCGGTTTTTCTCGACTTTCCTCTACTTTTCCCAACCTTCCCCGACTGTTCTAGGTTTTACAGGCTTTTTCCTTCTTTTCCCGACTTTTCTCGACCTTTCCAGGCTGTTGTCGGCTGTTCTCCATTGCTCACGAGTTTTCTCGGTTGTTTGCGGGTTTCACGCTTGTTTACGGGTTTTTTCGGTTGTTATCTGTTGTTTCTCGTGTCATCACGGTTGTCCACGAGTTTTCCCAGTTGTACACAGGTTTTCTCGCAGTTCACGGGTTTTCTCGGTTGATCTCAGGTTTTCACAGTTGAACTGGGGTTTTCTAGGTTATTCGCGAGTTTTCTCAATTTTTCTTTGTTGTTTTCGGGTTGCTTTTGTTGTTCTCGGGTTTTTTCGGTTGTTCTCGAGTTTTCTCGATTGTTCTCGATTGTTCTCAATTGTTCTAGACTGTATTAGATTGTTCTAGATTGTTCTCGATTGTTCTCGATTGTTCTCGATTGTTCTCGATTGTTCTCGATCGTTCTCGATTTTTCTCGATTGTTCTCGATTGTTCTCGATTGATCTCGATTGATCTCGATTGTTCTCGATTGTTCTCGATTGTTCTCGATTGTTCTCGATTGTTCTCGATTGTTCTCGATTGTTCTCGATTGTTCTCGATTGTTCTCGATTGTTCTAAATTGATCTAGATTGATCTAGATTGTTCTATATTGTTCTCGATTGTTCTCGATTGTTCTCGATTGTTCTCGATTGTTCTCGATTGTTCTCAATTTTTCTTGATTGTTCTTGATTGTTCTCGATTGTTCTCGATTAATCTAGATTGTTCTGGATTGTTCTCGATTGTTCTCGATTGTTCTCGATTGTTCTCGGTTGTTTTAAATTGTTCTTGATTGTTCTCGATTGTTCTCGATTGTTCTCGATTGTTCTCGATTGTTCTCCATTGTTCTCGATTGTTCACGACTGTTTTCGATTGTTCTAGATTGTTCTCGATTGTTCTCGATTGTTCTCTATTGTTCTCAATTGTTCTCGATTGTTTTCGATTGTTCTTGATTTTCTCGATTGGAAAAGGTAAACAGTAGGCGTCTTGATATAAAGGTATAAGCAATTAGAAGCAATATATTTGCACACTTACATTCACGAAAAGTGTATGTGCATACGCATATTTGTGCATGTTTGTATACATGTTTGTGAGTTAGTATACATAAAAATATACAAAATGAAAGGAATATTCACTGAAAATTAATTTAAGTTTAAGATTTATTAATGTAATTAGGTTTTAAACCTGTTTGGATTCAGTTGATAAATAAATAAATAAATGTGTACTGAAATTATTTTTTGCTAATACAGGTTAAATTTAGGTTGACTTTTATTTCAATTTATTTAAGAAATAGGTAAACTAAGGGATTTGTAAACGATATCTAGCTATCCCAATGATGGTATCTTATCTGAAAGAAGTATTTTAGTTTACAGTTTCATTTTATTAAGACCAAACCAAAACAAGGAAATTTTATGAGGAAATCCATCTCCTGTATAAAAATAACATTAAAAGAATTGCTGGAACCGACGATTTGGTGCCCCTCGATTTCGACAGTAGAAAAACCTTTCAGGGTAAGTGTTAATGTAACGTAAAATTTTTCTATTTAAGCCATGTTACTTATTATTTTTGTATTTCTTTATTTTTCTTTATTTTATTTTCTCATTTATCGATAAGAAGCAATTCTAGCACCACTGCAGTTAGTCGGTCCATATGTTATTAAGGGATCATCGTCCCTTCAGGGCAATCAAAATTTAATTTATATTACCCTTTAACACATTTAACACTCTGAGCAAAACTGATCCCGAGAGACATTGAAAAAAAACCATTGTATGGGAGACTTTAAAAATATTATACTCAGAAAACAAATGTTTTACATAAATAAAAGTAATGTTTGCCTTAACAAAGAAACGTCGAAACTAGGTCAACAGGAAAGCAACTCAGCAAATCTTTCTTTAATGGAGAAGTTCAAAAGTTTGCATATAACTATTCTTTTGCAAAAAGGTGATTTTACGTCATTCAAATTTCATCCATCCTAGTAAGAAAATAACATTGCCAAAAGAAGCTGTTTAATTAAATACAAGTGACATCTATAACTCACAGCTAATTAAAAAATGAATCGGGTTTTCGTTGCAACTGATCAAGGTCCAGTTAATTGATTTACGTAATACGCATCACACATACTTTTTCAGTAAACTGGTTATGCATCAAATTATGTAAAGTGGAGCAATGACTTGTGCGACCGTGATATTTGCCATATAGATCTAGATAATTGTAATATTGCGGTTAGGGAAACTGAATTAAGAAACTGGAAGGTTAAGTTTAATTAACTTAAAATATTTATCTTTGATCAGATTCGAACAACTGTAAGTTTAATCAGTATAAATCTCCAAGAGGTGTTAATTTCTTCTAATTATTTTCATGGATTTGTACATGCAGCTTATCGAAGTTCACTTACGTTATAACAGGTTACTTGAAATATCTACAGTGTTGTTGGTATATTTTGTTATAAGTTATATTAAGATTTCGCATGAATAATTACTTAAATTTCGTACAAATAATACTGTTTACTAGGACTCAAATAAAAGCCTTAAACTAGTAATAAAAACTTGAAATTGCATGCCATGTTCTTAAATTGGTAGTATTGCTACCAATGCTTTGCAGTAGCGGCTTTAAACTTTTTTGTCTTATAAACTACGTGCCAATTTTTTTGTTTTGGATAGACCCAACCGTCGTTCTAATATTGAATTGTTGCAAATTCGACAGCTCACATAGGAGAACTCACTTTGATAGATTTAATTGCAGAGTGTAAAAGTTAAAACGCATGTTAAGTTTTATATATTTATTAATTAAACGAGTCACATATCCCCCAAATTAGAATATATATGTAATCAAATGGAATTATTAATTTTAAGTTAGATTGCTACAATGTATAATTGAAGGACATATTACAAAAGGTTAATGGAAGTTTATAGAACAGACATGAGAACGGATGTGAATACTTTGTATTCCAGACGTAATATGACACTGCAGGTGCAGGTCACAATAGATTATAAGAAACTTATTGTTAGAATGAAGATTACTAAGAAGTAATACTTTGTATTGAATAAAAAAATAGCAGACATGAGATCTGCAGTTTCCTTAAGCAATGTGAGGAGCAGGGATAGCATAAATACCCTCAAGAGCCCAAGATGGCCCGTCAGTCTAGAACTTCACAACTTTAACATTATTGGTTGTTCAGCTACTCAACCTAAATTTTGTTCATTTAAATTAGTGAATGTCAACTTAGAATAATTTTGATCTCAATACGTTACTGCATATAACGTACCTGTTATTGAAATTCACATTTAATCCATGGCTCTAAAATTCACAGACCTCAAACCAAAAACTTGGCTCCGTTATGTAGATGACACTTTTGTAATCTGGCCCCATGGACATCAAACGCTCAATAATTTTCTAGATCACATAAACAATCAACATAAAGATATTAAGTTCACTATAGAAGTTGAAAAGAACGGAACTCTGCCATTCCTTGACGTTCTGGTGGAGCGCCAACCTAATGGACGACTAGGTCATTCCGTATATCGAAAACCCACACACACAGACAGATACCTACATGCGTCGTCACATCATTATCCCTCACAAAAATCATAGGTAATCAACTCTCTAGTCCACCGTGCAATTAAAATTTCACAACCAGAACACTTGTCTAAAGAACTGACCCATCTTAAAACTAGTCTTATAAAAAACGGCTATCGTAACTCAGATATCGGCAGAGTAATAAACCGGCATCTGCATCTTACACAAACCCCCAAACGACGCTGTAATCCCGATACACGATCTTTAGCAATCCTTCCATATATACACAGAGTAACAGACCGAATTGGCAAAATTCTACGTAAACACAACATCAAAACAATTTATAAACCCACTAACAAAATTTCACAAATATAACCAACCCCAAAAGATACTGAAAATAGTTTTAAAGCCTAGGCGTATATAGTATACCTTGCAGTTGCGGTTTAGTATACATGGGAAAAACAGGACGGTCAGTACAGACTAGACTAAACGAGCATAAGCGATGCTTAAGAACAAGCCAGTACAATCGCTCAGCGGTGGCCGAACACCAACAATAAACAGGCCATACCATTAACTTTGACAAGACGAAACTAATTGCCAGAATTCCATTTTTCTACAATAGAAAAATTAGAGAATCCATAGAAACCAATAAAATTTTAATAATCTAAACAAAGACGATGGCTACTACATTTTCCCTATTTGAAAAACAAGCCTATGTTCACAACAGCGGAACCGTGACCATCAGTGATCCGTTACGACACTCCTCTCTATTCATGATCACTCATGCATCAAGTTCTTGCCCTATATAAACTACCACTTTCGCTACTTTCATCAGTTACTTCGTCACAAGACACCTTTTGACTTTAAATGGGCTAGTGAGACTGCTAGTTCAGGAGTAACTCTTCTCTTTACACTTTAACTTGTCTACTTAATATTATCATTCTTATCTTTATTATTTTTATTTTATTATATATTTTCTTGTCCTGATGAAGCCCCTTACAAAAGTGAGCGAAACGTCGACCTTAATTTATAAAATGACACGGTCCCAACCCGGAACCATAAATAATTACATTGTAAATCTGTTTAAATAAAATTGATAGAAGAAGTTTTTAGGAAGAAGCTTTTTAAAAAGTCGCTCCAAGAAGCCCAAAACCTATCTAATGACACAAATTATGAATCCAGTAAAATTATAACATAAATTACCTATAAAAAAAATTTCATGGGAGGAATGAGCCTGATGACATTATAGCAAATTTTCAATATTTGGTTTTAATTTAGTTAGGTTTAAGCCTAGTGCACCCCGATTGGTCATTTCTAATCTGTTTTGTAAGAAAATTGGCAACCGCAGTGAAAACCATTTCCACCAGGTGTAAAGATGGAAAAACTTTCAAAAACTTTTTCGCGATAATCCATAATGCAGGATATGTAATAGGTATGTCTCTCTGCAGCTAAAATTGCTGATATCCATTTCCGAACTGTACCTTAAGTTTATTACTAAATATGAACTTAGTTACTAGATATAAAATCCCAGGCGAACGTAATTTATTTTGCTCCGATTTCGATAACACTACCTGCAATCAGAAGGGAGCAAGCATATGTAAACAGTCTTTGTCGATTTTTATCAAAGGAACAGTACCTACTAACACTCTTGTGATTGGTATCTAAGCAATCTGGTATTGCGCTACGTACAAGCTTACACTAATTCAATCACACTACATACAATCAGCGATTGTTATTCTGGTTAATACACATTACTTTCTTATTACACCATCAATGATTTTTTTCCCGACAGACGCTATTACTCCATCATTACACAGCCAGTGATTTGTACCCTGGAGGCACAAAATCATTCTATTACACGGTCAGTAATTAGAACCTTACCCCACCTTACTCGTTTATACCTGAAAACGCACTGCACCACCAGCCGGCACCTTCAACCAGCTAGGTGTAGTCGGCGAATTTACATTGTACCACAATAAGCCTGTGAAAGCATTAGCTCCACCACCGTTGCCGACAGTCACTTCCCGAATACTTGTATCTTATTTTGGGTAATAAAAACCATTTATTAGTGCATAATAACATTTCCTTAAGTTAAGTTTGTATATTTGCTGAAAAATAGACTCCACGTCTATTTCCTGTTTGTTCTCGTTGTGCTTATTAACACGCATTTGTGTTAATCTCTATTAATATTGTTCTTGCCTTAATTAGTATAACATATGTTCTTGTTTGTACTTATTAAGACGCACTCGTGTTAATCCTGTAAATATTCATGCTGTATTCTTCTTAACTGCTTAAAGACGGTTGATATATGTATATATGTTTATGCATGCTTATATACAGGAATATATGAAGGATTATTCTTGTTTGTTCTCATTAACACGCACGCGTGTTAATTCTGTAAATATTTAACTGTACTTGTCATTAACTTATTTAAACATTTTTATATGTATATATACTTGTGCCTTTGTATATGTAGTGCCACGAATTTGTAGCTATCTGTGCCCAAACTTCGAGCGTCAATAAAAGGTGCTTTATATAAAAAAAAGATCTGGTGTGAATTATTGCCTGAAGATGCCCATATTATCTTGCTAGCTCAGATTGAATAAAAAAACGAAATTTTAACTTACAAATATAATAACATTAAATATTCATAAACAATCCTTCAAATTATAGTATTTGCAACATTCAAAAAAATCCACTTTTAACACACATTATCTTAAAGGTTTACTTATAAGCATTAAAAGTATAAATAAAGAGTTAAAAACAAACATTTCATAACTACTTCCAAACTTTTCTTATGTAAGTCGTACAAATTATTAAAACTGGGTTGGATAATAGCAATAATTTTTCTTACCTCCGAAAAGAAAAGGCGTAGTTGATCAGATACCCTTTTATTACCTTTGATAATAGTCGAACTTAATCAAATTCGCCTCAAAACAGTCTCACAATATCCATTTACAGAAAAATATCTGTATGCCAAACCCTTATGCAATTTAACATACTTAAATTAATTATAGTACGCAAACTTCCTTCAAAATATTTAAACAAAGGTATACTTATGTTTTCAAAACCAATATTTCACAATAAATCAGAAAATCCATTTTTCCTTCTTTTATAGATCATTGATATCTGCCTTTATTGTATGGAAACCTACTTTATTAATAAAATTCATTGTTTTCTATTTGCGTTCAATAGTATTAAAGTAATAGTTATTTTTGTACGGCGAAGGTTATATTCCATTACATTTAAAAAGCATTGCTTTGTACAAGTATTGTAACCTTGAACGCAATATTACTTTCATTAGAGCTCGTAATCATCGACAAAAAGGATCGTCGGCAAGTGCTTTATAAACAGAACGACTATTCGTAAATGACCCCTTTTACATTCTTTCTCGGCTCTATATAATAAAATCTTCAATACGTCACAGGCTCTAGAAAACTTCCGTACCTTCCCAGTTGGTCTGACTCATCGAGGAAAGCGTAAATTCTTCAAAATTCAGTACATTTTACACGTTTATAGCTGTTACGGTTCGTAAAAATACTTCTTAATTGGTGTAGTTACAAGAATCAATGGAAATACTTGCAAGTTAATCTGCTCCTTGTAACGCCACGAAACGTGCTGTTATAAAAAAATTTATTATGCTTATCTTCGGAAACTCCCCAAAAAATTTTAATGTAATTACAAAATTTTCCACCTACCTCAAATTGAAGCCCTACCACCTAGACTTACAATTTATACCAATGAAGAGGCTTTTTACTCGGACGCCAAAACTTCCAGCTTTCTCAAAGATATCCACCACGGCTGCTCACTCGTTTCCTAAAAATCCTAACCTACTAAAAATAACACTGACTACCAAAAGTACATAAATATTTATTAACATATCCAATCCGTTGCGTATCAATTCAATTTATATACCTCATGTATTTCAAGCTCAAAAACATTTTATTACTTGTGGTAAATAATAGCTCAGTTTAAAGAAAATTAATTTAAAATCATACTACATCAATCCTGAAACAAAGTATCTGGGCTTATTTCCAACTTTTGCTTTATACCCCAGGTCAATGCGAGCTCATAGTAAACCTTTTTTTATCTACGTGCTAACAACGGCACTGCAATTTCCTTAAACCCTTTTACCTTTTACAAAATTTATAGTTTACACCTTCAAGTGATATCATCAAATTATTACATAAATTTTTCATTAAGTCCTTTTTAAATTGACTCATCAATTAAAATGTCTTTATACCATAATAAATACACAAAATCACAAAATTGTCACCCAAAAAATCACCAACGAAAACAAACAAAAGTCTTATAAGTAGAGTTACCTGGATTTTGTTTCAATTGCTCTCTATATGGACACCATCTCCAACGGGATCCTCCTTCTTGAATGTACGTTCAAATACGGTCTCCAGGTTCTTTATATGGACACCATTTCCAACGTGACCCTCTTTCTCGACTCCACGTTTAGATACTGTCTCCAGGTGGTCTCTCACCATCAGGAACACACCGTTTCTAATTAAATTCTTTTACACAAGTGCACGGTATTACCATGCTCTCGTGCACTTGCTGGTCCATCCATATATTCACTCTGTACTCAGAGTACATACACCGCCTTCAAACACCCAGTACTAAAGTTGTACTTACTTGCGTTATAATTTTGATTATTTATAGCCAAAGATATAAAAAGCACCCACTTGTGCTAATTTAACTGTAACTTTACTCAATCACTTTGCTAAGTAATTAGGTAGGCAATCGTAGGTAAAGGCAAAGAGAAGAGCGATTTTCCACCCCCTACGAATTTATATCAGCTTCAAAAGCCACCCCCCTACATCAAATTCCAACACCCCTGTCGCACTTTTCCTGGCATCACAGCACAAACACGCCAACGGTTGAATACTTCCACAAACTATCCAATTATCCCTGAAAAATTCAACGTATTTTTAGCCTACTGTGCTCAATCGTCTTTCAAATCTAGAAAATTCTCGCTCCAAACAAGCTCGATACCCCGAAATCCTGGCAACTGTCGTTTTAAGTTCTAGCCCACTGTAGACGCATATATCTCTCGTTTTATTCACACTCATAAACAAAATCTCCCGTTTTATTTTATCTTTAAACATAATTGTCCCTCTTGTTCACAAGCGCTGTTTTACCTAACCTTAACATTTACTGGTAATTTGTCAAATACGAACCGATTTTTTCAAACATTTCTCAAACTTCGCGTGACCAATTTATACACTTTTTAATTTGACATAAATACAAATTTGAGCTTGCTAAAGCCCTTTTGTGACCTCAGTATTATATATATATAATGCTATGATAAGGGGTTGTTTAGGAGTGTTTTGAGTAGCAAGGGTCGTGTAGTAACTATAAATAGCAATAGGAATCAGAAAACCGCATTTATTTAGCAGAAAAATAAGTAATTCTTACATTATGTAAATAGCAAGCATTTAACACGCTGTATATAGACCGTAATTAACATTAATCAATGCAAGTAAGCATATCTCTCAACAATAGAACGCGTATTCAGCAGAAAAATAATCGTATATGTAATTAAACATACGTTGAGAAGTGTTCTACAAGTTTATAATATAAAATACGCAGAAGATAAGACAAAACCTAACAAATTTTCATGCAATTACGCTGGAATCACGAGCGTTTTGTTAAGAAAACCTATAAATAAATAAATAGATACATGAACTAAAACAGTACTAGAGTTACATCATTTATTTTTGTGCAATTATCCAAAAGCATTATCTATACAAAACAACAGACGTAAGTTGAAAGTCTGGCCACGATAACAAATTATAATGTATCAAAAATCGCAAATATACACCATGACACGGAAATCCGAAGGAATTTCATCAGTAACAGCTTAACAATACAGGGAATATTAAACACAAAAGCTGGTTGGTTGAAACAATCTGCAAAACTGCTTGGAAACCCAATCCGGAGGTAGTGGGAAAAGGCTATTTAACACACACCGGTAAGAAGACAGGTCAGTCTACACTTGATGCACGTTGAATCCACGTCACTTTTAACCAGAAATCTACCTGTCAAATAAATAAAGGTTATAAAATAGTGCTGCATAAAAATTGTGTTAAGAATACAAGAAGAGTTTTTGCCGTTTTTTTTTAGAAAACGTGAGTAGAAATTAATTAATTAATTTAAATTAAACATTTATAATGATAGGGCTTCTAATCTGCTTCGAAAATAATTCTAATCCACGTCGAAAATACTTATGATTCTAATCTGCGTCGAAGACAATTCTAATTTTGGAACAATTCAATTCTAATCGGCTTCTGATCTATTTCTGGTTCACTTATAAAACAATTCTAATTTTAATTCTGGTATAATCATTGGACAATTCTAATACGCTGCTAATTTATTATCCGAAGTCTGGAATTTCAAGTGGTATTTAAGGGAAGGCATTCAAAGCATAGGCAGAGAAATATAGAACAAAGGACGAGGTGATTTTTAGAAAGCAAGGGGTAACCGTACTGAAATATTGGTTCGACAAAGCAGAGCATTGGTATTCGATTGAAGACAGTAAGGGGGTGTTGATCCACAACATGAAACAAAGCAGGTCAGACCTACCTATTTTTAAGGAATCTTTATAATTTAAATTAACATTGATTATATTAATTTTCTCACTAATTTGTAAAGAGTCAACAAGAACATTGAGTACGTTAAAACTTACGTAATAATCATAAAAAGGTCTCGAACGTTCCAGATTTTTTGTAAAAAGTGTTGTTTTTGGTGACCTTAAATTGAATTAAAAGTATATAAATTTTGGGATAAATAATCCATACGATAGTAATTGATTGAAGAGTGTATTTAAAGAATTTCAAAAATTGTAAATATTATTTCCTTTCATTATGTGAATGTTGATTAACTTTGTTTTATCAATTCAAACAGGTAATCATAAAGAGGTGAGAAAAAATTGATCATCGTAACGTTGTGCACTCTGTGTAAATTAAAAAGGGCTAGCCGTGGCATAATAATAAAAGTAAAAGATTAAATGTAAGAAATACACAGAGCAGTGGCGTTAAGTAGAACGTTTATTACACCGAGTACGGCGTTGTCATATCAATATATATATATATATATATATATATATATATATAAAGACAAGTTATTTGCAGTCCGCAATAAGAAAATTGTATAAAAAGTAAGATGTATCTGTAAACAAACTCTTATGAAAATAATAAGAGCCATTGACAAATACAAATCGGGCTGGTAGTTATATAGCCATTAACTATGGGAACTATTCCACTCTGATGAGGCTAACAAGCCGAAACCATTGGTCAGTGGATGTTTCCTCCCCTATGAAGTAATAAAGCTAATGTTTTGTTAATGGCTATATAACTACCAGCCCGATTTGTATTTGTCAATGGCTCTTATTATTTTCATAAGAGTTTGTTTACAGATACATCTTACTTTTTATACAATTTTCTTATTGCGGACTGCAAATAACTTGTCTTTGTTCATTTGAATTGCCTTTGGGGCATGAACCCGGGTGTCGCCACGAGAAGGTTTGTTACGTATGCAAATAAATTTTGCTGTAACATTCCGCAAATCTCAAAGGCCAGACGTACTTTTATAGTAATTTATAAAATTTATTATGTAGTTTCGGTTCAATTCTGTACTTCCACACTTTAGTAGTGTTGGTTTTTATCACCTGATGGCGGTTTTATTTACTTTTGCCATAGTACAGTGATTGTTTCAAAATTATATCATTATAATAGCTTCGATTACTTCATAGGGTTCATGGGAACTATTCCACTCTGATGAGGCTAACTAGCCGAAATCATTGGTCAGTGGATGTTTCCTCCCCTATGAAGTAATAAAGCTTATGTTTTGTTAATGGCTATATAACTACCAGCCCGATTTGTATTTGTCAATGGCTCTTATTATTTTCATAAGAGTTTGTTTACAGATACATCTTACTTTATATATATATATATATATATATATATATATATATATATATATACAATTAAGATAGATATTTTTTTAGGTTTTGTTTCGTCCAATGTCAAAAATACTTAAAATGCCAAAATCTCCTGATCTAAAAAAATTGAAGGAGTGATCATAAATTAAAAATTCTTCCTGAAACAAAATCTTGACTTTTTAATTTTTAGAATTGGCACTACACGTGCATAAATTATTTTTGGGGGTGGGTTTTTACTTTTAGGGGTTGAAGGGGTGAACCTAAATTTAAAATTATTACAGAAATAAAATCTAGGCTGTTGAATTTGAAGAATTGCCACCTCACTTGCATAAGTCATTTTTAAGGGTGGGTTTTAGTTTTAGGAGTTGAAGGGGTGATCCTAAATTAAAAATTAGTTCAGATATGAAATCTAAGCCTTTGAATTTTGATACTTAACGTAATTAGATTGCAAAATGCGTACATTTTAGCATAAAAAAAGCTTGTCGGCGAATTGTTCGTCGGCGAATCGCACGACAGCGAATTGGATAGTGTCGGCGAACCGCACGGCGGCCAATTGCACGGCGGCGAGTCGCACTACGGCGAACTGCCCGTCGGCGAAGTGGATAGACACCAGTTAAATATTATCGAACAAATATGCGCCTAAATTTCATAGCAATAATCATTTGTTATCTATGAAGAAGAAATCCATCCCAGTTTTGATACATCAAAGGGGATTTAAAAAACTTCATTAGCTTGAGCAACATGTCTTCAATTTTACCGATGTTTTTATCGTATATCACAATTTTGTGTAATTAACTGTATTCTGCTTTAATTTGCCGAAATTTAGCTTCAGGGATTACAGTAAACTCGACAAGATTTATGGACTAGAGTTACTCCTCATAAGAAATCTATAATTCGGATAAGAATGACTAATAGTTTATTTGAACAAGATTGCACACCTTGTCGGTATGGATCACATACGATATAACTTATAAGAATCGAAAGTGTTTTAAGGAGACCTCGAAAACAAGTATATTGTGTGGTTTGAAATGTGGAGCATACACCATGGATTCTCAACTGGGTGAAAGAACCACACCTCCTATTATACCTACACTGCTTTAATGCAAAAATAGTAATAATAAGCACACTCTAATATGTAGTGACGCGATAAACGACATCAAGCAAATTACTCCTGACATATACTAACTGCAGGTTACCTAATAATGGACATATGCAATTGGACAAAATTTACGTAAAACGGTTCAACTTAAAAATATTGCTTCATTAATTTCTAGCTTGCGGAAGAAAAATTATTTAATTATTATGAAGTATTAATATAGATTAAATAATGTAAAGGGAGGTTTTTAATAAGTTGTTATATTTTTAAAAATTCCTCTTGATTTATATTCAAGCATTTTTGAAGTTAACTCAATTATTTAAATAAAAACCTATTTTGGTGACAAAATATAGAAATAAATCCAGGTCCATAGCACAATTTTATAAAATTGCCACAGGCCCGATGTACACTATTGCATATACCCTCCGATAATTTCTATAGCAAGAAACCAATTATTACTATCATTATATTTAATACTGCGAGTTTCAAGCCCCACAGTTGGGTGACAATAAATACTGCAAAGTTCGTTTCTGAAATGAAAAAGTCCCACAATTGGGGTTGTCAAATTAATTCTACGCATTTACCTCTAATAGACTCGCCTCGACACCTGTTGGGTCGACATAAATTCCCTGAAATCTCCACTGCTAAAATATGCCACGGCTGCTCTTCTGCAGACTGAAAAATAAAGCTAACTACTCTACAAAAAATATATAAACGCTGCTACGGTAACTCACATAGATTCATTTACAGATTCATAAAACATCAAACATCATCAACAACTTCTCATTCACATATTAATTATCTTACATACATTTCCCTTCTCAAAAATAAAACATTTCTAGCTCATATAGTTCCCAGATTAATTTTTATCCAAATAAAGTAACAGGGCTTTACCATCAACCTTACGATACCCCTGGATTAATACAAGCTCATAGTAACCATAACCACTCGTGCAAATTTCTGCACAATAAATTGCCAAAAAGTCCCGCTTACCATGTACATAAATAAGTAAGTTAAATGTCAAAATTTTATACACATAATTTCCCCCATAAATAAAATAATAAATTAATACTGGTTGAATCATATTAAACTTTCCGATTTCAGGTCATTGCCCGAACACTGGGGGGAGTGGAAGGGTGAGGATGGCATCGTCAGGCACGCCATGACATGCAGTTTTCAGTGTGAGCAATGGCTTGGTCGGGTTAACATCGAGTGTTCGTGGTGAAAGAGTTTATTCGAAATGGTGAATCAGTGATCACAACACAGCGTGCGTTTCGTGTACACTTTGCTCTTGGTTGTCATGATTCCATTCCCACTGGACCAACAATTAAAAATTAGGTTACTAATATTAGAGCGACATCTTCGGCATTAAAAAGAAAACCAGTAGGCCGAACTAAGACTTCAACGTCAGCAGAAAACGTAGATAGAATACGGGCTTCAATTCAATAGTTCCTCAGCAATCTGTTCGTAAATACACCGCTTAACTGGCATTATCTGCCAGTAGTGTCAGAAGAATCCTCCATAAAGACCTTTAATTGCACTCATACAAAATTCAGTTAGTGCAAGAGTTAAGTGACAGAGACTTTGACACACGAAGAAATTTGTGCCGTGACATTTTGCAGAGTATTCCTCGTACTGCTGTTTTGATCTTTAGTGATGAGGCCCATTTTCACCTGGCCGGAACTGTTAATATTCAAAAGTTTTGCTATAGGGCAGAGAATAATCTTCAAAAACTTCACCAACGACCATTCCACCGCCCTGGAGGAACAGTGTGGTGCGCTGTTGGAGATTTTGGTGTGTGGGGTCCCTACTTTTTCGAAGAAAATGGTGAAGTTGTAGCAGTGACTTCTGCTCGGTATTTTCACATGATTGAACATTCTTTGAAACCAAAAGTGGATGAATTATTGCAAGACCATGAAAATGAAAACATTTGGTTCCAACAAGATGGTGCTACGGCCCATACATCTCATCGTTCAATGGAACTTCTAAGGCAAATGTTTCCCAGTCATTTTATGTCTTTGCGAGGTGACATTGGGTGCCCCCTCTCCCCAGATTGCCTGATTTAACCTCATGCGATTTTTTCTTTGGGGTTACCTCAAAGAAAAGGTGTACAAGCATCGTCTACGAATTATTGATGAACTGAAAAGGCTTTACATGTGATTTTCCAATGCTTCACCCAAAGGTACTACATTGGCCAGGAAGCAAATTTTTTTTTACCTGAAAAATTTAGAATTTTGCCAAATCCTTGCTGTTCCAAGCAAGGTAGGGATCTTTAACGTGCGTGACAACACTCACACACGGGATCTCCATTTTAACTCTCATCCGAACAAGGGTGTATTTTTGTGAAAAATGCTCGCTTAACATTTTTCAAGCAGACCGTATCGGGATTCGCACCCGGGATTTTGGGCGTAGTAGTCACACACATACCACTACGCCACGGAGCCGTTTAGGCTGCCATCACTGAAGAAATTAATCCTATTCCTCTGAATATAATTCACAGAGTCTTGAAAAACTTCCAGGAAGGGTTCCGTCAGTCAATAAAATAAAACTGCATTCTATGTTCTTTCAAATAATAAAATAATTTTCATTTCATCTTGCTTCGTTTTTATTACGCACCTCTTTGAAATCGGAAAGCTCAATATGAATCACCTTGTATATCAAGAGTGTTCAATTAATAATTCATAAAAATATTGTCCGTTTAGTTCATAGTAAAATACCAAGAAATAATCGTCATTACACCAGTTATGCACAAAACAATTTAAAACAACATCAGTTACATGAATTTCATCATATCCCATGGATCTGCTATCTCCATCAACAACTGCTGCCTTTTATCATTGACTGCGCCGTCAGGAACGTCCCAAATCTGGATTGCACCAACCGTAATGGCACACCGCTGCTGTGTTCTCCCATCAACCAGTATGACGGTACATTACATGTGATTTTCCAATGCTCCACCCGAAGGTACTACATTGGCCAGGAAGCGAGTTTTTTTTACCTGGAAAATTTTGAATTTTTGCCGAATACTTGCTGTTCCAAGCAAGGTAGGGATCTTTAACGTGCGTGACAACACTCACACACGGGACCTCCATTTTACTTCTCATCCGAACGAGGGTGTATTTTTGCGAAAAATGCTCGCGTAACATTTTTCAAGCGGACCGTGTCGGGATTCGCACCCGGGATTTTGGGCGTAGTAGTCACACACATACCACTACGCCACAGAGCCGCCTAGTATGACGGTACATCTAAACTCCCTCAATTCTGCTACTGCACTTGTTTATCTTTGGTACGCAACCAAATCACTCAGCCACAGACCTCTACTTCATTTTGAGCAAGCTTCATACTCTCCATACAACTACATAATATCAAGCAGTCTGTACTTACTTCTCACTAGTATCGTACTTTAAAACACTTATAAATTACTTTACTGATAGCTTGTTGCAACAGAATACCAACTTGTATTAGTTGTATATTACAAAGTTAACTTCTAGCTGTAAGCTAGTTCACCACGACGAACATAAAATGTTAGAGAGCCCCACTATTAACTCCCAGTGCTTATATACACGTTTTAGCCCCACTTAAACTTGTCAATTCTTAAAATTTTGTACACTACACACACAAACGCTCTCAATCGTCTACAATTTGCTCAAAAATTTGTATACAAACATCAACTGCCATCGAAATCTAAGAAATTCTCCCTATCTGTCCCAATCGTCTCGATATTCTTTGAAAAACTAATCCCTGCTGGCCAAAGTTATCGTTAAACACGACTCTACTATTCTATCTATATATCTCTAAGATAAGTACTCAATTTCCTACCCCTTACTTCGTCTAACCACCAAATGGTTTTCATTCCACTACCTTGCCTGAACCCCAATCTTAACGAACCCCACAATGCATCTCTCTTTCTTTCACTCATACTACCTAAAATAATCCCTCTTTATTTTTGTTTAACAACTTGTATTTCTAACCGTTTACATTACCCATACCACACACACAATAGATCCTTGTTAATCGGAACCACCTGCCACCCTTCAAAGAATTGCCTTGTTATTTGTGTCTTATCTTTAACGCTCCTCATTAAAATTGTTAGAAAACTTTCAACGGTTTACTAGGAAACTATTAATTTCCACAACATGTTTACAAACAATGTAATTACCAATTCGAATGAAGTTAAAAGCTTTTGACTATCTACACTTAAATGCTAAAATTTAACAAATAATCTACTGTTTATAGTACACTATTCTTCCTTGCTATAACTCCCTACTAAACTGAATTATAAAATCGATAATGTTAAAGCTTTTTACAAATTATCTCTACACGTGTAAATTACTATTTAAATACATATCCTATTTACACTATGACCTTTCAAATCCTATATTCCCCTTGCTATATTTCTCGGACGTTTACATTAAAACGAATTATGCAAAACTAACTTTTGTTTTACTAATACTTCTTAAAAAATTATTAAATTTTACCCTAAAAAGAACTTGCAAAGTGTTTTTAATCACATATGTTTATCTCTACATACTGAATTTAACTACTTAAATATATCAAATGGGTTAACAAAGCTGTATAACATTCAAAAACCACAGAAATATATATATATATATATATATATATATATATATATATTGACGTGATAAGGGATCACGAGAAGTCATTGAAACCCAAATTCTACAAATAAATACAACTATGATATAAAGAAATCCGGAAAAATAAAAATTTCCGTAAATTTATGGTTATACCCGTACAATACAAGCGTACTTTTATTCATTAAAGTGCCATGCAAAACGAAAATTGCACGTGTATAAATAATCACCCTGTATGATATAAGCATATTGTAAATACATAGCAAGTAACGTAAGTTGTATATGTAAACATAATTAATTGTAAGATACCGTAAAACGCATTTCAATGTGAACGCAATTCAATACCTATAAAAATATTTTTTCATTTGCTGTAAATAGCACAGAATAGTACTAGCTTTACGCATTTAGCATAAAAATAAATAATTTCGTGTATTTAAAAATCAATTCTAGTCTTAATTTTGTGTACTGAAACATGAAAACAAATATTTTCTATAAATTGCAACCCCCTTTGCATTAAAAAGCAATTAAAACTTAGATTAATTACCCTGTCGATTACAGCAATTTATTTTAAATAATGGATTTTCTAGAATATATAAGGATGAGTCATCAATATTTAGAACTACGTAAATAAACTAATTAATAAATAATCGTTTACAACAAGAAGCGGCCAGAACACAAAAAACCTGCAAAATTCCGGGAATTAATTGATAAAAATTATTTATAATTTTCGCATTCACTGTTGGAGAGAAGCGATACGCCACAATAATAGCATATGTAGGAGCATGACAAACAGCGCGCGTTACGGATAACTGGAACCAGATAACAAGGTAATAGAAAACCGCGCTTGTAGACGCTAATTAGTTTTTTTGAGAACCTTGCATCTTAATCTCCCACACTATTTCACAACATTCTCGGAACAGAAAAATTTGATTATATAAGCGTTCATCAATTAGAGGGCATTCGATTCTTAAATTAGATCGCGAAATGTTATTTCGATTGAAGCGTGAGCTGTTGCGTAAGGAAGATGATTTTTGAGGTATGCAGTAAGCTTACTGTAACTTAATAATTATTGTGATACAATGAATATAGAAGCGATGTTTTTATACGCAAATTACATATAAAAATGGAATTATTAATTACAAAGAATAAGACAAATTCTTCAATATTACGCTATTTAAAAAATTTTATTAAATAATTGAAAGGAAGATTTAAACCTAATATACTTTGGTAACTGCTGTTTAAAGTGAGAATTTTTAAATATGGAATATCTTGTAAGCTAATTTGACGTCAATTTAGATTAAGAAAATTTTTAATTACGAGGAGCGTATCTGTGGATTCTGCAAGTATTATCTTTAGATTTATTTTTAACTAATATTAGAATATTTGTATGTCGTTTAAGGTAGAATAATAAGTGTTAATCATATATATTTTTTTAAAGAAAATTTTACCAGGAGAGTCTGTGATTAGTGTTCGAAATACTCTGACCTTTTTTAATAAATTATCTGTCAAGGACTTTTTTGGCCAAACAAATCTAACAAGCGTGGAAATAATTATAACCAGGTAAACCATCCTTAAAAGAAGTAGTTTAATTCTGTAAATTTAAAATAAGGTAAGAAACATTTTTTTTGTAATAGATACTTCTTAGAAATTATTTTATGTTTAAAAGAAACGATGTTGTAAACGTTATATATGCTTTTATATGAGAGAAGATATTTAATACTGTATAAATGCTTTGTGATATTGCTGTGTTTGATTTCATTTGGAAAAACTCCTTCAATTCAGTTGAACTAGCCAGGCAAAGTTAAAAAGGAAGGTAAGTGAACGATTTCAAGTTTTACAAATTGCTGTATCTCTATCACATCACTTTTTTAGCAGCATCCCAACGCCAGGTCATTTTCATAATATTCTTTCAGCGACGCTCAAAGCGAGTCTTGTCACAGCACTCTTTTAATGGCGCACCAACATGCGGCCCTTGTCACAGCATTCTTTAAGCGGCGACCCAACCTGTGGCACAATTAATTAGTCTGTAAGTTAGAGTTTCTTGTCCCGTAGGATTTGTTTTTGGAGTTGTTTTTTTTCTTTTTGTAATTTCCGATTAAGTTTCCAGTATGACTGATAGAATGAAAAATTTCGTCAAAGTTTGAGAGCTGAGGCAGTGAATATTTTCAAGAAAGCGGTTACGTGGAAGAAGCGAAAAAGAGTATAGAGAGGCCAAGGGTGTAGGGGAATCCCAGGAATAAAAAATGATGGCCTTTTATTAAGTCTAAATCAAATATGAAAAAAATTAGTGAAAAGAATGAGAAAGGCATGAAAGAATTGAGTGAAAAGTATGAGAGAGGTATGCAAGAAATGAAAGAAAATTTGAAATAAGTGAAAGAGAATATAAAACAAATGAGTGAGGGATCTGATAAAAATACTCAGTAGTTACAAGAAGAATTTGGAGCGAACAGCAAAATTAGGGAAAAGTTTAAAATTAGAAAGTGAAAAGAATGAAAGAAAATTTAAAGAGATTAGTAAAAGTATAACTTTGGGTTTAGAGAAAACTAACAAGACCATTGAAAAAATAAAATTAGAGGAAAAGTAGTATAAATTTTAGAAGATATAGATGATGTTAAATAAAAAATTGTTCAAATAAAGTCGAATCAGGAAGCAAGTGAAAGAGAACCTATGGGGAAAATTAAAACTTTAAATCAAAAAGTAAATCAAATAGAAGAAGCTGTCAAGCGTGTTCTAAAACATTTACAAATGATTTGGGAAATCTTAAAACAGACTTAGGGAATACGTTTGAGAATATAGAAGATAAACTTAAAAATATTCATGTAGGAGAACCGATGGGATGGAGTCCAACCAGTGTACCGTTGGAACAACACTCAAAATTTTATGGGGATAATAAACTTAATCCTAAAATATTTTTAAATAACTTAAAAACTTTAATACAAAGTAGCTGGGATGAGCAAACAAAGTTAAGGATTGTAAGGCCCATGTTGAAGGGTAGTGCCAAAACTTGGTTTGGACTAATTGAAAGTGAGTTAAGTTCGTTTAAAGACTTCGAGATTAAAATTTTAAAGCATTTCTGGGGAGACAACCAGCAATTTAAAGTTAGAGATAATTTATTGATGGGCAATTATAGTAGCGATTCAGATATGACTAGGAAATTGTATGCGATCAAGAAATTTAGCGTTGCCAAACAACTTGATCATCCATTAGAGGACGAGCAAATTATAAAGTATTTAGCAGGTCACTTCAAAACGGAAGTAAGGCAATGCATAACCTTACAAAATATTGTTGATAGAGATATATTTTTAGAATATCTTCAACGTTATGATGATAAGGGTCAACCAATAAAGATGGAGACCAGGCCATGGAGCCAGGCCATGAATATGTTTAGATTCCAGAGGAATAAAGGACAGGAGAGGAATCAAGGTAAACCATTTGAAAAGGGAAATAGCCAAAGAAATAACTTAAATATAGGAAATGCCATTAGAAGAGATGGGGGAAGGGAGAATAATGAATCCCGGACTATTGAGAATAGAACTGCTATTCAAGAAAGGAAAAATATGGCAAATGCTCAGAGAAATGGCTTAAATTGTAGCAACGAAAATAGGACATATGCGCAAATAGTTAATCAGCCCGGAACGTAAAAAGTAGGCAGGATTTTTAGATGCAGACAAATCAAGAGACGAAAATATAGAAATTAATAAATATGAACATGCACGTGAATTTATAAAATTTGAGTTGCAAAATAATGAAAAAAGTTTATGAAAAAAATGATATACTACCTATAATAAAATTGCAAGTAGAGGGAAAAGAGATAAAATTACTGGTAGATACATTAGCTGAAGCAACATTAGTAAGTAAAAGTATTATGAAAGATAATTCAGAGGAGTTAATGCAGAAAGTTATCCCTATTAGAAGAAATAATTTAGTATCGCCGAATAACAAGGAGTTTGCAGTTATCAAGAGTATCATAATTCTGAGAGTTAAGTTGGGAAAGATGGTAGTGAGCAAAAGTTTTTAATAGTGTCAGGATTAAGAGTTGATGCCATTCTAGGAATGGATTTTATAAGTAAGATGAAAGGAATAATAGATACCGAGAATAAGGTGATAATTATGGGAGATGAGAGGATTAAATGGGACGAAGAGGTCCATATTGAAGTACAAAGAGATTGTATGAATTTGAATTAATTTGAACAGGAGATGAAAGATGAAGGAGATAGAAGTTTAAGTATTAAATGCCCTAGTGAAGTTAAAAAAGAAGTTGTAGCGTTTTTAGAGAAAAACTCAGAATTATTGGAAACTGCAGAAGATGATGTTGAAAGGATGGAAATAATAGATGAAACTGATGAAAATAGTATAATTGCAGGTGTTGAGGAGATAAAAGAACTTTCTGTAAATGCAGCTGTTAAATTAAAATAAATAAAGGTAGTAAAATATTAAATAATGATGAAATCATTTGGAAAGTAAAACTTAATAATTCGTTAGAGATAATTACAATTAGAGATTCAATGTGTTATGTGAAATAGCGTATGTACAAATATGAAGGAGTAGCGTTTGGTTTGTCAAAACATTTATTCAAATATGTGGATGTGAGAAAGAATTGGAAGCGTAGGAAAAAAAGAAATTATTGAGATGAAAGACGATGAGGTAGGTAAGAGTATAAGTCTGAATTAATTTGAGAGAAAATGTGAAGATAATGAAAACGAAGAATCCATTGCAATATGTCCAGGTGAAGTTAAGAATGAAATAGAATTGTTGTTAAAAAGAAATCTTATGAATTGGAAGATAGAGAGTTAAAATTGCTAATGATTGTGAAAATGAGTTAAGAAGTTATTGATAGTAAACCATTTAAGACTGAAGTTTATGCATTTAATGCAGAGTAGCTGAAAGATGTATGCTTTGAAAGTAACGTAAATAGGCTAGATAAGAAAATTCTAGACCATAATTTTTTGACGTGAGTAGTATAGCTGAGTAGTTGCTGTTTGTGTACACGATTCAGATTTGTAAATTTTCCAATTGTCGTCATCGGTCTCGGTGGCGTAATTGAAAACGCATGGTCCGCGAAAGACCAAGATGCAGGTTTGAGTCCTGTCCTTGACCTTATATTTGCCAGCTTTCAATTACTAGCTCGATATGAAATGATCATTTGGACTTTGCATAAAAGTCTAAGTTATTATTTCATCTGATTAACTGTTATATATATATATATATATATATATATATATATATAATATATATATATATATATACAGGGTTATTCACAACTTATAGATATTTTTAAACTGTTGCGTAAGAATGGGTTATAGATTGGTATTTTTGTAAAAAAATTATTTTTTAAAGACTAAAATTGAACCGAAAGTTTTCAGGGTACGTATAAAATAATGAGGCAACTGACCACTTGCTCTATTGGAAATTACTTGGTTGGTTACCTCCGGTACAATGTTTATGCTGTTTGACAAGTCTGTCGTAAAATTCTATTAAAAGAGTTTGGGTTTAAAATTTTCAAACCAAAGATTGAAGTGTTTTATTATTAGTGTGGCCATTGACACTGATAGACGTTCTAAATGATTTTTATTTGTTTACAAGTAGCAAAATTGTAAAACGCTACACTCAAGAGCAAAAATTTTGATGTTTCTTACAAAATTTAAATTTACAGAGAACAAAGGTAGGATAAAGCTGAAACTGAATAAACATTAAACAACGAACATCATTGTGTACAAACAAATGCTTAGTGTCATTTGATCAATTTAAATGTATGACTATTGTTACTGGGTATTTTCAATACTGACAAAAAAAGGAATTGTAAAAGCTAATTATGTGCAACTAGCTTGTAAAGTAGAACACCCATTGTTAGTATCGGGGCCCAAACAATGCAGTTTACTAATGAGCAACAAACAAAAATTATTTGAAACGTCTGTCTGTGTCAATGGCCCCGCTAATAAAAAACATACTGTAACAATTTTTTGGCCATGTAAAAAATTGCTTTTCGAAGCAACTTAAAAGAATTAAGGCAATAGAAAAACTGAAAAAGTTCGCCAAGAATGTTATTTGTTAATTTTGATAAGTTTTCGAATTTTTAACAAGTCCTCGATCCTATATGGATAATCGAAATTTTTTAGCAAAATACATGTTTCCCAAAGTTTAGGTTTTTTTTTTGAAAACAGAACAAATCGTCACAAAAGCAATTAGCGATGACAAACTTGAGAATTTGTATACAATAAGGGATGATAATGAGTTACTAACTTCGGTGGTTGAAATGTAAATAAATATCTTTCATTGTAAACACAAACTCTACTTGTGTGATTACAGAGAGGTTTAAAAGAACCACATGCAAGGTGCAGCGCTAAAATGAAATTTTGTAAATAAGAGCTTTAATTTACAAATATCATTAGTATAAGGACTTTAAAAATTAAATCAAAAAGTATATAAATTTAAGTAATTAAAAACATTTACAGTTAAGGAACTATTGTTTTCATATCTGACCAACAATTGAAACCATGGTTGAATATGACGATTATTTTATGTAACAATTCGTTACACACATCGTTGAACTCCTAACTGCACTTATAAGACTTCTAAGATATATTGTGATAAACAATAGCACTGTGGTTTTAATGTGCAACAAAATATGATGCAATTAAATAGGAAGGTCTCAGGTTAAATATATTGCAATAAATATAGGTTACAATGTGGCTAAAATAAATAATATTTTTACAAATTATTATGTATTTGAAGATATTAATTCAATTTAAACCATATTTTATTATATAAATTCACATCTCATCCACTCCTATAACGTCATGGCGCTAAGTAAGCTCGTGGGATGGATTTTTGAACAAAATTGAAGAACATGAGTTATGAACAAGAAGTACCTGTACTGAAAGTCTTAATGGTTTATTCATTTCCTGGTTGAACCCAATTTTTAGTCAATGATTAAATGTTAAAGTTAAAGCCGCCTAGCGTTTGGCCAAAGATTTGATTTGTTTACAAATTCTTACCGTTTCATAATAATATTATTATGTTTGAAACGTTTACAACTCACGGCCTTCCAAATTAGTCAAACCAAGTTTAATTTGGTATTTGAAACAAATAATGAAATTTCACTTGCATTTGACGCATTATGAAAATCAGCTAGCAGCATGGTGGTGTTTTTATAAGTTTCCCTTCATACTTGATCGACAAAGCACTGTGAAACACAGTCTAAAATTTAATAAAAATGTTCTCGAACGTGAGGCTAGTTTGCTACGTAAATTTTGACAACAGCTTTTAGTATTTGATAAATAGACCATTTAAAATCTCAGTGACCTGCACAGAAAGTAAAATATAATTGTGGAATGATAGTTTCCAGCTGGTATTGAAAGATTCTTCCGTTTAATTGTGCCCCCTGAGAGTTACACCATGTTTTCCCAACCATAGAATAAGTCCTGATGAAAAAATGATATACTACCTATAATAAAATTGCAAGTAGAGGGAAAAGAGATAAAATTACTGGTAGATACATTAGCTGAAGCAACATTAGTAAGTAAAAGTATTATGAAAGATAATTCAGAGGAGTTAATGCAGAAAGTTATCCCTATTAGAAGAAATAATTTAGTATCGCCGAATAACAAGGAGTTTGCAGTTATCAAGAGTATCATAATTCTGAGAGTTAAGTTGGGAAAGATGGTAGTGAGCAAAAGTTTTTAATAGTGTCAGGATTAAGAGTTGATGCCATTCTAGGAATGGATTTTATAAGTAAGATGAAAGGAATAATAGATACCGAGAATAAGGTGATAATTATGGGAGATGAGAGGATTAAATGGGACGAAGAGGTCCATATTGAAGTACAAAGAGATTGTATGAATTTGAATTAATTTGAACAGGAGATGAAAGATGAAGGAGATAGAAGTTTAAGTATTAAATGCCCTAGTGAAGTTAAAAAAGAAGTTGTAGCGTTTTTAGAGAAAAACTCAGAATTATTGGAAACTGCAGAAGATGATGTTGAAAGGATGGAAATAATAGATGAAACTGATGAAAATAGTATAATTGCAGGTGTTGAGGAGATAAAAGAACTTTCTGTAAATGCAGCTGTTAAATTAAAATAAATAAAGGTAGTAAAATATTAAATAATGATGAAATCATTTGGAAAGTAAAACTTAATAATTCGTTAGAGATAATTACAATTAGAGATTCAATGTGTTATGTGAAATAGCGTATGTACAAATATGAAGGAGTAGCGTTTGGTTTGTCAAAACATTTATTCAAATATGTGGATGTGAGAAAGAATTGGAAGCGTAGGAAAAAAAGAAATTATTGAGATGAAAGACGATGAGGTAGGTAAGAGTATAAGTCTGAATTAATTTGAGAGAAAATGTGAAGATAATGAAAACGAAGAATCCATTGCAATATGTCCAGGTGAAGTTAAGAATGAAATAGAATTGTTGTTAAAAAAGAAATCTTATGAATTGGAAGATAGAGAGTTAAAAATTGCTAATGATTGTGAAAATGAGTTAAGAAGTTATTGATAGTAAACCATTTAAGACTGAAGTTTATGCATTTAATGCAGAGTAGCTGAAAGATGTATGCTTTGAAAGTAACGTAAATAGGCTAGATAAGAAAATTCTAGACCATAATTTTTTTGACGTGAGTAGTATAGCTGAGTAGTTGCTGTTTGTGTACACGATTCAGATTTGTAAATTTTCCAATTGTCGTCATCGGTCTCGGTGGCGTAATTGAAAAACGCATGGTCCGCGAAAGACCAAGATGCAGGTTTGAGTCCTGTCCTTGACCTTATATTTGCCAGCTTTCAATTACTAGCTCGATATGAAATGATCATTTGGACTTTGCATAAAAGTCTAAGTTATTATTTCATCTGATTAACTGTTATATATATATATATATAATATATATATATATATATATATATACAGGGTTATTCACAACTTATAGATATTTTTCAACTGTTGCGTAAGAATGGGTTATAGATTGGTATTTTTGTAAAAAAATTATTTTTTAAAGACTAAAATTGAACCGAAAGTTTTCAGGGTACGTATAAAATAATGAGGCAACTGACCACTTGCTCTATTGGAAATTACTTGGTTGGTTACCTCCGGTACAATGTTTATGCTGTTTGACAAGTCTGTCGTAAAATTCTATTAAAAGAGTTTGGGTTTAAAATTTTCAAACCAAAGATTGAAGTGTTTTATTATTAGTGTGGCCATTGACACTGATAGACGTTCTAAATGATTTTTATTTGTTTACAAGTAGCAAACTTGTAAAACGCTACACTCAAGAGCAAAAATTTTGATGTTTCTTACAAAATTTAAATTTACAGAGAACAAAGGTAGGATAAAGCTGAAACTGAATAAACATTAAACAACGAACATCATTGTGTACAAACAAATGCTTAGTGTCATTTGATCAATTTAAATGTATGACTATTGTTACTGGGTATTTTCAATACTGACAAAAAAAGGAATTGTAAAAGCTAATTATGTGCAACTAGCTTGTAAAGTAGAACACCCATTGTTAGTATCGGGGCCCAAACAATGCAGTTTACTAATGAGCAACAAACAAAAATTATTTGAAACGTCTGTCTGTGTAAATGGCCCCGCTAATAAAAAACATACTGTAACAATTTTTTGGCCAGGTAAAAAATTGCTTTTCGAAGCAACTTAAAAGAATTAAGGCAATAGAAAAACTGAAAAGTTCGCCAAGAATGTTATTTGTTAATTTTGATAAGTTTTCGAATTTTTAACAAGTCCTCGATCCTATATGGATAATCGAAATTTTTTAGCAAAATACATGTTTCCCAAAGTTTAGGTTTTTTTTTTGAAAACAGAACAAATCGTCACAAAAGCAATTAGCGATGACAAACTTGAGAATTTGTATACAATAAGGGATGATAATGAGTTACTAACTTCGGTGGTTGAAATGTAAATAAATATCTTTCATTGTAAACACAAACTCTACTTGTGTGATTACAGAGAGGTTTAAAAGAACCACATGCAAGGTGCAGCGCTAAAATGAAATTTTGTAAATAAGAGCTTTAATTTACAAATATCATTAGTATAAGGACTTTAAAATTAAATCAAAAGTATATAAATTTAAGTAATTAAAAACATTTACAGTTAAGGAACTATTGTTTTCATATCTGACCAACAATTGAAACCATGGTTGAATATGACGATTATTTTATGTAACAATTCGTTACACACATCGTTGAACCTAACTGCACTTATAAGACTTCTAAGATATATTGTGATAAACAATAGCACTGTGGTTTTAATGTGCAACAAAATATGATGCAATTAAATAGGAAGGTCTCAGGTTAAATATATTGCAATAAATATAGGTTACAATGTGGCTAAAATAAATAATATTTTACAAATTATTATGTATTTGAAGATATTAATTCAATTTAAACCATATTTTATTATATAAATTCACATCTCATCCACTCCTATAACGTCATGGCGCTAAGTAAGCTCGTGGGATGGATTTTTGAACAAAATTGAAGAACATGAGTTATGAACAAGAAGTACCTGTACTGAAAGTCTTAATGGTTTATTCATTTCCTGGTTGAACCCAATTTTAGTCAATGATTAAATGTTAAAGTTAAAGCCGCCTAGCGTTTGGCCAAAGATTTGATTTGTTTACAAATTCTTACCGTTTCATAATAATATTATTATGTTTGAAACGTTTACAACTCACGGCCTTCCAAATTAGTCAAACCAAGTTTAATTTGGTATTTGAAACAAATAATGAAATTTCACTTGCATTTGACGCATTATGAAAATCAGCTAACAGCATGGTGGTGTTTTTATAAGTTTCCCTTCATACTTGATCGACAAAGCACTGTGAAACACAGTCTAAAATTTAATAAAAATGTTCTCGAACGTGAGGCTAGTTTGCTACGTAAATTTTGACAACAGCTTTTAGTATTTGATAAATAGACCATTTAAAATCTCAGTGACCTGCACAGAAAGTAAAATATAATTGTGGAATGATAGTTTCCAGCTGGTATTGAAAGATTCTTCCGTTTAATTGTGCCCCCTGAGAGTTACACCATGTTTTCCCAACCATAGAATAAGTCCTGATGAAATGTCGAAATTTGAGATAAAACCGCGATTTTTAATTACAAGATTCTATATAAAATTGCATTGCCCTGGTGTAAACTAATAAGCTATTATGTTTTTTGAAGTAAAATCGCTTTATTTTAAAGTAAACATATGGGATGAACATGTGTTTGTTAAATGTAGGGTTGATAGTTTATAATATACCCTGTTTAAATCTTGTCATCAGAAGTTTGTAGAATAAGTAATGGTAAAGTAGCAGTGCAATTGTCAATATTGTGTTAACATATTGTTTAGGGAAATCTTCGTATACATTCCATTAGAAATGATTAATATGAAAACTATATTTAAACAAAGGAATGTAGCTATGGTATAAATTGTAACCGGACGTGATTAAATTAATTTTTATACAAGGTGTTTGAACGTGTATATACAGCAGGTGTGGTAATTTAAATAAAAGCTGGTACATTTAATAAGATGAGATTAGAACAAAGGCAGCCGACAGAATTCAGCGACGCGATATGAAAGAATGCCAATCTATACAATGCAACAAATTGTCGAATACAACAACCACGAGAAATAATAGATAATATAATAGACGCGTGTTTGTATTATAAACGGACAAAAGAAACACGCAGGCTACGCGAGTTACGTTTCGAGCCTTGGGGGCGGTCTTTTTTAAAAACTTCTTCCAAATCTTTGTAACAAAATTTATTTGGTTAAACAGAAATTACAATTGAATTTTGACAAACTGATTTAAAATACTCTAAGGGTGAAAATTAAATAATAATTGGAGTTTATTATGGTGAATAGTCTAAGCAAACTGCAATGTTAAAGCTGAAATACTGTAGACTGGCTGATGCTCTTGGGATTCCCGGGGTATTTATGTTGTCCCTGCCTCCCATATGTCTGTGAGAACTTGCAGAGCTCATGTCTGGTTATTTCTTAATTCTATTCATTATACAATGTAACAATCTTAATTTCTAAGTAATCGCGGTTTCTTAACCGTCTGTGACCTGCCACCTGCAGTATCACTATCGTCTGGAATACAGTATATTGTATCCGTTCTCACAACTTGCTTGTGAACTGTTAATAACATTTATTTAATTATCCTTGAGATACATATTTGCATATACTTAAGTTTCTTTAACAATTTCTAATAATTCCTATTAAATTCTATTTTATTATACATACATAGATTGGGGAATACATAACTTCTCCCGAGGTAAATAAAAAATTATTTTGTTTAATTTTTTAAAATTCAGTATTTAAAATTTCTTAGGTACTATTAATACGGGGCTGCTCCATGGCGAGTTGGAGTGTTGTATGATATCCTGTTCTAATATGTGTGCTACTTGTCTGTCGGCTTCTTCCTGACTTACCTGAGGTAGTCTGTATGCTTTTGTAAAAATTGGTTTGTTGTCTGTTAGTTCTATATTATGTTTAACTGTATTGGTAAAGGTTAAGGGTATTCCTTCACAATGGAATATATCGCGGTATTCAAACATAAGTTATTAAATGCTTTCTGCTCTTCTTTGTTAATGTCGATATTGAAGCGAATGTTATAGGCAAATCACTTTAAGAAGAACCCAACGTTATCATGCGCACAAAGCAAAAATTGGTTAGGAACAGTTCATTATATGTAATTAGGGATGGCAGTATTCAGGTTTTAGGGGCGTAGAGTTTTATGATCAACCAATCGGAAATTACCTTGTAAAAGTTTTAGATTTCATTACTATTTATTTTTACTTGATACACAGACGGACAGTTTTAAACCGCCATCTAACTAATATAAAATATCTTGTATATAACAATTAACATTAACAAAACAATAAGTTACTCAACAGATGTGTTTGCAGAACACTAGAATGAGATAGAAACCACTTAAGTAGGCCATGGTATTCAATCATTTGCTTTATCGGATTTTACAAAATAACCTTGCTATAGCAGTATTTTTTAGGGATATTGATGCACACAACTCATATGGCGATATTATATTAAAAATTTTAAATTTTAATTTAATTGGTTGTTTATTTTTTTACTATTTAACGCCATATCTTCCGTTTATACTGTAATAACTCAACTACGCCACTGTTATTACATTTCTGCGCAATCTGGCATATGACGTTGGGTTCTTCTTAAAGTGATTTGCCTAGGCAAATCACTTTAAGAAGAACCCAACGTCATCATGCGCACAAAGCAAGAATTGGTTAGGAACAGTTCATTATATGTAATTAGGGATGGCAGTATTCAGGTTTTAGTGGCGTAGAGTTTTATGATCAACCAATCGAAAATTACCTTGTAAAAGTTTTAGATTTCATTACTATTTATTTTTACTTGATACACAGACGGACAGTTTTAAACCGCCATCTAACTATTATAAAATATCTTGTATATAACAATTAACATTAATAAAACAATAAGTTACATAACAGATGTGTTTGCAGAACACTAGAATGAGATAGAAACCACTTAAGTAGGCCATGGTATTCAATCATTTGCTTTATCGGATTTTACAAAATAACCTTGCTATAGCAGTATTTTTTAGGGATATTGATGCACACAACTCATATGGCGATATTATATTAAAAATTTTAAATTATAATTTAATTGGTTGTTTATTTTTTTACTATTTAACGCAATATCTTCCGTTTATACTGTAATAACTCAACTACGCCACTGTTATTACATTTCTGCGCAATCTGGCATATGACGTTGGGTTCTTCTTAAAGTGATTTGCCTAGGCAAATCACTTTAAGAAGAACCCAACGTCATCATGCGCACAAAGCAAGAATTGGTTAGGAACAGTTCATTATATGTAATTAGGGATGGCAGTATTCAGGTTTTAGTGGCGTAGAGTTTTATGATCAACCAATCGAAAATTACCTTGTAAAAGTTTTAGATTTCATTACTATTTATTTTTACTTGATACACAGACGGACAGTTTTAAACCGCCATCTAACTATTATAAAATATCTTGTATATAACAATTAACATTAATAAAACAATAAGTTACATAACAGATGTGTTTGCAGAACACTAGAATGAGATAGAAACCACTTAAGTAGGCCATGGTATTCAATCATTTGCTTTATCGGATTTTACAAAATAACCTTGCTATAGCAGTATTTTTTAGGGATATTGATGCACACAACTCATATGGCGATATTATATTAAAAATTTTAAATTATAATTTAATTGGTTGTTTATTTTTTTACTATTTAACGCAATATCTTCCGTTTATACTGTAATAACTCAACTACGCCACTGTTATTACATTTCTGCGCAATCTGGCATATGACGTTGGGTTCTTCTTAAAGTGATTTGCCTTAAATTTGCTCTTAACATCTTGTCGTGTTCTACGGGGTTGTAATTGTTTTCTAAATTTTCGTTTATTTCTGTTTCGTTAAAATTTAATTTTTCTACGTTAATTGGGTTTGTTAATAATAGTTCTACGGGGTAGTTATTCGAGTTTAGTATTGTCCTAGTGGCATAATTATCTTTTATTTGTACTAATGCTTGTTGAAATGTTATGTGATTTATAATTCCTACGTCATTTCTTGAATTTACTGGGATTTTAATTTTTTTCTCTGTTCGGGGTTCTATCGTGTATTTTTGCTCGGTTTAGGTATTTTGAAATTTAATGGGGATTGGTCCGTGTGTTGTTCTTAATAAACGGTTTTTTATGTCAATGTTGGCTCCTAATTTTCTTCGAAGGTCCATTCCTATCAGTCCGTCGTATTTATCGTTGAATTCAAAAATGCAAAATTTGTGTTTTATTTTTACATTGAATGTTTTTGGTAATGGTATATTAGCTATGAATTGGTGTAGGGTGGTTTGATGGGTTGTTTTAATTTTAAAAGATTCTCTTTCTACAAAATCTGAATAATATTTTTTACGGTTTGAGGGCTAATTAGTGTTTCTGGGGGTCCGGTATCAATTAGTAATTTAAATTCTTCGTGGGGTATTTCTATATATGGCAATACTTATTGATTGATATTATTTAAATTGATTACGTTTGGTCTTTTATAAATCGGTATTTCTGAAAATTTGAGCACGTATTTTCTTCGTCGTTCTCTTCATAGTTTACACATAGTTTGTTGTAATTTTTTAATTGGTGTGATTCATCGTTAGGTTCTTCTATTTCTTGGTAAAATAATTCTTCTGAGGTAAAGTTTTGTTTTTGGTTATGGCTTGGTCGGATTTGCGTTATTTTTGTGTTTTGTCTAGTGTTACCCGATGAGGTATACATAAGGGTTGGTTTGTAATAATTGTTAGGGTTATTATTATTGTTATTATTATTCATTGGTGTGTTTCTAATGGGGTCTGCGCTGAATGCTGGTCTCTATTGGTTCATATTTTGGTTGAATCTTGGTGTGAATGTGGTCTTTGTAAAATTTGCGTTGAACGTTGGTCCTGAAAACTGTTTGAATTGATCATTAAAATTTGTGTTATTAAAATTTAAGTTATTACTTCGCGGTTGGTTCATTTGTGCATTGAATGGTGTGAATTTTGGTTAGGTGGTTGTTTGTCTCGCGGCTTGTATGGTTTTTATTGGTGAATAACTTTTATTCGCGTTGGGGTTATACCGTCTGTTTCGATAGTATATGACGTTTTCTTCTTCAATGATCATGTTTATTGCTTCTTCTAAGTTTTAGGGATGTTCGAATCTTATTTATCTGATAATCGTTCTGGTAATGCGTTTATATAGGTGTCCAGTGTCATTTCATCGTGCACTTTTGTCTTTAGAAGTCGGATATTTTGGTCGGGTCCTTCGATTTTTAATTTTGTTAGAATTAAACTTCTTACGTCTTGGCATTTTATTACAAATTGATACGGGGACTGGTTGCTTTCCATTCTTAGGTTTATCAGGTTGCGAATAAGACATTTTATGTTTCTTTGGTCTCCAAAATATGCAATTAATATGCGTTTAAAGTCCTCCCACTGTTTTACGTCATCTCGGCTGGCTATTAGCGTTAGTGTCCGTCTGGTCAGTTTACTTATTACCAGGCGTAAAAGTAATACATTTCTTTCATTATCTCTTGCTTTGTAAAAGGTTACCAGAAATATTTCACACGTTGTAATAAAATTTCCTGATAAAGCTTGATCTCCGTTGAATTGAGGGATGCTTTCGAGATAAGTTTTCATATCTGAGCTCATGATCGTTAGAGGTTGCTCTAATAATTAATAGTTACTTTCGGTTTTAATTAATTTCAAATTTTTGTAAAAAATTGAAGTTTATTTCGGTTTGGTTTATTACTTTTCAGTTTAGATTGTCTTGGGTTATTTTAAGAATCGAGTTACGTAGTTATACGGTGTTATAATTAAATTGCGGGATTTGTACTTGGTAATGTCTGGTTAATGGCTGTAGCCTTGAATTTGTTTATTTTTATACTTCGCGAATGTGATAGTCGTCGCTAGTTTAAACTTTCTGAAAGGTTTCTATGTGGATTAATATTCTTGCAATAATTTGCGTTATACTTTGTACGTTTTGCGTCAGATATAATCTTTATTTTAGTCTTGCTGATTAATTAAATGTCTGTTATGGTCAATTGCTATTTCCATCTCCGTAGGTGTTAATTGAAAGTGCATAAAATGTATTGTCTCGTTGCCTTAAATGTTTAATTATAGAATTGCAAGTTTTCAATTTATACTTTTGTTACAGTAGTTGCATCAATGTCTCATTTGTAATTTATACAAATTGTTTAAATTATAGGTTTTAGCCTACTGAAAGATTTTATTTTCAGCCTTGCTGATAAATTAATTTGTTATAATTAGATATCTTCGCACTAAAAATATGCAATTATACTTTATAAAGTTGCCATGCGCGTTTTTGAATGAATTTTATTCAATGATGTAGATATTTATAAAGTTGCGATGGTTTCCGGTAATAAGTTGCATCAGGGTTGCGTTTTAAATTTGCACGCTTTGTTTCAATTTGTAATGAGTTACTTTTATTAGCAAATTAAAAGATGTTCCCACAACTATACACTAGGTGTTTAATTATAGACTTCGATGAAAGTTAAGTTTTAAATAAATCGTTTCTATAAGCTTTCGGTGATAAAATGGTAAAATTTAATTGCGTTTTATTTTTAAGTTTTAGACTTGCTGAATTGAATTCATTTTCATTTTGTATTAATAATTCGTGCGCCAGTTACGTTTTGTATTAATAATTCGTAATAATTATACTTTGCAGTTTTCTTGTTTAAAATTCTCTTGCTTTAAAAATAAATTCTATTAAAATTAGTTCTCGTATATGAAAATAATTTCTCGTAATTATTTTTAAAAATGGCATAAGTTGCAATAATTAAAAAAATCTGTACATACATAAAATAATAATAAAAAAAAATCTTTACTAACTAATATCAAATAATTTGTAAAAGAAATCAATTGATTTTAAGGATTAATGAACTTACATAATTTTCATCGTCGCTTCTATGGACTCGGTCGATTCTTGTACTTCGTCCACGTTTGTTTGGTTTGGATTCGGTCGATGCCTGTACCTCTTCCAAATTTGTCTGGTTGGTTTTGATCGATTCTTGTACTTCTTCCAACTTTGTTTGGGTTCTTCCAGATTGTGAATTGAAATTCTCGGTCACCAGTCTTCCGATTTTTGGATTCGAAGTGCCTTTCTGGATCCTACCGCAGCGCCAGTTACGTTTTGGGTCTTGGAAGCTGTCTTTTTAAAAGCTTCTTCCAAATCTTCGTAACAAAATTTATTTGGTTAAACAGAAATTACAATTGAATTTTGACAAATTGATTTAAAATACTTTAAGTGTGAAAATTAAATAATAATTGGAGTTTAATATGGTGAGTAGCCTAAGCAAACTGCAATGTTAAAGCTAAACTACTGTAGACTGACTGATGGTCTTGGGGCTCCCGGGGTATTTATGTTGTCTCTGCCCCTCACATGTCTGTGGAAACTTGCAAAGCTAATGTCCGGTTATTTTTTAATTCTATTCATTATACAATGTAACAATCTTAATTTGTAAGTAATTGCAGTTTCTTAACCGTCTGTGACCTGCCACTTGCAGTATCACTATTGTCTGGAATACAATGTATTGCATCCGTTCTCACAACTTGCTTGTGAACTGTTAATAACCTTTATTTAATTATCCTTGAGATACATTGTTGCATATACTTAAGTTTCTTTAACAATTTGTAGTAATTCCTATTAAATTCTGTTTTATTATACATACATAGATTGGGGGATACATAACTCGCGTAATCTTATAAAAAGCTAGACGTATGAAGTGGGGGAAGGTTAACAAAGAATCGACTTAACAGTCGACAACTACAGAAATAGAAATCGAAGTCGTAATGTAACAACCTCGGCTTGGGGTGTGCTGCGCGCGGCCCTAGAGTGGCCTTTCTATTTGCGAAAAGGCAATGAAAATATCATTCAGGTGTTCGCAGGTTTTAGCGTCACACCGGCTATTAAAATCATTAACAATGATAATTACGGCAACGTAAATAAATGTAGGTGTGTCGAACTTACCAGTTCATCCAATCAAATTTTGGGAGTTGGTCACCTAGAAGGCGTGTGAACCATTGGTATTCCTGACGGTCTTTATAATTTTTGGTTGATAAAAATGGACTCTGCAACGCAATTGTGAGTAAATAAGCTTTTTTATAATATAGGAACCAGAGCTTATATTCTCAAGTATGGTGGTAGAGAAAAATACAGTTAAAACTTTTACCTGATGAATTAAAACGTGCAAGTTAATTTTCAATATAGATTCGGTAGTATGTGATGTCCAGTGCCAATCAAGGAGCAAACAAAGGGTTCTATTTTTTAAAGGGCTATTGAATGCGGACATGAAAAGCTGTTGTGACCAAAGTTTATGTTTATTGTTAAGTTGGCATTTTCAAAAATGGGATTCCTAATATAACTATTAATATTCGGAAACTAAGAAAATCGACGTGATAGTAATATTATTTAATTTTCTTTTCAGGTTTTCTTTTTAGTATTGCCTGGCCAGTCTGATGTTAGACCATCAGAATTGTTACTCTCTTTTAAGGTAAATGTAAGTGTATTTGTATTTTATTAATTTAGCATTAGAGGTTGTTACACGTTTTGACTGCACAAAGTTTTTGTTTTACTATTGGGAATAAAGAATTTTTTAATCCAAACCGCAAAAGCTTTTTACTGTCATTAATTAGGTTAATAAGTATAAGGTTTGTGGTTTTTGGGTCCATACGAACTGAGGTCAAGAACCCTTAATTTATCGATTTAAACACGCATTTTTCAGCCAATGGGAAACGATTTTACGGTAGGTGGCAACAACGAGTTTATGAGAACGGCACGTTTTAAACACTTTACCGTCAACTACCGAATTATATTGACGTATGTGTTTATTGCAGTGAGATGTGCCTGTAGAATCCCTTATATAACCCGCATCTAACCACTACAAGTATCTATTCCAAAGCTGTATAGGTTTTAACATTTCACTGCAAGAATTTGTGCAAAACATAAGACCAGACTACCACAAAACTTTGCTCCATATTTAGGCGTCAGTGAAGACATACCTTAACTACAAATATTAATCAAGGTAAGCTTTCTACTTATTTTTTAATTGCTTTTTTATATGTAAATCTATAACCGTTTGACGGCAATAATTTGCCACCTCATTTGGGACATAATAAAATACGCCTGGAGGTTAAACGCAATAATTGGCGCTCCAACTAGTGGGCGGTTACCTATGTTATAAAAGTTTAGTGATTAAAAATGTTTAAAGCTGTTTTTTTCTCTGTAATAATAAAATTTTTTACCGATTGCATCATGCATATTTTTATGGTTGTCTTCTAACTATTGTCTAAACTAAAAAAAATATCAATTCTATTACCTGTGGTTGAAGGAAGACGAAATACTTCCCAAGAATATGGTTAAGGTACGTGGATGGTATTTTTGTGGTTTTCGGCACTTCTAAACCAAATGTTGATAATTTTCTTGAAGAATTGAATTCAAAATTTCAAAGCATATAATTTACGTATGAACTATGGAATAATGGACAGTTACCCTTTTTAGATGCATTAGTATTTAAAAATGGTAATAAATTGGAATTTGACATTTATAGAAAAGAAACCAATATAAATTGCTTTATTTTGTCTTCCTCCAATCATAGCTTACAACATAAGTTGGCTCCATTTAACTTTTTAATTGATAGATTATTAAATTTCCCTTTAAATAAAAACAAATTTAATAAGGAATTTGCTCTTATTAAACAAATAGGGAATTACAATGGTTTCTCTTCTGATATTATAGATAGTATTTTTAAAAAGTGTAAAAACAGGATTAACAGCCGTAAATCAACGACTTTACAATCGACCACCTCTAACGATAATGTGAAATATGTTAAACTTCTGTTTCACAAAACCACAAAGGGTCTTGATCAAATATTCAAGCAGATTAATTTCAAAATTGCTTTCAGTAATACTAATAAAATTAAAGATTTGCTAGGTAATCCAAAAGACCAGGTGGAAAAATTGCAAAAGTTGGGGATTTATGAAATTAGTTGTTCAGGGCCGGGATGTTTTCAAATATATATTGGTCAGACCAAGAGGAATATAACAACAAGGTTTAAAAAGCATATTGCTCACTTCAAATATGGTAAATACAAAAGGTCTCAGGTCGCCAAACAAATTTTTGAAACCAGCCACCCCGTTAAACTAGAAAATGTTAAATTGTTAAAAGCGGTACCAACGTTTTCCTTTTTAAACGCCTATGAATCAATTAAAATTGTTAAACATAAAGGACTCCCCTTAAACAGTGATAAAGGGCCCATAGAGCCATCTGCTTTGCTTACCCTATTTGTCAACAACCAATGGGAAAGCAAGATTAATTTGTATTTTTTTCTTTTATGGCTTTGTCGCGATTGTTACATGCCAAAATTGGACATGTACACTTTTTAAATTTTTTAGTAAATTCCCGCCATTATTTTTAAAAATAGACTTGTGCATTTTCGTCATTTCGGACAGTTGCGTCGGCGTAAAAGGAATGCGCAGACGCGGAGTGATGGCGCAAGTGCGCGGTGGGTGACACGACATTATTAGCTAACAAGACGTCGAACAGTGACGTTTACCTGTGTCGTTCCTTTGTCTTTTCTCTTTCAGAATGTAGGTTTCCCTTTACGTCTATCGTTGCCTTCACCTTATTCCTTCGTCCTGCCTACGAACAAAAAAGAGGGAAGACGTTAAATTTGGTTTCAACGAGGGTATGACGTAATCCACCCCTAAACAACTCCAAACCACGCCCAAACAAACAAGATACATGGAAATCAACATGGCCCCTGCGCTAGGATGACCGCAAAATTGTGAAGAGTTCCACATTTTTAAGTGAGTGCATCTTGTATCACTGTAAACATATTTGGCATGTGATACAATTTGACAAATTATGTCTAATATCTTTGTTGTGCAATAATGCGAACGTGGATAGTACCAGTATTGTCAACTGTGGAAGTGGCTTTGAACACACGCACGTGGGGTTATAACAGTGCCGCCTAAACGTTGTGTTGAAAATTAGTCTTCACCTCTGATTTATCTTATAAGGGTTAGTTTTGAATATATTTGTAGAAATTGGGTTTTTGTTCACTCAAATATAATTAAAAATAGTTTTTTAAAATTTTTAATGGCTTTTGAATAGAAGAAATATAATCTGGCAACATTGCATTTGGCAACATCTATTTTTATGTTGGCGTGACATTGAATGCAGTTAAAATGTCAATCTAAAGCATTTAGTCGAACAGTGTTTGTTTACCTTTCATATAAGTTATTTCTAACTGAATTAATTGGAATTTTCCCTTATAAAAACAGTGTATTTATATTTTAAATTCCCTCAAATAAATACTTAACCCAATTTAGGATGAAACTTAAGCATATACCTTTCAAATGTGTTTAGCAAATTACGTAACCTCACTTTAACCAAGGGCTTTTAAATAATTTTTTTCGTAAGTAACTTTATATATAATTAATTAACTTCATTGTTTATTCGTTATCCTGTATGGAAAATTTTTTGATATTACATTAAATTTGATTATATACCTGGTTTAACAAATTTTTTTTGGTTATTAAACGCCTGTTTTAGATAATTCCTATATTATCTTAGTTTACTATGATTCTAAAGTGTCCCTTCACAATCTAAATAATCAACTATAAGTTACGAATTCTTTCTCAAAGAAAATTTTGCTTTTAATACAGGTAACATAACTAACTGAATTTTTATCTTAGTATACCTATACCTTCTAAAACACTATAGTAAACTTGATTTCGTTATATCTGCTTTCTTAAACACTATACTACAATGAACCCCGTGCATCTCAAAGCGTTTGAAACGATTTACGAAATACAGCCGCGGAGTATTCAAGCGGCAACGAATCAAAATGACAGACGATTGCAGCTAAAAGCTATATTAGCTCAAAAAACTAAAAGCCTACCTATTCCGCGTATTGTGGTCTCTGATTTACCTTAAAATATCTTTGAAATTAAACAATCTCTCGACGATATTAGTAATATACTGCATAAAACTGACCCTGATCCTATTGAAACTGAGCTTAAGCGCATTGTGTCCCGTATAACGCATGTTAAGCAACGAAGAGACTCATTATGTCTATTTAACGATGAACCAGGTTACCAAAGCAAACAAGCCTTCCTATCTGATATTCTCTTACTCGAAGGAATAGTTCTCGAAAAACTTAACTTAGATGTGTACGTAAATGTACCTACAGCTTTCTCCAATCTTACAAAGTCACAACCTTCTTTATCGTCGGGGAAATCAATACCTATGTATAAAAGAGGTTTAACCTTTTAGGGCTTTGGCTCCCAAATCTCGCTAATGTCATTCCTGGATAAAGTAAATAACTTTAAAATTTCCCGTAATTGCACAGACCAAGATTTATTTGTTTCAGCGGGTGAATTATTTTCCGGTTCTTCTGCCTTAATTTGGTATAGAAATATACGAAATCAGATTTCTACTTGGGAGGAATTAGTTACGTGCTTGAAACGCGATTTGCTCCCCCATGGTTATATAACTGATCTCTGGAACGAAATAAGAAACCGAACCCAGGGACCTGACAAAAACGTAATCTCTTATATTACCTCAATGGAAGCTTTATATAACAGATTAGATAAAAAACCACTAGAATCCGAAATTATTGATCAACTTCGTAGGAATTTAAATCCATATTTTTTCGAACGTTTAGCGTTACAACACATTTCTTCTTTAAAGATTTATGTCGCTCGCTCCAAGAAGTGAAGTTACTTGTCGATAAATACCGTCATCTCCCAGAAAAACATTCTGGCTTATTAGAGTCTGACTTAGCATGTAAAACTGAACTCCCTCGTAAAGTATCTAGTATTGATCTTCCTGCTACCCCGTCAAGTAACTCACTTACCTGTTGTAAAAAAAGTGGACATAACTATAACGTGTGCACATACCTCAAAAATATTTTCTGTTATGATTGCGGTCGTAGCAATACTTATAAATCTACATGTACAAATTGTAACTCTAACTTACCGGGAAATTTCCGCAGAGATTTTCCTACCAGGGACGTGAATATCTCAAGGAATCAAAATCGTCCTCAACACCAACCATTCAACGCGCCCAGACGTCGATAGATTTAATGCATAAAATTACCTCTAATATTAAACCCCTATCTAATATATCTAATAATAATAATATCGCTACTTTAAATTTACAGAAAACTTAGCTCTCTTATCGGAAATATGTCATACTACCCCGTCCGAATGGTCGAGTTGGCTGCAAACAGTTAATTCCTTTTACCATAAAAAGTCTGCTGCCTTACAACTTCAATGTAGTACCTCCGGGTGGAGCATTGGGGACGTGGCCGCAGGTAAAGCGGCCCTTATTCAAATTATAATGCCTTACAACTTGTTAAAAAAAAACCTCGATATCCGTCCTCACTTACCTATCTCGATTGGTTCTTTAAATGTAATAGCTTTACTGGACACAGGTTCCTCATGCTCCCTTATAAATAACGAAGGCTTACAGCAATTATCTAAATAAAACATTAAAATTCAAGTTATTCCGGAAGAAACCACTATAAATTTAGCTGAGGATAATCAAATATATGTAACTGGTTAAACTAAAAATTCGAGTAGAGTCACTTGAACGTGATGTTCCATTTTTGATCGTGCCTACCCATTTTTACTTGGTGTGGATTTCTGTAAACTTTTTAATTTATCGCTATACTTTCAAGATTTTTCTTGGCAAACTTCCCTCAAAACAAATTCCTGTGCGTCTGCTGGAATATCTAATAAAATTTTTCTTACCGATTTCCAAAATGCAATTCTTAACTCTACCATCGACAAATTTCGTAAATTAAGTACCTCTGAACTTGGTTGCGTTACTACTGCAACACATATTATCTCTACAGATGATGTCCTCCCTTTTAAGCAACGTCAATATCCGTTATCGCCTGCATTACAAAAACATTTGCATTTCGAAATAGATAAAATGCTCTCCTTCAAATTCGCCATGGATGTCTCCCGTGTTATTAGTCCGCAAGAAAAATGATGAATGGCGTGTTTGTTATGAGGGTAGGAAGCTTAATTCTGTAACTGTACCCGACGCCTACCTTTACCCTGTATTGATTCTATTTTAAGTCGGCTTTGAAACGCTAAATTTATCTCATCTATCGATCTTAGACAAGCTTTTTATCAGATCCCTCTTGACTTATCTTCCCGTCCAAAAACTTCTTTTTCTGTTCCAGGTCGAGGTCTTTTCAAATATAATTTTTTGCCATTTGGTCTTTGTAACGCACCAGAAACTTTACAACGTACTATGGATCAAATAGTAGGTCCTATCTTACACCAGAAACGTGCCTTTGTATTTTTAGACGACATATTAGTTATCTCAAGTTCCTTTGAAGAACATATTGCTACACTCAATGAAGTTGCTGAAGGCCTAAATGCAGCAGGTTTTAAAATAAATTGGGAGAAATGCCAATTTTGCTGTTCTTCTCTTACATTTCTTGGTTATATTATTGATGGAACTGGTTTACGAGCAGATCCTGCTAAAGTCGACGCTATTACTAAATTTAAAACACCCAAAACTGTTACCGAAATTAAACGTTTAATAGGAATGATTAGTTATTACTGCATTTTTCTATCCAATCTCTCAACCATATCTACACCCATTACCGCCCTAATCAAAAATAAAAAGAAATTCCAATCTGTCGAATGGAATTTAGAAGCTCAGCAGGCTTTTGAACAAATGAAAACGTTAATCACTTCAGCACCTATCTTAATCTCGCCCAATTTTGATGAAAGATTTTATATACAAACCTATTGCCTTACTTACTGGTGTAGGTGCAATGTTGTTTCAGGTGAGCAATGGATTAGAACACCCTATCGCTTATGCTAGTCGTGCCTTAACTTTTACTGAACAAAAATATTCAACTACCGAACGTGAATTATTAGGGATTACCTTTGGTATTGAAAAATTTAGAGGATATGTTGAAAGTACACATTTCACAGTAATTACTGATTGTGCAGCCCTCACATGGTTAAATAACTTAAAACAACCCGCAGGTTGTTTGGCAAGATGGAACTTGCTTATCTCTCAATTTACCTTTGACGTTAGGCATAGACCTGGCAAATTAAATATCGTACCTGATGCCTTATCTCGTGATGTCGCCTCTCTTAACCTTCCAGATCTAATTCCTGATGCCTGGTATCTCAATATGATCAAGAAAGTTTCTGAAAATCCCGATAAATTTCCCACCTTCCTTGTAACGAATAATAGATTATATAAATTTGTATCTTCCTCATCCCGCAAAATATCTAACATCCCTGAATGAAAACTTGTTGTCCCTTCCGCTAACCGCAGTGAGGTTCTTAAATTGTGTCATGATGATCCTATAGCTGCTCACCTTAGTGTTACGAAAACCCTAGCTAAAATATCTGAATTATATTATTAGCCTACATTAAAACAATCTGTCTGTCGCTATATTAGGAACTGTAAAATTTGTGGATCGCAGAAGAGCTCTCAAGAAGCTCGTTCTGGTTTAATGGGTAACTTTAAACGCGTATCTTATCCCTTTCAATTAATATCGCTTGACTTATTAGAACCTCTCCCTCTATCGAAAAAAGGTAACCAATATCTTTTAGTTGTCACCGATTAGTTTTCTAAATTTGTTATGGTGCAACCGTTGCGTAAGGCCACATCTGCGGCTATAATTAAATTCCTAGAGCAAAATGTGTTTCTTATCTTCGGTGTTCCTCAAATTATTCTTTGTGACAATGGGGCGCAATTTATCTCAAAAGATTTTCAAAATTTCCTGAAGAGCTACAAAGTCCAAAAAATTTGGTATAACGCAAAATACCATCCCCAGGTAAACCCTACCGAAAGAGTAAATCGAGTCTTAATTACCGCTATCTCCTCATATATCGATTCAGACCACATTAAGTGGGATGAAAATATCTTTAAAATCGCTCAAGCTTTGCGTACATCCAAACACGAAGCAACCCAATTTACGCCCTCATTTCTTGTTTTTGGAAGATATACTCCAATCGATGGTAGCTATTATGGTTCAGTTCCGGATGATACTAACGTAATTGAATTTGACGAAAAGGTACGCTGGGACAAAGATCAACAATCATTACCTTCTATCTTTAACGACGTTAGAAAAAATTTACTGAACGCTTACGAAAAGAGTAAGGACCACTATAATCTGCGTAAACGAGACATTTCCTTTGCTTTAGGCGAACAAGTTTGGAAAAAGAAATATGTCTTATCGGATGCTACAAAAAAAATTGTTTTCGAAATTAGCCCCTAAATTTATTCTATGTAAGGTCATTCGTGTTGTTAGTCCACTTATCTACGAATTCCAAGATGCTGAAGGAAAACGCCAAGAAAGGTGGCATATCAAAAACCTTAAACCATTCTCTGCTGACCCATATGCTAATTAAATTTTTTCACGTCCCATTTCTTTAACGATTTACCTAATGTTCTGTCCCTACTGTGAATTAGCACTTACCTTCTACACGTTGGTTTATTTACCTTAAACTAGCTATCTTTTTGCTGCCCGTTAACTTTCACTTGAATTTATTGTTAGTCACATATCGGTTAATTGTCTAGGTCCCCCAGTATAACTCTGTCGCTTCATTTAATTAATCCTCGCACTTTTTCTACAACAGATTATTTTGTTTTTAGCATTTATCTTACATCGTTTAATTTTGTGGTGATTGTCGTAACTTTGGTTGCAATAACTCATTGAATTTTTATGATTGGTTTTAGCTGATGTTTTGAGTGGATGCTTTTTTTTTGGGCTCACATAGGACACGCGGCCTATGCCATTGCAAGAAATAGTTCATATTCGCAGTTGCAAAAAACTAGGAGTTTCTATTCCATGCGTTCTTCTTCTGAATTATTATAGTCGCCCACTTTATCCTATATCATTACTTGTTTCTCCCTCTACTAACTCATCATAACATATAAACATTTTTTTGTTGTTTTTTATTGAACTCCGTGGTGAGGTGCTATCGCTTTTATTGATATCTTATCGAATTCTCGGTTGTTTTAGCATATTGGGACAGTGTGTTTGTATTTGACTGCTTATAGGTGGGCATTCTTGTGTGTTTATGGCGTTACCAATTCTAAAAATTACCTTCAAACAGTTGGTTTTTGTGTGAAAGTATCTGTAGTGATACTTTTAAGTGTTTGTTTCCACTTTTGTCTGATTTTCTTATCGCAGTGGATACACTCGTTAGGAAAATGAATGTACTAGTCCTCATCAAAAGTCTAGTAATTTTGTAACTTATTATGTATCTTAACTTGTGTGATTAATATAGCAGGTGGTCTTTCAGACCGATCTGCGCTTAACAGGAACAACTCTGTACCTTCTCTCGGACGCTTGTCCAAAAACTCTACTTTTTCTTATCCTGCTGTCTCCGTTTCCGCCTTATCTTTCATTCGGTAGACCTGTTCTTGTCCCGGAACACCCGTCTACCACATAAGAGTGATTTTTCTCTCACTCCGGGCTACTGACCACATTGGCTGGTTGAGTAGTGCTTTTCTATCCACCTTTTCTGTTTCTTTTGCTCAATGCGAGCCCTTCCTCTATTCTCTTCTATCTAGAAGTGTCACTTATGCAATCCAAAATGCCTACCTCCCTCTTTTTACCAATCCTATATCTCTATTACCTTTTCATTTCCGTTAGTCACCGTGTGGTTGCGCGGGGGGTTTTCACAGACATTGCATTTACATTTCCAATGCTCCACCCGAAGGTACTACATTGGCCAGGAGGCGAGTTTTTTGTTGCCTGAAAATTTAGAATTTTGCCGAACCCTTGCCGTTCCAGGCAAGGTAGGAATTTTTAACGTGCGTAACAACACTCATACACGGGACCTCCATTTAACCTCTCATCCGAACGAGGGCTTAATTTTTGTGAAAAATGCTCACCTGTCATTTTTCAAGCAGTCGACCGTGTCGGGATTCGAACCCAGGACCTTGGGATCCGTAGTCTTACGCTTACTACATTGATCCACGGCGACGCCGGTTTTCACAGACACCCGGACCACGTCTCTGAGAATCTTTCGTGAGGTCATGCGGTGCCGCTGTCAGCGCACATGGCCGCTAACGGTGCATGTACGTATGAGTGTGTGAATGCGTGAGTGCAAGGATATATATGTATGTACATATACGTGTGGATATCGTATCGATATCGTTCAACGCTGGGTGCAGGAATGCACCCACATGCATTTTTTTGGTCCCTCATACCGTTATAACTAACGGGCCTGCCTCACAGGTCGCTCTCTTCTAGGGATATGAGTATCTTACCTATATAACGGCTTCAAGGAGCCACTCTATCTTGTATCTTTGTGATAGATGACAAAACGGCTTGGTGAGCTGGGGAATTCTACGCTATATCTTTAATGTATGTAGTCGTAGCGTACCTTAGCGTGCTGGGACGTTTCGGATCCACCTATTGTTATCTAGTTTTATCTTAATATCTTTATCTTACCTATTATCTTTGATAATAACTTGAGCTTAATATCTTTATCTTATCTATTATCTTTGATAATAACTTGAGCTTAATATCGTTATATTATCTATTATCTTTGATAATAACTTGAAATTTTGCCTTATCTTTTTTGTTTTCCTAACGTTTGGTATTTATGATCAGACATAGAAATTATTTTTTGAATATTGAGTGAAGAAGCTAACCTGATGGTAGTAATGTAATTTGTTAGGTTAGTAATGTAAGAAATTAGTAAGATGGTACTGTTGGTAAATTTGTTAATTCACAACCATGTCATGAATGAGTTTTGATGTGTATTGTTTATTAAGCCAAAGTACCAGTACATAAAAATTTGCTTAAGGGGATAGTAACTTGCTCTCTTGGACATTTTTAAGTTTAGTCATTTTCTTGTCAAAGAAAAAACAGTCTAGATGCAATGCTTATGTGCGTGTGCACTTAAAAACTGTAACGTTACCTTTAGCTATAGTATATATGTTAGGCGACTTGTGGCATTTGTTTTAGTTTTAATAGTGTTTCGTGCTCTCCGACAAATTTGTGTTGTCGATTATAACTGCGCCACATTAAAGACTCGTGTGTGCATTTATAGATGTAGTTCATAAACAATGGGGCTACATATTCCGTTTCCTGGTTATTCGTAAGACGTGTTATCGGTTGAAAAAACCAGGTGGCGCCTAAAATAAACATTTTCTAGAATTTAAGTTAGGGTATATGTAGGATAGTTAGGATTTAAATTTTAAGCTTTTACCGTGCTAACGGTTATTTTCTTTTTTAAGTTTTTTTTCTTTTATGGCTTTGTCGCGATTGTTACATGCCAAAATTGGACATGTACACTTTTTAAATTTGTAAGTAAATTCCCGCCATTATTTTTAAAAATAGACTTGTGCATTTCCGTCATTTCGGACAGTTGAGTCGGCGCAAAAGGGATGCGCAGACGCGGAGTGATGGCGCAAGTGCGCGGTGGATGACACGACATTTTTAGCCAACGAGACGTTGAACAGTGACGTTTACCTGTGCCGTTTTTTGGTCTTTTCTCTTTCAGAATGCAGGTTTTCCTATATTTCTACCGTCTATCGTTGCTTTCACCTTATTCCTTCGTCCTGCCTACGAACAAAGAAAAGGGAAGACGTTAAATCTGGTTTCAACGAGGGCATGACAAACCCACCTCCAAACAACCCCAAACCACGCCCAAACAAACGAGATACATGGAAATCAGCATGGCCCCTGCGCAAGGATGACCGCAAAATCGTAAAGACTTCCACATTTTTAAGTGAGTACATTTTATCTTTTTAAGGTGCATCTTGTATCACTGTAAACATATTTGGCATGTAATACAATTTGACAAATTATGTCGTAATATCTTTGTTGTGCAATAATGCGAACGTGGATAGTACCAGTGTTGCCAACTGTGGAAGTGGCTCTGAACATACGCATGCGGAGTTATAACAAGGTCAAGTTCCTGAGTACTTAACCCACTGAACATAATACTATTTACGTTATTATATTAGCTTGAAGACTTTACCGCTTTGATCTTAAAAAAATATGATCTACCTAGTTGCATAACAATGCGTGGACCCCCCCCCCACACACATTTGGAGTAACGTGTATTATTTTGGTAGTATCGCTAGGGGGAGAATTTGTTGCAAATTCTAAGCAAGACTAATCCCACTTTAAAAATGATTCTGTTGCAACGCTTGGTAACTAAATTTATAACTAAGACAAAACTAAATGGTCAACTACTATTGACGTCCGACTCGCTGACACATTCACCCTAATCAAGGTGCATAAATTATAATAAACAAAAGGTACCATATCGTTAAAAGGCAAGTTGTTTTCATACTTTTTTCTAAACTTGAAATTTACTTCGTACTTTTTCAGTGCTGTACCACTTGTAGTTGCAATAAAATTTGCATTTTAGCATAATATTGAAATCAATAAATTTCATCTTAAAAATTAGTCATTCTAAAAGAATCTCCAAGAAGTGTACTTGAACTTTTAAGTACATGTAGCATTACAGATATTTTTCAGAGTTTCCAAACTGTAATCAACGTTTACGATAATTTTCCCTCATTTGGCAGATATGAAAGCAGAAAATTTCCTGCGCATCCTTTTCCGACGTGAAAAGCTTTCTAATTTGTAGATTTAGAACCAATCCCTACAGCGTCACGAAGATACATTGTATCATTCGCGAAACGCGAAAATGAAACATTCCTTTAAATCATTGGTTCCAACAAACTGACATTCAATATAAAATGGCTGTGTAAGGCTAGGCTAGAAAATTTAGTTATTTGGTAAATGCTCGATTACATTGCAGTGTTAAAGATATAGAAGTTTCTAGAATTCGTATTAGTTTACAAGTAAGGACTACTTCTGCTTCATTTGTGAGTGCTTTAATACGCATATATTCGCGTAGTATTAGAGGCGTGTACGAACCAACCAACATACTTTTCTCAATCTTCTTTGGGAATTAAACTACTCGCAATTGTTAAAATCGTCTTTATTTACGTTTCTATCCGTGACCTAGGATCGTTGTCAAAATAATAATCTATTTATAGAGAAAAATAACACGCATACTAAAACGTTAAAAAACAGCACCTTGCTAAACACCGTTATAAATTTATCGAACAGAACTATTAACGACACAAAAAAACTAATTCTATTAAAAGACCTAAACTTTGCAGTAACACCAAAATCAATACCGACATTTGAAATAATCAGCTGTATTGAGAAAACAGCAGACCAACTCGAAGAAGATCAAGCAAACAAATTTAGAATGCGATGAAAAATCGAAATAGAAAAGAATCACAAAATAAAACCAAATGTAAGTAGTAGTAGTGCTCGATGTGTATCAGTGCACAGCATGTACCTCCTAGTGGTCGTAACATAAATTGAAAAGTTGAAAAGAGCCCTCAAAAAAAATCACTTTAACACCAATATTAAAAAACCATAGGAAATGTGCAGGCCTAGTGGTCGTAGCGCGGGCAACCTTCTGCTGGCTTACAAGGTATTCCTGTAGGAAGGGGAAGTTTTAGCTTGTATTGAAAGAAGTTAAGCACGCTAGGAGAACTGGGAATCGTGGCCACGTCTGTGGCAAAGAGGCTAAACATGCCAACACTGAACGGTAAGTTGTCGTTACCGTTAGTAGGGAAAGCTACAACGGCACGGTTGCAATCTAAGTTGGTAATCTAACTAAAAATTACTAACAAGACCATTGAAAAAGTCTCTGACCGTCAAAGTCATGAAAATATCTGGCCCATCAGATAACAACCGCATGAATCAGGAATGGAGATTTGATTCTTGAAATGTCAGGGGGGGGTGTAAGGTAAAGAGTACAAAATCTTAAATAAAATAAAGCGCCTAGATGTGCTGTGTGTGAATAAAACGAAGCGGAAGGGTAAAGATGTTGAATTAGATGATGGTATGTTGGGTTTGTGGTTTGGAGTAGAGCAATGAATTCGAGGCGAAAAGTGTTGGTTTAATTTTGAATGATCAAGCAAAAGCGTGCATGAAACAATATGAATTGATGGTTCCCCGCATCTTGTGGGTTAGAATAAAAGTGGGCTTCAGAAAGATCTTTTTAGTAGCATGTGAATGACGAAAGGGAGTGTGAACAGTTTTGGCAAGAGTTGGAAAATGTATTAGACAAACGCGAAAGAAATGATCGTGTGGTTCTATTAGACGATATGAATAGTTGGGTGGGTCAGAGTACACAGAGAAAATGCTGAACATGTTGTAGGTACGTTTGGTGATCCAAGAACGAATGAAAATGGAGGTATGTTAGTTAGTATTTGTACGAAAAGGGAACTGTTTGTATCCAACACATGGTACAAACATAATGACATACACAAGTACACATGGCAAAGTGGAAATGCGAGAAGTATAATTAATGTTGATTGCATTTGATGAAAGTCTTGTAACATTATTTTGTAATGTTAACGATTAAACAAATTAATTAATTAAAAATTCAGTAACTTGAATAAAGTATAAACAAAAATTTACACCAAGAAATCACCTCATTTTATTTAGGATCCTTTATAATAAAAGACCACATTTACCGATAGCTTCGGGCTAGTAAATTCCAGCGGCAGGTCATCATTTAAAGCTCTAGACCCCATCGTAAGTCAAATACAATAAACCTCTTAAAATGTATAGTACCTTTTAGCGTAAATAAAAGAAAACCAATTTCAGTTTGAAAAGCTTAACCTTCTTAATACTTTCGTTGATTTACAGCGGATTATAGGAAACAAAACATTATAATAGCGGACACTATTTCCAATTTGATTTATTCAAATATTACAAATAATCTTAAGTAGTCTGGAGACATCCATTGTATTTAAAATCCATTTCGGCTCAAGTAGGTTAGCCGGTCTTTGTTAATGCCAGACTACGGCCGCCATAGGTAGATTCCACATTGCCATATTTAAGTAATTCGTAGAAAGTAAAAGATAATTTAAACCTGTGGGAGAATATTGCTTCCGTGATTCTCATCTAAAAAGGAGTTGGATTTGGTTTCTGAAATCTTGTTTTGTGGGAGGTTCAGTTCAGTCATTGGATAACAGAAAATGCCGTACGTATTTATTAGGGTAGGAATTTAATCTATATAACTCAAGGCTTAGCCAAAAGACAAGGAGTTTTTCCAATGGGGCCGACCGTGGTCAAGAAGTAGAGAGAAACGTAGTTTTGCGGGTAGCGTTCTCTGGCATGACATAGAATATTCCACTTCGTATCACGTTAGAAAAAAATTGGAAAGAAGTGTTACTCTTCCAGTTTCGCGAGGGTTATGCCCATATGTTTGCGGATTTATAGTGATGCAAGATAAATATTAAAAGCTTGTAGGCGTGTGACGCAGCAAGTAAGTGATTTTGTCAAAAATTCTGCCGAGTTCGTGTGCCAGTCAATTTTCCTAAACATTACAAACAGAAGCAACAAGCGAGATTCTCTTCCCAAATTTAAGAACTGTTCTACGTTGGAAAACCAACCCTCAACCAATGGACAATTATTAGTAAGTAAGTCTTTATAGTTAAGTAGCATGACCAATTTTTAGTTAGTTTATTTGTTAGGACGTTTTGGCCATAAACCGTAGGATTAATTTAATGTATGATTTATAATATAAGTTTCTTTCATATACAAGTGTTGGATAACTACTTATGTACAAAAAATTTTCATAAATTTCATAGTCACCTATTCACTTAAATTTCTAAATCAATGAATGTAAGAGGTTCACGTTTATTGCTCTGTGAATTAAATAGTTTTGTTTGGCGTTGATTAAGTCAATAGTTTTTCTTATTTTTTTATATAAGTAGAAAAAAGTGAGGAATTGATTAAAAGAAACAATTGTCCTCCTTGGGATGACAAGTCTCTCAAGGTTTTGTACGAACATTTGGACATTCTCGACTTGTCTGGCGCTCTTGGCAATTGTCATTAAGTCACAATATTTTATGAAAGGTAAGTGCCACATTTTTGTAGTATATTATAAATTAATTTAACCCTTTTTTTCAAAATTTTAACCCTCTATATGATCCACGACCTTCCGCTAGCTAGTGCCGGTGACCCCCCCTTTAAATTTTGTTTTACAGGCCGCCCCCATTTTATAATTTGACTGGAAAAGATACACTTAGTAGCTTTTCCGCCTGTAACAGTCTAAGACGACTAGTAAAAGACACAAGAGTAATTGAAAGGATGTGAATGTGGGACCGATCATTTTCTGGTTTTGTCCAGAATTGATCTTAGCCGAAGGTGGGCGTGGAGATGTACTGATCCATACTATTTTTTAAGTCAATTTTCATTCGTTGATAATTATCGCAAATATTATAGTGTATATTTCGATATTCGAGAGTATCGTGACGTCAAAATTTACCGGTTGTAGGGGCGATAAATATCGTTTTTACAAGTTTTAACCTGCGTCTTGAGATTTGCTTCTGATTTTAAAATGGAAGGTTGAAAAGGTTTCACTAGCGGTTTTATTCAAGGTAATCTTTTTAATTATGTGTTATCTTGAAGTTATCTGAATGCATCGAAGCTTGATTAATTATTTAATGTTAGTTAGTTGTGTTTTAAGATAGCAATTGAATTAAACACAAAGTTGTCATGTATATTTTTGTTTGTAAATTTAATGCCACGATGTGTTTAACTTTTAAAGGCACGTTTTAACCGATGCAATCATAATGAATAATTCTAAACTTGTGCTTACTAGATTGAATGTATTTAATTAACAGGCATTTATATAAAGGGTTTACCGCCTGAATCTGGGCTTGTCACAAGCATATTTTATAATTTGTTTTCAATGTTCTAGTAACTTGTGAAGACTATGTAAATATTTATTTCAGTTTTAGCTGTACGTTTATAACTGCATAATTCATGTCTCTTTTTTATAACCTTACCATAAGTTAGTTTAAAGGGTCTGACGTATTATAACCTACAATTCTATCAGTAACTAATATTGAGATTTATTTATTCTTGTTATGATGTGATTGTAGCAAACCTTTGCTATGACTCCGTATTAACGCGTTTGCATTATGACTATGTAGGAGATGGTCGATTCAATTTGTACCCTTTGTTTGGTACTATCATAGCATATGTTCATGTATAACTTCATGTTTGTTTATAAATATTTATTGTTGGCAATGTATTTGTAGTAATGTTTATGCAACGATAGAATATAGGTTAGTCATTGTGAACCACATTGCAAAACGGGCTGGAAACTGTTAATGGTATGTACGATAAACGTGTATGTTTGAGCCTTTGTTGAGTTTACTAACATTTTATGGCCGTGCGGGGTGGAACATAGGTAGTCAAGGTGCTTATCTTCCCGGTGTTCTTCCTCTTTAACTTTAGCCAGATAGTAATGGCTCAGCCGTGTTTGGTACCTTCTAGAAAAAATTAGCTAGACTACACTAACCTTTCTTCAGTCTCATATGTAGAATGTCTGAGTAACAGTTGACATCCCGTGGTATTAAAAGTGCACAGGGTGTTTGTTCGCCGCCCCATCCTTGGAGAGGTGTATTTATGTAGCTAGAAGCGCAGGGTTGTTAAGGTTTTATCTGCCGATACTCTTTCCTCAGTGTTAACCCAGGGAGTCTGGCACTTTTTGCTCATGTAATTCATGTTTAATTGATGGTAACCTAATTTTGAGGTTATCATATAATAATTAAAGTAGGGTCGTTAACTATTGTAGTTTTATTTCAAACCTTCCCGTCTTAACGCCATCTCAGTGTGTATATTTGGATAAAGTTACGGTCACATAACGTAGGTGTCATTAGCCACAGCCACTAGACAACTAGATTATGAGGCCAGGTATTGCCAAAAGAGGGCGTTTGTTCGTCCGGAAGTATGATAGAGTACAGATTTGTAGCAGTGACCATGTCGGTTACATAACAGAAAAGAAAATAGAATGTGAGGCAATCAAGAGTGAAAGTAGAACGCTTGTTGAAAGAGTCGATTCAAAGAGAGTACACTACTATGTTAGAGTATGACTGCAAACAAGAATGGGAGAATGATCTGAAGTCTGAAGATGTGGCGAAAGCATGGGATTGTTTGAAGAACAATATCATGAAATGGGCTTTGGAAGTACGTGGAACGACAATGATTGGTACATGTAATAAAAAATGCATAGTGGAACGATGAGGTCAAAAATGGTCGATGGGAAAAAGAAAGTGGCGTATAAAACAATGATTGCAGAAAAAGATGTTGAGTTAAGAAAGCAACTTCAAGGAGTATGTAAGGAGAAAAGAAGATATGCGAAAGAAGTAGTAAAAGCAAGCAAAGAGCAACTACGGAAAAGAAAGGGTGCAAACATGCAGAGTGATTTTGATGGGAATAAAAACTTGATTTGGAAATGGGTAAGTAAGGCAAGGAAGAGTGGAAATAAGGGTGTGATTGGTGTTGTTAACAGTAGAAATAAAATTGTTTAAGACGAAACGAGTGTGAGAGACTTTGGAAGAAGTATTTTAAGAAATTGTATGATGGTAACAAGAAGGATACAGATGGCTGTATGGATGAGCAGTAATGTACTGGTCAAAAAGGTAGATAATACTATAAAGTTCGAATGCAATGTAGACGAAGTATGGAAGACAGTGAGAACTCTAAAGAATGTCAAAGCGGCAGGTGTAGATAGAATAACAAGTAGATGCTTAAGTATGGGTCCAGGGTGCTGATTGAATGTTTGTGCAAACTGATAGAGTTGTGTATAGAGCAATCGAAAGTGCCAGAAGATTAAAACAATGCAATCATTATCCCATTCCAAAAAGCTAAAGGCAGCAAGTATGAATGCGAAAATTATTGTGGGATAAGTCTATTGAGAGTACCCAGTAAAGTGTATGGAAAAATTGTGATTGAGAGAGTTCGCAAGAGAACGCAGAGCAATATATGTGGTTTTATGACTGGAAGAGGATGTGTGGATCAGATGTTTACAATACAACAAATTGTTGAAAAGTGTATGCATGCCAGAAAGAAAATGTATGCAGCATTTGTGGATCTGGAAAAGGCGTAAGACTCTGTAAATAGAAGTGAATTATGGAAGGCGTTGCGTGAATACGGTGTAAGTCAGTGCTTGATAAAAACTGTCAGAGCGATGTACGAAGGCAGTAGATCGTATGTACGTGTGAATGGTAACATAGGGCAATACTGTGACAATGTAGAAGGTGTAAGGTTGGGCTGTGTGATGTCTCCCTGGCTGTTTAATGTATTTATGGATAAATGTATCAAGCAGGCTTGCGAATGAATTGTGCAACAAATGTCAGTGTGCTGTTGTATGCAGATGAATCAATATTGTTGGCTGAATCGTCATAAGATTTGCAACGAATGCTCGACAGACTGTCGGAAGAATGTGAAAATATGCAACCGAAAGTCAATGTAAATAAGACAAAAGTAATGATTTTTGACAAAGATGGCAGAATTGATGACTTTGTATTTAGAATGGACAATGACACAACAGCAAAAGTGAATGACTTCACATACCTTGGTAGAAGGTTCTTGAGTAATGGAAAGCTGGATGGTGAAATAGAAATAAGGGCAAATGATGGAAGAAAAGTGTGCGGAAGTATGTAGGCAATGAACAGGAAAGAAGGATTGGGTATAAATGCAAAGCTGGCCATTTACAACAGTGTTTGTGCCAACCGTTCTTTATGGGAGTGAAACTTGGGTCTGGCAGAAGAAGCATATTAGACGTATAAATGCTGCAGGAATGAGGTTCCTAAGAAGCTCCATAAATTCACCAGGCCATAATTTAGAAACACTTCTCATAAAGTGGTAAGTTTTAATGTAGTAAATCTCTTCACAAATGTCCCCGTATACAAAACGCTTAATATTATAAAAAACGAACTAGAATAAGATGACCTTAAAGAAAGAACAAAACTAAGTATATCATCGATCATGGAATTACTAGTCTGGTGGAAATGCATAGATGATATCTATGTCATTTGGCCTCATAATGCAAAACTAATTAAAAACTTTGTAGATTCAATTAACAAAATAGAACCAACTATTAAATTCACATATGAATTAGGGCAAAATGGAAAACTTTCGCTTTTAAATATTCTATAGTTAGCAAAAACAATATAACAATTAATACAGAAAACCAACGCACACAAACAGATACTTAAACTTCGATTCAAACCCCCCGCACTGTGTCAAACGAGGAATTATCAAAACAATGTATATCATCAAACAAAAAAATTTTTAAGAAAGAGAAAGACCTAATCAGATGTACACTAATAAAAAACAAGTATTCTGAAAGAATAATAGAGAAAGAAATGAATAAAGTCCCAGAAAATAAAGAAGAAGATAACAGAAACAACGATACGCATAAAAAACGTTCACAATACCATACATAAAAGGATTCTAACATAAAATTCAAAGAATAAGAAACAAATTCAAAATCAAAACAGTATTTAGAACCAACAATACACTAAGACAAAATTAACAAAAACAAAACCCAAACCGCAATATATAGTTCAAAAAACTACATTTGCAAAATACTCTGCGAATGTAACAAGTTTTATATAGGGGAAAGTTCCAAACCATTTGAAGTTCGGTTAAAAGAACATAAAGCATACACATAAATAGAAAATTTTAAAAATCCATGATTTGCCAACATGCATGGGACTCTAGTCATAAAATAAAATGGCAGGGCGCAAAAATTATTGACAAAGAAGAAAACCACCAAAAACGCAAAATCAAAGAAGCTGCTTATATAACCCTACATAAAAATAACTGCGTTGCAAACGAATCCGTGACTTTCAGTAAACAATGGATTCCATTACTAAAAGAAATAACAAATGAAAATTGAATGCCCCCAATATCTAGGTAGCATTGTAAGTTTTTTCTGGTTTTCCTTGCAATATTAACATGAAATACAGCCTACATACGTGATTTCTATTTATACATACAAAAACTAGTTACATAACAATAGACATATTAGCAGCCCCCTGCTGATTAAGCCTTACGGTAACGTAATTGCACTCTTCTTTAATAACCGCCCTCTCAATCGCATAAATAGAAAGATGTCAAAAAATGTTTTCCAATCCTTAAGTTATTGAATTTATTTGAAATTTAACTATATAAAAAATAATTAGCTAAATTCACGTTAAGCGTATTGGCTACCTCGAAGTCGCTCCCAGAGTGCAACACAAATTGAAAACACTCATTCTTCTAAATTTTAAAATTTTTACCTAATGTATTCAAGGCAAATATACCAAACATTAGTAAATCAAAGTCCCCTTCAATTTATGTAATAAATGTCAAACTTGAAATTTTATTATTTTGACAACGAACCTAGGTCATGGAATCGAAACGTAATTTTAACAACTCATCATTAGGTCTTCAGTCCTAGAACTGGTTAGACGCGTACCATCATTGTTCCCTATTCTGAGCTAACCTACAGATTTCCCTGAAATATGCACAGTTTGCATCTATAACTGTCTGATCTAGGTCTACATCTACCTCTTTTTTCCTATCTCTGCTTGTAATATATCACATACTATTCCCCAAAAATGCCTTAGAACGTATTCCGCCCTACTATTTCTCTTTTTCCCCAGATATCCTTGTTCCCCTACTATTTCTGTAACTTATTTGTTATTATTTTTGTCTGTCCACGCTATCGTCCTCATACATCTGAAGCACAGCATTTCAAAAGGCTGCTACCGTTTTTCTGTCTGCGTTTCAGACTGCCCGTATTTCCTAGGCATACTGTGCTGTGCTACACATATGCTTTCAACAATTTTCTTCTTATTCTATGTTTGTTGTCTTTCCTCATAGGCGCTGTTCTTTCTTGTTAGATGCAGTTTGATCACTTTCTATTGTTTTACAGTTACATGCCCTATTTCTCCGACCTTCAATGGTTGTGAAGGAGGTAAGCAGCCTGTGGCTGCCAAGTTCCCCCTACACTTAACCATTTGGCGATTTAATATATTTTCCAATTTATCTTTTCGCACAGTCAACATTAGTTGCAGGTATTTCGCAACCAACAACTAGTTGTTTATACTAATCATCAGATTTATCTGCGCTTATTTTTCGTCATTAGGTTTGCCGTCTCAAAACTGGTTGGACACGCACCTGCACTTATTTATATTCTGAGCTAGCCTACATAGTTCCTGAAATTCTCACACAGCATGTGTATTCAGCTCGTTCCCTTTCTATTGTTTTCTAATTTTATACCCTATTTTACCGAGATTCAGTGAAGGAGGTTAAGCAACCTGTGGCTACCAAGATCCCCAACACTTAGACATTTGCCGAAATAATGGTTTTCCAGTAAATCCTTTCACACACTTAACATTATTCGAGAATATTGCCCAACCAATTCTTGTAGTTACTTATAATAATCATCATGTTTAAGCACAGTTATCTTTTCGTCATTAGTTTATCCATCTTGGGATTGGTTGGATGCGTACCTCCATTGATTTCTATTCTGGGCTAGCCTACACATCTCCCTGAAACCTCTACAGCCTACATCTTTTACTATCTGTGTGCAGTAGTCTAATCTAGGTCTGCCTCTTCTTCTCTTTTTTCCTATCTCTGCTTCTAATATATTCCGCACTATTCCCTCATGCCGTAGTATGTGGCCTATCATCCTATCTCTCCTATTTTTTACCGTTTTCCACATATTTCTTTCGTCCCCTACCATTTTTAGTACCTCTTCGTTCTTAACTTTGTCTGTCCATGATATCTTCATCATACGCCTGTAGCACCACATTTCAAAGGCTTCTACCTTTTTCTTGTCCGCTTCTCCTACTGTCCAGGCTTCACAGCCGTACAGTGCTGTGCTCCACACATATGTTTTAAGCAATCTTTTCCTTGTTTCTATGTTTGTGGTCTTTGAGCACAGTAGTTGCTTTTCTTGTTAAATGTAGCACGACCTTGTGCTAATCTTTGTTTTATATCTTTTGTGCTTTTCCCATCTTGCGTTATTTGGCTTCCTAGGTAGCAGAAATCCTTAACCTCTTGTAAGTTCGTGTTAGATACTTGTATTCTTGTTTTGATTTATTTTCCCCACCTTTGCAAACTAGAACTTTAGTTTTAGTTTTGTTAATTTTCATACCGTATCTCTCTGTCAGAACCGTTTCCATTTCATTAAGAGCAGCTTCTAACTCTTCCTTGCTAGACGCTAATACCGCTATATCATCTGCAAATCTAAGCATATCAATTTTTGTCCCTGCATAGTAATTCCAAATGTCTTCCTGCATTTGACAGTATTCATTGCCTCTTCTATGTACAAGTTAAAGATCAATGGGGATAGGGCACATCCCTGTCTCACCCTTTCCTAATGTTTACTTCTCTACGTTCCTGCTCTAATTCTATTACTGCTGTTTGCTCTTTGTATAAGCTATGTACTATTCGTCTATCCCTATAACTCATTCCAATCTTTTGAGTATTTCAAACATTTTTTCCAATTTACATTGTCGAATGCTTTTTCCAGATCTACAAACCCTATATACATGCTTTCCCTTTTCTATTGTTTTCTCCATTATCACTCTCAGAGCTAAAATAGCCTCCCGCGTTCCCCTGTTTCGCCTAAACCCAAATTGGTCTTCTCCTAGTATTTCTTCAGCTCGTTTTTCCATTCGTCTTTGCACAATTCTAGTTAATATTTTTGACACGTGTGCTGTCAAACTTATTGTACGAAAATTTTCACATCTATCCGCGCCTTTCTTTTTTGGTATAGTTACTATGATGCTACGTTTGAAATCTTTGGGTATCTCGCCTGTCTCATACATATAGCTTACAAGTTGGAAGAGACGTTCTGTTACTGCTTGTCCAGCGGCCTTTAGAGTTTCTGCTTGCACCTTATCTGTACCCGGCGCCTTAACATTTTTCAGACTCTTTAATGCTAATTCAAACTCGTCTCGAAGTATAGGATATCCCAAGTCATCATTTTCAATGTCTGATTCCTGTTCTAATGCAGTTAGTTCCTCTCCTGCATATAAATTCTCTATATATTCTTGCCATCTACTCACTTTCTCTACGTTTTCTATAATGACGTTTCCTTGTGTGTCCCTTATATTTTTACTATACGGTTTTATATCCCTAAAATTCATTCTAATTAATTTGTATGCTTCGTCTGCCTTTCCTATTTCCATCTTTGTTTGTACCTCTTTGCACTTTTCATCAATCCATTGTTCTTTAGCTTTCCTGCATTTTCGAATAATTTCCCATTTTATGGCTTTGTATCTTTGTTTTCCTGTTTCGTCTGATTTATTTTGTATTTTCGTCTTTCTTCTATTAAATTCACGATATCCTTTGTTATCCATGGTTTCTTATTTTCTTTTGTGTATACCCCAGAATATCTCTGGCCGCCATGTCTAGGCTGGATTTAATGTTATTCCATTCTGTTTCTACTTCCTTAGTTTCAGATATTTTCCCGATATCATTCAGCAATTCATTTGACTTTTTCGAATCTTACTTGAATATCTTTATCTTTAGTTTCTCTAAGTCCAAGTGCCTTTTTCCGTTCCTTTTTTTCAGATTTTTAGATTTAAGCGCGGCCTTCATAATTACGATGTTGTGGTCAGTATCTATATCTGCTTCTGGGTAGCTTCTACAGTCTTTTACTTGATTCCTAAACCGTTGTCTAACAAGAATGTAATCTATTTGATATCTTCCTATATCTCCTGGCATCTTCCACGTATATCGTCTTCTAGCATGATGTTGAAATAATGTGTTTGTGATGATTAAATTGTTCTTGTCGCAAAATTCTACCAGCCTATTTCCCCTGTCGTTTCTCGTACCTAAACCAAATAAACCTACTACCGCTCCTTCCCTACCCTCACCTACCACGGCATTAAAATCCCTCGTAATTATTAAATTTTCATGTCCTTTTACGTATCTTAATATGTCTTCGATATCTTTGTAGATGGCTTCTACCTCTTCGTCACTGTAGCTAGAGGTGGGCATGTATACTTGTATTATTACTGTGTTTACCGGTTTAGATTCTAATCTAACCATGAGTACTCTTTCGTTCTTTTGTAAGTAATTTTCTACACAGTATCCTATCTTTTTCCGCATAACTATCCCCACACCCAAATTTCCTTCCTCTGCTCCTGTATGAATTACCCTGAAGTCTCCACTCCAAAAATCCCCCGCCTCTGGCCACCGAACTTCGCTGATCCCTACTATGTCTAGTGATTACCTATTCATTTCGATTTTTAGGTTCTCTAGCTTACCTACTTGCTTCATACTTCTAACATTCCACGCTCCGACTCGCAGAATGTTCCCTACTCTTATTTTTAACTTTCCGATCGCATCCTCCGAAGTAGTCCTCCCGGAGATCCGAATGGGGACTATTTTAACTCCGGAATCTTTTACCCCAGAGAATGCCATCATGTTTGTATCAATTTAAGTACGCTGTGTACTTGGGAGATTAATGTGGTGGTTTCCCGTTGCCTTCCACATCGCGGTTGTGTGTCTTAGACTGCCATACCGACCCCTATGGTCTCTGCCAATCTAAGTACCGAAAGAGCCGCTGCCCTCTTTCGGGGACCTGTCTTAGTCTGGTTCCTCACTAACGACCCTACTACTTTGGTTGGACCTGTAGTTTGGCTCTTTAGCTCATTAGAACACGCAAGCCATTTCACCTGTTCTAGTAATTTAGAACTTCGGCAAGGTGCAGGTCCATTCGAAATGGTTTAACAACTATGAGTGGTTTAATTCTCAAAGACGATTGGGAAAAAGGCAAAACAAACCACAACAAACATACAGGGAGTATTTAAAAACCAACATACGTTGCGCGAAATTAGTAAAATTGCATGAGGCATTTGTGCCGACTTTTACAAAATCCCGGTGGAAAAAAGACGTTAATCCAGTGTCATACTTAGCGCCATTGACACCAGAGTATTCCCCAGTATATTCGCAAGCGAAAGCTTGCAAAGCACACGTAAAATATAACTCCAATAAATAATTTCCAGGAATTTGGATAGTAAAACAATATTAAATTGCTAGTTTAAAAACAAACACCTGTATTCTACACGCCTCTTTGAATACTAATAATATCTAGTAAAACCAAATCAAAGGGGTGTTTTGTAAACAAAAGAACCACGCCAGTAGACACTTCTTAAATATTGCCGCATAATTAAGGTTAACAAAATTAAGTGGATTTAACGACCGCAATTAATCGTAGTCTGTATTGGCACAGTAATCAATTAATAACAATCATATATACACAGGGACAGAAACCTACATATACTAAATATTTACTTACATTCCGACTAGAGGCTACTGAAAAATACAAGTACACAAAAATACATACTTACAATAGTACATAATCCACAAATTATTAGTTAAATCGTATAGTTTAAAGTGTTACTCTTAACATTTCTAGAATGTAGACAATCTACATACTCCTTCACGCATGTCGTGAAGAGTATGAGTAACTATAACGAATATCCATCTCATCCTAGCTTGATCTACATGCAATTCGGCAGCCAGACAAAATGTCTTGTAACGATAAAGCAAGTATCTGTGGTACGACCAGCAAACATTAGTTCAAAAAACGGAAAAATATTGCTTACAAACCGGGCTTAAAATATTAACATTTCTATTAAAGGAATGTCCGCTTCAATTACCTACCAATCACGTAAAAATAAAAGGCACGTTTTTCGTCATAAGAATTTGTATGTGTCCGACTGGATTTCTTTTATTTAGCTTAGAAGAACCAACGCTAACTAACGTTAAATATATAGCGAATTCGTTCAATTAATGTAGTTATAAAATTGCTTCCTGAAGAAATAATCACGGAAATTCCATATAGAATAAAAATAAGTTTGAGCATATTTCTATCTTTCAAAGATAATACACCCCCTTTACCTAATTACAATTGAACTACCAACATTAAGGTAATTTGAGCATGTGTTTATCTTTCAAAGATGACACAGCTGATTTACCTAATTATCATTAAGCAAGGAACATTAAGGAAATGCCTAATTAGTGAAAATACATGCCTAGATAAGGAATAAGAAGAAATAGCAACAACTGAACTCGTGAATTAACTAAAGAACGGGCAACGTTGTAGTAAATAAAGAACAAGCTCAGTTGGCTGCCTACTCTAGCGGGCTTGAAATAATGAAAGTGTAACAATCCGTATTTTCACATAGGTAGCAGCTGAAATGGTTTTTTTAAAACAGTAAATCTTTAAATACGAAATAGAACATGACAAAAGAATAATATGGTTAAGTCAAGAATTACATAACTTCCAAACTTACAAATTCGAATATAAAATTAAGCATAATCATGTAAAATAAAAACACCTTAAAACATATTTAAAATCATGGTTAACTTTAAGTATAAGGTTTAGCATACCAAAATTAAATATTAATAATGAAACATGTAAAATAAAAACAGCTTAAGCGTAACTTAAGTCGCCAGTGATTAAACGTATTCCGTCTTACATCCTAGCATTTAATAAAGTCTGTGGCAATGTTATCCACAATGATGGGGTATAGTTCCTCTCGGTGAACATGGAGAATTTCTAAATGATTCAGCTTTTATTGTCCTTTTCTTTGACAAATATAAATTATAAGCTTTCGCAAGCACGAATCACATCTCTGCGCCGTGCACGTTGAAGTACAAACAGTTAATACTATTTTATAAATTCATACACAAGTAACCAGTGACCTTCCCTACGTTATGTTCTTAAAAAAAATCACTATACCGTTAAAACTTTCATTTTGGTATTTTGTTGTTCTGTTCTGCTACCCCATCTATGTCCTCCATCCAAAGATGGTGCATTTTGTTACGGTTGTAATACTACAGTTACGGAGAAATAGGCATTAAGACAATTTAAATTTTGATTTGCCCTGAAAAGGAGGGACTTCGTAACAATAAAACGGTGCTTCGGCTAACTGTAGTAGTGCGGAAATGGGTTGCTATGGATAAATGAAAACGTAGAAACATAGTTTCATTACACTTGCACATATAAATATACTTATTTAAAAAAATTACTGAAGCGGGCTACTACTACCGCGTTTCTCTAATTTAAAACAAGTAATAACAAGAGTCTTTATTACTCACTGTTCACAAGTCTAATTAACAGTATATGCCTTACTTATAGATGTTTTCAGTCCAATTAACAATGTAGCACTATCACACTAATGAATTTACAAGCACTAATATCTTCTTAAACTAACTTCTTTACCATAGGTCCATTAATAACACTAACACAACTATTATTCAATACACTTCTATCTATTTATGTATACTACAAGCTGCATGTACATTAGACACGTTCAGCTCATATAGCATTTATGTTTACTCTCCGACTTTCAAAAGCTCAACTACATTCACTATACACGATATAATTTATATACGACATTCTTATATAGACTAACTTCTTACATTCATAAGCGGCCTTATATATAGCCTGAATTAAAGATATGACTCATTCTCTAGTATTTTCTAGAAGAATTCTCGAATCCTGGAGAATATGTTGTGCCTCCGGCCTTTGTATGTTTGACGAGTTGCCTAATAGTGGATCGCAACATTACTTATTTGCAATCCGACCAGGTGTTGTTGAACTAAATCCTTAAGAAAATCTTAAAAAAAAATGAAGTCTAATTCATCAACAAAACAATTCGCTCCACATTTTCCTACTTTCTTATTTAATTATTACATTAACGAAATTCAAACTGATGGTAATGTCGTTCATCAAACACGAAAACAGTTCAATACTAACTTTGCACTATAATATTGTCCTTTACAAAATGCTTTACATTTAATATTTTCAATGACCTAAATTTCACTAAACTCTCACATCTCAAATTATTAATTAGTCCAGCGAATTAATTATTTTCATATAATTGCTGTCTTATTACTAAAATGCACAATTAACGTTTAAAAAATGATAATATTGTTTTAAAACATTATATAAAAGTATTTACTTTTCAATTCTAAAATTTCCAGTCACCATCAGGATCTTTCCTAATCATTTAGTAGTAAAAGTCCAAACACAGCAGCCGTGTGACCAAAACATGCCTCGCATAGTTCCAATTTAATGCAGAGATTCTTACCATTTTGTTAAAATAGGTTTTCCTAAGATTTTAAATTGTTTTGCAAAAATATTATTATTTGAAAAACTTTACTAATAGCGTTTTCCACTGATCAGTTCTTAGAACGCTCGAGTACCGAGCGAGTGCAATGGGATTTTGCTCTCAACTCTTATATAGTGCAACTTTTCTACGGAGCAGTGGAAAACGATTTTGCTTCTAATACCAAAGAACATGTAATATTTCATTACAATTATGTTTGAAAGAATCCTGAGAAAAAAATGTAGTTGCAGTATAAGTTTGGTTCAATTTAAATTGTTAGGCATGGTAAATAATTTTCAGTTTTAATAATAAGAATAATGCAGTAAGGTTAATGTTGTTAGTTGCATATAAATGCAGCAATCAAAAGCGTCGAATGTTTAACTTAAAACCACAGTTAGTGGATTTTAATTCTTCAATATTTACGGTTTTGAAATTCAAATTGGAACCAGGTGTTCGTAATGCACTAGGCAATAATCCTTCCAGATGCTCAGCATGCAAATGGTGACATCAATTTTATGTAGAAAAGTTTTGCCAAATATTCAAATAGGGTTTCGTAAATTGGCAAAGACGTATAGGTAAAACGTCCAAACACCAAAATATATTAGATCGAAATATTCAAAATCAAACCATACTAACTAGAATCGTTAAATGAGTAACGCATATACGGTATAACTAGAGTTGGACTCGAGCTTTGCTCAGCTTGGCTCGTAGCTCGAATCGATTTTGAGCCGAGCCAACAATTTTTTTTTGAGCCCAGTTTCGAGTAGAGTTCCATTTTTTTCAAGCCGAACCGAGCTGCCCAGTTGTTCGAGTCAAGCTTTTCGAGCTTGCTCGTTGCGCTGTTATTAAATCCTTACTTTCTATGCACTTACGGTATAAGGAATTGAAAAATTTCTCTTGTCTACGCATTTCGTGCACAAAGAAGAATATCTTCAGAAAGGCCTCATCATCATTAAGTCTTCAGTCCTGGATCTGGTTAGACGCATACCCTCATTGTTTCCTATTCTAAACTAACTTACACATTTCCCTGAAATTTGCAGTCTGCATCAATTACTATCTGTAGTTATTTATAGTAATCATCAGATTTATCTGCGCTTATTTTTTCATCATTAGGTTTATCCGTCTCAAAACTGGTTGGACACGTACCTACTTTTATTTATATTCTGAGCTAGCCTACACAGTTCCTTGAAATTCCCACACAGCCTATATACAGCTCGGATCCTTTTCTACTTTTTTCTAATTATATGCCCTATTTCACCAATATTCAGTGGTATGTGAAGGGGAGGCGGCTCCGTGACGTAGTTGGTATTAAGCAAGCATTTTTCTTAAAAATACGCCGTTCGGATGAGAGGTAAAATGGAGGTCTTGTGTGTGAGTGTTGTCACGCACATTAAAGAACCCTACCTTGCTTGGAACAGCAAGGGTTCGGCAAAATTCAAAATTTTTCAGGTAAAAGAAAACTCGCTTCCCGGCCAATGTAGTACCTTCAGGTGGAGCATTAGAAAATCACATGTAAAGTATGTGAAGGGGGTTAAGCAACCTATGGCTGCCAAGATCCCCCATCACTTAGACATTTGTTGAATTAATAGTTTTCCAGTAATTCCTTTCACACAATTAACATTATTCGAGAATATTGCACAACCAATATCTGTAGTTGCTTATAATAATCATCACGCTAAAGTACAGTGATTTTTTCATCATTAGTTTATACTTTGTGGGACTGGTTGGATGCGTACCTCCAATGATTTGTATTCTGAGCTAGCCTACACATTTCCCTGAAATTCCTACAGTCTACATCTTTCACTATCTGTGTGCAGTAGTCTAACCTAGGTTTACCTCTACTTCTCTTTTTCCTATCTCTGCTTCTAATATATTCCGCACTATTCCTTCATGCTGTAGTATGTAGCCTATCATCCTATCTCTCCTATTTTTAATTGTTTTCCACATAGTTCTTTCTTCCCCTACCATTTTTAGTACCCCTTCGTTCTTAACTTTGTCCAGATATCGTCATCATACATCTGTAGCACGACATTTCAAAGGCTTCTACCTTTTTCTTGACTGCTTCTTCTACTGTCCAGGCTTCACGGCCGTACAATGCTGTGCTCCACACATATGTTTTAAGCAATCTCTTCCTTGTGTCTATGTTTGTTGTCTTTGAACACAGTAGTTGCATTTTCACGTTAAATGTAGCACGACCTTGGGCTAATCTTTGTTTTATATCTTTTGGGCTCTTCCCATCTTGCGTTATTTGACTTTCTAGGTAGCAGAAATCTTAACCTCTTGTAAGTTCTTGTTACCTATTTGTATTCCTGTTTTTGATATATTTTCCCCTCCTTTGCATACTAGTACTTTAGTTTTATTTTTGTTAATTTTCATACCGTATCTCTCTGTTAGAACCACTTCTAATTCATTAAGAAGATCTTCTAACTCTTCCTTGCTAGATGCTAATACCACTGCAAATCTACAAATCTAAACTTATCAATTTTTTGTCACTGCATAGTAATTCCAAATGTCTTCCTCCATTTGACAGTGTTTATTGCCTCTTCAATGTACAAGTTAAAAATTAATGGGGATAGAGCACGTCCCTGTCTCACCCCTTTCCTAATGTTTACTTCTCTACTTTCCTGCTCTAATTCTATTACTGCTATTTGCTCTTTGCATAAACTATGTACTGTTCGTCATTCCAATCTTTTTGAGTGTTTTGAACATATTTTTCAATTTTACATTGTCGAATGCTTTTTCCAGATCTACAAACCCTATATACATGCTTTCCCCTTTTTTTATTGTTTTCTCCATCATCACCCTCCAGATCTAAAATAGCCTCCTGTGTTCCCCTGTTTCTCCTAAACGCAAATTTATCTTCTCCTAGTATTTCTTCACCTCGTTTTTCCATTCGTCTTTGTACAATTCTAGTTAGTATTTTTGACACGTGTGCTGTCAAACTTAATGTTCGAAAATTTTCACATATATTCGTGCCTTTCTTTTTTGGTATAGTTACTATGATGTTACGTTTGAAATCTTTGGGTATCTTGCCTGTCTCGTACATATAGATTACACGTTGGTTCTGTTACTGCTTGTCCAGCGGTTTTTAGAGTTTTTGCTAGCACCTTATCTGTACCCAGCGCATTACCATTTTTTAGACCCTTAATGCTAATTCAAACTCATCTCTAACTATAGGATATTACAAATCATCATTTTCAATGTCTGATTCCTGTTCTAATGCTGTTAGTTTCTCTCCAGCATATATATTCCTTATATATTCTTGCCATCTACCCACTTTCTCTACATTTTCTATAATGATGTTTCCTTCCATGTCCTTTATATTTTTGCTATACTTAATAAACGTCCATTAGTTAGTGGTCTGGCATGTTGGCAGCGATTCGTTGCTTAAGCCTTACCATAACATATAATTTAACACATTTCCTTTTTTGGAGCGAATAACCAGGTAATATTTCATTTCCTGATAAATGGGAATCGTGTAAACATGGAGTTCTTTAACAACATCAGGTTGCTAATATCTATGTAGAGCCAGGTAGATAAGAAAAAGTTAGAAGAGTATAGGAAGACCTAGACTTAGCTATATTAGTCAAATTATTAGAAATTTAGGTTGTGAAGGGTATGTAGAACTTTTTAGATTGGCGCAGAATAGGAAAGTAGTTAGAGCTGCGTCAAACCGACTTTAAGTAAAGTCGAAAACAAAATGATGATGATACGGAATGCGAGAAGTATATGCTAATGTGTGATAACTTAGAACAATACTCTAGACATAATAACCTTATATTATATGGGGTCAAAAGCGATAATGAAAAGCAAACACGTTATCGTCACTGAACTGGTTCAAAAACATTTAGGTATAAATATTCCACCATATGCGATAGATAGGAGTCACAGGATACCAACTAGAAATAATGATGGAAAGAGGCCCATCATTATTAAGTATTCAAGTTACAACTTTAAAGGGGAGATCTTTGGCAAGAAATCTAAACTAAAAGGTACGTCTATTGCATTAAGAGATGACTTAACGCAAAAACCTCGAGAACTCGTTCAATTAACTGTGACAAAGTTTGGCAAAAATAATGTTTGGACAAACAATGGAAAGATTTTTGTTAAATATCAGAACAAAGTGCACAGAATTACAAACTCCATCCATTTGGACTACCTTGCATAACTAGATTGCTGCTCGTATGGTAAAACGTTGTATACAAATACTAGTTAAGATACAAAACTTCATATCATTTAATTATAGTAAGCAAAAAACTTTGAAATATTTTACATCCTTCACATCTTTTACATCCTTTTTTAGTTATTAAGCATTACATTATATCAAACCATAATTAACCGTAATTAACAATTAATTTCAATTAGCAATGGGTGTTTATAGAGTAAACTTCTTATAAAAATAATTTGGGAGAACTTAACTAACAGATAGAATATTATCAGAAAACATTTATTTAAAATACAAACATATTTTCCAATTCATTACATTACGATACTCTATCATATATTTAGTTTAATAAGGAGGCCTATTAAGTATTAATTTTTCTTTTTTTTCCTTTTCTTTAAGTACCTCGTAGTCATTCGCTGAAAAATTTTATTTATAATTCTAATTGTAACTTATTGTTAGGTTTATATAAATTGTGACACTTCTGAATATCTAGGTGTGTAGTGCATATAAGCAAATCCACCTTCACAAAAACATATCGAAAATTAGCAGTTCCTTATTGCTCAACATCTTACGTTAGGCTTAGTCCATTAATAAAGAATTTTTTACGTTTGCGTTTATATACACTTTCAATTACATTAGTATTAAATAATTGCAAAAAATGAACCCATACATTCTCGAAGTGAACTATAACCAGATTAACACTGCCGAATATACTAATATCTTGGATCACAACAATTACTGGAATAATAAAAACCACAATAAATACTTTAAAATATTTCACCAAAATATTTGTAGCCTAGGATGAAAAATTAGCGAATTAAAAATCATGCTGAGTCAACTGCCGTTTGAATACGATTGTTTTGTTCTTACGGAAACATACCAAATTTTAGATAACACACTGTTTTTACTACATGGTTATTCAATACTATATAGCGATGGAGCACTCAATAAAAACAATGGTGTGGTCATTTACCTAAAAAATAAAATTGATTTTAGACATAGTGTAGTCACTATTGGGTCTAGTACAGCCATACAGATTTTATTAAAAAAGACAATGCACGATACATATCTCATAACTGCAATTTATAAATCTCCATCTGAACCTGATGAAGATTTTATGCTTAATTTACAATTATACTTACAACAAACAGATACGCTACATTGTCATACCCATATAATAGTCAGAGACATCAATATAAATATAAATAGTGAAAAAGAAACTACAAATAACTATCTGGATACTTGAAGCAAACACTGTTTCCTTTCCTTGATTAACAAAAATACTCGTATATGTGGTAACACTGAAAGCTGCATAGACCATATATTTATGAGAACAAGAAATAAAGATCACTACCTAAATTGTATTCCGACAGTTATAGATACTTACATTACAGATCATAGGGTCACAGCTTTATATATATACAGTGGGAGCAGCGTAGCCAAAAAGAAAAACAGCTTAAAGGAAATTATTTACATAAATTACTCGAAAATAAAAGATGCCATACAAACTCATGATTGGACTACTAACTATGATGAATGTGATGTTAATAAGTTAACAGATTACCTGATCGCTACAATAAATACATATGTTACACATTATAAAACTATAAAAAAAGTGAAAAGGAATAATTTAGCACGTAAAGAGTGGATAACGCGAGGATTAATAAATTCCATAAATAAGAAAAATTTATTATACAGAAAATACAAAAGCGACCCAAGTAACAATCTAAAAAAGGCATCTTACACACACTACAGAAATTTTGTGAACAAAGTAATAAAAAAAACAAAATATAATTATTATGTCAATGAAATTTATGTTAATAAAGACCCTGTGAGAAAGTTATGGATCATCGTAAGTAATACAAATCGTACTGAACAAAATAAGGGGGTCAAGGAGATTTTTGTAAACAACAACACAATATCAGATCCAACACAGATAGCAAACGCGTTTAATGATTTCTTTTGTAAGGTAGGGGAAGCACTTGCTAGAAAAATTAAAAAACCAACTACTCCAGTACCATATACAAAAAAATGTGATAAAACCTTCTTCTTGAGACCGGTTCAAGAAAATGAAATTTTAGAAATAATAAAATTACTAAAAAGTAAAAAGCTGTTGGAAGCGATGGTATAAAATCAGAGTTATTAAAAGAAATAAGCCATTCAACTGTTTCACCACTTACATTTCTAATAAATAAAATATATGAAACAAACATTGTTCCCGATTCATTTAAAAATGCGGTTGTAATAACGATTCATAAAAAGAGAGATAACGTAAATTCGGCAAACTACCGACCTATATCTATTATTACATCGATTGCGAAAATATTTGAATTAACTTTGAAAACCCGCATCATACATTTTTTTAATCAAAATAATATTATAACATATAATCAGTTTGGCTTTAGGGAAGGATATTCCACTAGTGATGCTATAAATTCCTTAATTGAAAATATTACAAACAGTCTTGAAGAAAGTCAGCCAACTCTTGCTGTTTTCCTAGATCTAGCCAAAGCATTTGATACTGTTAGTCATACGCAACTACTGGAAGCTTTGGATTATTCAGGAATAAGAGGAGATTCCAATAAACTTTTTCAGAGTTATCTGGAACAAAGGACACAAGTTGTCAAAATAGGAAATACTTACAGTAGTGCTCTAAGTATAAAATATGGAATACCTCAAGGGTCTGTTTTAGGGCCAATTCTATTTTCAATATATATAAATAATATACTTACCACTCCTTTAAACGGTAAAATAATTAGTTTTGCTGGTGATACGGCAATTACATGTACGGGAAATACTTGGATAGAGCTAAAAAAAATGGTTGAAGATGATTTAAATTATTAACAGTAAATGATGAAAAATCATGCTCTATTCCATTTTCTAATAACATAGTCGGATTACCAAAATTTAGTACTCTTAAAATTCAACTATCCCACGAAAGTGTGGAAATTAAATTGCAAGAAAGTACAAAATTCTTAGGTGTGTATTTAGACTCTCATTTGCGATGGAATATTTATTTAAATAATGTGGCTAAAGTTTTAAGAACCTTATTATACAAATTCAAATGCTTAAAAGAAATACTCAATATTACCCACCTAAGAATTATTTATTATGCATTAGTCGAATCTAGACTTAACTATAGTATCTTAAGTTGGGGAGGAGCGTCCTCTTGTTATCTTCATCAAGTTGACGTCCTACAAGAGAAAATTCTAAAAATAATATACAATAAGAACTTAATTTATCCTTCACACCTGCTATTCCTTAAAATGGCCATAATGGATATCAAGCAAATGTTTATGTACAATATTATTTTATATTTATATAAGAATAAAAATAAGAGGAAACATATCCACCATATCCACCATAAATGCGACACCAGGTATAAACTAAATGATAACGTTGAAAGACCTCCTTATATTTGAAGCAAGATTTATAACCAGTTACCTAACATGTATAAAAACTACATTACAATTTGCAATTCATTACCATTAGTAAAGAAAATGTTTAAATATTACATTATAGTGTTGGGACGTGCACAAGTATATAGTATCGTGTAGTTTATTAGTTGAAACCTAAACATTTATATTCGGAAGTGGGTCAAACCCTTAATACACATTTTGTTTTCACTATATTTAGAAACTATCAATACATATTATGTATGCAAAGTACAAAGATTTAGTACTGTTTATTAATAAAACGCACTTACTTAATGTCAGCTTATATAGATCATAGTCCATGCACAGTCGAATAGAATCAGTGGACTTATTTTTTGCATTGTTTATTTATATTGTTTATTTATATAATTTGTTCTTATATTATTACTTCGAATAAACTTATTATTATTATTATTATTATTATTATTATTATTATTATTATTATTATTATTATTATTCATATATTCACAAAAACTGTAGTTTTTGGTAATTTATATCTAACAGGGAAACAATTCTATAGAACCTGTTAGGCTCAAAAACTTTCTGACTATATTAGAGGTTTGTAATATTACTGCTTTTTGGCAAGTGTGATGTAATTTGTGTGATAAACCAATTTTTTCTAAATAGCCTTGAAATTTCTTACCAGCAATTCCGTCAACTGCTATCACAAGTGGAACTATGTATATATGTGAAAGTTTCCATAATTGTTTTATTTCAATACTTAGATCCACATATTTTTCAATTTTGTGTTGAGTCTTTGTTAAATTCTGTGATAATGGAACTGCTATGTCGATTATGTATCCAGCCTTTTTTGTTTTATCTATATATAATATATCGGGTTTATTGCATTTAATTGTGTGATCTGTCAAAATTTGGCGATCCCAGTAAAGTAATGTTTCTTTAGATTCTAAAACTGCAGATGGTACGTATTTGTAGTAAGGTGGTGGATTTTTCATAAGATTATGTTTTATAGCTAATTGTTGATGAATAATCTTTGCAAATTCATTATGTCAATTTAAATATTGATTTTGTGCTAAGATGAGACATCCAGCAGTGATGTGTTCGATCGTTTCTCCAATTTGGTTACATTTTCAACATTTGTCTTCTATATTTTTTTTAATTATATGTTTATTATAGTTCTTTGTGCGTATTACACCGTCCTGAATAGCAATCAAAAATCCTTCAGTTTCTGGGTGTAGGTAACCTGATTGAACCCAATGTACAGATTTTTTTGTGTCGACTGTCTTTTCATTTAGTGCGTTTGGATATTTTCCATGTAAAGATTTTTCTTTCCAATTTGTAATTCTGTTTAGTATTCTAGATGAATTTATAGTTCTTGGGCTACTAAGATTTAGAGGTGTGTAGTTTTTGTCATGTTTATATAAATTTATTAGAAATTGTTTGCCAGAGTTTGAGAAGTGATCTTTCATTTAGTTTGCTTGAATTTTACAGGTGTCGTATATGTTACGTAATCTTCGGCCTCCTTGTTGTCTCGGTAAATAGATCCTCTGTAGACGAATTTGGATGAAGCATACGAAATTTTCTTAATAAGCTTCTTGTAAGTCTATCTAGGCTTTCTAAATCAGGTATTAATTGCTGTAAAGAGGTTTCTTGAATCTAGTTTAGTGTTTAGCAATTTTGTTAGTCTTTTGCGATAAATCTCTTTATATTCTAGTTTTAATTCAGTATGATTTAAACATCTGTTTTGTTTAAAGCCTAAATATTTGTATGCGTTTGAACTTGGTAATATTTTAAACTCTTCTATTTTTTCAACATCACTTTTCAGAATACCTTTTTTGATGGTTAGTGTTGCACATTTTTCTATTCCAAATGACATTTTTATCTTACTGTTATAAATTTTTACAGTGGATATTAAAGAATGTAGTTGATTACGATTTTTTGCAAAAAGTTTCAAATCATCCATATACAGTAGATGAGTATATTTGAACTGTCCTTCTTTATTATCTTCTAGACGGTAACCAGCATTACAAGAATTCAAGAGTAGTGAAAGTGGATTCATTGTCAAACAAAACCAAAGCAGACTTAGGGAATAACCCTGAAATATGCCTCTTTTTATTTGAATTGTTCCGGCACTTTCATTGTTTAAAAATATTTCAGTGTTCCAACATTTAGTTAGGCTTTTAAGAACTCTGTAATTTTTGGACAAATTTTGTAAATATTTAAGACTTCGATTAACCAGTCATGGGTTATAGAGTCATATGCTTTTTCATAGTCAATGTAGGCAAAATGTAAATCGTGTCTTTTTACTCTCGCATTGTTCATAATTATGGCATCAATTATTAGTTGTTCTTTACATCCAAATGTCTCTTTTCCACAGCCTTTTTGTTCTGGAGCGATTATATTATTGGTTTCACAATGCTGAAGTATTTTTTGCTTAAAATTGCAGTAAGTAATTTGTATGTTGTACACAAACAAGTAATAGGTCTAAAATTTTTAGGATCATTCATATTACCACTTTTGTATATTATTATTATTATTATTATATCCCTAAAATTGATTCTAATTAGTTTGTATGCTTCATCTGCCTTTCCTATTTCCATCTTAGTTTGTTCCTCTTGCACTTTTCATCAATCCATTGTTCTTTAGCTTTCCCTCATTTGCGAATAATTTCTTATTGTATGGCTTTGTATCTCTGTTTTCTTGTTTTGTTTGATTTATTTTTGTATTTTCGCCTTTCTTCTATTAAATTCAAGATATCCTTTGTTATCCATGGTTTCTTATTTTCTTTGTGTGTATACTTCATGCTGTTTCAAATTCATTATACATAATATTACGGAAACTAATGGAAGAAATCCTAAAGAAATATCTGATGCGGATGCGGCCAAAGTATCTTCAATAATTACTGACATAGTTGTCTTGGACATTAATAATATGAAACCCTTGGTTGCGCTCACCGTGAGGGAAAGCCAAAACCGATTAAAGTGATGTTGCATTCGCGTGACGATGCAATTAAAATTCTAAAAAGGAAAACACTCTCCGGAGCAATCCAAACCGAATCTCAATAAGCACTGACCTCACTCCCATGCAACGCAACTATCTGGATTCGTTACGTACTGAACTTAACAATAGGTTATTGCAGGGTGAAAAAGATTTCACCATTCATTATGTAAATGGTATGTCTAAAATAGTTGTTACAAAAAACTAGGTAACCCATCTCAAAAAAACCATGCCGTAACTACTTGCTATTTTCGAAATGTCCACGAGCTAAGATCAAAACTGCAGAGTGTGTCTACGTTTGTAGGTGATTGTGAATTTGAAATAATTGCTTTGGTAGAGACTGCACTTACTTCTGATTTTATAAATGGCGAACTGTTTCCTAACACATACAATATTTTCAGGTGTGATAGAAATTACGAACTACCCAAGCAAACTTGGGGGGGTGGCGTATTATTGGCCGTCAGGGAAAATATACACTGCGAACCACTTGATCTATCGATAGTGACTAATTCCGTATCGTCAATTGATATTGTGGGCTGCAAATGCCGCTTGAAAAATACGTCCATATTAGTAATTGCAGTCTACATTTCACCGACAACTTCACACCCTAATTGTTCTACATTTTTAAATGTTTTAGAAACCAGAATTATTAATGGGCAAAATCATGTGTTAATTTTAGGCGATTTTAATGTTTCCAAGTTTATCGTTTTCCTAGTGTTAACGATAGCAAAGCCCAATTAAGTTTTGACTTCAATTACTTTTTAAATCTTAAATGGTTTAATAATGTTGCAAATGTTAACAACCGATTATTAGATTTAATATTAAGTGATGTTGATTGTGAGGTTGTACGCGATTATCTGCCTATCGTTGATGAGTTCGAGCATCATCCTACCTTGCAGATTATCTTTCTCTGTAAACTCACCCATAACTCTTGTTTTCCATTGAATAATAAAGCAAGAAGGTATAACTTTAGGAAAGCGAATTATCCCCGCCTCTACCAAGCACTTTGTGATATTGATTGGTCTTTTTTGGATAACATAGATAATGCTAAGGTTGCTTGGGATGATTTTCTTTAAAATTTTATATTCTACGTTTGACTCACTCGTTCCAGCTTACAGCAATAAATCCACTACGTGTTTTCCTAAATGGTTCACATTAGAAATTATCAACAACATTAGGTTAAAGGCTAAATTTTTTATAAATTACCGCAAGTATGGATGTCAAGATGATTTTTTATAATAAAAACGTCTTAGAAGGCTCATCAAAATTCAAATTAAAGCATCTTATAAAACCTATCTAAAGAACGTTGAACACTCACTATCACTCTCTACTGATTCTAATCAATTTTGGAACTTTATGTACTCTAAAAAGGGCAGGTCTCGTATACCTAGTTCTATGCATAATGGTAGTGACACATTTTCATCGCCAGACAAAATAGTCGATGCATTTAGAGATTACTTTAATAGTGTATATGTTGTAACACCACCTAATCAACCTTTGACGTGTAGAAATCTGCTGATTAATATGCCATGTATTAATATTGATAATATGAAGGATGCTGAAGTGGAAAACGCAATACATAAACTTAAAAATAAAAACTCTGCTGGCCAAGATCAAATTCCTAGTTTTTTTATAAAAGATTACTCAGCTGTTTTTATTAAACCACTTACCTGAATTTTTAACATTGTCGTACAAACTTCAATTTTTCTGCAGGCATAGAAAGTAGCAAAGATCAGTCCTATCCTAAAAAATGGTGATTCCGGTGATATAAGAAACTACAGGCCCATCAGTGTGCTGAATAATTTTGCTAAATTGCTGGAGTTGATTCTTTACTCTCGCATTTATTCCCTGATTAAGAGTTATGTATCTACGACTCAACATGGCTTTATGACTCAGCGCTCCACCACTACCAATCTGGCCTGCATAACACACTTCATTGTTACAGTTGTGGATGAGCAAGGTCAAGTTGATGTCATTTATACGGACATATTTAAAGCATTTGATCCTATATCATTTGAATTGCTTATCGAGAAGCTTAATAATTTTGGATTCAGCTGCTCTCTCCTAAAACTTTTTTTGTCATATCTCTACGACCGAGTTCAGATCGTAACTTACAACAATTAATCGTCTGACCCTATTATTCCTTCATCGGGTGTTCCGCAAGGGTCTAATCTTGGGCCTCTATTATTTCTTCTTTTCAAGAATGATTTATGTGACGAGTTATTTTGCAAGCACTTGTTATTTGCTGATGATCTAAAGATCTTTACTATGATCAATTCAATTCAGGACTGTCTGCTAATTCAACGGAATCTGAATATTATTAATAACTGGTGTGATTAGAATAGTTTACGTTTAAATATTACTAAATGCAAGGTCATTACGTATACTTGCAAACGCGAGCCGATAATATTTAGCTATCACATTGAGGGCGAGTTACTATCTCGTTGTACATCTATTAAGGATCTTGGCGTTATATTCGACGAAAAGTTTACATTTATTGAACATATTGATAGAACATGTCAAGCGTCAGTGAAAGTATTAGGATTTATTATACGTACTTGCAAAGTTTTTACAAACTCTAAAGTTATAACAAACCTCTTCGATTCTCTGGTCCGAAGCAAACTTCAATATTGTTCATTGATTTGGTATCCCACGTATGATTATCAAATACGTAAAATTGAAGCAATTCAAAGAAGGCTATTAAAATATTTAGCTTTTAGAACAAATGGAGTCAATCCACCTCAAGGGTATTGCCACACGACATTTTTGACTCAATTCGACTTTCACACACTGCACCGTAGAAGAATCTTGAATAGTTTGACTTGGTTGCACAATCTCTTACATAACAAACTGGACTGTCCTTATTTGCTGTCCATAATCCAGTTTCACGTACCATCTTACTTCGCACGCAAATCCTTAGAATTCTCCATACCTACGCCACACACTAATATGTTATTCAAGTCGCCTGTTAATATGATGTGTTGTAACTTTAATTTACTGGATACAGTGATATTCACATATGCACTCTAAAGGAATTACTGTTACTCGTTTAGTGACGTTAAACTGCTTTTGTTTTTTTTTGTGTGTTGTTATTAATTACCGATTCACATTACTACAATACTTTTAACGTAGTACAATATAGACTAACAATAGAGTATTTTGTTATGTATACACTTACTTAGTTCACTACATTTTTGTTATTTAGGTTTTGTGTTGTCCTATAACTGGATATAATGTCTGTTGGGCAATAAATAAATAAATAAATTAAGAGCTGTTTCTAACTCTTCCTTGCTAAACGCTAATACCACAATATTGTCTGCAAATCTAGGACTATTAATCGTTTGTCTCTGCATAATAATTCACAATTTTGACAGTATTCATTGCTTCTTCTATATACAAGATGAAACTAATGGGGATAGCACACATACCAGTATCATCCCTTTCTTAATATTTACTTTGCTTCCTGCTCTAATTCTATTACAGTTGTTTGCTGTTTCTATAAGCTACATCACTTTCCAATCTTTTTCAGTATTTCGAACATTTTTTTCCATTTTACATTGTCAAATACTTTTTCCAGATCTACAAACCTTATATACGCATTTTCTCCTTTATTGTTTTCTCTATTATCATCCTTAATGCTATAATAGCCTTTCGTGTTCCCCTGTTTTGACTAAACCCTAAATAATTTTCTCCGATTATTTCTTCAGTTCGTTTTTCCATTTGTCTTTGTACAATTTTAGTTAATATTTTTAACACGTGCGCTGTGAAACTCATTATCTGAGAATTTTCACATCTATCAGCACTTTTCCTTCTTGGTATCGTTACTATGACTATGTTTGAAACTTTTGGGTATCTTACCTGTCTCATACACATAGCTTACAAGTTGGAAGAGATGTTCTGTTAAGGTGCGAATCCACGATGAAACAATAATATAATGAGATTTGTTGCGATTTTAATATCACGACACAAAAATATCATCATGTGTTTCCACTGAATAAAACTTGCATGCAATCTCACAAACTGACAGCTCTCATAAAAATTTTCTCTCATCGATTAATTGTGAGACATTTTGTTGTTTCCACAGTGAGAGAAGCATTTATTTCCGTTGAATAATCTGTTTTCTATGTTACCCACTGTTAAAGTAAAGTATATTTAAATAATTGATAAAAATGGTGTCAAAAAAACAACAACGAAGAGCTGCTGCATGCGCCCATGCCATTCTTTCACAAAAACCAAAAAGAGTGCATAAATATTGGGTACGTGATTGGATTAAAAGAAGAGAAAATCTAAGTGTCATGAAAACCTTGCTGGAAGAATTGAAACGCGAAGATGAGGAATGTTATAAAAATTTTCTTCGCATGTCAGCAGAAGATTTCGTTATTTACTAAACAAAATTAAATTTGCAATTGAAAAAAGAGTACACTGATGCGAAATGCTATACGAGCAGCAGAGCGGCTTGCTTTGACTTTGTTCTTTTTGACGACAGGTATAGAATATTTTATTATTTTGTAAACATAGTATACGTAGGTGCCCATGTAATTTATGTATACCTACTTAGTACCACAGGAGTATAGAAGCGCGATATATTAAGAATGTAATACGTTGTTTGTAGGAAACAGCTAACATTCACCTATGTACTTGTTTGATATACCTGTCTGTACTATTTCAAGAATTATTCCCGAAGTTTGCACTGCTATATTCAATGTATTGAATGGAGACTACTTCAAAGTAAGTTTAATGAATATATTTATAAAAACTGGTAATTATACATTGCTATAAATTGAGAAAATTTTGAGACTGTTCATAAAACTGTTGGGCATTTTCTTCTTCATGTTACATGGATGACGTATGTCTATCTGGAGAAATCCTGATATCAAATGCTTCATTCATGTTTAGCAAGATTCTTTGGATCTGCCGTTTTGCTTGGGAGTGCAAATCAGGGGCCTTTACACTCATACTTCTCAACTCTTCTGCAACATAATCACCAAATATTTCAAAGGAATCTGACGGTTTTGCCATAATTCCTAGGCACGATTAAGCACAGCTTGTTGTTCTAATTCTCTTTTTCTCTTCTTATTGTTAATTTCGTTTAGTGTTAGAAACTTTTGACGTTAACGATAGTGATGGCATTGCATCACATGATGTTTTGATAAATTTTGTGTGCTTTAAAACCAATAACATAATACCTGATGGTAAATACCTATTTATTAAAACAATTGTTATGATTTCTATCCATTTTTAATAAATAAATTAAATGTATGTGAAAGGGCTTAGAGTCATTCAATAAAAGTTTAATTTAATTGAAATTATAAGAAATACATTATTTACTAATTTAATAAGCAATTTTTTATAGGTACCAAGTACAAAAGAGGAATGACTAGAACAACAGTTTGAAGAACAATGGAATTTTCTAAATTGTATTGAAGCTCCCAATGGCAAACATATAATTATGAAAGCTCCTAATTATAGGGAAGTCTATATTTTAATTATAAAGGAACGCATAGCTTTGTATTAATGGCACTTGCCGATGCAAATTATAGATTTACCTACACCAACGTCGGAATAAAAGGTCGAAATTCTGATGGAGGAATTTTTAGTAACTGTGGTTTGTCAAAAGAAATAGATAATGGCAATTTGAATATACCAGGACCTAGAGCTTCGCCTGGACGCATTAAGACAATTCCGTTTGTCATAGTGGCAGATGATGCTTTTGCTACAAGACCATACATCATGAGGCCTTACGCATTCAAAAATCTGCATGGATCGCAACACATTTTTAATTGTCGTCTTTCTAGAACGAGGAGAATAATAGAAAATGCTTTTGGTATACTTGCTGCTAGATTTTGTGTACTAAAAACGCATATTAAATTGGAGCCAGACAAAGTTTAAATTATTGTTTCAACCATATGTGTTTTACACAATGTACTTATGATTCGATCACAAAGATATTATGCTCCACCTGGAAGTTTTGAAACAGAAAATCATGAAAATGGTACCATATAAGCGGGTGAATGGCAACAAGACAAATGTAACTTAACTCCACTACAATCCAATCACAATCTCCGTGAAAATAGGCAATCAAAGGATATACAAGCAGAGTTTACAGACTATTTTCAACAAAATGGTGAAGTTCCGTAGCAATATAAAACATATAAATAAAATATAATAAAACTCGCCAAAGTATCTATCGCTACTTCTTTTACGCTTTCCAATCCACTTATGAATTTTAGAGCATCGTAAAATTCCCATTTAACTTTAAAATTATCCCCAGCAGATTGCCCACTTTTAGTTTTATACAGCTTTCTTTGAATGCTCCGAAATTGACATTGCACGTTATTTATTTCGGAAGCAGGGATGCCCTTAATGTGTGTTATCTCATCTACTGCTGCTTTTCTGTAATTCATGTTTTTATAATCCCCCGATGCAACATTCCATAAATTATAATGTGCTTCGTACTGTTGGATCAACGTGTAAATCTTTTCTCTTGTCCAACTGACAGTTTTTTTATTGTCTGTTGTCACCTCCATTTAGCTAAAATAATAATATCCGTTTTTTAATATGTTGAACACAGAACGTTATTTACTATTATTTGGATAACTCGAATGTAAAACTACCTGTTAAATCTGCCTGATCCTGTTGTCTAACCCTCTTGTTCAATATCTTGTTCATAAAAATGAATCGATTCCTTCGATTCGTTACTTTGAGTAAATTAAAATCTTTCCTTCTTTATTTCACCAACTCTTATATATTAATAAAGTCGTAAGCGGCATATCTCATATGACTTGAAACAAGTTTTGCGTTTCCACAATGAGTATTATCGATGAAAGAAAACTTGCAGGAGACAACATTACATGCAATATGTTTCAGTGTTTCGTGTCCCACAAGAGTGTTTTCACAATGAAATCTAGTTGTTGCTGCAATTTTTATCTCATGCGACCAAAATCCCATGAATTTATCACATCGTGGATTCGCACCATTACAGTTTGTCCAGTAGCATTTAGAGTTTCTACTTGCACCTTGTCTATACCTGGTGCCTTACTATTTTTCAAACACTTTAATGCTAATTCAAACTCATCTCCAAGTATAGGATATTCCAAGTCATCCTTTTCAATGTCTGATTCTTGTTCAAGTGCTTCTAGTTCCGGTCCTGCATATAAATTAACCATATATTCTTTCCATCTATCCACTTTCTCTACATTTTCTACAAGGATGTCTCCTCCTACATCTCTTATATTTTTGATATGTGGCTTTATATCCCTAAAATGCTTTCTAATTAGTTTTGCAATGTCTCTCTTTCCGATTTCCATCTTAGTTTGTACTTTTTGCATTTTTCCTCAATCCAATGTTCTGTATCTTTCCTGCATTTGCAATTAATTTCCTATTTTATGGCTGTGTATCTTTGTTCCCTGTTTCGCTTGGTCTGTTTTTGTATTTTGTTTTTGATATTTCGCAATGTCTCCTGGTATCCTCCACGTGTATCGTATTCTAGCATGATGTTGAAATAATATGTTTATGATGGTTAAATAGTTTTTGTCGTAAAATTCTACCAGCCTATTTCCCCTGTTGCTTCTCGTGCCTAAACCCAATAAACCTACTACTGCTCCTTCCTTACTCTCGCCTACCATCATCCTTAGGTCTTCAGTCCTCAAACTGGTTTGACGCGTACCTGCATTGTTCCCTATTCTGAGCTAACTTACACATTTCCCTGAAATTCCTACAGCCTACATCTTTCACTAACTGCATGCAGTAATCTGATCTAGGTCTACCTCTACCTCTCCTTTTTCCTATTTCTGCTTGTAATATATCCTGCACTAATCCCCAAATGCCTTAGAATGTGTCCTGTCCTATTTCGCTTCATTCTTTATTGTTCTTTACAGATATCCTTCTTCCCCTACTATTTCTAGATCTTCTTTGTTATTAACTTTGCCTGTTCATGCTATCATCATCATATATCTGATGAGTCACATCCCAAAACGCTTCTACCTTTTTCTGTCTGCTTCTCCTACTGTCTCTATTTCATAGCCGTACAGTGTTGTGCTCCACATATATGTTTTCAACAAATGTTTCCTTATTTCTATGTTTATTGTCTTCAAACATAGCAGCTGCTCTTTCTTCTTACATACAGCTTGGCTCCCTTCCATTGTTTTTTAAATATAAATACTATTCACAGATATTCAGTGATATGTGAAGGAGATTAAGCAACCTGCGGCTACCAAGATCCCAACACTTAGAAATTTGCCGAATTAATAGTTTTCCAATAAATCCTTTCGCACAATCAACATTAGCTGAAAATATTGCAAAACCAACACCTGTAGTTGTTTATAATAATTATCACGTTTAGGTACAATTATTTTTTTCATCATTAGGTTTTCCGTCTTGGTACTGGCTGGACACGTATCTCAATTGATATCGATTCTGAACTAGCCTACACATTTTCTTGAAGCTCCCACAGCCTACATCTTTGACTATCTGTGTGCAATAGTCTAACCGAGGTCTACCTCTACATCTTTTTTTCCCTATCTCTGCTTCTAATATATTCCCCACTATTCCCTCATGCTACACTATGTGACCTATCATCCTATTTCTTGTATTTTTCACTATTTTCTACATATTTCTTTCTTGCTCTATCATTTCTAGAACCTCTTGGTTATTAACTTTGTCTGTTCATGATATCTACATCATACGTCTATAGCACCATATTTCAAAGGTTTCTAACGTTTTCTTGTACACTTCTTCTACTGTCCAAGCTTCACAGCCATACAGTTCTGTGCTCCATACATATGCTTTCAGCAATCTTTTCCTTGTTTCTATGTTTGTTGTCGGTAAACATAGTATCTAGTTGCTTTTTCTTTTTAAATGCAGCAAGACCTTGTGTTAATCTTTGTTTCATTTCTTTTGTACTTTTCTCATTTTGTGTTTTTTGGCTTCCTAGGTAGCAGAATTCCTTAACTTCTTGTAAGTTCTCGTTACCTATTTGTATTCTTGTTTTTGATTTATTTTCCCCTCCTTTGCATACTTTTATTTTTGTTAATTTTAATACCATATCTCTCTGATAGAACTGTTTCCATTTCATTAAGAGCACCTCCTAACTCTTCCTTGCTAGATGCTAATACCGCTATATCATCTGTAAATCTAGGCATGCCAATTTTTTGTACCTGCATATTAATTCCAAATGTTTTCCTGTATTTGACAGTATTTATTGCTTTTTCGATGTACAAGTTAAAAATTAACGGGTATAGAGCACATTCCTGTCTCACCCCTTTCCTAATATTTACTTCCCTACGTTCCTGCTCTAATTCTATTACTGCTGTTTGTTCTTATTATAAGCTATGTACTATCTGTTTATTCCTAAAACTCATTTCAATCTTTAAGAGTATTTCGAACATCTGTTTTCATATTAGGCTGCCTTTTCTCTAACTCACTCACCGCAAGTTGAAATTACAAATTTTGTTGTAGTACTATGTAAAAATAAATATCAGGTGGATCCAAATATTCAAATAAAACACATGAACAACATTTTCGATAAACAGATTTAGAAGATAAAGAAGTTCAACTGATAACTTATGAAACTTAAGTAAAAATGTTCACCGGGCATTTTAAAATAATAAATTAGTTGTATGTGTGATAGAGTTAAAAACAGTAAAATAAAATTCTACACATTTTTATCACATGACTTAACACCTTTCAAACATTATAATTTAAAGTTTGCCATATAAAAATAAAATTTAAGTAGGAGTAAAACAACACAACACCTAAACTAAATGCCAATATAGTGGTTCGTTCTTGAACTAAAAGTAAATTAAATCTTTTTAATAAACGTATGCCTTCAAATGTATAGTTTCACAAATACTGATTTTTGAACATCAGGATGTGTACAAAATTAAGTAAATTGCATGAACTGAACATCCAGTGGGATTACTACATTTCAGTAAATTTCATTTTTGTTCGACATATCTTAATTACACTTTTTTACTGTTTGATGGTATCGCTATGGTTTACTCAATGAAAATTCGTTGCTAGTCTTGCATTTTAATGTAAAACGCATATACCTCATCGTTAAATGTTTGTAAACTTTCTGACGATTTTGAGAGACAAAGCACAAAACAAATAAACTAGGAAAAGATCACATGTAAGGTCTGTGAAGATGGGTGAAGCAACCTTGGTGAGAGTTGAATAAGATCCAACTATCAGTGTAAGACGAATTTCCACCATGAATAATAAGCAAAAGCACTGCTCAGCGAATTCTTTAACGGCAATCACTACATCCTTTCACTATCAGGTGTAAGCTTTAACCGAAGGGAAACGTGAAAGTAAGTAAGATTTTTATTGTTTGCTATACTTCGTGAACCAATAAATTGTTGTTCCTTGTAGGATTATATGTGATAGAAAGAACAAGATAAACATTAAGCAATCTTTATTGCACCGTAACACATTCTATGGACCATATATAACTGGCCCCTTAATCATGGTGAGAGTAACCTCCTTATTCTATGTGACAAGTACGATGTGTTACTATTATACTTAATGCTAGATACTGCATTACTCTCCTCTTAATATGTGAAATGCAATAATTCAGGAAATGTGTACTTAGATCTAATACATTATGAATAATTACAATGCGAAAAACAATCAGGGGGTCGTACGATTCTACACAAATCTGCACCATTCCTTTGACTGCTATTTTCGATATCGTCTAAATTGGGGTGTTTATTGTTACTATTTGTAAGAGCACCTTACCAATAATCGTTATTGTCATTATGATAATCAATCAAATGACTATATATTAGTTGTGACACATGTACCTTTTCTATTTTATTTGAAGTAAGTTTATCAAAATAAACAATATTACCAATTTTTATACACTATCGCTAGACACAATTTAACCTATTCTTTACGATAGTGTAAGTTAGCAAGTACAATCTTTGCCACAGTACAGGTTTTAAATTTGGGTGATACAGCAACACTAAATCACACTTTGCGTTTTGATTCTCTTCTTCAGGAACTGTCATATGTTTACTGTTTGGATTACATAATGAAACAGGTGTTTCAGGGCTAAAATTCAGCATTAGTTTCATGGGGGGTACGCCGGTGATGCTGGACAGTGTTGATTTCAACAAAAAAAAAGCAATGATTTATGCGAGGTAGTATTGGAACTTTATTATGTGCTAACATCGACTTAACTAACGATTTTTGAACGTTAAAACTTGCTTTTCTGCTAATCCATTAAAACGTGAATTGTATGGTGCAACATGAATAAGCTTAATATTTCGATTTTTACAGAAAAAGGCAAATTCGTTTGCATTAAACGGTGGACCATTTTCTGACACAATGACATTAGCCATTGTAAAACCTACAATAATATTTAGAAAATTTAAAATTTATATTGTAGATGTTTGAGCTGTTTAAGATGAAACACTCGTCCTACTTAGTGTAATTATCCACTATAAATAGTGTAATAGTTTTATGCATATTCAATAAATTAATATGAACTTTTTTGGACATGGTCATGATTTGATCAAAGTATGATTTTTATGTTGCACTGATTGACAAATTTTACAAAACCTGATTTTCTGTACGATGTCGTCACACACACAAATCATCAAACATAGGATCTTATTAATAATTTACATCTCATCAATTAATGATAAAACTTTGTTTTTAGTTTATTGGGTATAAAGACACTGTTGAATCTGTAAAACATTACATACTGTTACACAAATTACAACACTTTGGCATCAGAGGGGTGACATATGACTTAGCTTGTTATTAGTGTTTCAATTGGGGGCGTTTATAGTGGTGTAGCTTTGTCATCAGAGGTTGTACTAAGTCAAGGAGTTCCTCGGCTCCAGCAAACATTGAGTCTGGAAATTGTTATCTCTGTAGGGATGATGCTGTATGTATTTGTAAAGCAACGACTCCTTTGCGACTAATTACCTAAATACAAGAAAGCTTAAAGAGTATAGCTGATTGGAGTCAATTAAATAAAATCACATTAAATTTAGATAAAACCACTTCTCAAACAATTATTCCATAAACAAACTATTATCGAATTTATAAAAGATTTAAATCCGTTATATCATTAGCTAAGGCTTAATTGTTTAGCAAACCACATAGACTGTGTAAGAAGAAGCAAGTCAAAACATGGATCTTCACAACTGCCCAGATGAAAACGTACTTGAAGTATTAAACAAACATTTTGCAACAGCTGTAGCAATATATTTCTTGCAAAATCACAAAACAATCCAATACTCATAGACTTATGTTCCTCCCTAGGGACGAGTTTTAACTTATAGAAGTGCAGAGATCACTCAAAAATAAACATAGCGCAGGGGATGACAACATCTCAGCAAAGGTATTAGTTGAGCTACCTATATACTTACTTAATTTTTTTTCTGATTTGAAAAATGAATCGTTTCAGTTAGGTATATTTCCAGAATGCCTTAAATATGTCATTATCATTATACTACATTTTGCAGTGAACAATTATAGGCCCATTTCGTTGTTGTCAGTTTGCTCTAAGTTCATCAAAACTTTAGTGAAAAACAGAATTCTTAATTTTGTAGTGAAATTTATTCATCTACCCAGTTTGGGTTCTGTGTTAAAAACTCAACAACTGATACCTTATTTAACTCTTTGATTAATGTATACTCATTAAACAGAAAACATTTCTTGTTGGCCGTTCTGTTTGTAGATAGTAATGCAATTGAATTGGTGAACCACAACATTCTATTATTTAAATTGGACTTATATGGAGTTCGAGGGGTTTGCAAACACTTGGTTCATATTCCACTTGGAGGACAAATCACAATTTGTACGAATTCAAAATTATTAGATATCTGATAAGCAGACAGTATTTAAGGGTACCTCAAGATTCTGTGCTGAGTCTTATTTTATTTCTAATCTTTATTAATGTTTTTGTAAGTTCAGTTTCATATGCAAATTGTACTTAGTTTACGAACAATATAAGTATAAATTGGGAATCGCATTCAATAACAACAATTAAATATCATATTACTGCTGATATTAAACCTATATTCAACTGGTTCAAAATCAATCGACTTCAAATAAATACTAAAAAGACATGTATTACATTCAGAGATCATGGTTTGGTCAATGAAATTTTAAATGATTATTCCTTGAACACTGTGACATAACTCTGTATAGGGCTTGATCATTGACCAAGGTTTCAACTGGTCTCAGCATACCATTAGTCTTGCCAAATAACTAACGTATCTGGGCAGTTGTTATATCATGCATTCTAGTTTAACTTTATATATCTTTAGCCATGCTCAACATTAATCCTTTATTTAAATTATATAAATATAACAAGCAAAAGTAAACACACTTCAAAAGCACATCAAGTGAAATCTGACAGAACTCTACCTATCCTACTTGATCCATTAATCAACTAAACTGTTTTCTCAACAACCATATATTACTTCTCTAAACTTTGGAAATTTTATTTTGACAATCAAAAGTCACTTGGCAAAAATTGCACACAGGGTCGGCGTTCATGTTGAGACCTATGCAATATTGGAGTCTCTACTAACGGCGCTTCGACTACTGTTGGTAACACCATTTCGCCTTCCTTTTGATGATCATCATCATAAAAACGAACTCGCCGTAATTGATCCATGTCAAATCGGAGACCTTTTTATGACACATTTATTTGATCAACATGATATTTGCGTCGTTGTCCTTGGACTTCTACTTCGTAATGCAAATCTAGCAATGAAATTATTTGTCCACACATCCATTTATTGGGTCGACCATCTGATAGAACCAGTACAGGTGCATTAGCCGGAATTTCCCAAAAATTTGGAAGGAATTCAGCTTGCTGTTTAACCATGATTTTCTTTTTCATGTCCGGTTTAACACAATCCAGTCTAGATTTAATCATACGTCCAAAAAATATTAGTAAAGGTAGTTCGCCTGTAGTTTGATGTGGAGCTTTTCTATATTGCAGTAAAAATGCATTCAAAAAATGAGAAATATTAATTGAATATAATTTGGAAGAATTAACTGCTAATGCATCTTTTAATGTTTGTAGGCAATGCTCAGCCTGTCCGTTGATTGATGGCTTATAAGGAGCTGTACGTTTATGAAATTTAACTCCTACACTAAGGAAATTTTTTAACTCATCTAAAGTGAATTGTGAACTGTTGTCACTTACAATTGTTGTAGGGATGCCGTACGCCGAGAACAATTCTTTCAACATCTTTATGGTTACGTTGCTAGTCATTGAATTTGTTATCTTGACCTCTAACCATTTACTGAATGCATCCACTACAATTAACACATATTTGTTTTGAGTTGGTCCGGCATAATCTATGTGTATTTGCTCCCAAGGCACATTAGGATACTCCCAATGGTGTCTATTATATTGTACAGGCCTTTTAGCATTTTTGGAACATTCAAAACATGCTTTTGCCAGTGATTAGATGTCCTGATCCATTCTAGACCAGTAAATTAATGATCTCGCTAAACCCTTCATTTTTGTGACACCAATATGAACAGTATGTAGTTCATTCAGCAACAGTTGTCAAAGTTTTTCGGGTACAATCATTTGATGACCCAACATTAAACAGCCTGACGTTTGGGAATATTCTAATTCTCTTTCAGAATGACCAAATTTTTTTAAGGCGCGCCCTTTTCGTATAGCTGCGAGTAATTGAGACATTCTTTGATCTGTTTTTGTTTCCAAAGCGATATCTTCCGCAGTAATAGGAAGTTGTCTAATTTGATGTAGAGTCCAGCAGTTGAATTCATCTGCATTTCGGGATACTTAATTAAAACTGTGTTCCTTTTCTGAAATCTCCTCTGAATAAATTTTAGAAAAATAATCTGCGTTGGCATGATCTTTGGTTTTCCTGTATGTAATATTGTAATTAAGTTCATACAGAAATGTTGCGTAATTGATAACCGACTAAGAACCAATGATGGTAAGTCTCTATTCGGATCAAAAATATGTGTCATTGGCTTATGATCTGTAATTAATTCGAATTTTCTACCATACACGTAAGGAAAGAATTTCTTTGTGGCCCAAGCAATACCTGAAGCTTCTCTATCAATTTGGGAGTAACTTCTTTCAGTCTTGGTTAGCACTCTACTTGCATATGAAATGGGACGTTTGTGCCCATCAGCCATTAGATATGAAAGAACTGCGCCCAAGCCTACAGAGCAAGTGTCGGTGGCAAGAATTAATGGTAATTTTGGGTTGTAAGGTACTAAAACCCTATCTAATGTTAATTCTCGTATCAAGTGTTTATATGACTTTTCACAATCACTAGACCACACAAAAGTGTCATAAGTATTCTATTGCGTAATGGCTCGGAGATTGTAGAAATTTTAGGAATAAAAGAACCATAATAAGAAACTTTTCCAAGAAAAGTTTGTAATTCTTTGAAATTCTTAGGTTTGGGAACATTCACCAATGCACTTATATGATGATCCAATTTATGTAGTCTGCTAGTGTCGATTTCATGGCCTAACTATTCGATATTTGACTGAAGAAAGATGCATTTAGACTTTAAACACTGTGACATAACTCCGTATAGGGCTTGATCATTGACCAAGGTTTGAACTGGTCTCAGCATACCATTAGTCTTGCCAAATAACTAACGTATCTGGGCAGTTGTTATATCCTGCATTCTAGTATAACTTTATATATCTTTGGCCATGCTCAACATTAATCCTTTATTTAAATTATATAAATATAACAAGAAAAAGTAAACACACTTCAAAAGCACATCAAGTGAAATCTGACAGAACTCTACCTATCCTACTTGATCCATTGATCAACTAAACTGTTTTCCCAACAACCATATATCACTTCTCTAAACTTTGGAAATTTTATTTTGACAATCAAAAGTCGCTTGGCAAAAACGCACACAGGGTCGGCGTTCATGTTGAGACCTATGCAATATTGGAGTCTCTACTAATGGCGCTTCGACTACTGTTGGTAACACCATTTCGCCTTCCTTTTGATGATCATCATCATAAAAACGAACTTGCCATAATTGATCCATGTCAAATCGGAGACCTTTTTAGGACACATTCATTTGATCAACATGATATTTGCGTCGTTGTCCTTGGACTTTTACTTTGTAATGCAAATCTCCTAGCAATGAAATTATTTGTCCACAAATCCATTTATTGGGTCGAGCATCTGATAGAACCAGTACAGGTGCATTAGCCGGAAATTCCCAAAAATTTGGAAGGAATTCAGCTTGCTGTTTATCCATGATTTTCTTTTTCATGTCCGGTTTAACACGATCCAGTCTAGATTTAATCGTACGTCCCAAAAATATTAGTAAAGGTGGTTCGCCTGTAGTTTGATGTGGAGCTTTTCTATATTGCAGTAAAAATGCATTCAAAAAATGAGAAATATTAATTGAATATAATTTGGAAGAATTAACTGCTAATGCATCTTTTAATGTTTGTAGGCAATGCTCAGCCTGCCCGTTGATTGACGGCTTATAAGGAGCTGTACGTTTATGAAATTTAACTCCTACACTTTTAAGGAAATTTTTAAACTCATCTAAAGTGAATTGTGAACTGTTGTCACTTACAATTTTTGTAGGGATGCCTTACGCCGAGAACAATTCTTTCAACATCTTTATGGTTACGTTGCTAGTCATTGAATTTGTTATCTTGACCTCTAACCATTTAGTGAATGCATCCACTACAATTAAGACATATTTGTTTTGAGTTGGTCCGGCATAATCTATGTGTATTTGCTCCCAAGGCACATTAAGATACTCCCAATGGTGTCTATTATATCCTACAGGCCTTTTAGCATTTTTGGAACATTCAAAACATGCTCTTGCCAGTGATTAGATGTCCTGATCCATTCTAGGCCAGTAAATTAATGATCTCGCTAAACCCTTCATTTTTGTGACACCAATATGAGCAGTATGTAGTTCATTCAGCAACAGTTGTCAAAGTTTTTCGGGTACAATCATTTGATGACCCAACATTAAACAGCCTGACGTTTGGGAATATTCTAATTCTCTTTCAGAATGCCCAAGTTTTTTTAAGGCGCGCCCTTCTCGTATAGCTGCGAGTAATTGAGACATTCTTTGATCTGTTTTTGTTTCCAAAGCGATATCTTCCGCAGTAATAGGAAGTTGTCTAATTTGATGTAGAGTCCAGCGGTCAAATTCATCTGCATTTAGGGATACTTAATTAAAACTGTGTTCCTTTTCTGAAATCTCCATTGAATAAATTCTCGAAAAATAATCTGCGTTGGCATGATCTTTGGTTTTCCTGTATGTAATATTGTAATTAAGTTCATACAGAAATGTTGCGTAATGTGATAACCGACTAAGAACCAACGATGATAAGTCTCTATTAGGATCAAAAATATGTGTCATTGGCTTATGATCTGTAATTAATTCGAATTTTCTACCATACACGTAAGGAAAGAATTTCTTTGTGGCCCAAGCAATACCTAAAGCTTCTCTATCAATTTGGGAGTAACTTCTTTCAGTCTTGGTTAGCACTCTACTTGCATATGAAATTGGACGTTCGTGCCCATCGGCCATTAGATGTGAAGGAACTGCGCCCAAGCCTACAGAGCTAGTGTCGGTGGCAAGAATTAATGGTAGTTTTGGGTTGTAAGGTACTAAAACCCTATCTAATGTTAATTCTCGTATCAAGTGTTTATATGACTTTTCACAATCACTAGACCACACGAAACTGTCAGAAGTATTCTATTCCGCAATGGCTCGGAGATTGAAGAAATTTTAGGAACAAAAGAACCATAATAAGAAACTTTTCCAAGGAAAGTTTGTAATTCTTAGGTTTGGGAGCATTCACTAATGCACTTACATGATGATCCAATTTATGTAGTCTACTAGTGTCGATTTTATGGCCTAAATATTCGATATTTCACTGAAGAAAGATGCATTTAGACTTTGAACACTGTGACATAACTCCGTATAGGGCTTGATCATTGACCAAAGTTTGAACTGGTCTCAGCATACCATTAGTCTTGCCAAATAACTAACATATCTGGGCAGTTGTTATATCCTGCATTCTAGTTTAACTTTATATATCTTTGGCCATACTCAACATTAATCATTTATTTAAATTATATAAATACAACAAGCAAAAGTAAACTCACTTCAAAAGCACATCAAGTGAAATCTGACAGAACTCTACCTATCCTACTTGATCCATTGATCAACTAAACTGTTTTCTCAATAACTGTATATCAGCAGTGACCGCTTTAAGTGTATATTATCCCTTAGTTGATTCTTAAATGAATTTTATATTATCTTTTGGAGTAATACTTGCTTAGAAAATACATTAACCATCTTTAAACTTCAAAAGCGAGCAACTCGGATTATCTGTACAATAAAAGAACGCTCACAGAAAACCCTTGTTTTAAAATCTCAGAATATTTCTTATTCAGAAATATTTATAATATGAAACGTTAATTTTATTCTACAGATATCGAACAAACTTCACCACTCCAAATTCCTTTCATAATTATAACACCTGCTCTGCAGATAATATATACCTACTCTATATAAGCTTTCAAACACTATTAGATCTTTAAAATTCACAGGTTTTCAATCAGATCTGTTGTCATTACTACGTGAACACTGCTATTGCTCAATAGACAAATTGTTGGAAGATAATCTTGAATAATGTGATGAATTAGTTTAGCACTTTAAGGAATTGTATTATAAACAAACAAGTTATAGTGATATTTATATTGTATAAGATTTTAATCACGTGTTACTAATTTGTATTTAAAACTAAGTTGTACTAAAACTGTATACTACCATTATAAAGAGGTACAAATAAAACTACTAGTACTACTGCTACTACATAAGCCTAGATGGTAGCGAATGACCCTTGCAAGATCTAGTAAAAGTAAACACTCGTTCTTGCGGAGTAGTAGTAGTACAGATCAAAGAGCATATGCTATGCAGTACCTCTTTAAGAACACTTTTCCACACGGATTCTTTCAGTCGTTTAGTTCACAATATCGGTAAGATTGTATTCTATAAAGTATCATTTAAACATTTTACCTGATCGTTACCCTGTGGGTTAGTTCGACTTGTAGTCACTTCTTTTATTTGTAAAAACTGTTTTAATTTTACAAATATAAAATCTGTGCCACTGTCAAGATGTATATAACTTGGAAGATGGAAACAGAAAATAAAGAGTGCAAGTGTTTTATAGTTTTTGTCAACAAATCTGAACACAAAAAAGCAAAAGGAAAACGCGAATACTTGTCAATTACTATAAGGAGATATTTATTTTGAGTAACAGAAGATGATGGTCCCTTAAAGTCAAGAGAAATTTTTTCAAAACCTGAGGTTACCTTTACCAAAATGTTTTTGGTCTTACAAGATTTTAGTTTTACTTCAGAACACAACTATACAAAAATTAGCCATTCGTATATCTTCAATGGAAAACGAACGATTCTAGGATGACACAAATATTCATACATTTCGTATAGTTTAGATATAGTATATACATTTGCACATATTCAAGATAATGTGTCAGCTACTATATTTTTACATCCGGGACAATATATGATATCATATTTGAAAGAACACAGTCCTAGATGCCATCTCTGAACTTTTTCATTTTTAGTTTTACTTGTATGGTTGACATCAAACACGTATGTTAGAAATTTCGATCAGTTATTAAATTTAAATGTCTTAAAAAAGTGTCGCCATTTTGTCATTGCTTCAATTATAGTATACTCTTTTGTTTCTATTATAGGATGCTTTTTTTCGCTGCTGTATAAAGCCCTTAAATGGAAGGCAATAGGCCTGCCTTCTAAAAACATAGTAGCTCTTATTGCATAATCTGAAGGAAGCATCAGTCTCTACTGTGAATGGAACTTTATCATCAAGCGCATTTACAGCTGATTTTCAAATATCAGATTTGAAGTCACCAAAAGCTTGCACAGCTCTCTCACTTAGAGGAGCAGCATTACATTTGGTCATAGTATTCATCTAATATGAAATATTTGGAACCCATTTAGCATAATATCAAAACATTCCAATAGCATGACGAAGACCAGCTTTATTTTTAGGAACAGGAAGCTCAAGTATTGGTTTTAAGCAGTCAGAGTCTGGTTTAATAGTATGATTAGAGATGGTGTACTCCAACAAATTAATTTCCTTTAAAAAATATTTAGGTATTTGTTCATTTATGGTTAAGTGTACTTTTTTATTTAAGGTTAGAATCATGTCCATTCAGATCAATTTTGCATATGGTCACATTGTTCAAATAAGCATAGGTATTATTTAACTTCCCTTTCTAAATTATTGCGTTCACGTTCTTTGAAAACTAGCATAGTCATTGGTCACTCCAAAGGGTATTCTATAGAACTGGTACAAATTATAACAAGCTTCAGAACCTGTAAAGGATTTGTCTTCCTCAGAAATAGCCACTTCATAGTTTGCACTTTTCATATTGATTGTATTAAGGAATAGGTATTTAGCAACTTTAGAAGCACAGTTTTTTCGATATTTGGAAGATGAAATTCATCTACCGCAGTAAACAGATTAATCGTTTGAGAGTAATCAACTGCCTTACATGTGATTTTTTCCAATGCTCCACCCGAAGGTACTACATTGGCCAGGAAGCGAGTTTGTTTTTTTTACCTGGAAAATTTGGAATTTTGCCGAACTCTTGCTGTTCCAAGCAAGGTAGGGATCTTTAACGTGCGTGACAACACTCACACACGGGACCTCCATTTTACCTCTCATCCGAACGAGGGTGTATTTTTGTGAAAAATGCTCGCCTAACATTTTTCAAGCGGACCGCGTCGGGATTTGAACCCGGGACCTTGGACGTACTAGTCACACACATACCACTACGCCACGGAGCCGCCAAGTAATCAATTGCCACACAATTTTTACCATTCTTGTTAGTAGTAACTAAAACTTAGGCTCTCTATAGTGATTGACTTTTTTCAATTATACTTTCTTTGAGGAGCTTATTTATTTCATTTGTAATGAACTCTAAGTCAAGTTCAGAAAATCGCTGCGTGATTTCACAGCAATGGGTTCTTAATTAGACTTTAAGTAAATAAATTCTTGAACAGACGGTACTGAGGCTACAGTAAAGTTGTATATGTGAAAAGATTGTCTACATCCGCCAAATGATATTTTAAAACATCATGAACAATTATAATGTCAGAGCAGAAATTGTTAATGATAAGTAGTTTAACACTAGTATAAATATTTCCATGCAAAAATACGTTTGCTAACAGGTATAGTCAAAACCATTTAAGCTGACCTATGACTCACCGCGGTACATTATTAGAAATCATAATGTAAACTGCATGGTCTTTGTCAGTATATGTAACTACTCTGCGCTAAAAAGGATGGATAGGAAAGAAGTACGTCTTTTAAAGATTAGTATGGCAGCATCAAAACGTATGTCTGTTATAACTAATATTTATGTATTATTATAACCTATAAATAATTTTAGTTTCCTGTCACTTTTTGTTGTCTTTTCACGTAGTTTTTGCTTTTTTGTTGTATTTACGTTTTTACATTTAGCTCAAATTGCAAATATATAAGTTTTTCAAAACTAAAAGGATTTCTTACACATTGTAAAAGGTAAATACAGATGCAATTAAAAGTAAAATTTATGAGATGCACTCGAAAAGTAATACAAAAATTAATCGTAAATAGTAACTGATTTTTATATTTTTAGGATTGCATGTAACTGCAAAACACTCCAAAAAGAGTTTGCTACTGCCGGCATATGATTTTAAATTAACTAGCTTCAGAAGACTTTTACCTACCTTAATGTATTAGAGCAATAGTACAATAAAATAATACAATACCGTTTTGTTTGTTTAATACTAAATTTGATTAAATACAAATTAAATATTTACAAATACACTTTTATATGTACAACCATGCTTGTTAAGCATTTAAAACAGGAATAATATAAAATCCCAAAACTACAATTTCCCTGATAATCGTGTGAATAACAGTCACAATTCCAACAGTAATCATTAGTCTTCAGATATTAACGAATTAGAACACAAGCGTCTTTATACTTAATGTCAATATAATATCTTGAAAATTCACTTTGTTTTCAAAAACCAACAATATTTGCGACACCATGCCCCGAACCAAAATATCCAGTTCTGTTGTACATTTCTATACCAAGATTTTATCTACATTCCTGAATTTCCATATTATATTATTAATATCTTCATTTAAACACAATTCATCTAAATAAAATATTGGTCTATTTCCGTTCCAAACTTCCAATTTACCTTAAATTTTTTGGTTTAATTTTTATAAAAAAAAATGTATTTTATATTTATGTTAACGCCATTGTCAACTGCACAACCAACAAACATTTCTTATAATTCGCAAAAATTAAAAGATCATTTATTAAAGCCCTTGGGACATCTCGGCTCATTTGTCACAATATAAACTTCATGCGCCATTTTGTATAAACAACTGAACTAATCCGAATGCTAGAAATACGTTCTGATTGCATTGATGCATATGCTTAACAAGGTGCGTCATCGGTCAGCTTAACTGGTTTTGACTATATCTTTGGAACATTACATCTAAAGACATCGCTGTTGATGAATGCAGAGGCGGCTCTATAGTTTAGTTGGTTCGCGTTTGACTACTGAACCCAAGGTCCTGCGTTTGATTCCCTTTACAGACCGTTATACGTTATATGTGGAATTTAATTACATTATACTAATGGGAGATTTGAACATCGATTTTTTAAAAACGAACAGCAATTATATCTATTTAAAATCAATATTTATATCATTTCATTTTGTACAAGTGGTTCATATGCCAATTAGAATTACTAAACACACGGCTGCTTTTTTAGGCCCCATCTGTGTGAGTAAAGATCTTCCCTACACAGATTGATACATATGACATAAATATGTCAGACCATCGAATGGTTTATTGTAGTTTATGCATTTGCCATGAAAAGTTGCTAGCTGAGTCAATCACTTTTTGTAGCTTTAAATACTTTGAGAAGCATGATTTTTCTGAAGATGCTGGCAATATCGAGTGGTTGGAATGTTTGAAATATGACTCTATTGATGATAAAGTGGCCTTCCTAAATAAAGTAATCGCTAATTTTTTTGATATACATGCCCCAGTATGTACTAAAAACAAACTCAAATTAACCCTGGCTGATTAACAAAAACTGTGTTCAAAATGATAAAGACACGAGATTCAGCTTATAAAAAGTTTATCAAAACCAAAACGCTAGTAGATTATCATTATTTTAAGGAGTTGAAAAACTACGTCACTCAAGGCATTATGTTTACGCGCGGGGGGTCTTATAAATTTATACATCGACTTACCTCCGCGGTGTTTTGTTGTTCTAAGCTGCAGTTCCTATTCTTTCAACCAAGTGGACTGTATGCGAATTGAGTCTATGTTACGTTACACTTGCACTGTGTTTTTTAGGGGGTTTAACAACTAAAGTCTGCGGCACTTGACTAACTTACGGGTACCGAACGAAGAAACCGACGACCGTTCTGCTTCAATATCCATAAGAAAGTGTTTGTTCACTACTCTTAGTCCAACTTATTCACCCATGCACAAGGAATTTTTATGGCAGGATATAAGGGAACAAGGGATGACAGTTTTACTATTAGATTTACGACTACAAATTTAAATAACTTAAAATTAACCACGCGAACGTGCGACAAAGAGACCGAACATCCCGCCCACCAAAATAAGTATGAACTAACTTATTTTATATTTAAAACTAATTAGAGCTATTAACTAAGAAACCTAACCGACAAACTTATATAAGTGAATATATGTGTACATACCATTAAATATCAAGTAACTGGCAGTAAACATAGTTTCACCAGAGGACGTTTAACTAACCCTTGGCTGTCTTGATGGTAGGTATCCGAACGATACCGTCCCTACCAGGATGTAAATGTCTTTCATGGCAATCTAAGATAATAATTTCAGTCAACCGATGCGACCGAGGAAGCAAAATTGGAAATTTTGCATCATGCGACAAGTCAGAATTACGTAGGCGACCGCCCACCCTCAACAAATCATGACTATCTAGAAACGGACTAAGGCTACGAAGTTGTTTACTAACAAGTTTTCCAGTTTTAATATTTGCAATGTTTTGGGAAAAACATTTGTTTGAACTCTTTAATCAATAACTGTATAGCCTCTTGCTGTTGAGCTAGAGACAAACTATCAGAATATTTTGAACGCAAATCTGGACATTGAACATTACGAATGAAATGACGAATACATGTAATAATCCTACAAATTTTCTGCAGTTTTGAAAATTTATCCAACAACATATCTAAGAAATTGTCAGACATAACGACTGTTAACGACAGAGTGCGATATTCGATGTCCATCCGAGATGGGTAGATAAGTTTTGGCAGCGATGTTACTGGCCATTCTTCATTACGACGCACTAACCAGGAAGGTCCTGTCCACCATAATGGATGATGAACCAACTCTGAAGCCAAAAGTCCACGTGAGGCACAATCCGCAGGGTTATCCTGGGACTTAACATGAAACCATGAAAATGGAAAAATACGTTCTTGAATATGCGAAATACGATTGCTAACGAATGTCTTCCACTTATGCGAGGAAGACCGAATCCAAGACAAAACAACAGTAGAATCTGACCACGCGAAAATATTACTAAATGATAAAATATCTGTATAAGTATTTTTGACGAAATCTACTAAATCTGCCAAGAGTACGGCAGCTCACAATTCGAGACGGGGCAATGAAACGCGATTAGTAGGAGCAACCTTCGATTTTGCGCATACTAATGAAATGGTAATATTACCTTCTAGATCGAACGAACGGAAATAGATGACAGCTGCATACCCGGCTTCAGAAGCATCACAGAATCCATGCAACTCCGCCCTTTTAAAATTATGACATACGATGCGACGCGAAATCTCAATGTTTGAAACCGCTGGCAATTCACCCAAACAATGTTTCCATTTTTGTATGACTTCCAATGGAGGCTCTTGGTCCCACCCGAGACCTAAAAGTCAAAGATTTTGAACTAAACGTTTAGCGAACAGTACTACAGGTGCTATCAACCGAGAGGATCAAAAATTTTGCGATAGCCGACAAAATATTACGCTTAGTGCAAGTGCGCTCTTCAACGTCTAAGTTGTATAAAATGCATCTGTAAGAGCACGCCACGAAAGGCCCAAAATTTTTATTGAACCACTATCTTTATCTTGAAATGTAATTGCGTCCGAACTGGACAGGGACTCCCTCAAGTTGGACATCACTTCCGGGCAATTACTACTCCATTTTCTTAATTGAAAACCACCACTAGAGCAAATACTATTCCATTCACCAATTAATTGATTAGCAGCTTCAATCGAATTACATCCAGTGACTAAGTCATCAACATAGGTATCGCTCGCCAATACCGATGACGCGAAAGAAAAATTAATCGACTCTAACCTTGCCAATTCTTGAACAGTACGCAAGGCCAAAAAAGGCGACGACGAAACTCCATAAGTCACAGTATTTAACTTAAAGTCCATAATAGGATCTGACGGAGAAAATCTCCAGACGATACGTTGATAATTACGATGAGTATCTTTAACCAAAATCTGCCGATACATTTGTTTAATGTCAGCTGTAATTACGATAGAATGTACACGAAAGTGCAATAACAAAGCTGCAATGTCCTTTTGCAAAGCAGGACCAATAGCCAAGCTATCATTTAACGCCTTTCCAGATTGATCCTGACACGAAGCATCGAAAACCACACGCAATTTGGTGGTAGTGCTATCACGCTTATGTACGGCATGATGGGGAATGTAGTACATTTTCTCATGACCCGACGAATTTTCAAGCGATTTCACTTGAACCATGTGCCCGCTTGTCAAATAATCCTCCATAAATTTTTTATAATCTGAATACAATTCAGGATTTTTATCAAACGACGTTCTAACGACAAAAATCTTTTAATACAAATTGATCTCATACCCATGAATGAGGGATCCGAAATTTTAAAGGGCAAGGACACTACAAAACGACCGTCCTTGTTACGTCTATAATTTTCTACAAATTGATTTTCACACCTTTCTTCTTCAGGAGAAATGTGTTTTTTGAAGGGAATATTTTCTAATTTCCAAAATCGACGAATATCACTGTCTAAGGGTTCAACGAAAGCACACAACGACGTAATAGAACTATTCGGGGAAACGACCTTTCCCGTTAAAACCCAACCAAAGGTTGTTTTAATAGCAACTGGCTCGTTAGCGACACCCCAACGAAACTCGTTCAACAAAACCTGAGCAAAAATTTCCGCTCCGAGTAGCATGTCAATTTTACCAGGAACATTAAAATTAGGATCAGCTAAGGCCAAACCTCGAGTATGCGACCATTCCTTGACCCCTATCGACGACGAAGGTAATTGATTACAAATGTTAGGTAAAATATAACAATCAATTCCATATGCTGGAGACCGTGCTCCCGAGGGGCTGACTACACATGATAGTGCACCAGACACCAACGACGAATTCAAGTCAAGTCCTTGAACAGTGACATTGGCTCTCCGTTTCCTTAAACCTAATTTCTGACGGCACCTTTCAGTCATAAAACTTTCCATGGATCCGTTGTCTAATATTACACTAACAGATTGCAATGTTCCTGTATAATCAAGCACCGACACCATTGCCGTAGCTAACAGCGTGGTTGTGTGGTCGAAATCAACGAACTAGTGACAGGTTGTTCATGCACAACCGACGACGACAGATTGTCTTCACTAGGTCTACTAGTAGAAGTAAGTCTAGGCGCCGCTCTCGAGGAGACGCTGACCTTTAACGATGGGTTTGTCGGCGTGGCGACACCGATTTTCTTGTTTATCGAAGTGAAGCAACGAATTGTGCGACTGATGACATTTCTACACGACCAATCTAACGTACAATTTTTCATCGAATGTGAAGTATTTAAGCATTTGATACAAAGATTTTAAGCTTTACCACCTCAAATCTTTCTTGAGGGTTTTATCGAGAAACTGCTTACATCTATAAATAGGATGCACAGCTTGACAGAAACTACATTTTTAACATCATTGGTGGTACCAACTAAAGAAGTTTTAGCCGAAGTGCTAACAAACCTTCCTTTTCTCTTTCTTTAACGGAATCTCGAGCTTTTAAGCATGTTCCTGAAGCAATGTCATTTATTTCCAACACCTTACATTGTTTTTCAATGTACGACCTTAAATCTTTGAACGAGGGAATTTCGTCATTATTTCCTAATTCGAAACGCTTTAAAATGTTTGTATCTAATTTTTTCGATAACAGATTAAACAACATGAAATCTAATAAATCTATTTCCATCTGCCTTAACGCGAATATATTTTCATCAAAACAACTAATTAATTGCCGGAGTTCCGCATGCGAGTCTGAGGAACTGACCTTAGGGCATCTTTCGAGAGCATTAAAATATGTTGAAAGTAATAACCTCTTGGACTGAAAACGATTAGTAATAATTTTATAGGCTTCCTCGTATGCATAATCATTTAATGGCAAGTGTTTTATCAATGCACGCGACGACTCATCTAATCTATCAACGAGATGGCAAAATTTTTCAACGGGTGACAAACTGACATTATCATGAATCAACCGCTTATAAATTGCATTGTAACTCTCAAAATCTGAAATGCGTCCAGAGAAGCGGAGGACTGAAAGATGTTTCAAGCGAATTGCACAGTTTGACGAAAAGGAATTATTCATATTTTCCACCTTTGGCTTATTTTCTACCCGATCTAATTCGCATTGTTCAGCGATAATACGAATATCTAATAGATAATCATCGATTTTCACCCTAAGGGCCGAGAATTCATCCAATTGTTCACTTTCTTCATCAAGAAAATATCCTTGCAAAAGGATTTGAAAAGCGTTTCAATCTGTTCGACACTTTTAATCGACGCTCTAATTAAAGCAATCGATACGTTTTCCGGTTGGTTTATTTTGCTGTATATATGATCCAACCTTTTAACTACAAATTTAGCTTCAAGAATAGCTTTATCAATTGATATAACCATATTTAATTAATGATTAATGAACGACAATAAAAATTAATGTAAAAACAATGCGTGACTCGAATACGCAAATTACTAATTCATCTACGAAATTAAATTATTAATAGAAAAATGCAACTAACTACAGTGCTCGCCCGACAAAGCTTTTAAGGTTTCAAATAAATACCAATAACCCCTTTGTTATACAAGTTGCATGAACCCGAATGGTTGCTCCAACTTGAAGTGACAAATAAGGTAAAGATTTAGGATACAATAACCCTCATAAATAGTTTACATAAAAAGATACCGACGACGACCCTAATCTTTGCCACAAAGGATAAGGAATATAACCAGAATATAACCAGATGTATTTATCATTCAATTTGCAAGCAAGATGTTCTTTTCTGTGTAACACGTTTAACCATAATAAAAACTACGACAATTTTATAAATTTAAGTATAAGGAGCTTAAAGGATAGGAACTAATTTTTTAATTAAAGATTCCGGCTCGAAGGACCAAATTTGTTTACGCGCGGGGGTCTTATAAATTTATACATCGACTTACCTCCGCCGTGTTTTGTTGTTCTAAGCTGCAGTTCCTATTCTTTCAACCAAGTGGACTGTATGCGAATTGAGTCTATGTTACGTTACACTTGCACTGTGTTTTTTAGGGGGTTTAACAACTAAAGTCTGCGGCACTTGACTAACTTACGGGTACCGAACGAAGAAACCGACGACCGTTCTGCTTCAATATCCATAAGAAAGTGTTTGTTCACTACTCTTAGTCCAACTTATTCACCCATGCACAAGGAATTTTTATGGCAGGATATAAGGGAACAAGGGATGACAGTTTTACTATTAGATTTACGACTACAAATTTAAATAACTTAAAATTAACCACGCGAACGTGCGACAAAGAGACCGAACACATTAGGAACGAAAGAAAAGCATACTATTGTTAGCAAATTTCAACAAATAAGAAAAATCCCACAAAGTTGTGGAACTTTTTTAAGCAAGCCAGCATACATTGAATGCCGCAAAACATGCTTTATCTTAACAGCAACAATCCTAACCTTATTAATGAATTTTTTTGTAAATAGTATTCAGACCATGGAGATTAACAATAATGCCGTACATTATTTTTCTAATAATAAGCTATCTTCAATAGGTGAGGAATTAGAGTTCCATTGTATTAGTCGAGAGGATGTGGTGCACTATTACTAAACAAAATCCAATGACGTAGGGTAGATAGCATTAGCTCGAGAATGCTCAAATTAATTGCCCCCTTTGGTATAGAGACCCTGATGCATATCTTTAATTTCATTCTGTAACATTCCAAGATGCCAGATATGTGGAAGCAATCTATAATTACTCCTCCGTCAAATAATGTTGCTATTTCGTATGAAGGTCTTAGGTCTAAAAGCATTCCTACCATCGCTTTCCAAGGTAGTAATAAAGAGAAATAGATGATAGCATGTGAAGTTGTCTCAGATGCTCACTGTTACTATGGAAATGGAAAGGATAGTAGTCACACTGACAATATATCTTTCATTATTGACAATCGAACTACAAATCATATGGTTAATAAACATACTGAGCATTACTTAACGGATCGAGAAAATGTGAATTTTGAAATAAAAGTTGCAAAAAGTAAAAATTATTTTTTTGTAAGGATATTTACCAGAAAGTTTCTAGTCGGGGTTCGAAACACTTTTAAATGGACTATGTGTCAATAATCTTTTGGCCAAACAACCTTACAAGCGTGTGAATAAAAGACAGGTAAACTATCTACAAGCAAGGAGATAATAGTTCTGTAAATTTTAACCAAGATTAGATGAGGAACATTTTAATAATTAACTACCTATTAGGAATAATTGTATGTTTAAAAATGTTCTATATTCTTTTGTATGAGAGAAAATTATTTGTGAATGTATAGATGCTTTTTGATATTGCTGTGTTTGGTTTCATTTTGTAAATTCCATGACTTCCGTTGAGCTAGCCAGGCAAAGAAAAGTTAGAAAGGAAGGTAAGTCGGTAAGTTCAAATTTTCAATTTGTTATATCTGTGTCATCTCATGTAGTGACGCCTATTGTTGTACCTGTGTCACAGCACTCCTTTAGCGTCATTCTTATATTCAGTTATTATCACAGCACTCTTTTAGCGGCGCTCCAACGTGCATCCGTTGTCATATATATATATATATATATATATATATATATATATAAAATATAATATATATAGTAACAGGCTTTTTGGTCTGCTGGTTAATGAAATATACTCTTTATTATAAACTAAGCTTTCGGTTTTATTTTTAAACCATTATCAAAGATACTAAAAATTAAGAAACGTTAGTATGGGCGTAAAATAGTTAAAAACTTACTTACTAATGTGAGGTTTTACAATGAAATCGTTGATATAGATAAATTTTGAATATAAGTTGAAAGTGTGGTAAAAAGCTATTAAAAAGAAAACAGTAATGTGGTTTGTTAATTACATTTGAATGTTATAATGACAATTCCTTTATAATTTTGACATTGTTTGAGATAACTTTCTAGATTGTAATTAATTTCTTTTATGGTCTATATATATATATATATATATATATATATATATATAATATAAAATATTTATATAATATAAAAAAAAGAAAACACACAGAGACACACAACACACACACACACACTCAGATTAACACCCATTTAATTCATAAAAACGTTACATACATACATACATGCATGCATTCAATTTTGCCATACCGTCACACACAAAAATAAAAGAACAATGTGACAAATTTATTTGAAATGGTGTCATTTTATTAAATTATACATTTTATATTATTTTTAGTTATGTTACGTTATAGTTCCTGTTATTTTTTACATTGTTGCCAATTATTTATACAAACCTCAATTTAGTATGTAACTTTAAAACCAAATTGTACCATTTTTTAAAATTTATCATTTGTAGTGCCTGTGATCAATAATTAAAATAAATTCGAAAATTTATATATATATATATATATATATATATATATTGTAGTGGTTTTAAAGGGTTAAATTTAAGTATAAACAAGGCAATTTAAAACACCCTGTATAGAGGAAACAACCAAAATTTACGTGCGAAATTTATTTCATTTAGTGAATTTAAAGTAACAATATTAACAAAATTTTACAAGTAGTGATTAAAATTTAGTTAGGTTCGTAAAGAAAATAAATTGTAGAAGCCAATGCAAATTATTAATTAATTTAATTGAGTTTAGTTGAAAGGGTTATTACGTCTAATACGCATAAGAGCTTGAAAAATCGATAATACCAAGGTGAAACGCTTTGCTAACAAACGAACAGCCGTTGAATATAAAATACCTTAAAACGTAAACTCCTAGAAATGTTGTTTTAAAAACGATCGTTAAATTGAACACCTGCAGGTTTGGAAATGTCATGTTCCCCTTATTTGTGTAGATAAAAGACGAAATTCGAAGTATATCGGGTAAACGGTCGGACGGTTCGCATAAATGCTAACTAAAAGTTTCCTTAAAGCGCAGAAGGGATGGACAATCAATGATATGCTTCGGAATGAGACAGGCATAATAGCAGTTCATTTCGAAACCCACGTATGCAGTCCACATGGATTAGATAGAACGCGGACTCAAACGAGGGTAGAAGGAAACATAGAATATGCATAAGAGAGGAATAGCATTAATACAGGCGGGGTTTCAAGACGTCACTGAATATTTCATTGGTCTATATAGTTAGTTGTACAACAGACAAACACGGGAAAATTTGAATGCAGATTTTTGGAAAATATAATAACGACGAGCGAAATTTCGGAGATTTCAAAAACGGTTGAAGCAAAATTTGAGGAAGTATTATGTTAAATGAAGTAGTTCGCGTAAAAAGTGGCCGAGAGGTGGCATTTCGAATTATATAAATACTCTAAAAGAATTAGCATGGCTCTCTTAGTATTTTCATCGCTTCAGACTACGTACAGAAAGTTACCACGAGCTTGTAAGTATATAAAAATCTTTTAAATTAAATAGTACAGTGTTGGCCTCATAATTTGATACGCGGATAGTGTCGAGTCTAAATTTTATTGAGGTGCAACATATAATTTAACAAGCTCGTGAAGTGACGTAATGCAACGTAAATTAAATTAAGCAATTATAAAAGAAGTGTAATATATTTGGATTTGGATTTGGATGTATCGTGTATGAATAGCATAGCAGCACAACTTAGAGGGTGTTCATCTACAAATAGCTGGCGGCGGCGAGCAGAGCAGAACCACGAAACCGAGGGTGCAGGAACTTAACGGCATCATCAACGGAGTAGGGATCTTCAAGAAATTCCAGGTAACGCTTTAGAATTTGTTGTCTGTATAAACTATAAAAATTATTGTGATGTGTGAGAGTGAACTATGAAGGTATTTTGCATTATTTTGCGTATTGAAAATAATACGTATAACTAACTTTTATTATGGTATTTAAATATAAATCTAAAGGTGTATATCAAGCTTATTAACGTTCCTCAGGAATTAAAATTTTTTTATTGTTAAGAGTACATGGATTTTTTATTTGCAGTAAGCGTATGCTAAGTACAAAGCATACATTAATCATAAAAAAAACTGGGTTATCATGAGCTCACCATACTCCAGAGTGTCCTAATTAAAATTAATTATAAATAAAGAAAGAAAAATAAGGTATTATGCAGGGCCCATTTACTCCGGTTACATGCAATGTGTTTGATATTTCAAGTTAAAATTCTGGACTTTACAAAGATAGAATTTATTGAGGTGTAACTTGAGCACTAAAATGTAGATAATCTTGAATTTTTATTTGTAAATAGTGGTAAATAAATATTGTATGATTGTTGTATTATTTTGTGGTTTTATTGAGAGTGTGCGTGGACGATAACAAGTATGATAGTGAATCTAGGTATCCAAGAGGAGGCCCAACTGAGCTAGCCAGGAAAGCGGTTGAAGAATTAAGGTGATGAAGAGAGGAATCTGGCTAAGAAATTATATTTTTTTTTAATTTTTTGACGCCGTATTCGTAAGGCTCGATTCTTATAAGGTAACACAGCAAATTTATGACGGCCCAACGTTGGGGCTTGAATGATTTTTAGGGAGTTCCAGAGATTGATCCCAGTTACACAGCAATATATATATATATATATATATATATATATGAAGTGTTTTTATTACGGGTTTTAGGTCTGCTGGTAAGTAGGTATATAAATAGGTATATGAACTCTTTCTTTAACTGCTTAAATTTTCGGATTTATTTTTGAATCCTTGATCACAGGCTTTCTATAATTATATAAAAATGAATGGGTTAAACTACACATAGAATCTGTATAAACTTACAAAATTAAGATTAATAAAAAGGATTCAAAAATAAATCCGAAAATTTAGGCAGTTGAAGAAGGAGTTTATATACTTACTTACCAGCAGACCTAAAACCCGTAATAAAATTACTTCATATGATTGTAGCAAGGTCGCTACTATAAAAGTTTTATATATATATATATATATATATATATATATATTGCTGTGATAAGGGGTTGTTTAAGGGTGTACTTGATAGTAAAGGTCGTTTAGAAATGAGAAATTACCATAGGCAGCAGAAAACTGCATTTCTTTAGTAAAGAATTGAGAAATGGAGATCGTTTGTAAATAGTAAGCAGTCAACACCCTGTATATAAAGTATAAATAGTTTTAAGCGACGCAGAGAGACATAGGAAGACGCATAGTTAGCGTAGGAATAAGGAAGACATGCATTAAGTAGATAGTAAATATTTAACACCAGGTAGATAGAGTGTTAGTTAATTTAGGCAATGCAAGTAATGATATTTTTCAGTGGAAGCACGCGTATTTTGTAAGTAAACATAATAAAGTGTAATTAAACACGCATTCAAAAGAGTTCCAAACAATTAGGTTAATACTGAGATAAGAAATAGAGCTTCAGGAAGCATATAAATGCGTACAAATAGTTAACTATTTTTGATAAGAAAGAAGATTAAAAATTGCGTGAATAACAGGCAGATATGAAAATTAAAAGTCGAATTGCATCAGTTGTTTATGGAAAAGCAATTAGATTCATCAAAACACCGCATGTTTGATAACAAGCACCTGCGAGCAGGCCACAATTATTGGAAAGCATAGAAAATTACATCAAAAACTACTTTAAATGCAAAGATTTGATTCGTTAAAATGAGCGACAAGTTTGTAGACCATACCCACTGACGGAGTAGGAGAGCAATAATATATTAACAGGTACAGTGATAACGAAGTCAGTTTTCAACTCAACAAAGGCCGAAGTGCGCCACTCTGAGACAAAGTGAGATACGTAATAATTTAAAGTGAAAAGTTGTATAAGTGCTAAAATGAAAATTACGATTGCCGATTAAACGTAAGTAGATTTTGGTGAATTTATTTTAAACTAAAACATAATAATAATAGGGCTTCTGAAGTCGGGGAGAAAAAAATACAATTCCGAGTCCTGGGGAGAGAATAATACAATTCCTAAGTCAAGGGAAAATAAATGATGATAATCCAATTCTAAGTATGGGGAAATTGATAAGAAGGAATAAGTCTGAATGAGATGACAATAAATTGGGGTGCATAAGTATAAGTTAATAATGGTAGTTCAGAGGGTGATGGCAATGATTTAAATGCAATGGTTCAAGCGTGTGGATAGACAATATTTCGAATGGGCATGTAATAATCCTGAATTGGGGAAGATAATTTTTATTTAAATGGATGGCTTAATGCATGGGAAATACTAGTTATGGATGCGTCAATCCGGAGAAAATAGACAAGGTCAGATTTTTAGTTATAAGACATTTTATTTTTCTATATTTTTTATTTGAATATTGAATTTGCTTAATATAATATGAATGTGAAAAAGTCAACAAAAGAAGGACTTGAATACGTAAAATGTGCGTAATATGATAAGAGGTTTCGAACGTTTCACACTTCTTCTTTTATAAAAATAATAGGTTTTTTTGGTGACTTTGGGTTTTGAATAAAAAGTATATGATTTCTGATAAATGAGATTTACAACATTAATTAATTGAAAAGTGTATTTAAAATAATTTACAAAAACTGTACATAATATTTGTTTCATTATGTAGAATCGAATTAACTGAATTTTATAATTCCAAATAAATGCTAGTCGAGGTCATAAGATAAAGTTAATGGGAGTGATTTGATAATTTAAACAATCAAGGAGGAGTTATAAGTTGAATAGGAAATTGATAACGAGGAAGGCGGTAACGTATCAAATTTTGTTATTGGTAGACAAGGTTGGTTCAAGATAAAATCCAGTTAAGTTTCTGGAGGGAATTTATAGCAATATTAATAAGACAGCCCAACGTCGGAGAACAATAATTACAATTCTTGTTTATACATAGCAATATTAATATGGTCGCCCAAACGATGGGGCGCGAATAATTTAGGGAGCATAGCAATATATATATATATATATATATATATATATATATATTGTTGTGAATAATACAGCCGCCCTGACCAATATAAGGATGCAATTCATGCTTGTTTAATAAAAAATATGAATTCTTACCATACTGGGTCCGTGTTCTCTTGCTAGCTCAGCGACAAATATGCTGTGGATTTTACGAAAATGAAATGGAACTAAGCAATCTCAAAAATATTTATGAACATTTATTGACATAGGTCAAAAACTTGACTATGTCAGATATGATTGACAAAAATGCCAAACGTAATTGAAAGTTATGTTTATATATAGTTGTGTACACGATTTAAATTTGTAAATTTCCCAATTGTTGTCATCGGTCTCGGTGGCGTAATTGGTAAACGCATGGTTCCGACAAAACCAGAATACAGGTTCAAGTCCTGTCCAAGACCTTATATTTTCCATCTTTCAATTACTAGCTCGATTTGAAATGATCATTTGGACTTTGCATAAAAGTCTAAGTTATTATTTCATCTTATTCACTGTAATACGATGGTATTTATCAACTTACCTTGTGTAACTAACTACCTAATATATATATATATATATATTTTTATATATATATATATATATATTGCTATGATAAGGGGTTGTTTAGGGGTGTATTGAATAGCAAGGATCGTGTAGTAACCATAAATTGCAATAGGAATTAGAAAACTGCATTTATTTAGCAGAAAATTAAGTAATTCATACATTATGTAAATAGCAAGCATTTAACACCCTGTATATAGACCGTAATTAGCTTTAAGCGATGCAAGGAAGCATATCTTACAACAATAGAACGCGTATTTAGCAGAAAAATAAGTAATTTATACATTATGTAAATAACAAGTATCTTTCAACAAAAGTAGGCGCATTCAAGAGAAATAATAGTACATGTAATTAAACACGCTTTGAGAAGTGCTCTAATTAGTTATAAAACAAATACGAAGATAAGAGATAAAATCTAACAAAGCTTTATTCAATTACGCTGAAATAATAAACATTTTGATAAGAAAACGCAGTTTCAAACACACATAAAAATAGATAAACAAAAATAGCCTTGAAGTTACATTATTTATTTTGTTCAATTATTGAAAAGGCGATATCTACACAAAACAACCTATGGTCAAGATAACGAATAATAAGGTATCAAATAAACACGATTACACGGAAAACCAAATAAATTACATAACAAACAACTTCGAAATGCAGGGAATATTAAAGATCTGGTTGGTTGAGATATCTGCAAAACTGTTGAAAACCCAGCCCACATGTAAGTGGGAACAGCCTATATTAATACAGAGCAATGATAAGACTGGTCAGTTCACAACTCAGGCAGGGCAAAGCTGCGTCACTGTTAATCAGAAAGTCACGCGTAATTTAAATATCAAGTGTATGTTATAGTGACAATAAGTGCAACGATTAAGAAGACTTCTTTTGCCGTTTAACGTGAGTAGAATTTGGAGTAATTTATTTAAACTAAATATTTGTAATGATAGGGCTTCAAATTTGTGGTGTAATTCAAGTCTGCGTTGACAATACTCCAAATCTATAGTACATTTCTGAATATTTTGAATGTACTTCTGAATAATTCAAGTATGCGTCGATAATACTATTTCCAGAATAATAATTTAAATCTGGGTCCACACAATATTTCAAATCAGCGTCGACTATTATATTTTGGTACAATTTTGAGTTGCAAGATTCAAGGCATATGAAATAAAGAAGCACGAAGTAATTTTTGGAAAACGAGGGGTGACTGTACTCAAACACTGATTCGATGAAGGAGGACAACAAAGGGGTGTTGATCCACAACCCGAACAAGCTGTATCAGGTTAGATCTATTTAATTTTAAGATATTTGTCTATTTAAATTTTAATACTGAATTTACTCAATTTATATAAAAAGTGTAACGAAGTCAACAACAAACATAGCATACGTTAAACTCACGTAATATAAAGGGGTCTAGAACGTTCCAGGTTTCTTTGGTAAAAAGGGTAGTTTTTGGTGACTTTAGATTGAATTCAAAGCATATAAATTTTGGGATAAATGATACATATGATATGGATTGATTGAAGGGTGTATTTAAATATTTTTCAAAAATTGTAAATAATATTTCTTTTCATTATATAAAACTAATTGACTTCGTTTTTATCAATTCAAACAAAAAGATAAGCATAAAGGGCGGAGAAGAGAAAAATTGATCATCGTAACGTTGTGCACTCTGTGTAGATTAAAGAGGGCTAGCCGTGGCATAATAATAAAATTAATAAGATTAAATTTGGTTTGAGAACACAGAGCGGTGAAGTTAAGAAAAAACGTCATTACACCGAGTACGGCGCTATCATAATTACTGATATTATAAGAGTAAATAGATCACGATACGTATTGTTAGTTGAGAGCACACTGTATATAAAAGTACATGAGATTAAATGCATAAGAAATAGAAATATCCAAGAGTAGTTTTAAGTTAAGATAAGATTTAAAAACCTAACGAAATGCATCAAAATTAAATCAACGGAAAACCTATATGAATTGGCTTGATAAATATTTAACAAGTGCGTTAAATATATCATCGTATACGTAGGTTAAAATTATGCATTATTTGAATAAATCGTACGTGACATAAAGTATTACATTTGTTCAAAAATCCAATTTAACTAGGAAATAAACAAACACCAAATTTATTTCGATTTAGATTAGAGTAAGCAATCAACAATGAATACGTGACTAAATAAACGAAAATTTGTGGGATTTTTCAATTAAACATCATGCTATGTAAATGAATACGTGACAATTTAAGCGTTTATCCAAGTATTTGAACTATACAATTGGTAAAATTTCCCGGAGTACACAAAAGATAAACGCAAAAGCTATCGCCCCAACACGTGAATAAACGAATAGAAAACAAGAGGTACGGCTTATAAATACAATAACAATTGGGCGACGGGTTTAGTATACATTTTAAACTATGCTACGACGATACTCAGAAGTGCTAAATTATTCACGTAAACAGTCATACGAAAGTAAATGAAAATTATTTTGAAAAGTGTAAAATTGGTAAATGTTCTATTACTGTCTTGTTGATTACGGAGATGGAAAACCTTTTATTTACTAATATACAAATTGAATCTTAAATTGGATTAACTTATGGGATTTTGAATAACGATTTGGATAGTATTTTGGTTTGATGCCGACTTCCAAATTCGACTCTAAATATTCAGACTGTGCACGAAAACTCCTCAGGGTGCAGGGGAACTATGGGACCATTCCAGGTTAACCATATTGATATAATTTATTACTGAAAACTGTTTTAATTCAATATTTTTGGTACATGTAACATCCAACAAAACATTAGTTTCATTGATCAATTTATGAAAGGTAATAGGCATCTTGAAACGTGTCTAAATATAAACAAAAGGGCTCGTTTTGCTGGTTTCAATTTCTTAAATCTGGTATATGTAAATATTCTGAAAAGGGGAAGATTTTTAAAGTTGTAAATATCTAATCATTATATGGTGTATTGTAGAATTGCTTTATTTAATTGAATCAGCTAGTTGAGGAAAAGAAAATCCATAACTTAACATTTCACATCATAGGTGCTTGATTAATATAAAGAGAGCATTATAGTACATTAAGGAATCGTGGGAAGGAAAGTAACACAACATTTTATGTACGCCCAAGTCGTGGCGCTAACTATAATAAAATATCACAGCATTTTATGACATGCCCAACCGTGGGGCTAAAAATAAATAAAACCATCGTAGGGGCTGGAGAAGTATCACAGCATTTTATGGTATGCTCAACCGCGGGGCCTAATATAGGAGGATAACGCAGCATTTTATGGCGACCCAAAGCGTAAGGGCAAGAACACCACTAAAAGAAAATTAAAAATTAAAAAAAAAAATTAAAAATTAAAAAATTGTAGGAGCGAGAAATTTAAAAATTTAAATTTGTAGAAGCACGAATAATAATTCAATTTAAAAACGTTTAGGAATTTAAAAAATCTGAAAGAATTTGAAATATTAATAATAATAAAAATTTTAAAAATGGATAAACGAATAAAGAAGACCATAGAGGCATTAAGGAACCAAGGGGTGGAAATAGGGTCACAAGAAAGCGGAATTCTACAAGATGTATCTATGGAAATGCAAGGGCAAAAATTGACGCGAAGTCAAAGTGAAAAACAACAGATTTCACAACAATCTGAAATTATGTCTATTCTGTTAGCCTTAAATAAAAAAATGGACAAAAGCGAAGAGACCATGAAAAATATTATGGAAAATGGAGAAAAGCTCGGGGTCGAAATAAAAATTATAAGCGACGGATTAAAAGAAGTTAATCAAACAATCGCGGAAATGCAGGTACATTTTGAAAATAAATTCATTAGAATGATGGACGATGTAGATAAAGTTAGAGACGAGTTTGGAAAGTGAAATTAGATCAGGACACATGTGAAAAAGAAACAAATGACCGGATTACAGATTTTGGTAAAAAGATGCGGAAAATTCAGGAAAACTGTGAAATAGGACTTAATGATGTAAATAGAGAGTTAGGTAATTTAAAATCAGAATTGGAAATGCAGGTATGAATCAGGGGCAACACACTAGGATAAACAGACCAGAAATTTCAGTTGAACGGTATTCCAAATTTTATGGAGACAACAAGGTGAATCCAAAAGTATTTTTAAATAATATAAGAAAATTAATACAGGGATCAACGAATGAAAGGTACAATCTAAATTTCGTTAGATCAATGTTGAAAGGAAGCGTGGAAATATGGTTTGACTTAATAGAAAATGAAATAGGGACATTTCAGGAGTTTGAAAGTAGATTTTTGAGAAAATTTTGGACTGATAATCAACAGTACAAGGCGCGAGATGATTTAATTACAGGAAAATACGATCAGAACTTAGGGATGACACGAGAAATATACGCCATACAAAAATTCAGTACAGCAAAGCAATTAGATCCGCCGATGGAAGAAACACAAACCATAAAGTACTTAGCGGGACATTTTGGCGAAGAGATAAGACATTATGCGATGATTTAAAACATAGTAATTAGGGAAATCTTCTTGGAATATTTACAACGTTGTGATGAGTTAGGACAAAGTCGTGTAGTGGAAGGTAGGATGGTACCAAGACAGCGAGAAAATTTAGGTAGAATGCAAAGAAGCACAGAAAATAATAGATCAAATAATAGGGAAAATTATAAAGGACATTTTTATAGAAACAATTACAACAACTACAATGATAATAATTTTAGAAGGAACTGGAACACGAGAGACACCCCAAGAAGAGAAACAGAGCGGACGAATCACGACAGAAATATAAATCAGTGTACGCTACGAGCACAACATCGGGAACAATCAACACAACCTACAAGAACGAACCGTAATTATGCAGAAGTTACGAGTCAGGCAAGACCATCTACGTCGAATCAGGATTTTGAAAGAGGACAAACCAAGTAAGCCCTTAAAAATAAATGGACACGAACACCAGCGTGAATATATAAAATGTGAAATGGAAAAGGAAATGAATAAAAGCTTATTACCGATAATTAAATTGAGAATTGGAAATAGTCGAGGTGGAATACTCATTGATACGGAAGCAGAAGCGTCGTTAGTGTCTGAGGATTTTGTTAAATGGGAAAAATTAATAGGGAGTATGATGACCATTAGGAAATTTAATTTAATAGCACCAAATAGCAAGATATTTGCAAGTGTGAGTAAAATAATAATTCTGGCATGTGAAATGGGTAAGATAAAGTTTGAGAATGAATTTATAATAGTGCCGGGATTAAGAGTAGATGCAATATTTGGTATGGATATAATAGATAAGTTGGGTTTAAAAATAAATGCCGAAGGAAAGATAATAGATGTGAAGGGGGAATATATAAAATGGGATAATGAAGAGAGCAGTGAAGTCGAAGGAGACTGCTTAAATATTAATCAATTTGAGGGTGAAGTTGATATAAAGGAGGATATTGATAATAAAATAAAATGTCCAAAAGAAGTGAAAGATAGGGTAAAGACACTATTAAAGAAAAATTCAGAATCCAGAATAATAGCAACAAGATATGTGAAGAAAATAGAAGTTGTAGAGACAGAGACATTTAAAGAAATTCCACCTGCAAGAAAATTAAGAAAATATATCGGTTTTTATAGAAAAGGGCAAAAGTACAAGTGTGAAATGGTTCCTTTTGGTTTGTTGGAAAATGAAAATAAGATATGGGAACCGAATGAAGAATTTGGGAATGATAGGTTAAAATTTAGAGAAGTTTTGGAATATGAAGAAGGATACAATAGGGGGAAAAACTACAATAATAATAATTTGACTTCAGAAAATAAGTTTGGAAAAATCGCGTATAAGGGAAACAAGAAAGACAAGCTCATTGCAGAGAGAAAACTTTTAATAATGGAGAATAGAAGTTGTACAAATTGTAAATATGAGAGAACAATGGAACATAGGATGGGTTAACAATAAATTAGGATAGGTATAGACAAATAGGAGAATTAAATAGGGATATTAATGAATTAGGATATTATCATAAATTAGGATAAGTTTGGGAATAGAAAATTGTGCAAATTGGAAATATTAGAGGACAAAAGGCATAGGATGGGTTAATGAAAGTGGAACTACAAGTAAATAAAACTTATTCTAAATATTAGAAAAAAATAGAGCATAAGATAGGTTAATAATAATTAGGCTAGGTTCAGGGTAAGTAGGAGTAGCATAGGTTGATGTAAATAGGAGTGATTCATTGAATACAGGAAAAGAGGATGATGTTGATGGTAAATAGGAAAAGTATAGATAAATAGGGAATGAAATATGAGTAGATCATAACAGGTAGTGTGAAAATAGAAAAAGTATATGTAAATAGGAAAAGTATGGATAAATAGGAAGTGAAATATTAGTAGATTATAATAACATAATAGTAGTAAAATTTAGAATGAATAGGTGTATAGGTATAGTACAGATCAAAATAGGAATAGGGATGTAAAAATAATGTAGGAGTTGTGCATATAGTAAAAGAAAATAAAAATAAAACAATTTTGGACCAATGTGAATTTTGCTCACGCTGGGCGCCAAAAATTAACATTTCCAAAAATTTTATTTTAATTTGGGGATTAATGCTATAATTATAGGGTAGTTTAGGGGTAGGTTAAATCACAGGGGTCGTAGAATAAATAAAAGAAACTTCCAGTTAACAAACACACATAATTACAATATTATAAGAGTAAATAGGTCACTATATGTATTGTTTATTAAGAGCACACTTTATATAAAAGTACATGAGATTAAACGCATAAGAAATAGAAATATCCAAGAGTAGTTTTAAGTTAAGATAAGATTTAAAAACGTAACGAAATGCATCAAACTTAAATCAACGGAAACCTATATGAATTGGCTTGATAAATATTTAACAAGTGCGTTAAATATATCATGGTATAGGCAGGCTAAAATTATGCATTATTTGAATAAATCGTACGTGACATAAAGTATTACATTTGTTCAAAAATCCAATTTAACTAGAATATAAACAAACACCAAATTTATTTTGGTTTAGATTAGAGTAAACAATCAACAATAAATACGTAACTAAATAAACGAAAATACGTGGGATTTCTCAATTGAACGTCATGGTATGTAAATGAATACGTGACAATTTAAGCGTTTATCCAATTATTTGAACTATACAATTGGTAAAATTTCCCGGAGTACACAAAAGATAAACGCAAAAGGTATCACCCCAACACGTAAATAAACGAATAGAAAACAAGAGGCACGGCTTATAAATACGATAACAATTGAGCGACGGGTTTAGTATACATTTTAAACTGGGCTACGACGATACTCAGAAGTGCTAAATTATTCACGTAAACAGTCATACGAAAGTAAATGAAAATCATTTAGAAAAGTGTAAAAATTGTGCAAGTGTGAGCCGATCTATTATAGACGTAAGTAAAATCAACTTAGTAAAAATACAATTTCTAACATAAATAAAACGGGGCTCTGGTATATTCTCTGGTTATTACTCTGGTTAAATTACTTTGGTAAATGTTCTATTACTGTCTTGTTGATTACGGAGAAGGAAAAACTTATATTTACTGATATACAAATTGAATCTTAAATTGGATTAACTTATAGGATTTTAAATAACGATTTGGATAGTATTTTGGTTTGATGTCGACTTCCAAATTCGACTCTAAATATTCAGACTGGGCACGAAAACTCCTGGGCGATGTAGAGGAACTATGGGACCATTCCAGGTTAGCCATATTGATATAATTTATTACTGAAAACTGTTTTAATTCAATTTTTTGGTACATGTAAGAGTCAACAAAACATTAGTTTCATTGATCAATTTATGAAAGGTAATAGGCATCTTGAACCGTTTCAAAAGGTGTCTAAATATAAACAAAAAGGCTCGTTTTACTGACTTTAATTTATTAAATCTGGTATATGTAAATATTCTGAAAAGGGGAAGATTTTAAAAGTTGTAAATATTTAATCATTATATGGTGTATTGTAAAATTGCTTTATTTAATTGAATCAGCTAGTTGAGGAAAAGAAAATCCATAACTTAACATTTCACATCATAGATGCTTGATTAATATAAAGGGAGCATTATAGTACATTAAGGAATCGTGGGAAGGAAAGTAACACAGCATTTTATGTACGCCCAAGTCGTGGGGATAAATACAATAAAAGATCACAGCATTTTATGACATGCCCAACCGTTGGGCTAAAAATAAATAAAACCATCGTAGGGGCTGGAGAAGTATCACAACATTTTATGGTATGTCCAACCGCGGGGCCTAATATAGGGGGATAACACAGCAATATATATATATATATATATATATATATATATATATATATATGTAACGAAAACTAAATGGTTAGATTTTTAAATATTTTTTCAATTTTTAGAGACACACTTTTATTTAAACAGCTTTTTCTTTAATTTTCAAAATATTTCACCGTCGGCGTTAACGGGTTAAAGTATATAATTGTAAACGATTTAAAAGAAATTTACTCAATGTTTGTGTTGCTATAAGAGTTCTATCTACAATTCCTCTAACCGTTGTCTTTGCAGAAAGAAGTTTTCCCAGATTAAAATTAATAAAAGCAATGTCTCAAGATAGGCTATCTGCTCTGAGTGTATAGCTTAGATTAGCAAGGACGTTTGTGAAATACTTACAGGGCACTGATAGAGTTACCTCCGGATAAGTGTGAATGAGAGAAAAGCAATTTCTCATAGGAACAAATATTGATGAAACATCAATTCAATCATTATATTTCCCTTTTACAATCAATGAATATTGTCAGTCTTTTATTATCTTAATTTACATATTGAAATATGTTTTTTATTTAACAATCATTAGTGACATATGAGCTCTGACATACTTAAAACAATAAGTATTTACATCCAATTAAGAAATAGATTTACGTCTAACTATCAAAAAATACTAGTTCAGAAAAAGTTGTCCGAATAATTAAAACCAGAAACATAAAAGTAGGATAAATTACTTCTTATTTATGTGAATGTACTCTTAAAACACTACGAAGAAAGTGTTAACATTCAACTAAGTTTAATTATATCTCCTAAATTTTATAAAGAGAATGTCTTGTTTTAGTAAATAAACGTCACTTTTATTATTTTAACTTTTTTGGGTTACTTTTGCTAGACAACTCAATACATTTTTAAAGAAATTGTTAATTTGCTTAATTGCCACTTTTACTCTAAGTTACAACATTCTAATAGATTATACACGTAAACATCAATCAGAAAAACAAACATTTAAATTAGATACTTAATGCAATGTAAAATCTGTCAAGAAATTCATTTGGGACCTATCACTTATAATTTAAAATGTTTTTGAGTGATCGCTGTAACTTTTTCTATGTATTGTTTATTATTTTAATTCTTTTTATATCGCGTTCCTGTGCGTGTGCAGATGAGAATGGATACCCTGAACTTTTGAAAATGCTCTTGGCAGTCAAAATATTTGTTCTTTTATTATTTTTTAAAAATGTTTTCTTCTGTGAGGAACTGCTTGGTGACTGCCAAGGGGGAATTTTCAAAAATTCTGCCTGCGCATTTTCATGCGCAATCACCTAGGAATGTGATACAAAAAGAGTTAAGAAAAAAAAACACAGAAAGTTATAGCGCCCGCAAAGAAGAAAACATTCTTTATAAGAATGATTTCTTCCAAGCGGGCGCTTTAACTTTGTTTGTATACTGTTCTTTGTTCTGATACTTTTTGTATTGTGTTCCTGGGTGTGTGAAAATAAAAATAGACAGGCTAAATTTTTGAAAAATGTTTATCTTGGCGTTTGTGTATTGTTGCATGTTGGATAAGTTTTTGAAGAATATTTTCTTCTGCGAGGGCGCCTTAATCTTTTATGTGTATTGTTTATTGTTCTAATTGTTTTGTATTGTGTTCCTGTGCATGTGTACATGAAAATGGACAAGTCGAATTTTAGAAAATACCTCTTTGTTTTTAACTTTGTCTCTCCATGATATCTTCATCATACGTCTGTAGCACGACATTTCAAAAGCTACTATCTTTTTCCTTTTTACTTCTCCTACTGTCCAGGTTTCAGAGTCGTAAAGTGCTGTACTCCACACATATGTTTTAAGCAATCTTTTCCCTGTTTCTATGTTTGTTGTCTTTGAACACAGTAGTTGCTTTTTCTTGTTGAATGTAGCACGACCTTGTGCTAATCTTTGTTTATATCTTTTGCGCGCATCTCATCTTGCGTTATTTAGCTTCCTATGCAGAAGAAATCCTTAACCTCTTGTAAGTTCTCGTTACCTATTTGTATTCTAGTTTTTAATTTATTTTTTCCTCCTTTGCATACTAGTATTTTAGTTTTATTTTTGCTAATTTTCATACCGTATCTGTTAGAACTGTTTCCATTTCATTAAGAGCAGCTTCTAACTCTTCCTTGCTACATGCTAGTATCGCTATATCATCTGTAAATTTAAATATATCAATCTTTTGTCCCTGCATAATAATTCCAAATGTCTTCTTGCATTTGACAGTATTCATTGCCTCTTCTATGTCATCATTTTGTTTTCGACCTTCCTTAAAGTCGGTTTGACGCAGCTCTAACTTCTTTTCTATTCTGTGCTAATCTAAAAAGCTCTACATACCCTTCACGACCTAAATTTCTAATAATTTCGATGTACAAGTTAAAAATTAATGTGTATAGGACACATCCCTATCTCACGCCTTTCCTAATATTTACTTCTTACGTTTCCGCTCTAATTCTATTACCCCTGTTTGCTCTTTGTATAATCTATGTTCTATCCGTCTATCCCTACAACTCATTCCAATCTTTTAGAGTATTTCGAACATTTTTTTCCATTTTACATTGTCTAATGCATTTTCCAGATCTACAAACTCTATATACACGCTTTCCGTTTTTTCTATCGTTTTCTATTATCATCCTCAAAGTTATATTAGCCTCTCATGTTCCCATATTTCGCCTAAACCCAAATTGATCTTCTCCTAGTGTTTCTTCAGCTCGTTTTCCCATTCACCCTTCTACAATTCTAGTCAATATTTTTGACACGTGCACTGTCAAACTTATTGTTCAAAATTTTTCACATCTATTCGAGTCCCTCCTTTTTGGTATAATGACTATGATGTTATGTTTGAAATCTTTGGGTATCTCGCCTTTCTCATACATATAGTTTACAAGTTGGAAGAGACGTTCAGTTACTGCTTGTCCAGTCGCTTTTAGAGTTTCTGCTTGCACTGCATCTGTACACGGTGCCCTACCATTTTTCAGACACTTTAATGCTAATTCAAACTCATCTCTAAGTATAGGATATCCCAAGTCGTCCTTTTCAATGTCTGATTCTTATTCTAATGCTGTTATTTTCTCTCCTGCATATAAAGTCCCTATATATTTTTGTCATCTAACCACTTTCCCTACATTTTCTATAATAACGTTTCCTTTTGCCATACGGTTTTATAGCCCTAAAATTCATTCTAATTAGTTTGTTTGCGTCAGCTGTCTTTCCTATTTCCATCTTAGTTTGAACCTCTTTGCACTTTCCATCTTTAGCTTTCCTGCATTTGCGAATAATTTTCCATTTTATGGCTTTGTATCTCTGCTTTCATGTTTTATCTTACCTATTTTTGTATTTTCGTCTTTCTTCTATTAGATTCAGGATACCTTTTGTTATCCATGGTTTCTTATTTTCTTTTTGTGTATACCCCAGAATATCTCTGGCTGTCATGTCTAAGCTGGATTTAATGTTATTCCATTCTGTTTCAAACTTCCTTAGTATCAAAAATTTTCCCGATATCTTTCAGCAATTCGTTTGACTCTTTTTTCAAATCTTTCGTGGATATCTCTATCTTTTAGTTTCTTAAAGTCAAAGTGCTTTTTCGTTCCTTTTTTTTCAAATTTTTAAATTTAAGAGTCGCTTTCATAATTACGATGTTGTGGTCAGTGTCTATATCTGTTTCTGGATAGCTTCTACAGTCTTTTACTCGCTTCCTAAACCGTTGCCTAACAAGAATGTAATCTATTTGATATCTTTCTATATCTGCGGGCATCCTCCACATGCATCGTCTTCTAGCATGATGTTGAAATAATGTCTTTGTGATGGTTAAATTGTTTTTGTCGCAAAATTCTACCAGCCTATTTCCCCTGTCATTTCTCGTGCCTAAACCAAATAAACCTACTATCGCTCTTTCCCTACCCTCACCTACCACTGCATTAAAATCCCCCGTAATTATTTAATTTTCATGTTCTTTTATGTAACTTAATATGTCTTCTATATCTTTGTAGATTGCTTCTACCTCCTTTTCACTGTAGCTAGAGGTGGAGGCGGCTCCGTGGCGTAGTGGTATGTGTGTGACTACTACGCCTAAGGTCCCGGGTTCGAATCCCGACACGGTCCGCTTGAAAAATATTAGGCGAGCATTTATCACAAAAATACACCCTCGTTCGGATGAGAGGTAAAATGGAGGTCCCGTGTGTGAATGTTGTCACGCACGTTAAAGATCCCTACCTTGCTTGGAACAGCAAGGGTTCGGCAAAATTCCAAATTTTCCAGGAAAAAAAAACTCGCTTCCTGGCCAATGTAGTACCTTCGGGTGGAGCATTGGAAAATCACATGTAATGTAGCTAGAGGTGGGCATGTATACTTGTATTATTACTGTATTTACCGGTTTAGATTCTTATCTAACTATGAGTATTTTTTGGCGTTTTGTAGGTTGTTTGTTACACGTTGTTCTATCTTCTTCTCATAACTATCCCCTCACCCGAATTTCCTTCCTCTGATCCTGTATGAATTACCTTAAAGTCTCCACTCCAAAAATTTCCCGCCTCTGGCCACCAAACTTTGCTGATTTCTACTATGTCTCGGGCTAACCTATCCATTTCAATTTTCAAGTACTCCCGCTTACCTACTTGCTTCATACTTCTGAAATTCCACGCTCCGACTTGCAGAATGTTCACGACTTTTTTGTTATACTTTTCGATCATATCTCCCGAAGTAGTCCCCTCCCGGAGATCCGAATGGGGGACTATTTTAACTCCGGAGTTTTTTACCCTACATGATGCCATCATTATTAATAACAATTTCAGTACGCTGTGCACTTGGGAGATAATGTGGGGTTTTCCTTTTGCCTCTCACAGTGCAGTAGTGTGTCTTAGAATGCCATACTGACCTCTATGGTCTCAGTTATTCTAAGTACCGAGAAAGCTGCTGCCCTTTTTCGGGAATCTGTCTTAGTCTGGTTTTTCACTAAAGACTTTACTACTTTGGTTGGACCTGTAGTTTGGCTCTTTAGATCACTAGAACGCGAAAGCCACTCCACCCCTTCTAGTAACCTAGAACCTTTTTTAAAGGTGCAGGTCCATTCGGAATTGCGACTTCACTTGCTATACGTAAATTTTTATATGCATGAAAAATGTATTGATAATTAATAAGTGAAGTTAAACTGCTTTATATTTATCTTAAAATGATTGATTTGCGTTCACATTGAATGCATTTTTAAAGTGTCTCAAAATTAATTATTTTTACACGTACAGCTTACGTTGTTTGCTATTTATTTACAATACGCTTATATCATATACGGTAATTATTTGTACTTGCGGAACTTGCGTTTTTGCTCGACACTTTAACGAATAAAAGTACTCTTGTATTATTCACGGCGTAACCATGAATTTACGGGAATTTTCGTTTTTTCAGGATTCTTTTATATTTTAGTGGGATTTATTTCTAGAATTTGGGTTTTAATGATCTCCCGTAACCCCTTATTACGTTCATATATATATATATATATATATATATATATTAATAGGGTTATTTAGGGGTCTACAAGGTCACAGGGGAGGTATACTTCATGTGAACATCATAAAAATAATGACAACCAAACATTTAGATCATAAAAGGTGCATTATTCGTTCATTATGCAAAAGATATTTCCAATCACCTTGTATAAAATCAATAACAATCCACAATTAATAAAAGGGGGTTCTCTCTAGTAACTTAAAAACACTAATCAAAATAAATAATTTTGGAAGTCATTTAATACATTTCTAAACATTTAAAACATTCTCGAGCCCCAAAACAAATACAAATCACCTTGTATAAATACAAATTAGGTATATTTAAACGTGAAACAAATCCTTTCAAACTCGACGCATTGTGTAAGGAATAGAAAGCAATAAAACGCATAAAACAAACTTTAGAAAAACGAGCATATTTCATAACGACATAAGGAATAGATATTGGGGCAAAATGCGTACGTCACATTATAAATGTAGAAATTGCCACATTTTTGTAAAGCCCGACATGGGTAAACAAAATATGGAATCATAAGTTTCGGTGTACGTGCAGAATTAACTGGAAAATTTAATAAATTCCTTTACAAAATTTATGTTTACGTGATGTTTCAAGCATAAATAACAACACCTGTTAGCAAATCCCAATACAAAACGTTAAAATACGTGCAAAGTTAAATGCATAGAGGAAGCAATTTTGAATAAAACCCAACAGGTTAAGAGATAGGAGGGAACGAACTTGGTCTATATAAAGGACCAAAACTGATAACATGCATTCATTCCATTAAAGACGCACGGCTGTACCAGTCTAGACGAATTTATTAGGTGAATCTGAAATTAAGCGAAGTCAAAAGTGACATAAAATAAAATAACGTAAAAATTTAAGTGAAAAATAGTAGAAGTGCACGTGATTTACGAGTTGGTAAAAATTTGCCGATAGTATTAAAAACGTAAGTCTAAATTTAATTAAAGTAAACATAATCATTACCATTTATTAATTTAGGGCTCTAAGTAATGTTCTAAGTAATATTTTAAGAAATTATCTGAGTAAGAATCTAAGAAATTCTCTAAGTAATAATATAAATAAGGATCTAATGATGATGTTAAACTAAATAAGCAACTAAAGGATTCATTAAAAACGCCTGCAAGTTATTGGAAAACTGAATTACTGGGTTAAAAGCCAAGCTAAGGGTCAACGAGTGGAATTAACAATCGATCTGGGTCACAAAGCTTCCGTAGGAGTCAACAGAAAGATACAAGGCGGGAATTTAAATTTATAATTTTTTGAATGTTGCATGTCTTATTTCAAATATTTCATAAGCAAAATACACATGTAATAAAGATAATTTTTGGGTCAAGGACTGGAACTAACAATCGATCTGGGTCACAAAGCTTCCGTAGGAGTCAACAGAAAGATACAAGGTCAGAATTTAAATTTATAATTTTTGAATGTTGCATGTCTTATTTCAAATATTTCATAAGCATAAAACACATGTAATATAGATCATTTTTGTGTAAAAGGTCAACCAAAAATCTTGGTTAGTACGTAAAAATTACGTTAAAAGGGGAATAATTTTTTTGAACGTTTAATGAAGCTTTCAATATAAAACATAATTTTTTTGCTGGTTTTAATTGCTTCAAATTTTGGTAGTGAACAAATTCAATAAGAATATTTATTTTCATATGATTCACAAGTTTTTATAGCTAATAATATTACAAGAACGTAGAGTTATAAATTATACATTTCTTAGCCTATTATACAAAATTTGGTGAATCTAGTTTGTCTTATTCAGGTATATAAAGTGTTAGAGGGGAATGGGTAAATATTCTCTGTTATCATATCGTCGTTCACTCTGTGCAGGGTATAACTGAGATAGTTGAGGCATAAATCTAATTGTGTTAATTTTAAAATTATTTTAGATTATTTTAGAAGCACATAGAGTTGGCAAGCAGCAAGCAACTGAGCGTTAAACACACCGGACGTTTGGCTATATCGTAGCAATATATATATATATATATATATATATATATATATATGTATATACGACCAAAGTAACTATAAAATGATTATTCCTGTTATTCTGCGAACTAGCGAAGCAATTTAAAAAATCAGTTCACAACAAAATTTCGTGCAAGCATTGCGAACGCTATAAAAGTGTCGTGTTTTGTTTATTTCGCCGATTTTAAAAATGCTAGGTAGACACAGCGGGCAGATTTTAAACTATATAATGAATTTTCTGTTTTGTTTAAGAGCTTTTGGTCTCTTGCAGCTTTTCGTACCGGCGACCGTTATCGAAGCAAAGAATAAAAAACGATCTTCTGTAAATCGCTAGACAAAATTAAAATTTTTAAAAAATTCTAGTAGGCTTTGACTTTATTGCGGATAGTCTCTTGTTTTTATTAATTTTGACAGTTTGCATTTGAAATCGTAACATATGTTTATAAAATTAAAGACTTAAATTGAAAACTGTAAGGTGTATACAACCTCAGTGAATACCGTTGATGACATACGAAATCGAATAATAGATGCATTTGAAACCGTAAGAAATGCTTCGAGGGTGTTTAAAAGAGTACGGGCATCAATAGGACGAAGTGTGGATGCATGTATAAGAGTTGCGGGAGGCCACTTTCAACAGTTGCTGTAACTTTTTTCAACGCCCTTTAGATGGGTAACAAAGCGTTTGCGGACCTATTTATATGCGAAATTGTAGTCATAAAATAGGCTAAAGAATTACACCCTTCCGTATGTACATGATATTTAGGAACACTCTGTATATTAGAGAATACCCAATCAACATTCATTTGAAATTCATCTTTTTCTTTTTCTGGTGTACAGTTGATGTGCGTACCGTGGCACATTCTACAAACGTATGAATACTTGATGCCTGTCTTACGGCAACAACATCTTCCACCGCATCCAGTTGTACAGCGGCAAAATATGCTGTTCAGAATGGTGTCAAAAAGGATTGTTCGTCTCGGCGGGACCATCCCCGCAGGTCAGGAGGTAAATGGTTATCGACCCACTCTTAAACCTTAAGAATACTCTCGACAAGTGTTGTTTATCTGAGCCTTTGGTTGAAGAAAGTGAGGAGAGATCAGCTTTAGCATGGTTGAGTATTTGATAAAAGATGAAAACCGATGCTTATTTAAATCAAGTTTATTGGCATTATCAGCATATACAACTAAGAACGTTTTCTTATCAGCTTGTGACACAGTACTAGGGTCGATGAGTGGTTATAAAATATTTCAGCAATATCTCTTGTAACATTTAGAAATGCCGATAAATTTATTCTGCCGTATTTTAGAACAAAAATCATCTAAATAATTGCGTTAATTCAGCCAGGTTCAAACATACCAATTTGATTAATCAATAAAATCAAATGATGTTTGTATGTATCATTGATTGCCACAGATTCAGGCGAATAATGGCATATATTTTTCATTGTAGCTCAGCGGTTTCGATTCTGGACCTCTCAAGCCCAACCTTTCTTTTAAGCGTTAATCTAATTGATTCTGGCTGTCTCGTTGATCTTTGTTGTTTTAGATTTTGTTGTGTTTTTGCGGTTGGTAGATGGGTGAGTAACTTTCCGTATCTTCCACTTGGTTGCTCTCCAACTATACGATATTCAAATCCTGGGTCCACCGGCCTGTGGTTTTGACCGACAGGATAGTTATTTGCCACAAACCGCTCCATCGTTAGGTAGCTCGTCGAACAGGACTGACGGATGTGCATCCCCAACGATTTCGCTTGTGTCCCCATTCCTTCGCGCCCCGCATAGCTGGGAAACTTCCTTGAGTTGTTATCGTTCCGCTGCTCACCTTGTTTTGACCGGAAGCGAAGATAAATAGATGCTGATTCCGCGAGGCCTGCTGTTGGAATTTGTTCATTGTGGTGTTCTACTTATTACTTATGTATGTGTTCTTTATGTCCGCGCATTGATGAACAATATCCTACCAAGCCATTAGTATGACTCGTGAATTTTGCAGGGTTCGTAGTCTATTAATAGTCTAGTGATGGGTTTGATTGAGCTCGTGTGGCTTCCTTAAGACTTCACAATGCGTTAAATAAATAATTATCGAGGTTTGTGTGGGACAACAAACATATTACTGTGATATTTGGGGCTAGAAGGGCAGTAATTTTCAATTTGCAATTTATTTTGTGAGTCAGCATGTAGAAATACAGCAAACCACTTTGAAACGCTTTTATTTTAAATAGTTTTAAAATTAATAATTTTCTAGAACGCATTTTAGGAAGCTCAAATGTAATTTTCATAATTTTTTAGAGATAATTACTCATTCAGATAAAGTGCATTGCATATTAGAAACACCCTGTGTGAGATAGAATTTAAATTTCATAGGTATAAACAAACTTATCCGTCGTATTTAATAAGTGTAGTTAGTAGGAATATTTCTAAAGCTTTTTAAACATGCTTCAAAATGCTTTAGCTTTCCGAGTAGATGGCAGTTATATTATTTGTTTAAAAGCATTTTGAACGTGCTTTGAAGGAGCTAGATTACGTAAATTAATATTAAATAGGGAAAATAACAGTCGGACAAACAACAGCAATTCCAGTTACCGGCGTCAATTAGCGGGGCTGAAAAGGAATTTATAGCTTTTTAAGAACAATAATAAACTATAGCATATGCAGAAATGGTGTGGGTTGGCAACAGCTGTTGTCCGTTACAATGAAACTTGAAAACACGGTATAAGAGAGATAGTTGATGTGAGTATAGATGGATAAGTGAGATAGGTATAACACGTGTTAAGGGATAGGAGTAGTGTAAACGTTAGCGTTCGTTGCCTGGGCTGAATACACAAAGTTATTAGAGAGGGTAGCAGTTGTTCGTTGTACAACGGAGATTGAAAACAAAGTAAGAGATAGGTGATTTTTAGTGCGTATGTAGAATTGGGATGAAAGTAACAAATGTCCAGATAGGTTTAGTTTAAACGGTAACTTTTGCCAGCTGGATAGGATATACACAACGTTATTGGAGTGAGATATTTGAATACGACGAAGCGATTTAGTACGGGAGTTTGTTGTGAGCTTGAAACATATGTTTTCGAAGAAAATCGTGTCGGTTAAAGGATGAAATACATACATGAGTTTGTTTGTGTGGGGCGGTTTTTGGAAAACTGTGGCCGTTCATTTACTTTTTCAATGCTCCACCAGTAGGTACTACATTGGCCAGGAAGCGAGTTTTTTGTTGCCTAGAAATTTAGAATTTTGCCGAACCCTTGCCGTTCCAGACAAGGTAGGGATCTTTAACGTGCGTGACAACACTCACACACGGGACCTCCATTTAACCTCTCATCCGAACGAGGGCGTAATTTTTGTGAAAAATGCTCACCTGCCATTTTTCAAGCAGCTTGCAGTTGCAGTTATAACAATCCAGACTGGGGTGTTCCTGAATGCAGCAGTTCCCGACACAATGGTAGCTGGCTCGTGGGTGAACATGGAATCTAGCTAACTGATGTTTTTTGTTGTATATGTGTGTAAATAGGTGCTTAATTACTTGGTGCATTGGGGGTATAAGTTTATGAACTAAAAGGATAAACAAGGGAAGAGGTACGGATTGAAATTTTCAAGTTGAGTTATTTTGTCTGTATTTTATGTGGGAATTTATGTTAAGGAATGATTTAGGACATTTGTAATATTTGATTTATGTACAAGGTAAAAGGTAAAACAGTATTGATGTGCAAAAATTAGGACGAAAGGTTAAGGTTTTACTATGAGCTCATATTGAACCAGCGTTAAAGTAAGAAATGTGGTAAAACCCTATTACTTTCTCTAATTTATTTAGAAGGAAAAATTCATCTGGGGTAATTATTGATATCGAAATGTATTGTAAAGGGAGAATTTTTAAATGGGATGTATACAACTTATAATTAAGGTGTGAAAGAGAAGTTAAATTTTGATTCGGGTATGTTGATAAATATAGGCTATTTATCGTCGCAGCGTTTTAGTGTCGAGTAGCTGATTTTGTATTTCAGGCAGCAGCTGAGCAGGCGTGGAAAATTTCATTAAGCAGAGGTAGTATTTAAAATAGGTACATCACATCACCACAACAGTGGAGCTTGCAGTCCGAACTAATCGTAGCAATTAATGTTGCAGAACGTGAGGCTCTAGTAGTAGCAGAAAATTCGCAGAATTAATGGCGCCCAAGTCGTGGACTATTAAGCAGATATCTTTATGAAGGCAGCGGATCGCAGATTAATGGCAACCCTGAACGAGGGGCTTTTGTATTTTAACAAAGGATCGTAGTATTAATGGCACCCAGAACGTGGAGCTATATCTTTAGATGAGAACGCAGTAATATGTTTGAGACATAGCGTCCCTTATTGATTAGAAAATTTTCGTTTGGATTCTTTGATCAAGGATGATATTCAAGTCGCAGTTTCGCTTTAGTTTGAAGATACTGCGTGGTAATGTAATATAAAATACATTTACGTAAAGTAAGGATACTCTTATTTAAATTTGTTTAGACAAGATCCGTTTGTTATTTTTTTGAATTGTCACTTTTTATCCATTTCGAATAGACCTGCACCTTGCCGAAATTCTAGATTACTAGAATAGGTAAAATGGCTTGCGTGTTCTAATGAGCTAAAGAGCCAAACTACAGGTCCGACCAAAGTAGGAGGGTCGTTAGTGAGGAACCAGACTAAGACAGGTCCCCGAAAGAGGGCAGCGGCTCTTTCGGTGCTTATATTGGCAGAGACCATAGGGGTCGGTATGGCAGTCTAAGACACACTACCGCGATGTGGAAGGCAACGGAAAACCACCACATTAGCTCCCAAGCATTCTCTGGGGTAAAAGATTCCGGAGTTAAAATAGTCCCTCATTCTGATCTCCGGGAGGGGACGGACTACTTCGGGGGATGCGATCGAAAAGTTAAAAATAAGAGTTGGGAACATTTTGCGAGTCGGAGCGTGGAATGTTAGAAGAATGAAGCAAGTAGGTAAGTTAGAAAACCTAAAAATCGAAATGAATAGGTTATTACTAGACATAGTAGGGATTAGCGAAGTTCGGTGGCCATTGGCGGGGGATTTTTGGAGTGGAGACTTCAGAGTAATTCATACAGGAGCAGAGGAAGGAAATTTGGGTGTGGGAATAGTTCTGCGGAAAAAGATAGGATACAGTATAGAAAATTACTTACAAAAGAACGAAAGAGTACTCATGGTTAGATTAGAATCTAAACCGGTAAACACAGTAATAATACAAGTATATATGCCCATCTCTAGCTACAGTGACGAAGAGGTAGAAGCGATCTACAAAGATATCGAAGACATATTAAGATACGTAAAAGGACACGAAAATTTAATAATTACGGGGGATTTTAATGCAATGGTAGGTGAGGGTAGGGAAGGAGCGGTAGTAGATTTATTTGGTCTAAACACAAGAAACGACAGAGGAAATAGGTTGGTAGAATTTTGCGACAAGAACAATTTAATCATCACAAACACATTATTTCAACATCATGCTAGAAGACGATATACGTGGAAGATGCCAGGAGATATAGGAAGATATCAAATTGATTATATTCTTGTTAGACAACGGTTTAGGAATCAAGTAAAAGACTGTAGAAGCTACCCAAAAGCAGATATTGATATTGACCACAACATAGTAATTATGAAGGCCACACTTAAACTTAAAAATTTGAAAAAAAGAAACGGAAAAAGGCACTTGGACTTAGAGAAACTAAAAGATAAAGATATTCAAGAAAGATTCGAAAAAAAGTTAAATGAATTGCTCAAAGATAACGAGGAAATATCTGATACTAAGGAAGTAGAAACCGAATGGACTAACATTAAATCCAGCCTAGACATGGTGGCCACAGATATTCTGGGGTATACACAAAAAGAAAATAAGAAACTATGGATAACAAAAGACATCCTGAATCTAATAGAAGAAAGGCGAAAATACAAAAATAAATCAGACGAAACAGGAAAATAAAGATACAAAGACATAAAATGGGAAACTATTCGCAAATGCAGGAAAGCTAAAGAACACTGAATTGATGAAAAGTGCAAAGAGGTACAAACTAAGATGGAAGTAGGAAAGACAGATGAAGCATACAAAGTAATTAGAATCAATTTTAGGGATATAAAACCGTATAGCAAATATATAAGAGACGCGGGAGGAAACGTCATTCTAGAAAATGTAGAGAAAGTGGGTAGATGGCAAGAACATATAGTCAATTTATATGCAGGAGAGGAACTAACTGCATTAGAACAGAAATCAGACATTGAAAATGATGACCTGGGATGTCCTACACTTAGAGATGAATTTGAATTAGCATTAAAGGGTCTGAAAAATGGTAAAGCGCCGGGTACAGATAAGGTGCAAGCAGAAACTCTGAAAGCCGCTGGACATGCAGTAACAGAACGTCTCTTCCAACTTGTAGGCAATATGTATGAGACAGGCGAGATACCCAAAGATTTCAAACGTAACATCATAGTAACTATACCAAAAAAGAAAGGCGCTGATATATGTGAAAATTTTCGAACAATAAGTGTGAAAGCACACGTGTCAAAAATATTAACTAGAACTGTACAAAGAAGAATGGAAAAACGGGCTGAAGAAATACTAGGAGAAAGCCAATTTGGGTTTAGGCGAAACAGGGGAACACGGGAGGCTATTTTAGCTCTGAGAGTGATAATGGAGAAAGCAATAGAAAAAGGGGAAAGCGTGTATGTAGGGTTTGTAGATCTGGAAAAAGCATTCGACAATGTAAAATGGAAAAATATGTTCGAAATACTCAAAAAGATTGGAATGAGTTATAGGGATAGACGAATAGTACATAGCTTATACAAAGAGCAAACAACAGTAATAGAATTAGAGCAGGAACGTAGAGAAGTAAACATTAGGAAAGGGGTGAGACAGGGATGTGCCCTATCCCTATTAATTTTTAACTTGTACATTGAAAAGGCAATGAATACTGTCAAATGCAGGAAGACATTTGGAATTAATGTGCAGGGACAAAAGATTGATATGCTTAGATTTGCAGATGATATAGCAGTATTAGCATCTAGCAAGGAAGAGTTAGAAGCTGCTCTTAACGAAATGGAAACAGTTCTCACGGAGGGATATGGTATGAAAATTAACAAAAATAAAACTAAAGTTCTAGTATGCAATACACGGAATAATAAATCAAAAACAAGAGTACAAATAGGTAACGAGAACTTACAAGAGGTTAAGGATTTCTGCTACCTAGGAAGTCAAATAACGCAAGATGGGAAAAGCACAGAAGATATAAAACAAAGATTAGCACAAGGCCGTGCTACATTTAACAAGAAAAAGCAACTACTGTGTTCAAAGACAACTAACATAGAAACAACGAAAAGATTGCTTAAAACATATGTGTGGAGCACAGCACTGTACGGCTGTGAAGCCTGGACAGTAGGAAAAGCGGACAAGAAAAAGGTAGAAGCTTTTGAAATGTGGTGCTACAGACGCATGATGAAGATATCATGGACAGACAAAGTTAAGAACGAAGAAGTACTAAAAATGGTAGGGGAAGAAAAAATATGTGAAAAACGGTAAAAAAAATAGGAGAGATAGGATGATAGGCCACATACTACGGCATGAGGGAATAGTGCGTAAAATATTAGAAGCAGAGATAGGAAATAAGAGAAGAAGAGGTAAACCTAGGTTAGACTACTGCACAGATAGTGAAAGATGTAGGCTGTATGAGTTTCAGTGCAGGCTAGCTCAGAATAGAAGTCAATGGAGGTACGCATCCAATCAGTCCCAAGATGGATAAATTAATGACGAAGAAAGTAACTGTACTTAAATATGATGATTATTATAAGTAACTACAAGAATTGGCTGGGCAATATTCTCGAGTAATGCTAATTGTGTGAAAGGATTTACTGGAAAACTATTAGTTCCGCAAATGTCAAAGTGTTGGGGGATCTTGGTAGCCACAGGCTGCTTAACCCCCGTCACTGAATCTCGGTGAAATAGGGCATAAAATTAGAAAACAATAAAAGGGGAACCGAGCTGTATACACACTGTATGAGAATTTCAGGGAACTGTGTAGGCTTGTTGAGAATATAAATAAGTGCAGATACGTGTCCATCCAGTTTTGTGAGGGAAAACTTAATGACGAAAAAATAAGCGCAGATAAATCTGATGATTATTATAAACAACTACAGGCGTTGGTTATGAAATAACTGCAACTAATGTTGACTGTGCGAAAAGTTAAATTGGAAAAAATATTAAATCGGTAAATGTTTAAGTGCTGAGGGAACTTGGCAGCCACAGGCTGCTTACTCCCCTTCACAACCACTGAATGTCGGAGAAATAGGGTATATAATTGTAAAACAATAGAAGGGGACCGAACTGCATATAACAAGAAAGAACAGCGCCTATGATGAAAGACAACAAACATAGAACAAGAAGAAAATTGTTGAAAGCATAAGTGTGAAGCACAACACAGTATGCCTATGAAATACGGGCAGTCTGAAAAGCAGACAGAAAAACGGTTGCAGCCTTTTGAAATGCTGTGCTTCAGATGTTTGAGGATGACAGCATGGACAGACAAAGTTAATAACAAATAGGTTATAGAAATAGTAGGGGAACAAGAATATCTGGGGAAAAGATAGAAGAAATAAAAGGGCAGAATACGTTCTAAGGCATTTTTGGAGAATAGTATGGGATATATTACAAGCAGAGATAGGAAAAAAGAAGTAGATGTAGACCTAGATCAGATTAGTGATAGAAGCAAACTGTGCAAATTTTAGGGAAATGTGTAGGTTAGTTCAGAATAGGAAGCAATGAGGGTACACGTCTAACCAGTTTCAGAACTGAAGACCTAATGATGATGATGTCTCGTTTTATATGATATAAAATTGGTGTTCTCACGTGAAATGATGTCACCACACGTTTCACGTTGTTTTCAAGATGGTCCAAGGTTAATTTGAAAGTGAAAATAATTATTTTATCATTTACTTAGATCAAAGTACTCATTCCTTTTGAAATTATAAACTTAATCCTGTCTCAAGAAAATCTTGAATGTTTTGTAAAGCTAGCGGATCTGATAGTCCCTTGGTTCAAAGTGTAACTTGTAGAAATAACTTGCTTAAGAAAAGTTTTATGATATAAAATCAATTCCTTAAGATTATAGCTGAATGCCATGATGCATTTTGTAAATACTTATGTGAAAAATACTTGTTTGAAAAGAAATTTACTGATTCTGAATAATAGAAACATCTTATTGAAATTCTTTATATGCTAACACAGCAATGGGTGCGTGCGAGAATTGGAACGTATGAAGATCTTTGATAAGATATGAATAATTACTTTATGACGCCTTTCATTCTTCGTCAAAAAATTTGAATGTATGTATATAATAATTGCAATATTCCAAAGGTTAATTTGATTTGGCTGTCAAGTCTTCAGCAGTACAAAATTTGTTCAATTCTCTGAAACTTTGCTGCTAATTTACACACTCTTATTATTTTTCAGAGAAGATTAATCTTTTATACTTTCAACATATATCATTAATTTTTATCCACTGAAAAAACTATTTTATACATTCAATTAAACAAATTAAAATTCCATGAGTCATTTTAAGTTGTGCTGATAAATCTTAAAACTCCATCTACTACATTCTTGAGAATTTAGAATGGTAACGACTATTTTAATTAATACAAAACTTGTAATATTATAAATATTTTTTTCGTGTAATAAGAACTTCGATTAACGGAGGAAATTGCTAGGCATTCACCTTAAAACAAAATTGTTAATTAGTACAAAAATAATCTCGAAGGCATTGCATGGTATGCTATTAAAATGCTATTTAACGCAGTAGCTTGTTTACTACTCGAGAAGTCTTATAAATTAATGTTAGGAGATATCCGCTGGTGAACAAAGTAACTTCACGAGTCATCCTTAAAGAACAAGATTTAGATAGCATACTGGATTACACATTAAAACGAATTTAAATATGTTAAACTATAAAACAGTCATTTTAATCGTCGTCCATAAATACCAATTTTAGACCTTTCTAATTGTTTACGTTTATTAGTTAATTCAATTTGCGGGTGGGCATTTCATAAATCGGTTTAACCTGGATTTACTAAAAAGACGTATTTTATTTCTAATATAAATTACAATTGGAAAAGTGATATCTCCATCTGATATGAAGAAATGCTGTATACCGTGTATAGATAGATGTATATGTACATATGTAGTTGATTTGATAATTATCTAAGACAGTTATGAATGTTTTTAAAAAATAACGGTAATCAACCTAAGATCTTAATGAATCAGTCTAATAAACGAAGTCTTGTGTAGTTAAATAAGGTGACACGTATCGCCGATGGAAAAGCTTTAGAATACAACATACTATTCATTAGAGAGTTAACGCAAACTAGTTCCAAGCAGTCTTTATTAAAAGGATCTTCGAATACAGCATCTGTATTAAATTTTTGCATCCAGTTTTTTCCCTCCAATTAGGTTTTGTTTTCTAAATAAATAAATAATTATACTGTTCGTGATACAAGAGCTTCTAGTGCAGGATTGCATATTTATTAATGTTTTTACATAAAAACCACAAATATTTAACCTTTAAGTGCCTAAGTAATACACATATGGAAGAACAATTAGAGGTAGCAGTCCTAGGGGATGCTGTTATCGTTGTTAGAGTGGGCGGCGTGTGAAAGCATGTAGACTTGGCTCGGTTATTTGCTTAATAAGTATAAGTAAAAATAATTATAAGTTTCATAAAAACATGAAAATAAAAATGAAATAGTTAAAATCGAATGATCAACAGTTTGAAACAGTTCGGAAGTCTTCGGTAATCTTCGGAATTCTTCGGAAGGCATCGTGGTTGCTTGTGGAACCAAAATAAACTTAAACACTTATTGAATGAATGTATATACAGTTTAACGGGCTGTAAAGTTTTCGGTAGTCTACGGAAGGCTCCGGAATTTGCTTGTGAGGCCGAGTAGCAACTTAAATTACGGTAGTTAGAAAATATTTACAGTTTGAAGAGGTTCACACGTTTTCGGCAGTCTTCGGAACTCTTCGGAAGGCTTCGTGTTTTACTTGTGGAACAACGTTATGTTACAAAGAATTATGATATGAAATTAAAAACTACTAATTGAACATATATACAAGCACAGAGAGGTTCAGAAGTCTTCGGTTGTCTTCGGAAGGCTTCGAAAGGCTTCTGAATTTATTTGTGAGGCCCAGTGTGAACTTGAACAACGATAGCTAGAAAATATTTACAGTTTTAATTGGCTCAGACGGCTTCGGTGGTCTTCGGAAGGCTTCGTGTTTTTTCTTGCAAAACAATGTGAGGGTATGAAGAATTATGGCGCGGACGTATGTACAGCTTGGAGGGGTTTTGAAGGTCTTCGGTGATCTTCGGAAGGTGTCGTGGTAGTGGTGCCTAAAGCCTCGTCGAGTGCGTCGCCGTTGAACTCTATGGAGTTGTCGTTTCGGCGATAGAGTTGACAGACGCAATCGCAATAACGACTTGTCGGTGAAGTATGAAACGGAGCTTAACGCGCATACGTCGTTTGTTAACTATTGATTGATGAATTACAGTGACGTGCCCGAAGTACGGCAGCAGGCAGCGTCATCGTAGGAGAATTCGCAGGCTATGGAGAGCACTGCGCGCTGAAGTATAGCAGGCTGCGGAGAGCACTGCTCGTTGAAGGTTTTGCGGCTATGGGGAGCATTGTAAGATGATTCCTTAGGCTATGGTAAGCACTAACGAATGTGTTTCGAATAATTTGCAATTATATTTATACACTTCCATTTCCTACGCTTCCTGTGTTGAAAAACGTTAATAATGTCTTTAACTAATGAAATTGTGTGCTTCAATTTTTGAGTGTAAAAGAATCTCTAAATTTAGTTTGACCAATAAGCGTGCTGATTTTTGGGTACCACAAAAAAGGAATTGGAAATTCTCGCGATTCTTAGTTTGTTCTGTTTTCAGATCGTGTAGTTTGATATAGTCAACAGCGATTCTTTAGTTTGTTCTGTGTTCAGCTCGGGCTTGGTGATATAGTCAACAATACTAACTACCATAAGTTTGAGCTGTTACTACTCCATAACAGTAGTCGTTGTAAGCTGGGCGAGGCACGAGGAGACATTTGCTCTTCCCTACATTTGACTTTCCAATGCTCTACCCAAAGGTACTACACTGGAGAAAAACGAGTTTTTTACCTGGAAATTTTTGAATTTAGCCGAACTCTTACTGTTCCAAGCAAGGTGGGGATCTTTAACGTGCGCGACAATACCCACACACGGTACCTACATTTTACCTCTCATTCAAACGAGAGCGTATTTTTGTGAAAATTGCTCACTTAACATTTTTCAAGCGGCCAGTGTCGGGAATCGAACCCGGGACCTTAGGATCAGCAGTCGTCTCCGAACCTGTCTGATCCACGGAGCCGACTCTTTGCTTCTTCCACCTCCGGCGCCGACCTTACCTAAGTATTTTATTTTTTTTTAACTAGGGTAAGTTGGATTTAGTAACGGTAAAAGTTTAATCCGTTAAAGCATTATAACTCGATTGGTTTTATTGTATAATTCGAATTCCTCTGTAATATGAAGATTGTTGTGCAGAAAAGAACAAACTCATAAAAACAATGCACCATCTTCGGTTGGAAGAAATAGATAGGGTACCAGAACTTGTTACTGACGGAATTAGAGAAATCTACTTAGTAACAAAGTCGGTTAAATTTGAAGATCAAAAATCTGGACATACTGCACATATCTAATTACTGGCTAGAAAATTATGTAGAAGACGAACCTCGTATACGTAAATTTAAAAACAAGAGTTCAAGTGGTTGAGTTACAACAACTAGCAGTAGATAAATAATTTGCAGGTAAGTGTTGCAATGCTTCGACTCGTTGGAATGGAGACTGAAAATAAAAATGCATATTATTTGTTACAGGGCTTTCCTAAAAAGTTAAATTTCAATGGGCATCCCCATACAGAATGAGCACAAAATGCGTCTTAAATTACTCAAGTTAATCCCAAAACTCGGGCCTATGTTACAAACATCGGTTATATTCCCGGGCGAAAACCCAATTTCTGATAAACTTATATTGCTTTGGTGGAAGATGGGAAATTATACTTCCGAAATGCGTCAATGGGTTAATCAAAGCTGTGCGGACATAGCTGATTTCTGCTATTCTAAGGCCTGCTCCAGTAAATCGAGGTGATTGACTTAGTAAACAAGTGCAGTTCTTAGATACTTTTTATTCAATTAAGTTTGTTTTTTTAACATGGGATATGTTCACATTAGTAGTTTAAGTCGTTGAAGTATTATAACCAGCTTTAATTAAACATAAATTTTAAAATGTAATTTGTTAAGGTTTCGTGTTAACGTTATGATCCCATGCAATAGACTGAACGAACTGCGAATGTAAAAGTTTGCCTATATCAGAGTACACGTGCTGAGCACAGAACAATTCCAACAAATTGTGAAACAAACATTTTTATAATCTTGTTTGAAAATCAAAAATCAACAATGCAATTCATTGGTTAATTCTCTGATAAACGTTTCTCAACATACGATGGATAGCGACTTGAAGACTATAAATACAAATTCGATTTCTGCAGAAGACAGTCCTAGTACTCCTCATAGTCTGGGATTACCTCTCCACCTGCAATGCTCATCATAGTCTGCAGACTTTTCCGAAGCGGTGCTCATCATAGCCTGCTGAAATCCTACGCAGTGCTCCTCATAGCCTGCGTCCTATCCAAACGCTACCCTAACCGCCGCCGTACCTGGAGGCCGTGGTAATACTTACTAGTCTAAATAAATAAAACACTACGTATGGGTCGTAAACCTCGTTCTACGCATCAAGTGGCCCGCAAGCAGGAACAGAGCGCTTTTAGACACGCAATCCGTTCCATAAGATCGCACCCGAAGCTTCTGTCTCCACTACCGCCGTCGCCGAAGGCCATTGCTCCATGCACTTCTTACACCGACCGAGAGATAAGTTTCTGCAATGACGATGGTTGTATTTGTCAGATATACCTGCGGGACATCACTCCAATAGAATTCGACGGGACCGAGCTCTCCTAGGGCTAGAGCCCCACCATCCACGACGTCTGCCAAAGTATACCGAAGATTACCGAAGACGTCTGGACCCTCCAGACCTATAGTCAATCGCTATTCATCACCGTACAAATTAATTTTGGGCCTCGCCCGTCAAGTCCAAAGGTGTCCGAAGCTTCCCGAAGACAACCGAAGTCTTCTGAACCCCTTTTTCTTTGTATATATTGTAAATAATAGTGTTTTAAGTGCATATAAGTTCATTTCATTATTTTTTTTTTACGAACTTTGACCCACCACTAAAAACGAAGACCACTGACGAGATCCGAAGACCACCGAAGATGTCTGAACCTCGCCGACCTACATATATGTCCTAATCGTCCTGGTTGAAGTTCACATTGGGCCTCTTAAGCAACTTCCGAAGCTTCCCGATCAAACCCGAAAACTTCCGAAGACCTCTACACCACGTTAAATGGTGCATACAGACATTTAATCAGTGTGCAAATTTACTTCCGGGTCCACAGCAACCACGAAGCCATCCGAAACCAGCCGAATTGAATTCACTTACTCAATCTCATCTTATTTGTATGATATTTGGCAACTTATACTGATTTTGCTTATATTATTAAACAATTAAATACGTCAAGCGTACTTACTTACAGACGCCGCCACTTTTGGGCGATAACAAGTGGCGTCCAACGTGTCTGGGCCGTCTTCATAAAGAGATTTTGCAAACAACGCGCTTGCAAGAACCTTCAGCATGCCCGAGACGAGGAGTCAAACCACGTCCAACGTTCAGCCGGACACCAACCAGCCGCCTCCAACCCAAGAGGCCACTCAACCAACAGTTCTGGGACTGCAACAACCCAGTGGCGCTCAACAAACACAACCGACCGACAGAATGGTCACAATAAAAGCGCTCGTAAAAGACCTGTACCACGTCACCACAGCCACCCCCGAGGCAGAAAAACCTACATTCTCTGGCACTCTTCTGGAGGATCCCACAGAATTAGTTGTACAAATGGAAACAATTAATGCGGATGTACCTACAACAACCGCTCAATTCCGAAGCAAAACAGCCACCTGGTGGGAAGCATACGTCGTGTTTCAACCCACCTACAGCGAATTTAAAAGAATATTTCTGGAAAAGTACGACAGTCCAACCATTCAGGCCAGAATAACTACCGATTATTAGGGACAAAAACAAACTGCGTCGTAATCCGTGACCGCCTTCCTGGGAACGAAGGTGCAGCAAGCCCGCCGCTTAAAACTGGACACCAACCAAGACTTACAGCTGTTCATAGACCTCCTCCTACCGGCACTGAGAACCCCAATCCAGTGTCACTTACCGACGACATTGTGGGAATTGATCAACCGCCTCACGAGAATTGAGGAAAACTTACAAGAGGCGGCAGCTAATACAGCCAAACCTACACCAGCGGCCAGACGTCCCATCACCACAGAACAATTACCCAGGTGCCGCTTCTGCCCTCAAAGACATTGGCACCGGGATTGCCCGATCAGAAATTTGGGAAACGACACGCCAGCACACCGCCCGGCCGGACCAAACGAAACTGGCGCGATTAAACATTACCCACGATGACCTACTATCCAGAATCCCCGTCACAATACAAAAGAAAACGTTCAACGCACTCCTAGATACAGGAGCATCGGCGTGCATGATCAAAGAAGATCAAATACCCGCAGGCTCACGGGTAGAACCTTACCATGCCGCCGCCTACCTAGCCAAAGCAGGGACAAAAATGACTATAAAAGGAAAATTCCGCACGCCATTTACCCTCGGGAAAGTGACAGACCATGAAACTTTTCTGGTAGTAGCCAATCTTGCAGAAGATGTCATCCTGGAACAAGCCTGGCTCCGACGCCAAAAAACAGTCATGGAGCACGAGCGAGGATCCATACACTTCGGGACGCACAATCGCCAGACACTCCACTGGAACAGGAGGGCGACGTCCATCTCCGCCAACAGGCCAACCCCACAAACCACAGTCCACCAGTTCCCAGACAAATTCCAGCCCACATTTTACGGACTCCTGGAGGACTTCCACTCCGTGGTCAACGGACCGACCCAACCAACCACCACTGCCACCACCAGCCACACGATACGAACTAATCCTCACACACCCTTCCGATTGCCGCCGTATCGATACTCTCCAAAGAAAAAGATCATCATCGCTGCCGAGGTAGAGGATATGCTGGCTAACCGAATCATCGAACCCAGCACACAACTGCTTACAACTCTCCTATAGTGATCGTAGAAAAAAGGATGGGAAACCACGATTTTGCGTCGACATCGACGACTCAACTCCATCACCAAGGAAGAGAGCTCGAACCTACCAATCATTCATGAAACACTACGAGTCCTTGGAACGGCATCCGTTTTCACTACCCTCGACCTCAAATCAGGATACTGGCAAGTATCACTCGACTCCGAGTCCAAACCCCTAACGGCATTCACCACTCCCGATGGAGCTAGTTACCAATTCCGCGTCATGCCGTTTGGACTGAAAAATGCCCCAGCCAGTTTTCAGAAGCTGATGACACAGGAAGTACTAGCAGGCTACCTCCACAAGTTCGTGCTCGTATACTTGGACGACTTAATAATTTACTCCAGCAACTGGGAAGAGCATCTACAACACATACGACTCGTCCTAGAAAGGCTTGAACAGCATCGACTAAACCTGGCTTTAAAGAAATGCAGTTTTGGGGTACAAACCCTTGAATACCTAGGTCACGTTATAACCGCCGAAGGTAACCAACCTATACAGAAACACGTGGAACAGATCCAGAAGGAAAATCGACCCACGAACCGACGACAATTAAGGTCCTTCCTCGACCTTATCAATTGGCTGCGAGACTACATCCCGCGATGTGCGGACCTCCAAGCATCACTAACTAACTTACTTCAAACCAATCAACGCTTCCAGTGGACCCCCGACACTGAGAAAGCCTTCCAAGCCATCCAACAGGCCATCAGCCAGCCATTAAAACTCCACCGACCAGACTTCAACAAGCCCTTCATCTTACAAACCGACGCCAGTGGAACGGGCATAGCGGCGGTCCTCTACCAAGAAACCGAAGGGTTCAGAAACACCGTCAGCTACGCCAGCGCCAAGCTCAATCCAGTGGAAAGAAAATACCCAAAAGTAAAAATCTAACAGAGTCACGATGTATAAAGTAGTAAGGTGGCCTACAAACTCTTAGCCAATCAGCCATCACACGAAAACTACGTCACCTTGCCTACCAATTAAAAATTTTTGTTATAAATTCTATGTAAGCAATGATTAGGATTCAATTTCATCATCATTTTGTTTTCGACCTTACTTAAGGTCAGTCCAAAAAAGGAAAAGTGTTAAATTGTATGTTATGATAAGGCTTAAGCAACGAATCGCTGCCAACATGCCAGACCGCTAACTAATTGTGAGTTATGTCATGGAGACGTTAATTAAGTTATATGTTATAGTTAGGCTTAAGCAGCGAATCGCTGCCAACATTCCAGACCGCTAACTAATTTGGAGTTATGTCATGGTGACGTTTATTAAATTATATGTTATGGTGCGGCTCAAGCAACGAATCGTTACAAACATGCCAGACCACTCACTAACTATTTGTGAGTTATCTCATGGTGACATTTAGTTAACTGATTCTTATTTATTTATTTATTTTTGTTTTGTTTTCGAAGTTACTGAAGGTCGGTTCGACGTAGCTCTAAATTCTTTTCTATTCTTGAATAATATATAAACTGAAATATAATGTCTTGCAAATATTATATTTGTCACGCAACAGAAAGATTATAACACCTCAAGATTGATAATAATCCAGAAGAAAAACGCTAATAACTAATAACAACCTCATAGCGCAAATGCAAACATGAACAAAGTACAGGCACTATGACGCGTAATATGGCAGCCGAAGCTGTTCTTGAATTTTTATAGACCACCTTACTGCTTTATACATCTAGTAACGTAGATTATAACGGGAGATCTTGAAGGCCAACGTAAGGGACTATTTGTTGCTATCCACCTATTTCCAAAAAGCCTTTCTAACAACATTCTCACTTTGTGAAACTGGTGGAAAGAAGCTCCATTATGAATACATTCGTTTACGTGCTACTAAGTTAATATCATTTAAATATTCTTCCAGTACTTGTAACAACACACCAACGTATCTCCTGCTTGTCAAAGTGTTTTCATAAAAAATTGGTCCAATTATTTGGCTGCCCATTAGAGCACACAACGCTGATGTTAAATGGTATTTGTGGATTTCTGGGATAATAAATAAACAATTTTTGTTGTAGACCAATAGATTCTTATGATTAAACATACTGCTATTTGAAAAAGTCGCTTCATCGCTCCAAAAAATGCGCTTAAAATGTTAGAATTGTACCTACACTTGACTACTAATCATTGGCAAAATATTAGCCTCCTTTCAGTGTCGCCTAATGTTTGTATCCTTTCAAAACACTGCTTCATTACTCCTATACTTTCTATACAGTTTTTGAAAATACCTTCTGTCTGGTTGATCACGTTCAGGATACATTTAACCATATTGTTCCAGCGCCTGAAAACTATTTCTTCTGCAAACAAAATACGCTTCTAATAAATTGCATTTTTCTAAACGTGCGAACGCCATTGTTTGATATTAATTTATAACAAAATATATAAAACCACAGTCAATACGTAATATTACATAAGATGTTTACTTTTGTTAACAGAATAATCTACTGACGCATCGAGTGCCGTTTGTATTTCAGAAATATACAGCCAACTTGTCTAAAAGATGCAAATGGTAATAGTTAGGTTATTTTACGTTTCAGGCCAATATTGCACAGGTACTTTTTTGTTTTGTAAAAGATTTGCGATCGATGCGGTTAAAAATATACAAGGTGTTCCATTTACTCTTAAATGCTCTGCTCTATTGTTTTTCTGCTTTCACAATCTTAATCAGCAGAACAGCAGAAGAATTCCGACTACTTTGCTAATTTAACCGACTTTGTATCTATAATAATAAAAGAGTTAGCAATAGTGCCCACTTAATTAGATCCAGTGACATGGAATTTGCAATCCCAAGAGGGGTTGTACATTTTTTGACCAAACTCAAAGGTAATAGTTGATTAAAATTTCGTTGCGATAGATCAAATGGTATTGGTATATCGGACACTTCTGTTATTTCTTTTAACATTATTATCCGGTGTATTTCTTGCAAGTGTTGGTTGAATTTTGTGTTATATCTGTTAAATCTTAGGTGATCTTCGTATTTTGAGGGCGTGATTATGCCTAGAGTGCGTCAACGTGGAAACAATCGTCAGTTGAGCGAATTCGACTGAGGTCGAATTGTTGGCTTGTGTGAAGATGGTTTTTCGTTCAGGGAAATTGCAAATTGTCTAAAGCGGAACCAACCCGCAATTATGCATTGTTATTAATTATACACTATGGAGGGCCAGGGATGTTGTAAAAAAGAAACAAATGGCCGAACACAAACTAATGCAAGACCGCCATCTTCGCCTAAAGGCCATAAAAGACTGATTCTCCAGTAACAGGTCAATTGCTGATCACTGGTTAGGTATTAGAAGGTCGTCCTATAACCCTTCGAACTGTTTGTCGCCGAATTAGATTTTGACTTGCAATCCTATCGACCACATCTTGTGTTACCGCTAACGGCTCAACACCAACGTTTAGAGTGGTGCAGTTTGCGATTACACTGAAACTTGTAGTGGCATACGGTAGTATTTAGTGATGAATCCCCATTCTATTTAGGTATGCATGATGGCAGCACGAGAGTCAGACTTGGGAAACGTGCCAATGTTAAATTTTTTGTTGAAAGGTAAGTATACCGAACCGCGAGTGTTATGGTATGGGGTGCTATAACATATGGAAGTAGGTCTCATTTGGTGTTCACCTGAGGCAATATGAACGCCGAGCGCTACGTTAATGAAGTTGTGGAATTCCATATCCTTCCTTATCTCCATCAACTCGAAGAACCACTTTTCCAGCAGGATAACGCCTGTCTTCTGGTAGAGAGGACTACTCTCAACTGATTTGAAAACGATGGCCGCCCATATCTCCTGATAATTCGCTAATTGAACAAGTGTGGGACATTATGGGTAGAAAACTGGGTAACTTTGCAAATCCTCCGCATACAATGGAAACTCACCGACATGAAGTGCAGATTGCTTGAGACACAATACCCCAACTGGACACCAACCACCTACTGGATCGATGCACTAAGTTGGGTTAAAAACTTCCCAACCCTCCTTGGTGTTGCAATTTCCATGTCGCTGATATTTTTCACTGTATCTGGAAAGTCGATACAGAGTTTGTATCAATATATATCGATACGCCGACTTAGCACTAAATATAAACTGTAGATGAAATGGCATATAGATGTTGTAACTAACTAGATTGTACACATTATAAGAATACTTGTGAACTTTAATAAGAGTTGAGAGAAAGGGAATGGGAGAGGCTATATCTTTCGATTTGTTGCGTTTATTTTCGAGATAAATTAAATACCCCTTTTTCCCTTGTTAATTCATTACCCGTTCGAATAAATTCCGTTTCTATTCTTAAAATTCTTCAACAACATCCTATATATTTTACCTGTTCAGAATAAGCCCGCTTCACAATAATTTTTAAATCAAATCTATTTGCTTGGAAACGACAAGTTTATACGAGCGTCTCGCGCCACATCTGATCTCGGCTGCCGTCAAGGCCATAGCTTCCTTGTTTTCATTACGTTGTCATGTGCCTGGATAGTTATGTTATGTTTGTTGGTGGTTTTAATTTAATAATTCTAATTCTGTAAATGAACAAGTGGAAACCATATCATCATTACATTATAGAAAAAATTAAACCACTTATTGTATAAGATTGGATCTCACAGAAAGGAGAATAATTCTTGGGGCATATAAACAAGGATTTATTAGTAACTGAAGGCTAATAAGTCATTTATACATAATATATTTGGTAAAGTCCTCACAAGTGTAATTTTAATTGCTGAAGTGCCATCAAAGTTTTGATGTTTAATCTTCACCATGTAAACATGTTTCACAATTGTCAACTGAAAACTATGATGACCTTAGCGGCAGCCAAGATCAGATGTGGCGCGAGACGCTCGTCAAGTTTATGATAAACTTTAAATAAGTCAATACCTTGTTTTAGGTATCCTTTAATTTGTTAAACATTTCGATAACGTATAATTGTTTTCTCTATTGTTCCAGTTTACAGACCTTTTTGGTGTAGGAGGGTGCACAGGTGGCGTGGTTCCAGGCAGCTACCAGATTGGTTCGTATATATCTCTATAAACATTATTCAACAATGTTAGGATTTATGGCCGCCATATGGAGGCATTGCTTTTTGTGCCGAATGACTCAGCGTGGTAGTGGTAAAATAATTATTTTTAATTACGGGATATGGGTTGGTACTCTATAATTATTTAAGAATTTTAGGTTTACCGTGGGAATAACGAGCTGTAGTTTTTAGGGTTGAATTGGGGTTTTTCTTCCTTTTGATTGTTATTTCAGAGGGGTCGTGACCTAAATACTGCATCTCGCCATTTTTGAAGTAAAATTTGGTTGTTCTGCCGGATAGATGTATATTGGTGTTATTGAATTCTTTTTGGTTTGGGAATACTATGTTTTGCACATATTTTGTTTAATTATAGGTTTCTATTTTTTGTATGTTTTGTTATGAGAGTGAATGAGTGCGTGTATTTTTATTTCAGACCTTCCTATTTACTTCTGGTACACTCACCGAATGAGCCCGGTCAATTTCTTTTTATTCTTCTTTGGGTCTTAGGCTACGCAAATGTACGTAGCAAACTCTTATTAACAGTTTTCTTCTACTAGATGGATTTTCATTAACTTTGTTTTATTTGGTGACATCTAGAAAACACAAATAAATGTTCAAACCAAGTATAAAAATTTATTGCTACAAGGTTATATGATAAATATAATACTTTTTATAATAATATAATAATTCTACAAATACAGTAACGCTACATAATTAAATAGGTTTAAAATAAAAAATACATAGATATTTTTATCAAACATGTTTATTGCTGTAGCATTCCACTAAGCTTAGTAAGTGCAAAGAAACTACTTTTGACTATTTACTATCAAAACTTGTTTATAATCCAAACAAGTTCGTAATAAAAGGTAAACCTAATCTTATTACTTTCTAAAAGTAGGCAGATAATAATAAACTGAAATGATTGATTAATATATGGAAGTTTAAGCTTGTCCATTGGTCAAATTTTCGTTCTTAATCTCAGCAGTAAAACCATTTTGTTCGGGAGTTTTAAATCCATTTTGGAGACCAAAACCATTTTGCTCAAGCTTAGTGGGAGTCGTGACTGGGCTTACTACTGCATAGTACTCTCCAGTAACTGGATTCCTTGCTGAAACGACAATAGGAATTACTGTACTTTCTGTCAGCAGAGTTAGTTTATTTACCTTTGCGAACACGAGGAGTAGAAGTATTGCGTCTCTGATCCCAGGAAGTTACACCACTTCCAGTGACAGGATTGCGAACTGTTGCATCTGAAATGAGAAAACAATATAAGTAAAATATTCTAAAACATATGAAATGTTAAATGATCAGGCTGATCTTGCAAACTTGTTATGCGTTAAAAAGCGGTGCACAAATTCTTACTTCAGATATTTACTGAGAGATATTCTTCTGTATAATTAATTTAGGGTATTACGCATTATAAATGTGGTGTATTCTTCCCCCGTAATGATTAAGGGGAAGAGCTTTTGGTTATTATGTAATTTTGTAGTATACATGGTTCACACGGTTGTGTTACGGACATGTTTTCCCGATCAATCAGAACGCGCAACGTAGCAGAAATTGAGTGAACAAGTGTGGAAGCGAGTCATAATATTCTTCTTAATATGGCTATCCAATCGTTAACTGTTGTGCGACAGTGGGTGCTTGATAAAATAATGTAGTAGAGTATCTACACGTTAATTCCTGCCTTCCTGTTATCGTACCTTGTCTAGTTCCCGTTTAATGTTGTAGGAATAGCAACTAACTCCAACAATGAATCTGGTCTAGAAAGAGATTGTGCACCGACGCTTAAAACAACCCTGGGATTAAGAACAATTATTTGAAAGTCAGCTTGTTACTATGGTAAGTTGTTTATTCATTAATTTACAAGTCCGTTTGGAAAGTGAACTACGTACTGCATTTGTAAATTATGTGCCCTTATATTACGCCCTCTCTGCGGCAAGCGATTAACTAAAACTTCAACTGTACCTTTTCTGTTAGTAACAATGGCGCCCAAAGTTCGTGGTTCTGCTATTTTATAACGTATTAATTATGTGTCTAATTTTGGTTTTTATTCTGTTTTCAAATTTAAAAATAACATTTTTTTAAATATTAATTTGCTTTGAAAAGCATTTCAATATTAAATTATTTATGACATGGTTGGTTTCTACACTACTTTCAAAATAGAGTATGCTGTTGCTTTGAATCACCAATTATAATTTATAAATTTCTACCTAACAAAGTGAATTGTTCTAAATCACCGATCTTATCTATATATAAAAGAACACTATATATTGTCTAAAATCACTGATGTTTTATTTTCTGTGAGAATTTACATATAAGTGTACTGTTTTGGGAACAAGTTTTCTGAATGTTTTTTTTTCTAAAGCAATTAGGGTTTTTAGGACTTTTACTATGAGTACATATGTACATATATAAAAACAAAAGAATTCCTTAAGCTTTTAAAAAACAAATTAAATTAAAATTTGACAGAAATTAACAATATAACGTAACTTCGAATTTTCATATTTTAACTTGAAACAAGCTCCTGTGTAATCAACTTCAACTATTACAATTGTTTTTATACAATTTACCTATTTAATTATTTTTATCAGCTGTCTGAACCTTGTTTTTATGAAAAGAACCTTTTTAATTTCATTTTTAAGGAGTACATACTTTTAATGAAACATATGTATCAATTTTGTTGTACCTTTCTGTTTGATCTTGCCTTGCATATTATATTAACCACTATGAATTACCTACATGTAAAGTCAAATGAAAATACCTTTGATAATGTGAAATTAAACATGAAAGCAAATGATCTCTTATCTAATATAACTCATTAGCTCTCTGCAAAATTAGCTTCTGAATTTATTTCGTGTAAAGTATCTTGTGTAGCTTCCCCATTGATTTATAAATTACAAGATGTCGATAGCAAATCTGAAGGACGATGACATATATAGGAACTAAAACAAATTGAATTTCTATCTTTTAACTTTATCTGATCGTGTATAAATATAGCCAACCTTTGAGTTCTGAATTATTTCAACATTCTCGTTTCCCAGATACCTCGCTCACCTCATAATTTCATTAATTGATCTCATTCCTAGTTTCCAAAGATTTATTTGTCTTGTGTTTGAAAAGCTCAACGAATCTTTAGGATTTGTGCCAGTTGATATCGGGATGATGCCTGTACTCCTAGGACACACAGCGCGCGCAAACAATGCGTCTGTTGTAAAAAGTCGATTTCCACCGTTGTAACTACGTGAAATTTCCTTTGATGTGTTTTCTATCGCAGATTTCTCATTCATTTTTATAATTCTCTTTCTCACTGTTTTCTATATCATAGGGACGTTTTGTACATTTTTCTGAATGTGTTGGTGGGGTTATCGCCTTTCATTGTTTTATTGTTATTCTCTGATTGTTTTTTCAGTATATTGAAAATTTTTCTACTTCTACTTTTGAATAACTGTTTATCGTGTAATTATTTCTGTATGCTGGTAGCAATCGCTTTTGAAACTACCATTAGGGTACATTTAAGTTGGCCGTTTTTACTTTTGTCTGATTTTCTTATCGCAGTGTATGCGTTTGGTAGGAAGGTGATTTATCTAGGACTCATGTGAAGCATAGTTATTTTTTAATTAACAATGTGTTAATAAAGGGCCTATCTTATCACTAACGTTGCAGATGGTCCCCCAGACCGATCTATTTTAATGGAGGCATTCCCTACTCTGTACCGTTTCTCTAGGACACATCCTAAAACTCAACCTATTTTTTTTGGTGGACCTATATTTGTCCCGAGGCAAAATCCCATCACATAAGAGTGCCCTCTCCCACCTCTAGTGACTACATTTTGGCTGGTTGGGCAGTGCTTTACTATTCACCTTTTTTTCTATCGCTTTTGCTTAATGCATTTGCTATGAAGCTTCAAACACCCCACTTCATTCTTTTATCTTTTTTCTACTTTTCCCTTTCGCCTGGCTATGTAACACCACTGTCCTCGGTTGGACTTTAAGCTAAGACCGTCGACAGTGAATTTGTTATCGATTCGGCCTGCAAACTTATCCTCTTTTAATAAATGCAGGGGTACTGGGTCTGCATTCCAATTTCCTACCTAGACCCTCATGCCGTTCTCATGAACGGGTACCGCTTCACGAAACCTTTCCTTCTAGAGGGCATGAGAGAAAATACTTTTTCTTGCGATATCACCATGCTCACTTGGGAGTACCTTTATGTAAACGTAAACGTAAACGTAAACGTAAACGTAAACGTAAACGTAAACGTAAACGTAAACGTAAACGTAAACGTAAACGTAAACGTAAACGTAAACGTAAACGTAAACGTAAACGTAAACGTAAACGTAAACGTAAACGTAAACGTAAACGTAAACGTAAACGTAAACGTAAGCGTAAGCGTAAGCGTAAGCGTAAACGTAAACGTAAACGTAAACGTAAACGTAAACGTAAACGTTAACGTTAACGTTAGCGTAAGCGTAAGCGTAAGCGTAAGCGTAAGCGTAAGCGTAAACGTAAACGTAAACGTAAACGTAAGCGTAAGCGTAAACGTAAACGTAACGGTAAACGTAAACGTAAACGTAAACGTAAACGTAAACGTAAACGTAAACGTAAACGTAAACGTAAACGTAAGCGTAAGCGTAAGCGTAAACGTAAACGTAAACGTAAACGTAAACGTAAACGTAATAACGTTAACGTTAACGTTAACGTTAGCGTAAGCGTAAGCGTAAGCGTAAGCGTAAGCGTAAGCGTAAACGTAAACGTAAACGTAAACGTAAACGTAAACGTAAACGTAAACGTAAACGTAAACGTAAACGTAAACGTAAACGTAAACGTAAACGTAAACGTAAACGTAAACGTGAACGTGAACGTGAACGTGAACGTAAACGTAAACGTAAATGTAAACGTAAACGTAAACCTAAATTTAAACGTAAACCTAAACGTCAACGCAACACAAACACAAACGCAAGTGTAAGCGTAGGCGTAAGCGTAAGCGTAAACGTAAACAAACATAAACACGAACATGGTCATGAACATGAGCATGAACACGAACATGAACATGAGCGTGAACATGAATATGAACAAGAGTATGAACATAAACATAAACAAGCACTAGCTCAAGCTCGAGGACAAGGACAAGCATAAGCATACATTTAGGCATAAGCATAATAATAAAGATTTTTACGTAGCACATAATGATATCGCACATTTACCTTGGAAAAGTTTAGCTCTGCAGGTAATGCTTTTGTCTTCTTCTTGCGTCGTACGTCCGTGATTATATCTATGATGTGGTCTGTGTAATGTCTGTATGTCGTTTGGGTAATGATCGTGGTTGTTCAGTGAGGCGAGTGCTTGTTCTTGTTACAGCCGCTGGTAAGTTGGGATAGGGGTTTGTGCTAAAGATCTCATTTAGTTAGTGGTTTAACTATGTGATGGTGTGTAGGAAGGAAGCTGATGCTAGGAAATAGGGAGTAAGGGTCAAGGTTTAAGGTAGCTTTCAAGGTTGTTTGCAGTGGCGTTGAAAAAGTGCATGAGTAGATGAGATGATCGAGAGTTTCGGGAGTATGAACAGAATCGTAGGGAGACGTTGGGAAAATGACGAGATTAAAAGAGTGTAATTTCGATCGAAATTTGCAGATATAGGTATGTCTCAAATAACTAACCATTTATGGTTTGAAGTAATAATTACATAAGATAAAATCTATAAGATAATTTCAAGGAGAAAGATATATAAATAACCATTTATGGTTTCGCCTATTGATTAGATAAGATCTCAAAAAAATTTCAAAGAGAATTATAACAGATAATAATTTATATGGTTCGAAGGCTTTACACTTGGAAAGGCACACCTCCCCCTCCTATATATATATATATATATATATATATATATATATACACAAAAATATATATATATATATATATATATAATATATGCACAAGAACAAGCACTCACTCCACTGAACAACCACGATCATTACCCAAACGATATACAGACATTACACAGACCACATCATAGACTTATAATCACGGACGTACGACGCAAGAAGAAGACAGAAGTATTGCCTGCAAAGCTACACTCTTCCAAGATAAATGTGCGATGTCATTATTTGCTAAGTAAAGAATGTTTATTATTATGCTTATGCTGATGCTTGTCCTTCTTTTGTTCTTGTCCATGTGCATGTGCTAGAGCTTGTTCATGTTCATGTTCATGTTCATGTTCATGTTCATGTTCATGTTCATACTCATGTTCTTATTCATGTTCACGCTCATGTTCATGTTCGTGTTCATGTTCATGCTCATGATCACGATCATGATCATGAATATGTTTAGGTTTGTTTATGTTTACGCTTACGTTTACGCTTACGCTTACGCTTACGCTTACGGTTACGCTTACGGTTACAATTACGCTTACACTTGCGCTTGTGTTTGCGTTACGTTCACGTTTAGGTTTACGTTTAGGTTTAGGTTTACGTTTACGTTTACGTCTACGTCTACGTCTACGTCTACGTTTACGTTTACGTTTACGTTTACGTTTACGTTTACGTTTACGTTTACGTTTGCGTTTGCGTTTACGTTTACGTTTACGTTTACGTTTACGTTTACGTTTACGTTTACGTTTACGTTTACGTTTACGTTTACGTTTACGTTTACGTTTACGTTTACGTTTACGTTTACGTTTACGTTTACGTTTACGTTTACGTTTACCTCTACGTCTACGTCTGCGCCTGCGCCTGCGCCTGCGTCTACGTCTACGTCTACCTTTACGTTTACGTTTATTTATGTCTATTTAAATCATTGTGTATATTACTGTTTCTTTATTGATTTTTTAAATCCATTAGTTATATACAGCCAGGTTGGGCCAATGGCGTACGTATGGTTAAAAATAAAGATTCCTACTACTACTAATAGCTATATTTGTAGAACCTTTAATGGAAGCGGTTCAGTATTTCCTTTTGCAAGTTAACTCGGAATTATAATGCAAATCAGCTTACACTGAAATACATTTTTCCATAACAATTGTTTTATGATTGCAATAAGAGGTAACTACTTCTCGTAGATGGTGACTAGCCGACCAACTATATAAGATTCGAAAAGCGTAGAACAAGGAATATCGCCATGCTAAACCCAAACTGTTCTGCTAATGTTGGTCAAGAAATAATAATGCGTAATCACGGCAATGAGATCGTAGGATATGAGGTCAACCAAAATTTTTGGCAACATTACACAAAGCAAGTAAAGGTGTTATAGACCGCATCCGTATGATTTCAAGTATGTTTCTCTTGCGCATCATCCCTCAACGTTATCGCGAATCAGATCGAACAATTGATATGCAATACATACCATGTTCCAGGCAATTTTCGCAAAAAGCTTATCACTACCGACACTATTTTTAATTGTCTATCATTTTGGGACCCGAACATATCTAAAGCTATAAAATTATGGTTTTATCAGATAAAACACCCACATTAGAAACAATATGGCTTAATGCTTTGTATAATTTTTCTGAAACTCACGTTGCTTATATTGAAAAATTTTCGTACTCACCTTGTTTATTGAACGATCCTTTACGAGAAGGAGGCGTTGAATTGCTTCCAAATAAGCGATTGAAAGAGTTGTTGTGGCTTTGGCCACGGCGAGGAGTGCTAAATCCATTTTGAGGAGAAGTTGGTTGTGATTCAGGGCTGCTGAGCACGTTGAAAATTTCGCTCGATGGGTTAGTGACTCTGAAAAAATAGATTATTTTAATATTTAATATTTTTTATATATGTACTTTAAATAAAAAAATTAAGGGTTCCGCTTTTTGTAACTACTAAAATTGTGAACAAAGCTAAGAGCGTCCGTCCCTTATAACTATCAAGTTAAACAGCTTGCAGTTTTTCTCAACTATTCGGCTTGAGCACTTGAATTGATCTGATGTTTTAAAATCACTACTAGATTTGACTTGGTATCAAGCTTCTTGAAATTACTTGGTTACCTGATTGTCATCCTGCACTCACCTCAATTCAATTTCAAAAGCTTGAAAGTTCTGCGAATAGCAAATGACCTGAACAAGATTACATTATTAAATTCTGAAGGACCGAAAATGTTCCATAATTAGTTCATTGCGTTAATATACTTTCTGTATTAAGTGTAAACAGGCTAGAAACAATCCTGCACCAGCAGAAAAAGTATACGCCCATCTAGTGCTAATACCGAAGGGTTTTCTGTCAACTCCTGCTTCTTTTGCATCCGGAGAACGGCAGTTTTCCAAGTTGCCTTAACCATTACAAAAAATAGGAAATTATTTTACATCAGAAATGAACAAAAAAGTTTGAGTTAATTATATATTCACGATAAACATTCGTTTACTTAGCCATTCGAGAGACATGATTGTCATCAATTAAATTAACCTGTTTCGCAAAAAAATTACATTAAGTACTGAATGCATTTTAACTTGCAGTTATTCGGTAAGTAACCATACTTGTATGCAATAAGCACATCGTATACATGCTAATTACCGTGTAAACTGTTGTATCATAACGGATGTTGATGGTTAAATGTTGAATGGAATTTATAATTTTTGTGAACAGAATATTCGTATTGTTCTACACTTCTTCTTTAGATCAAATCCATCATTATCCAACATTTCCTTCCTACTGTAGAGCTTCAGCTACCCAACAGGAAGAGGAAATGCACTATTAGAAGCCTCGTGAAAACCGCTATTGAGAAATCATTTCAGCGGTGTGGATATAATTTTGTATGTCATATCAATGCTGTCCATTATGGTTTATGAATTTCTTTAAACCCTAAGGAAGACTTTCAATTAAACTAAGTTTATTTATGTTAGCATCGTTGCGTATCTAAAATGCACCTTTTTTTAAGAACAAATTTCTACCAATACGCATTAATCACTGACAAAATTTCAATTTAAAATAAATTGATAAAAGTGTGGTACGCTGCTGTTACGTTTCTGGTAACGTAAGGGAAATAGGATCATAAGAGAAAGCTCTTTTAACTATAAAAGAAACGATAATAACCATTAATTTAGGAGAGATGAGCGCTGAATAACTATAATTTATTATATTATACGATGCGTATAAGATACTAGGAACTCTACCGAGAATGATGTTAATGTAATATTATACCATATAATAATCATTTTTAAAAATGGGTACTAGGTATATTTATTTTAGGTTTTTATTTTAAGGTCTCTTTTGGAGTATACACAGAGTGTCTCATACGCGAAGGGATAACATTGCTATATCAGAAATGGTAAAAGACAACGAAACGATGCAGAGAAGATTTAATGACACCATGATATTCAAAATTTTATATTAGACGTTTTCATTTTCCACTTTTTGATAGTTTTTGAAATGGAATTGATAGGTCCCACAAACGAAAAATTACATTTTGGTTTTCTCTCTATAACTTGAGAACGGTAATATATTCCAAATTAGGCAACTTTTTCCCATTTATCCCACTCTGAATGACATCGTTTCTGACACAGCAATGTTATCTCTTCGTATATGAGACCTGCCATACTAAATTCTGCCAAAAGTCATCTTGCTGTTTTTGGTCTGGGGTCTTAGTATTTGAAAATATTTAAGATCTCCAGTTATTCAATACCTAAACGTGTGGGATTTTACGTTTAAACAAGAGTCTAACGTAAACCAATATGGCGTATCTATTAGGACTTATTAAGTTTCAAAAGCTTCAATCGTTTTGATCATGTTAGCCTTTATTTGCGCAGTTATTTTGTTTTAGTTTTGACAGATAATAAATGTTTATTTTCCTGTCATATGATATAATAAAAACTTTTCAATAACTCTATATAGGAATTACAAAAATGTTGTCAACGCATGACATTCGGGTATTTTTTCCTTTTTAATGTAAATAGGTTTAAATACCACAGTAGTGGTTAATGATATTAACCAATCATTTGGAGAAGACACTTGCAATCACCGTATCGTGTACCGTTGGTTCGAAAACTTTCACAACAGAAATTTAGCCTTAGTAAATTAATCACGTAGGGTCAACTACGATCTTAAACAATGAAGAGTTACTAGGAGAAGTTGAAAGGAATTCTTCAAATTTTGCCGTACTTTTACTGTTCCAAGCAAGGTAGAGATCTTTAACACACACACGCACGCACGCACGCACGCACGCACGCACTCACACACACACAAGGCGTTTTTTCGGGAAAAATGCTCGCCGAACATATTTCAAGCGGTCCGTGTCAGGAATCGAACGCGAGACCTTGGACTAGATAAACATACGCAAACCAACTAAGCAACGGCGACGCCTGTATATCAATAAGTACCGTAAGGCATTATCCTAATCAGCTAGTGAATGTAAAAAATTCACGAGTTAACAACGTCTACAAACAAATCGTGACAATTTCAAGTATAACTTTCATTGCTTAATCAATACAAAACCGTACCATTTCACCGAAACACTAACTTGCGATAAATAATAGGTGGTCTACCACAATCATAAACGTCCTGACAAGACTTGAAATATGCTGAAGCTTCAAGGTATCAGGCGAGAGCGCTGTTCCATCCAAAAAAGATTATGGTGATAGTATGGCAAATTTTAAATCCTTGCAATTTAGGAAAGCCATAGCAGCAGAATCATCATGAAGAAAATTAAAGATTATGGATGACAAACATCAAGATAAGCAACTAACTATTACTAGGTAATCGACGTGGATCGATACTCTTGCATGGTAATTTTAGACCACACGTATCACAATTGACCGTGAAAAAGCTGCCTGAGTTAGAATACAAAATTACTAGACGCAGGAAGGGGGTCCTAACACCATCACACTCTTACAACTACCTTCCTCCCTCAACCCCCACCTACGCCATATATCTAACCCACAACGTTACATGCGTCCACTTTTTAACATATGTTATTGTGGGATAATTTTGAGTGAGTCACAACAACAATTTCGATCCAGCTATCGCTTTTCTCTCGCTCCATATTGGTACAATTTGTAGACTTACCCTGTATATTTCTAACTACGTCTCATAATTCTCAATAGGTACTTCCGATCAACTCAACAATTCTTCGAGAGTTGAGGTTCCGCAATCGCTCCCTTGTCACGTATGGTAATTCCCAATTATTTTAACTGGTGTAATATGCAAGTCGTGATAGTAAAGTGACGCTTATAATTATGTTTTCGTGAGTTTTCTCTCAGCCAACGCCTCCCACCTTTCACCTCCCATAAGCCGGATTTGTGTCATTACACTTGTTTACTAAATGACATTTAACACAGTGAGGGCAACCATAAAAAAATTAGTATGAGGTCCATTGTGGTGTTACGTGTAGCTTTCCAGCTTTCAAGTTATTCTGTGTTTTCTATAAAATCTTATCCGGTTCTCGAGGTTAATGTCCAACTCGCTTTAATTCTTTGTCTATTTCTATTTCTGAATGGGTCGATTATCTTATCTAGCAGGTGTAGTGTACATGATGTCGATATTCATTGTTTGTTTGAAGCTTGTAAAAGAGTAAAGTGAACGCTCTTGGTTTTGTTGTGTAATTTTATAAGTGCGTATTGAGCATTTGTTTTAGCATCTCCTTGGGGAGGATCTGTAATTATACAACAGAAGTTAGTGGCGTTTGTCCACTTCCGTTTGTGGAATTTATTTGCGTCTCCGACTCTTCGCTTTTGCGATAAGGCCGTCCAACGTACGTAATTATTTAGGTACAGTATTGGAATTCTAATTATTTTTCTCTCATTTTAGTGGCCTTCGGTTTTATGTACCATCTTTTAGTACTACCTGCTTTAGACTGCCGTCGGTACTACTTTTAGTAGTATCTTTAGTTTTCGCCTTCGATCACCGTTCCTGCTTGTTCATTGCTTTTGTTTACAAATTTAAATTGGCTGTTCTAGAAGGAAGCAATAGTTGCCGCGCCGATTATCAAACCCAGAGCTGTGTTGCTACTACTAAGAGTACTCAGGACACCTGGATCTCGAAGGTCGTATACCTATTTACTTTAATACCTGTTTTTTTTTGGTATCGCCTCAACAACCAATTTAAACTACGTTATCAGCTAAATTTATTTACGTTTTAATTATGACAAAATCCAGTTTTATCACAACAAAAGTTATATTTTTACATTTTTTTGGAAATTAGAAGTAACGTTTGATAAATTCTTTTGCTTTCCCCTCGGTGTTTACATGTTTAATCACTATTCAGGCGAACTATTGTGTGTACTTTTTCTTTAGATACCGAAGTTTTGTAGTAACAATTGTGACCTACAGTGTGTTTATACTTTTTTTTTGTAATCTGCTTTACTATTAATTTCACCAGATTTATATGCTATGTATTTTGCCTTATTTTTCAGGTTTATTTTTATGCTACGATATTTTATTTTGTAAAAGATCCACCAACGAACGCGATATATTTATAAATTTTAGAGATTATTTATCTCCGCGCCTTTATATAACGGATGAGCGGCATGCCTTTCGTCGCGTTTTAACTTGCGTTAGTTACAACTTATTCATTCGCCTATTTTGCGGTACCCCGTGTATGTACCGAACCGTTCGTGGGTCTCCACGCATCACTTTATTGTCTCTTTTTTTTGTGCATTGTCACCTGTATTTGTGCCAAGTAAATATTATACGTGTTCCTTGATTATTATTTTTATTATTGTTTTGAGTTAGCGCGTGACGATTGTGCCGCTTTGTGCTGCTTGGATATGGTATTTGGAAACTTGTGTATGAGTTGGAACCTTTGAGTCACTGTTCTATATTGTCTTTGTGGCAAGACTCTGGCGCCCTTACTCTTTGAGCTTCGCTATTCTGGTCCTTAGTCGAAGCCGTCAGCCCACGACCTCCTGGCTGAGCAAGCCACCCTTCCCTTCTGCCATCGTTACAACAGGGACCAATTACCTATCGTTCTATTTCTGGTTTAACATCAGCGGTGACAGTGGCCACACATTTTTTTTGCCTTAATTAACTTTTCTGACCTCAATATGTATATTGCCAATGTTATTTTCTTAAAATACTAGTAATCAGAGAGAAATTTTGAAATTTTTTTGTCGGACGGCATATGTCACCCACGGCCACAACGACTATTAATGTTCTAATGGTCATGGGGGAAAGCCACGTATTGTACACGTGCACCAACAAATACCACTGTCGCTGCATCGTGCTATAAACCGTTCTTGTTTATTCGTGTTTGAGACGCCAAGTGTTGAAGTCTGTATTTGTGCGTGTAATATTAAATGACTTATGAAGGTGAACATATTAGAATGCAAGAGTTGTGGGCTGATGTGTAATCTGCTGATGAAAGAGATTTTTCACCTGTTGAAAGTGAATATGAACCTTCTTATTCATCGAATTCATCTGGTGACGAGCTAGAAACACCCAGAAAAAATTTATGATTCATAATAGTCCCAAAAGACAGTAACACAAAAAACCAATTCGAAAATTGTTATACAAAAGAAATTGAAAAAGGGGAAGACATTTCAGAGGAAAGTAATACTGGAGTGTATATACAGAAGTTGCGAGATAGAAGAGATGTCCTGATGCTAACTACAAAATTTCCACCAGAGGTGGTAAATCTAAAGACGAGGTCTGGATAAACGCATAAACCTATTACTCTTGTCGAATATAACAAATACATTGATATATCATGTAATTTTTTCTTATCTCTGCTGTAATATTAGTTTATGTTTTGCTTGCAGATCAAATCAAATAATATAATTCTTCATTACGCCGTGGTATAGAAAGTTTGGTATAAAGTTTGTAGTTGGATCATCTTTAGTCAATGCATATATACTGCATCAGCAAGTTACTTTTAACAAAATTACCATTACAAAATTTCGTGAGGAAGTAATAAAAAGTTTGTTGTCAAATAATTACTATAATATGCATCTTTGCTGAAATATTTAATTTTTAGGTTTGTTAAAAATGAACCACATTCTAGAAAATAGAATTAACAGTCATAGACTCGAAACCTGTGAAAAAAGAACATGTAGCTGTTGTTACGCCTTAACTGTCACAGTTTCTGATTGTTTGGTAGCAAAAAATACTGCATCGAAAACTAAATTTCGCTGTAATGCAAGTAAAAAGTACCTTTGTTAAATTGTTTTTTAAATGTTCACCGGGTAGAGCCTTTTAATCAATAATATACAAAGAAAACTTTTTTTTTTAAATTACTCTAACTAAAATCATTGTTGTATGTGATATAAACACTACACCAAAACCAATTATATCAAAATGTTGCCCAAAACATCGCCTAACCATCACCTAACCGTTTTGCATGATCCGTCGCACAAATGCTGTTTCACATGGCCACGAGTAAAATTTGGACTATCGAATATTGTGTGTCCTCCGCGGCCATTCTGCAAGAAAAGTTTTTTATTAAATGGGGGATATGGCATGTCTCCCGTGGCACTCTACGTATTAAAGTAATCAGTGCTCAATTTGAATGTTTTGTCAAACAATGTCAACAGCTCAATATTTCCTATCTTCCAACAAAGTTAGACAATCCGTCAATGGATTATATACGTTATCTACCATATAACAATTTCCAACCGTGTAGTTAGTTATATATTGTTGCATCTAGTCTCGTAATACTACGTTCTTTGGTCATAGTAGATCTAAATGTCTGCTTTAATCTTGCATTCGGACAGTTGATAAAATCCGCCATGCCGTTTTCTATGTGTTTGCTAATACCTGGACGTGTTACTTGGCACATTAATTGTTACATATAGTTTAACGAGACTATTGGAATTTATCCACGTTAAACAGTCTTTGTCAACTGTTTTATTATTATCCAAAATTGCTTAATCCTGTTCTGTATGTTCTCTATGATAGGAAAAGATAAAATCATTCGTTAAGTATTTGACCATTGCCGCTTTGTTACATATCCCGTTAAAATCTTGGGCTATATCCCGATCTAGTAGTTAGTAATTTTTTCTTTCGAGCTAGTCCAATATATCTCCCAGTTTCTCCATCAAAATCTTAAACTCAACATATGCTAATTCCACTTTGTACGGAATGCATATTGAATTGGTATACTCTTTGCTTATACTGTTTAGAACTTGTCTAATAATATATTTCACTCTTTGTACCATTTTGTTTTCGCTATAGAAATTTAGCTTTTACTCCATTGCCACAGATACAAATTTGGAGAATTTCCCACATAGGTATTTATTAAAAGAACTACAGATCTCTTTTTAACAAAAAATGTATCCCTTTTTAATTCCTCGGTGCAACCCACAATGTCGCCTATTTTAACTAGCATTTTATCGCAGAAACATTCCATCAATGGATAAGTAAATAGAATAAATTATAACTGTTAAGCTTATACCTCCACTTCGAAAGAACCTGCATCTTGCCAAAGTTCTAGATTACTAGAACAGGTGAAATGGCTTACTTGTTCTGGTGAGCTACAGGACAACCAAAGTAGTAGGCTCGTTAGTGAGGACCCAGAATAAGACAGCTCCTTGAAAGAGGGCAACGGCTCTTTTGGTACTTAGATTGGCAAAGACCATAAGGGTCGGTATGGCAGTCTAAAACACACTACCGCGATGTGGAGCGCAACAGGAAACCACCACATTACATCCCAAGTACACAGCGTACTTAAATTGTAATAAACATGATGGCATTTTCTGGGGTAAAAGACTACGGAGTTCAAATAGTCAGCAATTCGGATTTCCGGGAGGGGCCTACTTCGGAGGATGCAATCGAAAAGTTCAGAATAAAAGTCGGGAACATTTTCCGAGTCGGAGTGTGAAACGTTAGAAGTATGAAGCAAGTAGGTAAGTTAGAGAATCTTAAAATTGAAATGGATAGGTTAGCACTAGACATAGTAGGGATCAACGAAGTTCGTGGACCAGAAGCGGGGGGTCTTTGGAGTGGAGACTTCAGGGTAATTCATACAGGAGCAGAGAAAGGAAATTCGGGTGTGGGGATAGTTATGCGAAAAAAATAAGACACTGCAGAAAATTACTTACAAAAGAACGAAAAAGTACTCATGGATAGATTATAATCTAAACCGGTAAATACAGTAATAATACAAGTATACATACCCACCTCTAGCTACAGTGAGGAAAAGGTAGAAGCGATCTAGAAAGATATTGAAGACATACTAAGATATGTAAAGGACATGAAAATTTAATATTTACGGGAGGTTTTAATGCGGTAGTAGGTGAGGGCAGGAAAGGAGCGGTAGTAGGTTTATTTGGTTTAGGCACGAAAAACGACAGGGGAAATAGGTTGGTAGAATTTTGCGACAAGAACAATTTAATCATCACAAACACATTATTTCAACATCAACATCATGCTAGAATACGATATACGTGGCAGATGCCAGGAGATACAGGAAGATATCAAAAAGATTACATTCTTGTTAGACAACAGTTTAGGAAACAAGTAAAAGACTGTAGAAGCTACCCAGAAGCAGATATAGACACTGACCACAACATCGTAATGATAAAAGCCGCAGTTAAATTTAAAAATTTAAAAAACAGAAACCGAAAAAGGCGACTAAAAGATAACGATATTAAAGAAACATTCGAAAAAAAGTCAAATGAATTACTGAAAGATATCGAGAAAATATCTGATACTAAGTATGTAGAAACAGAATGGAATAACATTAAATCCAGCTTAGAGATGGCGACCAGAGATATTCTGGGGTATACACAAAAAGAAAATAAGAAACCATGGATAACAAAGGATATCCTAAATTTTATAGAAGAAAGACGAAAATACAAAAATAAATCAGACAAAACAGGAAAACAGAGATACAAAGTCATAAAATGGGAAATTATTCGCAAATTTTAGGAATATAACACCGTATAGCAAAAATATAAAGGACGCGGGAGGAAACGTCATTATAGAAAATGTAGAGAAAGTGTGTATATAGCAAGAATATATAGTGAATTTATATGCAGGAGGGGAACTAACTGCATTAGAACAGGAATCAGATATTGAAAAAGATGATTTGGGATATCCTATACTTAGAGATGAGTTGGAATTAGCATTAAAGTGTCTGAAAAATGGTCAGGCACCGGGTACAGATAAGGTGCAAGCAAAAACTCTAAAAGCCGCTAGACAAGCAGTAACAGAACGTCTCTTCCAACTATACGTATGAGACAGGCGAGATACCGAAAGATTTCAAACATAACATCATAGTAACTATACCAAAAAAACGAAAGGCGCGGATAGATGTGGAAATTTTCGAACAATAAGTTTGACAGGACACGTGTCAAACATATTAATTGGAATTGTACAAAGACGAACGGGAAAACGAGCTGAAGAAATACTAGGAAAAGATCAATTTGGGTTTAGTCAAAACAATTGAACACGGGAGGCTATTTCAGCTTTGAGAGTGATATTGGAGATAACACTAGACAAAATGGAAAGCGTGTATATAGGGTTTGTAGATCTGAAAAAAGCATTCGAAAGTGTAAAATGGAAAAAATTTCGAAATACTCAAAAATATTTGAATGAGTTATAGGGATAGACGAATAGTACATAACTTACACAAAGAGCAAACAGCAGTAATAGAAGTAGAGCAGAAACGTGGAGGAGTAAACATTAGCAAAAGAGTGAGAGAGGGATGTGCCCTATCCCCTTTAATTTTTAACTTGTACACTGAAGAGGCAATGAATACTGTCAAATGCAAGGAAACATTTGGAGTTACTATACAGAGACAAAAAATTGATATGCTTAAATTTGCAGATGATATAGCGGTATCAGCATCTAACAAGCAAGAGTTAGAAGCTGCTCTTAATGAAATGGAAACGGTTGTAACAAAGAGATATCGTATGAAAATTAACAAAAATAAAACTGAAGTACTAGTATACAAATAAGGGGAAAATAAATAAAAAACAAGAATACAAATAGGTTACAAGAAGTTAAGAATTTCTGCTACCTAAGAAGCCAAATAACGCAAGATGGGAAAAGCGGAAAAGATATAGAACAAAGATTAGCACACGGTTGTGCTACATTTAACAAGAAAAGGCAACTACTGTGTTCAAAAGCAACAAACAGAAACAAGGAAAAGATTATTTAAAACATATGTGTGAAGCACAGCACAGTACGACTGTGAAGCCTGGACAGTAAAAGAAGCGGACAAGAAAAAGGCAGAAGCCTTTGGAATGTGGTGCTACAGACGTATGATGAAGATTTCATGGACAGACAAAGTTAAAAACAAACAGGTACTAAAAATGGTAGAAGAAGAAAGAAGTGTGTATAAAACGGTAAAAATGTAGGAAAGATAGGATGATAGGTCACATACTGCGGCATGAGGAATAGTGCGGAATATATTAGAAGCAGAGATAGGAAAAAAGAGAAGTAGAGTTAGATCTAGGTTAGACTATTGCACACAGATAGTAAAAGATGTAGGCTGTAGGAATTTCAAGGAAATGTGTAGGATAGCTCAGAATATAAATAAGTGGAGGTATGTGTCGAACCAGTTTGAGACGGAAAACCTAATGACGAAAAAATAAGCGCAGATAAATCTGATGATTATTATAAACAACTACAGGTGTTGGTTGTAAAATATCAGCAACTAATGTTGACTGTGCGAAAAGATATATTAAAAAAATATTACATGTGATTTTCCAATGCTCCATCCGAAGGTACTACATTGGCCAGGAAGCGACTTTTCTTTACCTGGAAAATTTTGATTTTGCCGAACCCTTGCTGTTCCAAGCAAGGTAGGGATCTTTAACGTGGGTGACAACATTCACACACGGGACCTCCATTTTACCTCTCATCCAAACGAGGGTTTATCTTTGTGAAAAAACATTTTCTCAAGCGGATCCCTTCACAACCACTGATTATCGGAGAAATAGGGTATATAATTGTAAAACAATAAAAGAGGACCTAGCTGCATCTAGCAAGCGGAAACGGCGCCTGTAATCAAGGACAACAGACATAGAAACAAGAAGAAAATTGTTGAAAGTATATGTGTAGAGCATAGCACAGGATGCCTATGAAATACGGGCAGCAGGAAAAGCAGACAGAAAAACAGCAGCAGTCTTATGAAATGTTGTGCTTCACATGTATGAGGATGATAGCATGGACAGATAAAGTTAATAACAAATAGGTTATAGAAATATCAGGGGAACAAGGATATCTGTGGAAAAAAATAGGAGAAATAGAAAAGCAGATTACGTTCTAAAGCATTTTTGGAGAATAGTATGAGATATATTACATGCAGAGAAAAAAAAATGGAGGGAGATGTAGACCTAGATCAGATGTAACCTTTCTAATTATTTATCTTTCTAAAAAAATTATGGAGGTTAAAATTTTATTGCTAAAATTGACATGAACTGCACTCTTATCTCAAGGCCTGCAGTGGGTTCTGTGAATTGTTATTCCTACTAGTAAAACCATACACTTGATTTAATCCAAGTACAATAAACAATAACACATTGCCACTATTATAATGAGTAAAAAATATATTATTAATAATTATGTAACCAATGTTATTTACAACCAAATTTATACAAAAATAAATGTTTTGTTATTACAATATTTACAGAGAAAAATGTTGCCAATTTAACAATAAAATTAAAAAAAGAATTGCTGCAATGCAAACGGCATAAACAAATTGCTAAATATTTTAGTTTGGAATGAAATCGTCATGTATTTAAAGCGAGATCGTTTTAATTGTTTGTCGTGTACAAACTTGAAGTCCCTAGGTTAGTAATAATTCAGCAAAAAATTAGGATAATGAAATTTCATGTGCTGTTTTAAATATTTTATACTCACTTTTAACTACGCATAAAAATAAAATTTTGCTATTTTAAGTAGAGTAAAATTGGTAATACCTGTTTGCGTGTTAGATAATTGTTGTCACCTGATAAATAAGTTGAATAGCGATGTTACCTAGTGGGCCTCAACCAGAACTCTCTATTATTGATCGACAAAGGACAACACCTGTGCAGATAAAAACTTCAATAACACCACGCGTGCTCGATTAACGGCTTTCGATAATTTATGATTTCATCACAAAAACGTATTTTTGTGGATTCCAGGCGAAATAACTTATTAAATGGTAAATTGGTTGTACGGACAGCTGCTAACAATAAACTTCAGAAATGATGGCGGCATTTCAGGATGTGTTCAGAATGACAACGTAGTGGACAGAATTCACCATGCATATTCTATTAAAAAATACGCATTTCTGAATACCATAGTAAATAAAACAAAATCGAAATTATCTCCACGTGCTCCCGGAAATACTTTAGTATTGCGTGATTCTCGCCATAATTTAGTACTGCGTACCTCTCGCAATAATTTAATATCACGTGAACCCGTAAATAAATTCCACTTTCGTGAATCCATAACTAAATTGCTGAAGTGAAATACCCTCATCAAATTTAACAATTTCAAATTAATAAAAGCGAATTAAACTTACCCACTTTCGGCTTTGCACATTATAACAACGTGAACAAACTACTTGTGAGCACCAAAGTACTTAATGCTTTTTCAGGCCAAGCTCAACATCACAAGTTGAAGACCCATTTTCGTGCAGTGCTTAAATCAAAAAGGAAGACAAAATTCGCGTAACTATCCAAGTAAATAATATCCCTCCTAAGCACAGATGGTTTCTAAAATGTTGTTTTCAACCAAACAGTTCCTACGAGGTCTGTATGTATGTATGGTGGTCTATCTATCAGAATAAGTAGAATACATTGCCTAACCAACAGTATTGGTAACAGAAAAATTTAAACTGTTACACAGATAGTGATAGATGTACACTGTGTAAATATCAGTGAAATGTGTAGGTTAGCTCAGAATAGGAAACAATGAGAGCACGCGTCTAACCAGTTTCAGCACTGAAGACCTAATGATGATGATGAAGCTTATACTTGAAATACAGCATTGTGCAATTGAAAAACGCGATAGCAAGCAAAGCAGAAGTAAGAAATAATGCTACACTACTAAACAATAAAGTTGATGAAGTATAAGAATTTTAGAAATGGTTCAGGTAAATAGAACGATTAGTAATGTAATTGGAGGAAAGCGTGATAGAATGATAGTTATGTCTTAAGAAATGAAGAAATGCGAGGTGGATTGATAAAGAAAGGCAACGACTCAAGTATATAGATTACAGTAAGGTAGACGTAGGTAGAGGTAGCTAAGGCACTGAAGGCGTTAGGTCACGACTGTAAACTTCACTACGCCATACCAACCTTGACGTTGAAACTAAAAGAGAAAAAAAATAGTAAAATAATTTTCTTGGTTTTATGAATCTTTGTATGTGACGTTTTGCTGACATCAGTAATTGGCATGTGCGAGTGTTCTTTTTTAGCTGCCAATGAAACATGAATTGGTGAAAAACACAATAGTATATCACCTTAGGAAGAATACAATTATTTTTTTTATATTTAACAAGCGTATGGTAAGCTTGGAAGCGCGTGTTAAAATCAGTCAAGTTTTTTATACGGTAATGTACATAAAAGTTTAGCAGCATGGGATTAAGTACTAAGCTATGAATTAAACAAAGAAACCCACTTGCCGAGCACAGCTTTAACCCTTAACGCTTCAGGAAGCCTTTAAGCTGCACCTATTATATTATGTTCCGTCATGATTCATTTTACTAAATTGGATTTAACGCCACATGGTTCTAATTTCATATCCTACACTGCACCCATGTCTATATTGATTTAAGTCTAGGGTTGTTGCTCCCTCCATATTTATAGTAGTAGTAGGTATTATTATAGTTGAATAATACTACATTGCTTTTCTACTAACTACTATATAATTATTTCAACCACTTTGGTGGACCGAGCAGCTGGAAATAATTGATATAACGTTAATTACGCAGAGTAGGTATGTATTTATTACATAAATGAAACATGCCTTAGTTAATTCATGCACTAGTGGGAAGAATTATCATTAAAAATACTTTGACATGGTGATGACCCTAATAATATAATGAAATGCAACGCTTAAACTTTAATAAAAAAATTAAACGAAGTTAAGTAGAAGACGGAAAAGAGCAATGTTCTGTATTTTCATGAAGGCGTGAAATTAACAATTTAAATAAAATCTTTAACGGTGTTGTGATTACTTGCAAACCAGAATCGCATGTCTTTCTATGCTATTTAGGTTACATAAATCAATATCTGTACGTAGCTCTGTGTAAGGCAGTAGTGCCAAAATGTGAAAATCAATGAAATTTATAACCGTACACAAAGCAATTGGTTCGTGTCTGTCTACTTATGCTGCATTTATTGACTGTGAAAGTGTGGTGTACATTTCAAGATGTTATCAGCTGTGAAAGAGAAACAACCTTTTCATTTTACTCCGTGTTCACGTTATTAACGACGATACTTTATCTCTCATGTTTGTAATTTATCTTTCATTAACTTGAAACAGTTCAAAACAACTCAATAGAGACATTTATTTGTGATGTCCATACAGATTGTAGATGCCTAGATACTCATGTAATTCAGTTCGAAATAAAGCATATTCAATAAAATTCAAAATAAAATGAAATGAAATAAATACTGTAAAGTAGAATTTCAAAACAACATAATTTGAAATTAAAATAAGTCAAACTTCAGATTCTATTGTCAGGAGTTGGGGCCCTTACCTTTGTCGCCAATAAGTGGTTTCTTTTATACGTTCTATAGCAGTACGTATGAGGCGCCGTTTGTGTCTATAATAAATACCGATATATATTTTTTCCAATATATATGTAAAATATTTTGTAATATATATTTTTTTCAAATATATGTATATATATATATATATATATATTGCTGTGATAAGGGGTTGTTTAAGGGTGTACTTTATAGTAAAAGTCGTTTAGAAATGAGAAATTACCATAGGCAGCAGAAAACTGCATTTATTTAGTAAAAGAATTGAGAAATGGAGATAGTTTGTAGATAGTAAGCAGTCAACACCCTGTATATAAAGTATAAGTAATTTTAAGTGACGCAAATAAACATAGGAAGACGCATAGTTAGCGCAGAAACCAGGAACACATGCATTAGGTAAATAGAAAATATTTAATACCCTGTAGATAAAGTTTTAGTTAATTTAGGTAAAGCAAATAATGGTATTTTTCAGTGGAAGCACGCGTATATTTATATGTAAACATAATAAAGTGTAATTAGACACGCATTGAAAAGACTTCCAAACGATTAGATTAATACGGAGATAGAAATAGAGCTTCAGGAAGCATAATATGAATGCGTACAAATAGTCAACCATTTTTGATAAGAAAGAAGATTAAAAATTGCATAAATAACATGCAGATATGAAAATTAAAAGTCGAATTGCATCAGTTGTTTATGGAAAAGCAATTAGATTTATCAAAACACCGCATGTTGATAACGAAGACAATTATTGGGAAACATAGAAAATTACATCAGAAACTACTTTAAATGTAATTATTTGATTCGTTAAAAATGAGCGACGAGTTTGTAGACCATACCCACTGACGGAGTGGGAACTCAATAATATATTAGCAGGTACAGTGATAACGAAGTCGGTTTACAACTCAACAAAGGCCGCAGTGCGCCACTATGAAATAAAGTGATACGTAATAATAATAATTCAAAATGAAAAATTGTAAAAGTGACAAGATGAAAATTATGATTGCCGATTAAACGTAAGTAGATTTTGGTGAATTTATTTTAAACTAAAACATATTAATAATAAGGCTACGAGTAAGGGGAGAAAATAAACTACGATATTCGAGTACGTGGAGAATTAATGTAATAGGGAAAATTGATAAGAAGTAATTCTGAGTCTGAAATGAAACGACAATAAATTGGGGTGCATAAGTTAATAATGGTAGTCCAGAGGGTGATGGCAATAATTTAAATGCAATGGTTCAAGCGTGTGGATAGACAATATAATCCTGAATTGGGGGAAGATAATTTTATTCAAATGGATGCGTCGATGTGAAGAAGATAGACCAGGTCAGATTTTTAGTTATAAGACATTTTATTTTTCAATATTTTTTATTTTGAATATTGAATTTGCTCAATATAATATGAATGTGAAAGTCAACAAAAAGAGGATTTGAAAACGTATAAAGTGCGTGATATAATAACAGGTTTAGAACGTTCTACACTTTGTTTATAAAGATAATAGGTTTTTTTGTGACTTTGGGTTTTGAGTAAAAAGTATATGATTTTTAATAAATGAGATTTATAACATTAATTAATTGAAAAGTGTATATCAAATAATTTACAAATACTGTACATAATATTTGTTTCATTATATAGAATCGAAATTAACTGAATTTATAATTCCAAATAAATGCTAGTCGAGGTCATAAGATAAAGTTAATGAAAGTGATTTGTTAATTTATACAGTTCAAGGAGGCGCTACAAATTGAATAGAAAATTGATAACAAATAAGGAGGTAACGTATCAAATTTTGTTATTGGTAGACAAGGTTGGTTCAAGATAAAATCCAGTTAGTTTCTGGAGGGAATTTATAGCAACATTAATAAGACGGCCCAATGTCGGAGGAGATAATTACAATCTTGTTTATTCATAGCATAAATAATATGTTCGCCCAAACGATGGGGCGCGAATAATTTAGAGGGACATAGCATAATTAATATGGATACCCAAGCTTGGGGCACGAATTAAAGCACGATTTTACCACAGTAAAATATAACCTGAGATTAAGAGACACGAATTAAAACACAGTAAAGTACAACCTGAGATTAAGAGGCACAAATTAAATTAAAAATACATTTAAAATACGATCACGAGATTTATAATAAAGTAATTAAACTAAACCGGACATTTAAAAAGTTTCGATTAGCGGAAAATAAAGAAATTTGTACAGTAATTAAAGTTTGGTAGATTCATTTAGTATTTAAAAGTTTAGAGTAAAAATAACAATTTCAAAATGGAGAAAGGATCCCAAGAAAACATAACGTTGGAGAGAAGTTTGAGCGAAGAACCGAGAATTTCACAAGAAGCCAAAATGATGGAGATCTTAATAGCATTAAATAATAAGATGGATAGAAGTGAGGAAACCATAAAAATAATTACAACAAATATGGATGAAAACAGCGAGAAATTGGGAAGTGATATCAAAATTCTTAGTAATGGTCTGAAGGAAACGAACCACACTATCGCTGAAATTAAGGCACAGATGCAGGAAAGAATTGGGAGAGTTTCTGAGGAAATAGACGGTCTATGGGACCATATTACATTAGTGAAAAGAAAACAAGAAAATTACGAAAGCGAGTCCAACGATAAAATTACGAATTTAAATATTAAATTAGGTAAAATTGAAAAAAATTGCGAAACGGAGTTCAGATAAATAAATCAAGAAATAAATAATTTAAAAAGTAATCCAATAAATTTTAATAGAGAATCAATTAGGCCAGTTCAAACAAACCTTTCAATGGAACAGTTTACGAAATTTTACGGAGACGGAAAATTAAATCCGAAGTTATTTCTGAAAAATTTTAAAATGTTGATACAGGGATCTATAGATGAAATATACAAATTAAATTTAATCAAAGTAATGCTGAAGGAGATGCTGAAAAATGGTACAATTTAGTTGAGAGTGAAATAGAAACATTTGAACAGTTTGAGCGTAAATTTTTAAGACAGTTCTGGAGTGACAATCTGCAAGATAGAATTCGAAGTAACTTGAGTATGGGAAGATATAATTCAGAGAAAGGGATAACGCGAGAATTATATGCGATTGAGAAATTTACTGTAGCGAAGCAATTGGATCCTCCTTTAGAAGATAAAAATATTATAAGATATTTAGCAGGTCATTTTAACGCTGAAGTAAAGCGATACATAACGACGCAGAATATAGTAGATAGGGATACATTTATTGGTTATTTGCAGAGATATGATGATTTGGAATTTGATTATAAAATGGAAAACAATGTTAGGACGCAGAGAAACAATGATGAGACTCAGAATAATTATCGAAGGAACAATTATAATTATGATCGTGGAAGAAATTTTAATAAGGGGAACTATAGCAATTTTAATAATGATTTTAGGCAAAACAGGAATACTGGTCAGATACCAAGGCAACGAATGGAGAGAACGAATCATGAAGGAAATTATAACGATAGAGGAAGAAATAGGCAGGAAAATGATGATCGACGGACGCAAGCAAGGGATATTAATAGTACGCAAATAAGGGATACGAATCGCACAGATACAGGGATAACGAGTCAGGCAGGACCTTCAACGCGAAATCAGGATTTTTGAGTACGGACGAACCAAGGAAAATTCTACGAATTAACGGATACAGAAACCAGCGCGAGTTTATTAAACATGAAATGGATAATGGATTAGGAAGATTTGAAAGGAACTTATTACCAATAATTAATTGAAAGGTGGAAGATAAAATAGTTAAAGTGTTAATTGATACTGGGGCAGAGGCATCACTTGTTGCGGAAGAATTTGTTAAACGAGAAAATATATATATATATATATATATATATATATATATATTGCTGTGTACCCTATACGAATCGAGCCTCTTAAATTATCAATTTTAATTAAAATCGAAAATTGCACACAATAGAAAAATTTTTCAAAAAAATAATTTCTTACCCAGATTCTGCTTCCATCATTTAATTACTTCAACAGCCCCCTGGCTAGCTCAGTTGGGCCTCCTCTTGGATACCTAGATTCACTATCATACTCTTTATCGTTCACGCACACTCTCAATAAAACCACAAAATAATACAACAATCATACAATATTTATTTACCACTATTTACAAATAAAAATTCAAGATTATTTACATTTCGTGCTCAAGTTACACCTCAATAAATTCTATCTTTGTAAAGTCCAGGATTTTAACTTGAAATATCAAACACATTGAATGTAACCGGAGTAAATGGGCCCTGAATACCTTATTTTTATTTCTTTATTTATAATTAATTTTAATTAGTACACTCTGGACTACGGTGAGCTCATGATAACCCAGTTTTTTTTTATGATTAATGTATGCTTTTTACTTTGCATATGCTTACTACAAACACAAAAAAACCCATGTACTCTTAACAATAAAAAATTTTAATTCCCGAGGAACGTTAATAAACTTTATATACACCTTTAGATTTATATTTAAATACCATAATAAAAGTTAGTTATACGTATTATTTTTAATACGCAAAATAATGCAAAATACCTTCATAGTTCACTCTCACACATCACAATAATTTTCATAGTTTATCAAAAAACAACAAATTCTAAAGCGTTACCTGGAATTTTTTGAAGATTCCTACTCCGTTGACGAAGCGGTTAAGTTGTTTCGCTCTCGGTTTCGTGGTTCTGCTCTGCTCGCCGCCTCCAGCTATTTGTAGATGAACACCCTCTAAGTTGTGCTGCATGCTCTGCATTCACGATGCATCCAAATCCAAATCCAAGTACATTACACTTCTTTTATAATTGCTTAATTTAATTTACGTTACTTTACGTCACTTCACGAGCTTGTTAAGATATATGTTGCACCTCAATAAAATTTAGACTCGACACTATCCGCGTTTCAAATTATGAGGCCAGCACTGTACTATTTAATTTAAAAATTTTTATATACTTACAAGCTCGTGGTAAATTTCTGTACGTATTCTGAAGCTATGAAAATACTAAGAGAGCCTTATTAATTTTCTTAGAGTATTTATACACTTCGAAATGCCACCTCTCGGCCACTCTTCCCGCTAAATACCTCATTTAAAATAATACTTCCTCAAATTTTGGTTTAACCGTTTTCGAAATCTCCGAAATTTAGCTCGTCGTTACGATATTTTCCGAAAAACCCGCATTCAAATATTCCCGTGTTTGTCTGTTTTACAACTAACTATATAGACCAATGATATATTTCGTGACGTCTTAAAAACCCCGCCTATATTAACTCTATTCTTCTCTTATGCATATTCTATGTTTCCTTCTAACCTTGTTTGAGTGGTAGAAAATCGATATTACTGTCCACGTTCTATCTAACCCATGTGGACTGAATACGTGCATTTCGAAATGAACTGTTATTATGCCTGTCTCATTCCGAAGCATATCATTTATTGTCCATCCCTTCTGCGCTTTAAGGAACCTTTTAGTTAGCATTTATGCGAAACATTCTATCGTTTGCACAATATACCTCAAAGCTAGTCTTTAATCTACACAAATAAAGGGAACATGACCTTTCCAAAACATGCAAGTGTTCAGTTAACGAACGCTTTAAAATAACATTTCTAGGAGTTTACGTTTCAAGGTATTTTACATTCAACGGCTGTTCGTTTGTTAGCAAAGCGTTTCACCTTGGTATTATCGATTTTTTAAGCTCTTATGCGTATTAGACGTAATAACCCTTTCAACTAAACGCAATTAAATTAATTAATAACTTCCATTGGCTTATACAATTTATTTTCTTTACGAACCTAACTAAATTTTAATCACTACTTGTAAAATTTTGTTAAATACTTGTTCCTTTAAATTAACTAAATGAAATAAATTTCGCACGTAAATTTTGGTTGTTTCCTCTATACAGGGTGTTTGAAATTGCCTTGTTTATTCATAAATTTAACCCCTTAAAACCACTACAATATATATATATATATATATATATATATATATATATTTAAAAATATTAATATATATATTTAGAAAATATATATATTTAAATATATATATATATATATATATATATATATATATTTTAAAAAATATTTATATTTAAAATATATATATATATATATATATATATATATATATATATATATATATTTCAAAGATATATATATTTAAAAAATATATATTACTCATATTTAGACCAGGGTAGAAAATTAAATAATCACATCAAATAATTTTAATCACCGTGTATAATGAATATTATTAGATAATACGCGTTATTAAAACCGTGAAGCATAAAAATTTATTAGTTTCAGTAAAAATAAGAGATTTAAATCATGTACAAGACGCTTTATATCAAAAGAAACAGTATTAACAAGCTCTACGTGTAATGTATTTATTCCGAGGAAAGAAACAAATGGAAATTACGTGCAAAATTTATATTAATTAACCCTATTTTAAGTATTAAACAAAGTGTACACATAATAATTAATATTTAACTTGTATTCGCTAAAAAAATGAAAGGATAGAAGTCAATTTTAATTGGAGTTAATTAAACCATTATTAATAATAAGCATAAAAGCCTGTGAAAATCCAAGATTAAAATACCAGAAAATAAAGCTCTGAGAATTAATATTATGTTTGAACACCTGCGTAGTTTAAATGTCACGTACGGCGAAAATTTTGTAGATAACAAATGGTTTCAAAGAATCATGGAGAAACCGTGGCTTAATATTCACGGGAAGGCGCGATACGGGGTTATTTAACCTAGATAGTCCACATGGACTGAAATAATCGATAGTAAGGATTATCAATTTGCACCACTAAGAACAGGTTAGAGAAGGAAAGATAATGTGCGTAAGACAAAGACACGAATAATTAAAGGCGTGATATAAGCAACGTCACGAGGGTCACGATTGGTTGAAAATAAGATGCACATATGATAGGTAGAAACAACAATTTCTGTACAAAATTTAATTAGTTATTCTCGGACATGTTTGCGTGCCGTGTTGAAATTTCGGAGATTTAACTGGGGCGAGTACAAAATTCGTAAAAACCGACGCGCGGGCTACGGAATGGGAACATAGCAAGCGAAATTCTTTAGAATTGTCCATTTTGGGGACTCGACCGACAGACGGGCTAACTTCTATATATACCCAGGTGAATATGAACAAGCTCTCTTACATCCGCGACTTGATTCAATACGTTAAACAGTGCATTTTAGTTTGATAGAATAATTTAAAGTTTGCTCGTATATTTTGGTGATTTAAAACAGTTTGTTATTTACGTGCTAACATGAATGTACTTGAGTGCACTTAGATACAAGGTAATAAAGTTAGTATCACTGTACTAATTAGTCAAAATTTACAACGACAAATGAATACCCATTAGTAGGCAGTTTTGGCGTATATTGGTGAAAGAAGTATGAATTTCTTTGCTATTTTTCGGGGGTGTTAATGATTAAATGGTTCATAAATGTGTCTGGATCCACAAAACAAGGGTCAGATATACACAGATGAGTTCCGGAAAAGCCCAGAAACAACTTTAAATAAATGGTGATGGAGAAAATTTTTAAAGCGTTGAGAATCAGAAGCCGTGAATATAATCCAGTTGGAATGGTGTGATTAACAAAAGGGACGATGTACATTGAAGCTACGAGTGCAGTAACCTTCAGGTAAATTATACTATTTTGTTTGAACTTTGATATTTTTGTGTGTGTTGAATGACTTTATAATTGATTTACTCAAAATGGACATTAGTGAAATTGTACTAACAATAAAATTTTAATTTTAAGGTGAAATTTGCTTGTTTAAGTAGAAAGGGGTATTTAGTATTGATGTTCTGGTTTATGATGAAAATTTTTGGGTATGTCTTTGAGCTCAATTAGACGAACCTGGTTAATTAACGTAAAGGGGTGGTAGATGCTCCCTTTGTACTCAGACTCCAGTCTGCATATATTGTTATATTAATTAGTAGGCATCCAACAAGGACTTTAATTCAGGATGCACATTTAAATGATAATAAATGTAATCTTGAAAATTTCTGATACTGAAATTTATGCCAAAATTTAATTTTGAAATTTTAATGTATTGTGAATATTGATGTAAATAGAGTTAACGTTCGTGTTTGTGGTAGGAATGTGTTTTTTTTTTTTTATGAATGAGGATGCAAGTTATCTAGGGGAGCAGCCGAGGCGATTAACAGAAGAAAGTCAAAGGACCAACACAGTTAAGGTAATGAATAGCTTTTTGTAGGATTCACAGGATTCTGGACATCCAATTCGTAGGGGCTCGATTCGAAAAGCGGAGTACCCGGATTTTGGTGGGATCACAGCAAATCTTGGCGCCCAATTCGTGAGGCTCGATTTGAAAATGGTATCACAGCAATATATTTATAAGTGTATATAATTAGATTTGGGTTTTAGGTCAGCAGAATTGAAGAGTTCTCTTTTTTATAAACTCAAGCTTTCGGAAATTTATTTTTCCATTTTCAAGAGTACTAAAGGTAAATACAAATGAATTAGTTACGTGAACAAGGTTGACTAATAGCTAAAAATTATAATTAACTGATACTTACTAAAGTGAGATAAGATACAATTGGACGATCAATAATAATGTACAGTGTATAAGGGTATGGTATAATTAAATTTAAAAATAAAAATAATAATAATACTAATTATATCATCAAAAGGGTAAAAAAATTTTGATTATGATATATACTGTCTTTAAATTTAATTTTTGTAAATAGTTGTTTATATGAGAATTTTTTGTTTGGGAAAGGTATCTTTATATGTATTAATTAAACGCATTAATTGTAATGACATTTTTTGTAAATATATTACATTTTAAAAATATTTTTATCAATTTATTTAGTTATCTTTATAATTTTTTGTGTGAGTATGGTTGTAAGCAAAATAATATTATAACTTAATTATTTATTTCTTAATTTTTTATTTTCAAATACATTTTTTTAAATTTAGAAGGTAGGTATATATAGAACTCAAGTCTCCAATGTCGGTTTTTTTATTAAGTGTATTAGAATTTTGATAGATGTAATACATTTCAAAAATTCGCGTTTTAATTTATTATTTTCTATATGTAAAATTTTGGACTGTTAAAATTAATTTTGTGGTTGGTGGTATTTACGTGTGTTGATAGAGCAGTTGAATTTGGTTTAGTGCGTATATCACTTTGGTGCTGTGTTAACCGTTGTTTGAGGTTTTGTGAACTTTGCCCAATGTATATATTGGGGCAATTTGAACAATTTACTTGATATACGATGTTCCTTTGGTCTAAAGGAATGGTTTTATCTTTAATTTTAGAAAAAAGGTTATTTAGTGTTAGATCGGGTTTTTTTGCAAGTTTTATATTAAAATTTTTAAAAATATTATCTAGTTGGGAAGTTAACTTATCAAAATATGGAAATACCTTGTAACTAGGAATTGAACTGGTTTTGGTATCGGTAGAATTTTTGTAATTTATTTTATTAGTGTGGTTAAATAGCAATCTTTTTATTAGAGGAGCAGGATAACTGTTATCTTTTAGGATATTATATAATTTGTTTAAATTTTTTTGATATAAAGGATGGCTTATGTTTTTTATTCTGTTTTTTAATCCTAAAATAAAATTAATTTTCATACTCAGTGGGTGATATGAATGATAATTAAGGTATCTGTTTGAAGTGGTAGGTTTCTGATACCAGTCTAAAATAATTTTGTTAGTTTTATCTCTAATTAATAATGTATCTAAAAAAGGAACCGAATAATGTTTTTCTTTTTCTATTGTAAATTGAATTTTACTGTTGTAATTATTAAATATTTCTAAAGTTGTATCAATTTTATCAAAAGGTACAGCTGTAATAATATCATCCATAAATTTTTTCAAAAACGGTCATCTGTATGGTAGTTTGGGAATTATTTCTTGTATTAAGTCATCCATAATAATTTGTGCAATTATGGGACTTAGGTTAGAACCCATAGGACAACCATCTCTTTGTAGGTAGTAAGAGTTATTAAAACAAAAGTAGCTACTATCAAAAATAAATTCTATTATTTGTATAAAATGTTGTTTTGATATTTTACAATTAATTTTAATTTTGTTCCATATATATACATTGGGCAAAGTTCACAAAACCTCAAACAACGGTTAACACAGCACCAAAGTGATATACGCACTAAACCAAATTCAACTGCTCTATCAACACACGTAAATACCACCAACCACAAAATTGATTTTAACAGTCCAAAAATTTTACATATAGAAAATAATAAATTAAAACGCGAATTTCTTGAAATGTGTTACATCTATCAAAATTCTAATACACTTAATAAAAAAACCGACATTGGAGACTTGAGTTCTATATATACCTACCTTCTAAATTTAAAAAAATGTATTTGAAAATAAAAAATTAAGAAATAAATAATTAAGTTATAATATTATTTTGCTTACAACCATACTCACAAAAAATTATAAAGATAACTAAATAAATTGATAAAAATATTTTTAAAATGTAATATATTTACAAAAAATGTCATTACAATTAATGCGTTTAATTAATACATATAAAGATACCTTTCCCAAACAAAAAATTCTCATATAAACAACTATTTACAAAAATTAAATTTAAAGACAGTATATATCATAATCAAAATTTTTTACCCTTTTGATGATATAATTAGTATTATTATTATTTTATTTTTAAATTTAATTATACCATACCCTTATACACTGTACATTATTATTGATCGTCCAATTGTATCTTATCTCACTTTAGTAAGTATCAGTTAATTATAATTTTTAGCTATTAGTCAACCTTGTTCACGTAACTAATTCATTTGTATTTACTTTTAGTACTCGTGAAAATGGATAAATAAATTTCCGAAAGCTTGAGTTTATAAAAAAGAGAACTCTTCAATTCTGCTGACCTAAAACCCAAAACTAATTATATACACTTAGATAGCAAGGTCGTTACAAAATTTAGTATATATATATATATATATATATATATATATATATATATATAATTTTGCGTTGGACTACCGCCCGATAGGGGCGCTGTTCTTATTCTGAACGCGTGCGTTTGTTGTAGATCGCACTTTTTCAGAGTTAAGCACCCACTTGCTCTGGTCAGTACTTGGGTGGGTGGACCTTTTTTTTTAAGGGGCTTACATATACATATAGCAGTTGCAGGGCCGTGTAGCACATCTTGACATGGACGTAAATAATTTTTTAACAATCCCGTACACGATGCTGTGTATAAAGTCGAGAATTCGTCCTGCGGCCTCTCGGAGCTCTTAATACCTGAAAAAAAGCGCTATAGCAGTTACATATAAAGTTGGGGTTGAGTAGTTTAATAAAAATTACAAACTCAAGTAAAACCACGATATTACGGCGTAAAAAAAAATAGACAACCGACGACACGCTGTGTTCCCAAACGGTCACCCATCCAAGTACTGACCGCGCCCAAAGTTGTTTAACTTCGGTGATCGGACGAGAACCAGAGCTTTTCAACCTGGTATGGTCGTTGTCTATATTAAATATCGCGTTCCGGGTATGTAAAGTGCTTATGCGAATGCACCTAGCAAATATTCGAACTTCGCGTTTTCTTAAAATTACTCGAAAATTTAATAAACGACGGCCGAGAAGTGGACTGAAAGGCGAGGAGAAAGTCGTATAATCATTACATAATAGCAAACACCCTCTTCTGCGAATGCAAGTAACCATCTTTTTGTGTCGCCATCTTGCAACCATTAACAGGTATAATAAATAAAATGTATGTCAAGCGAAAATCACACGCAGCACCGAAACTTGCATTGAACTCACGTACGGGATTGTTAAAAAGTTATTTACGATCATGTCGAGATGTGCTACACGGCCCTACAACTGCTATATGTATATGTAAGCTCCTTAAAAAAACAGTGTCCACCCACCCAAGTACTGACCAGAGCAAGTGGGTGCTTAACTCTGAAAACGTGCGATCTCCAATAGACGCACGCGTTCAGAATAAGAACAGCGCCCCTATCGGGCGGTAGTTCAATGCAAAATTATATATTATTTCATTGTTACTTAATTCAATATATATATATATATATATATATATTTTTAAACATATATATATATATATATATATATATATATATATATTGCAAATATATACATTTTTTAAATATATATACTTTTGAATATATATATTTTTTGAATATATATATTCTTTAATTTGAAAAAATATATATTACAAAATATTTTACATATATATTAGAAAAAGATATATATTTCGGTATTTATTATAGACACAAACGGCGCCTCATAAGTACGGAGCACGGATTAGATTTAAGTCACGTGACGTAAGAGTACACTTTAGGGTTTTCTTATAAACAAACGCTCTGGTACCGTTTTTGACACTAAGCAATATAACCTACAAATTAATATAATTTTTTGTGTTGTTTAATTGTAAACATGAACAGTGCGGCATTAATTTCTGCCGTAAGTATAGCTGAAAAAGTCGTTATGTTTACTGATAGTGAAGAAAAAGCCGATTTTGACGATAAAATTTATAATTTTGCCGAAAGAGTTGTTCCTGATGCGAGTGACCATCAATTCAAGTTCCATTTTCGAATGGAACCGCAAACGTTCGAAGTGTTACTTGAAATGGTACACAATGTGGAGTATCATAATGTAAAGTCAGGAAGACCTACTACGGATTTAGAAAAACATGCACTAATCTTTATTTGGTGCCTTGCCAACAGAGAAAGTTTTAGGTTAGTTATTAATAAAGTATTATTCTCAATAATAAGATTCCTTATTTAGATGTGTAGCAAACAGATTTGGCATTACAAAATCAACATGTTGGACAAGTCTACACAGTACTTGCGAACTTCTTCTGAAAGCAAATACAAAATATGGAATAATAAAATGGCCTTCGGAAGAAGAAGTATTTGATAGTTACAATTTCCATCGTAATAACTATGGTATTTCAGGTATGTGTTCATTCATTCTTCATAAACATTCTTGTCACAAGTCATTGTTAAATAATGATTTAAATATTGTAGGAATTTGTGGCATAGTGGACGGAAGCCACATACCAATTGTTGCACCCAAAGAAAACCATGTTTCTTATATTAACAGAAAGGGTTATCACTCTGTAACTATAAATAGATGTTCATAGACGTCCATTGCGGAGAAGCGGGATCTGTGTATGACTTGACTTTATTCAAAAAATTAAGCTTATACAGACGGATTGAAAAACAAGAAATAACGTTTGCAAACGATGGTCATATTATAGGTGATTTGGCCTACCCACTAGAACAATATTTAATGGTTGAATTTAAAGATAAAGCGAATGAGTTTAATCCTAGCAATGATGGTCGAATCGTTATTTGAAGATGGCGATCAACCAGTAGACGTGAAAAAACAATCCCAAAACAATAACAGATGGACAGAGCAACTTACTAATCAAATATTGTAAGAAAATTGCGAACTAATGTTAAAATACCGTTTGTGAAAATCAGTGGTATGTTAGTAACGATGGATGCTGCAACCATCATTTATGATTAATTTCGTTTATTCGTAGTCAACGAGCTACTGAATGTAACACTGGAAACAAACCGTTATATTAAAAGTGTATTTCTCTCTGATAAGACGAAGTTTTTATTATTTTGACAACGATCCTAGATCATGGATCGAAACGTAAATAAAGATGATTTTAAAAATTATGAGTGGTTTAATTCCCAAAGAAGATTAAGAAGTATAACTTTCGCGTTACAAACTGGATTGGCGTCACCATTGATAAACTCTTGCGGTTGATCGCACTCATTTTTCACACTAAAACGATAAAGTAAAACTGAATTTAAGACTATTAGAAAATACACTAGTTATTTGAATTGTCTTGCTTTTCAAAGTATAAACCGTGACCACATTCTTCTAATTTTGCGTTGTATACATTTTGCAAACAAATCTGGAAACGGGTGAAGATCTGCCAAATGATCGTATAACGCCTTGGCGTTACGGGAAATAAAAACTGAATATAATAAAGAGGAAAATTAATCTCAAACGGACAAAATTAATATTGATAAACCCTGCACATTCTGATCTCATGAATAGTAGAGTTCAGTATGCAAGATAACTCACGCCAGCACTACCCGGTAAACAGTACAATGATTGTTCTTTCACGGAAGTTGGTAACTTAATTTTTCGAGCTATGGGCCATTCCGCGCCTTAAATGACCGAGATTGACGTACTTCCGCCTGCGTTCGTGGGAAGATGAACTTCATATACAAAACCTTACGTCAGCGCTTACGATTGTAAAGATAAGCAAATGACTTCAAGACCTGTGTGAACGCTAATAATCCCGGGGGTTTCACAGCGTCAACAAAAACTGCAGTATTCAGCGGGGATTTTTCCGAATTCTAAAAAAAGTCGCTAACTTTAAATTAATAAACCTAATTCGTAGCTTTACATTAAAGCGTAACAACCTAGGGTCATAAATTAATTTAAATCACAAAAGGATAAACAAAATCTTTTATTTCAGTATAGTTTTTAAAATTGTCTTTATTTACGTTTCGATCCATGACCTAGGATCGTTGTCAAAATAATAAAAACTTTTGATGTTTGACATTTATGACACAAATTGAAGGTGACTTTGATTTATTAATCTTTGATGAATGTATTAGGTAAAATTTTAAATTTTATAACAATCATTACTTTCAATTTATGTTACAAGTACATCGCTAAAATTCTGTATTACGATAAAGTATCGAAAACCTCGACTCTACTAACAAAAGTAGTTGCCAACTAACTAAGTGGGACGGTAGTGTAAGTATTTGAAGAAGGTCCCGGAATGTTATCGTGTGTGAAATATGTTTTATGGGGAAGTATCTTGGGTGCCACCTAATCTCGAAATAAAGCAAGTTTTAGGGAAAAGCCTCAGAAGAAATAAGAGAATTCCAAAATCTGAGAATAGTAAAGTAATTCTGGTCTAAATACATGAGAAATAATAGAGTGCACGAATGCTGCAACCAACCTAAAATAAAAGTTATAATAAGGACATAATATACCTATGTAAAAACTGCTAGCCGAAAATAAAGTTTCCAAATTCAAATGTTAAACTACCTGAATATTAATTACGCTTCTAGGTAATTGCAATATATATTTAATTACAACAAAGCTGGAACTATCATCTTTGCAGTAGTTGTGAAAAACAAATATATGACTGTTATACAATTTGATTTTCATTATAAGTGTATATAACTATTTTTAAATAAAAAGAAAAAGCAAAATATACCTAAAATTACTTAGCCTAATGGAAAACGTTTTCAGTGAACAGAATTACCTTCTAACTTTAACTAACAACAGGAACGTATTAGGGCGCGTTTATAAAATTATAAATAATCATCCATTTATAATGCTAGTAGGCTATAGTTTCAGAAGTTTAATCGTAAATACCTCGAGTGATTTGTAACTATAAATAACTCAAAAACAACTGAAAGCGAATATCTGCTGAACTCAATCTGTTAGCCAGATCTTACTGGGATTTTGAAAAGAAAACATGCCTTTGTCCAACACGAAGTTGTCGATTTAATGAAACCAAGGTGTTCCTAAAATTAAAAGTAACCAACATGGTAGGGTAATATCCGAACTTCCTTGACTAATAGCATTAATCAGTTCAATGCCTTACGATTACCAACTCAGGCTACATGCTACCTCTTTGAACGGTAATGACAAAATGCTCAACCAGAAAGCTTTCCCTCCATTAAACAATTCGAGGTTATCTTCGGCAAAATTCGAAGAAATGAATTAAAACTGCAAACTGAAATAGCTTGAGCCGTTTTTTCTCTATTTAACATACTTAAAATTTATCTTGCTGAAACGTTAACTTAAACCAGAGAAAGTGATTTTCATTTTCAGCATCAGCGTAAATTTTGCATGTGAACTTTCTTCGTTCCAAGACGATGAGGTCATAGACGCCAGCGTAATACATTATTAATCATAGAAATGAATCATAAAATTGTAATAATTTAGAGTACAAAATAATCATGCTATCATTTCTAACCTGACAACCTATACAATGAATTTAACAATACTCGAGTATGAACAATATAAGATACAAAAATAAATCTTTGTTAGATCAAAAATTCATGTAACCTAAAAATCATTTTTTTTAATGTAAATAACCATAACCCTATTAGTGGGATTTACCAATACAGAAACTATTAAAATAAAATATGATTATAAGCGTTAAGGAATGTCACGTAGCTCTCTGGCAACCATTTAAAATAGACTGGCAATATTAGAAGAAATACTTCCTAAAGAAGGATCATACACTAAAACGCCGAATAAAAACTTTTTAACTGCTCTTTTATCTGTAAAGGAAACTGAAAAAGCCCAAAATGGTAACGGCAGGAATAGACCAGAGTTTGTTACAATAAAAATGTTCGGAAAGACACAGTACACCATCGCCTATTATGTCCAGGATCTCCAAGGTTATGTCTTGACCGTGTTTTCCAAGATACCACAAAACGAATTCATTATAAGAACTGTTATTTTAAGTTTGTCTTTGCTTTTATGTAGTTTTTCTTTGTTAGTTACTTTTGTGGCGTTTTAAATTGCCAGTTTTTTCAAGGGTTTTTTATGTAAATAGATAATTCAAAAATAGTGTACTTGATGTTTAGTGCAGACGTACTTGTGCGTCCCAAAGCACATGATTGGAAATATATGCGGTAGACGCACATGTGCGTCTTGAAGCGAATTTTCATTCTGTTCTAATTTAGTGTGATAATAAACTAAAATAAACTACATTACGTCATAATACAAACACCGCTATTGGGTATCTCCATTGCCCCATTTGCAGCAGTTAACGTGTTAATAAAAATTGTTTAACCAGAATCAGATTAGTAGTAGGATAGGTGCATCCTGGTGCAGCGCCTCACGTCTCACACCTAGCATCTAACCTAGATTTTACATGTAAATTCCCATAAAAAGGATCTGCTGGGAGGGATTACCTCCTTGCTCCCTCCTTGTGGGAGGGATTTTCTCTTGGCTCCCCTCCTTGTGGTTCAGCGCCTCACGCCTCACAAAACGCCATAAGGAGGGGTGGAGCTCCACCCGGAGGATCCTCCGATGGACTTCGTCGTCACAGTGCCACCGAGCTAACCTAGGTTTAGTTCTACTGTTTATAAATCATTTTTACCTCCACCATACCTACCCTAAAAATCGGTAACCTAACCCCTAAAATTTCCGAAAAACCTCTCGGTGCCTAGCGGCATCGCACGACCTTTGTATTCTGACCTTTTTAATTTTTATCTTAACATCAACCCTTATCGAGTTACAACCCCCAAACCAGAATTTTATAACTTTTTATTTATAAACATTTTGAAAACGCGTAAGACATCCGATATGCTTAAATTTTCTTGGAGGTCTCAATCCGGTATTAATATTAATCTAGGACCTACCCATACAACCACCAAACCCAAATTTTATAACTTTTTTATTTATAAACAGTTTCTAATCGTGTATGGTAATACCGATTTAATTTTTCTTGGAAGTCCAAATCTACAATTAGGCCAACTAGATTTAAAAAAGTGGTGTAAGCAAAAAAGTAGTACACATTCCTTTAAAACCATTTTATTTAATTATAAATATACAGTGTACACTTAACATCTATTTTCATACATATATATTTTTACAGGCAGAAATTTTCTGACATAATTTAAGTATAAAATTTAAATTCTCATTTTGGTATTGCACGGTTCTTTTCTTCATTCCACTGGACCCTCACATCGGCTTATACTTATTAATATATATTTCTAAATAGAGCACTTTTTCCAAAGACCAACCGGACCCACATGTTTCAAATTCCTCCGATTTTGTGCTCATGGTTTAATCCAAACTGGAGTACAGAACGGTTTTGAGTTTGTCTGTCTTTAATTTTATGGTACACAATAACAAATAGTGTTAGTAAAATTTTACAATCAATAAGTGTGATATTGCACAAGCATGTAACAAATGAATCACCGAGCGAAAGTACATGCTTAGTGTTATTAAATTTAACCATTAGGTTCTCATTTTACGAGCGCGGTTAATTATTATTTAAAGTCTAATTTGTTTTAAATAAAGAAATAGAATACTTGACTAGATTCAACGATTCACTCATCGCCGACTCATTAGTTTCAACAATTTGTATCTCATTTGTTAAACGCAAACCAATTGTAAGCTTATCAACCTTGTCTAATGACCTAGCTATAATTACTAATGGGAGGTCAGGTCAGTGGATTTCTTTGAAAATGAAACTTCGTTTCCCTAATACAAGTAACTTTTCGTGAGGTACTATTAACTGAATATTTGGTGACGCTAAAGTAATGCAATTATCGGTTACAGTTTTAGTATATAGTCAAAAAAGAACACGTGTTGTACCTATAATTTCTGCTCATCTATATTTAACTCCATCTTTATAACCTCCTTCGAAAATTTACTTCAATCTAGAGGATAAAAAAACTTTAAACCACTTTAAACCTAAGAATAAAAAAAACAAGATAGTTTAATACGTCTATTAATTATTTTTGCTGATGTTGGCGATACAAATAAGTAAAACAAACTTTATCAAGAGATATTAATTTTTAATAAAATATATACATGTATTGATAACATTTATAAACCGCTGTGATAACCAGAGTCTGGTGAAACTAGGATAGTCAAATCTCTAAACATTTGCGTAAGCGATCACCTCGCAGTCGCATCTTCTAAGTACTGGATGGGGTGACATTTAATAATTTCCAACACTGCCAGGTAATTTAAATTGTTGCAATCATTTAACAGAGAAATACTCGCACGCTCTCTTCTTCTAATAACTTTTGAACCCTTTCTTCGTCCGTCGTATTTCCACATACATTCTTTATATCACCTAAAAATTTTTCGTAAAATTCTGCAAAGTTTCTACACCTCAATTCCTCTATTTTATACAACAGATTAATTCTCGCAAATTTAATAGCTTGATGCACTCGTACCCAGGTAACACAATATCATTCCGATCTTTCGTAATTTCCGTATTATATAATTTTTTTTGAAATTTATTCACCACCGATACACTTCTATTAGATGTTTCAGCAATCAGTTTCAATTTGAATTCACGATCCAATTGTAATTCTAAAACATCTCCACCAGAAAAACCATTCAATCTTACGTTTGCTGCTTCTTGGGTAAATTGTATGATTCTAAATTCCAATTGAAAATTGCAAAACTCTCCCCATTTAAGGTAGTCCATTTTATAGCATAATTTTGGCACATTCTACTATTTCAAATAATTTGTACGACTGGTTGCAGACCACCGTATATATCAAAACCAACTTCCACGTTATGGTGGTGAAAATTTCATGTAAATTCACCTAGCGTATAGATGGTCTTACCTACTAGTTTTTCGATACCTAATGGCACTCTTACATCACTTGAAACGCCAACACCAGAAAAATCCATCCTTAACTTGTAATTTTGATCAACTTGATGATACTTTGACAACTAATGCTCTGGAGCATGGCTCCCTCGCCTTTATGCTGACGCTCGAGCATGCGCAGCTCCTTATTATGTTAATCGGTGTTATATGCAAGTCTTGACTGGAATAGTGACGCTTATAATTGTTTAATAGTGGGTTTTACCTGTTTGTATTTAACCAACAACTCCATTTTTAGATTTTTTTATACAAATTACTCTTAGCGGTATTTTTAATATAGCTCCGTCGTGTAAGATATCAGATCAACCTTTTACAAACCATACGGTGTTCATCTTAAATCTATTTCTAAACAGTATTGCTCTGTCTTTTGAGATAAACCCATCGTGTAACCTATCAAATTAGTATAGAATTTCCTGGGGAATCGAAATCAATTATCACGTCTTTTAAAATTTGCTCCAACAATGACTCGCATAATGTTTTAATATTCAAAAATCTAACAGCAAAACACCTCTGCATTTTTATTTAGATTTAACTCAATAATAGAGTAACTCAAAAAATATTTATTAATATCTAGGATTGTTAAAATTTTCAATTAGTGCATCCACATTAGAATAATTAAACTAAAAGGTTAAATATATATTAGTTCTGCACGGTGGACTAAAAAATAGTTCGATAATCTATTTTAAATGTAGTTCAAAATAAGACATTTTCTAAATAAATTTAGTAGAATGTATGGTCCTCAGCCTTGCATTGTTTTGTTAATGACGTCCGACTATTAATTGTGAAAGGTACTTTCCTACAATTCTAGTACATATATAGGAATACGCATTCTAATAATTTGATTTACATTAGGTAAGTGTAAGGACAAATTATACTTATACTTTCTTTATGTGCATAAATACGGGAAAAATGATATTAAAAGTTCATTTTGAATTTATTTTTGTAAAACGTAAAGTCGTTCAAAGTAGAATAGTGTTGCAGAATTTTCCACCTTTAAAAACTTGCATGTATAAAGTGCGATTTTCTATTGTTATTCAGCAACTTTACCTGCAAGACACCTTTTATATTATCCGCTTGTAAACGTTGAAGAAATAAATATTTACATGTTTAATTCAAAAACTGTTGATCATTATTTTTTCTAGAATGAACATCTTAAGTATCTCATGCAGTGTGTGTGAAAGCGTTTTTACTGGAGGTGACACCGTAAACAAACACAACGAGAAGCATATCGAAATGGTTTATTTCCAGGAGGAACTAAAAATTACAGACAATGAGTGGGAGCAAATTAAGGATATAGAAAAGCAATTACGTTACCGATTTTTAGGGTAGGGATGATGGGGGTAAAAATGATTTAAAAACAGTAGAGGTAACCTAGGTTAGCGCGGTGGCGCTGTGACGACGAAATCCATCGGAGGATCCTGAGGGTGGAGCTCCATCCCTCCTTATAGCATTTTGTGAGGCGTGAGGCGCTGCACCATAAGAGCAAGGAGGAAATCCCTCCCACAAGGAGGAGGCAAGGAAGAAATCCTTCCCAGCAGATCCTCCTTATGGCAATTTACATGTAAAACCTAGGTTAGATGCTAGATGTAAGGCGCTGAGCCGTGAGGCGCTGCACCAAGATGCACCGATCCTACTAGTGAGACTCAATCCAATGAAGGACGATTGATTAAAACAATTGGTGAAAAGTTTAAGCTGGTTTAGTTAAAAAGGTAAAAAAATTATGTTTAAAAATAGTTGCTTTCCAACTCACTGCTCTATAATTACAGTATTGCCCGAAATAAACAGTACTGAAACTAAGTTGGCGGTGTTTTTATGCGTGCGCTGTCACACTCAAGTTAGCTAGTATAGACCTGTCAAGTAAACCTCAAACAAGTAATTAGTAGGGCCTAATTGTTAAAAATGGTGTTAAGTACAGAGGAGAAAGTGTTTCTGGTAGAGCATTATTTTCGTTCATACGGAATCGGCCGACGTAATGGTGCAAGTTTGCTATACGTGTCTGATCAATTCACACAAAGGTTTAATAAACGTTCTCCAAGTAATGCTGTAATTTTGAAGGTTATTGAAAAGTTTAGAAATACAGGTAGTGTATTGTGCCAACGAAAAGGAAACTCGGGGCGTCCCAGGACAGTTAACAACAACAATAACCATGAACGTGTTTTTGAGCAAATCTTAGAAAATCCGAAAGTCAGCCAGGCAAGGACAGCGTTACAACTTGATTTAAAAAGAACTTCCTTTCAAAGAATCCTGAAGGAGCTGGGTACATTTTCGTATGTGATTCAGGTACATCAACAACTACATCCTCGGGATTATCGCAGTAGAGTGGAATATTGCGCCAGAATTCTCGCGTTACAGTATGAAAATCCTGAATTTTTGAAAAATGTTTGGTTTTCAGACGAAGCATATTTTCACTTGTCAGGCTATGTGAATCGTCGCACAAATCGATTTCTGGGCTTTGCCAGACCCGATGAGGTTCAAGAGGTTCCTTTACATAGTGAAAAAGTGAATGTCTGGTGTGCTGTTTCCGGACACGGAATCATTGGTCCGTACTTTATCGAAGAGAATGGTGTAGGCAAGTCACACTTAATCAACAGAGGTACAGACAAATTTTAACACGATTTATCCCTGATCTACGTCAATTTTGTCGTGCACGTAACTTGGCATTTCGAAACCAATTTTTTCAGCAGGACGGGGCAACTTGCCATACTGCTGCCGCAATTCGTCAATTTCTTCAAGAACATTTTCCAAGCAAATTCATATCACGATTTACTGACTTCCCTTATCCTTCACATTCTCCAGACCTCACACCTCCAGACGCATACATTTGGGGCATGGCTAAAAATGCCGTTTTCAAACGGGCACCACAAACCATCGATGAATTAAAGGATGCCGTTAGAGTCTTCTTCGCAGCCCTGAGACAACCCTTATTCAATAACATGACCAGAAACTTAGAACATCGTTATGAAGTCTGTCTCGAACGAGGAGGTGCACATTTAGAACATATAATAAAGTGTCAATAATATGTATTTTTTAAATATACAAAACAATTACAATTTCAGTACTGTTTATTTCGGGCAATACTGTATTTGAACCCTTCGCTGGACCGAGCAGCTGGAAATAATTAATACAACGTAAATTAAGCAGAGCAGATATGTATTTATTACATAAATGAAACATGCCTTAGTTATTTCATACACTAGTTAGAGGAATTATTATTAAAAATAGTGTGACATGGATGACCCTAATAAAATAATGGAATTCAACGTTTAAGCGTTTTAATCAAAAAAATTAACCGAAGTTAAGTAGAAGATGGAAAAGAGCAATGCTCTGTATTTCCATAAAGGCGTGAAATTAACGATTTAAATCAAACCCTGTTGCCATTACTTGCAAACTGGAATCGCTGGTCTTTCCTCGCTATTTAGGTTACCTAAATCAATATCTGTACGTAGCTTTGTGTAAGCCAGTAGTGCCAAAATGTGAAAATCAATGTAATTTATAACCGCACGCAAAGCAATTGGTTTGAAACTGTCAACTCATGCTACATTTATTGCCTGCTGAAAGAGTGGTGTACATTTCAAGATGTTATCTTCGGCGTTGAAAGAGAAACTGTTTTTCATTTTACTTTGTATTCACGCCATTAACGATGAAATTTTATCTCTCATGTTTGTAGTTTAACTTTCATTAACTTGAGACAACAGGCAGAGGGTAATACTACTTTCTTTCAATCTACATAAGCTAAGTACAATCAACCTCTGTTCTTAAAATGGTTGTTCGCTTTTATGATCACGAATAGTAAAAACCCAGCCTTTGGGATGTCTTGTTTTATTTTAAAGCATAACAATGTAGACTGTCGGCAGAATAATGGGCGGAAGACGTTTCATAGATTTTGAGACCTTGTATGTATGTTGGCAGGCGTGTACAGCAATCCCACGCCAGATACAAATTGCAGTTGCATCCATAATAACAAGAAGGACTGACAATGAAAGCAGTATTCTTCAATGTGAAATTAATCAAAGTGACATGAGGTAGGTTTTGCCCAAGATTTACATACTGATGCTAAAGAACATTTTTCGGAACTGGATTATGTTTAATACAATTAGTTTATGTTATTTTTAAATGCAAGGATGGGCAAGTTTCTCAAGAAAAAACAACTCATATGGCATAAAATCGATGAGGTGGGAGTTAGGTTTAGGTTCTGATATGATATACAGCAGAGAATATGTAGAAAAGCTGGGCGTCATTACCAAATTGGCAAAGTGCCATAAACTCAATCAAGCGTAATTTCTGTATACAATTTCTACTAGAAGAGCGTGAATGCCAAGCGTCAACGTAGCTGAAAAGTTTTTTTCATAGTTGTCGGTCAAATTAGCTTCATGGAGGTCAAAACCACGTTTAGAATTTTTACATCCTATGTCACTAATTAATTCCATTCATTATAGAATTACAAGTCCTGGCAGAATGAAGTGTCCATTTTAAATTGTTTTATTTTTACTAATAGCTAAATTATCAAAACTAATCTTGAGGAAACAAAAATTAATTTTTTTTAAATATCACAGCAGCCAACTGACGTCCTTGCTGTTTGCACCCTTGAAGCCTAGCACGAAAGTTTTACATGTCGTGCTCCAACGTTTCAATTGGGATTGCATTAATTTTGTAACTTTCGTACATTAGTTATGCAAACATTAGTATACAGAAAAATATTTTTCAATTTTAGCTAGCTTAAGAATCGCAGTAAGAAAATATACAACCATTTTCAATTTGCCAACAGGACTATTGCATCGTATTGTTTAAAGTATAATACCGAAATAAATGGGAAAGTACGTAGTGCATTCTCTTACAACCAGCAATTAAAAAGAAAAACCAGTGCCTCACCATAAACGTACCAAATTCGTCAAACAACAAAATATTTTCCATGACGAATCATCCTACAAGCGTGGAATCGAAAATATTCTTATGCATTACTAAGTTACCGAAACTATAAAATAAAATAATTGAAATACGTAGAGACCAAATCCAATGACGCAGCTGTAGTAGTAAACAAACCATATGAAAATACTATTACACATATTTTTCCATATACCAAGAAATCCTTGATACAACTGTAAGGTTAGTGCAAGTCGCACGAACGCTGTGAGTTAAAGTAAAACCCCCAAGGACATTTTAGCTTATATATACCATCAAATCGTAATAGAAGGGAGCATTCAAACAAAAACGATCAGTCGTGCTTTTCTAGCGGCTTGAATTCATTCGACTATCAACCAATTTAAGCGAGGATAAGTGTTAAATAATCGAAAGTGCGGAAGTTTGAATGTGGGTTTGAAAGTAAAAACCTTTCCAAACTTTTTCGAAAACGCGGTAATACATAATTTACGGTAACCGAATGAAAGTGATTTGAGTTAGTGCAAGCTCTCAATAACCTTTTTTGTTTGTCGGATTCAGGGATTACTTATTGACACCAGGCGTTTGTCTTGCTTTGGAAAAAGGTGATCGAACCCTGCATTAACGTTGTAAGTAACCAAATCTTTACCTTTCTACCTGCTTATATTTTGTTGACATATATTGCATTAATGACATCGAATTCATTAAAATTCAGACTTTTACGTCGTGCACGCTAAATGCAAAGCGAAATGTAATAGAAATAGGCACCATAATTGTGCTCATAGAAATTTATATAGATAGTCAAACCTGTTGGATCATTAAAATAAATTTAAGACGTTTTTTTAAAGATGCGTAATTTGGCCAAAATTAGGGTTAGAGTTTAGTTTATCTGTGTTGGTGGTGATTTTTAAAACATGCAATTTTCATGTTTGCTAATATAGGTTAAATGAAAGTCTTGCCGTTTTTATCTTTATTTATGTTTAGGTTAAAGTAGCAGATGAAGTCAATGTAAATGGAGTTCCATCAGCCTGTCGAGTTCAAAACTAATAATTCTCTATTCGTATCGGAGATCACTTTCCATCTATGAGATAGGATTAGAACAAGGTGAGTTGGCGCTCAATATTTTATTGACTAACGGTTCGACGAGGTAGTGCACGTGTTAATAGTTGAATACTCCTAAAGGAATTCCTTTTGTTATCATTGAATCTCCACCATCGCCCCTGAGCTAACTGGTGAAATTTGTTTCTGTTAAGGGTAAAAGGTCATTAGCGTCGAATTAACAGCTAATAATCTCTCTCTGAATAGTATGTTTTAATTGATTTAAAGTTTGCGGTCAAGGTAGCAGTTGAAAAAAGATCTAACGAATGTGAAAAAAGTTTTCATGATGGAGTATCATTCCGTTGATACGGATATGGTTGCTGAGGTAGGCGGAGTTTGAAGTCAGTGGCGGCAACATATCACGAGCAGTTTATGAAAGCTGGAGAAAGCGACACAGCTGATTCCATTGTTATAAAATTTTGTTGTACCGGTAGTGTATTGTAGTAACAGAAGTGAAGATCAGGTAGGTCAGTAACTGTGTATACAAATGAGAATCGTTACGTGTTCTCACTTAGGTGTTGGAGTCGCCAAAATTAAGTCTTCTACAAACGTTCTAGAAGTTGCTTCAGCGACTGTTTAAAAAAAATTGGTGGATTTTCGTACCGAATACAGGTGGGGCAACTATTAACAGGATAAAAGTCAGGGTTGCGTATTGTGTACGTCTTTTGGCCATAGTATATGAGGATCCACACTTTCTTCCGATGAAAACCACATTCACTTGTATGGTTTCCTCAATCGCCAAACAACTAGCTTTCTTGATTTTGAGAGGCCATACGTGATCGTCTAGAAACCGTTACATGGTGAGTGTATTACGCTGCCTACAGCACGATGACGTACATTTGAATCATTTACTTTATCGTTTTATCAAAATATAGTAAGCAAAAATTTGTTCCCTATTAGGTTCCAGTGCTGTATATTTTGGCGAATACTGCACTATAAATTGTTCCAATCCAACGGATTATAAAAACTATAGATTCACTTTGGTACTTAGCAAACCGTAAAATATGTAAACCATAAGAAGCTTTGGACACACATCTCATGGAGGCGTTTTCCGCTATACATTCACTAACAAGCTGTGACATGATTTGATTTGGAACTAAATACTCTTCCTTATCCCCACTCAAGATTTTGGTGTCATCTTGAATATGAAACCAATAAATAAGTGAAGTTATCACGAGCGCAATTCAGCCGTTTGTCACAAGTATATACTTACGGGAAAATCTAAGGCCCGGCTGGTCATTTTGTTCTGTTCAAGATGAACCGTTTGAGGATCACGTTACTTTATCATGACTTGTCCTTCATTTTCAAGGTCAAAACTACACCCCTTCCACACTATGCTCTTCCATATTTATCGTAAATCCCACCCCCACTCTAATGGTTGTATTAATTTCAAGACCATCTAACAATAACTAGCAGAAAAACTACCCGATCTAGGAACTGGCTCACATAGCCCAGGGGACGGTCTAGAGTGTGACCCATATGGCACAAGGAGCGGTTCATCATTCCGTACAAAGCGTGGCTCATATGGCTCACAGAGCAGTCCATATAGAGAACCGCGTGAATGCTACCTGCTAGTTGTTGTTATATGACCTTGAAATTAATATAGCAAAGAAGAGTATAAGGCGAAGGTGGTGTAGATTTGACTTTAAAAAGTGAAAGGTTAATCATGATGACGTCATGTGATCCTCAAATGGGTGACCATGAAGGGTACAAAAATGATCAGAATAGACTTAGATTTTCCCATAAGAAAATACATGTAGAAACCGGCTACTTGCGCTCGTGGTAATCTTGCTTGGCTACTTAAACCAGAAGAAACAATCTGGCAGCTTTGTTTTCGAACAGAGGACCGATTCTCGATAACTGTGGTTCATCGGATAACAGGAACTAAAAATATAAGAAAATGAGACGCCAGAAGGTATCATTATGATCTTGAAGAAGCTGATGAAAGAATATTTCCGTAGATGAATTAAGTAATTAAGCCTACCGGTGAACAAAATATTCTAATAGCTTCATCTGACATAATCGTATTTGTATACGCAAAAGTATCACACATTATCTGAATCCAACGGATTAAAGAATCTATGTATACACTTTTATACCTAGCAAACCATGTACTCTGCTCTTACTCAGGCCAAGGATGTGGATGTATTTTGGGTATCAAACCACAAGAAAAACGACAACAATTCTTCAAACCCTATTTTTTTGAACAGAGGATAGATTCTCGATAAATGTATATTTGAGTGTTCTAATTCAAAAAGAGGCACTAAGGGTAGAAGAAACTAATACTAGAGAAAAAATTGTTACGATCTTGAAGAAGCTGAAGAAAAAATATCTTTGCAAGTTAATTACGTCATTGAGAATAGTTTCATCTGACACAAACGTATTTGTATCCGAATGTACTACAAATTATTCCAATTGAAAGGGTTAAAGGAACTATGAATTCACTTTGGTACTTGGCAAACCGAAAGCTATATACACCAATAGAAGCTCTGGACACACATCTCTTGGAGGCGTTTTTCGCTATGTACTCACTAACAAGCTGTGACACTACTAACAAAATTTGAGCCAGGTACTGTGCTCTTGCACAGGTCCAAGGATGCTGCTGCATTTTGGGTAACAAACCATAAGAAAAACTGCAAGAATTCTTCAAACCTTACTTTTCAAATATAGGCAGACTTATAGATAAATGTGTATTTAAGTTGTATGATTGGAAAAGAAGCACCAAGGGTAAAAGAAAATAAACGTCAGATCTTCTTAAGATTTTCTTGATAAAACATTTCTGCACGTTAATCACTTCATATGGCAAAGACATATTCGCATGCGCAATGTACTACAAATTGTTTGAATCAAACGGATTAAAGAAACAATAAATTCACTTTGGTGTTTAGCAAACCGAAAGATACGTAAAGCATCAGAACCTTTAGACAGACATCTCATGTGGGCGTTTTCTGCTATATATTCAGTAGCAAGCTGTAACACCATATGTCAGTTTGTAACCAAGTACTCTGCTCTTAGCTAGATCCCAAAATGTGGATGCATTTTAGGTATTAAAGCACAAGTAAAACTAGAATTTGTAAGATTCCTTTGAAATGTTTATAATTATATTTCATTTCAATAGTTTCTGTATTGGTAAATCCCACCGATAGGGTTGGGATTATTTTTTTAAAGAAATATAAGTTTTAGGTTACATGAATTTTTTCAACTAAGGAACGATTATTTTTATATCTTGCATAGTTCATACTCAAATGTTCTCAAATTTATCATGGCGGTTTTTAAGGTTAAGAATGATATAATCATCGTAACTTTGTATTTTAAATTAGTATATTTTTACTATTTATTTATGTTGATTAATAATGTATAACGCTGGCGCATGTAACCTAATCGTCTTGGAACGAGGAAATTTCACACGCAAAAATGTGCTGATTCCGAAAATGGTAAATCCTATTTCTCTTGTTCAAGTTATTGCGTCTGTAAGATAATATTTTACATGTTAGATAGAGAAAAACGACAAAAGTAATTTTAATCTGCAGTTTCAATTCATTTGTTCAAATTCTGACACAGCTAATCTCGAATCGTGTATAGAAAGGAGATAATAGATTTGTGAAGCAGTTCGCGGTTACCATTAAAAGACTTAACATACATAATGAATTGGCAGTCAACCTTTGGTAATAAGGTGTCATTGATTAATGTGTTTAGTTAATGAGGTTCGGAATATACCCTACCAGGCTCGTTACTTCTAATTTTAGGACAAAATAGGTTCCCATAGATTGACAACTTCAGGTTGAACAAAAGCAGGTTAATAAAGAATATCTAGTTTTCTTTTCGAAGTCCCAGTAGGATCTGGTTAAAATGAATAAAGTCTAGAAATAATGGCGTTGTTTCTGAGGTATCTGCAGTCAAGAATCACTCACCAGATATTTACAATGAACCTTCTGAAACTATAACCTATAGTAACTTACATAAATAAATATTTTTTCAACTGCATTAATTTAAAAACGTACCATAGGTCGTTCCTGTTATAAGTGTAAGAATCTAAAAACCAATTTTGTTCACGGAAAACGTTTTTCATTATGCTAAATAAATTTTGATGTATTTATTTTTTTGTTTCAGAATGTTTATATGCACTCGTAATAAAAACATAATTGTGTAATAGTCCTATATTTGTGTTTTTTACAACTAGTGTAATGGTAATAGTTTCAGCCTTGATGTTATAAAATATATTGCAGTTACCTATAGATGTGATTAATATACAGGCAATTTAACATTTAATTTTGGAAACCTGTTCAGCTAACAGCTTTTAAATAGGTGTATTGGCGCTTGTGTTAGATGGTGTTAGCGTTAGTGTACTTAATTATTCTTAGTTTCAATTTTAACGCCATAATCACTTTCTTGATTTGGGCTTTGGCATCCTCCTGTTATTCCGTTTGGGTTTTTTCGTATTTATAAATTAGGTGGCGTCCAAGATAATTCCTGATTAGACTAGTAACACAGCAATATTCCGGAATCCTCTTCAAACACCTACACCAGCCTCTTTTCACTGAATTAATCGCAACCATTCTTGTTGGTACAGTCGAGGTTTTCGGTACTTTATCGAGACACCTAATTTTTAGCGAGGAATTTCACCGAGTTTTCGCCATGGGTTACCCATTAGATTTTTTGAGGTCAGGACTGTACGTAACAAATTCTCAAACTTCATTTTTTCGAGGACAAATTCTCGATAACTGTACAGAAGTTGTATGATCGCAAAAACGGAACTGTAGATATGAGACCAAAAAAGGTATGGTTAAGATCTTGAAAAAGCTTTGGATACACACTGTTACGCTTTATTTTAAAGTTAAAAATTAGGTTTATTAATTCAAAGTTAGAGACTTTATTTAAAACTCAGAAAAAACCCCGTTGAATACAGCAATTTACTTGACGCTGTGAAACCATGGGATTTTTATCGTACACGGGTCTTGACGTTAGTTGCTTATCTTTGCAATCATAAACGTCGACCTAAGGTATTGTATATGAGAAGAAGTTTGCTTTCCCATAAAAGCAAGCGGAAATGCGCAATCTAGGTTGGAGGGGAGAACTATTTGAGGCAAGAAACGCCGCCTAGCTCGACGAATTATCGTACCGACTTCCATGAAAGAACGATTATCGTATCGTTTACCGGGTAGTGCTGGCGTGAGTGCGTTTCCGTCACCACCTTTTTATCCATATCCCTACCGTATCGTCAGTGCAGCACACCAGCAGGAGCAGCGTTCCACAACAAGACAACAGCTGAGAGAACTGCTCCTAAGGACATCGACTCCCACTAAATACTGATGTAAGTGTTTTAAAACCTTATTTCCTTGCTCGAGGGTTTACTGGGAGAGTTGAGAGGAATGACACATGGAAACGCTTCCTGTTACACATTCACTAACACGCTGTGCCCCCACAAACAGATTTGAAACCAAACACTTTGTTCTTACCCTAACGAAAGAATACATAAGAGCTAAAGGACTTGAAAAAAATTAACGAAAAATATGTTTGAAAAGGCTGAGGAATTCTTGCCAAAAGAGCTATGTAACATATAAAAATGTATGATCTTTATACATGCCATCATCATCATTAGGTCTTCAGTTCTGGAACGGGTTAGACGCGTACCCTCATTGTTTCCTATTCTGAACTAACCTACACATTCTCCTGAAACTTGCACAGTCTGCATCTATCACTATCTGCGAGCAAAAGTCTGATCTCAGTCTACCTCTACTTCTTTTTTCCTATCTCTGCTTGCAATATATCCCGTATTATTCCCGAAAAAAAACCTTAGAATGTATCCTGCCCTTCTATTTCTCCATTTTTTTTTGTTTTTCACAGATATCTTTATTCCTCTACTATTTCTATAACCTATTTGTTATTAACCTTGTCTGTCCATGCTATCATCCTTATACATCTGAAGCACAACATTCCAGAAGGCTTCTATCTTTCTGTCTACTTTTCCTACTGCCCTTTTTCATAGACCTACTGTGCTGTGCTCCACACATATGCTTTGAAAATTTTTTTCTTGTTTCAATGTTTGTTGTCTTTGAACATATCCGCTGTTCTTTCTTGTAAGATGCAGTTAGGTCACCTTCTATTGTTTTACAGTTATATGCCTTATTTCCCCGATATTCAGTGGTATGTTAAGGGGAGTAAGTAGCCTGTGGCTGTCAAGTTCCCCCAACACTTGAACACTTGTCGCATTAATAGTTTTTAAAAATATATGATTTCGCACAATCAATATTAGTGGAAAATATTTCACAACCAACACCTGTGGCTGCCAAAGATACCCCAACACTTAGACATTTGTAGAATTAATAGTTTTCCAGTAAATACTTGAGAATATTGCAAGACCAATACCTCATCATGTTTAAGTACGTTTACTTCTTTCGTCATTAGTTTTTCCATCTTGGGACTGGTTGGATGCGTACCTCCATCGATTTCTATTCTGAGTTAACCTACACATTTCCTAAAATTTCCACATCCTACATCTTTCACTATCTGTGTGCAATAGTCTAAGCTAGGTCTACCACTATCTCTTCTTTCATATCTCTGCTTCTAATATATTCCGGGCTATTCCCTAATGTCTTAGTATGTGGTCTATCATCCTATCCCTGCTTGTAATATATTCCGCGCTATTCCCTAATGTCTTAGTATGTGAGCTATCATCCAATCTCTCCTATTTATACTATTTTCCACATATTTTTTTCTTCCCCTACCATTTCTAGTACCTCTTTGTTCTTAACTCTGTCTGACCATGATATTTTTATCATACGTCTGTAGCACCACATTTCAAAAGCTTCTACCTTTTTCTTGTCTGCTACTCCTACTGTCCAGGCTTCACAGCCGTATAGTGCTGTGCTCCACACATATGTTTTAAGTAATATTTTCCTTGTTTCTATGTTTGTGGTCTTTGAACACAGTAGTTGCTTTTTTTTTGTTAAATGTAGCACGACCTTGTGCTAATCTTTGTTTTATATCTTTTGTGCTTTTCCCATCTTGGGTTATTTGGCTTCTTAGGTAGCAGAAATTCTTAACCTCTTGTAAGTTCACGTTATCTATTTATATTCTTGTTTTTGGTTTATCTTCCTTTGCATACTAGAACTTTAGTTTTATTTTTTAATTTTCATACCATATCTCTCTGTTAGAACTGCTTCCATTTCATTAAAAGTAGCTTCTAACTCTTATTTTATATGCTGATACCGCTATATCACCTGCAAATCTAAGCATATCAATCTTTTGTCTCTGCATAGTAATTCCAAATGTCCTCCTGCATTTGATAGTATTCATTGCCTCTTCTATGTACAAGTTAAAAATTAGTGGGGATAAAGCACATCCCTGTTTCACTCCTTTTTAATATTTACTTTTCTACGTTCCTGCTCTAATTCTATTACAGCTGTTTTCTCTTTGTATAAGTTATGTACTATCTGTCTATCCCTAAATCTCATTCCAATCTTTTTGAGTATTTCGAGCATTTTTTTCCATTTTACATCGTCGAATACTTTTTTCAGATCTACAAATCCTCCAAAAATCCCCCGCTTTTGGTCACCGAACTTCACTGATCCCCACTATGTCTACTGCTAACCTATCCATCCCAATTTTTAAGTTCTCTAGCTTAGCTACTTGTTTTATACTTCTGACATTCCACGCTCCCACTCGCAGAATGTTCCCGATTCTTTTTCTAAATTTTTCGATCACATCCTCCACAGTAGTCTCCTCCTGGAGATCCGAATGAGGGACTATTTTACTTCCGGAACTTTTTACCTCAGATAATGCTACCATTTTAAATACAATTTAAGTATGTTTTCCTTGGGTAGTAATGTGGTGGTTTCCCGTTGCCTTCCACATCGCGTTAGTGTGCTTTAGAATGCCATACCGATCCCTATGGTCTTTGCCAATCTAAGTACCGATAGAGTCGCTGCCCTCTTAGTCTGGTTCCTCACTAAAGACCCCACCAATTTGGTTGAACTTGTAGTTTGGCTCTTTAGATCACTGCAACGCGGAAGCCATTCCATCTGTTCTAGTAATCTAGAACTTCTTCAATGTGCAGGTACATTCGGAATGGCTTTATACATGTAGGAACATTGAATTAAAATATTAGACTTCCGATGGGTCCCTTCGACATTTAAAAGGGCATACCTGCAAACTGCCAGATGATAATTTTACTTGATCTTGACCCTTCTCTTTATGGATCAATGAATTTGAATCGAAATGAATCCCAGAAATTATTTAAAAGACTACCAGATAATTTTCTATACGCATACTCTTACAAACGCAAGTTTAAAAATGCAGATTAAACACCATTCCACGTTCTTGATTTTGTAAATCTGGACTGTCGAACAAATGCAAATGCTAAGCATAGTCCTAAAAACTATTTTGTTCAGTGTAAAGAAATACCTACATTTTTTATCGTTTGCAATGTTGGAGGTCCCATTCAGTTGTTTCCAAATTATGAAGCTTTGATTGCTACCGCGATAGCATGTGCCAGCCATTTTGAAAAAATTTCCCCGTAGTAGGAAAGTGTGCACAAGATGAAAATAATCTAGGTGCCATGCTAACAAGAAAACATTCGCTGTCCAAACTTTCGTGCGACAGGTACGACCTCTATAGACGCTGGACGATAATAAAATTGTGGGGCAACATGCATTGCTTACTGTTCAAGCTTTCCCAAAAACCAATTGAGTTCAGTTCTATGATTGAAAACGTTTCCAGTATAGTTTTTTAGTCTTAAACCTTTACTGTACTATATTTTTAAGTTAATAAACATTTTTAAAAAGTATTCTTTTTTACAGACTCGATTAGCGAACTAAAAATGGATGAAATTGCGCTTGTTTCGGTTCAATGTGTGGTCATGCGAACTTGAAATTAGACCTCCAAAAATAGCCTAAGCTACTTAAATAGCTCATTAACTGTTCTAACAATGTTTGCTATTTAAACAACTCATCAATAGGTCATGTTCATTAGCACAGGTAAAATAAATGTCTAAAAATAGACATTAATGAATGCTTTCCTTGATTATTTCCGTTTCCACCATAATAATTCAAACACGTTTTTAAAAGTACTTGATGATGAGCTCCATAATGGTACCGCAGTGAAAGACAAGCTGTAGTTCAACAATCCCAAAAGTATGACTGTCGCAATACTATATTTTGTGCTAATGATTATAAATTATATAGCAATGCACTACGGAAAAGACCACACTGCTGGAATTTCCTTCCTGTTTATACTCATAGGGTCATTAACCAAAATTTTAAAAACAAATTGATCGCTGCACCGGAATGAATGAATGCACAACTGTTTCTCCAAATTAGGATCACCTAAATTACACCGCTTGTCCAAAATACAAACCCATGCCATTTGCCGTTATAAAAACGTGCCGGATGCACACCAAGATTAATGAATCAAAACCAAACCATCAGAAAAGTGTATTTTCTAATATTAGCAAATTATTTTTTAATTTACAGCTTTCTAGGATATCGGTTAAAGTAACTCTTTCACCCAGATTGTCTTCGTGATAGCTGTTTCCGATTTCCTTATTTATATGTCAGGTAGTTTCCTTATGTCTGCAGTAACATTCTTCACCTGGAAAACCTTATAATTTAGACCGCTTCAGCTATTTATTTTTCTAAGAAAATTAGTGAATAGGATTCTTTAACCTTTTAAGAAATAAACGGCACTAATTTAATCCTATTTTGGTGTATAGGTATGTATAATTAAAGTCGAGAAGAAATTCTTTGCAATTTGCAGATGTGTTGTTTGTTTGAATTTAAGAATGGAATTTTTAAACTATCATTCCTGAACTAGATTCAATAGTATGTCCTGCATAGAAGAAATTGTACAATTTCAAATTATACGAGGCTACATACAAGGGTCATTGCTGAAATTCGCAGAATATATTAAAAAAAGAAACACACACATTACGTTATTGCTTCTCGAATATAATCCTTTCATGGCTATACACTTTTGCATTTGATGTAAGCAATCTTCAAAACAGTTTTTCCATTCTGAACAAGCTACTTCCAAAACAAGCGAATTAAATGTATTAAATGTTTCAACATCCCTTTCGGCCGATAAAAACCTTGCCACTAATTTATGATGTATCAGAAAAAGAAAAAGTTCTTGAAAGATAAATCCGGAGAATTTGACCAATGAGTCGTTATTTTGATGTTGTTATTTGTCAAAAATTCTACAAATTCTAAATTTATATTGTAATTCCCTAACTTAAATGCTGTAACGAGGTTGCCAAAGTTGTAACGTTAGAGCGTTACGGAAAAAATAATCGAATGGAAAAGAAAAAAATTAATCTTTGGATAAATTGATATTAAAACACCCTGAATAGTTTTGATTTCGTGTATAATGGTGTTCAAAAGCATTGCATTTAAATAAAATAGGTAGTTGTATTAAATTCATAAGCTCAAAAACCACAAAAATAAATAATTTATCTCTGTTAAATACAAATTAAGATGGAGTATTAGTTGGCTATTAGTGCCCTTAGTGACCTTTTCTAGATTTGAAAGTTAGGTTGATGAATGGTTGCGTACGCGATTTAAATTTGTATATCTTTCCTATTGTAATCACCCGTCCGGGCGGAGCAAATGGTTAGTTAGCACATCGTCCACAAATGCTGCAAAAACAAGTTCGCGTTTTCCGGGACCTTATATTTTCCATCTTTCAATTACTAGCTCGATTTGAAATAATCATTTAGGTTTGCATAAAAGTTTAAGTAACTTGTGTGTGTGTGTGTGTGTGTGTGTGTGTGTGTATGTGTTTGTGTGGGTGTTTGTGTGTATGTACGCGCGCGCGGACGCGTGAGCGTATGTGTGCGTGTGTGTGGTGCGTGTATGTGTGTGTGTGCGTACGTGCGTATGTGTGTGCAAATAGCTCATTGAATGCAGTGCATGTGCAATTTTTCAAGTCAAGCACGAGGCGAGGCATAAAAATCTCTTCGAATAAATGCTCTGTTGTCGGAACATACTAAGATAGAATGATTATTGATTTTTCAATGAACCAGTTAAGTGAAAATACATAAAGTGCTAATATGATTAAATACCAATTAAAAATAATTAAATGTTAAAAAGTGATATTAAGTGTTAACACTTAGCCAATAGAAATTGTAAGTAGAATTTTCTTGTTCAAAGTATTTTTGGTAAAATTATTTTAGGGCTTCTTAGTAACATCTGAAGTAATTCTAAGTACCACCCAAAGTAATTCTAAGTATCACCAGAGGTAATTTTAAGCACCTCTCTAAATATTATAAGTATCGCCCTAAACGATTTTTATCGCTACAAATAAAAATTTTAAATAATACTACAGAGTCACTTCTTTGAGGATTAATGCGTTTTCTTTTATCTAATTGGTTTAGAGCCGCTGAAATAAATTTTTGGCCAATTGAGTTTTGGATTTATACTGGACGTCAATTTATGTAACTTTGTTTGTACTTCAACTTTTGCGAAAGAAGCTTATATTGGGAAACTGTTTATCTGGATACAATTCAAGACCGCTGTAATCAAAATCAGATTTTATATTATAAGCTTTGTGTTTTCTGTAAAAGACAATTGGTAAACTGCGTTCTATATTGAATAATTTTAGGGTAATATTTTGTAGTTGTAAAATTTCTATTAATTCAATCTCGATTTAGAAAATGATGTCCTCTACAGGTATTCGTGCGGTGCAATGGCAAAATTAAATTCTTTGGCAACGACGTTCTCTGTTGCGTTGTCTATCGGATAGTTAGATAAATTTCGTACTACCTTTGTGTGCTCTATTATTTTGATCCCTTGAATTGGTGATAGTTGTTGTAGATCTAGAAACTTCTTTTTCTGCTTCTGTGTTGCCAGATTGGTGTTCATTTCTGTTTGGAACTCGGCCAGTTGGTTTATGATAAGCTTACATGGATGGTGTTGCCCAGGCGTAGGTGTAGTTGCATCAGTTCTTCATTAACCCGATACAGCATTGTACGTGTATCATGGATGGCTTCTCGTACAGTGCAAGACTTGTTCTTCGGAGTATCTTTATCTATACATACATACACATATAGGATAAGTACCTTTGTATTTTAATGCCTTTCTTTCTAGGCATATGCCAAAAATACATTTTTTCATGGATCAAAAACCTATCAAATTTTACATTCTTAGCATACAGTTGTCACGGCACTGCAAGTGCATCGTAAAAATAAAAATTACAATTATTTGCAATAAATAATTTCGAGCATTTGTAAGTGAAGTTTCACAGAAACTTACCCCTGGCCTTACATGTAAATGGGTTGGTAAAAAATGCTTTACCTGAAACAAAGAAGTACAAATTAGAGTAGAAGGAGCTAAAACATACAGGCGATTTATTATTCTACAACTATTAAACGAATACGAATGAATTTTTATTGGTTCTATATCAATAACACAGTTAAGTTCCTAATATCATACTTTTAAAAGTATGCACAATAGTATTTCTAAAATCACTCTGATAGAGTTTGTGCAGATCATCTAGTGTCTTTGGAGAATTCTATATACCCTATTACACAGAAACTCCATAAAAGAATAAGAAGAGGAAATGGTCAAGGATTCCTTAAAATTATGCATTTATTAACATAGTCCTGAAAGCATATGTGTAAAGCACAGCACCCTATGGCTGTGAAACGTGGACAATAGGAGAAGCGGACAGGAAAAAATACAAGCCTTTGGAATGAGGTGCTACAGATGTATGATAAAGATATCGTGGACAGACAAAGTTAATAACAAAAAGATAATAGAAATGGTAGGGGAAGGAAGAAATATGTGGGAAACAAGTAAAAAATGTGAGATATAGGATGATAGGACACGTTCTAAGGCAGGAGGGAATAATACGGGATATACGAGGACTATTGTACATAGATAATGAAAGATATTGATTGTGAGAATTTAAGGGAAATGTGTAGGTTAGCTCAGAATAGATTGAGAAGCTTAGATATTCAGGTGACATAACGATGTTGTCATCTAGCAAGAAAAAGTTAGAAGCAGTTCTTAATAAAATGGAAACAGTACTAACACAAAGATAGAGTATTGAAATTAAAAAAAATTAAGCTAAAGGACTAATAGGTAAAGAGGAGGAAAATAAGTCGAAAACCATAATAAAAAATAGGAAACGAGAATTTACAAGAAGTTAATGATTTTTGTTACCTTGAAAGCGAAATACCGCCAGATTGGAAAAGTGTAAAAAATATAATATAAAAGATTAACACAAGGTCGTGCTGCATATAACAAGGAAAAGCAGCTGCTATGTTCGAAGAGAGCAAACAGAAATAAGAAAAAATTATTGAAAGCAAGCGTTTGTAAAACATATACAGTAGGAGAAGCGGACAAGAAAAAGATTAAGGTTCTTGAAATGTGGTGCTACAGACGTATGATAAAGATATCAAGGACAAACAAAGTTAAGAACAGAGAGGTTCTAGAAATAGTAGAGTAAGACAAAGTGTGCAGAAAACAGTAAAAAATAAGAGAGGGTATATTGCAGCATCTATTAGAAAAAAAGATAGGAAAAGAGAGAGGTAGATTTACACCTAGATTAGACTATTGCACACGGATAGTGAAAGATGTAAGCTGTGGGAATTTCAGGGAAATTTGTAGGTTAGCTCACAATAGAAAACGGTAGCCGTCCAACTAGTTCTTCGACTGAAAATCTAATGACGGTAATGAAGCAAAAATAAAAGGGATCAGAAAGAAACAAAGATACACATATCGATAGCTACGGAAGTTCATTACAAGATAATTAAAATAATTTGTGAATCCCTCAATGAAAAAATAAAATGGATAATGAGACGGAAGGTTAGAACTCTCAGGAAAGCCAAAAAGAAACCAAACAACTGACAGAACTATAAATGCAAATTTGACGAACAATAGGAGAAATAGGAACCTGTATTCACCATGGTGGTCGGATGTTTCCCAGAATAAGATATAGGCAGAACCTTCTGTAACTAGCCTAACTTGGTATTACAGGTTCTTAGTTTTCAAACACAATGCAAATACAAATGTGCGAGGTAAATTGGAGCAATGAATTGAATAAAGAGATAGAAACAGCAAATACAAAAAAAAGGAGAACAATTTTAAAATGCATAAATAGAATCAAAGAATGGATATCGCACATTTAAGTAGTAACGCATAATCAAGAGAAAGAACAAGAAAACGAAGTAGAAGCAACAGCAGATGTGACAATTTCTCGGTGAAATATAGAAATTGAAAAGATGACTAACGATTTATCTTCTAACCCTCTGCTTATAATAAGCAACGGCACCATTAAATAAAAACTCATTAAATTAAGAGACAGACCACTACTAAAAAGTTCATGACAGAACATGCCAAACACAAAAGCCACTACTCATATGATAATCATAAAAAACAATAAATTAAAAAAACTAATTTTGTAACGCACAATCCCCAAGAGACTTTTAAAATAGCGTTTTTAAAGAAATTTCGATGACTAATTTTGCTTATTTCTAGGATTTAATTCCTATTAGTGATATTGAATTAATGCCATCTCTAAGATTAGAGCTCTTCTACGTCAACCAATTCCCATGCAGGTTCAAATCCGCTAATGTTAATTTCACTAAATTTGAGAAATAAAGATTTATCATTTTTCAGTTTGATTATTTAAAAAATAAGAATTATAGTAGCTTAGGTTATGTATATCCAATATATAAGACCTTCTTGTACTTGCGGGCTTTCAAACGTGCGTTTCTTTTTGTTATAAAAACCATTCAGGCATGCAAAAATTAGCTTTATATTCATTTCATATAAAATAATTTTAGGTTTGTCATTTGAACCGAATTAATCACAATGCATGAAAAATATCTCGGCATCAAATATACATAGAAAAGTCAAGTATTTGAATTCTAGGACTCCCAACGGTTGTATCTCAACGTACATCCAATAAACCAAGAACTAAATATTGAATTTGTAGAACAATAAATAACCAAATGCCTTTTTTGGAATCAATTTTGTTATTATGGGTAATAACCCTGTAGGTTAATGTTCTGTAACACATTTTATATAGGTGTAATTTTGACAATTACTAAAATAAATTGCGACGGTGGAAAACAAAGCAAATCTTTTGGAGTGGAACAAATGCAGAGGATGTAGCCAACGATTAATTTTGTCTGTTGTCCTCTGCTCTCACTTACCCCAATTTCTTACAATTTTGGGTTCATTATAATGACTATAATAAGGCTTCCTTTTTAAAAGCACTTTTTATTGCTTTTTATAAACCAACATAAGCAATTCAGAAAATTAACTCTTATTATCCATTTCCTCTACAAAAGTTAGTTTTTTGACATCCGCTATGTGTTTCCTTTTCAAGATTATTGCACTTGTTAATCTAAAGATTTTACAACATGTAGAAAACGTTAATTCTAATCGTCATATATATATATATATATATATATATATATATATATATATATATATATAAATTAAGACCAAATAATCTTTTTTGGGTTTTATTTCGTCCAAATTTGAAGTTTACAAAAATGTCATTTGTAAATAACTGACGTTTCCGAAAATATGTTCCTTAGACTTAGTTCTAAAATTAGAGTAAAAGTTTACATATTTGGAGATGATTAAATTTACTTACATTGACTTGACCGAAAACTAATTAAAAATACTTATTTGTATGATGTGCATTCATCTGTGTAGTACAATTTGAATAAACACATTTAAGAATTAAACAATTTTAAAAGCTTACTATAAATAAAAACATTAACAATATGAAAACAGCAATCATTAAAATTAATTTTTGAAAACAGTATACCTAGTAAGTTAATTGGTAGTAAAGGTCTATGTAGTGGAATGTGTAGTGGTATAAATCTATTGCAGTTAGATTAAGACGTGCTGTTTATTTGCTTAATTGAAAGAATATAGAAAAGCATAATTTTATCAATAAATTACAAAACGATATAGAAAACCTCCACCGAAGATACTACATTGACCAGGAAACGAATTTTTGTTACTTAGAAATTTTGAATTTTGTCGAACCCTTGCTGTCCCATGTTGTGATTTCCAAAGCACACTAGATTGTGTTGGCTCAAATTATTATAGCTAGCGTAAGAATACTCAGAGGATGAAGCAGAATGTAATTTTGCTACATTACATAACGTGATCAGAACAGTGGCGTTTCCATGGAGGTTTTTGGGTTAAAAATTTCCCACCCCAATACCCCTAAAAATCAGGGTTTTAAAACAAAAACTACAAATTTACCTTTTACTGTTGAATAAGTGGAGCAGAAAGTTCTGTTAGTCCTCCCCCTCCCCGTCGGCGTAACGCTTAACGCCCACGTTACTCTTATTCGCACCTATACCAAAGTTTAAAGGATATGTACAAAGTTGCTGCACTAGGCGTGGACGTGGCTCCGTAGCGTAGAAGGTATGCGTGTGACTACTGTGCCTAAGGTCCCGAGTTCAAATCCCGACAAGATTTGCTTGAAAAATGTTAAACGAACATTTTTCACAAAAATACGCCCTTGTTTGGATGATAGGTAAAATGTAGGTCCCATGTGTGAGTGTTATCACGCACGTTAAAGGTCCCTACTTTGATTGGAACAGCAAGGTTTGGCAAAATTCAAAATTTCCAGGTAAGAAAATTCGCTTCCTGGACAATGTAGTACCTTCCAAAGGAGCATTGGAAATCAAGTGTTGTGTGACCTCAACTGTAAACAACGAGGAAAGTGTTCCCGATTAATTCAGGAAGCAGATAAAGTGAGTATTGGAGAAAAGTTAATCTGCTATTGTTTGGATACCTTTAATAAATACCATCCGCATATGCATTCTCGAACCTTTTTACCACACTTTGGTCTTTTACGTAATTTTTACATGATCGTTGCCCCTTTAAATTGATCGGTAGCCGGTTGCCGCGTATAGTATTACTGTACACAAATTTGTGAAGTATTTTATTTAATCAGGATTACATTAACACAATTGGGTAAATGTTCAAGGTAGATGAACTTAAGAACTGCACAATGTACATAGAAAAGGGTCAAAGAAGGTTCGCTCTGAACGGACCTGCACCTTGAAAAAGCTCTACAATACTAGTACTGGCAGAATGGCTTGCATATTTCAGTGAGCTAAAGAGACGAACTATAGGTTTAGCCAAATTTGTGGGGTCTTTAGGAACCAGACTTAGACAGGTCCCCGAAAGAGGGCAGCAGCTCTTTCGGTACAGATAGTGGTAGAGATCATATAGGTCGGTATAGCATTCTAAGACACATTTCTGCGACGTAACAGGAAACGAGAAACCACCACATTACCTTTTAAGTTCACAGCATACTAAAATCGTTTTTTAAAAGGATGGCATTATCCGGGGTAAACGATTCTGGAGTTAAAATAGTCCCCATTTGGATCTTTGGGAGGAGCTACTTAGGGGATATAATCGGCAATTTAAATAAGAAGAAAAGAAGAACATGGGACATCTTGCAAGTCGGATCGTGGAATGTTAGAAGCATGAAGCAAGTAGGCAAGCTAAAGAATTTGAAAAATAAAATGGATAAGATAACATTAGACATAGTAGGGATTAGCGAAGTTCGGTGGCAAGAGGCCGCAGTTTTTTGGAGCGGAAGCTTTACGGTAATTCATACAGGATCAGAGGAAGCACATTGAGATGTGGGGATAATTATGCGGAAAAAGATAGGACACTTTGAGAAAACTGCTTACAAAAGAACAAAAGAGTACAAATAGTTAGATTAGAATCTAAACCGGAAATATGGTAATAAATCAATTCTGGCTGTAGTGACTGAGAGGTAAAAGCAATCTAAAAAAATATCGAAGACATACTAAGATTCGTAAATCGATATGAAAAACTTCCGTAATTACGGAAGTTTTTAATGCAGTTGTAGGTGAATGTAAAGAAGAAGCAGCAGTAGATTTATTTAGTTTACGCTCAAGAAACGACAGGTGGTATAGACCGATAGAATTTTGCGACAAACACATTATTTCAACTTCATGCTAGAAGGCGATACACGTGGAAGATGTCAGGAGACATAGGAAGATATGAAATATATTACATTCTTGTTCGACAACAGTTTAGAAATTCACTGGAAGACTGTAGAAGCTACCTACAAGCAGATATAGACACTGACTACAACATCGTAATAATGAAGGCCGCTCTTAAATTTAAAAATTTGAAAAAAGGAACGGAAAAAAACACTTTGACTTTGAGAAACTAAAAGATAAAGATATCCATGAAAGATTTGAAAAAAAGTCAAACGAATTACTGAAAGATACCGAGAAAATTTCTAATACCAAAGAAGTAATTATGAAAACCGCGGCTAAATTAAAAAATTTAAAAAAAAGAACGGAAAAAGGCACGTTGACTTTAAGAAATTAAAAAACCAAAATATCCACAAAGATTTACAAAAAAGTCAAACGGATTGCTGAAAGATATAGGAAAAATTTGTAATATCAAGGAAATAGAAACAGAATGGAATTACATTAAATCTAGTTTAGACATAGCGGCTAAATATATTCTGGTTTATAAACAAAAAGAATATAAGAAACCATGGAAAACAAAGGATATTCTGAGATTGTTCGAAGAAGGGCGGCAATACAAAAACAGGCCAGACGAAGCAAGAAACAAAGATACTAAGCCATAAAATGCGAAATTATTTGCAATTGCAGAAAAGCTAAAGAACAATGGTTTGTTGAAAAGTGCAGAGGTACAAACTAAGATGGAAATAGGACAAGCAGACGAAGCATACAAACTAATTAAAATGAATTTTCGAGATATAAAATCGTATATATAAGGGGCGTGGGAGAAGTCATATTGTAGAAAATGTTGAAAAAGTGGTTAGATGGCAAGAATATATAGGGAATTTTTATGTAGGACAAGAACTAGAAGCATTAGGACAGGAATCAGACATTAATAAGGATGACTTGGGATATCCTAAACTTAGAAATGCGTTTGAATTGGCATTAAAGAGTTTGAAAAATAATAAGTCACCGGGTATAGATAATGTGGAAGCCGAAACTCTAAAAACTGCTGAACAAGCAGTAATAGAACGTCTTTTCCAACTGGTAAGCTATATTTATGAGACAGGAGAGATTCCCAAAGATTTCAAAACAAAGAGGTGCTGATAGATGTGAAAATTTTTGAACAATAAGTTTGACAGCACACGTGTCGAAAATATTAACTAAGTTGTACAAATACGGATGGAAAACAGACTGACGAAATACTAAGAGAAGTTCAATTTGGGTTTATGTGGAACAAACGAACACAACTGGCCATTTTAGCTCTGAGGATGATTAGGGGGAACACAATAGAAAAAGGAAAAAGCGTGTATATGGGGTTTGAAAATTTGAAAAAAGTGTTCGACAACGTAAATGGGAAAAAGTGTTCGAAATACTAAAAAAAATTGAATATGTTGTAGAGATAAACGGATTAGTACATAGCTTATACAAAGCGCAAATAGCTTTAATTGAATTAGAACAGGAACGTAGAGAATAAATATTAGGAAAGGGGTGAGACAGGTATGTGCTCTACCCCTTTAACTTTTAACTTGTATATCGAAGATACAATGAATACTGTCAAACGCAGAAAGACATTTGTAATTATGATGCAAGGACAAACGATTTATGTGCTTAGATTTGCAGACGATATAGCGGTATTAACACTAGCAAGAAAGAGTTAGAAGCAGATCCTAATGAAATGAAAACAATAGTAACAGAGAGATACGGTACGAAAGTTAACAAAAATAAAGCTAAAGTATTAGTATGTAAAGCTAGGAAGCCAAATAGCACAAGATGGGAAAAGTGCAAAAGATATAAAACAAAGATTTGCAAAGGTCGTGCTGCATTTAATAAGAAAAAGCAACTACCATGTTAAAAGACAACAAATGCAGAAACAAAAAAAAGATTGCTAAAGGCATATGTGTGGAACACAGCAGTATACGGCTGTGAAACTTGGACAGTAGGAGAAGTGGACAGGAAAAAGATAGAAGCTTATGAAATGTGGTGCTAGAGACGTTGGTAAAGATATCGTGGAAAGACAAAGTTAAGAACAAAGAGGTTCTAGAAATGGTAGGAGAAGAAAGAAATATGTGGGTTACGGCAAAAAATATGAGAAAACAATAAGTCACATGAGGGAATATTGCAAAATATATTAGATGCAGAGATAAAACAAGAAAGGTGGATGTAGAACTAGATCAGTCTATTGCACACAGATAGTGCAAGATGTAGGCTGTGGAAATTTCAGAGAAATGTGTAGGTTAGCTCAGAATAGAAATCAATGGAAGTGTGGATCTAGCCAGTTCCGGGCCGAGAAGCCTAATAATGGAAAGTAAGTGTATTTAAGCCTGATGATTATTGTAAACAATTACGGGTGTTGGTTTTGCAACAAATGTAGATTGTGCAAAAAGAGTAATTGAAGTATTGATTCGGTAAATGACTAAGTGATGGTGTATCTTGGTAACCGTCAGGCTACTTAACACCCTTTGCGCACCACTGAATATCGGTGAAATACGGTATATTTTTAGAAAACAATAGAAGGGAAAAATGCAGAAGATATAAAAAATTAGCACATGGCTGTATCTTACATGAAAGGGCAGCTGCTATGTTCAAAGACAACATACATAGATACAAAGAAAAATTGTCGAAATCATATGTGGGTTCACAGCACTGTACGGGTGCGAATTGCGGACAATAGAAAAAGCAGACAAGAAATAGATAGAAGCGTTGCAAATGCTGTGCTACAGATGTATGATGATGATACCATGAACAGACAAAGTCAAGAAGAAAAAGGTTCTAGAAATAGTAGAAGAAGAAAGATATCTGTTTAAAACAAAAAAAAAATAGGAGATATAGAATGATAGGGCGAGTTCTAAGTCATGGGGGTAGTACCGTATATATTAGAAGCAGAGAAAGGAAAAAGAAGGGTAGGGGTAGACCTAGATTAGACTATTGCACTCAGATAAAACATGATAGGCTGTGGGAATTTCAACGAAATGTTAGGTAGCTCAGATTAGGAAACAATGGAAGTACGCGTCTAACCAGTTCGAGGACTGAAGACCTAATGACGGCGAAAGGAGATGTCAGGAATGAAGTTGAAAGATGATTTTGAAGAAAACTAAAAAATTGAAATTTATGCGGGTTTGAATAAACTTAGTAACGAGTGGCTGATGCAATTCAGATAAAAGATGAAAATAGTGTTTACGTTGGTTTGGCCATGTTGAACAAACGAAATAGAATAGAGTAACAAAGGTTTTCGCGGTTGGTATCCGAATTACAACTAGATATTTTCGGGTTAATACCAGTAGTCTACTGACAGCTTTTCTGGTCAATTGACAGCAAAAAGTTCCAGTGGACTATGGTTATACAGTCCGGAAAGGTCTATCGTATGAATAGATTAACAAAATGATTCTATGAAGGACAAAAGGTAATCAGGCCACGAAAGATATTGTTAAAGATGGTAGATCGATGTATAAAAAAGCGAAAAATTAAAAGAGCATATAACAAAAGAGCTAGTATAAATTGAGTTGAAGGAAACGAATTTATTAGCAATTTAATATGTATATTCTTTGACAATTATTACTTGGTTTTAGTTATGTACACAATTTTCAACTGGAATATTTATTACCAAGATATTGTTATCCAAAATAATTGCTGTTTCTGGGTCATTAACTGCATTCCGAAGAATTTTTACGGCTGTGAAGTCCAAGATTCATCAGTACATCTTAACGATAAAATTAGGTGCAAGATTTAATATCCTACTCGTTATACATAAAGATTGCATCAAGCAAATTAATGTACACATAAACTGCTATAAATTTTTATATACGACTGAGTAGCTATGCTTCAACGTCAATGAATCGATGTCATGCTGAGATTCTTTGTTAGTCTGGAGTTTATGTCAAGTATTTTGATCATGCACGAGTGCCGCTAGTTCTGAAGAACCTTCATTCTTCCTAGAGACAATAAAAGTGTGTCGTATACATAAGATGCAGTACCATTTTTATAATTCTAAATGGTTAAATACGTTGTAATATGTGATTTGAAACAATGAAGTTCTTCTAATCATAGATAATTAATTAATAATAATATGAGAATCGCTTATTTGAAATTTAATAATATATAATAACATTTATGAAGTCATATCCGGTAGCCTTCATACGGGTTTCCATATAGATCCATTATTGGAGTTTTCTCGCATGATTAAATAATAAAGTAGTTCTAATCAATAATTGGGTAATTTTCATCGCCAAATTTGTCATGATATTGCAATTACGTTAGTAGGCATAAATAAGGAGACAATAAATAACATTTTTTTTCAAGCGTAGAATAATTTTCATATAATACTATTCAGTCCATACAGGGAGTTCGGGAGGATATAGAAATATTTTAAGGACATGTCTAGAAGCCAAAATAAGCAAAACAAGTTCATATCTTCATTTCCGATTTCCATTTGTTTCAGAGATGATTGGGTTTTCTTTTAAAAGTTTAATCGAGTTAACTTTGATAACGTTGTCCCAAATGACTATTTAAAACACAATATTAAGAAGGCAATTGTCGTAAAACTGAGTGTTGTGATAGTTTCATTAGATTGTAAAATGTCTCACAACCTCAGTCATACAAAATATGTAAATATAGTGTTTATTTATGGTATCTGTAATGGTAATGTTCGTGCAATAGAGCCGTATCGACGTCATTTTCCGAATCGAAGAATTCCTAACAGGCAAGTAATGTTTCTGAAAGACAGAACTGGTTCGGTTTGAAACTTCAAGAAGACGCTCTGGATGTTGTAGACGATAATACAGAGATAAACGAGGCCCATCGCAATCCAATTTCAAATTCCACACACACACTGGTTTGGCGAACAATAAAAACAAAGTTTTGCCGCATTTCATGTGTAACAAGTACAAAATCTCAAAAGGCGATTATCCTGTAAGGCTACAAGTTTGTCAATGGAATCGTGGAAACAAAAGTTTGCTTAAATGCATTTTATTTATGGATGAAGATTAATTTACTCCAGATAAAATTAATAATTGCCACAATAAATATCGATGGTTGGACAAAAGTCCCCATGCCACGCAAGAACACAATTTCCAACTGAGGTATCTTCAAATACCGCGCTTTCGTTCATACCATAATAGTAATCATTCCCTCATATATTATTATTTAATTTAAAGTGTTGATTTTCATTTAACAATAAGTATACAATGTGGATCGTATATTCTATGCAATTTTTCTAATATATTTTCGCGTTCTAAAGTGGCGTAAATTTGAAGTGTTAAAAGTTCACCGCGTAACTATAGAATAATAAAATTAGTAACTCAAATTTAAAAAAGCATCAAAATACGCAACGTATTTATTTCATATTGAAACAGACAGTATTATTTTTATAATTTGAAAAGTATAGAGTCCCAATTTACAAGAAGTTAATGATTTTGTTACCTTGAAAGCGAAATACCGCCAGATTGGAAAAGTGTAAAAATATAATATAAAAGATTAACACAAGGTCGTGCTGCATATAACAAGGAAAAGCAGCTGCTATGTTCGAAGAGAGCAAACAGAAATAAGAAAAAATTATTGAAAGCAAGCGTTTGTAAAACATATACAGTAGGAGAAGCGGACAAGAAAAAGATTAAGGTTCTTGAAATGTGGTGCTACAGACGTATGATAAAGATATCAAGGACAAACAAAGTTAAGAACAGAGAGGTTCTAGAAATAGTAGAGTAAGACAAAGTGTGCAGAAAACAGTAAAAAATAAGAGAGGGTATATTGCAGCATCTATTAGAAAAAAAGATAGGAAAAGAGAGAGGTAGATTTACACCTAGATTAGACTATTGCACACGGATAGTGAAAGATGTAAGCTGTGGGAATTTCAGGGGAAATTTGTAGGTTAGCTCACAATAGAAAACGGTAGCCGTCCAACTAGTTCTTCGACTGAAAATCTAATGACGGTAATGAAGCAAAAATAAAAGGGATCAGAAAGAAACAAAGATACACATATCGATAGCTACGGAAGTTCATTACAAGATAATTAAAATAATTTGTGAATCCCTCAATGAAAAAATAAAATGGATAATGAGACGGAAGGTTAGAACTCTCAGGAAAGCCAAAAAGAAACCAAACAACTGACAGAACTATAAATGCAAATTTGACGAACAATAGGAGAAATAGGAACCTGTATTCACCATGGTGGTCGGATGTTTCCCAGAATAAGATATAGGCAGAACCTTCTGTAACTAGCCTAACTTGGTATTACAGGTTCTTAGTTTTCAAACACAATGCAAATACAAATGTGCGAGGTAAATTGGAGCAATGAATTGAATAAAGAGATAGAAACAGCAAATACAAAAAAAAGGAGAACAATTTTAAAATGCATAAATAGAATCAAAGAATGGATATCGCACATTTAAGTAGTAACGCATAATCAAGAGAAAGAACAAGAAAACGAAGTAGAAGCAACAGCAGATGTGACAATTTCTCGGTGAAATATAGAAATTGAAAAGATGACTAACGATTTATCTTCTAACCCTCTGCTTATAATAAGCAACGGCACCATTAAATAAAAACTCATTAAATTAAGAGACAGACCACTACTAAAAAGTTCATGACAGAACATGCCAAACACAAAAGCCACTACTCATATGATAATCATAAAAAACAATAAATTAAAAAAACTAATTTTGTAACGCACAATCCCCAAGAGACTTTTAAAATAGCGTTTTTAAAGAAATTTCGATGACTAATTTTGCTTATTTCTAGGATTTAATTCCTATTAGTGATATTGAATTAATGCCATCTCTAAGATTAGAGCTCTTCTACGTCAACCAATTCCCATGCAGGTTCAAATCCGCTAATGTTAATTTCACTAAATTTGAGAAATAAAGATTTATCATTTTCAGTTTGATTATTTAAAAATAAGAATTATAGTAGCTTAGGTTATGTATATCCAATATATAAGACCTTCTTGTACTTGCGGGCTTTCAAACGTGCGTTTCTTTTGTTATAAAACCATTCAGGCATGCAAAAATTAGCTTTATATTCATTTCATATAAAATAATTTTAGGTTTGTCATTTGAACCGAATTAATCACAATGCATGAAAAATATCTCGGCATCAAATATACATAGAAAAGTCAAGTATTTGAATTCTAGGACTCCCAACGGTTGTATCTCAACGTACATCCAATAAACCAAGAACTAAATATTGAATTTGTAGAACAATAAATAACCAAATGCCTTTTTTGGAATCAATTTTGTTATTATGGGTAATAACCCTGTAGGTTAATGTTCTGTAACACATTTTATATAGGTGTAATTTTGACAATTACTAAAATAAATTGCGACGGTGGAAAACAAAGCAAATCTTTTGGAGTGGAACAAATGCAGAGGATGTAGCCAACGATTAATTTTGTCTGTTGTCCTCTGCTCTCACTTACCCCAATTTCTTACAATTTTGGGTTCATTATAATGACTATAATAAGGCTTCCTTTTAAAAGCACTTTTATTGCTTTTTATAAACCAACATAAGCAATTCAGAAAATTAACTCTTATTATCCATTTCCTCTACAAAAGTTAGTTTTTGACATCCGCTATGTGTTTCCTTTTCAAGATTATTGCACTTGTTAATCTAAAGATTTTACAACATGTAGAAAACGTTAATTCTAATCGTCATATATATATATATATATATATATATATATATATATATATATATAAATTAAGACCAAATAATCTTTTTTGGGTTTTATTTCGTCCAAATTTGAAGTTTACAAAAATGTCATTTGTAAATAACTGACGTTTCCGAAAATATGTTCCCTTAGACTTAGTTCTAAAATTAGAGTAAAAAGTTTACATATTTGGAGATGATTAAATTTACTTACATTGACTTGACCGAAAACTAATTAAAAATACTTATTTGTATGATGTGCATTCATCTGTGTAGTACAATTTGAATAAACACATTTAAGAATTAAACAATTTTAAAAGCTTACTATAAATAAAAACATTAACAATATGAAAACAGCAATCATTAAAATTAATTTTTGAAAACAGTATACCTAGTAAGTTAATTGGTAGTAAAGGTCTATGTAGTGGAATGTGTAGTGGTATAAATCTATTGCAGTTAGATTAAGACGTGCTGTTTATTTGCTTAATTGAAAGAATATAGAAAAGCATAATTTTTATCAATAAATTACAAAAACGATATAGAAAACCTCCACCCGAAGATACTACATTGACCAGGAAACGAATTTTTGTTACTTAGAAATTTTGAATTTTGTCGAACCCTTGCTGTCCCATGTTGTGATTTCCAAAGCACACTAGATTGTGTTGGCTCAAATTATTATAGCTAGCGTAAGAATACTCAGAGGATGAAGCAGAATGTAATTTTGCTACATTACATAACGTGATCAGAACAGTGGCGTTTCCATGGAGGTTTTTGGGTTAAAAATTTCCCACCCCAATACCCCTAAAAATCAGGGTTTTAAAACAAAAACTACAAATTTACCTTTTACTGTTGAATAAGTGGAGCAGAAAGTTCTGTTAGTCCTCCCCCTCCCCGTCGGCGTAACGCTTAACGCCCACGTTACTCTTATTCGCACCTATACCAAAGTTTAAAGGATATGTACAAAGTTGCTGCACTAGGCGTGGACGTGGCTCCGTAGCGTAGAAGGTATGCGTGTGACTACTGTGCCTAAGGTCCCGAGTTCAAATCCCGACAAGATTTGCTTGAAAAATGTTAAACGAACATTTTTCACAAAAATACGCCCTTGTTTGGATGATAGGTAAAATGTAGGTCCCATGTGTGAGTGTTATCACGCACGTTAAAGGTCCCTACTTTGATTGGAACAGCAAGGTTTGGCAAAATTCAAAATTTCCAGGTAAGAAAATTCGCTTCCTGGACAATGTAGTACCTTCCAAAGGAGCATTGGAAATCAAGTGTTGTGTGACCTCAACTGTAAACAACGAGGAAAGTGTTCCCGATTAATTCAGGAAGCAGATAAAGTGAGTATTGGAGAAAAGTTAATCTGCTATTGTTTGGATACCTTTAATAAATACCATCCGCATATGCATTCTCGAACCTTTTTACCACACTTTGGTCTTTTACGTAATTTTTACATGATCGTTGCCCCTTTAAATTGATCGGTAGCCGGTTGCCGCGTATAGTATTACTGTACACAAATTTGTGAAGTATTTTATTTAATCAGGATTACATTAACACAATTGGGTAAATGTTCAAGGTAGATGAACTTAAGAACTGCACAATGTACATAGAAAAGGGTCAAAGAAGGTTCGCTCTGAACGGACCTGCACCTTGAAAAAGATCTACAATACTAGTACTGGCAGAATGGCTTGCATATTTCAGTGAGCTAAAGAGACGAACTATAGGTTTAGCCAAATTTGTGGGGTCTTTAGGAACCAGACTTAGACAGGTCCCCGAAAGAGGGCAGCAGCTCTTTCGGTACAGATAGTGGTAGAGATCATATAGGTCGGTATAGCATTCTAAGACACATTTCTGCGACGTAACAGGAAACGAGAAACCACCACATTACCTTTTAAGTTCACAGCATACTAAAATCGTTTTTTAAAAGGATGGCATTATCCGGGGTAAACGATTCTGGAGTTAAAATAGTCCCCCATTTGGATCTTTGGGAGGGAGCTACTTAGGGGGATATAATCGGCAATTTAAATAAGAAGAAAAGAAGAACATGGGACATCTTGCAAGTCGGATCGTGGAATGTTAGAAGCATGAAGCAAGTAGGCAAGCTAAAGAATTTGAAAAATAAAATGGATAAGATAACATTAGACATAGTAGGGATTAGCGAAGTTCGGTGGCAAGAGGCCGCAGTTTTTTGGAGCGGAAGCTTTACGGTAATTCATACAGGATCAGAGGAAGCACATTGAGATGTGGGGATAATTATGCGGAAAAAGATAGGACACTTTGAGAAAACTGCTTACAAAAGAACAAAAGAGTACAAATAGTTAGATTAGAATCTAAACCGGAAATATGGTAATAAATCAATTCTGGCTGTAGTGACTGAGAGGTAAAAGCAATCTAAAAAAATATCGAAGACATACTAAGATTCGTAAATCGATATGAAAAACTTCCGTAATTACGGAAGTTTTTAATGCAGTTGTAGGTGAATGTAAAGAAGAAGCAGCAGTAGATTTATTTAGTTTACGCTCAAGAAACGACAGGTGGTATAGACCGATAGAATTTTGCGACAAACACATTATTTCAACTTCATGCTAGAAGGCGATACACGTGGAAGATGTCAGGAGACATAGGAAGATATGAAATATATTACATTCTTGTTCGACAACAGTTTAGAAATTCACTGGAAGACTGTAGAAGCTACCTACAAGCAGATATAGACACTGACTACAACATCGTAATAATGAAGGCCGCTCTTAAATTTAAAAATTTGAAAAAAGGAACGGAAAAAAACACTTTGACTTTGAGAAACTAAAAGATAAAGATATCCATGAAAGATTTGAAAAAAAGTCAAACGAATTACTGAAAGATACCGAGAAAATTTCTAATACCAAAGAAGTAATTATGAAAACCGCGGCTAAATTAAAAAAATTTAAAAAAAAGAACGGAAAAAGGCACGTTGACTTTAAGAAATTAAAAAACCAAAATATCCACAAAGATTTACAAAAAAGTCAAACGGATTGCTGAAAGATATAGGAAAAATTTGTAATATCAAGGAAATAGAAACAGAATGGAATTACATTAAATCTAGTTTAGACATAGCGGCTAAATATATTCTGGTTTATAAACAAAAAGAATATAAGAAACCATGGAAAACAAAGGATATTCTGAGATTGTTCGAAGAAGGGCGGCAATACAAAAACAGGCCAGACGAAGCAAGAAACAAAGATACTAAGCCATAAAATGCGAAATTATTTGCAATTGCAGAAAAGCTAAAGAACAATGGTTTGTTGAAAAGTGCAGAGGTACAAACTAAGATGGAAATAGGACAAGCAGACGAAGCATACAAACTAATTAAAATGAATTTTCGAGATATAAAATCGTATATATAAGGGGCGTGGGAGAAGTCATATTGTAGAAAATGTTGAAAAAGTGGTTAGATGGCAAGAATATATAGGGAATTTTTATGTAGGACAAGAACTAGAAGCATTAGGACAGGAATCAGACATTAATAAGGATGACTTGGGATATCCTAAACTTAGAAATGCGTTTGAATTGGCATTAAAGAGTTTGAAAAATAATAAGTCACCGGGTATAGATAATGTGGAAGCCGAAACTCTAAAAACTGCTGAACAAGCAGTAATAGAACGTCTTTTCCAACTGGTAAGCTATATTTATGAGACAGGAGAGATTCCCAAAGATTTCAAAACAAAGAGGTGCTGATAGATGTGAAAATTTTTGAACAATAAGTTTGACAGCACACGTGTCGAAAATATTAACTAAGTTGTACAAATACGGATGGAAAACAGACTGACGAAATACTAAGAGAAGTTCAATTTGGGTTTATGTGGAACAAACGAACACAACTGGCCATTTTAGCTCTGAGGATGATTAGGGGGAACACAATAGAAAAAGGAAAAAGCGTGTATATGGGGTTTGAAAATTTGAAAAAAGTGTTCGACAACGTAAATGGGAAAAAGTGTTCGAAATACTAAAAAAAATTGAATATGTTGTAGAGATAAACGGATTAGTACATAGCTTATACAAAGCGCAAATAGCTTTAATTGAATTAGAACAGGAACGTAGAGAAATAAATATTAGGAAAGGGGTGAGACAGGTATGTGCTCTACCCCCTTTAACTTTTAACTTGTATATCGAAGATACAATGAATACTGTCAAACGCAGAAAGACATTTGTAATTATGATGCAAGGACAAACGATTTATGTGCTTAGATTTGCAGACGATATAGCGGTATTAACACTAGCAAGAAAGAGTTAGAAGCAGATCCTAATGAAATGAAAACAATAGTAACAGAGATACGGTACGAAAGTTAACAAAATAAAGCTAAAGTATTAGTATGTAAAGCTAGGAAGCCAAATAGCACAAGATGGGAAAAGTGCAAAAGATATAAAACAAAGATTTGCAAAGGTCGTGCTGCATTTAATAAGAAAAAGCAACTACCATGTTAAAAGACAACAAATGCAGAAACAAAAAAGATTGCTAAAGGCATATGTGTGGAACACAGCAGTATACGGCTGTGAAACTTGGACAGTAGGAGAAGTGGACAGGAAAAAGATAGAAGCTTATGAAATGTGGTGCTAGAGACGTTGGTAAAGATATCGTGGAAAGACAAAGTTAAGAACAAAGAGGTTCTAGAAATGGTAGGAGAAGAAAGAAATATGTGGGTTACGGCAAAAAATATGAGAAAACAATAAGTCACATGAGGGAATATTGCAAAATATATTAGATGCAGAGATAAAACAAGAAAGGTGGATGTAGAACTAGATCAGTCTATTGCACACAGATAGTGCAAGATGTAGGCTGTGGAAATTTCAGAGAAATGTGTAGGTTAGCTCAGAATAGAAATCAATGGAAGTGTGGATCTAGCCAGTTCCGGGCCGAGAAGCCTAATAATGGAAAGTAAGTGTATTTAAGCCTGATGATTATTGTAAACAATTACGGGTGTTGGTTTTGCAACAAATGTAGATTGTGCAAAAAGAGTAATTGAAGTATTGATTCGGTAAATGACTAAGTGATGGTGTATCTTGGTAACCGTCAGGCTACTTAACACCCTTTGCGCACCACTGAATATCGGTGAAATACGGTATATTTTTAGAAAACAATAGAAGGGGAAAAATGCAGAAGATATAAAAAAAGGATTAGCACATGGCTGTATCTTACATGAAAGGGCAGCTGCTATGTTCAAAGACAACATACATAGATACAAAGAAAAAATTGTCGAAATCATATGTGTGGTTCACAGCACTGTACGGGTGCGAATTGCGGACAATAGAAAAAGCAGACAAGAAATAGATAGAAGCGTTGCAAATGCTGTGCTACAGATGTATGATGATGATACCATGAACAGACAAAGTCAAGAAGAAAAAGGTTCTAGAAATAGTAGAAGAAGAAAGATATCTGTTTAAAACAAAAAAAAAATAGGAGATATAGAATGATAGGGCGAGTTCTAAGTCATGGGGGAGTAGTACCGTATATATTAGAAGCAGAGAAAGGAAAAAAGAAGGGTAGGGGTAGACCTAGATTAGACTATTGCACTCAGATAAAACATGATAGGCTGTGGGAATTTCAACGAAATGTGTAGGTAGCTCAGATTAGGAAACAATGGAAGTACGCGTCTAACCAGTTCGAGGACTGAAGACCTAATGACGGCGAAAGGAGATGTCAGGAATGAAGTTGAAAGATGATTTTGAAGAAAACTAAAAAATTGAAATTTATGCGGGTTTGAATAAACTTAGTAACGAGTGGCTGATGCAATTCAGATAAAAGATGAAAATAGTGTTTACGTTGGTTTGGCCATGTTGAACAAACGAAATAGAATAGAGTAACAAAGGTTTTCGCGGTTGGTATCCGAATTACAACTAGATATTTTCGGGTTAATACCAGTAGTCTACTGACAGCTTTTCTGGTCAATTGACAGCAAAAAGTTCCAGTGGACTATGGTTATACAGTCCGGAAAGGTCTATCGTATGAATAGATTAACAAAATGATTCTATGAAGGACAAAAGGTAATCAGGCCACGAAAGATATTGTTAAAGATGGTAGATCGATGTATAAAAAAGCGAAAAATTAAAAGAGCATATAACAAAAGAGCTAGTATAAATTGAGTTGAAGCGAAACGAATTTATTAGCAATTTAATATGTATATTCTTTGACAATTATTACTTGGTTTTAGTTATGTACACAATTTTCAACTGGAATATTTATTACCAAGATATTGTTATCCAAAATAATTGCTGTTTCTGGGTCATTAACTGCATTCCGAAGAATTTTTACGGCTGTGAAGTCCAAGATTCATCAGTACATCTTAACGATAAAATTAGGTGCAAGATTTAATATCCTACTCGTTATACATAAAGATTGCATCAAGCAAATTAATGTACACATAAACTGCTATAAATTTTTATATACGACTGAGTAGCTATGCTTCAACGTCAATGAATCGATGTCATGCTGAGATTCTTTGTTAGTCTGGAGTTTATGTCAAGTATTTTGATCATGCACGAGTGCCGCTAGTTCTGAAGAACCTTCATTCTTCCTAGAGACAATAAAAGTGTGTCGTATACATAAGATGCAGTACCATTTTATAATTCTAAATGGTTAAATACGTTGTAATATGTGATTTGAAACAATGAAGTTCTTCTAATCATAGATAATTAATTAATAATAATATGAGAATCGCTTATTTGAAATTTAATAATATATAATAACATTTATGAAGTCATATCCGGTAGCCTTCATACGGGTTTCCATATAGATCCATTATTGGAGTTTTCTCGCATGATTAAATAATAAAGTAGTTCTAATCAATAATTGGGTAATTTTCATCGCCAAATTTGTCATGATATTGCAATTACGTTAGTAGGCATAAATAAGGAGACAATAAATAACATTTTTTTTTCAAGCGTAGAATAATTTTCATATAATACTATTCAGTCCATACAGGGAGTTCGGGAGGATATAGAAATATTTTAAGGACATGTCTAGAAGCCAAAATAAGCAAAACAAGTTCATATCTTCATTTCCGATTTCCATTTGTTTCAGAGATGATTGGGTTTTTCTTTTTAAAAGTTTAATCGAGTTAACTTTGATAACGTTGTCCCAAATGACTATTTAAAACACAATATTAAGAAGGCAATTGTCGTAAAAACTGAGTGTTGTGATAGTTTCATTAGATTGTAAAAATGTCTCACAACCTCAGTCATACAAAATATGTAAATATAGTGTTTATTTATGGTATCTGTAATGGTAATGTTCGTGCAATAGAGCCGTATCGACGTCATTTTCCGAATTGAAGAATTCCTAACAGGCAAGTAATGTTTCTGAAAGACAGAACTGGTTCGGTTTGAAACTTCAAGAAGACGCTCTGGATGTTGTAGACGATAATCCAGAGATAAGTGCAAGACGCATCGCAATCCAATTTCAAATTCCACACACACACTGGTTTGGCGAACAATAAAAAACAAAGTTTTGCCGCATTTCATGTGTAACAAGTACAAAATCTCAAAAAGGCGATTATCCTGTAAGGCTACAAGTTTGTCAATGGAATCGTGGAAACAAAAGTTTGCTTAAATGCATTTTATTTATGGATGAAGATTAATTTACTCTAGATGAAATTAATAATTGCCACAATAAATATCGATGGTTGGACAAAAGTCCCCATGCCACGCAAGAACACAATTTCCAACTGAGGTATCTTCAAATACCGCGCTTTCGTTCATACCATAATAGTAATCATTCCCTCATATATTATTATTTAATTTAAAGTGTTGATTTTCATTTAACAATAAGTATACAATGTGGATCGTATATTCTATGCAATTTTTCTAATATATTTTTCGCGTTCTAAAGTGGCGTAAATTTGAAGTGTTAAAAGTTCACCGCGTAACTATAGAATAATAAAATTAGTAACTCAAATTTAAAGAAGCACCAAAATACGCAACGTATTTATTTCATATTGAAACAGACAGTATTATTTTTATAATTTGAAAAGTATAGAGTCCCAATGCAGTTTAAACGTCGATGGAGATCTCTTTTTTGCGTGTACCTGATATGTTAGTTAAACTGCGACATCCGACAGGTATGCGAAACACTTGATAGATAGTTATCTGAAAGTTTCCAGCTTTCGTTAAATATTCAAAATTATAAACCTCTACAACTTTATGGGTTTGTAAAAAATTATTTGTAGAATTTTCAGCAAACCTTGATAAGTGGGTTTTAAATTATGTTGTACCAAGTCGCCTTTATTTCACATCTGGTAAACAGTCGTTTGATGCTTAAAGTGTGTTTGGCGTATCAATCTTGGAATATTCAAAGTTACTTGATAAAATTTATAGTTCACAGTTTAATATATGTAAAACAGAAATATTAGGAGAAGTTTATGTCCACCTTTTATGGGTATTTGCATGTTATAAAATTGTGAACCATATTTTGCCCATCTTAAGTTTCTCAATTTGTATAGAACAGTTTGAGAGGAGATTACCTGTAGTGTGGAAAATATTATTTTGATCAAAATCTGTTAAAAGTATTTAGGTTTTTGAATATTGTGCAATATCAGTTTTCTTATACACGATTTTACGATTTAAATACTTGATCTGAGTAATCAGCTGAATTCAAATATAGCTAATTGTAAAAATTTGCGTGAGTACATAATTTAAAGAATCATTTTTTGTCCATATTCATAAATGACAATGCTAATATTTTGGAGCATATATCAGAAATAATTTTTTGAGACATTTCAAAGAAAACTTTTAAGTTGCTAGATGCTAAAACTTTGAGAAACTGATGTTTAAATAACAGTAGTTAGGAGATGCTTTAACATACTGAACGCTATTATAAAAAGCTTTGTATATACATAAAAAAATGGTTTGATCAAATATTTAGTTATAACCTCATTAAGTTCTCAAACAAGGTCAATTATTTAAATTACAGCCTTAATGTCTAATTTTTTGTTGTTATATATTTAATTTATAGTTATGTTTGAACTAGTTTTGAAACTTTTGTTTGCAAACTATACACACAGATACACACACACACACACACACACACACACACAAAACCTACATTTTACCTCTCATCCGAATAAGGGCGTAACATTTTTCAAGTGGTCCGGGACCTTAGACTTAGTAGTCACACGCGAACCAACTAAGCCACGGAGCCGCCCCCATCGCTCAATCGCTTCAGTGAAGTTTAGAACTAGTTCGTAAGGACTTGGACCTTTTGTTCCTCCGACGCTTTATAACAACACCAAGGAAAACGTATCTGCACAACGTCGGTTAAGAATTAGCGTATGCTGCGGCATTCTGGATAATCAACTGTTCGGTCCTTTCGTATTGGATGCGGGCCTTACTAGATACGGTTATTTACATTTTATGGTAGATCATTTAGAGGAAATATTGGAAAAAGTACCTTTTAATATTCAACCACGTATTATCTACTAACATTATGGCGCGCCTTTCATTATTCAAATAATGTAAAGAAATTTTCTAAATATCCATTTCGGCGATCGCTAGGGTGGCAGAAGCGGGTTCGCATCCTTGGCCAGCAAGATCACCAGATCTCACTCCCCTAGATTTTGTCTTTGGGGATAGATAAAGTCGTTGGTTGATGTTACAAAGCTGGACACAAAAGATGCATTACTAGATCCCATTCTTAATGCTGCAGCGTTCTAGAGCGAATCGTCGTTCACTAGAACTCGCTAATTTATAAACCCGCAAATAAGTGTATCAAAGTGGATGTGGTGGTGTTTTTGAAAATTTGACGTAATTAAATAAAGTATCTCTAAAACAAATGGAAATCCGACTTGAACACATGAGCTTATTTTGCTTATTTTGCTTATTTTGACTTCTTAGAGATGTCCTTAAAATATTTACATTTCTTCACGAAACGCCCGCCCTGTATACAAAGATTTCAGTATATTACACCGTTGAATTTTTGAAATTTATATTCCGCCGCCACTATTAACTAGTAAAAATAAATTGAAATTGAATAAGAACGTAGTTACTGTAAAATTACTGATTACTGTAGAATGATTTACATAAGTTACCTTGTTTATGTCAAACGCGTGTAACGTGTCAATCATAAAATGTTCAATAGCACGTGAAGTAAAATTTCTTAATTTAAATAAGACGCCTGAAGAAAATAGTATGTATATACAACACGGCGTAGAAAACATTAACTCGTTAGAGCCCCGTGTCCTTATCTGAGGACAGCTATTTATGATATTCCATAAATAATGACAAAACAGGATGTATTGGAGTTATAGCAGATGTTGTTATGAACAGAACAGTTTCAAATTGTACCTTTTTAAATTAAACTATATTCGTTACAGTGATACAATTTAAATACAAATTAACATTCTAACTTATGGAAAAAGTCGCAAAATTCGTTCATAAAATAATAGATATACTTGTGTTTTGAGATTTTCTTTTTCGGGCACTTTTGAAACAATAGAATCACTAATAAGATACCGCTTTCCTAATGTATTTTGAATGTCAGTTTCGGTAACTTTATGTTGTGAGGATAAGTAATGTTTTTGATTATTAGGTAGTAATTGCCAACAGTAATTATTATTTTCTACTGGAGTTAGTTACATATACCCTATATTAATATGTATTTAAAATTAAACGTAATTATTATGTCTTAGTTACAGCATGATACATTGTATTAAAGTATGTAGTATATTAAGTGTCAACAGTGTTCATATTAGAAATAAGAATAAGAAACGTCTACTTCATAACCCAGACGCAATTTGATACCGCAGATGAAGAAACAATGAACTGCAATCACGCAGACTCATTTATAATTACTTAGGATAAGACAATGTATGATTTATCAAGAAACTGCAGAAAGCAAGATCTGCACTTTCCCGCAAAACGATGTGAGACCAGAGACTTCATATTAAATGTAAGAAGCCCTGATCGCCAGTCAGTCTTTGAACTGCATAACTTTAACATTGTTAGGTGTTCAAGCTACTCATTCGTAATTATTAATTATTGATTTATTTAAATATTACCTTAGAGTATTTTTTTTAATTGCATCATTTTACGTTTAATGAACATAAGCCTTCAAGTTGTTGTAAAAGAAATAAGGCAGCTTTTGTAATTACAGAATTAAAACAAATTTGATAGTTGTGTTTTTGGAAATAAACTTTTTATAAAGAAGCTCCCAAGGACTCAAAATCTATCTGGCGCCGTCGGAATGAACTCCAGACGGGTGCTAGCAATTCCAAAATCGAAGAACCAGTAACCGTGAATTTCAATTCTTCACTGGAACAGAATACAAAGATCGGACGAAGTAAATCGACCGAATCCAATACAGAAGGAGAGTTATGGAACGAACAATCAAATTATTGTGAGTACCTACAGTTCATCTTCCTTACAATTTTTTTTTCAATTGCATATTGATATTAGCAAGTAAGATTTGAATTTACTATTGCAACAATTATTCAGCAAATATCTGAACCAAGATAACAGTGAGTGATTCTTTAAATAACTTTGGTGCAAACATAACTAAGGTAGCAGAGAATAAATATTTCATACAAGATAAACTCAGATAACTTAAGGTTATATTTAGATTCGGTTCCAACATATGATGGAAATCAGACGATGCTAGGCATATTCATTACTGCGCGAGAAACATTCTTGAAAAGTTTTTATAAACAAGGAGATTTAGAGAAAAGTATGTGGCTGCTAAGATTAATTTTAAATAAATTAACGGGCAGAGCATTAACTTTAATCGCAAGTAGGGATGATTTAAATATTGGAAAGACCATAAGAAAATATTGATTGCTTATTTTGGCGATCAACGCAGTATTAATTGATTAATTAGGGACTTATTAAACTTACGAATGGAACACAATCAATCACCGTATCAATTTGGTATGCGATGTCAGGACGTGAGAAGTTTGATTCTAACCAAACTTAAATTAGAAGAACCGGATCCTAACGTACGTTTAACTAAAACCGAAATGTATGAAGAAATGGCTTTAGATACGTATATAAACGCGTTATCCGAGCGGTTATCGGATAAAATTAAATTTAGAAATCCACAAAGTGTAGAGGAGGCAATGAATTTAATAATTGAGGAAGAGAATGTAATGTATTATAGAAACAGAATTAAAAACTCAAATATTAACAAAAATAATCAACCAATTAAGATTATAAAGGCAGCATGACCAATATCGACACAACTCAAATTTGCATCATTTAACACACCGACAAATCATTTGAGAATTTATAATTCAAACTTTAACAATCCAAATTTGAACAATCAATTTCGAGAATTTCCAAAACCAACATTTACACTCAAGTTCAATCAGAACAAAATCGAAATGGCAACTATTCGGCGTAAATCCTAACATAAAAGCACCCATGACGAATAATTACAACAACCCCAATAATTATTACAAACCAACCCCTATGGACACTTCATCTGGCAACACCAGACAGATCAGTAAAATATCTCAAATCAAACACGATAATACACAGAAACGAAACTTTATTTCCGAGGAACTATTTCACCAAGAAGTAGAAGATTTCTATAATCAAGCTATACCCGAAGGCACAAGTAATTATGCAAATCCAAGTAGAAACGATGAGGTAAATTACTCAGAAAACTACGAATGTGACAACCCTTACGAAAATTACGAAGAGGACGATGAAGAAAACGCGTACAGAACCATATACGACCACACGTAATAAATATAAACAATATTAATCAACACATTTTACCCTATATAGAAATTAAATTACTAATCGATACAGGATCTTCAATAACTTTAATTAGCCCAAAAACCGCGCAGAAACATTATCTAAATAATATATTCTTGATCTAAGGAAGAATTATTTTTGTATCATACATGTTCGTAATCAAATTCATAATGGCGGTTTTAGGCCAGAAATGATATCATGACTACTTTGTATTCCAAATTAATGCGGTTGTATGATTCATTTGTTTTGATTACTAATGTATAATTATGGCGCATATGAACTCATCGTCTTGGAACTAAGAAGTTTCTCGCGTAAAATTATGTAGATTAAGAAAACTGTAAAACCATTTCTCTGGTTCAAGTTAATGTGTCAGTAGGATAATTTCACATACATTAAATAGAGAAAAAACGAAACAATAATTTCAATTTGCAATCTTAATTCATTTTGTCCAAATTCTGCCGATGATTCTCGTCGTGTATGAAGGGAAGATAATTTTTTTCTGGATTACTTCGTCATTATCATTGAACGGGATAACGTGCAAACTGAGCAGGTACAGTAAACCTTTGAATAATAAGGTACTGAGTAGATACAGTTAGCCTTTAAATAATAGGGTATCGAACTTAATCAACGAAGTTCGGAATAATACCCTATCAGGTTGGTTACTTCTAATTATATTGTAACGTTTTAGTTTTAGGAATATCCGGAATTTGCTATATGTTACCTGGGTTTCCAGAGTTTAAGCGAAATAGTGTTTGCCGACGAAATTATCAATCCGCGCAGCCATGCGCGAGATGCTCGATGCACTTGTCCGATATAGAAACAAGTATTCTCGTCGTGGCATGTAGTAAGAAAAGACGTTATCTTTTAAAGTGGTGAGAAAGATTTTACCAGCCTTCATGGTTGATAAATATCACTCCTGGTGTATTGCTTAGGTTAAAGTATAGAAACACAGTTACACTAGTAAAGCAGATATTGAAGTGAACTCAAGATTTATAAAGCGGTTCGTAAACTTATGTTTGAATTTTTAGCAAGCAAGTTTCAGATGGTATTGTTTAAGATATAATAGGTATAAGAAATCAATTCGAATTAGTCTAGTAAATGGAAGTGGGTTAGCCTTTGGTGAGGAAATTTTGTTTGTTCGTATTAAAGATACGACAAATCCACGTGGTTGCAACCAAACAGGTGTTTTGTAATTTTTTTGTAACAATAAGTGTCTTCAAGCTAGGGTGAGTACAATTCCTTTTTGTAACAACAAGCATCAATCCATGCGAGAAGCAAATTTTGTTAGAAAAATAATTGGTTAAACGACGTAAAATTCAGTAAATTTTTGAATATCGAATATGAAAGTTTTCCTCTTGAATTAAATGATGTTTTATTTAGTATAGATAAGATGATCTGACTAAATTTTTTTGTAGCTATTTGCTAGAGTCGTTAAGGACAACATTTTGACCTAAAATCTGTCAGATAAATATCTAGTGGTATATTTTTATTTATACAAGTTACACTTATGTTCTTAAATAAGTTGTATAATGAGATAATTCTTGAATTTGAAGGAAAGCCGCTAAAACATTAGGAAGATTAAAGTTTGATCTATAAATAATTTTTGTGAGCCGAAACAAAGATCTTTGGTTAAAGCATTTACTTAATGTAGTGAGATATTGGATATTTTTGATGTCAGGCTTAACCCATTAGTAACTGTTAACTTTTTTGTCGACTTAATATTTCTATTAGCATTCGACTTCATGCTTTTGTATTTATATTGTATGATATTTTCTTAAATATTTTTGTATATAAAAGAAGAGTACCTAATTTAATTACATATCAGTCAAATATCGTAATAGTTTTATTTCTGACAGTCTAATAAGAGAAACAAGTGATTTATTCAATTCTGGTTGAAATAATTAAGTAAAAAACAAAAGAAATTATGTTACTGAATATCTATATTCAGGCATAGGTAAATTCCCTTAAGGCTTATCTGCGTCTATCATTAAGAAGATTATTTTTTTGTTTATTTTATTGACGCAGTGGCGCCCTAATTTATGCAAAGATAGGTTCAATTTTAAAAAATACCCCAACCATCTCATGCCTCCTCAAGAATAGACCCCGAGACTAGTCTGCGAGCTTTTAAGATTTCTTTTTGCAACACAGTTTGACTCAATTACATTCTAGTTAAAAGCCACCCTCAGTAAAATAATTCGTCAAAAAGAAAGTTAATAACAATATAAACAACTAATTTCCAGAGTTAACATCATGTTAGAAAAAATCATGTTAATGAAGAACACAAAACTTTTCAACGAAATCCAAGGGGTCCTGTAGGATATGGTTAGAATGAATTGAGTCTAAAATATCATCGACTTTAGTTATTTCCAAAAATTTCTACAGCCAACTTACTCCAGAACATATGATAAAACTTCTGAAACTATAACTTACAGTAATTGTAGATTAATGACCATTTATAACTGTGAACTTATACACATACTCACAGTACGTTCTTGTTATTAATGAACTTAAAAGGTAATTTTGTTCGCCGAAGACGTTTTCATTAAAGTAAGTAATTTTTAATATACTTGGTTTTTTTGTTTAAGAATGTTTATGTGATTGTGTTGAAAACATAATTGTGTAATAGTCCTATATAGCTGCTTTTCACAGTCAATCCAAAGGTATTAGTGCCGGCTTTGATGGAATAAAATATATTGCAAATACATGAAAGCATAATTAATATACAGATAATTTAGCAATTCATTTTGGAAAGCTTCTTTTCAGCTAGCAGTTTTTAAATAGGTATGTTAGTGTCCTTAGGCTTGTTTTAGCACTAGTGTACTCGATTACTCCTTGTGTTAACTTTAGGCCATAATCACTTTTCACATCTTGGGTTTAGAGTTTTGGTATCTTCTTGTTAATTTTCTGGGGATTTTCCTTAGAAATCCTCGTACTTCGAGATTTGGTGGCATCCAAGATACTTCCCTATTAAGACTGGTATATCTGACACAATATCATTCTGGGGCCTTCTTCAAACACTTATACCACTCTTCTCACTTAGTAGATAACCATTCTTGTTAGTACAATCGAGGTCTTTAGTACTTTATCGAAACAGAACTTTTAGCGAGATACTTCACTGAGTTTGGAACATTAATTTTCTTATAGAATGACCTCTCAATTTTTTTGCACATCATTTTAGGGACACCTAGTGAAAACGGTGTACAGTGTAAAAGAAGCTTTGCTTCGAAAATAGTAAACTTTCTTAGACAGTTGAAAAAAATTTACTACTTTTTAACGACATCAGCATATACTTGTTAAACACAATCTGACATTTAAAAGCTATAATTATTAGGTGTGCTAAATGTCATCACTCTTTAAATAAATTATCTTACTGCTTTCTCAAATATAAATTACTGTACATCGTTACTCGTAGTATTAAACAGTTGGGAGAATAAATGTACGGTCTTGGCAGCGTGCCTAAGTAACGCGCAAAAAATTTATAACTGTTATTAAAATTATTACTCTTCATAAAGAACTTCCTGGTTAATAAAACATAATGTGTGAAATTGTTTTTGATATGGGTCTCTATTTCATATGCCGATATGCCATTATTTCTTGATCTACATAAAAATTGCACTGTCAACAAGATTATCATTCTTACTCATACTTGTTTTTGAAATATTTATTTATGATTAGAATGACGCATAAACAATTTTAAAACTCATGGATACTGAAGCGTGAATAATTTAAATTTTCTCTGGGCCATTTTAACTTGGTATATATCTTTAAATGGTTTACTACAGGGTATGAGTCATAAACAATGATCTGACTACATGCAGTGCAAAAGTACCGTAAGCACGAACATAAAATTTAATTCATGATCGCACAATGACCCATACGGGTGTAAAAAATCAGAATTATTTTTTAAGCTTTGAAAGTTGTACAACGGTAGAAAGTAGCAATGGAATCGCAAAAATTTCATCTATATTGGTTTATGATTTTAGGAGAGGGTGCGTTTGCTAACCCCAAAATACACGAAAGAACGTAGTCAATTGGAAGTGGATAAACTAATAAATAACTGTCATAGACGAAAAATTATTGCTTAAAATGCTCAAATAATTTGTGAAAGCAAAGATTTATGTTCGTTACCTTTTCTAAGCACACAACTCATCACTAGGGAGTCAAGAAAAATTTAGTATTTTTCTTGAACTGTTTAATAAATAAAATATATTTCTTAAATACAATAAAAATCTTACATAAAAACAAGGTAAAATAAAAAGTCAACAAAATAAAATCTCGGCGCCGCTTTTTTTACTTAGCCAAGTCATCAATGACGTTTTCAATATCAACAGAAATTTCTCTGTGAATATTTAGATGGTACGTCTTCAACCTACATAAAGCTAAAAACGCACTTTCGTTGGATGTCGTTGTCACAGGAATTATATTTAATATTTTTAAGTTGCAACATTCGGGAATAATTCGAGGTGTCTCTTTTAGGTAGAGTAGCAAATTTGTGGCATTTCCGGGACGCTCATTGCTTTCATTCAGTATGCTTTTGCAGAGTTTTACCGCACCCAGCTATAATGTCGAAACGGTAAGCATCTAAATAATGTCCATAAAATTTATACAATTTTTGTAATTTTTCTTGGTTAATTACATCAGTTTTTTTTATTTCCTATTGGAATTATCACATCCAAAATTGTTAAATTATCTCTATGGCTGTGTAGCCGATCTTTAAGATGTAATATAAAAAAATCTAATAAGAGTACAAAAATCGCTGATCGATAGTACTTTTCAGTTGAAGAAAATGGAACATTTTCTCTTTGCATTTGTCTTGAGTTAGCCTCAAGAAACATTAATTTCAATAGTACATTTCTTGCACTAGTTTATTGCCTGGCTAAATATAAGCTTACGTTTACTTTTAACGTGTTCCCGAATGTTACATAAAGTATTACCAACACTTTTGACAAGAGTAGCAGCCCTTCCTGGGTCCATAATAATTGTTTGTAGAATTTTGCATAGAGATAAACTAACGGAAAATATTTTTGTAAGTGTTTGAATTGTTATCCGAAATTCTGTAGTTAAAACTGCTTTAGTAAGCGCATACGCATACGAAGAGACATCTTTATCACACGTTTTGTATTTTATTCAAAGAACTAATAGCTACTTCTTGTAATTCCAAATATGTCAATATAGAATCATGTCTTTCCATACATCTAGTTTGGCACAGGTGTCTCGATTTAAGTCTCTTTGTCTCAGAGTTCAAGTTCTCAATCTCAGTTTCAAACACATGCTGTCGTTTTGCAGTTCTAAGAAAAATTGCATGTTGTTTTCTGATGTCCACATATAGTTTCTTACTTGAGAGATGTTGGAAGCATCGGATATGGCTAAATTCAATAAATGGGAAGAACAGTGGACATAGAAAGCACAATTGTGTTTTTCGCGCACGTAGGCTTGAACGCCACTCATAGCTGAAGCAGCGTCATATTCTTATCCAGCTATATAGATACAATCAATGTTGATACCTACCAAACTATGTCAAAAGGACATTCGCTACATTTCGACCAATTATGCTTGTGACATGTAAAGCGCAATCATGCCCCATGTTACGAGCACTAGTGAAACAAAATTTTAAACCTCATCTTGCTGTGGGTGAGCGGTTAACTACAAATCTCTTTCATAAAACAAGTTGTTAAAGGAAAGGCAGCTTTCCGACGTAGGGCAATAAGAGATAGTAGTGGTTCTTTAGAAGCTATACTCCATACAACACTCTATAGAAACTACAATTAAAACAACACTAAAAAGTGCGCCACCAAATCCTAAGCTCATAGAAAACAAGATATATTCTAAGAGAGAACCTCGAAATCCTCAGAGAAGAATATTACATTCGCTGTGTAAACACGGAGTACGTAGCACCTGTAATAACAATATAGTTAGGGTATAGAAAGGACATAAGAGGTGTGCTATCTTGCTATTGCAAAAAAAACAACATAAAATAATTTCCTGTAATCAAAATACATCTGTTATCAAACCACCCTATTGGAGCTATTTGGGGATTAGTGTGAGACAAGACTACAAATAGAGCTTGTTGTTTTAAACTCCTATTAATATAAAAACCAAGTAGTGTTAGTAACCAAACCTGATACGAAACACTGTAAAAATGATTATCAATAGGTCACCATCAATATCTCAACTATTTAGAAATATAGACCAAAGAATTATATAAGTTTCCCTATATTGGAACGCATTTGTCCAAAATAAAACAGTAAATTTAGTTTAAGTTATTCGTTTAATAAATCTTTATTCTTCTTTATGTTAAGAAATTTTATTTACAAAATATACAACAAATATTCATTAAAAAACAAAATCTTTCAGAAAGCGGCAACAAATTTAATTTTAGAAGAGGATACTTTCGCCACCGAATTCAAGAAAAAACAGTAAATTTTTAAACAACATACGAGGTCCCTTTATATCAGATCTGTATATTCGGGCTCACAATATTGTTAACACAACAACTAATATTTTAAATTTTAGGTTAAAAATATATACCACTTTGCAGGTTTTAAAACCATACGTTAAACGTTATTTCGAAATTAAACAATTCCTTAAAATATTAGTCAAAAAGCTATACTAAATCATATCCAAGCATATGAATTCTCTCAATAATTTACTCAAGTTTCAGATATTAATTTTTAATAATTATTCGCTTGGCCTGTACAGTGTAAACAGTTTTACGTTACAAATATTACTTTAAACGGAAACACTTCACTTTCAGTGGATTGCACCTTTATATATACAAATATTTGTCATGTTAACATTCTCGTGTAAATATGGCATTGACCTCCTTTTCAACTTCAAAACGAACAGGTGGCAAGACAACAAGTGTAAAGCCAATTCCTTATCTTGAAGTGTTAAACAAATCTTGAAAGTTCGCAAGTTTCAAATTGGAACAAGCAAACTTCTTATACAAACTTTCAGAAACTACAAATTAGCAAGGAATTGAATACTTATGCCGTTTCGCTTTACTCTTTAAAGACAGCTTACTAATTGAATTTATTCTTCGTCATCCACAAACCAATAAACTAAAACGACATAAATCATGACGCTATATACATTTAGGAGGAACTGATCTCGTGGTACAGTGGCCTTACAACCATCCGTTAAAAAGCACTGTAATTGAAAGCGATTTAGAATAACGAATCTAAACCTTTACCGTAAGCAGAGCTTACATGGGACCTTCCCATCTGAAAGCGCAAATTTAAAATGGCGATACACATATTGTACACTCAATCCCTTGCAAAACCCATCTTATTTATTTCAACTGCCGAAAGCGAATGCCGTCCGATTTAACAAACTAACGAAACGATCTTTCGTTGCTTGTCAATTGAACAAAGTTCAAACAACCACACGATAAAGTATGATTTATTTTAAATAATACTCGACTTCTAATTGGATACTACTGCAAACGCTTAAATAGTAATCAATATTAAGAAACTAACCACTGAATTAAACAATTAGTAAATTGCATTATTAATTTTTCAACAATTTTCTGTGTTAAAAATTTTCTGCATGTATAACTTATTTCGTTTTGTGTTTTTACACTCAAATATGTTGCGTTCTTTGACATACTTCCCAGATGCTTTTCAATGATTGCTCTCTAGAACGCAACTTTGATCGCAATATTGCTCTGAAACTTCCTTCGCTCTTCGCCGTTTCTTCAGCAAAGTCAATAGAACCGGAATTTCGGAATCCTTTCAAAGGAATACTCTGACGAGTGAATAAAATAATTGTATCTATTAGAGGAACGATCTTTTTCAGGTTTTCCTCTATTCTATTTTTAGTGACTTCATCTCTTTGCAAATTTATCCAATCTTGCTTCGTCTTCATAATTTATGACATATTTTGTGATTTAGTTACATTAATCTTTCCAATTGTTAAATTTTTCTTCACTAGTATACCTGGTAATTGATGCTTGCTCGTACCTGCTGATTCCCCAGCGTAAAACATACGAAACTTACAATAAGCACCATTCGCGTTTTTGGAATATGCCAACCATTTCCACCTGTTGGACCAATTAACTTGAAATTTTAGATTTACTGGTCCAGAAGACGGATACTTAAAATTAAATTTTGGATACCAAATGTTTTTGAAATACTCACGTATAGTCGGGACCACGACAGATTGCCGTCACGTAACGTTTACTTGGATCTAGAATATACGTATATACATTCAACGTTCAATTTCTTAACGAGAATAATGAAGATAGCGGGTAAATGAAGCATGTTATTTCAATAATACTCATACGTAATTGTTTTGTACTGCATAGAAAGAAGGCGAACCCATTATTATACGTCGGCACTTGTTTCATATATACACAAATGTTAACTGGCTAGAGTAGTATTCTGAATCATCATCATCATTATGTATTCAGTCTTGGAACTGGTTAGACGCGTACCCCATTATTTCCGATTCTGAGATAACGTACACATTTTCCTGAAATTACCAGCCTGCATCTTTCAGTATCTGCGTACAACAGTTTTATCTAGGTCTACATCTACCTCTCTTCTTTTCTATATCTGCTTGTAATATAGTCCGCACTATTTCACAAAAATGCCTTAGAACTATCCTGTCTTCTATTTCTTTTAATTTTTTGTTTTCCAGATATTTTTATTCCACTACTATTATCATAACTTCTTGGTTATTAACTTCGTCTGTCCATGTTATCATCATCATATATCTGAAGCATAACATTCCAATGTTTCTTCCTTTTCCCGCTTGCTTCTTCTACTGTCCCTATTTCTTAGGTACACCGTGCTGTACTCCACACATATGCTTCCAACAATTTTTTCCTTGTTTCTATGTTTGTTGTCTTCGAACATAGCCGCTGCTCTTTCTTGTTGTACACTGTTCGGTTGTCCTACAATTGTTTTGTAAATATATATCCTATTTCACCGATATTCAGTGGTTAAGCAGGGGGTTTAAGCAGCCTGCGGCTACCAAGATCCCCCAACACTTAAACATTTGCCGAATTAATAGTTTTCCAATAAATCTTTTCGCACAATCAAGATCAGTTGAAAATATTGCAGAACCAACACCTGTATTTGTTTAAAGTAGTCATCAGGTTTAAGTGCAATTATTTTTTTCACTGTTTTCCGTCTTGGAATTGGCTCGACGTGTACCTCCACTGATTTCTACTCTGAGCTAGCCTTCACAGTTCCCTGAAATTCCTAGAGCCTAAATACATTACATTTACATTTCCAATGCTCCACCCGAAGGTACTACATTGGCCAGGAGGCAAGTTTTTTGTTGCCTGGAAATTTAGAATTTTGCCGAACCCTTGCCGTTCCAGGCAAGGTAGGGATTTTTAACGTGCGTGACAACACTCACGCACGGGACCTCCATTTAACCTCTCATCCGAACGATGGCGTAATTTTTGTGAAAAATGCTCACCTGCCATTTTTCAAGCAGTCGGCCGTGTCGGGATTTGAACCCAGGACCTTGGGATCCGTAGTCTTATGCTTACTACATTGATCCACGGCGACGCCAAAGAGCCTAGATACAGCTCGGTTCCTCTTCTATTGTTTTCTAAATATATGCCCTATTTCACCGATATTCAGTGGTATATGAATGGCGTTAAGCAGTCTGTGGCTACCAAGATCCCCCAACACAGATATTTGTCAAACTAATAGTTCTCCAGTAAATTCATTCACACAAATTACATTAGTTGAAAATATTGCAAAACCAACACTTGTAGTTGCTTATACTAATCACCAAGTACTATTCTTTTTTGTCTTGGAACTGGTTGGACGCGCACCTAGGTTGATTTCTATTCTGAGCTAGCCTGCACATTTCTCTGAAATTCACACAACCTACATCTTTGACTAACTGTGTGCAATAGTTTAACCAAGACCTACCTCTATCTGTTTTTCCGATCACTGCTTGTAATATATTCCGCACAATTATCTCATGCCTTAATAGGTGGCCTATCATCCTATCTCCCCTGTTCTTTACTGTTTTCTACATATTTCTTTCTTCCCCTACCATTTATAGAACCTCTTTGTTCTTAACTTTGTCTGTCCATGATATCCTCATCGTACGTCTCCAGAACCACATTTCAAAGGCTTATCTTTTTCCTGTCCCCTTCTCCTAGTGTACAATTTTCACGGCCGTACAGTGCTGTGCTTCACACATATGCTTTCTGTCATCTTTTCCTTGTTTTTATGTTTGTTGTCTTTGAACACAGTAATTGTTTTTTCTTGTTAAATGTAGCACGATCTTGTGCTAATCTGTTCTATATCTTTTGCGCTTTTGCCATCTTGCGTTATTTGACTTCCTAGGTAGTTGAAATTCTTAATCTTTTCTCGTTACCTATTTGTATTCTAGTTTTTGATTTATTTTCTCTTCCTTTGCATACTAGTACCTTAGTTTTATTTTTGTTAATTTTCATACGGTATCCATCTGCTAGATCTGTTTCCATTTCAATAAAAGCTGCCTCTAGCTTTTCCTTGCTAGATGCTAATACCGCTATAACATCTGCAAATCTAAGCTTATCAATCTTTTGCCCCAGCATTGTAATTCCAAATGTCTTTCTGCATTTGACGGTATTCATTGCCTCTTCAATGTACAAGTTAAAAATTAATGGGAATAAGGAACATCCCTGTTTCACCCCTTTCCTAATATTTACTTCTCTACTTTCCTGCTCTAATTCGATTACAGCTGTTTGCTCTTTCTATAAGCCATGTACTATCCACCTATCCCTAAAACTCATTCCAATCCTTTTGAGTATTTCGAACATTTTTTTTTTCATTTTCCAATGTCGAATGCTTATTCCAGATCTACAAACCCTATACACTCGCTTTTTTCGTTTTCTATAATTCTAGTTAATATTTTTGAAATGTTTGCTGTTAAGTTTATTGTTCGAAAATTTTCACATCTATCCGCGCCTGTTTTTTTGTATAGTTACTAAGTTACGCTTGAAATCTTTGGGCATTTCGCCTGTCTCATGCATATAACTTACAAGTTGGAAAAGACGTTCTGTTACTGCTCGTCCAACGGCTTTTAGAGTTTATGCTTGCACCTTATCTGTACCCGGCGTCCTTCCATTTTTCAGACACTTTAATGCTAATTCAAACTCATCTCTAAGTATAGGATATTTCAAATCATCACTTTCAATGTCTGATTCCTGTTCTAATGCTGATAGTTCCTCACTTGCATATAAATTCCCTATATATTCTTGCCATCTAATCACTTTCTCCATATTTTCCATAATGACGTTTCCTCCCGCGTCCCTTATATTTTTGCTATATGGTTTTATATTTCTAAAATTAATAGTTTGTATGCTTCGTCTGTCTTTCCTATTTCCATCTTAGTTTGTGCCTCTTTGCACTTTTCATCAATCCATTGTTCTTTAGCTTTCCTGCATTTGCAAATAATTACCCATTTTATAGCTTTGTATCGTCTGATCTATCTTTGTATATTCGTCTTTCTTCTATTAAATTCAGGATATACTTTGTTATCCATGGTTTCTTATTTTCTTTCTGTGTATACGCCAGACCCAAAATAGCTCTGGCCGCCATGTCTAAGCTGGATTTAATGTTATTCCATTCTGCTGCTACTTCCTTAGTATCAGAAATTTTCCCAATATCTTTCAGCAATTCATTTGACTTTATTCGAATCTTTCGTGGATATCTTTATTTTTCAGCTACTCAAAGTGAAAGTGGCTTTTTCCGATTCTTCTTTCAAATTTTTAAATCTAAGAGCGGTCTTTATAATTACGATGTTGTGGACAGTGTCTATATCTGATTCTGGGTAGCTTCTACAGTCTTTTACTTGATTTCTAAACCGTTGTCTAACAATAATGTAATCTATTGATATTTTCCTATATCTCCTGGCATCTTCCACGTGTATCGTCTTCTGGCATGATGTTGAAATAATGTGTTTGTGATGGTTAAATTGTTCTTGTCTCAGAATTCTATCAGCCAATCCCTGTTATTTTTCGTGCCTAAACCAAATAAATCTTCTACCGCTCCTTCCCTACCCTCACCTACCACTGCATTAAAATACCCTGTAATTATTAAATTTTCATGTCCTTTTACATATCTTAGTATGTCTTCGATATCTTTGTAGATCGCCTCTACCTCTTCCTCACTGTAGCTAGAGGTGGGCATGTATACTTGTATTATTACTGTATTTACCGGTTTAGATTCTAATCTAACCATGAGTACTCTTTTGTTCTTTTGTAAGTAGTTTTCTACACGTCGTCCTATCTTTTTTCGCATAACTATCCTCACATCCGAATTTCCTTCCTCTGATCCTGTATGAATTACCTTGAAGTCTCCACTTCAAAAATCTCCCGCCTCTGGCCAGTGAGCTTTGCTGATCTCTACTACTTCTAGTGCTAACCTATCCATTTCAATTTTCAGGTTCTCTAGTTTACCTAGTTGCCTCATACTTTCGACATTCCACGCTTCGACTCGCAAAATGTTCACAAATCTTTTTTTTATACTTTCGGATCACATCCCCCGAAGTAGTCCGCTTTCGAAGATCCGAATGGGGGACTATTTTTCCCCGGAATTTTTTACCCCAGACGATGTCATCCTCTTTAATAACAATTTCTGTACGCAGTGTACTTGGGAGGCAATGTGATGGTTTCCCGTTGCCTTCCACATCGCAGTAGAGTGTCTTAGAATGCCATACCGACCCCTATAATCTCTATCACTCTACGTACCGAAAAAGGCGATGCCCTCTTAGTCTGGTTCATCTCTAAAGACCTCACTAATTTGGTTAAACCTATAGTTCGGCTCTTGTTTTTTGGGAAGTATTGTCGATGTAACCACAGTTTTCATCGGTACATGTTAGTATTTCTGAAAATATTGTTAACGTGATTGACTATAATATCATGCCCACCTTGTGTGCACTTTGATTAATATCTACCTTTATTCCCTTATTTTCGCAAGTTATAACAATAGTTGGAATCATCGAGATGTTTTCTATGATCTAGTGAAAAACAGAAAGAATAATTTTTCATTTACTTTCCTAGCGAAGCTAGTAAAAATTTAAGTTCCGTTTTACAATCGTCTTTGTAAATTCAACTTACGTAAGTGACCTAAATGTCATTTAAGTCTAAATCAGAGGAATGGAGTTGTTTAGTGTACTACTAATGTACGTATGGATCATTATATAACAAAGCATATCCTGTTAACGCATTGTACTGCTTTTTTATGTTATATTATACCGTAGGGTGAAGGTTAGAAACCTTAGTATGGGTCGGAACGTTAGAAACCTTATTCTGTGTTTTCTATTTTGTAAAGGATTTATATGGATGTACTTGGTTAAATGCGATAACATTACTGTATATTGATGACTTGGAAGCACTACTGCTGAATTTCTAGAAGCAACCTAAATCAAGTTGCTTGAATGTCGAGCTGTAATGCTTGAATATAGCTTCTGTTATTCTGGTAGTTTGACTTTAATATGATTCAATTTGCATTGTCTCAATAACCTATTTCGAGCAAAGTGGCTGATTCACGATGTTAGAAAGTACTCTGGTAAATTATAAAGGTGGAAATAATAATAAATGCGTCGTTTGAAAATACCAAAACCTTCAAATGACCACATCCCACAAAAATTGCTAACTGTCGATAACTAAAAGTTTTCTCAGTTGAAACCAAAGTGCAGGGATAGTAAATAGGCTTTGGGTTAACCTAAAGGTCGGTGAATTTGCCTAAACTAAAAATCGAAGGGTTTTAGTAAGTGTTTATGTAGCTTTCCCAAAACCAAGCTCACTATTTCAGCAAGCTCTTTGTTTGGTCTCTTTATCGCACGTTTTCGGGTTTAATTTTAAGCATGTGAATTCGTAGTTGTAAATCAAATAGCAAAGCTGTCCCGTTATATCCTGTCATAAAACCTCCTTTGTGCCTGTGAAATTAAGTTGAAAAAAGGGGTAGTGACAGACACTTACTCATGGACATCGAAGACAAACGGTTGTGTTGGTTCGGTAAAGTGAGTGAAGTCAATAGTGTTGCCGAATGTAATTTTATCTATAAACCCCCTAAAAAACAGTGATAGTGCAAACGTAACACGTCCAATAAATCGCCTTACAGTCCACTTCGTTGAAGAGTAGGAACGACACACTTAGAACATTAGAATAATGCGGAGGTAAGTCGATAAATAAAATTATAAGACCCCCCGCGCATTAAACACTCTTTTTGTTAATGGAAATTCAGTTTATTATAGCGACTAAAGATTTTGCAAGCAAACCTATTAAATTAAGCGTTTAACCACAACTTATTTTCATATGATGGGTACGTATTACGACAAGTAGGCCTGAGTAGTCACCATGAGTAGCAGAGGTTGTTCAAGAATCCTTTCGAACATATTCTCTCCACTACATACCTTAAATAGAAATTTCCCAACAAGCAATTAACTAGTATAACTTTGAACATATTATCTCCATGCATAACGCGAAATGAGAATTTGACAATTCATTTTATACTGCGGAAAGAGGGACACTATTTATGTATGGAGAATAAAAATAATAAACAAATGAATTTGATGAAAAATACTTTTATTGCTTTTCAAAATAATCGCCTTTAAGATTGTAACATTTTATTTTTTAAGTCGTAATTTAATTGCATTGAATTACACGCTAAGCACGCTAAGCGTGTATTGTTCCTTAAGGATCTAGTTATATTAAGATATCTGTGTCGCATAAAGCTATTTCCAAGTACATATCTATTTGATTGTTTCGTGTTCCCCCCTCTGACGCGACCGTTCGGCTCTGGTTTCGATAGATAGTCGGCCACGGGCATCACCTTTGTTAACATGTATTTTTGGCTAAAGGCCGGCAACCTTCGAATCAATTATAAAGTGTGAGATATCTTCTAATAACGCGCGACAACTTAAGAATACAACAACTTAGAGTATGACAACTTAGAATTCGACAACTTAGAATACGACAACTAAAAATGCGACACGTAGGACAGCGACCCTTAGATGCGACAATGTAAGATGCAACCTTTGGAATGCGTACGCAACTTTTAGAACACGACAACGATGAAATGTAATTCGACAAGAACAGTCAATTTAAACTTTGCCTGATAAGAAATTTGCCTGAACGGAGATCCCGTCTCAGTTTGTTGTAAAGCAACTAATGCAGTTTTTGGTTCGTAGATAGCTATAAGATCTTTTTTTGCATGTGTTTCAAAGTTTAGAACACGTTAACTTGCTTTTATGTTTAGTACACGTAAATTGTAAAAATTTCAATTAATTGTTGAGCTAATTTTACAAGCTGTGAAATGAAATTTTGTTGATTTAGCTTTCTGAAGTAACGTGCTTGTTCCATATGAACCGTCGATAAGTTCAACATGTGTTTTCGACGTCATATTTTTCTACTTTGTACAGTTGACAGATGTTGTCTTGAAAGCAAATGCTTTGAGCAGCTGTAATACAATTAAAATAAACATGCCTATTTTTGTGATCAGCTTTACCTATACTTTGATTATTAAACGTAAAATTGAAAGCTCAAATTTTGATTATGTTAGGTACTAGTAATTTGTTATCTACCTGAAAAGATCTGCCCAGGTTAGAATTTAATTCACTGTGTTATGCTTGCCTTTCTGTAATTTTTGTTTGATAAGGTCAGAGGTTTGCACGGTGAACCTCACCATTTGATCCATCACTAATAAGTGGTGATGTTAGAAAATTAGTGATAGGATAATCAGTAGGGTGTAAGAGATTTCAGCCCTGACTGATTCGGTTTTGTATCCAATTTTTTGTAAGTGACCTATTGGTTGGTTACTTTAGTTTTGATTATCACTTTGTGATGATAATATTTTGTATCCGATTTTTGTAACTGACCTATTAGTGTTCTATTTTCTTATTTATTTAACCATTGTAATTTCTTACAGGAGCTGCGTCTTATTTTGTTAAGACAGGTTTTTGTTAACGAAGGCGATCATTTGTTCTTTGGGTTTCCACGTCCGCCCTTGGAACTGTGCTTTGCAATTATCGTAATTATCTCAGGACATGGTGGCGCCTATTTGATTTAGCTTAACTTTGGTTTGCAAACAGAATTCGACTTACACCCCCACTTCTCATTGCTCTACCCAGGAATAGACCCCTAGTTACGTCGGAAGATATTTGTTCACTGGCGCCCATTTAGAAAAATTTGTAACACTGACGCCGCAACGTATAAAAAATATGCGTGGGGCCAGCCACATATAAAAAATACGCTTCAATAGCGCCACAACCTACGCAAAAAATTGGTTCAAGATCTATACACTTTTGCATGCGATTGAATCACCCTTCAAAACACTTTGTCCAGTCAGAAGATGGTAGCTCTAAAACATGCGTTTTGAAGACCCCAACCGCTTCTTCGGGCGATGAAAATCGTTGTCCACACAGTTTATCTTTAATTACTGGAAACAAGAAGAAGTCAATGGGTGCCAAATCGGGGCTGTAAGGCGGATGACCCATCAATTCGATCTTTTGTGTGTCCAAATACTCGTTTGTTGCATGTGATGTGTGTGAGCTCGCATTGTCATGGTGCAAAATGATTCGTCGTTTTGGGTTGGTTTTTTCTCTCAATTTCCCAAAAACTTCAAGCAAACACATGGTCGTATACCACGTTGAATTAACGATCTTTTGATTTTCGCCACAGTTGCCACAGGGCCGGTTTTCGTGAAGAAAAACGGCACCATTTGCTTCTTAACGCTTCAAGAACAAACAACTTTTGTTGGCTTTGCTTCACATTGAAGCACCCAAACTGCCAATTGGCCTTTTCTTTCTGGCTCACACGCATAAATCCACGACTCGTCACTTGTGACGATGTTGTATACCGCTTTGGATACACCACAGTTGTATTTTGAAATCATTTTACGGCACCAATCTACACGAGCATTTTTTTGAGCATCTGTCAACAAACGCACACACAGCTTCCGAATACACAATTGTTCGTACAATATATTATGTATGCTTAAACATCTCTCGATTTCTTAATATGTCACATGACGATGTTCGTCAATTAGTTTTCGCACAGCATCGATATTTTCCGGCACAACGACCGATTTTGGACGACCTTCTTTGACTTCGTCCGTAAGCGAACTACGTTCACGTTTGAATTCAATGTACCAGTAATATGCAGTGGCTGTGGATGACGCTTCATCGCCAAAAGTTGAAATCAGTTGATTGATGCATTGTTTTTGAGTTAGACCACGTCGAAAGTCATAATAAATCATAGCTCGAAAATTTTTGCGAGTTAATTACATATTTTGACTAAGATGAAAATTTAAATACTGCAAAAAACACAAATAGTGCTCACGCGTCAAAACGTTCTGAGTACCTATAACCTCAAAAATGTCAAACTTTATTGGCAATTTCAGATTTCACCTGGCAATACCAGTGTTGCCCGTTCTAAATACATAAATAGTGTACCTCGTTGAAGTAGAGATTCACGTTTAAAACCACGCTAGTTCATTTGCTTAAGCCAGCATGGTAAGCATACTCACAGTCTGCCTAAACAACCTCTGTCGATAATGACACTTCGAGGCCGAACTTAGTAGCTAGTTTTAAAAATTGTTAGTTGGCAAAACCATTTAAAAATGCAACCATTTGTAAATGTTCAGTTTAAAGAATAACCTGTTGGTATTTTTATTCTTTAATAAAATTAATGTTCAGAAGTTATATTTAACTCTTAAAATTGGAAAGCCGAAGATATAGGTTCACATCCTAACCGGGAACTTATATTTTCCATCTTTCAATTACTAGCTTGATTTGAAATGATCATTTTGGTTTTGCATAAAAGTCTAAGCTATTATTTCACTTGTTTCTCTTTGAAAATTTAACCAGCAGTCCTTGTAATATCCCATGTGGTTGGTTATCCATTGGGCGCGTCTCCAGGTAGCGGATAGGAGAAATCCCAGGTTATATGGCCAAGAGATTGGCTATCTCTTCTGGGAAGGATCGTGATAAGCTTATCTCTTTCAGTGACCCAGTGACCTGAGTGGCATAAAACCCAAAACATGGTGGAGAGCAAGAGACCGTGCTAGTGCGGAATAAAATCCGCTCCCTAGCCAAGTGAAAACGATCCCGTGGACTAAACCCTTCAACCCAAGCTGTAGTTTCGGGGCTAATGGGCCTGCACTAAGGTAAACGTAGCCGGTGGGGCGATTCTGCAGCACCGTCATACCGTGTCTTCTCTGCCGTCGTGGTCATGTCCCATGGGCAAGAGGGTGTGGAGGTCTTGGCTTAACCGCCCGGACCAAGAGGAGACAACCTCGTTAAAAATTCCTAAATTCTGTGGTGTAGAACCGAGCCCAGGGGATGCGTGGCTGGATAGTTCACCAGTCTCAATCGGTCCAAAACTCGGGGAACAGGGCAGCACACCTTCCATGCCAACAGGGGGCACCTGGCATGGCTACCATTTACATTCCCCAAACTCGTGGGAACAATCATTAATAATATTGATACCACTAGTAAAACTGAACCTGAAGAGGTGGAACCAGCAATGGGGACTCCTCAGGTAACCAAAATGTATCCATGGAGGTGGAGCAGACCCGGGATGCAAGTCCGCTTGCAAGATCGCTGTCTGAAACACCAGACATGGAGAATACTATAAAGAAACTTGCAGGCACTGGACTGCAAGCAATGAGGCTTTCGGGAGCTCAGCGTAGAAAGCTGAGGAAAGCAAAAAAAGTCGAGTCTGGGACTTAAACGGAGTCACACCCGTCCACTATGTAAGCTGATGGGGGACTGCGATATAGACCTTATCCAGGAACCTTGGATTTGCAAGGGAAAGGAGCTAGGACTGAGTTCATTCGGTGGGGCACTTGCATATAGTAGATCCACTGATAGACCCAGGACTTGTATATTAATCACCTTAACCAGGGTCAGCACAATAAGCCTTTTAAGCTGCAGTGCGGCGGAGCCGTTTGGCGGACGCGCTCGCCAGATGAGGTGGTTTTAGTGGGTGTGCCGCAAGGAGAGTCCCACACTTTGGCAATAAAAGCTTTCCACTCCACCGGGTTTGGATAACTATAAAAAAAATACAAAGTATGCGTTTTAAATTTTTTTATTAAGGTCTCAATTTGTTTGAAATTTGTGGTAAGAACACGGGATGTGGAGAAGAACTAAAAATACGTTCGTCAATCATCATCTCTTCAAATACATGTTCTTGTAACACGCGACCTTGAGGTGTTGCTGTGCAACGTCTTCGCCATACGTCAGGACCCATCAGAAAATAGATAGAAAGGCTACGAATTTCTTCCCGCGAGACGGAGATAGTGCCTTTGTCAGAAGTAAAATCGAGTTTGGTGTTTTAAAACGTTGTGGTACACGCTTCAAAGGTTAACTTGACCCCCATTGTTATTATTGTATCATGCACTCTATAATTAAATAAGCTATTGGTAATTTGATTTTATTATCTCGTAAAATAAATAACCTGACTTTGTTTGAGTCTGTGTAAACTTAAAAAAACACGTGGAGGTTAAGGTACTTTTATGTGATCAAACCTAGCTCTTTCAATTAGGCCTTAAATTCTTAAATTAAAAATTGTACGGTGAGTACATGGACGTCATTAATTGTACCAGAAGCGCCCTTACCAATTGTTAGTTTTTGTACTGTTGTAACAATTTTTTTGACGATTATAAAAGCTTATAAATTTAATTATAAAATACACTGCACTGTTTATTCAAATAAACAAATGATTCTATGATGTTAATAAATGTACAGATCAGTACCGTATAGCCCAATCACGAGGCGTATATTAATTAATAATAATAGTAAAAGCTCCGTTCGTAAACGTTGGTCATTTGAATTGCACTTCCAATGTCAGACGATTCTTGTGCGCATCCCGTCGACAGTAGAGTCAGTCTGGTTCGACCACTCGTTGTAGTTACAAGCATCATGGAGACCATTAAGGTCCGAGCTAGCAAATTACGCGTGGCCATAAACGCAGCAGCGTAATCAAGTGCTGAATGCACTTGACTTTTGTTTGTTTCTAATAACGGTAAACAAGTTAAATAATTATTAAAAAAGACTAAATGATTTTATTATAGCGCTCACCACTCATGCTTACGCTCACCCTCACCTAAACCGATAACGATAACTCGCACGTTTACCAATTTTTAATTTCATTAATAATTTATAAAGTTACGTACCTGAAAGTTCAGATATTATGTTTAATTTCTCAGTTTACCGTTAAATAATCTCTCTTTGGGTTAGGTTAAAGAAGAGTCCAAAATTATGCATATTGTATGGCTCGTTTTATGGATTAATTTTATGTTTTTATTTATTTCAATGGATTCCACAACAAGTTGATGAAAATGGTTCCCTATAATGGTCCAGTAATGCATATAATTCGTCATTAGTTAAAAAGAAGAAGTTCAAATTTACGCTTTTGTAAGGTGAAGATCTGGAAAGTTCGCTGACGTCACTTGTTTGTCCAACAACCGCAAGCTATCACATCTGGTCTCAACAGTGTATAGTTGTAATAAAGTTTCAAAGTACAACCAGTTGCTAATGTAAGCGTTAGCATAAGGACTTGACCTGACAACAGCTGTTCTGAATAACTTGACAGCGAGGCGAATATTTGAAACTAAAATGGTAGCGTTTTTTATTTTGTATTACAAGGAAATCGATTGGACTTTTGTCATTTGGATTTCATTATAGTATAAATTATTGCTTACATTTAATATTACTGCAAATAATTAAAATTATTAATTTTTTTTTATATAATCCGGAAAAGTATTACATTGAAGTTCAATAACACATAAAGTAATTACGAGAACTAATTTATTTAGCATTGAATATATAACGAATATTTGTAAACCAAGGTAACAGATCTGTGCAATTTGGATATTTAAAAACTATACAGTCATTTTTAATTTATTGTTGACATTTTGATTCCTAGTAGAAATTACCATAATTCTCATATTTAAATATCTGAGTCTAAAAGATTAGACCACGTTTTTTATTGTTGTATATTTTTGTATATAAAATTTTACTACAGAAAAATATAAGTTTGATTAAAGAACCATCATATATGATTTAAGTGAACAATTGTTTTATTTTGGACAAATTCGTCCAAAAGGTAGAAATAAATGAGTTAAAAGGTAAAAAAAGTAAAAATAAATTATTGGCTGGGACTCAATAAAGAAGTACTAAACAGCGCTTCCAAGAAATTTGATATCTAAATTTTCTTTTACTATATACTTAAATCTTTGGTATTGATAACTACTCTTTTTCTTTATTGCATAAGGTAGCAAGAGTGTATCTCTTGCGTCCTTCGTAATTATAATAACATTGTTTTTTTCAGATCCTGCGTTTTGCAGTAAAAGCGATGTTTCCCCCTGAGGATTTCCAAGACCTTCCTTAGGGTAACCCGTGCTTTAATAATTCTAGGACTCAGTGGCACCCCTTTTGCACCCCGTATTTTGTATTTTAGAGTCACTACAGAAAACAATAATTTTGTTGTGAAACCGACGACCGCTCATAAGCTCTACCCGAGGAATAGACCCCTATCTTAGTCGGAAGACTGTCGATTTCCCTTCATTATAAGTGGATCGAATAAATGAACTACAACAATAACATATATAGCCAGTTTCTTATACTGTATTCATTTAAAACCAGATAGATGTTCATACCTTAAACAAAAAAAAATCATTCTAAAAATGACAAGGTATTGTAAAGACGAAACTGCAATAATTGATACCGTTAAATTTCAAGCAGGAAATTAACAACTCACTTTTGTTCAGCAGCGTATCCATATTGCACGAATTTTCTTTTATATTGGTCAAATAACAGTGTATATTAATTGCCCATACACGTAATATCAAAGTCATTGTCCGATGTGTTCAAGCAAACTTAATTATTTTCAATAATTAGAATTAAATTGGCATTCTACCGTGCAAGTCATGTCTAGCTCTTCTAGTTATTTACACCTTCACCGTTAGGTGTTAAACATACCGCAACAAATGAAATTACAGTGGAAAGCTGTTTGGTTCTAGTGGTTACACAATAAAACAATTTTCCATTAACATTGGCATCGGTAAGGATATAATTAGGTGACCAGAACGTGATTTTGTAAACGGATTGTGATTTAGTTTTACGCCCACTAATTAACCTGTTTAAAGAAGAGTTTTGACTTTATTTTATGAAACCACAACTTTGGTAAATTTTTTACGAATAGAAACCAATAACATGAATGGTTTCTTAACGTTGATGAGCAAAACTAACTAAAACATTTCCGGCCGGTTGCACCATTGCAAAGTTCAGCTTTACTAAAATTGATCAACTTGAGCTCGAACTGAAGAGCTCATCACAGTAGCGGCCATCTTGAAATTTCTAAAGATCCAAATTTCTTTCCTATTAGGCAACCAAATTTTTTTGCTGATAATTAAGCGATTTAAACAAAACCAGTAACTTTCCCAAATGTGTGAATAATTTTTATGAATTTTCATCAAAATTGCACACTACAATTCAGTTTATTTATCGAATAAATCAAATATTAGTATATTTTTAGAAAAATGCACCTGCAATGTGCTGCTGTGGAAAAATTTAGAACTTCCATGTCACATACTATTGTAAAACAAAAATGGTTTAAATACATGCTGTATAAAACAAAACAGAACAAACATCTATTGAGATCAAACTATCCTTATGAGAGTTTTCGACTATAGTCGTAATTGCTCGCAATTCTATTTATAACTTTCATTATGGATATTATTTAGCGTCTCAGCAGTTATAGAAATGAGTTGTTCTTCATAAACCTTGGATTTATATAAATTTTTGTTGGGTTTCTATTTAGTGAGGTAGGTAATTGGTATTCCCCAGTTTTGAGGTAAATGATAATGAAAGACCGCATTGCAATAGTGTTCTATATTTTTTTAAAATTTTTTGAAATAATATACTATATAGTTGATGAAAAACTGGCTTGTAATATGATGAAAGAATGAGAGTAGTGTAAGACTTGTAAAAAGAATAAACACAGAATTGTTTAATTTTTATGCTCAAGTTCAATTAATGTTTTTGAATAAATTTAAAAAGTCACCAATAATATTTCGCTCATATTTAGGCTTGTATAGTAATAAGGAATAATGCGATAAAAATTCTTACGGTTAATTAGAATTTACAAACCATGTTGAGTTAAATTTTTTTACCCTCAAACTTCTCTAATACACGTAAAATGTACTTTTGTTCATTATGGTGCAAATTCACCATTCACAAACTCCCATACGCAATTGTGATAGAACAAAATTTGACAAGCTGCAATGAAAACGTAAATAAATAAAAGTAAAACAAACTTTGGACTACTTAAAAATGCACGACATGCATTTTTATTCTACTAGAGGAATGTTTACTGTGTCCAATTCAGTACAATTTTAAATATGTAATAGCAATGTAAACATATTGAAAATTTGTATTTCATATTTACATCTATTTTTAATTGTAAAAAAATTCACTGAAATAAAACATACTTGACCGTTGCAGCCACTTTGTTTATTATTTCGTCGTTAGAAAATGATAAAGGAAACGAAGGTGTGATAAGAAAAGAAACCAAAACAACATTTGTAGCTTATCACAAACTGTAATCAAAACCCACTTGACATTTTATCTAATCATTTTTTAAAAGAGATACGTTTAAACCATTATTCTGTTTTTTCCATTCATTGGCCCACTAATTAATGCCGTATCTTTGTCAATTGCATATTAGAAATTGTAAAATAACTGTGCGATGCAAATGTAGGAATGTTAAATCTTATAATTTCTTGTTCCCTAATATTTTTTTTTACATTAGATATCGAAATTTCAAAGGTTTTCATTGATTATAAATGTTAGAGAATATGTATATTTAAAATATCTGTGAGGTTTATAACTGGACTAATAAGTTCCACAGCACTACCGTCTATATGTGCTCCCTGGTACTTCATAAACCAAGTAAGCGGAGTACTATACCTCATATCCTTTTCTAATGAATATGTGCATCTCGACATTTCGTCCCGCCCTACGCTACCTCACACAACTCGCGCTTTTACAGCATATGGTAGGTAACCTGATGTGATGAGCTCTTAAGAGCTCATAACAGCTTGTTACCTAAAAAGCTATGACATTAATTAGTTGGCCAATAAATGGAAAGACCCAGAATAATGGTTTGAACGTATCTCTAATAAAAAATGATTAGATAAAGTGTCAAGTGGGTTTTGATTACAGTTTGTGAAAAGCTACAAATGTTGGTTTGGTTTTTTTTCTTATCACATCTTGGTTTCCTTTATCATTTTCTAACGACGAAATGATAAACAAAGTGGCCGCATCGGCCAAGTATGTTTTATTTCAGTGAATTTCTTTACAATTAAAAATAGATGTAAATATAAAATACAAATTTTCAATATGTTTACATTGCTATTACATATTTAAAATTGTACTAAATCGGACACAGTAAACATTCCTCTAGTAGAATAAAAATGCATGTCTTGCATTTTTAAGTAGTCCAAAGTTTGTTTTGCTTTCATTTATTTACCTTTTCATTGCAGCTTATCAAATTTTGTTCCATCACAATTGCATATGGGAGTTTGTGAATGATGAATTTGTATCATGATGAACAAAATACATACTTCATTTTACGTGTATTAGAGAAATTTATGGGTAAAAAAACTCAAACCAACATGGTTTGTAAATTCTAATTAACCGTAAGAATTTTTATCACATTATTCCTTATTACTATACGAGCCTAAATATGAGCGAAATATTACTGGTGACTTTTTAAATTTATTCCAAAACATTAATTGAACTTGAGCATAAAAATTAAACAATTCTGTGTTTATTCTTTTTAGAAGCCTTACACTACTCTCATTCTTTCATCATATTACAAGCCAGTTTTTCATCAACTATATAGTATATTATTTCAAAAAATTTTAAAAAAATATAGAACACTATTGCAATGCGGTCTTTCATTATCATTTACCTCAAAACTGGGGGAATACCAATTACCTACTTCACTAAATAGAAACCCAACAAAATTTATATAAATCCAAGGTTTATGAAGAACAACTCATTTCTATAATTGCTGAGACGATAAATAATATCCATAATGAAGGTTATAAATAGATTTGCGAGCAATTACGACTATAGCCAAAAACTCTCATAAGGATAGTTTGATCTCAATAGATGTTTGTTCTGTTTTGTTTTATACAGCATGTATTCAAACCATTTCTGTTTTACAATAGTATGTGACATGGAAGTTCTAAATTTTTCCACAGCAGCACATTGCAGGTGCATTTTTCTAAAAAATACTAATATTTGATTTATTCGATAAATGAACTGAATTGTAGTGTGCAATTTTGATGAAAATTCATAAAAATTATTCACACATTTGGGAAAGTTACTGGTTTTGTTTAAATCGCTCTATAAAACAAAAAAAAAATTCAGTTAAAAAGACATAAATGACTTTCCCACATAGACAATTATTCTATAAGTAACTTTTATTAAAACCGTTTTTAATTTGGTTGCCTAATAGGAAAGGAATTTGGATTTTTAGAAATTTCACTACTGTGATGAGCTCTCAAGATAGCAGCTGTTGTACAAGGGTGGTTCCCTGCTCAGTAGAACTTTATCAAATAGGGAATTATGTAAAGTTGGTGACAGTAACGCTTGCGCAAATACTATTACGGATTGTTAAAAACTCAAAACTTTAGTTTACATTGCTGTCTCTTTACATTATTACGCTATGTTCATCTTACTAAATTTCTTCTAAACAGCAAGTGGATATTTGCTGACTATTTTGAAAAATTTCCTTTCCACTAAATCGTGATTTCATAGACTTCACCTGTAGAAGTGAAGTGTACGTAATTGGATTTACTATCCTCAAAATTAAATAGTTTAAAATGGTTTTTAGATTATTAGTATGTTTAATCAAGTGATGAAGACTGTCAGTAACAAAAGATCTGCAAATTTCGGCTTACAAGACGAATTTTTAATAGTTTCTCTTGCAAAAAAATATATCATATTTTGGAATGCAAACTTTCTGATAAAAATATCACAGGGAAAAACTGTGATGCCGGAATGTCATTGAAAATTGGTCATCTGGCGACGTATTTCGTCCAAAAAATGTGCTGATAGAAAAATACGACAATAAAAGATAAGAATCAAGAAAAAAAATTGTCGATGAAAAATTGTACCTGAGAGAAATATGGGGTTGTCCATGAATGCAGGTAAACCTCACAGATGTGGATACTGAAATAAGGGAGAGTTAGGCACAAGATCTCAATTTGATGAAGGTGTCGAGTGAACGCGGATAGGTGGGGCGGCGCTTCTATAGTAATATTGAAAAATAACAAATGGGTTATATTGGATAAAAAGACCACCCATCGATAATGCGATGGAATTTTGTTTGATTATATACGTATACAAACACACTAACCTTGTAATAGTGATGGATGAGTAACTGGAGAAGTGTATAACATGATAATTGCAGTTCATTACGCGCATATAAAAAAAATAATTACATATGTAGTTCGTGTATTGTACTTGTTGCTCCAACCATGCTTTTTTGGGCAATCGTGCTTCAACTCGTCCATATTATACCGCACATTCGTGATATACACTAATATATTTGTCTAAAATAACTATCCAATTGTTTGAGAATTGTAAACACAAATTGGTCACAGGCTACATGTTTTATTGCTAACCAATGACGAAACACACCGCTCACCAAATTCGAAAAATGTAGGGCAAAAGGTAGGAAGGATGAGCAAGGAACCCATAAGAGGTTTGATAGTAAGGTTTCAAAAACAATAGAATAATAATAAAAAAAGAGAAAAATGCATATACATAGATAAATTATGGTAATTGTAGGGGGCATAACTTGACAAGGGGATGTTTGAAAGTACCTTTGAAATTTTGACCTCTGCAACCCTTAGAAAAGCATTTGTGATAAGACCCAAATTCCAATGTAAAGCTGAGAGAAAGTCATCTATAATTAGGACTACTGTAGCGATACCAATATTGTGTGCAGCGTTTCGGTTGTGCCATTTAGAACGTTGATTATAAGGTGTGTAAATATTCGTGGTTCCAGTGATTCCAAAAGTCTTAATGGGGCTTTTGCATTAATTTCTAACGATTTTGTAAGAGAAGTTTAACATTTGTGAATGTCTCATCAGAAGGAAGAATACCCTTGATTTTCCAATGCTCCACCCGAAGGTATTACATGTCAGAAAGCGAGTTTTTACCTGAAAATTTTGAATTTTGCCGAATTCTTGCTGTTCAAAGCAAGGTAGGGATCTTAAACGGGCGTGAAAACACACATAAGGGACCAACATTTTACCTCTCATGCGAACAAGGGCATATTTTTGTGAAAAATACTCACAAAACATTTTTCACGTGCACCATGTCGGGATTCGAACCTGAGATTTTTGAGCATAGTAGTCACATGTATACCAACTACGCCACGGAATCGCCCATCAGGAGGAGCAGTCAGAGCTGTTCAAATCGTGACATGGCGTGAGACATTGTCATTAGGATCAGCACTTAGGGCGCATAGTAGTCTGGCATTGAGTACATACTTAATTTGTGTAAAAATTGTGTATAACTCTTTGAACTTAGTACTTGATCGCCACACGGGTGAGGTATGTTTTAATGGATTTGACACCGGATTCCCACAAACCACCGACATGAGGTATACTTTGGGAGTTGAAAGTCCATTGAATACTTCAGAGGCAATCAGACAAATAGCCTCGGATCAAAGTTTTAACAATTCCGTTGAAGAAGGTAAAATGTGGTATTAACTCCAGGGGGTGATACTTATCATGTATGAAATGAACAATAAGTTCGACTAGCTTATGTCGACGTGGCAATAAGGCCAAAAACTTTTCAGCATAAGGGAGAACTGTATGTTTCAAGCGATTACCTGCTAGCCAAATATTTTGTGAATTCAAAAAAGGAGATAATTCTCAAAAGACTTTAGGTAACTTTGAATTAGTTTTAAAGAACTCACTTTCTTTAGAAAAGCCCAAATGTTTATTACTAACCAACGGCAAAACATTAATAATTCTCGAGTTAGGTACTTTAATATTTTGCTCATAAACAAATTTACTAGTTTTTAGTTATCACGGAGGAAGGCTCAAATAATAATTTAGAATATGTACCACTAGAAACAGGTATGATGTATATTTTATTCATAACAATTCACATACCCAAACATAATTAATCCAATACTTTCAAGCGTTTAGTTTAATTTGACATGATATGGATGTTAAATATTATAATGGTATTCATGTTGATTGAATCATGTTTTATAGTTTTCAATGAAAAATGTTCAGAATAAGAAAATATTAATTTGTTGACTGATCATGACTAATCACGGCTAGACGCCAACAATTAATGACAAATATTAGAGCGTCGCTTCCTGTCCATATCCGACATAAATAAAAACTTGACACTGTCAGATATGATTGACAAATATGCCAAACGTAATTGAAAGTTAGGTTGATGTGTGGTTGCGTATATAATTTCAATTTGTATATCTCTCCGATTGTAATCACCCGTCCGGGCGACGCAACTGATTAGCGCATCGGCAACCATAACCGAACTCACTGGTTCGAATCCTGTCCTGGACCTCATATTTTCCATCTTTCAATTACTAGTTCAATTTGAAATGATCATTTAAGCGTAGCATAAAAGTCTAAGTTATTATTTCATCCTATTGATTAATATAACATTGAAAATTAGTTTGCTTTGTGCAATTACAAATATTTGTAATTAATAGTAGGCTTATAGCCCTGAATTTGAGTGTCGTTTCCTCTCTATACCGGACATAAGTCAAAAACTTGACACTGCCAGATATAATTGACAAAATGGCTAAACGTAATTTAAAGTTAGGTTGATATATGATTGCGTACATGATTTAGATTTATATATCTTTCCGATTGTAATCATTCATTCGCGTGGCGCAAATGGTTAGCGTATTAGCCGCAAAACCGAAAGATACGGGCATAAATGCTGTCCGGGACCTTTAATTTTGCATCTCTCAATTACTAGCTCGATATGAAATGATCATTTGGTCTTTGCATAAAAGTTTAAGTAACTTGATACGATAATGAGGTCACAAATTGAACACCCAAATTCTATGAAAAAAACCACCTAAAAAGAAGAAAAATGCAGAAAAATTTAATTTCCTTGTACTTAATTTTACTTCCTGTAGAAACACAAGCGTATTCCATTAGCACATAAAAATAAAAGCATAAACCTGTGTGCGTGCGCGCGCGCGTGCGTGCGTGCATGGGTGCGTGCGTGCGTGTGTGTGAGTGTGTGAGTGTGTATGAGCGTGTGTGTGTATGTGTAAATAAATACTCTCGAGTGATACCTTAAAACATGTTTTAACTTGTAAATATAAAAGCAAAACATTTATTTCATCCGTGTATAAATAATTATTCTGTAAATACTAAAAGTAACTTCGAATTTAAATTATCGTCTTTAAGATATGCAAAGCCTAAAATTCATACTTTGCCTAATATACCACAATAAGCGATATTTATTGATAACGTAATACGTTGCATTTACGGAAAGGTAAATTCATATCATGCATTTGTGTTAAAACAAAACATAAGAAGGAAGCTCTCATTAAAATACTAGATAATTTTTTGTGTGTAGATGTACAATTTAAAACAAAATATTCATTTTACTAAAAAAAAATACTTTATGAGTTTTAATCTTTATTCCAAAGAAATTAATTCCAGAAGGTTTGGATGTCTACGTTATTTACTAAGAGAATACGTCATTTTATTAAAAATATACTCATCATCATTAGGTCTTCAGTCCTGGAACTGGTTAGACGCGTACCATCATTGTTTCCTATTCTGAACTAACCTACATATTTCCCTGAAATTTGCACAGTCTGCATCTATAACTATCTGATCTAGGTCTACATCTACTTCTTTTTTCCTATCTCTGCTTGTAATATATCCCATACTATTCCCCAAAAATGCCTTAGAACGTATTCTGCCCTTCTATTTCTCTTATCTTTTTCCCCAGATATCCTTGTTCCCTTACTATTTCTTATAACCTATTTGTTATTATCTTTGTAAAAATATACTAAAAACCATTAAATAAAATTATGTCGTATCAATAAACAAACGTCTCGATTCCAAGAACGTGCATCTATCAAAAAGCTATAAAAGATAATATAAGTAAGTTTAATAGTTCTACGTATTGCAGTAGTGGACCGGTTTGTTTATTAGAAAAGAATAGATGCTTTACGAGAGCGATAAATCATACCGACCGCACTTAATTAGTTTATGTAAATGCGACATCCTCATAATTATTACATCATTCAGGATGACTATGCTTCGAAATAAAACCAGAAAAATCGAGATGTATTAATTTTGTTTTAGTATATAAACTGGAATTAAATTAGAACGGCTCATTCATATTTCATTCATTGACTATACAACATCAAACACGTAAGTTTTGAGTAAATATTAATTCTCTAAGATATCGATTGTGTAAGTTCGAGTAATTTATAATTCATTTTACGACATGCAATATGTAATATAGAACACTGAATTATGAAGCATACTTATTGTCAAAAATACTACGAAAACTAAACAATCTTGGATATAAATAATCCTGATACAAGAGCAACTACTGACTTTAATCGATTAAAAATAAAATGCACTTTGAAAACTGATATTTTAACGTCAAATGGAGATTTGAAATGGAACCAGGAAGTATGTAATGAAGTTAATTAAGACGGAAATGAGATTTTGATAAGCACTATTTGACATTAACAACAGCAAGTATAAATTTTGGATTTTTTTGGTGGCTTATAAGGATATTTAGATATTAGCAGCTAAGTTAGAATAAGTCCTTAATTTTATAAAAATTATTTGTTAAGGGGATAATTTCCAGAAAATTTTGAGGTCAGAACTCGAAGAATTTTGACCTTGCAGCCTCGTTGGCCAATTACACTGACAGCCTGGGAAATAAACAGGATAAGAAATTATCCCGAGAAATTTTAAAGAGAATTTGTGTAACCCACAAAGAAGAGGTTTGAGTTCTGTAATTGTTAACGAGGATATAGGTGAGGATTATTTTTCATTAGGAATAGTTTTCTGTATAAGCTTAAGCTTAGGTACACAAAAAACGTCACAAGTCTTAATTCATTTGTCCGAATAATGCCGAAGATAATCTCGTCATTTACAAAGTGAACATAATTTGTTTTATTCAGCACTTCCGCATTAACATCGAGACAAATAATACACAACTCGAGTAAGTATTGTTAACCTTTGAATAATAAAGTATCGAACTGATTGATGTGATTAGTCAACGATGTTCGTAATAATACCCTAACAGATTGACGACTTTTAGTTTCAGTAGAATTGTTTCTTCAGTAAACAACTTAGAAAAAAGGCATTTCAATATAGAACATCAAACTGTTTAACGAAGTCCCCGTAGTATCCGGATAGAATGAATTGAGTCCGAAATATCGTTGATTTTAGTGGTTTCCAAAGGTATCCACAGTCAATGAGTTCTCAGGTATTTATAATTATTCACTGAACCTACCACCTACAGTAACCGTATTTTTATAAACATTTGAATATTTCCTTACTGTATAAATTTATAAACGTACCCACAACGCGTTCTTGTTATTTGTTTAAAGACCTAGAAAGTAAATTTGTTAGTCGAATACGTTTTCCATTAAGTTGAGTATTTTTGATATATTTTTTTGTTTAATAATGTTTATATTCATTTGTAATGAAAACAATTGTGTATTAGTCCTATATTGCTTGTTTTCATAACGAATGTAAAGGTAATAGTTCCAGTCTTAATGAAATAAAATATATTACAATTTATTTTATTACATCAAGGCTGGAATTACAACCTTTACACTATTTGGGAAAAACACCAATATAGGACTCTCACACAACTATGTTTTCATTACAAGTACATATATACATTTTTAAACAAAAATATGAAAAATTACTTAACTTAATGGAAAACGTTTTCGACAAACAAATTTACTTTTTAAGTTCTTAAACTAATAACAAGAATGTACTGTGAATACGTTTACAAATTTACATAATAAAAAAAAGTCCATTCTACGGTTATTGTAAGTGATAGGTTCAAAAGATTTATTAAACACACGAGAACCTATTGGCAGTAGATACTTGTGGAAATAATTAAAAATCAATGATATTCTGGACTCAATTCCTTCTAACCAGATCCTACAAGACCTTTGGGACTTCGTTAAACAGTTTGATATTCTTTATTATTATGAATTTTTCCAACATAAAGTTGTCTACTGACGGAACAATTCTCCTAAAATTAAAAGTAATCAACCTGATAGAGTATTATTCAAAGCTTCATTGACAAATCACCTTAATCAATTCAATACTTTATCATTCAAAATTTAACTGTATCTATTCAAGTTGCATGTTATCTGTCTCGATGGTAAAGACGAAGCACTCAACAAAAAAAATTATCATCCCTCCACAGATGACGAGATTATCTTCGGCAGAATTTGGAAAATTAAATTAATACCGCAAATTAAAATCACTTGTGTCGTTTTCTCTCGCTTTAATGTATGTAAACTTATCCTACTGACGCATTAAATTGAACCAACGAAGGACTTTTTCTTTTTCTGAATCAGCATAATTTTGCGTGTGAAACCTCTTCGTTCCAAAACGATGTGGTCATAGGTGCCAAAGAAACATTATTAATCAAAACAAACAAATCGTAGAACTGCACTAATTTAGAACACAAACTAGCCATGATATCATTTCTAACCTAAAACCACCATAATGAATTGATAACCTTTTGGTATGAACAATGTAAGATACAAAATTAATCCTTCCTTAGATCAAGAATGCATGTAACCTGAAATTGAGTTTTTAAAAGAAAATAATCCTAACTCTATTGGTGGAATTTATCAATACAGAAACTATTGAAATATGCTTATAAACATTTCAAAGGAATGTTACAAAGTGGTTCAAGTAACAACGTTTATTAATTTGGCAGGTAACGAAAATGAAAGAATATGTAATTTAGTGACGATAATCAAAATAATCCATTCGGATAAATATGAAAAGGACCTGAAACGAGTCGCGTTGAGTTTTCTTATTCCAGCGACGCCACAAGTATTCACAGAGGTGATCAACAAAATCAGTTTCTAGAACGTGTGTGCCATGGAATTAGCCTGTAGCAGATCCACAAAGCGATTTCATTAGCTGAGTATTATGAGCACCTGCGTGTGGGTCTAAAATGCATTAAAGTAAATCTAATGAAAGAATGTAATAAAAACATATTTACCAACAAAGCACTTCTTATGATTTACACAATTATGAAGAAAGCCACGAGTCGCAAGACGTTATAGGCGATCAATCTGTGAGTACAAGAAGGTGCCAAAATACGTTTATTAACGTCACATGGCGTCTCATGGGTTCTATGCATGTGTATACTGCATCATCTACTGAAAATTACAAGGGATATTTTTTCTCGTAGGCATTACTTTTTAACAGTTCGTTGCTGCGCCTTATGAGTTGCATATTTGAACTAAGCAGACAATTTTTAATTGACATTATAATATGGCCTCCAAAAATTGAATTGCTATGGTTAAATTACTTTTCTACAAAAAGAAATTTCATTCAATCGTTTGTGCATCGTAGGTGTACAAATGTGCACGGTATACGAACGTTTGTGCACATCTCTATACGGAGATACAAAGAAAATAAAGTGGAGGGACTGGGCTGTAGAAACGGCAGCCTCCCGCCGAAGAAATTTCGGATTTTTTTATAGACAATCGTTTGGGCAACGAAGGTGCACAAATGCGCACAGTGTACGAACGTTTGTGCAAATCTCTATACGGAGGAAAAATTAAAGTGAAAAAGCTGTAGAAACAGCAGCCCCCCTCCGCCGAAGGAATTCCGGATTTTTTATAGCCAATCGTTTGTGCATCGTAGGTGCACAAATGTGCACAGTAAACCAACGTTTGTGCACTTTTCTCTACAAAGATAAGATACGAAGATATTAAAATGGTGGGGCTGTAGAAACGGCACCAAAGCAATTATGAATATTTCTATAGGCAGTCGTGTGTATCGTAAATGCACAAATGTGAACAGTGTACAAATGTTTGTCCACTTCTACATACTAAGATATGAGAATATTATTTTTGGGTAGCCAAAACATAAGCAGCGACGTACCACCGCTGCAATCCCATATTATCTAAAAGCCAATCGCTTTCGCATTGTAGTTTGACAGCAGTGCACAACGTGCAAACAATTGTGCACTCTCGCAATCGATGTGAAATACTAACCAATACAGGTTCGTGAAGTTAGCTGCATTTTTTTTTTAATTTTACAAAAAATTTTGTGCTATAATTAGGCGCCATTTTGCGCCGTTAAAACTAAATTTTGTGCTCTCTTAGTATTCAAGTTATTTTAAAAAAATTTTTCCGACCAAGTTTACGCAGCCAGGCTGTATTCGTTTTTTCAAAAAAATTTGTGCCATAAATAGGCGCCAATTAGGCGCTATTTTGTGCCGTTAAAACAAAATTTTGCGCTCACCTGGCAAACAAATTATATTAAAAAAACTATTACTCCGGCCAAGTTCAAGTAGCCACACTTTTTCGGAAAATTTTGTGCCATAACTAGGCGCTCATTAGGCGCCAATTTGCACCCTTGAAATAAAATTTTGCACCCTCGTTGCAAGCAAGTTATTTAGAAAACCTCCAGTAGGCGCGATTCGCGCATCTACGGAAAATTTCCTAAATAACTTGCTCGCAATAATTTTTTTAATATAACTTGTTTATTAGTCGGGCGCAACATTTCGTTTTAGCACAAAATAACGCCTATTTATGCCACAAGAAATTTTTGAAATTCAAAAAATGCGGATAACTTCACTCACCTAACCAACACTAGCTATGCAGGAATTAATTTGAGTTGTCTACATAAACAGTAACACTTTTTCTACGCGCCATACTCAAGGTTTTTAGTGATTTTTGTTGGCGTGTATTGCATATACATAATTCTGCAAAAATCGCGATTTGCGGAGACCGGAGACCGCAGAAATGGTAACTTCTTTACCAAACAAATTTCTTCTCTTCTTTATGGATAATTGTTCGTTAGGGCGTAGCGTTTACACTTTCTCAAACTATAATATAAGAAAATAAACATAGAACTGCCAAAGTGTCAGCGCCCTTCAAATAAACGACATTTTCTCACAAAAATTTTGTTGTAGACGGATAATACAAAATGAGAAGGAAAGGAATGGGCGGACAGAAGAGGGGAGTCTTGGTTTGTTTACCGTCCGCGTCTTGAGTACTTCTTACTACTTATCGCCTTTTTTCAATTGTCGGTTGTTTCCACTAACGCTCGCGTTCGAAGTGTTTTGTTATGGAAACTCCCATTTTAACTATCCGAAATGCAGGTCCATATTTAATATTAGTTTACAAGCAAACTGTTTATTAAGCAAACGAATACTCCCTAGGATGTCATATGCGTAAACGTACAGAATTCAGGGTGTTTCATAGCGGTACCGGTAATATCGAACAGCATATAAAGTATGAGAGACGTAAATGTGTCGTCCGTGCCACCGCTTCGAGTTCTTCGATGTTAAATTTTTCGAGAAATCAAACGAAAACAGAAGTTATTGTAGTAAATGTATTGAGACGTAGAGCGATTGAAGAATTAAATGTTGAATATGGTAAATCAAATTTACAATTTTGACGGATGCTTCAAACCACGATAACAGAGGCATATATCTTCTTTTGATGCGCTTTGTCCATCATACGAAGGCATACAAGTAGAATATTTTGATCTCCAAGATCAACATGAAACTTCTGATATTTTCAGTTTATTTTCTTTGAATCTCTAAATAGAGAAGTGCACAAACGTTCGTATACTGTGCACATTTGTGCACCTACGATGTACAAACGATTGGCTATAAAACAATCAGGAATTTTTTTGGTGGAGACAGTGCTGCCGTTTCTATAGCCCCTCCACTTTATTTTCTTCGTATTTCCGTATAGAGATGTGCACAAACGTTCGTATACTGTGCACATTTGTGCACCTACGATACACAAGCGATTAGCTGTAAAAAAAACTGAAATTTCTCAGGTGGGGGCTGCCGTTTCTACAGCCGCTCCACTTTATTTTCTTCGTATCTCGGTATAGAAATGTGCATAAACGTTTGTATATCGTGAACATTTGTGCACCTACGATGCACAAACGATTGGCTATAAAAAATCCGAAATTTCTTCAGTGGGGGGTTGCCATTTCTACAGCCCCTCATTTTTGTTGTCTTCGTATCTTTGTATAGAGAGGTGCACAAACGTTCGTTTACTGTGCACATTTTGTGCATCTGCGATGCACAAACAAATGACGAAGAAAAAAGTTCAAGCTTTGATTGTGGGGGCTGTGGAAATTGATTTATGTTATTCTTGACTAGAAGCGTCTGCAGTAGCACCAGCCTCATCATTTGATAGCACACCTCGTATAAATAACTTTTACAAACTATTTACACGTAAAACCATTAACCTTTTGTTCCGTTTGTACTATATATACACAATTAGACCTATACATTTTGCATAACTACAATAAAGCGAGCTATATTTTTAGTTTGAACAATTTTATGGGAATTACGGTACTACTACGTTGAATCGTTTCCGCAACGCTATTTTAAAATAAAATAGCTTTCGCTTTCCTGCATCTAAAAATTTAAGCAAATTAAGAACGTTGACCTGCCTTGTTGGAAAGTGAACAATTTTAGCTTAAAGCTATTATTATTTTGTGGTGATTATGCGAACTTTTCACAGCACTGAGCCTCCATTTGTAACATGCAACTAAGGCTTGCTGCCCTGTTTAACACTACTAACTTACTTTCTGCAGTAGTACATATTATGTGTTAACAAATGATTTGTGGGGAAAAATTAATGTCGCGTGCAGCACGAACAAGTGTGAAAATAACACGCATACATGTGTATGTTAGGTATATATCGATGGGATATCCAAATACGTTTAAAAATGACTATATACTAAATGAACAGCAACAGAATTTTCTGCAAAGGTTTGGTGTGCCATATACCAGTGCTTCTTAAACTTTGGCCGCGATCATTCGTGGAGTTAAACTGCTGACAAGACACAAATATTTTATAATTGCAAATAAATTATTAGAAAAACACGAACAAACTATAATGTATGTATATACACTATATCCTTCAAAATTTTCTCTGGCATATGGGGGTCGTCAAAAGAAAAACTATAAAAAACCCTGGCCTGAACAATTAGCATGAAGATCCGTATCTGTAAATGATTTAAAGCCCATTTTTAGTAACTCTAAAAACCTGGATTGTCTGTAAATCCGAAAAAGATGTTTTAAGAATTGTTAGGAATTAAACCTGATCAATATCGAAAAGGAGAATGATGTAGTACCACGCTCTACTACCGTCGACAGTGAAATAAACAAACATTACTTCAGCACTATTTAGGAAAATAAGAAGTAAACTGTTACACATTATCTTTCTGTCGGAAGGTAAAAGTATAATATGTACAATACTTCTTACATACGGATAAAGCATTAAAGTAGGCAAAAACACACACTATCAAGTAGGCCCGTCAATAAAATATGACTCATTACTAGAAGCAACGTAGCAACAAAATCAAAGAATTTATTGCGAGAATTCCATAATTACCTAAGCAATTATTTCTCTGCGCCCATTCAGTGACCATAAAAGAAATTTTAATTAAATATCTCGCATCATAAAGCATCCTCCATGCGTCGGCTAGCAGCACTAATTTTCTACTATCATTCCCTACTGTCTCAACAGGTATAGGTTAATACAGAACGACATCGTATCCGCTTACATGAAATTATTATATTCCAGTACGCAGATCTAACCCGATGCACCAGTGACACCTTATACGTTTTCACGATTGTCGAGTAACTGGAGCCGGCAACCTACCGACGTATTATTCCACCTACTACAGCAATTGAAGAGGATTTTGCTCTTTACAGAATTTTTAACACTAGCCGAACCGCTTTCGCACCAGCGCGACTCAAACTTCAGTACGTTCCAATAATCATGAACGATTGTATTAAATTCCATTCAATGAGCTTAACATCGTTCGGTTATCCAATGTAGCGCTGGTGCGTTACTTTAGTTACATCTAATTACTGGCCTCCTTGATTCTGGAGCTACCTGCACCATCCTTGGCGGTCCTGGCTGGCACCGTTTAAGTTCACTAAACCTATCTCCCAGTCCGTCCTCTCCTTTCTGTAATGTGGCGGATAACTCAAAATGTTTCTTCTTCCTTCCTATAACCCTCCAGGATTTGGTCAATACTCTGGATATCCTCGTAATTCCTGAAGTTTTAATATTGTAATAGAATAGGGTATTATACACTAACCTAGAATTAACATAAAATAGGAAAACGAACTGTATCCAAAACATAAAACTGTCAACAACCCCGCTAGATCAATGGATGCGCAAAGTAAACCAACAACCTTAAATGAAACACAACACATAACAACACAACATACACATACACACACGCGCGCGCACTCAAGGACGGTGCATAAGTAACCCTCGGTTTCCGGGTGCCGACGACCTAAGACGTACACTATGACTGCGGACAGTTCAAGTCGCTGATTTACGTCTACCGATGGTTGAGACTGAGTAAGAAGCATCGACGACATAACAAAACAAACAAATGCACAGACAAACACATACACCACACGCACATATGCACATGAACGCGCACATACATCACACATGTACACACACAACCCGTAGGGACGGATGGTGCAACAGCAAATCCCTGGTTTCGGGGTGCCGACGGTTGGTGACGTGCACTACGAATGTAGATGGCTCAGTATCTGATTTCCGGCTGCCGATGGTCGAGACTGAAGAAATAGCAAGCACAAATACACAACCAAAAACCACACACCTACACATATGCACACGCACATACTCGCGACTATAAACACACCTTACACACAATCACACACACACACAAACATACAAAAGAAAACACACGCATTCAAAAAGCAACTTAACGCCCAACAACACCAGCATGCGTTAGGTATGTTTAATTTGTCAGACAGCATGCCGAAAACTGGTTAGAAAAAGTTTCTCAAGTTCCTACTGGGTGCCGACGGCAGGGGACGTGCACTTCTAATGTAGCGGCTCAGTCTCTGACTTCCGGCTGCCGACAGTCAAGACTGAGGAAAAATCAAGCACAAATACAACACAAAAAACACACCGCACACATGCACACGCACATACTCGCGACAATAAGCATACCGCGCACACACGCACAAAAAGAAGACACAGACATTCAAAACCTACTCATAACCCGACAACACCGGCATGGTTAAGGTATGCTTAAATTATGAGACAGCATGCCGAAAACAGGTATAAAAAATTCATGAAGTTCCCACTAACTCATCCTTGGTGTTGAGTTTTGGAAATCTGTACAACGTGTCTCTAATTTCTACAACGGCTTATGGATTTTTGCTTCCCCTTGCTCTATAGCTACCATCACTCCTGATCCTACTCTTGTCATTTCCGAACTTACTTCCAGCAAAACTTCGTTTGGACTTTCTAATTACTACCGTTTTTTCAAAACAGTCTACTGGCCTTGGTTGCACTACTTTGGTACATCATATTCGTACTTCGGCAGAACCTATCAAACAACGACACTATCCACTTTTCCACTCTTCTGAAAGTCGCATATTCCGAACTCGATAAAATGCTCCGCTTCGAAGTAATTGAACCATCTATCAGTCCGTGGTCTAATCCCATTGCTTTTGACAAAAAGAAAGATGAATCCTACAGGTTTTGTGTCGACTTTCGTAAGTTCAACCAAGTAACACAGAAAGACGCCTACCTGCTTCCTTACATCTTCACTATCCTAGACCGTATCCGTGATAGCCGATTCCTCTCCTCTTTACATATTCGCTCCGCCTACTGGCAAATTTTTTTATCTCCCGAATCTAAACCCATCACTGCTTTCACCGTACCCCAAAGAAGTCTTTATAAATTTTATTGTATACCTCCACAATTCTTCTGCCACTTTCCAACGACTTATCAATAAAGTTATCGATTCTGACCTGGAACGATTCTGCTCCGATATCTTCATAACTACCCCTCCTTTAACAAACACCTCCGAGTCCTCAACCTTGTTCTTTCCTGCCTTTTCTAGGCTAGTCTTACCCTTCGTCAAGATAAATCTTATTTGTTTTTCCCGAACTCCCTTACCTCGGTTGTTGTTAACCGATATGGTATATTTGTTAATCCTGAAAAAGTTTACGCTATCCTCAACATCCCTCCTCCTTCCTTTGTCCAAGAAGTTCATTCCAAATTTCGCTATTCTTACTTCTCCACATTCTTATCTTACTCGTAAGAATATCCCTCTTCCTAGACTCCTGACTGTCTATTTAGATATTCTTTTCTTTGGTTGTCCGTTTGATATGATTCATTGTTACAACTGCTTGAAGTATAACAATTTTTTTCTACATCTCTCTTGTCATCCCGTAACATACTTTGAGGCTTGACGTTACGTCTTGTTTAGCTTCTTACTGTTGGATTTCTTCCTCGTTTCTTTTCTTACTTTTGGGTTTTCTGCAAGAAACCACTTCTCTTCTTGAGGTTGAAGACTGTAATGTTTCTTTCCGAAATATCCAACTTTTGACGAGTTTTGCAGTGTTGATGGCATTACATCTTTGTCCTCGTTGATTATTACCATATACCTCTACTTTTCCTACAGATTTCTACATTTTTGGCTTTGTCCGGTACTTTGGCATTTCAAACCGGTTAGTTTTCTTCTTTTCTCTTTTGTTAGCCCTGTTCTGTCATCTAAGGGAAGTTTATTTTTATCCGTACTATTAGTGCATTTGCTTTGACCGGTTGTTTCACTTCCTACCTCAATCATTTAATTTTACTAAGGTAGAGGAGTAGGACAAATTTGTTACGTTTCATTTCGTACTTGTGAATTCAGGGCCTCTTTAATTAAAAAACTATTTCAATTTCTACCTAATTGAATATAAGGGTTCGCTATACTTTCATTATTTCAAATTTAAAATTTAGACAACCAACTTTGCCAGTCTTTTATTTAATTCGCAAGTCCGCAAGTTTAAGTTATACTTTCTGGTTCCCTATCTATGCTTGTGATTTTGATAATCAAAAATTCCCTGAATGTTGCTATTTTCAAATACAATTGAAAATCGCTGTCGGTTCTATTGTTACTATTAGTTCATATGTTGCTTTTGCAATAAAGCTTTCTTATGAATACGTTATTAAATGTTTCTTCATAAAGTGTAATTCGTGTTTAGCATACACAAGACGAGCAACATAAATGAAATTGTGACTGGTGTTTCTTCACTGCGGTATGGGTTACTGACTGGAAACCCAACCAGGCAGTTGAAAAGAAGTACCTTTATGCTGTTGTCAAGTGAATGCACAAATTGTGTTACGATACCATTAAAGTATACACGTGGCCTGTTATCAATATTTTACTATAATGCTTAAAAATGTTATAAATTATCCTATTACAAAATTATGAGACAGTTGCCCACCGTTTTCAAACATGTTTTAGGTTTTAGTATTAATACTTTGTGTTTGGGGTGTGACTGTTCGAGTTAAAAATTACCAGCACCCTTTACAGCCCGCGTGAGAGTATAGCATATCATGCGGACCAACAGCTGTTTACGTGACTCCTTTCGGTAAGTAGATTGCCTATATGCTAGAAATGTTAGGTTTCGATAAGTAGACGTGGACTGTTTTATCCTGTAAGATTTGTCCAATCATTTGGGGATTGTATTTAAATGTACTACTGTAAATATTTATTTTTTGTGCTTTTATGTTTCAGTAGTTTCTATTCAGAATCGATTCGTTTTGCCCCAATACCCAATATAGTTTAAGTGGTTAAGGTTCTGACAATATTTATGAAACGTACGTTAACACCGCTGTGCAGATATAATTAACTAGTTGTTTGTTGTACCAATTTAATTACAGTGGTTAAATGTCACTTAGTCTGATATCCTAAAGTATGTGACAATATTTAAATGGAGTATAACGGAGTATTCTTTTATTTACAAAACACCCTTCAATTTGATTGTTACTAGATATAATTCATATTTAATGTTAGTACGTAAAGAGTGAATAATTCAGATGTTTGTTCTTAAATTAGTAATTGAATATTGTTTACCATTTAAATTTATACAAGCTACTTCTTAGATTTATATTTTACATGTGTTTTTGTGTTTATTTATCATTTCAAGTACAGATGTTGTAAAAGAAACGAATCTTAGACAGTGTTAGCGCGGGATTTGTTTTCTTTATTTCCCTTCTCTCTATTCTTTGTTACCCCGTAATTTGGGTGAGTTTACTCCTTATTACTGATTTCCTGATTTTCTTCCTGACCGACTCGTCTTACGGGTATCAGTTTGTTCTATATAGATTTTTGTACTTGTTTGTGCTTATTAGCACGCACTAGTATTAATCTTGTAAATAGATTATTCATATATTCATTATTCATATATATATATATATATATATATATATATATATATATATATATATATAATATACTCCAACGAAACGAGTAGCCCAGGATAAGAAGTAGAAAAAAATTGTTACTAAGGAAAATAAAAAACTCTAAGAGGATAAGCTAGTTGGAATTAACCCTGTGTGGCGATGAGGCGGGGTAGGTATGGTTAATCAGAGAGTGAGTAGGTGTCCCCTCGTCTGGTACAAAAATAACAAACGTAAATGAACGAACGTAAGTCGGCGAGGACACCTTCAAACAAAATAATAAAAACAAAAAGCACAAAAAAGACCCCAAAGCTAAGACACATATATGATAGGTATTTGGCAACTGTAAACACCTGTGGATACTTAACGTGAGCAGGTAATTAGATTTAATATTAATAACCTAAAGATTAACATAAACATTTGAACACAAATTACTGCGGTCAGCACTTATAATAATTAAAAGGGCTCATATAAATTAAAACACTAAATATTTTTATGTGTTGTTAAGCTCATTTCGAAGGTTAGACTTAAGAGTAGAAATCTCTGCATTATGCGAACACCATACATAGTTTCATACTTCACTGAAATAGTCCTAATATACCCTTGTGAGGCAATAAAACAGTTTAGTTCTCATAAAAACTTCGAAACATTTCAAAAATAGAATTTACTTGTTCTAAATAATAATTATAATTTCAAATATTTACAATTAAGCATTTTGTGTAGAAGTAGCTTCGCACAAAAAAATGTATAACTCAAGAATATACCTATGGCATTTAGTTAAACTAAAAATATGTACTAAAGTGATTAGAAATTTTTTTGGCAGAACAAGTTAAATAGAGATGTTATCAATTCACATCTGTAGTAGAAATTTAATATGTTCATAAGATCAAATGTTCACTATAAAGTTAAAAATAGTAACTTAATCAAAAACCAATTTTAAGATTTCATTAAGAAATTAGATAACGATTAATTACTGGCAACAACTAAACTTTGACACGAACAGCACTGTAAGCTAACAGGCAAATTGCTCATAAATAAGCTGTAATAAACTAATTCGTATGCATATAGTTTAAAGAATTTTCATAAGATTTAAGTATCACAAGGTGTATGTAGATAATTAACATATTCCCATCAAAGAAAAATTGTTTACAAAGTGTTACTAGAGTTATTTTGGTTTATTAGTAATGAGTTGTTACTAATCTACAAGTAGGAATTAGAAGTTAATTTAAATACTCATCTATTTTTAAGCACAAGTCCTTGAACTAACACTACAAGGAAACAGCTGCGGGAAACATACTGCAACACGTGTGTTCCACAAGTATTTACAAAAACGGTGGGGTTAAGGTATGCTTGACCAAAATCTTCTTTCAAAAAGTAATTAAAGCGTTAAATCATGAGAAGATGAATATAATTTCCAATCACTGCATTAAATTGAATGGACTGAATTAATTAAACGAAACTTCATAGATAAACTGACTTGTTAAACTGTGCGCATTATAAGTTGTCAAATACATAAATATCTTGAATATACTGATTTGTTTGTAAAACTGCTAGTATAATACATTGTTCTACCGATAACAATAAAATGTAACATTCGAAATACAAATGTCGGATTACTCACCATTGTAATAATTTTAAAACCAACTAAACATTAATTAGGGTGGAATAGACTTAATCACTTCTACCATTACACTTTTCCATGTAATTCTCAAAATCCAGACCAGACTAAGTCGTGCATCGTGGCGAAGCCACAACTGACACGAGCTTGTAAAACTGGTCCCCAAATCAAGAATTACCTGTGTTAACCACAAACCATTCTTTAAGCTGCAACAACAGCAGAGCGTAATTTAACATTGCTAAACACCAATGATAGTACAAAGATGCGTTCAAAAATAAAAAGCTGTTTCATATATAGAGTAGAATACTTAGTAATATTGGTTAGGAAAATTAAATCGTTACAACGCACTCGTGTTATTCCTATATATATATATATATATATATATATATATATATATATATAATTATCTTACTGTTTAACGACCTTGCTTTATATAGATATAAATAAATTATTGGTTGTGGGTTTCAGGTCAGCTGGCAAGTTCAGTAATACTCTTTTTTATTTTATTTGACGAATATCTGTCGTAGTAACATAAGGATAAAGGCGAAATTGTAACAAAATTGCAGTAATATCTGGTTGAAGTTTGGGCCCAACAAACAAGTGATCGTTTAAGGATGATTGAGACAGTGTTTTAGCGGAAGCATTGAAAACAACTCGTAATTTCGTACTTAAGCTTTCGGGTTTTACAACGCAATGATGCGGGATGTAATAAGAGAAGTCCGAATGAGACCCACTAACAACAGATTGCATATGTTGAGAATCCAGATATTCGCGCATGAACGAAACGTACTGAACTTGCCAGCTGACCTGAAACCCACAACCAATAATTTATTTATATCTATATATATATATATATATATATATATATATATATATATAAGATGTATCTGTGAATAAAACTCTTATAAAAATAATAAGAGCTTTGTTTACCTATACAAATCAAGCTAATAGTTGTATAGCCATTAACAAAACAATAGCTTTATTAATTCATAAGGAGAGGAAACATCCAATGACCGGCCGGTTTCAGCTTTCTTAAGCATCCTCATAGCGAATTAGTTTCCAACTCTATGAAGTAAACGAAGCTATTATACCAATATAATTTCGAAGAAATCCTTGTACTATGGCAAAAGTAAGTAATATCGCCATCAGGTGGTACAACACCAACACTACTAAGCGTGGAAGAACAAAGAGTGTTTCGAAACTACATCGTCGTTCTATAATGGCTATACAAGTATGTCTGGCCTTTGAGATTTACGGAATGTTATAGCAAAATTTATTTGCAAGAAACGGGTGTCGCCACGAGAAGGTTTGTTATTTTGCAAATAAATTTTGCTATAACATTCCGCAAATCTCAAAGGCCAGTCATACTTGTATAGCCATCTATGGAACGACGATGTAGTTTCAATCAATCTTTGTACTTCACCGCTTAGTAGTGTTGGTGTTTTACCACCTGATGGCGATATTACTTACTTTTGCCATAGTGTAAGGATTCCTTCAAAATTATATTAGTATAATAGCTTCGATACTGTTTGAAAGTAAACGCTGTTGAGGGAATATTGAACTCTACTTTTAGATTTCAATGTTTGTATTAAAGTAATCTTTTTGAGGTTACATGTAAGATATCATTTGTTAAGAAAAGAATTGTTTGTTAAAGAATATTTGATGTCATTATAAGTTTGATGCCTGATGCTAGTGGTTTCATTTAAACTGAGCTAGCAAAATATAATTACGGCAACACTTTTAATTTACATCAGCTACAGTCCACAGCAATATATATATATATATATATATATATATATATATATATATATATATATGATATATATATATATATATTGCTATGATAATAGGGTTATTTAGGGGTATATAGGATCACAAGGGTTGTACACCATGTAAATGATACCAAAGTCTAGAAAACCAAACATTTTAATCATAAAAGGGTTCGACATTCACCAATTATGCAAAAGCAAATATTAAACACACTGTATAAAATTTACAATTTACTTTAATCAATGAAAGGAAGCTTATTCTTCAAAGATTCAATCACATTCAATACGAGAAATATTTTTGTGCGCCATCCAATTCATTTTAAAACAGCAATGCATGCAAAAACTTTAAATACACATGAGGAACATCTAAAAGTAAGACAAACGCGCAATGAATCCTATTCAAAACCAACGCATTGGTGCAGGGAAAATAAACAAGAATGCTCTCAATAAACAGATTTTTCAAAACAAATATGTTTCATAAACGCAGGAAGTAAACAAACGCATTCAATTCACGTCATTATAAAATTTGCCTACGTGATCTTCATGTAAAATTAACACAAAACCCAAACAGATTAGGAAAACAAAACAAGAAAACATACGGTTGGCTACGTGCGATTTAAAGTTATAAATTCTTTTACAAAATAGAAATACGTGACTTGAAAAGGTTCAATGTATCAAAATTCACAATGTAAAACTAGATGTCTAAGTGATGTGCTAAAGCATTTCGACGAGAAATTGGGATGGTAACTACATGGAAATCCGAAGGCTGGCGCGATAAGTCAAAGTACAACGCCTCAATCAACAAAATAAACTGAGTAAACCAATTGTATAGGTGATAGGCGGTTCTTTAAATAGCCCACAAGCTGATAAACGAATCAGTCTTTTCAACAACTAAGGGACGCTCCTTACTGTTTTGAATCAAGATAACAAGAGAAAAAATATCAAATTAAATAATAATTTAAGTGAAAGTTGGCGATTGAAAAAATTCAATAATAGTACAAGTGCAAATATACAACAAAAATTCGCCGTTTAATAGTTAAAAACGTAAGTCCAAAATTTTAATTAAACCTAATTTTAATATTTATTAACTTAGGATTCTAAGAACTTATTCAAGCGTCTATCTGAGAATATATTTGAGAATATACCTAAGAACTTATCTGATAGTTTTGATTTAAGAATCTATCTAAGCGTTAAAATAAGCATTGATCTAAGGATAAACCAAGAATTAAATTAAGAATTTAATCAAACTGTACTACGCAATTGAATAAGCAACTACCAATTAAAATCAATAAGAAACTGAAAACATCCTTGGACACTGTCAACAGCACGCAGTGGCAGTTCTAAAAATTGGGGGTGCATGCAGAGACGCGTATTCACAACAAACAGTACAACTAGGATAAACAACAGGTCAGAGATATAATTCATTAATAACTTAAGATATTAATTTCTTTTTGGGCATTTTAATTTTAGTATGCATTGAAATATTTATGTAAAGCGTCATCAAAATTTTTGATACTTAGAAAATTACGTAAAAGGGAAAGAAGGAACGTTCAACGTACTTCAAGTAGTATACGGAGTTATTTTTGCTGGCTTTAAGGGAGATAATTTGGGGACAAATAGATTTATATCGTTACTTTGATTAAAAGGTTTTCTTAACTGCGAATAATATTATAGAGCTACAAATTATACATATTTTTGGTTATTATATAAATTTTGATTAATTTCGTTTATCTCATTTAAATAGGAAATGTTAGAGAAAAGGGGGGTAAAATTTCTCTGTTATCGTATTGTCGTACACTCTGTGTAGAGTTGAACTGAGCCAATCGAGGCATAACAAAACCAATTGTGTGAAATTTAAAATTTATCCAAGGTTATTTAGAGACACAGCGGTTGCGAGCAGCAGGCAACTGAACGTTAAATACATCGGAGTCCGGCGATATCATAGCAATATATATATATATATATATATATATATATATATATATATATATATATATCTACAAGATACAGGTATCACTGGTAATACTACATAAGCAATTTCTGATCCTTTATTCCTAGTCAAGAAATAGTCATTATAAAACACACTAAAAAGTTTTTCCTTAGACTAGATAGTTTTAAAATTGATAAGAATCAAGGTCTGACAAAATGCCATTTGCCTAAATTCTAAAGAAATTATAAAAAAATACCTCATAAGCCATTCTGAACATAAACAATTAAAAATGCGCTACAAACTCATAATATATGACATTGAAATATTTGAGCAGCGTCGTTAAATTACCAAACTATATAATTGGAAAGAGTTTTTATTTATGTGTAAATTACTTCTGATTCTTGAAATTTATAGTTCGTTAACTGGAATTTATGTAAAACAACATGCTGTGAGAACAACAGGAACAACACATGAGAAAGTTGTATTTACTAACGAACCCAACATTTGGTCCTTTAATCTAATACCCATTTCAGGCGTATAGAAAGTTAATTTTGTTCTACCTTGACCGAACTAGATGCATCCGTTTCAATTTGTTGTTCACAAATTACTAATTTGTACGTTACGTGGTAAAAACTCCAGTTCCATCCCTTGTTTGCAATTTCCTCTTGTACAATAACGTGTTAAGCGTCTGCGATTTTCACCTGAAGGGGTAATATTTTATTTTAGATAAACAAATAAGCGCTGATAACACGTTAAAGATTGCTACCTGATTGAAACCGGCAAGAGTTTGGTAAAATTTTAAATTTTTAGTGTAACGTTTTTCTTGCCAATAGTAGTAGCTAATTAGCCAAAATTGTATTAAAAAAGAACTACGGTAATCTGACAACGTCGAAGTAAAGCATCAAAAGCGATATATCAATACTAAGGTCAAACAAAATGATTCGAAACTGAACCTTTAATGAACAATGCTTATTAATTTTGCCCAACAAAATAAATACTAATTTTTGTGATAAAATCGACACGATAAAAGGTTTATATGACAACCTATCGACTGCAGAGTTGTAAAGCCTATTTCGAAAAATTTACTAATTCGTTCCTCCCATACGAGTTTTTCATTTGAGTACGTATTATGAAATATTATTTATTTTTTATTTAGAATTTGGGTAGTTTTGAAAGTCCTGGCATTGGAAAGTCCTCTTTATCACTCGTGAAATTAATAGTGGTATGTGGGGAACTGGTGTTAGTAATAACATGCATAACCTCATCTTCGTCTTTGTCTTCCAAAATAATACAAGCAGTTTGATATGTTTGATCAAGACAGAAAGTGTAAAAGCTTGAATAGTTCAGACTTTCTTTTTACAACTGCAAAGTACACGGCACTTTTTTCAGCGACATGGCATTAATTTCAGCAAATATTGAGGTGAAGGCTCTTTACTAATACGAATTGGTGCAAGAGCTTGATCAAAGGGTTTATTTTAAAACCCAACCACGTTTGAACTGTTTAGTATGATCAATAGGAATGGTTACTGGCAGCGTCTTTGGTCGGAGACAGTCGTGCAAGGTTTAATTTGCTGGTCCCAGTACCCTTCGTAAATTGCGGATAACGGAGTTATCCGAATTTTGTGTACCCCCAAACAAACTTACGATATACTTCTCTCCTGCAATAGCAATGGCCTCAAGAGATGAATTTTGCTTTGTATAGTTAAAATTATTTCATTTAACTGAATATTTTTCTATAGAATGGTACATAACTTGATTTTACCTTACCCAATAATTGCTGACAGCAAGCAGGAAAGCAAACAGGTAAAGAACGATCCATGAGGAATTTTTTTGTAAATCATTCTTGAAGGAGGAACCACAAATAGAACACCAGCAGAGTCAGCTCTTCCACACTTGTGTAGATATACAGTGTTCACACTTTGGATCAAGCCAACTAGAAGTACCAGCAGATCGATATCTTTCCAGATTATGATGACTGATTCTAGGTTGCTGCCTTAGATATTGCTGTGTTAATGACATCGACATCTGCATCTTCCACAGCATGTTTTACTTCAACACCTTGTTGTTCAAATGCGTTAGACAGCAATGCTAGAAGACGTTGTTTGTTGCTTTCGTTGGTAAGAAATAAGGAATTGGGATGAGTATTGGGTTTTAAGAGAGGCTAAATTGTCGGATATTACCGGAACTTTTGAAATAGATCAAGATCAAGCTCCAATAGAGAACTTATATAAAGCCAACGAAAGACGCGAATGAAAAAGCAAACTTAGAAAAAGACAAAAACCTACTAGTGAACCCAGACAAAAACAATTTATAGAAAATCTGAAATATAAAAGTAAACAAAAAACAGGTGATAAGAAATACCCCAAGAAAAATAAACAAAAACAAAACTGAGTAGTACACGCCTAAGTGGAAATAATATCATCCGAAATTTTCAAAATACCATCGATCTTTAATGAATCCACAAAATACGAGATCACTGTAGAGTTTAGATTGTAAATCACATATAGAAATCGTTCAGAATTTTTTTAATAAAGAAATTCGAAATTTAATGCTTGCTTTCAGCATGAAATACGCTGAACAAAACAACGTTCTTAATTTCTCCGTATCGTCCAACGAACTTATGAAATTCATTGCAATACTCTTCCTTTCAGGATACCATACACTCCCACAACGGGATATTATTGGAGTAGAGATGAAGACAGGTACGTGTCTATAATAAAATCCTACATTAGCAGAAAAAGATTTAGAAATATAAAAAGAAATTTGCATCTGTGTGATAATGAACGTTTAGAAAAAAACGATAAGTATGCAAAACTACGCCCCTTTTTTGATAATATGAATTAGAATTATTTATATTTTGAAATCTTTCCAAGCCGTCTGTCAATTGACGAAAAAATGGTCTCTTATTTTGGCATACATTCCCCTAAGATGTTGATAAAAGGAAAACAGGTGCGTTCGGTTTCAAACCACAGTGTTTGGCTTTTGACAATTTATATTTATATCAGTTTTCTCCATACGCTAGCGCGTAATAGGAAAAAGTGATCTGGGACTAACGTTACAAGTTTACTAAAAGTTGTGAAGGAAACAGCTCAACACAGAATTTATTTTAACTTTTTTTTTTCGCTTCAACTGCTCTATGAGTTAGGTATCAATAAGATTTTTGCTACAGAAACTATTCGCTACGATAGAACCGCAAAGTGCGCTTTAGAATCAGTCCAAAATGTGAAAAAAAAAACTGATTTTATGACTACCACTACGATTCTGATTTTAACATTTTAATTCGTTGATTTCAAAATAATTGAAAACCCAAAATTTTCGCACCCGCGAACACCATTATTGATAAATATATTGTTTACTAAAAGGGGTATAATTTCGTCTAGCGGCGCAAAATGGCGCCTAATTATAGCACAAAATTTTTTTGAAAAATCAAAAAAGTGCAGCCAACTTCACGCTCCTCGGAAAGAAGAATTTCTAAATAACTTGTTTGCAAAAAGTCTGCAACATTTTGATGTAGCGGCGCAAAACGGCGCCTAATTATGGCATGAAAATATTTGGAAAATTCCAAAAAAGTGAGGCTGCGTGATCTTAGCCGACGCAAAATTTTATTTTAGTGGCGCCAAATGGATCCTAATTATGATAGATTTTTTGGAAATTACTAAAGAAGGACGTCTGATTGAACTTGGCCGGAAAATTTTTCTTTCTTAACACGTTCACTACCGACCGTCACGTATATGTGACACTCAGGTTTTGATTAAAGACTTGCGGCACATTTATGTGTGCCAGAAGTAAAAGCATCTTGTTAAGGCTATAAATTCAATCAGTTTGTAGAAAGAGTTTTGTGCAATACCTGTGGGCTACAGAAAGACCTGACACATATCAGTGTCTTACGGTCTGAGAATCGCGTCGCAGATATGCGTCATATGGTCTGGGGAACTACACATGTAATTGTAGAAACACAGGACAACATTTTCACTGACGCAGTATGTTATTCATTATTATGAACCCCTTATTTATTCATGTTAGTTGAACATAGCTACTTGTTAGTTAAAGTTTTAGATGCAGGGGTAAAGAAAGCTTGAAATTTGTGAAATATTATATAGTACCTAAAACTGTAGTGTAGTTTTGTGTTAGGTATTCACTTTTGTGCAGCGGTTGAATACGTGATCGGGGTAGTTCTGGTATTTGTGTATATAAAACTGGATGAACTTAGAAAATAGGCAGATTTGTGACCTTTAGTTTGGTATTATACCCACTTTTCTCCAATCGAAATATGGCGTATTTTCGCAATAACCATTATCTGATAAAGAACTGTAAGAGGAGGCACATAATGCAATGCAATGTGATCTAAATGATAGGAACACGGCTATGGTTGACCCATCTGAAAGCAGTTATTGTCCCTCGGACGGTACTGACAGCTTAGATTCGCTTTCTTCTAGTGAAGAGGAAGAAGATGCAGAGGATGATTTATTGCAGGACAATGATACCGTAAGTGGCCCTTCTGGTGGAAATCATACCGATGAGTAGACTGATAAAGCAATGATCCAGTATTGTATAATTTCACTGAAGCTGAAGGGTTTAAAATAAATATTTCACAAAGCATAATGCCGATTGAAGCTTTTATATTAATTTTTGATAACAATCTTTTTGATAAAATCCGAGATTGGACAAATAATCGCGCTTCAGAGCTATTAGCATCCAAAGTGAGCCGCGCTTCAAATATGAAGTATTGGAAATCAACAACTTCTGAAGGGGTAAAAAAGTTTTTAGGTCTTTGTGTAGTAATGGGTAATATTCAGATGCCTAGCATAAAATCATATTGGAGTAAAAACTTACTCTATGAGCATCCGCTTATCCGTAAAGTGATGGGAAGAAATCGTTTTGAAAACATACTGCGTTGTCTTTGCTTTTATGACGAAGTTGATGATCAAAAACGGCGTCTTCATAAAATTGACAAACTTCTAAATCATATTTTAGATAACATCCAAAAACTTTATTATCCAGGTGAAAACTTGTCGTTAGATGAAGCTCTCGTATTATGGCGAGGTCGCCTTTAATTTAGGCAATACATTCGCATCAAGGCTGCAAAATACGGGGTTAAACTATATGAATTGTGCACTGACGGTTTTTACTGAATATTATTATTTATGCTGGAAAAGGTACCGTAACAAATGGAGATGGGTATGCTTCTTCTGTTGTAGATGAACTAATGAAGAATTATCTGGACAAAGGACACACAATCTACATGGACAATTTTACAATAGTGTCGACTTGGCTAGATCTCTATGTCAAAACGGAACGCATATTGTTGGCATTCTTCGTGCAAATCGCAAAGAAAATCCTAAGACCGTAACCAAAGCCAAACTAAAGAAAGGGGAATCCGTTTTTGGACGAAGTGGTAATGTGTTAGTACAAAAGTGGAAAGACAAAAGGGATGTTTTAACTATAACCACAAAACACAGGGCATCACTCAAAACCGTTCAAAATAAATGTGGCATTGATAAAATAAAACCTTTGTCCGTAATTGATTACAACAAATATATGTCAGGGATAGACAGATGCGATCAAATGGTTTGTTATTATTCAACTCCTCGAAAAACTGTAAGATGGTACTTGAAAATATTTTTCCATTTAGTTGATGTTTCGCTTTGGAATGGATGTTGGATATACAATTCAAAACATAAACCATATCTAGAGTTTAGGGATGACGTAGCTGATGTTCTGATCAATTACCACATCGAAACAACTTCGAAAAATTTTCCGATGCATTTCCCAAGGAAGTTGTATAAACGTGTCCGATGTAGGGTATGTGCACAAAAAAAGGCAAGACGTGCCACTTGGTACATATGCGAAACCTGTAAAGACAAGTCAGGCAAGTCCAAGTCCATTGGTCTTTGTGTAGATGATTGTTTCGAAATATTCCCCTCAAACGGATATTGTTAACCAATTGTTCTAAATAAAGTTTTTTTCAAATGTATTAATTTTTTAACAGTATTTACCTATTTTCGCATTTGTTGAAATTATTCCAAACATTGACTGTCACAAATATGGGTCGGATGGTCCATTATTGAAATATGAGTACCATAGACTAGTGTCACAATGCAAGACGAACCCTCATTAGCCCTTCAATTTGCTTTTAACTTGTATTTTCGTATTATAATTGTCAAAACTTACAGATTAGCTCAAAACATCGCTTGGTTCGAGGAAAGACTTGTTTTCTTATATGGTGGTAGTCAACGTGTTAAATAACTTGCTTGCTAAAGGGGCGCAAATTTTGTTGTAGCAGCGCAAAATGGCGCCTAATTATAGCACAACATTTTTTTGAAAAATCAAAGAAAGTGCGGCCAACTTCACGCATCAGCCAAAAGTGTAATGTACACTTACATTCCAACTGTTTTGCTATTTTTCTTACTTAGAAATACCGATATGTCACCTATCGTTTATTATTTTGTTACATTCCAAATTTGGACATGTACATTTTTAAATTTGTGAGTAAATTCCCGCCATTATTTTTAAAAAATATACTTGTGCATTTCCGTCATTTCGGACAGTTGCGGCGGCGCAAAAGGAATGTGCAGACGCGGAGTGATGGCGCAAGTGCGCGGTGGGTGACACGACAGGATTAGCCAACGAGACGTCGAACAGTGACGTTTACCTGTGTCGTTCCTTTGTCTTTTCTCTTTCAGAAAATGTAGGTTTCCCTTTATCTCTACCGTTTACCGTTGTCTTCACCTTATTCCTTCGTCCTGCCTACAAACAGAAGAATAGGGAAGACGTTAAATCTGGCTTCAACGAGAGCATGACGTAACCCAACCCCAAACAACGCCCAAACGTAGATGAAAATCAACATGGCCCCTGCGCAAGGATGACCGCAAAATCGAGAAGATTTTTAAGTGAGTACATTTTATCTTTTTAAAGTGCATCTTGTCTCACTGTATACATATTTGGTACGTGATACAATTTGATACGCATTTATGTCGTAATATCTTGTTGTGCAATAATGTGAACGTGGATAGTACCAGTGTTGCCAATTGCAGAAGTGGCTCTGAACACGCGTGCGCGGGGTTATAACGTTTGCGCCGCGAGTATAACAGTGGCGCCTAAACGTTTTGTTGAAAATTTGTTTTCACCTCTTATTTATCTTATAAGAGTTAGTTTTGAATATATTTGTAAAAACTGGGGTTTTGTTCACTCAAATATAATAAAAAATAATTTTTAGAAATTTATAATGGCTTTTGAATAGAAGAAATATAATCTAGCAACATTGCATTTGGCAACATCTATTTTATGTTGGCGTGACATGGAATGCAGTTGAAATGTCAATCTGAAGCATTTCAGCGGCTATGTTTGAACAGTGATTGTTTACTTCATATATGTTATTTTAAATTTAGTTAATTGCTATTTTCCCTTATAAAAACGGTGTATTCATATTTTAAATTCTTTCAAATAATTGCTTAAGCTAATTTAGGATGGAACTAAAGCATATACCTTTCAAATGTGTTTAGCAAGTTACATAACCTCACCTTAAACATGTGTTTGGATTAAATAATATTTTATGTAAATATTTTAGTCATAGATAAAAAGCTATATGATTAAAAAATCCCTTAAAATGATACTAAGTTTAGTTAAATAATTATTTTAATCCTGAAATTTTTCTTAGTTTATTAAAACCTGTTTTTTGGGTTAGCTTATTAAAACCGTTGTTAGAAGTGTCCCCTTACAATCTAAATAATTAACTATTGGTTACAAATTTTTTCTCAAAAAAAATTTTGCTTTTAATACGGTTAACGTAACAAACTGAATTTTTATCTTGGTATATCAATACCTTTTAAAACACTATAGTGAACTTGATTTCGTTATATCTGCTTTCTTAAACACTACAATAATGAGCTTTATGATAATGTTTTGCATTATGTTCATTTACTATCCCCTTTAGTTGCGAGGGTTGCTTGATAAATTCCTCGATATAAAAATAATACGTTAATAATTTGGTATACTGCTTTTTCTATAGACGTATCGCTAGAATATTGCTTTTGTGTAGTGAGCATGATTTTGTTTTGATCGCATATTTTTTTGATATATCGGTATTGCAACGCAACATTTTAAGATCTATTTGGTCTAGGCGAGACTTGTCGTCGAAGTTGGTCGCTCAGCAGTATGTTAGTCTAGACGAGACTCATAAAGAGTTGGTCGCTCAGCATTACATAAGTCTAGACGAGACTCGTGGTACGTTTGTCGCTCTAGCAATTTTCGAATCATTTTTTGAGGAGGATGTTGAAGTTTTTCTTTAGTAGTCTAGGTGAGGCTCAAAGAAGGGCTTGTCACCCTAGCAATTATATGCGTTGTAAGATAAATTTTTCTGTTCTTCGACAATTTTCTCATCAGTAAATTGAGTCTTAATTACCGCTATCTCTTCATATATCGATTCAGACCACACTAGGTGGAGTGAAAATATGTTTAAAATCGCTCACGCTTTGCGCACATACAACATTTTTCACGTTTCATTTCTTTAACGGTTTACCTAATGTTTTTGTCCCTGCTATGAGTTAGTTAACTTTATTCGGCAATTTATTTTCTTAGACAGCACTTACCTTCTACACTTTTGCCTTATTTACATTAAACTAGCTATCTTTTTGCTGCCTGTTGGATTTTCCTTGAATTTATTGCTAGCTACATATCTGTTTATTATATAGATTCTCTAATATAACCCTGTCGCTTCATTTAATTAATCCTAACACCCTTCCTACATCATATTATTTTGTTTTCAGCATTTATCTTACATTGCTTAATTTCGTGGTGATTGTCGTAACTTTGGTTGCAATAGCTCATTGAATTTTTTTGATTGGTTTTAGCTGATGTTGAGTGGATGCTTTTTTCTTTGAGCTCACATAGGAGACGCGGCCTATGCCATTGTAAGAAATAGTCCATATTCGCAGTTGCAAAAAACTAGGACTTTCTATTCCATGCGTTTTTTTCTGAATTATTACAGTCGCCCACTTTAACCTATATCATTACTTGTTTCCCCCTCTACTAACTCATCATAACATATAAACATTTTTTGTTGTTTTTTATTGAACTTCGTGGTGAAGTGCTATCGCTTTTTATTAATACCTTATCGAATTCTCGGTTGTTTTTAGCATATTGGGACAGTGTGTTTGTATTTAACTGCTTATAGTTAGAAATTTTTATGTAATTATAGCATTACCGTTTTTAAAAAATTACCTTGCAACAGTTAGTTTTTTGTGTGAAGGTATCTGTAGGGATACTTTTAAGTTGTTGTTTCAACTCTTGTTTGATTTTCTTATCGCAGCGGATGCACTCATTAGAGTCTAGTAATTTTTTTTAACTTATATGTCTTAACTACATACATAACGGCTTCAAGGAGCCACTCTATCTTGTATCTTTGTGATGGATGACAAAACGGCTTGGTGAGCTGGAGAATTCTACGCTATATCTTTAATGTATGTAGTCGTAGCGTGCCTTAGCGTGTTGGGACGTTTCGGATCCACCTATTGTTATCTAGTTTTATCTTAATATCTTTATCTTACCTATTATCTTTAATAATAACTTGAGCTTAATATCGTTATCTTACCTATTATCTCTACCGTCTACCGTTGCCTTGACCTTATTCCTTCGTCCTGACTACAAACAGAAGAAAAGGAAAGACGTTAAATCTGGCTTCAACGAGGGCATGACGTAACCCAGCCCAAACAACACGCCCAAACAACGCCCAACAAGATCCATGGAAGTCAACATGGCCCCTGCGCAAGGATGACCGCAAAATCGTGAAGAGTTCCACATTTTTAAGTGAGTACATTTTATCTTTTAAGGTGCATCTTGTATCACTGTAAACATATTTGGTACGTGATACAATTTGAGACCAATTATTTCGTAATATCTTGCTCTGCAATAATGTGAATGTGGATAGTACCAGTGTTGCCAACTGCAGAAGTGGCTCTGAACACGCGCGCGCGGGATTATAACAGTTGCGCCGGGAGTATAACAATTTATCACTATCTCACTGATTTTATTCTTATATAAGGTATTTGGATTATAGGTATATTTATACGTTTGTTGTATATGTTAATATTATTAGTAAATGGTCTATTTTCTTATGAATGTTGCCGCACCATTATTTTTGAAGAACATTCGGTCTTTGAAACCAAACCCGTTATATTGTAGTCATTTTGAAGAGATAATTAAAGAATTACTACAAAAAATAAGTTTTTCAAGGTGTGGTATCGGTTAAACAAAGCAACTTTGATAAAAATTATCCTAAATTTTCAGCAATTTTCGCAAGAACTGCTTTAATCATTTTAAAGAATCAAACATATTACGAGCATAAAATTCACAAAAAATTAAATGTTAACAATAAATTTATCATAGTAAATTAATTTTATATACATGGCAGGTAGATCAATATTGCCCGAAGACACGAAACAGTTTACATCTGAATAGACGCACCTTCAAAAATACTGTATAAATCATGAGAGAGATATCTCGAATAAATCCGATTAAAGAAACTATCACGAAATTATTTCAGTAATCGGTAACGAATTATTTGCGTGCCACTCTATGACCTTCATTTTATGATATCCACGCCGTATCAACTTTTTAGATCAAACGTACACAAGAAATTTGTCAAGAAACCTGAACAATAACAATAAAGTACAAATCGACACGCTATAAGGCGTATCTCACATCAGCAAACTTGATCTTGTATCTTAGTAAAAAACATGGGAAATTGCGGTACCTGTTCATGAAGGTTAATTGTATAACGGAGAAAGAATCTTCAGTTAGTATTAAAATTACAAGGACGGTTCTCTGGAAATTGCATGTGCAGCCCACAGTAGTGTTAATTGTAGAAAATCAAATGATAAATAGAAGGCTAATGCTGATTTTACGTTTCAATGATAAAGTGGAATGCAGGTAATAGTTTTTAAAAGCATCACGAAACCTTTTAGTTGTATCTGTATAATTATAGGGTGAACTTTGAAAGGCTATATTTATTTTAAATAGTCAGATATTTTTCATGAGATGCGTTGGAATGTGCATTGAAATGCATCTAAGTTGCCTTTCTCCACGCTTTACAAACAAGATAAGATTTACCTGAAATATCTTAGGAATTTTCTTACCTGTTTGGTTTGTATTCTTTTTATTTTACATTTAGGTAAATGCTTGAACCACCTGAAAGATTTAAAGATTGCATGAGACTTTAATGTAGTTGATCGTAAAAAGGGCGGTCATGTCTATTTTGTAGTCAAGCGGTTTCAGTTAATGCTTTCCATTCTAAACTTTTTCATTTTTAATTTAACAGATCATAATAAAGTGCATTTTCTCTTACATATTCCTTCTCCATATCTTTCTGATTAGAGGATTTCGAAAAGTCGAAAAACTGAGCTGTTCTTTCATCTAAAAACACTATCGACCCGCAACCTGTGAGACACTGCATGGAAACTTACTTGACTATATTAGTTGTGACAGGATCTGACGATTTTTCAATGGCTACAAAAATCAATATGTCAATAAATATAAAAATATCTGTTCCTAGCTATTTATCTCGTATAAATAGGGTTGCCAGATTCAAAAATTGAATTGGCAAGACATGTATCTCTAAAGCAGGTCATATTTTTTATTGTAAAATAAAACATAGTAACACAAGAAACATTAAAATAATAATTTTTTTCGAAAATGTATTTTCTTCAGAGTTGGCAGCTTGTAACTTTTTGCATTTATGTACAAAAAGGTAAAATTCGGTTTCTTCATAGTCATAGTTACGCTGCACCTCCACGTGATTTCGCTGAAAGCTGCTACGGCAGGCTAAGCAGCAAGGCATTTGAGCCGTTTTGAAACAGCGAGTTTTGATCGCTAGGCATTTACCCGATTTTAATAGTAGTCTAGAAATTACTGGTCTGTAATCTTGCCACCGAAGTCGATTTCAGATAGATCTTGTTTATATTTGTTATGGTTATTGCTTTTGTAAGTTGTCTTTGGTTTTGGACTAGTTATATGTATATGTGAGAGGAACTTCGGGGCTGTTAGCGGAATTAAAGAAAACAACGGGGGAAATAGATGTAGAGGTGCTCCGGATGGGAGCACTAACTCCTGCGCTGTATGTGATGCGGTGTGGAAAACCTATGCAGGTATGCGGCAACGCATGAGTCTATCGGTCAATTACTGATGAGATTCGTCTATCAGTCGCCGTTCACTAAGTGCTTAGAAGTGTTGAGGATGAGATAGAACTGGAAACCAACAGCTGCCTAAGGAAGCAGACGTTTCCCTAGAGGTGATAGATCAACTACATATGCTCCCAACCATCACCTGTTGGGATTATGATGATAAGACGTGCAAGGAAACTGAGATTAGAAAGTATTGAGGAGTTCCGGAGATCCATTACGGGGAGGTAGATGATTTGGATTAGGGGGGTGGGAGGGCTAAAGCGCCAACGTCAATCAGGCTGACATTCAGCTACAAACTACGTATACTCTACTCTCAATCGATGCAATGGATGTAGTGGCTAATCCACCACCAACACCGACTGTTGAACACTTAGAGCTCCTTCGACACCGAATTTGAAACCACACCTGGACCTTCATTACTGAAGATAATTTCGACCATCTGTACCATAGCCAAAAGATCTCGGACAATTCCTTTAAAAAATTGCTAAAGATGTATGTACAAGGTCACAACGATTGGTTTCCGGTTGATCTCAGGTTAATTTTTTTTTGTATCTTATAATGATAACTTAATGTTAGCACTTAAGGTAGAATAAGTTCTTAATTTGTTTGTGTTGAGGATAATATCCAGAAAAATTTTAAGATCAGAGTTCGAAGCAATATTGGCCAATTATACTCACAAGTGTGGTAATACAGGATCGGTAAATTACCCACATAAAAGAGGATTTTGTACCTGTTAACAAAAATTAGGTAAGGATTAATTGCAAGTGACGTTTAGGAATAATTTTATGTATGAACTTAATCTGTAACCTGTTCTATGTTCCTTTGTATTTATGAAAATTGGTTTTGAGTGCACATATGTATTTCATTTTCAAAAATTCCACAGTATAATTTCCGTTGAGCTATCCAAGCAAAGAAAAGACAATAATTTCATATTTCCTATTGCATTCACATTAATACAGTTCGCTATACCTATACCTTTTAGCGGCGCTCCAACGCGAGGCTTTGTAACAGCAATATATATATATATATATATATATATATATATATATATATATATATATATATAAACTTCAACAAGAATTTTGATTTGTCGGCCTTGATCAAATACTTTCCGTAAAAAATACATACCTAGGTGCTATAAGGACTTGTTTGGAAAGTTTCTCTAGAGTACCGAGTACGGCGGCGTTGCATAGAGAGAACGAACAAGAAACTTTCTACCCTATCTTAATTCTAGATGTAAAATAGTTCTGAGCGTGTCCCCATTGAACGCGAGGGGCAGAGATGACATTGGTCTTTCGGATCTAAGAAGGGAAAGAGTTCAGCAACGCATAGTTCTCTTCTTTAGCATTATGCTCTGGTATTGGGATTGTGTGGAAGTCTTTAGCAATTCGGACCTTCTTGATTAGAGCGGTGAGGGGGACTTCCACGAGGGTCGATAGCCAGAGGCCTACTACAATATCCACTTCGGTACTAAGATTAATCAAGAAAATTGTCGCGACGCGTCTGAGTAACCTTTCTCTGTATTTCCATCAAAGTGGGTTTACGCTTATCGACGGAGTATTTCTGAACACCTTGACTGTAGACACTATAATCAGGAATCATCGACGTAAATCCAAGTCCCATCATCTACTGGCACTTCACCTGCCCAAGGCCTTTGAATTGGTGATTTTACTTTCGGTGCGACGAGCGCTCCGTATATTCGGTGTAGAAAAAAGAACCTAGCGTTTCATTTTGTATGGGTAAAATGGGGCTAACACTATCATTCAAGTGAATCATCACCGGACTCCTGTGATTTTAACATCTAATGGGGTTGAGCAAGATCCTTTGTCTCCAATTCTGTTTAACTCAGTATTGACGAATTGATCTATGGGCTGGATAATTTTGTATCAGTACTGGCGGTGGATGAGAACATAGGGGTGTGGCCGCACTGGGCCATATCGAGGATCTGGTCTTGTTGACAAACTTTGTGAAGGCCACCAACAAGCTTGTGAAGGCAAGATTGTCCGTTCTAAAGTGGACTTACACTCAACACCAACAAGAGCGTGGCAGTGTTCACCGGCGCGGTGCAAGAAAGCTTGAATCTGTTTTCCTTTTCTCAGTCACTCCTTTACGTTGGCTGGTCTTGACTCAGGTAGCTGGAGTCTGACGATCTAATAAAATATTTAGGAGCTAGGTATGGCTTCATGGGGCAAGCTTCACCAACGCTGGAGGGAACTACACTGGAGCTGACATATTTAGAGAAGGCTTATCTTAGCCTGCCCAGATGCTGTCGCATTCATCTGCTTCAGACTACTCGGTCCAAACTGATAACCGCAGATAGGACAGCATGAGTCTTTGTGTGTCCCATTATCTACTTTAACAAAACATGCACCAATACCTTCATCCGTTCTAACACAAGAAATTGAGACCTTGCGATCTTCAACTTTATAATCACATCCCATACTTAATGAAAACAAGGATGCACAAGATATTGCAAAACTCATACCCACTTACAGGTGCGGTGATGTCGCTCCCATCTGCAGAAAAGATATATAACCTAGCCAGATTAACTCGTCGGAAAGGAGACAGCTCGATAGCCATACGCAACCGTTTGTGCGAAAAGTTGAAGGCCTCTGGGTTGGGGAACGGTTTGAGACAAGGGAAGGACTCGGCAAGAGCTCGTCGTGGATCTACAATCTACCCAAATACTGAACTGGTCGAGATTTTATGTTAGACTGCGCAATTGCGAGATAATCTTCTACATACGAAAGGAATTTCGAGCAATCCACTCGCCAAGCGAAGATGTGCAGGCTGCGACAAGATCGAGTCGCTTAGTCATGTTCTCCAAGGCTGTCCAGCAACCCATTGCACCAAGATCAGGAGGCATGACCAGTGATCGTTGCCGACGTGGCTGTCCCTTGAAAACGTCACTCTGCTCTATCGGCGAAACACACGCAGAAGGTCTCTTATTACGGTAGCCGGAAGATGACCAGTCTAATACAGCGGATGTATTCGGGGAGGAGGCTGGTCACAACTTTCCTGGTCATTGGAGCGGGAGATACTTGGTCCTCTACCAACCAAGAGATTGCACGAGAGTTGTCTCTAAGTCGTTCAACCTTTAATGCTTTGGTAGGTAACACCATCAACGGAAGCGTTCTTGTGCATGGTTATTTTATGCATATGGCACACTACAAGCAACGAAGCCGTTACCAAGCCTGAAGTTCCATATAGCACTCACCTTGCATGTTTTACTAATATTACTAATAACTACAAATACGCTCTTATCAAGTCAGTTTCTTCTATTTATAGTGTTAAGTTTCTGCTATTTTGAGTTACGTGAACTTCGCTATTCATTTTTTATGTCTGTGATAGTTTTCTTCATCCCAATTGACATGTAGCTATTTTGACTAATACAAATTTCATCTTATATTGTATTTTTATTTATACATCCACTTTTACTTAAACTCCTTTCTTACCGAAGTTATTTTGAAATTCCAATGACAAATATTTATGGGCAATTAATCCACTAATATGTTGTAATCCCCGTTGGACCATCAGTTCGAATGGGTCTTTTCGATCTCTATATTTGGGCCCTTAGCCAAGTAGAGATCTGGCAGAGGCAATTTGGATGACCGGTAGGACTTAGAGCTGGATCTATAAGCAGACGGTCCGCATTATCAGGCCGAAATGGTGCAATATTCGATCGGCACTATTTATAATGTTATTGATATACAGCCACTCTAGGCATAACCTATGGCAGCGTTTCGTGTAAATGTATTGAGCAGTATATATGAATATATCGTATCACCTTACAATGTATTGTATGATATGATTAAACCACCTGCAACTTAAAATTCGTGAATTTTACTAACGAAGTGTCTGCATTTCCCAACAATAAATACATTGTCTGAATATGCTTTAATATTATCTGAATTTACTTTGTATTGTAACTATGTTACATTGATTCTAATTCGTTTCACTAAAATTTGTAAAAACTCTCATCTATTTGGAATGCATATTAATGAGTTCACTGTTATTTACTTCATCATTCTAAAGTTTTTGAAATGACATAATTCCGCTATGAAAATTTACCGAAATAAATATTTTGTTTACTCTTTTGTGGTTTAAGATAATTTACGAACCTGTGTTCCATTCCAATATTTATTTAACCAAAATAATACGATGCCTTTGTGGTTTTTAAGTTTGTGATTTTAACAGAACTAGTAATTTATTGACATGTCTTGTTCATTGAACAATACACAGAAATAAAATTATAGAGGGTGCTTAAATATTAATTTGTCCGTTTAAGATTAATTTTCCTCTTTTTGCCTAAGGTTTATATCTAACGTCATGCCGACGCATTACAACAAGAATAATAAATACTTGTAGTGAGAAAAACGGAGGGCATCCAGTATATACTTTGGTTCATCTTTCTGTTAATAAAAACATTAATTTTTTCGGGAATTTTTGTTTCTTTAACCTAATTACGGCAACCAAATGACATTGAATGTCACAATTTAAAAATTTTAAAAGGATGAGTTAATACAAACTCTATTAGATTACTACCGTTAAAGTACTTTTTAGTATCCAGGTATAACTATCACGATGGAAAATTTGAAGGAATATATTATCTTCAAAAACTGGTTTCATAATCCATGTACGGTGTATGGAAAGACACACAATATTTGTGAAAAAGCAAAATTAGAAAAAGAAGCTTGTCAGTCAATGTTTAGAGCACAGCAGCCTGAGTAGCTCTCACATTCCAGGGAGAAGCGTTACATATGTTGACATATTGGACTTTCTTCTATACTATTTTAACTAGTTTAATATCCTTTTCCTGCTAAAGTTATCCTAAAATATGAATAAATGCATTTTGTATTTTATTTCCGTCTCTCGTGTAAATAAAAAAGAATGGCAACTAACCTACATTTAGAATTGTACAATTCTTGATTCTAAAGCATAGAATAAATATGGAATTAAACTTACAGACATTTTAGTAAACTAATTTTCTACCTTTGGACTGTTTTAGTAGCCAAGGAATCTGGTGTCACTTACCTGAAACAAATAAGTTGTTAGTATAGAAAAATTGAAAATATATTTAAGTTTGTAAAACAAAATTCTTGATAGTTGTCCCTCTATTGACTATACACACACAGGGCGTGTTAAAAACTCTCAAGATTTATTATCCTTAAAAACTATATTGTTTTACAAACCTTTAATGCACTAATTATAAAACTGTTAGCAATTTGTAAAAGAAGAATTACACCTATTTGGAGAGTTACAGTTGCAGTTACACTAGTCGTAGATCTTTTGTTCTTTCGTATAAACCCTAAGTTGCAATAAATATAATATTGGTTTATTAGAAAAAATATCAGGCAAGTGTAAAAAGAACATTAATAGTAAAGAGTATCTTTTAAGCCAGCTGGTGGTGATGTTACCATAACAAAGTTATGGGAAATGATATACAACGTGTCTAATACAAAAAGAGTGATATTGGAAAAGGTATGAGATAGAAGGTTGGCTACATGGAAGGAAAACGTTGCTCGGTTAGAAGGAGTGTGCAATTTTTAATATAGTTTTTGGTTATGTATGATTTTGAAAACATTAAGTCCTAACAATTTAGATTTAATTTTTCCAACTTCAAATTCGGTGACATACCTACCCACAAAAGACTCCGAACGTTCTACGCACCAATTTGGCGACTTTTTCCTTTTCTTCTTTTTTCTTGTAACATTTTTTCCTCCCCAGAGTCGGAATAGAGACCGTCTATCACTGTAAGATAGGATTGAGAAACTATATCTTTATCTAGCTGGCATAAACACATTTTTGTAATTTTTATTTTCTGTTCCTTTTAGAACTGTGTTTCCTGGGAAAGTAATCAGTGGTGGTTTTCTGTTGTCTTCCTCCGAGAGAACCAAAAGAATATTTCAAAAGATATTAAGGGCGAGCAATTGACAATTGCCTTTTACTATAGGCAAGGCTCTACCCTAGTCCAGACGGATGTTGTTTTGTGTTAAACTTGTTAAACAATTTGCTAATATTTTTTATTTACAAGTTGATATTACACTCCCTAGGAAAAATGTCTATTCTAGTGCTGAATATATAGAAGTTCTAAATAGTACATGCTATGGAATTTTGGTCTTGGGGCGTCTGTTCTTGCTATCTTCTTCATTGCTGTCAATCTAGGTCGTACTTCGTTGTAGAGTGTGTGATGTTATGTGGTGCTAAGCGTTTGGAGGTGGGGTGTGCGGTGGGTGATTAGATTGTTTGATAGGAAGTTGGTAAAGCAGTCACATGATTATTTAGGGAGGAAGAGGAGTTGGTATTAAGGATTTCTTTTAGGAACTTGTCAAACTGAGTGGAATGATTGGCGAATAGGAATATAATGCTTGGGAGGGAAAGAACGGGTATAGGTCTATTTCGTTTCAGGATAGACTGGTGGAGATAGAGTGAGGGCAATTGTATATGAGGTGGTGGAAAGTATCATGAGTGTCTTGATTTGAGCAGGGGCATTGTGAAGAGGGGGATTTAATTAAAGGAATATAGTTTATGTCAAAACTTACCGTAAACTGTGGGGAATTGGATAGTGAAACGGCTAGCGAAGGGGGTGTAGTCGGGGATGATAGAAATCATGGGAAAAATTTTGTAGGTGTGTTGTCCCGTAGGAGGCCTGGTCCATAGCTCTTGTTATGAATGATTCATTGAGTTGTGTATGAGAGATTATATGTCAGTGATTGCCATTGTTCGGTAGTCGGGGTGGCGATAGCTTTCGGTCGTGCAAATAGATGGGACAGTTGTATTTCATATTTCAGATTTCAAGAATATAGAAGGATTTCTATAGGCGGTATTTTAAGAAGGGTGTAGATTGGGATACCTTTCAAAAGTGAAAGAAGGGGAGGTGTTAGAGGTATCCCTCCTACATTTGATTTTCCAATTCTCCGCCCGAAGATACTACATTGGAAATTTTCAATTTTTAATTTTGCCGAATCCCTACTGTTCCAAGCAAGGTAGGGATCTTTAACGTGTGCGACAACACCCACACACGGGATCTACTTTTACCTCTCATCCGAAAGAGGGCGTGTTTTTGTGAAAAATGCTCGCCTAACAAATTTCAAGCGGAGCGGGTCAGGATTTGAACCCGGGGCTTGGGCATACTAGTCACACGCATACCAACTAGGCCACGGAGCCGCCTGGTGTTAGAGGTACCAGGAGTCAACGCCTAATCGAATAATAGGAATAATAATTTAGTTTAAGATAAGTTTACGAGTGTCTCGAGTAACGGGAATGGATTTGAGTAGTGAGTGGAGTAAGTTGTTTAGCATCATTTTTTTGTATCGTAATTTGTATAGGTTAGAGGGTGTATTTAATCTTGTTTCAAGAATGATGCCTAAGTAGGAAACGGAATCGATGCATATTAACGATGTCAATTTTAGGACTGGGACGTGGATTAGGGTAACTTTTTAAAAGCATTTTGAATTTAGTGGAGGAAAAAGATTGATTGTTTTGGACGGAATAGGTTTTAACAAGGTATATTAGTGTGTTTGTGTGGAGTTAAATGAAGAACGTAAGTTGCTATGACTGAGATAGGCCTGCATAAGTAAAGGTAAACATGTTCAGGATGTTGAGGATTAGTAAGGGATTGAACGCAAGATTACATACGGTCAGGAATAAAGTGGATTCTAGGGGAGCAGCCTTGAGTAAGAGTTTTAGAAATAAAGACGAAATGGAAGTCAGAGTAGCGGTTTGGTTGATCTTGTGCGATTAAATGATGTTGAAGCTATTGGATGGAAAGTTAGCAAGTTTCAGCTGGTTTAGAATATTTGGGCGTCAGAGGAGATCAAAGACGGAACAAAAGTCTAAAAATATAGCGATGACATATTTGAAAGATGAGGATTTAACTGATTATATTAAAGAATGGATGGTTTGCTGTGCGCTGTTGTCTTTTCAGAAATCGTGTGTATTAACAAGATAAGAAAGCGATCGTCTAGGTAGGAATTTATTTTGGTACGGACGATGCGCTCGAGGAGTTTACCAAGGGTTGGTAGGGGTGTTATTGGTCTATAGGATTTTAGATTTGGATGGCTTAAGAATGAGGGATATAATACTGGCTTTAGGATGTCCGGCAACGTACCGGTTACTAGACTAGACTATAGAATAAGAAAGTAATGGGGTCTTTTAGAATAAGCCACGATTTTCAGATGATGGTATATGTGATGTTCAGGACTAGGGGCTTTATGGCTATTGAATTTCGATAAAATTGCGTTTAGAAGAGCTGTGTCAAGTACTGTGTTCAATGTGTTGATTGGTGAGGTTGTGGAGTTATTGATTGTTGGTTGTTGGGCTAGGATAACCGCATCTAGGAGTGTGGTTAGTGTTCGTTCAATGGAGGTTTCTGGTTGATTGGTAGACGTGGTTAGAATATGGTTACATGGACGTTTGATTAGTCTTCGGTATGTCGTCCAAGGGTCCTCTGCTATGATTGTTTAAAGATGTCGTTTCTTGACCTCAGTTATTTGAAACTGGGAGTTGTTTCGTGTAGTTCTATAGTCCAGTAATATGTAATAGATGGTAGCTGTGTTATTGTTTTGTCTGGCTATCTGTAGTTGTCGTCGAAGGGTAGTAACTCTGCGTCGCGTAGAGCTTAGTCCTTGAATGAAGTGGTCATGGTAGGATGGTGTTTGTGTGGTACAGTGCTCATCGCGACTAGGTGGGCGTTAAAGATGATCTTTGAGGCAAGAGAATGGGGTTCTATTTCGTGACACGTAACTAATGGGATATGGAGTGATAATTGTGACAGGTTTGTAATGAATTGTGGCCAGTTTGCTTCGGATGTTATATGATGGCTTTTTCTAATAGTATCTCTGTGGATAGTTGGAGAGAATTATAAACGATATCGTTGGTCTGTAGGAAGTGGGGGATTTTCCAGGAGATAATGATGTACGAGACGGATGGAAAGAAAAAGGCGAGATCATTGTTGAAATAGTGGTTGGTGGGTTCTCAGGTACGGATTTATAAGAAGGATTTCAAAATTAGCAAATGCTGTTGAACAAATTGGATCTGGTGTTAGTGTTTGCGCAGATTATAGTTGGTTTATTGCCAATCTTGTGCAGAATTGTGTAAAGTTGATGTAAGTAAGTGTTTATGTCATGGCTGCTTTGAAACTATAAGTATATGTGGAATATAAAGCCGGTTTGCCATTGAATGCTTGTAGTAATGTTTTGCGGGAGGGAAAAGAAAGATATGAATGTTGTGTCGATTGTCGGATCTGTAACGATGCTGGCAGCGGTAAAGTTCGAATTTGTAGGATTAGGGTGATCACAGATACTTGCGCTAGAGGGTAGGTCGGGGATCCTGCTGATGAGGCATGCTTCTTGGATTAGACCTTGGGATGTGATTTTTTTGGATGGATCGAGTCAGTTTCAATGTAGCTGCTTTGTAATTTGATTTGGATTGCTTGGATACAAGGCATCGTTTAGGGAGGGACGTACGGCTGTCTTCTAGGTAGTGGTTTAAAGTCCATAGCTTTGCTGATTACCGACTTACTGAAATTTCTATTATCTTCCTTTCTATTTTTATATCGTTATACAAAAATATTATTCTATTTTTTCATCATCTGGACGCCTATAGGGTTCTCGTAAACTCGGTATTGCGGGTCAGATATCAATCTGGATTATAAAAATGTATATGCTCAAAACTTCTTGAGTTCACATTAGTATCAGCGCTTGAAAAACGACTTAACGGTATCGGTTGTGAAAGAGATGAACGGCAATAAACTATGTATATTATAATATAATTCAAATTAGTTAAATTTCAAAAATGAATGATTGATTAAAGACCTAGTAGTTGGAATAGTGTACGCACTGCGCACCTTAAGAAGTAGTTTCATCAATTTCACTATTTACAGTAACGTATTCACTGTATATAATTTATATAGTCACTGATAAATTAAACAAGACACTTACGTTAGTCATGTAAATATTACGATAAGCCACCTCTTTTGTAAATATACCGTATGTCCATTTAAAATGCATGGCCGGATAATTAATAAAAGATAACTGTCGGGATTACAGACACAACCAAAGCACAGTTATTAACACGCATAAAATTATAATGTGTTGATTAGGATGCAAAGCTCATAAACTGGAATTTTAATAGACTATGATTTTGTATATTCAGTACATATATCATGTGGTGCACATTTTTTTTAATATACCCTGACATGAATTATTATAAAACCATCATCCTACAAATTGCTTTTTAAAAGTATCCCTAAGGCTAGTTAAAATAAGATATTCATACAGAGATTGTATTTATCCTGCGAAATTTATTTAGCATTTTTGGCATGTCAAGAAAGGTGAATTTCGTAATGCATAGGCTTCTTACCAAAGTTCTATCATTAGACGACTTAATGCAAAAGAAAACGTTTAAAAATCAAATACCTTTTGTTATCCGGTGAGTATTTGGTGTAGAGTTGGCAACAAATCTGGTATTCGGTAGACAATGAACTGGTTTTGGTTTAACCGCGCTTTTCATTATCCAAAAACATGTTTTGATAAACCGGTTTTATTAAAACCGGTTTAGGTAAATTGCAGCCCGTACATCTACTGGGGTAATCAACACACGAAATATTTTGAAAACGATCCTAGGTTATGGATCGAAACGTTAATAAAGATAATTTTAAAAACTATGAGTGGTTTAATACCCAAAGAAGATTAAGAAGAATACTAAACAAACCACAACAAACATACAGGGAGTATTTACACGAAATATATACTCAAATCCCTTTTGTACAGATTTTATAAATTATTATTCAGCCTTGGCATTATATTTGCAACTAAAGCAGCTTCCTTTTCAAATAGACATGATGCATCGTGCTTTCTTTTCTACAAAACTCATTCTAATTAAAACTATTTTGATTTCCACTTCTGTTTAAAGCTGTACCAGAACAGATTTTCAGTAGAACCGGCAAACATTTGTAAATCGGAGATGTGTTTAAAAGAGATTTCGGCAAAGAGGTTATGAACAGTTTTCAGTATAGCTGAAAACAGAACCGGCTTCCATAAAAGTCGGTAACCTGGTTAGGTAAACAATGATTCGATTTTTCTTAAAAGTGAAAACATCGGTTTAGTATAAACGATTTAGATTTCGGTAAACCAGTTTTGGAAAACGCAAAACCGGTTTTAGGAAAACCGGCTGTGGCAAAACCAAAACTGGCGTTTATAGAAACTGGTTTTGAATTTTCCGTTTTTGATTAGCACTAACTTGAAATATAAGACACGTATATACTTAATAAAATCATGTTAATTACTGTATCAAACATGTTATCAAAGTGTAGTTTAGGATCCTGTCAAAAAACAGAATAGATGCATTTTGGTTCATTTCTAGAAAATAAAAGAAATTTGTTAATAAAAGTTGATCTTTATTTTAGAGAAACTGCATTCCTATCCAATGTGTGATAATTTTCTTGATTGTCTTTAGCTATGGGAGCTACAAAAGGAATTGAAGATACCGGCTTCTTCTACGAAAATAATAAAAAAATAACATTTTTTTGGTTAAGTTTAAAATATGCTCACAATTTAATAATGCAATAGTGAACATTCAAACAAAAAAAAGAAATCTTGAATCATTCATCAGCCTGCGTTGTCATCCGTGTCAGATATTTCGACAACGAAATCACTGGTAACTACTAGTTTTTACTGGCTTGATAATATCATATTTCGTTGAAAGGAACAAAGTTCGCGTCCTTATATGTTGTATTTTATACGAGTAATTCTAGATTCTAATCTGAGATTTTCTTCACCGCCCCTCAAGAAAAACAGGAATGCCGGTTTATTCATATACACACACCAACGCTAAATGATGATCCTTGTTGCGTTCAAAAATACGATGTTGGGAAATCTTGACCATTTTATTATCAGCATCTACGATAACCTTCAAATGGCGGTCAAAATGGTTACTACAGTGAAGAATCACATTTTGGTTAACCAGAATAGATATAAGATCCTGGATGTCTTTTGAATGTTGTGACGGTATTGTGGACAAGACAAGTAATCATTCTTTCCTATACACTTATATATAAAACCAAATTAGCGTTCACAAGGAAGGTGATTGGATTCTGGTAGGCGAAATCGATATTCAATCTTTATCATAAAGGTTGTTACAAGAATATAGTGTAACAGCCTTCTATTGATTGTTCTATATTGGTCGAATCCACTCCGAATGGACCTGCATCTTGAAGAAGTTCTAGATTACTAAAACGGGTGGAATGGTTTCAGCGTTCCAATGATCTAAAGAGCCAAACTACAGGTTCAACCAAAGTGGTAGGGTTTTTAGTGAGGAACCATACTAAGACAGGTCCCCGAAAGAAACCGTAGGGGTCGGTATGGCATTCTAAGACACACTACCGTGATGTGGAAGGCTACGGGAAACGACCACATTACCTTCCAAGTACACAACGTACTTAAATTGTATTTAAGATGATGGCATCCTCTGGGGTAAAAGACTCCGGAGGTAAAAAAGTCTCCCATTCGAATCTTTGGGAGAAGACTATTTAGAAGGATGTGATCGGAAAATTTAGAAATAGAATCGGGAACATTCTGCGAATTGGAGCGCGGAATGTCAGAAGTATGAAGCAAGTAGGTAAGCTAGAGAACTTAAAAATTGAAATGGATAGGTTAGCACTAGACATAGTAGGGATCAGCTAAGTTCGGTGACCAGAGACGGGGGATTTTTGGAGCGGAGACTTCAGCGTAATTCATACAGGAACAGAGGAAGGAAGTTCGGATGTGGGGATAGTTATGCAAAAAGAGATAGGGCACTGTGTAGAAAACTACTTATAAAAGAACGAAAGAGTACTCATGGTTAGATTAGAATATAAACCGGTAAATAAATTAATAATACAGGTATACATGTCCACCTCTAGCCACAGTGAGGAAGTGGTAGAATCGATCTACAAAGATATCGAAGACATACTAAGATTCGTAAAAGGACATGAAAATTTAATAATTACGGGGGATTCTAATGCAGTGGTAGGTAAGGGTAGGGAAGGAGCGGTAGTAGATTTATTTGGATTAGGCACGAGAAACGACATGGGAAATAGGTCGGTAGAATTTTGCAATAAAAACAATTTAACCATCACAAACACATTATGTCAACATCAAGCTAGAAGACGATGCAGGTGGAGGAAGCCATGGGATACAGGAAGATATCAAATAGATTACGTTCTTGTTAGACAACGGTTTAAAAAAAATAAAATACTGTAAAAGCTATCCAGAAGCAGATATAGACACTGACAACAACATGGTAATTATGAAGGCCGCTCTTAAATTTAAAAATTTGAAAAAAATAGGAACGGAAAAAGGCACTGTGACTTTGAGAAACTAAAAGATATAAATATCCACGAAAGATTTGAAAAAAAGTCAAATGTATTCCTGAGAGATATCGGGAAAATTTCTGATAGTAAGAAAGTAGAAACAGAATGGAATTACACAAAGAGAAAATAAGAAACCATGGATAACAAAGGATATCCTGAATTTAATAGAAAAAAGACGGAAATACAAAACAGGAAAACAGAGGCACAAAGCCATAAAATGGGAAATTATTCGCAAATGGAGCAAATCTAAAGATAAATGGATTGATGAAAAATGCAAAGAGGTACAGACTAAGATGGAAATAGGAAAACAGACGAAGCATTCAAACTAATTAGAAAAAATTTTAGGAATATAAAACCGTATAACAAAAATATAAGAAACGCGAGAGGAAACGTCATTATAGAAAATGTAGAGAAAGTGGTTAGATGGCAAGAATATATAGAGAGTCTATATGCAGGAAAGGAACTAACAGCATTAGAACAGAAATCAAACATTGAAAAGGATGACTTGGGATATCCTATACTTAGAGATGAGTTTGAATTAGCGTTAAAAGGTCTGAAAAATGGCAAGGCGCCGGGTACAGATAAGGTACAAGCAGAAACTCTAAAATCCGCTGGACCAGTAGTAACAGAACGTCTCTTCCAACTTGTAAGCTATATGAATATGACAGGCCAGACAACCAAAGATTTCAAACGTAACATCATAGTCAATATATCAAAAAAGAGTGGCGCGGATAGAAAGAGGAATGGAAAAACGAGTTGAAGAAGTATTAGGAGAAGATCAATTTGGGTTTAGGAAAACAGGGCAACACGGGAGGCTATTTTAGCTCTGAGGGGATAATGGAGAAAATGGTGAACGCGTGTATATAGGGTTTGTAGATCTGGAAAATGTATTCTACAATGTAAATTGGAAAAGAATGTTCGAAATACTCAAAAAGATTGGAAAGAGTTTTAGGAATAGACGGATAATACATAGCTTATACAAAGAGCAAGCAGCGGTAATAGAATTAGACCAGGAAAGTTGAGAAGTAAATATTAGGAAAGGGGTGAGACAGGGATGTGCTCTATCCCCATTAATTTAAAACTTGTACATCGAAGAGGCAATTAATACTGTCAAAAGTGGAAAGACATTTGAAATTATTATGCAGGAACAAAAGATTGATATGCTTCGATTTGCAGATTATATAGCGGTATTAGCATCTAGCAAGGAAGAGTTAGAAGCAGCGTTTAATGAAATGGAAACAGTTCTAACAGAAAGATACGGTGTAAAAATTAACAAAAATAAAACTAAAGTACTAGTATGCAAAGGAGGGGAAAATAAATCAAAAACAGGAAAACGAATAGATAACTAGAACTTACAAGGGATTCAGGATTTTTGCTATCTGGGAAGCCAAATAATGCGAGATGGAAAGAGCGTAAAAGATATAAAACAAAGATTATCACAAGGTCGTGCTACATTTAACAAGAAAAGACAACGAACATAAAAACAAGAAAGAAACTGCTTAAAACATATGTATGGAGCACAGCACTGTACGGTTGTAAAACTTTGACAGTAGGAAAAGTAAACAGGAAAAAGATAGAAGCCTTTGAAATGTGGTGCTACAGACGTATGATGAAGATATCATGGGCAGGCAAAGTTAAGAACAAAGGGGTTCTAGAAATGGTAGGGGATGAAAGAAATATGTGGAAAAATAGTAAAAATTAGGAGAGCTACCATGATAAGCCACATAAGGCATGAGGGAATAGTGCGGAATATATTAGAAGCAGAGATAGGAAAAAAGGGAGGGAGAGATAGACCTACGTTGGACTATTGTGCACACATAGATGTAGGCTGTGGGAATTTCAGGAATATGTGCAGACTAGCTCAGAATAGAAATCAATGGAGGTACGCGTCCAACCAGTACCAATGACGAAAAAATAATTGTACTTAAACCTGAGAATTATTAGAAGCAACTACAGGTATTGGTTTTGCAATATTTTCAACTAATGTTATTTGTGCGAAAGCATTTACTCAAAAACTATTAATTCGGCTAATGTTGAAGTGTTGGGAGATCCTGGCAGCCACAGGCTGCTTAACCCCCTTCACATAATATTGAATCTCGGTAAAATAAGCCATATTAGAAAGCAACAGAAGGAGAACCAAGTAGTATCTAGACTGTGAAAAATTCAGGAAACTGCGTAGGCTAGCTCAAAATAGAAATAAGAGGAGGTATGCGTCCAACCAGTTTCAACACGATAAACCTTGTTCGAAAGGATATATTAGAAAACTATTAATTCGGAAAATGTTCGAGTGTTGGGGATCTTGGTAGCCGCAAGCTGCTTGCTTAACCCCCTTCACATACCACTGAATATCGGGGAAATATGGTATAAATTTGTAAAACAATAGAATGGGAACCGAACTGCATCTAACAAGAAAGAGCAGCGGCTTTGTTCGAAGAGAACAAACGGAGAAACAAGGCGAAAATTATGAAAAGCTTATGTGGAAAACAAAAAATAGGAGAAATAGAAAGACAGGATATGGTCTAAAGCATTTTTGGAAAATATTGGGAGATATATTACAAGCAGAAATAGGAAAAAAACAGGTAGAAGTAGGCCTAATGCATGCAGATATTGAAAGATGCAGAGTGTAGAAATTTCAGGGCAATGAGTAGGTTAGCTCACAATAGGAAATAATGAGGGTACGCGTCTAACCAGTTCTAGGATTAGAGACCTAATGCTGATGATTGGTCGAATATGAGGCTTACTCACTCAGAGATACAAAAAACTTTAATAAACAAATGATAATTACTAACTATGTTAGCTACCGCTAAATTCTTCCTAACACGGTAATTACTACTTAATCACTATGTTCGACGAAGTAATTTATCTAGACAAGCATTGTTTGTATACACACTAAACGTATTTATCTTAACGCTTATCTAATAATTTATATACCACAATATTTGAGAATTTGTACTTTGATTAAAACTGCCAACTCTGCTGATCTGATGGCTTTTTATATGTAATTTATAAAATTTTTCTGCCTGCTTCGAGAAATTACTAGACTTTTCTAAATTATTTGCACTGCCCTTGCAGCTATCGATCAATCGCTTGTTGGTCTAATAGCTTTGTACCTTTCAATTCTAGACTTTAGGACATTTGTGTTACAATACAAAATCGTAACAAGTTATTTGAAAAGAACTATTTTTTCGAACTACCTAAAAGCGTGAAGTTGGCCGTGCATTTATATTTCCAATGCTCCACAAGAAGGTACTACATTGTCCAGGAGGCGAGTTTTTTGTTGCCTGGAAAATTTGGAATTTTGCCGAACCCTTGCCGTTCCAGGCAAGGTAGGGATCTTTAACGTGCGTGACAACACTCACACACGGGACCTCCATTTAACCTCTCATCCGAACGAGGGCGTAATTTTTTTGAAAAATGCTCACCTGTCATTTTTCAAGCAGTCGGCCGTGTCGGGATTTGAACCCAGGATCTTGGGATCCGTAGTCTTACGCTTACTACATTGATCCACGGCGACGCCTCGTGAAGTTCTCCAAACTACACAAAATCATGAAGTTAGCCGCGACTTTTTGGAATTTTGAAAAAATTGCCGCTTTTATTTGGTATAAAATTTTTTTCAAAATTCAAAAAAGTCGCAGCCAACTTCACGCTTTTAGGTAGTTCGCAAAAATAGTTTTTTTTCAAATAACTTGTTACACAGGAGAGCGCAAAATTTCGTTTCAACGGCGCAAAATGGCGCCTAATTACCGCTTAAATTTGGTATAAATTTTTTTTCAAAATTCAAAAAAGTCGCGGCCAACTTCACGCTTTTAAGTAGTTCGGAAAAATAGTTTTTTTCAAATAACTTGTTACACAGGAGGGCGCAAAATTTCGTTCCAATGGCGCAAAATGCGCCTGATTGGCGCTAAATTATGGAATAAAGAATTTCTGAATATTGAAAAAGTGCAGCTTCGTGAAGTAGGCCGGAAAAAGCTTTTATTAATAACTTTTTTGCCAAGACGGCGCAAAATTCAGTTTTATCGGCGCAAAAAGGCGTCTAGTTGGCGCCTAATTATGACATAAATATTTTTGAAAATTTCAAAAATGTTGCGGATAACTTCACGCCCAAGGTCCCGGGTTCAAATCCCGACACGGCCGACTGCTTGAAAAATGGCAGGTGAGCATTTTTCACAAAAATTACGCCCTCGTTCGAATGAGAGGTTAAATGGAGGTACCGTGTGTGAGTGTTGTCACGCACGTTAAAGATCCCTACCTTGCCTGGAACGACAAGGGTTCGGCAAAATTCTAAATTTCCGGGCAACAAAAAACTCGCCTCCTGGCCAATGTAGTACCTTCGGGTGGAGCATTGGGAATGTAAATGAACGGATAACTTCACGCACCTGCGATAGGAGGGGTCTTCATATTTGTGTTGGTTGCAAACGAAATTTATGTGCCGAATATAGCTTAAGTTTCTGCGAAGACTGCAAGCCATAAATTAGAACTGCTCTGTCGTAACTAGAGAATGAATTTTTTTATGTGCCGAGTCTATTATAAAATGGTGTTTAGTGGCTTATTTAACCTATATATGTATGGAAAAGATGGCTAATTTATCATATTTTATAATAAAAGCTGTATACCTCTATGTCGTAATTTTTTATTATGAAAATAGGTCATATACGACTCCCCCTTGTGAAATATGTGCCATTCCAACAACCTTGTGGTACAAGGGTTAAGAAAATTAGAATCATTGTTTCTTAATTTTTTATTACAAAAGAGGTAAGAGCTGAAGTATAAAAAATAGTTCTCGTGCATCATAAACTGCTGTATTATCATATTTGTAAACAAAACTGAATTTTTATGCATATTGATCATCGGCGATGGATAACTGTCTAATTTTATACCCTAAAGAATAACTATTTTAACATGCTTCCTTCAGTCTAAAAGTGAACATATGGACGAAGTATTATTTATGATGGGCAACGTTACATCTTCATGTATGGAATAAATAAGCGTATGAAAAATTTATGAGGCGTTTTAGTACGTCAGAAAATATATCGAATTGCCTAATACATATGCGAATGCTGCAGTTAACACACGTCCCATATTTTGTGCAGTTACTTCTCTGACAAAGAGGTTCATAAATAACTACATAACAAAGCCGACATTGCAAATTCAACTTAGTTGCATAATACATACATACTATGTTCAAAGGGTTTTTGACCTCCGAAAGCTTGGCACAGTCTCGTGTCTGCTCTTTGCACGCAATGAACTGAACTTCCCTGTATTTATATTTGAATTAGGTTTCCACTGCTTTTAGTATTTAGGTTTGAATGTTCTGTCTACACACTATCTACAAATAGCTTCCAATAAATTTACTTCAGTTTTAGTATCATGCAGTTTTGTTTACGTTACTGTCATTTCTCAAGCGATAGTACCCTTTAGTTCCGTAAATATCGTGTAATAGAGAACGATGTACATACAATTCGTCAAAACGAAACACTTCCATAGTCAGCAGAAGCTTTCACTGTAAGATATGATTGTAGATTATCTCCATATAGATAGACTTATGCCTGCTGCAAAATTTTAATTTCCTTAAGACCCAATTGCACGGGTCTTTCTTAAAATGCTTCCATAGATAAGCAATTTAAATTTAAGTACCGCTATTATTAGTTTTCATTGCACACTCCTAAATTAAGGAAATCTTAGTTAAACAAAGCTTAAAATTAAAAATACCTGGCAAGAATGCATATTTCTATCTATGAAAAGAATGAATTTAATGGATTTATTGGCGAACATTTCACCATTCAAATATTAAACACGAGGCTAAATTTAATAATTATAACAAATAAAAAATTCCATTCATAGAAAGTGATTGAGAAAAGTTCCCATAACACATGCCGCGTTTCCTTTTTGAATAGTAATACTGATCCTCTGCATCAGATAAGAAGTAGATCTCTACTCGCCGGTTACAGATGTTATCAAACGTCCTAAATCAAGGACCAACTTGATTGCGTATTGGCACCAAGCTCCCAGAGCTTCTAGTGCGAAAGGAATGAAAGATAATTGTCTTCTATGATTTTAGTGTATTTTGATGTTTTTTCTTTGCTGCGTTCTCGGCTGCTGACGCTGCTTCTTTAGATGTTGAAGACAAATTTGATAAAACTAGAGTGTCAGTTCATGTAGCATTCCAAACTACAGGCTGACCATTTTTCCAAGGAATGATGGTCATTCCATCTGGTCTTTTGTTGTCATCCCTGCTCAAACCGTTTAGTTCCAAAACCGAAGGAATTCTAGCTGATATCAAGGCTCTTCGAATGGTATCGTTCAGCAAAAAGTGTCTAAATTGACGTCCAGTACTTTTATTACATGACAAGCCATGAGTTCCTTTTTTAGTAACTTCTTCACCACAGATACATTTATGTGGTACACATTAATTCGGACCTAGGCGCAATGGGATGGAAATGCGGAAGGTGTTATTATCTAATAGAGCACCAATGTTTCTTGACGGTAAAACGTTGAACCATTTGTTTATCCTATTGCATACGTGATCGTCCAAAACTCGTTGTACATGGCGAAAGTTGACTGGAGGAATTTCGTGTTCTTCGTAATCCTTTTTCCATAAATTTAAAGCATCCTCGTAACAGGCAATATCAAGTAGGTCCGGGTTTGTGGTTAACATGGATTGGACGAGACTTGACACTGGATGCAAGTAAACAAGGAATACTTATATATCTATTATTTTCCTAATCCCAATACCTTCAAAACGGACAGATTGAGAAAATTGTCCATTCCTCTGTGATTATTTCTTCCAAACATTCTTTAATCTGAAGATCTATCTTACATAACTTGTTCCATAACTTCCAAGTTGGCGTTGTTCTTAAGATGTAGCTTATCTCGGAATTGTAAAACAATGACGCAATAAATAGTAGGCAACATGACTTTTGAGAATTTTTAGTCTGCTGAAAAAGACTTCCAGCTCTTGGAAAATTTTTGATTAAGTCTCAGCGTATGTGTTTTCTGTAATAGCTGTTCCCAAGAGTGGCATTTTCTTTTCTACGAAGTGTTTGATGCTCGAGAAGATATTGATTAATTTTTCCAAAACAGCATTATCAGGTTCTCCACAAAAAAATCACATTTTTCGGGATTGGCTTGTAGACCGAATTTCTTGCATTTTTCAGAAATTAAAACAAAGTCATCTAGGACAGCTGAAGTGATACCTCCAATTGTTCCATCATCCAGATATCACATGTTAAACTCGGATTTTAGCTGATCAATAATTGGCTGGAGAACTAAACAAAAAATAAACAACCAGCAGGATCCCCTTACCTACTTCAGATAAAATTTCTCGCTGTCCAAAGAAAAAACAATATTGTAGAGTAGCATTGGTTTCAGATAAGAATGCAAGGAAACCTTGTTTGTTACACATTCAAGTAAAACGTCTTTTTTGATGCTGTTAAAAACATTTTGAAAGTCAACTTTCAAAATAACTTTATCTGTTCCTTGGTTTAGATAGACAATAGTGCGAACAGAGGTACGACGGTTTACAGCCACCTTTGGTCTTAAAACCTAATTGTGTCGAAAAAAGTATGACGCCATTTCTTCACGAATACCAGAACATGCAAATTTTGATACTAGTCTCCGTAACGTATTCCCAACGGCAATTGGACGGATTTCACCACATTTTTTATTTAAAGCGAGCAAAGATGCTCCATACAGTAATTTTGTAATGTTGCTGTTTACTCTTCCAGATAACATGAAATTACAGAGTCTTGTTAGAGAAGTTAGTAGAGTTTTTGCTGCTGTTCCATTGGATTTTCCAAGAAGATCTTTGAAATGCTGAGGCCAGAATCCGTCTAAACCACCTGCAGATCCGCTCGGGAAATTAAAAATAGATTTTTGAATATCTGACTCCGTTACGGTTAGATAATTTTCTTCAGTTCTGGGTGGTGTTGGGAAATTAAGAGAACGTGATGGGGAAGGATGTTTTTCTAGTAATTTAGAATAAGTGGATTCATTCTCTGATGCCACACTGTCAGAAGATGCTAAGTTTCACTATGAATATATCAAAAAATTGTCAATTTGCCAATAAATGACTTAATTCATTGGTGTTATATTAGTTATCTTAATAATGTCTTCGGCTGATAATACCAACCAAAACGAATTCAAGGAGCGGATTATAGTGCCCCAGAAAGAAGCATTTTATTAAATATAGTTGCAGAATATAGGCACGTATTAGAAAATAAAGAAACTGATGCTAGCGCAAAAAAGAGGAAGCTTGGAACTCAGTTGCATACGCATTTAATACACAGAGGCCCGATTTTGTGTAGAGAACTATAAAGTCTCTACAGAAATATTACGATAATTCGTAAAAGTATGCACGCAAATCCGCTGCTATCCGTTAGATAGAGATGATGAAAACAGGAAGCCCCGAAATGATTTCTATTGAAACGTAAGGCAAGGACCTTGCGTTGAACATAATTAACACAAAGACTGTGACTGAAAAATCCGATTGATTCTGACGGAAATATACTAGTAGTACAGAGAATGAAGAGGAACAGAGTTTGAAAACAAACAGTGCATGTTTTATAAAATATTTAAGATTTATAAAGTAATTTTATATAGTTTTGTGGTTTCCTCAGGTTTTGTTTATAGAACTAAAAATATTAATATTTATTTTTACAGGTGGCCAGCTCAACTGGATTGGGGAAATTTCAAAGTGAGCCATCTTAAAACACCTGTATCAAAACGGTTGTCTCAACCTCAAGATTGGTAATCAAGGAGACGCCCTATTGCAACCTCTATACCATCCTCAACCATAACAGAGAATTATGTGGAGCTGTCACACATTAAGCAGGAAATTGCTAAAAATAAATTGGAAAACGTTATGGTAGAAAAGCGTTCAAAGAAAAAGAAGACCTCGGCAAAGTAGAAATATTAATTTAAAAAAAAACTTAGTTTTAGGCATACAGTTAAAGAAGTTGGAAGTTAAAAAAAATTGAAATTAGAATTAAGTAGATATAATTAGTTAATTCCATGGTATATGTTTATTGTGTATCATAATTGTATTTTTGTTATTGAAAATTAAAACTTGATAAATAAATTGCTATATAACGCTAAGAAAATACTTAAAAAAATTACAAATTTGCAAAATCTTGATTAACCAAAATATCCCTTCATTGAAAATTGCTAAGAGCTCTACACTGGTAGTGAATATCTGCTTCTAAAAGTAATTGGTCAAACTCGTTAGGATTTATTTCATTAGGTAGTGACGGAACCTACTCGTCCATGTTCTGACAAATGTTATGCAAAACAGCTGTTGCAATAACGACAGGCATTATGCTGTCTAATTTTAAACGACATCCGTAAGCCATAACAAAAAATCTTCGTTTCCAAATACCAAAAAGTTTTTCCACAACCCCTCCGATTCTCATTGGTATTCATTATATCGTTGCTCAGCTCTTGTAGATGGATTTAACATTGGCGTGAGCAAGTATGACCTGCTTTTGTATGCACTATCGCCTTAAAAATTAATGTATTTGTTGGGAAAAAGCTATTTGAATAGCATATATGCACTTAAAAATGTAGCGTTATTCAGATCTCCTTGTTCTAACATTGCTCGTATAACGCTGCTATTAAAAATAATCGTATCATGGGCAGATCCAGGCCATCGAACTACAATATCCATAATATTCATGAATGCGTCTGACACAATTTAGGCATTTATAAAAAAGTATCCTTTCCTATTTCTAAATATTTCAGCATCATTGCCTCCTATAAAAGCATTTTTGTTGAAAGTGTTTCAACAAATGTTCATATATACACCATGTGGTACCTAGAGATTGAATTCGTATGTGGGTGCCATCTATCGCACCAACAACACGAAGAAATGATACCGTTCTAAAAAATACATGTTGACACAATAACATTTTCTCATTTGCCGCTGGCAACTTAATGTGATTTGGTTGCAACAGGGCTAGTTCTCTTGGGACTTTGTAAACAATGCGACAAGCAGTAGAAAGGTGAACTCCTGTAAAGTTTATTACCAATTGCATATGACCACCCGTAGCATAATAGCTCAAAGTTGTTAGGAACTGTACATAGGTGATACACTATTGTTTCTAAAATAGAACTCTGAAAACTAATTATTACTATATTGTTAAATGGCGTTACTCATCATATGCGAATTCTAGTTGACCCTCAAATAAAGGAAGAATATGTAATGCAGTTTTTTTGGTAAGTCGCAAATTCCGGGGATGATAAAGACAATTCGCGGATTACCAGGAAATGCTTATGAATTTAATAAATTTTAAAAAGCAGCTATTAATAATTGTCACGGAGAAAACGGGATTTATTTGCAGGGATTGTATGAGTGCTTCGGACTAGTAACGTAATTAAGTGCTACGGCAGTTGAGTTGGCATGATACATTCAGGATGGGGTATTAATACTGAACTGGGCCAAGAAAACTCGCGGGTCCAGCGGAAAACAAGCTGCCTCCAAATAGAATTAATGAGAGCCAGAAAGGTGGGAGTGATACGAGGCGACTAGAACTTTTCACACTCTGAGTATTAGCTCTCGAAATGCTCGTCACAACGCGCTGGTAATAAATAGAACTATTAAACCAATAAGAAAAAGGTATAGTGCTCTTGAAATGAAAACACTGGTTAAAGAAAAATCTAAATTAAACAAAAGGTACTACACAGCTCCCATTGATAAAAGACGCTCCCGACTTGCAGCAACTCATTTATGGCACAGCTAGTCATAAATGTACTCGGACGCTAAATGGTAGGTTTTAATATGCAGCACGTTCTATTCTACACTCATTAATACTCCATTCTTATGACGAACAACACGTTAAACAGGAATGCAACACTAAGGTGGCCGAACACAAAACTAAACTTGTACTCGTTTGATCACCTCAAAAAAAGGCTTAAATCTCAAATATATAACATCGAGCCTAATTGATACAATTTACGGGAACAACCACACCACGATTTGGGACTGATATAAACCCATTTTCTTAAAAACCTGCAAATTAAGGTACACAATCACAAGATATAATCATATCCAGTCACCCTAAAAAAAACTATTTATCAGGTAAGGCAAACGATGGTGTAGCCGTAGCATTATTTACTACACGTATAAGAAATAAGATCAAGGCAACTTGGACTAGCTAAGTTATCAAATGAACATCTGGCGTACGTTACAGTTATTGAAATCTAAAATGGTACATATTTTTGATCTAATTACTATGAGAGAATAATACTAAGAGACGCTACAGTTATAATTAAATGCAGTGGCATAATCCAATTCATTACATTACTATAAAAACTAGCCACATGTTGCTCTAACCATAAAAAAAACATAAATTAAATTTAGTGATTATAACCGATAAGAACTACGGGCGTTACAGGTACACTTAGACGCTGTGCATGCACCAAAAAGATAACTATCTCTAGGACAACTCGCTATTTCTGGAAAACTTGCAGATACAGACAATGAATGCGCTTACGATTAACAGAATTTGAGAGTCATGTTCGTCTGCGTGATGCAAAAGTGCACGACCGGCAATCCCTATAAGTCTCTAATAGAACCGAAAATTTTACAGTTTAGGCACTTACCAGCAATTCTGAGAAAAAATACGAAATGACCTTAAAATGAAGTAGATGATTTAACGCACAGCAGCAATTATCTATCGAAGCCGATTTTTATTTTATATGACTCACAACTACAACTTATCGTAATATCTAACTGGAGGCCCGTCATTAATCCGACATTAATCGTAAATTATAAACTACGGAACACCAATTTGCTTAAATCATCTACCTTAAACGCTTGGACGTTCAAAACAACGAATGCCAAATTTCACACACTACATAACCTACTAGCTACACTCAAAATCTTCTCCAAAATTGCTGAGGTGGCCTAGTCTCGTGTTGTGTACACAAACAAGCATTAACCATAACATAACTGATAACATTATTTAAAGCAAAAGTCGGGTGCTTACTACGGCGCATGTCATTTGAAACGTCAATTTCTAGGTAGTTGACGTGACTAAAATACAGAAATCTAACAACGGGATCCAAACAGATA